>JAPDNY010000004.1:67506825-68756825 GCA_029375565.1 Gekko gecko | reverse complement strand
GTCCCCTGTGGGACCTCGCATATTAAAGGACATCTAGAGGACACATTCTCTCCCAGTGCCACCCTCTGTCCCCAACCATGGAGAAATGGGGTAAGCCATTGAAGAGAAACCCCATGAACTCCCATGTTAGCAAGGCAGTGGGTCAAAAGATCATAGTCAACCATGTCAAACACTGCTGTGAGATCTAACAACAAGTGTAGTGCTGACCCACCTTGATCCAGCTGTCTGTGGAGATCGTCTGTCAGGGCAACCAACACCATTTCCATCCTGTGGCCAGGGCAGAAGCCAGACTGGAATGGATCCAGTGCCAATGTGTTATTAAGGAAACCCTGGAGCTGCTCAGCTACCACTCTCTCAATTACCTTACCCAGAAATGATAAATTCAAAACTGGGCAGTAATTGGCAGGATCAGAAGGATCCAAAGTTGGCTTTTTAAAGAGTGGTACAACCATGGCCTTCTTGAGACCCTCCGGATAGATGCCTGTTTCCAGGGACTGATGGACAATGTCCATCAGCGAGCCCCATATTCTCTCATTACTGGCTTTCACAAGCCAATGAGGGATACAGATCTAGGAGGCACGTGGTCAGCCTGACAGCACCCAGGATTCTGTCAACATCAACAGAGAAACCTACCAGGTTAGCTTACAAAATGAAACATAATCAAAAACAAAAAAGTTGTTAATTACATCCAAGCATTTAACATCCAGTCAGAGCATAGGAACATAAATCATTGAGCAGTTTTAAAATGAAGTTAATAGTTTTCAAAGTATAAAAACGGCCTTCAAATATCAGCCCCTTAATTAAAAGCCTGGGTAAACAGAAATGTTTTGGCCTGGCACCTGAAAGAGAATAACATAGGTGTGAGGCCAGGCCCGTAGCCAGGATTTTTTAAGTCAGGGGGCATTTAAATTTCTTAGGGGGCGCTAGCTAATCAATGTAATCCAGGGGGGAAGGCCATGATATCCAGGGCTAGATGGGAAGTCAGGGGGCCTTGCCAGCAAGTCAGGGGGCCAAGCCCCAAGATGCCCCACTGTAGCTACGGGTCTGTGTCAGGCAAACCTTAAGAGGAAAGACATTCCATATGTAACAACTAAAAAAGCCCTGTCTTGGCTTCACTTGCTCCCCCACCTCTGACAGCAGGCACACAGACAGCATGGCTTGAAAGGAGGATCTAAGGTAGATATTGAAAGTCTCATTGACAATCAAGGCACAATGGTTCCCAGGCAAGTTTGTGCGTAATCATCGAAGTAACAGGATGTCATGCATTTGATTGTCTTATTTGAGAGCAACTACACCTTACCCAACTAATCAGAGAAGTGCTGGCAGGTTTTCTAGACCACTGGCTATAAGTTTACTATCTCCGGGTTTTCTGGGCTTGATCATTCTAAGGTTGGATCCTGCTGTAAACAAACGAGTTGTAATCAATATTGGAATTTTTATGAAGAATCTATTAAAAGCAAGCATGCACCAGAAGTGCTATGGTATGTACGTTTTTCTGGTTACATTCAAATGTGTCTTTGCCAACTTTTGCAAACCAGAAAATAAAAAATACCCTTAGGCTCCTTTCCATCATCTTCAACCCCAACAGACTGTCCCATCAGTTTCACTGGGAGATGGGGGAGTGGGGACGTGTGTGTGTGTGTGCCAGCATCACTCTTGGAATAATCAGAACTATATGGTAAAACCATAGAGTTTCCAGTAATTCCTAGAACTACATGACATCTGGGTTTTCCGTGGAAGTGACCTCACACCATGTACATGACACAGTGCTTTTTAAAAAAATCTCCCACCACCTGAAGGGGCAGCAGCAGGAAAAGCGGGTTGCCAGTGGTAAGTCTCCCACCATAGCGGAAGACCTGGCAACCCTTGTTTCAGCAACAGTGAAAATAAAGGTTAGAGAAGCTAATTATATGCTAATTTGTTCACAGAACATTTCTAAACATGATAATAGTAGATGTTTTTCAGGCAATATAAGGATTTTTAGTAGCGTAATTTTCATATTGTTAATTTAGAGTCCAGTGGCACCTTTAAGACTGTTAAGTATGGAAAACTCAACAATGATCTGATTTCAGCAAATGATTTCAGCTTTATTTGTAACAGCAAACTCCAATTCAGAACGCCAACAACAAGTGGAGCATAGCTCCCTTTTTAAACTGTCCCATTGTCAGATAAGAACCAATAACAATGCAGGGATAAAGGCCAATCGGGACTGTTCCCTCTTAGATGCATTATCACATAGTGATTGGGTATTTACAGTAGCTTCTCAGAAACTAGCCAATGGTAATGCGACAGATGAAGGAGCCACATTCAGTTCGAAGGTTAACATTGCAAGACATAGGCAAGATTCACAGTACAATACATAACAACTCCTCCCCCCTAAGATGGTGCATTACCTTGCCAAACAAAGTCTTTTAGGTAGGCAGGGGCACAATGGCTTCTTTGCAACCGGCGCAGCAGTCTCTGCTCTGGTGTAGGAGGAGCGGCACACTCTTCGGGAACCTCTCTTGCAGGAGAGACTGGAGGAACAGGGACAGGGGTCTCAGGTCCTGGAGTTGGGGTCTGCCCAGACTCTGATTCACCATCGGAAGCACTCACCTCCTCTCCGGGAGGCCCCTCCTGCCTGATGGGAACCAGCTCAGGGTCGGGCTGTGACTCGGTGCTTGAGTCAGCCCACCGCTCCCTGAGCTGGTCTATGTGGCAGCGTATCTCCCGACCATTGGGTAGCTGAACCACATATGACCTGGACCCCACAACCTTGGTGACTACAGCCGGTAGCTACCGATGACCCTCCACGTAGTTGCGGGCAAACACTCTGTCCCCCTCAGAGAAAACTCTCCCCTGGACCGGGGTCTCTGACCGCTGCCTAGTTTGGTCGAGATCTGGGTGCAAGCGGTCGAGCAGCAAAGCCAGCTTTCGGCCCATTAAGAGCTCTGCTGGGCTCCTCCCAGTTGCAGAGCAAGGCGTGATGTGCTGGCACAGCAGGAAAGAGGTGATCTTCTGGCCCCAGTCCCCGCACGTCAGGCGCCCAAGTGACTCCTTTGCCGTCCGAACCATCTGTTCGGCCTGTCCGTTGGTGGCCGGATGGAACAGGGCAAAAGTCACATGGTGAATGAGGTTGTCCCACAAGAACCCTTCAAACTCTGTGGACACAAACTGTGGCTCATTGTCCGAGACCAAACAGTCCAGCAGCCCGTGGGTCGAAAAGAGCTTTCTGAGTGCATTGATCACAGCCCCAGACCCAGTCGACCTTAAATTAACCACCTCCAACCACTTGGCGTGAGAGTCTATGCAAATGAGAAACATTTGTCCCTGGTAGGGACCGGCCAGATCGACATGGAGGTGGAACCACGACCTCCGCGCCTTTTCCTAGAGTTGAATGGGTGCCTGAGGTGGTTCTGGACAAGATTGCTGGCATACCATGCATTGTTTGACCCACAATTCAATATCCTCGTCCAGTTTGGGCCACCAAACATACCCTCTTGCAAGGGCTTACATGTGGACCATACCGGGATGGCCCGCATGCAAAGCTGTTAACACAGTTTCTCTCAATTTGACGAGAATCACCACCCGACTCCCCCAAAGCAAACAGCCCTTTGAAACGGATAGTTCATTCTGGCAGGAATGGAATGGTTTAAATTCTGGCACGAGTTTTCCCATTGGCCACCCCCTTCATGCCCAATTAAGGACACAAACAAGAACAGTGTCCTTTGCTGTCGCAGCAGCAATGTCTGAGGAGGTAACCGGAGCCTCAGGGAGCTCATCCAGAGCCAGAATGTCCAAGTCCTCATGAACGTCTGAGTCCATGGATGGTGCAGGGCAGCGGCTGAGGGCGTCCGCATGCCCGATGGCCTTTCCTGGCCTATGCTCAAGTTCATAGTCATAGGCGGACAAGAATACTGCCCACCATAACATCCTTGGCAAAAGGACGTGTGGCGTCTGTCAGTCAGGGGAGAAAATGCCCAAGAGAGATTTGTGGTCCGTGACAAGGAAGAACCGTCACCCGTAAACAAAGTCGTGAAACTTTTTGACGCCCACAATCAGGGCGAGGCCCTCCTTGTCAATTTGGGCATAATTTCTCTCAGCACTTGTGAGGGATCTGGAGTAAAATGCGATTGGCGCCTCCGTACTGTCCGGCATCAGGTGGCTGAGCACTGTGCCCACCCCATAAGGGGACGCGTCGGCAGCCAATATTAACAGTTTTTCCTCATCAAAATGAGTAAGGACATTTTGTCTGATGACAACAGGTCTTTTACTGCCTCAAATGCTCACCTTTGACGCTCCCCCCATTCCCACTTGGCATTCTTGTGTAGCAGAGCATGCAGAGGTTCTGCTACGGATGCCTTGTGTGGAAGAAAGACGTGATAAAAGTTCAGAATGCCAAGGAATGATTGTAGCTCTTTTTTCGATGTTGGTGGGGGAGCGTTTTTTATGGCAGCAACCTTGTCCGGCGTGGGGTGCACCCCCGTTGCATCGATGAGAAAGCCTAAAATTTCGACCTGCTGTACCCCTACAACACATTTCGATCTTTTTACACGTAAACCAGCTTCCTTGAAACGATTGAGCACTGCTCGCAATCGAGCCATTAATTCGGTTTGATTTGTACCTGCTATAAGAACATCGTCAAAATAGGGTACAAGACCAGGTAGCCCATGTAGGAGCCCCTCCATCCACCCCTGAAAGATACCAGGGGCTACATTCACCCTAAATTGTAGACGCTTAACTCGGAACGCCCCTTTGTGGGTCATGATGGTCTGCGCGTCCTCAGTGGCATCGTCCACAGGCAATTGTTGGTAAGCCTGTGCCAGGTCCAACTTAGCAAAGACTTTACCACCCCCAAACGATGCCAGGACATGGCTGATGATCAGCACTGGGTATGAGTGCTGTTGTAGAGCTCTATTAACCGTACACTTATAGTTGGCACATATGCGCACCGACCCGTCAGCCTTAACTGGCATTACGATGGGGGTTCCCCAACGACCATAGGGAACAGGCTCTAAGATTCCTTGTTCGACCAACTTGTCCAACTCTGCCTCTATCTTTGCCTTCAAGGCGAGAGGCACCTTACGATACTTCAGTTGGATCGGCCATACTGAAGGATCTAGATCGAAGGACACCGGAGGACCAGTGTATTTACCGAGCCCTTCCCCAAAAACCTCAGGAAACTTGCTATACAATGAGTTTCGTTTATTTTCACAAATTTGGTTGACACCTGTAATAGCAATACCCAGTGCCTCAAACCAATCAAGGCCCAACAAACTGACCCTCTCACCCTCTGCAACCAGGAGGGACAGCTCAACCTTCCGATCCTTGAACTCAACTTGGAACGTTGCCTTTCCTGCCAACGGAATGCGTCATCCTTGGAAGTCAGGCAGGCAGGTCAACACTGGAGATAGACAGCGGCGGCTTCGTCTCAGGAACAAGCGTTGCCACGTCTCAGTGGAGATGACGGTGACGGACGATCCGGAGTCCACCCCCATGACACAGGGAACACCGTTGAGATGTACCATCACATGGATCTTTTTGCTGGGCTTGCCTCCGGTGGCCAGGACCATTGATGGGCAGCAGGAGTTGGTCTGATGACAGTCAGATGCCTTGTAGCTGTCTCAAACACGAACCCTGGGGTCTGCACATTGCGAAGATGCTGGAGATTTTTTGGCTGCCCGACAGACTCGGGCCAGATGACCTCGCTTGCCACAGGAGCGACAGATCAGCTCTTTGGCCCAACAGAGGTCTCTCTCATGCCTGCCTCCACAGCCGGCACAGGAACGCGTTACTGGAGTCTTTGGTCTGGTCCGCAGTGGGCATGTCTCCCTGGTTCTGCATACGCCGTCAGCTTCGCCATCGGACTCACTGGCAGATTGCTGGTGGACTGCAGGCTCTTTACCCACCGGTGGCTGTCGTTGGTGAACCTCCTGGGTCGATTTGTCGGCGGCCTCTGCGTACGTAAACTCTGTGCAGGCAAAAAGATGCTGCTGTAGGCGTTCGTCCCGTAGACCACACACCAGTCGGTCGAGGAGGGCTTCTTCCAGGTTGGTGAACCCACAAGGCCGGGCTGCCTTCCACAAGGTGGTGACGAATTCTGCTATCGTTTCCGACGGCCCCTGGCACCACTTATAAAAAGCATGCCTGCATACGATTTTCAACGGCTGCGGCGAAAAATGGCCCTTGAGTTTGGCCATGATATCAGCCCACGTAGCTGCACTAAGCTCGGTGGGGGCAACCAGGGAACGGGCGACGTCGAAGACTGCCTTGCCACAGGAACTCAGGAGCATCGCCTTCTTCCTTGCCTCGTCAGTTATCTGGTTTGCCTGGAGGTGAAACTCAAACCGCGCCAGGTAAGAGTTCCAGTCCTCCGTTGCCAGGTCGAATTGACGGCCATTTCAACTGATCGGGCGTCCACAACTGCTTGCGGAGCTTCAGCCGGTTCGGCCAGGTGTGCATTTTTGTCTGCCATTACTATGTCGGTTCAGCGGGGCTACCTACCCACTATAGTATCCCATCCTCATTGTTAAGTATGGAAAACTCAACAACGATCTGATTTCAGCAAATGATTTCAGCTTTATTTGTAACAGCAAACTCCAACTCAGAACGCCAACAACAAGTGGAGCACAGCTGCCTTTTTATACTGTCCTGGGCTTTCAAAGCTACACCCATTGTCAGATAAGAACCAATAACAATGCAGGGATAAAGGCCAATCAGGACCATTCCCTCTTAGATACATTATCACATAGTGATTGGGTATTTACAGTAGTTTCTTAGAAACTAGCCAAAGGTAATGCGTCAGATGAAGGAGCCACATTCAGTTCGAAGGTTAACATTGCAAGACATAGGCAAGATTCACAGTACAATACATAACAAAGACCAACAAAGGTTTATTCAAGGTATGAGCTTTCATGTGCACTTTTTCAAATACATTAGAATGGCACTCAAGGTTCAGATTTATAGCCAGAGAATGAACAGCAAATTAACAGCTATACAGCACAAATCTAAAGTCTTGCAAGGTCTTCTTTACAGACCTTTGATATAAAGTATTTAGCATCTTTAATATAGCATGCTTATCTTAATTAATATTCAAATAACATGTTGCACATTTTGAGTTTATAGGTGATTCCAAAGTTGCTCTTTGATTATTCCTCAGGTTTTAGTTGGAAATCACAAAATGAAACAACCAAAACAAAGGTCATACATCAGGGCTCTTTTTGTAGCAGGAACTCCTTTGCATATTAGGCGACACACCCCTAATGTAGCCAATCCTCCAAGAGCTTACAGTAGCCCCTGCTACTAAAATGCTTTAGAATTTTGCAAAAAAAAAAGAATCATATGTGTTATTTAAACATTTAAATTTAAGAAATACTTTACTGTAAATTAATTGAAGTACTGAGGATTTTATCACTGTGCTCTACTTTAAGTATGAACATTTTAATTTCATTACAATCCAAACTGCAACAATCTGAACTGTGAAATTATCTGCTGTCACCCTTTCTTTGTTATTTTGCATATATATGTAAGTGAAAAAATTAACTATAGCATCCTTTGCAGTAGAGTTTAAGCTGCAAGGATTACCTGAGTAGTAGCTCTATTTTCCAACACCTTGAATATAGAAACATAGTCAGCAACACCAAGTCTCTGCTTGCACCTTCAGTTTTTCTTCTGCATGATCGTACTAAGGTACCTTAGTACTTTTTAAGATACTGAGAAAGAAATGCAGCTCAAAGCAACAACAAAGTTATACATGGGGCAGTGGGGGAGAAGCCAGCTTGTTTGGTGCCTGAGATAAGGAAGAAGTTATCTCTAAGATAGCTGTTATAGGGTTACTCACATGTAGGACTGAATGGTGTGATCAGTGCCTAACCTTAAAAGCAGCGCTGTTCAGCAGCACGTTAAACAGCTAGCTGCTTTATAGCACACTTTGTAACAAGATCATTGTTAGCTAATTAATTGACATGATATGTGTTCTTGCTTTGACCTCCAAGGGAGAAATTACATTGCTAATTTCTCTCTGTATTAATTGTTTTATAAGCTTGCTTAAAGCTTTCCTTTTCATATTTTCCTACTCAGCTAGGACTTTCTCTTTAAATAATTCTGTGAGTTAGTGAGTGTTTGTTCGTGTGTGTGTGTTTTCCCCTGGCATCCTCATTTCTAAATCACAGTCAATGATATTTCTTGTTGTGTTTTCATTCATTCAGTATCTGAACAGAATCTCCAAGCTGCCACCACCGGAGCCTTATGGTATTCTAAGACTCTGAAAAACCAAACACAAATTGTGGGGGCTAAGGTTACTGTGTATGCCTCAGCTGTGAATAGTCTAGGAAAGACTTATAAAATATAGGTGCAAACAGGTTCTTTTAGACGTGTGGGACCCACAAGGATTGGGGGAGGGGCTCTTTTTCCCATTTCTTCTCTTCCTCCTGTTTTTTCTCTTTGTCTCCACATGGTAGTGCCTACAGCTTCTCCTAGCTATTTACTTATATCTTCTCCTCATCTTTGGCTTTTCCTGTCAATGGCAGCTCTTTCCCTTTCCTTGTCTGTTATCCACCTACTTACCTAGCATTTACTGTTTCTCACCCTCGAAGTCTCTGTCCCTCTCACTAACTCACCAAAAGTTTTATGTTTCCTTCCCCTCATCTTCAGCTTTCTGTTTTTTACATTTCCCCTCTAACAGCTTTGCCTTCTTTTCTTCCTTGTATCTTTTTTTCCTGTCCCTTCCCTTTCCAGCACACTGATCCTTACTGAAGCTTAGAATCTTCAGCAGGATCTCACAGATCTGAATGGCATGCTTTTCTTAAAGAATCAGACATGTTTTGTTTTTTAACAGGCACAATGTATTTTACATCACTTTTCCGCAAAGTAGAAAAATGCCTCCTATCTGTACATGGCTTCATTGTGCAGATTTTTAAAAATCTACAGTCTGAGGCCATTTTTCAGAATTTGATATAATGATTCTAATGACAGTGAAGTAGTGTATTAGAGAAGTATGTAGGAAAAGCATGAAGTTTTAAAAACCGGATTATTTAGGCAGACCCTTTCCTATCCTACCTGGCTAGACTGAAAGGGCCATTTTATGCAGATCTACGCAGAATGCTATTCAGACCTATGCAGTGGGACTTGATCACCAAAAAATGTTTTTAAGTGTGAGAGGACACTATGAAAAGGTAGGAAAGGTAAGTGTGAAATTACCTGGAAAGCAGTGCAGGTGCTTACAAGACACAGAGGCTTAGTTCACTCCTGGCTGTAGGGGAGACCTGTAGGGGATACCTGTTATCATCACCTGGACCAATGCCACTACCAAACATGTCCAAACCAAGATCCTGTGGAAATGCCAGTACACTCACTCAGCTTGATTCCAGCCACAGCTAGCAAAACAAGATTGTAGCATGGTTACAGATTTACATTTGGGTGAAGGAGCAAGTTTCATTTTGAAAGATGCAGCTGTGTGGATGTTCGTATGTGGGGGTGTTGTTCTTAAGAATGGTTTTATTTGATGTTTATGGCATTCATGCAACAAATAATAAGCCAACCTGTAGTTGTAAAAAGAAAGTAATTATATAAATATTTTAATAAATAAAGATATTGATAAGTAGAGTTCTTTATCCTCTCATGTCTGCGTGCAGAGAAAAGTGTAAAGTAAGGGAAGTGAAATACATCACTGTGTAATTTGTTCTTCTGGGCATTCCAGTAAAGCATTTTGCCATCCAAGAAAAGAAGGCATCAAATTATGAGAATGTAAGGAATTGCTTCAGGGAACTAGACCAGGGTCTGTCAAGTGTAGAATGCTGTGTCTAGCTACATGGAAGTTCATCAGCATGGCTTGAAGGCTTTGGCTAGGACTGTGCTATTTTAGCATTCGATTCAGTGATTTCTGCTATTAGAATTATATGGGTCATTCCCAGCACAATATTTCCTAGATTCTAATATATGTTTTTATTATTTTTAAATACATTTTCAGCATATCTTTTCTATTTTAGATATTTTCATTATAATGATAAAATAGCATAGTCACTCAGAAAGATACAGGTAATTCAGTTTCATTATAATGTGGAAAGTAACAATAATATCCATATATTCGTTATACATTTTTATTAATATTCTCAAATGATAAAAAGGAATTAAAGAAAGGAAAGGACAGAACTAGAAATGTATCTCTTTCTACATATTTATTAAATAAAAATGCTTCCCCCTGCCCTTACAAGCCAGAAAGCTCAAATCATCATCAGTGCAGCTGAAGTTAAAAAGATTACTCTTGTTTGTGCTACCATTCCACTTGAAATACTGCTAATAACTTCCAGGGTGAGCTTGATGTAATATTGAATTGATTCTTTTTGGGAGGCATTTTTGGATAAAAGGTGACCTTGGTAAAATATCAAGGTTGCAGTATCTCTCTGAACAATAGTAAAGCAAGTTACAACAAACAGGGTACTTTTGCATTGTTGATCTACAGCCTTTATTCAAATGAGCCCCACACAGTATCCAAGACTGATTGCAATTTGACTCTATATTCTGCAGTACTCTTTTGGTGGAACTCTTCCCCAACACCTTAAATTACATAAAAGGTTTCCATTAAACATATTTTCCAGTAAAAATGTTCATTAAACCACACAACAGAAAATCTAGAATCATTTTTTAAGTGTTAAAAAGAGAGTTCATCTTGATTTCATTCCTTCTTCAACACTTTTTTATTGCTGTAGGAAATTTGTATTAATTTAACACTGATAGAAGACTTGGACTGATTCCCCACAAGCAGCTGTGCTGCCCTCGTTCTTCTGTTTCCCCATTTGCATTGGTCAATTTCACACTATTCGCTGCATGGAAGCATTTTGACCCGCAGCTCCCCTGATTTCCCCGCGTCTTCTCGATCTCAAAAAACAAGGATCAAGAAGACATGGGGAAAATCGAGGGGAGCTGTGGGTCAAAATGCTGCCACACAGCGAATAGTGTGAAATTGACCAATGCAAGCGGGGGAAACAGAAGAGCAAAAGCAGCACAGCTGCTTATGGGGAACTGGTCTTGGAGAAGATACCTTGGATTTGATATAGAGCCACATCAAATTGCAGTATCCATTGATCCTCAAACAAATCTAAGAAGAAATATTGTCTTAAATTCTAAGGCATAATGACTATTTTACAACAATGCAGTTTGATTTGATGGATATTTACTTATAAATTAAATCCCACCCCAAGTTTAATGTCATTTGCTTGCTTAGGGTTGCCAGCTCTGGTTTGGGTAAGTCCTGGAGGTTTGGGGGGATTTGGGGAGGGGAGGGACTTCAGCAGGATATAATGCTGTAGAGTCTACCCTCCAATGCAGCCATTTTCTCCAGGGGAACTAATCTCTGTAATCTGAAGACCAGTTACAATTCTGGGAGATCTCCAGCCAGCATTTGGAGGTTGGCAACCCTATTACATATAACTATGGATGGTTTTGCAGTCATATTTAAACCTGACCTTTTTTGTGCATTGTGACAGAACTTATCTGCTCTGGCCTGCAGGCCCTATTCTGCCCTGCCCTCCCAGGTTTTTCTTAGCACCTAGAGAAGCTTTTCTTTCACTTTTGGGTAGCCCGCTGCCACCACCTGACCTTTATAAGATCAGGACTCCCAGCTTCCCTTCCAAGTAATGAGGCCTTGCATCTGTTTCCCCCACTGCCTAGCACCTTGGTCACCATAGGGACCATTTACAGCCTTGCACACCTGGAAGCCACTTGCCAGCTGCCTGCCTTCCCCTTGGTGCTCCTTTTAAAATAATATGTCTGAGATGGTGGAGGTCTATGTGGTACAGAGAACCACTACCAGCATCAAAAGTTATAATGTATTTATTTAAAAGAAAATGATTACAAATATACTTTTAGCCCATCACCAGGTTGAGCAAGGGATCCAAAAGAAATAAGCAAAATACAAGTCCTCTGTCCCTCTCTCTATCCATGCCCTATCAGATGTTAAAATACAGGACAGGCTCTTTAGCTTTAAAAAGTAACAGATCTCTCCATAGGTCCATTACCTTGAAGCTTCCTTCAGCTGTCCTGGCCAACCACATAGTCAGTGGCTGCCTTCTTAATTGGGAGTCCTGCCTGCTCTCATGGCCTCAGCACCCAAGGAAAATAGACCTCCTTCTGGCTGCAAGGAGTTTTTATCACTTCTGTTTTCCCCACAACCTTACTAGGTCAGGCCAGGTCAGAGAAACATTTCCTAGGGCTTCTTCCTGGAGATTATTCCTGGATTTGTTGTAGCCTAAAGTCCTCCAAATCTCTGTTGCCTACTTAGAGAAGGGGAAGAGCTTAACCCATGCATTATCCACCTGCTAGATCTATTAGCATTTGTATGAAAATGGGAAGCAATTACACTGACTCCCCTTCTGCCTGCCTGTTCTCTACCCAAAGGGGGGGAAAGCTTTTAAAACACAAAGTGGAGGTTTGGCTCAGTTCAAACCTCCCAGGAAAAAAATGCATTTCTTCGCATGCATATTAGGCAAAGTTGTTGAAGTTTTAAAAATCATGCAGTGATAATTGATGAGATAGTGTTTTTCAAAGCTAACCTAAATATTCTTGTCAAGATATTGTGGGTGTTGGTCATTTTTTCCCCAGTCACTAACTCTGCCTACACTGAGTTAGTCTTGTATTTTATTTGCACATGGTTTATTTCCTCCTTATGAAACAGAATTTGATATGAAAATACATTATGTCATAGAAAAGGATCACATGAAGCAGCTGTACATACTGAGCCAGACTATTGATCCCACTGGTTCAGTATTGGTTACTCTGACTAAAAGTAACTCTACAGGGCTTGATGCAGAACCCTTCCCCACTGCTGTGATCAAGATGGGTAGCTGTGTTAGTCTGTCTGTAGCAGTAAGAGGGAATAAGAGTCCAGTAGCATCTTAAAGACTAATGAAATTTGTGGTAGGGCATGACCTTTTGTGAGCTATCTGAAGATATGAGGTTTCAGATATCTGAAGAAGTGAGCAGTGGCTCATGAAATCTCATACAAATTGCAGGGAACATATAAAACTACAAGATGGAGATTGAACATGGGTCTTATGAGAGATAAAAACTTTGTAAAAAAATTAAAACAGAAGTAAAAGATTTCATAAAAATAAATAAAAAAGGAAGACACAACAGTTAACAACACCTGGGACACATTAAAAGCTTATATAATAGGTTTATTCATTAGTCAAGAAGCATGGAGAAAAAAACAAAAATGAGAAAAACTCAAGAAATTGACAGAACTTAAAAAGGCAGAAGATATCAGTAAAAAGAAAGTTGACACAAATGAAATAAGAATTAAGATAAAAATGACCTAACACCAAATAAATTTGTTGATAACACAAGAAATAGCTAATAAAATAGAATACACCAAAGCCTATTACTTTGAAAATGCGAATAAACCCTCACGATGGTTGGCCTATAAGCTTAGAAAAGAAAAAGATAAAAGAATAATTTCAGCATTAAAGAATGAAAACCAGGAGATAAAATACAAAACACAAGAAGTAAAAAATATAATAGAAAATTTTTATAGAAATTTATATAAACACCACAAGATAAACAAGATCTTAAGGATTTTTTAATGAAAAATAATAGGAAAAAATTTACAGAACACCAGAGAAAAATCTTAAATAAAAATATTATAACGTGTGAAATAGTGGAAGCACTGAAAAAACAAAAACAAAAAAGAAATCCCCAGGCCCAGATGCTATTCCTGTGGAGGTGTATCAACTAATAGAAGATGAAATATTACTCTAAGTGGGAAGAGAGCAAGAATTAGGCTCAAAGCATTACAAGACTCGAAAGAAAGAGGAGGGTTTGGTTTGCCTAACTGGACATTGTATTATAAAGCTGGAGGTTTGGCATGGATTAAGGAATGGGTAATGCTGGAAGATAGAAAACTTTTAAAGTTGGAAGGCCACGACCTTTTGGAAGGCTGGCATGCTTTTCTGTGGGATGAGAAAGTGGCAGCAAGAAAATATTTTAGACAACACTGGATACGAGATGCACTCTGTAGCGTATGGGAGACCATCCAGAGGAGGTGGTTTACCAAAACCTCGAGGCTGGTAGCCCCGGTTGAAGCAGTGACTTTACCTAGGTTGTATTGTGAAAATCCCCCACAAAGATATCTAGACATTATAAATGCAAATGAGAAGTTGGAATTGGATGAGGATGTCAGTTGGTGGCACAAAGTTCAGATTCAATCAAGGGTATAAAAGAGATAAGAAAATAGGGTTTGAGAAGACATTAACAGATTTAGAAAAAATACTTTATGAACCGGAAGAGAAGTTTTTTTAAAAAATGTATTCATTGTTGTTGGCTGATTATATGGTAGATGAAATGGTGAAAAACAATATGATCCAATGGGCGCAGAACTTTGGTTATAGCATTGAGTTGGATCAGTGGGACTAAATATGGAAAATGAATGTGAAAATAACTAGGGCAGTCTCATATAGAAAAAATATGTATAAAATGTTGTATAGGTGGTATATCACGCCGGATAAGCTGGCAAAATATGATGAGAAATGTTCCAATAAGTGTTGGAAATGTAATGCAAAGACAGGGTCATTGTATCATATGTGGTGGACATGTGAGGTGACAAAAAAGTAGTGGATATGGGTGCATAAAATGACGCAGAAAATTATAAAAGGTACTCTTCTGTTCAAACCAGAGGGGTTGTTGTTGGGTATACTTCCAAAAGATGTACGGAGAGAAGAGAGATACTTGATAATATATATAATGACTGCGGCTAGGATTTTTTATGCGAAATATTGGCGATCCACGGTGATACCAACCAAGCAAGAGTTGATTGAGAAGATAATGGAAGCAGCAGAAATGGATAAATTGACTTTGATGATGAAAGGACATGATGAATCAGCCTTCATAAATACGTGGCTTCTATGAGAGGTATGATCCGAGAGGGAAGGATGGAGAGAAATAATAAGTTTTGAGTATTATTAACCTTATATGTTAAATTAGAAGTGGATAAGGTAGAAAGATAGTATTTGAGGATACAGAAGTAAAAGATTATTAGTAACAAGGGGTGGCAAGGTAGGAGGAAATTTAAACGGATGGAGTGTTATAAAAACTGTAACCCCCGTGAATGTTAAATGTGGTATGTTGTGTTTTGTGTGTAGTGTTAATGTATTGTGTGTTTGTAGTGTAATGTTGTAACGTTCTTGTCTAAAAAAATAATAATAAAAATGCCTCTTTCAGGGGTGCTTAAAAATAAAAGAAAGAAAGAAATATTACTCTTACTTAAAGATCTGATTAATAACATTATGACAACAGAAAAAATACCAAACACATGGAACGATGCTTTAATAACTTTAATACATACACCGGACACAGAAGAAAACGATATTAAAAACTTTATTTTTTTGTAGTAAAACTCTCCTAAAGAGGAGAGAATTTTATTCTTTTTATATAAGAAAAGGGTAGGGTAGACAGATGGAGAAAGAAAAAGGTGGAGTGAAGTTTTCTCTGTTAAAAAGGGTTAGTTTAAGTTAGTAATCAATACCATTTTTGGCATCTGTCATGGTTAGAAGATCTTCTTTTTAACTTTGCAAAGTCCAAAATCACTCTGTTAATACAGTTAGTAAAGTCCATTGGGGTTAGTAATTAAACAGCTCCTTCCAGATGCAACACGAACAATCCTCAAGGTGTCTTCTTTTTAAGTCTCTTCCAATTATGGATTGAGTCCTTTTTAACCTGGATGCCTTCCGTTCCATCGCCTCCTTCCCCTGGGCTGCTGTCTTCTTCACTGCTTATCCCAATTTTGAGCGCTGCGTCTTCCTCCCAGCTGGCGTGTCTCTTCAGAAGTTTTTGCATTTTAAGGATGTAGTTTATCTTCTTTCTTTTCTCTTTTTCCTTGTACTTCTGACCTTCAAATTTCCAGGGCGCCATAGCCACTTCACATGAAATTGGATCTCTGATACATTGCCTGCTATGCTCAGCCTCCCCTTCTACTGGCAGAGTATTTTCTTTTATAAAAGCGGAATAGGCTTTGAGAGCCATGTCCACCTCTTCTTTTAATTCTTTCGCTTCACTGCCAGTTAGGGGTGCCAAAACATTCGTCCAGGTAGATCCGAGATCTTCTTTCTCTTCTTCTTTTACGCCCTGAAGACTTAAAATTAAATTCGTTTTCTGTTCAATTTCCGCCATCTTCCTTGATGTTTCCGATATTTGTTTCTGTCGACTGATGAAGACACTTTCCACTTTAAGCAAAGTTTCGTTGATTTTCTGCATTTGCTCCAGCAGAGGGCGCAGTATCTCATTTTCTTGTTGATTGACAGCAAGCTCTGGGGGGGGGGCTACCCGGACCGGAAGTCCCTCCTCTCTTCTCTTCCGGTTTCTGCAGGACTTTCCCCGTTGTTGACATTTTGTTTTATTGTTTACTTTTACAAAGTTCGTGCCGCATCCCCCAGGAAGCTAAAAGGATCGTAATCTTCCGTACAACCCCGACGGTACTTTCACCAACACTGTTTTTTCTTTCTGCCCCCCTTCGCGCTCCCTTTTTAGATCTTGCTTCTCAAACAGGGTGGGGACTCCTCCCTCCTCCCATACGGTTAAACGCTTGCGGGGGGCTTAAATTCACGCTTCAAAATAGATCTTCCACTCACGATTCGATGCCACTTCTTCTTTTTATGTTAAATCATAGCGCTGTCTTCACTCCTGGAAGTCGGTGGCGCTGCTAAGTCCCATTACGGGCATGACGCAGCGGGGCCGATTGGGGCGGGGAGAAAGCCTCAATTTCCCGGCTGTCTGCCGGCAAAGAGGCTACTCCCCAAAGCGCCCCCGGTTCGGAGCCTTTACCTAAGGCTCACTAGGGTCTTTCACACATGCGAAGACCCCCTCTAACTGCGTGTGGGCTAACCACCTCCGGGAGCGTCCCGAGAGGCGGCCGCCATTCGCAATGCCGAAACCGAAACCCCGATATTAAAAACTTTAGACCCATTTCTCTCCTAAACGCAGATTATAAGATTTTTGTGACCATTATAGCCAACAGGTTTAAAAAGGTGATGGCCCAAATTATACATAGAGATCAATCGAGCTTTCTCCAAAAAAGACAAATAAAAAACAACATAAGAACCATCCTGTCCTATTATATAAAAGGGTAGTGGTCTGGCAAGGTTCTATGCTTGGCAAAATCAGTTCGCTCCCTGATATGTCACTCAGAAGCTGTCCCTATCCACTAGCTCTGTTGCCTGAGTACTCTCCCACCCACTGCAGCCTAGGCCACTGTTCTCTGATTGGGCCAGAATTTCAAGCTCATTTGCATATGAAAGCTGATTGGACTTCACTCCATTCCGCACCTCCAACTCCCCCCCCCGCAAGACAGTTGGAATTGTCAGTTGCTTATGCAACCTGTTTTATTCTGAGGTAGAATATGTCCTCACTCACAACACTTCCGCTTCAAAAGAAACAAACCCAATAACACAACATGTTCAGCAGGAGCATCCCTATGGAAACTGCCTGGGTGATTTCGGACTAGATACAGACTTTCTGCCTAACCTACCTTACAGGGTTGCTGTACAGATCACGAAGCTGAAAAGAATGAAGTAAACTGCTTTGCTCCCCGTTAATGAGAAAGACAGAATTTTGCCTAGGAAGAGGCTGCTGAAAGGGGATGAGATAAAGTTGCCAACTTTAGGTATGGAAATTCCTGGAGATTTGAGGGGTGGAGCCCAGAGGGGGTGAAGTTTGAGGAGGGGTGGGACCTCAGACAGGTACAGTGTCATAGACTCCACCCTCCAAACCAGCCATTTTCTCCTGGGGAACTATTGATGCCAATCTTGCCCCAGTGACCATCAAACCATTCTCTTCCACCCCCTGCTGTGCAGCTGACTTCCCCTAGGGTTGCTAATCTCCAGGTGAGACCTGGAGATCTCCCACTGTTACAATTGATCTCCAGATGAGAGACATCAGTTCCCCTGGAGAAAATGGCTGCTTTGGAGGGTAGACCCTATGCTATTACATCCTGCTGAGTCCTTCCGCCCCCCCCCAATGCTGCCCTCCACAGGATCCTACTTTCTCTCAGTGCCTGTTGGTAGGCAACCAAGCTTGGTCCTGTCACCTGTTTTGGCCTTTGGGAGAAAACTCATTGGGGCCAGTCCTGATAGGGTTGCCAATTCCAGATGGGAAATTCCTGGAGATCTGAGGGATGGAGCCTGAAGAGGTTGAGGTTTCAGGAGGGGTGGAACCTCAGACAGGTACAATGCCATAGACTTCATCCATCAAACTAGCCATTCCATCCTGGGGAACCATTGTTGCCAATCTCCAGGTGGGGGCTGGAGATCAATCAGAATTACAACTGCTGTCCAGGAAGGGGGGGGAGAGATGGAAAGCTGAAGTCAGGGGGCAGATAACGGTAGGTTGACAATTGGCTGGGAGGGAGATAGGGTTGCCAACTCCAGGTTGGGAAATTTCTGGAGATTTGAGGGGTAGAGCCTGGAGGTGGTGAGGTTTGAGGAGGAGTGGGGTCTCAGAGAGGTACAATGCCATAGACTTCACCCTCCAAACCAGCCAGTCCCTCATGGGGAGCCATTGTTGCCGATCTCCAGGTGAGGGCTGGAGACCACTCAGAATTACAACTGCGCTGCAGGAGGGAGGGCAGAAGTCAGCTGAAGTCAGAGGGGCAGATAACAGTAGGTTGATGGTTAGCTGGGAAGGAGATGGGGTTGCCAACTCCAGGTTGCCAAATTCCTGGGGATTTGAGGGGTGGAGCCTGGAGAGGGTGGGGTTTGAGGAGGGGCTGGACCTCAGGCAGGCATTTCCTCCTGGGTAACAATTGTTGCCAATCTCCAGGTGTGGGCTGGAGATCACTCAAAACTACAACTGCTCTTCAGGTAGCAGAGATCAGTTCCTCTGGAGAAAATGGTGGACTCTGTCATTATACCCTGCTGAGGTCACCACAGCAAATTCACACTGTGTGCCCAAAGCCAGGGCACTCTCCCAGAGCCTCTTTCTAGAGCCCATTGTATTTATTTCCACAATGGGCCTTATTCCTAGTAGTAAATATTTTAGAATATTATGAACAACATCCGGGAAAACAATTGGCATTGGTATTCCTGGATGCCGAGAAAGCCTTCGATAACGTAAATTGGGACTACTTAAAATATAAATTAGAGTTATGGGAATGTGGTGAAAAATTTATGAAATCAATATCAGCCATATACAAAGAACAATAGGCAAAAATAATAATAAATGGAGAATTCACACAAAATATTCCGAAACAAAAAGGGACTAGGCAGGGATGTCCACTCTCGCCTTTACTTTTTATTTTCGGGTTAGAAACTTTAACCGATATTGTGAGAGAAAACACAAAAATAACAGGAACGAAAATAAAAAGGGAACAATTTAAATTGCAGGCATTTGCCGATAATTTGGTATTCATATTGGAAGACTGGATAACATCGATGCCGTACCTGTTAAAAGAAATACAAAGGTATGGTAACATCGCAGGTCTAAAAATTAACTTTAAAATTAACTTTAAAAAAACTAAGATTCTGACAAAAAACTGCACTAAGGAAGAGGTAAATAAAATACAAACAAATTTTGTTAGTCTTTAAGGTGTTCAATAACACCTTACTCACTCTTTTCTACTTCCCCACTACTGCTACTTTAGATCTGAACTGGACAAGATTTTGAGTCTATTTCCTCACCCCTTTTTTAATGTGGAGAGTTTTGCATATAATCAGTTCACCACATGGAAACTGAAAAGGCAAAGCCATCATATTTGGATTTATCACTTTTAAAATAAGCCTCCAAATCAGTCCATAATTAACTATGATGGAGGGCAACAAGTTGAGTACTGTTTTGTCTTTCTTCAGATTTATTTGTTCAGTCACACAGTTGAGTCCGACTCTTTGCGACCCCATGGACCAGATCATGCCAGGCCCTCCTGTCTTCCGCTGTCCTCTGAAGTTTGCTCAATTTCATGTTTGTTGCATCGATGACACTGTCTAACCATCGCATCCTTTGCTGTCCCCTTCTTCTTTGACCTTCAATCTTTCCCAGCATCAGGGTCTTCCCCAGTGAGTGCTCCCTTCTCATTTGGTAGCCAAAGTATTTGAGCTTCAACTTCAGGATCTGGCCTTCCAGGGAATAGTCAGGGTTGATTTCTTTTAGGATTGACTGATTTGATCTCCTTGCAGTCCAAGGGACTCTCAAGACTCATGAAAAGTTTGATTGTAAGTAATGTAATCCTGCTGTGAATTGGATAACATGATTTCAGAAAAAATGAATCAATCTTTAATCAAGGATTTCTACCCTCCCCCTTCCAGTTCTCACAGATTTACAACAAGAAAGCACTAGACAAAGTGGAAATAGCAATTTACATTCCCTAACACATAAGCTATGCTTCTCCTCTGTGCACATTTTTATATACAGGAACATGAATTCCTGATGCAGTCATACATACAGAGAACCTTCACTCTCTTGCTTCTGAAATCTACATTTACATACCACATACTCTACTTCCAAGCTTTTACATTCTGTCATTTCCGACAAGTTATAGTGAGATCCCATTGTTGTTCTGAAGGTTCATTGCTTGTATATGTAAGCCTGTGAAAACTTAAATGATGGGACTGTCTGTTGGGATTATCTTTTGTCCCACCTTTTTTGTCTCTTCCTGTCCTTGGGATGTATTTATTTAGCTGTTTATAGCCTGCTTTTCTCCCAATAGAGAGTTAAAGCAGCTTACATCATCATTCACCCCTCCTCCATTTATCCTCACAACAACAATGCTGTGAAGTAAGTTATGCTGAGAGAGAGTGGTCCTTTCCGCATTTGCCTGCCACTCCAGATTTTCTCAGTGTTTGAGTTGAGGCAATTTAAGTCTATGGCAAAACAGCATCCAAAAAACCCAGGGCAGCAGTAGGCTGAAACTGGGCCAACCACTGAAGGGAGGTAACGTAATGCAGAAGGGGGGGGGGGGCAGAATAAAAAGAAAGTTGAATTCAATTTTAGTGCAGAATTGGAGGACACTACAGTGAACATGGATTAAAAGGCGAGTGCAGAAAGGGCCAGTGACTGGCCCTAGGGCACCTAGTGAGCTTTCATACCAGAGTGGGGATTTTAACCCTGGCCTACCAGATCCTGCTCTGACACTCTAACCACTATACTGCTATTGATGACTAGGAGTAAGGCACGTTGTGGAAATAAATACAACGGGCTCTAGAAAGAGGCTCTGGGAGAGTGCCCCGGCTTTGGGCACACAGTGTGAATTTGCTGTGGCGCCCTCAGCAGGGTATAATGACAGAGACCACCATTTTCTCCAGAGGAACTGATCTCTGCTACCTGAAGAGCAATTGTAGTTTTGAGTGATCTCCAGCCCTCACCTGGAGATTGGCAACAATTGTT
Source organism: Gekko gecko (assembly GCA_029375565.1). Taxonomy (NCBI): domain Eukaryota; kingdom Metazoa; phylum Chordata; class Lepidosauria; order Squamata; family Gekkonidae; genus Gekko; species Gekko gecko. Next base: position 68,735,489 of record JAPDNY010000004.1, on the reverse strand, counting down.
ACCCAGGAGGAAATGGCTGGTTTGGAGGGTGGAGTCTATGGCATTCTACCTGCCTGAGGTCCAACCCCTCTTCAAACCCCACCCTCTCCAGGTTCCACCCCTCAAATCCCCAGGAATTTGGCAACCTGGAGTTGGCAACCCCATCTCCTTCCCAGCTAACCATCAACCTACTGTTATCTGCCCCTCTGACTTCAGCCGACTTCTGCCCTCTCTCCTGCAGAGCAGTTGTAATTCTGAGTGGTCTCCAGCCCTCACCTGGAGATTGGCAACAATGGTTCCCTATGAGGGACTGGCTGGTTTGGAGCGTGGAGTCTATGGCATTGTACCTGTCTGAGACCCCACCCTGCCTCAAACCTCACCATCTCCAGGCTCTACCCCTCAAATCTCCAGAAATTTCCCAACCTGGAGTTGGCAACCCTATCTCCCTCCCAGCCAATTGTCAACCTACCGTTATCTGCCCCCTGACTTCAGCTTTCCATCTCCTCCCCCTCCCTCCTGGAAAGCAGTTGTAATTCTGATTGATCTCCGGCCCCCACCTGGAGATTGGCAACAATGGTTCCCCAGGATGGAATGGCTAGTTTGATGGATGGAGTCTATGGCATTGTACCTGTCTGAAGTTCCACCCCTCCTGAAACCTCACCCTCTTTAGGCTCCATCCCTCAGATCTCCAGGAATTTCCCATCTGGAATTGGCAACCCAATCAGGACTGGCCCCAATGAGTTTTCTCCCAAAGGCTAAAACAGGTGACAGGACCAAGCTTGGTTGCCTACCAACAGGCACTGAGGGGAAAGTAGGGTTGCCAGCTCTAAGTAGGGAAATACCTGTAGATTTGGGGGTGGATCCTGTGGAGGGCAGCATTGGGGGGGGCAGAAGGACTCAGCAGGGTATAATGCCATAGAGTCTACCCTCCAAAGCAGCCATTTTCTCCAGGGGAACTGATCTCGGTCATCTGGAGATCAATTGTAACAGCAGGAGATCTCCAGGTCCTACCTGGAGATTGGAAACCCTAGGGGAAAGAAGCTGCACAGCAGGGGGTGGAAGACAATGGTTTGATGGCCACTGGGGCAAGATTGGCAACAATAGTTCCCCAGGAGAAAATGGCTGGTTTGGAGGGTGGAGTCTATGGCACTGTACCTGTCTGAGGTCCCACCCCTCCTCAAACCTCACCCTCTCTGGGCTCCACCCCTCAAATCTCCAGGAATTTCCATACCTATAGTTGGCAACTTTATCTCATCCCCTCTCAGCAGCCTCTTCCTAGGCAAAATTCTGTCTTTCTCATTAGCGGGGAGCAAAGCAGTTTACTTCATTCTTTTCGGCTTTGTGATCTGTACAGCAACCCTGTAAGGTAGGTTAGGCAGAAAGTCTCCGGCAGGTCCAAAATCACCCAGGCAGTTTCCATAGGGATGCTCCTGCTGAACAGAAGCAAGCAGCCAGGCCTAGGGTTGCCATTGCCAACGAAGACAAATTGATGCAAAGGAGGATGGAAGAGTCTCCATATCTCTATTTTGCTTTCAATTGGTTTTGATGCCAGCAGAGTGAGAAAATGCCAGAGGCACTCTGGGTGGGCGCCCCATGGTAAATGCACCAAACAATTCCTAAAGATTTTCCACTGTGTCGATAAATCATTTTCTACACTCACAGTGTCCCCTGCCAGAATTAGTACCAGAGCTTTTTTTGCCTTGTGGTATTCTGCTTGTGGTGTGACCTGTCTTTTTTGTGGTGTGGCATGGTTGTGTTATTGGCTTTGTTTCTTTTGAAGGGGAAGTGTTGTGAGTGAGGACATATTTCACCTCAGAATACAACAGGTTGCATAAACAACTAAAAATTCCAACTGTCTTGCGGGTGGGGGGAGTTTGAGGTGCAAAAATGGAGTGAAGTCCAATCAGCTTCCATATGCAAATGAGCTTGAAATGCTGGCCCAATCAGAGAAGAGTGGCCTAGGCTGCAGTGGGTCCGAGAGAACTCAGGTAACACAGCTAGTGTATAGGGACAGATTCTGAGCGACATACCAGGGAGCGAATTGATTTTGCCAAGCATAGTATCTTGCCAGGACACTACCCTTTTATGTAATAGGACGGAATATGTAACTAGAACTCTTGGCTTCTCATCATTTACATTAATGTCTCTGCGGCTTCCAATTATTTAGTATAATTTTATCTTGCATGTCCACTCAGAATTTTTTTCAATCTTAGACCAGGGGAAAACTCACATTTCAGACTGTTTACAGTTGTGAGCTCTAATCAGTTATTTTGGGGGGGGGGTTTCCATGTTGGAAGAGAAAGCTTAAATTAGTAATGAGTTGCCACCTATATATGAATGACACTCAGTTCTATCTTGCACTTCCAGCTGATCCAAGGGAGGTTTGTGGAAACTGTGAACTTCCTGGAAGTGGTTTTGGGATGAAGATGAATCTCAACAAAATAGAAGTGCTTCTGATGGGGGAGGGAAGCTTGACCCAGGAATGGGGATATCTCCTGTTCTGGCTGGGATGGCACTCCCCCTAAAGGAGCAGGTTCACAGCTTGGGGGTGCTGCTGAACTTGGGTCTCCTGATGGATAAATGGGTGGCAACAGTGGCCAGGGGTGTCTTTCACTGGCTTTGCCTGGTGATCCAGTTACAGCTATTCCTGGGTAGGAATAATCCTGCCACCATGGTGCATGCCCATATAACAGATAGATTAGATTGCTGTCATGTGCTTATGTGGGATGTCCTTGAAGACTGTCCAGGAGCTGTAGAGAATGCTGTGGCCAGAAAACTAGGATGGGCTGTAGGGACTATAGATCTTGGCACATCTACATTGACTCCCAATTTGCTTCAAGGCCCAATTAAAGGTCCTTGTATATGGTTTTGGGCCAGCATACCTGAAGGACTGTCTACATCCAGAGCCTACCCAACCACTCCAATCATCTTCAGAGGCCCTGTTTTGTAATGCCAAACTTTGGAACTCCCTCCCCAGAAATATTCATATGTCTCCATGCGATGGTCACCTCGAGATTAGACTGCTGTAACACTCTCTACATGGGGCTGCCCTTGTCACAAATTTGGAAGCTATAGCTAGTGCAGAATGCTGCAGCCAGGCTTCTGATGGGTCTCCCCAGGTGGGAGCACATCCAGCCTGTGCAGAGGACACTGCACTGGCTGCCAATAGCATACCGAATTTGCTTCAAGGTGCTGGTTCTTACCTTTAAAGTCCTACATGGCCAGTGTCCAACACACCTGAGGGACCACCTTTCCCCATATATACCCCAGAGAGCACTACAGTCAGGGTCTCAAAATCGATTGACCCTCCCAGGCCCCACAGATGCCAGACTTGCTACCACCAAGGCCAGAACCTTTTCAGTGGCAGCTCCATACTGGTGGAATGAGCTCCCGGAGGAGAACAGGGCCCTGCGGGATCTCTTGCAGTTCCACAGGGCCTGCAAGATGGAGCTCTTCCACCAGGCTTTCAACTAAGGAGCCGCCGCCACTAGAGAGTCCTGGCCCTTGGTTTTTGACATTTAGCCTGTGCCACCCTTGTATCAGGAAGACCATGAGTAGAATAACTGTTAGACCTCTGTGTGTACTCTTAAAGTAAGTCATCTCAAACAACTAATGAATCATCTACAGCACTTTATGAATTCATATTAGTTATAACTTGAATTGTTTTTAGATGATTTTATGTAGATTTTAATTGTTATTTATATATTGACTGTGAGCCACCCTGAGCCTGCTTTGCATGAAGGGTGGGGTACAAATCAAATGAATGAATGAATAAATAAATAAATAAATAAATTTATTGTTGTCTTCTGCCAGTGGGTGACAACTCCCCCCCCCCCATTCCTTCATTAACTCTTATAACTTCTCCTCCTTCTTTGTGTGTTTTTATGTGTTTATGCTTTTTATGTGTTCATGTGTTTATATTGTGCTTTATGTAATTGTTTTAAATATTAAGCATATATTTGGGATTTTTTAAAAGTTAATGTCTGAAATGTTTTAATATTTTAGTGTCTGTAAGTTTTCTTTGCATCAGAAATCAGTTTCAGACTCAAATTTTGTAATCCCTGCCGAGGAGGACAAATTAATCAGTCTTATTAGTGTTATCCTAGTTTTCAAGTAATATTCTAACATTACCAAAAGCATCCGCAAAGGTGGCTGTCAGAACTTAGCTCTGTCTTTCAGGCCTTTAAAACTAGAGTACAGAAGCATGTTAAATTTAAAGATCTCCAAGTTACCAAAGTCTGTGAACTGTTTGGACTCCAAAAGCTCCTGGCTTTTCTTTGAAGCATCTGTTCCCAATATTTTTGGAGTTTGGAGTGCTAAAAAGAAATGAGTCTTTGATTGCCATTGGGGCTGGCTCTTCTCCATTACCTGACACTCAGCCAAAGACTTTCTGAGAGTTGTTATAGGCTCTCAGTGCCTTTGGGACTTCTGGCAGTATAAGAAATCTCTTGTAGCGTACTTTGACTGCTGGGATTGCTGGCAGCAGTGTCTTAGGAAACCAATTTGTTAATTGTTTGAGAGTGACTGAGACATGAACTTCCTTACTTCGGCACATTAGGGCAGTGCCTTTTCAGAATGACCAAATGGTTTCTGATGCTAAATTCTTTGAACCTTTTGCAAACATTTGGCTTCAGTTTTCAGCATATTGTGGATTTCACCACATTTATTATGGAGAAGTCAGAAAAAAAGAGGCAGCCATTTATATCTACAATCAATTCTAGAAATAACTTGGAGTGTCTGTTCCTATCTGATGTGCATCCCACAACTTTAATCAGATAGAGTTTTTTTTTCCTAGAGAAAACAGTAGGCAGCCCTTACATTGTTCACTTAGAATTAACATTTGGACAAGGGAAAGCATTGTTTTGATTTCTCTGCTCATTGCTATTTTAATGCCTCTGACTTACAGAGGCAGAATGTGTTGATTTTAAAAAAATGTCAATAGATATGCATCAGCACAAGCTGATGCATCACCACCAGCACTACCTGTCAGACGTTCACCGATGCAGACCAGAACTTAGACATGTCCTCTCCATAGTTTCAACTATCAAAAGGTAAATGATGCATCAGTAACAGTTGGAAAGTGTGGCACTGGAAATATTACTTACAAACATGAAAGCTGCAAAAGCCATCATTTTTCAGGAGAATTGAACAATCAGTCCTCCTCAGTGTTTTGTAATGGTGTAAGGCAATAGCGGGACAATAGATATCCCACCCCTCAATACAAGGAAATTTGTCTTAATTGTTATTCTTCTCTGTGTCATTTAGATACTTAGGACATCAAAGGGCGTTTTTGTGTCCTGTTTATACTGTAGTTTCAGAGTAACTGCTTTTGTCTTGTAAATATACATGTGTGACTGATGTTTTTCAAAAGCTCTGGGTTTAATTCACATTAGTGGTTTTTATGGGTTTTACCATAATTATTGGTAGTTTTACCATAATTATTGGTAGTTGGTACAGTAAGTGCTGAAATCACTGGGTTTAGTTATTGCAGAAAGCAGGTATCGCGTTATTTGGATTAAATTGATGAAAACTGCCTGTGTTAGTTATTTTGTTACAGGGAGGGCTTACTAACGTTCTGGGGCAGTTCATGAAGTCCCCTCCCGAAACCCACTATCAGAAAGCTTGATTGTTTTCAGTCCTAATTAAAACATGCTTGTGATACATTACTCCTTCTCATTCTTCTCCATGTGCATGGAATGTTATTGTGTTCCGTTCTAAGGAATTTCCTAAAGTGCACTGAGAATCTAGTTTTGTGTTCTGTGGTTGTTGTCAGTGGCACAGATGACTGGTCTATTTTGGAACACTATGAACACATGCACAGAAGGGTTAATCTGAAGATAAGAAATGAATTTGCAACAAGAGGAAGGATTATGTGAATTGCCCAGAAAACGCAGCATGTAACAAGCAATTCATGTCACCTGTCTTCTTGTGGCAAATTCATTGCTCTACTGCAAGCATACTCTAATTTGGGTTCTGAATGCAGGGAGGGTACATGAACTATCACTTGCAGCTGTACTCCAGAAAAGTCAAAGGTCATCCTCAGATGTATTCATGGCTATTACTGGGACTAGGTTGCCCTAAGAGCAACCATAAGGACACTTTACTAGGAGTAAGTCTAGGGTTGCCAGACCTCTTGGTTTGGCGGGGGTTGCCCAATTTGGAGGGGATTCTTCCCACCCACCAGCCAGCTGGCAGGTGGGGGAAGCCCTGCCCCCAAGAGTAACCACCTGACCTCCACCCCCCACCTCTCCCCAGCAGCATTTAAAGGAAGACTTTAATCACTGCAGTCAGGGATGGCAGTGGGGGAGTGGGTTCATGCCAAGACTCCCTAAAACCTAGAACTGGCCCTGACCCAAACCTTCCTTCCTTCCTTCCTTCCTTCCTTCCTTCCTTCCTTCCTTCCTTCCTTCCTTCCTTCCTTCCTTCCTTCCTTCCTTCCTTCCTACAATATTCTAGGACTGTTCTACCAGAGACTGGCTGAGCTTGGAGCTCTAGAACAATAGCCCACCAGGACTCTGGAGGTGGCCAATGAGGAATGACAATAGCCTGTGGTGTTTTTTGTTTGTTTGTTTGTTTTTTAATATTTATTTATCTCATTTTCCAAAGTGTTACAAACATTACAGTATAAGTGATAACCTACATTTTTAGAGTCATTACAACATTTTAAAATATCGGATATTACATTTTCCCAAGTATAGTTTCAAAGTCCACCTTTTATCCAATTATATACCCTCGACCACCTTTTTTCCTGTAGATCTTGATCTTTAGCCTGAAGTATTAAACTCAAGTTGTCCATTTGTGCTAGCTCGAGGAGCTTAGCTATTAATTCCTCTTTGGAAGGTACTCTGTCCATTTTCCAGTTTTTCGCCAATAGTATTCTCGCAGCCGTTATCACATATATTATTATATATACATCTTGTTTATCATAGCCTCTGGGAGTTATGTTCAATAAATATGTTTCTGGTGTTAACACAACGTCTAAATTTAATATTTCGTATATTATTTTATGTATCATTTTCCAAAATACTTGCACTTTAATACACTTCCACCACATGTGGTAAAAGGTCCCCACATTTGACTTGCACTTCCAACATTTATTAGAGACTTGCGAATAGCATCTAGCAATTTTATCTGGGGACCAGTACCACCTGTGGAACATTTTATATATGTTTTCTTTATATGACACTGCTCTCATAAATTTTGCTGTTTTCCAAATTTTGTTCCACTGCTCGGTTTCAATTTCTCTTCCCATATCCTGCATCCACAAGATCATTACAGTTTTAATGTTTTCATCAAGCTCAAACTCTTCTAATAAGAATCTATAAAGTTTCTGGACTAATTTATCACTAGTTGACAACCAAATTTTGTCAAGTTGTGTATTCCCCTCTTCAAACCCATTTAATTTATCTTTGCCATATCTATCTCGTAATAGTGCACGTTCCCACCATGACAGCTTAATTTGGTATATCTTTTCCAATTTTTCTTCTGTTTTATGATATTATTTTTTTCCAACAGTATATTATAATTGGCTTTCTTACTTTCTGTCAAAAGTGAAGGTTTTACAAAAGCTTCCAAAGGTGACACCCATCTTGGTGTTTTATCTCACTCCAGATTTTATGTAAAGCTCCCCTTATTATATGTTGATTAAATATCGAGTGTACTTTCGCTTTCTCATACCAGACGTATGAGTGCCACCCCATATAAAGATCATGACCCTCTAACGCCAATAATCTCGCATCTTCTAACACAATCCACTCTCTAATCCACGTAAGGGCACAAGATTGGTAATACAATGTCCAATTTGGTACACCCATCCCACCCTTCTCCTTTCTGTCTTGAAGGACTTTCCATTTAATTCTTGCTCTTTTATAGTGCCAAATAAATTTCCTAGTAACCCTGTCTAGTTCCACAAGGAATTTCAAGTTCTTTAATATTGGTATATTTTGGGCAAGGAATAGAAATCTCGGCAGTATGTTCATTTTTATTGCTGCAATTCTGCCCATAAAAGATAAGGGTACCTCCTTCCATTGCAAAAGGTCTTTCTTGATATCTTCCAGCAACTTATAGTAATTATCCTCTACCAGTGAGCTCGCTCTATTGGTTACATAAATACCCAGGTACTTCACTTTCTTTACCACCTCCATAGAAGTTATTTTTTGAATTTCCTGTAAAATACCCGGCTGACAATTTTTAGATAGCAGTTTCATTTTATGGAGGTTTATCTTAAGGCCAGCTACTTGCCCATACGCTTGAATGCTCTCCATCAATGCTTTAATAGATTTTTGCAGATGCTCCACTACAAATAGCAAGTCATCTGCAAAGGCCAGGAGCTTATATTCTTCTCCTTTCACTCTCAGGCCCTTTATCTGTTGATTATTTCTTACTGCATTGTTTAATGTTTCTAACACAAAGATGAATAGCAATGGGGACAACGGGCAGCCTTGTCTTGAGCCTTTCTGAATTTTTACATTATTTGTTAGCTCTCCATTTACTAGGATTTTAGCATATTGCATTGAATATATTGCCTTTATCATAGACCAAAAATAGTTTCCACATTCTGAAATATCCAGTTTTTGTAATAAAAAGCTCCACGATAGGTTGTCAAACGCTTTCTCTGCGTCAAGAAACATCAGCACCACTTCTTTCTCTGGATGAGACTCGTAATATTCTAGAATATTAATAACTGTACATAAATTATTCTTAATTTGTCTCTTCGGGAGGAAACCCATCTGATCTCGGTGTATTGTTTGGGCTAATACCTTTTTTAACCTATAGGCCAATATATTAGCAAATATCTTATAATCCGAATTTAAAAGGGATATGGGTCTATAGTTTTTAATTTCCGATCCATCTGAGTTTGGCTTAGGTATTAATGTAATGAGGGCGTGATTCCACGAATCCGGTGTCTTTTCTGATTTTCCAATTTTTTGGAACAAATCCTTTAACGGTGTCTCTAGCTGTTCCACGAATATCTGATAGAACTCCGCTGGGATGCCATCGGGCCCTGGTGTTTTCTTTCTTTTTTGCCTTTTAATCGCTTCCGCAATCTCACACGGCGTAATTATATCATTCAAAATCTTTTTGTCTTGGTCACTAAATTTAGTATAGTTTCCATTTTGTAGATATTCTTTAATTTTATCTTCATCCTGTAGTTCTTGGTTATATAGTCCATTATAGTATCTTTCTGCTATATTTTTAGTTTCTTGAGTACTATACTTTTCTTCCCCTTTTTCATTTTTAAGTTTAACAATGGTATACTTCCCTCTTTCTTTACGAAGTTTGTACGCTAACCATCTATTGGGTTTATTTATATTCTCAAAATAGTATTGCTTGGTAAATTCGATCTTCCTTGCTATCTCGTTATTCAAGAGTATACTCAGCTTATGTTGAAGCATATCAAGTTTAACTTTATTATTTGTTGGATTTATAGCATTTTTCATTTTAAATTCTTCTACTTTGATTTGCTCCACTAGGGTTTCATATGTCTTTTTCGCTTGTTTGTTTTTTCATGCACTTTGGCTAATGAACCAACCTCTAGTGAATGCTTTGAATGCATCCCAAACCATTCCCATTCTTAATTCTGGTTGAATATTTCTTTTAAAAAAATCCTTAATCTCTTCCCTGGTGCTTTCTAGAAATTTCTGATCACGGAGCAGACCTAAATTCATCATCCATCTGTTCTTTCTTTTTTCATCTCTTAAAGTTAAACTAACCGGGTTATGATCTGCGAATGTATTTGGCATAATTTCACAATCCACCACTTCATGTATTATATTAATTGATATCCAAATCATGTCAATTCGCGACCATGAGTTATGTCTTGCAGAATAGTAGGTAAAGTCATTTTTTCCTGGATTTCTTGTTCTCCAAATATCAATCATGTTATACTCTTCGACTAATTTGTAAAAGGATTTCAAATTAAGAGAACCTATTTTGGCCTTTTTCCTATTACTCTTCCTATCCATTGCCGAATCAAGTACCACGTTAAAATCTCCCACTAGACAAATATTCTCGGTTTCTTTCAATGCCAAGACCATTTGCAACTCTTTATAAAACGATTCTTGATTCTGATTTGGAGCATAGATATTAACTACTAATATTTCTTTACCATTCTTTGTTATAGCAACTGCAACTATTCTACCGTCTTTTGACGCATACACCATTTGGGGATTCAACTTATCTTTCACATATGTTACTACCCCCTCTTCTTTTTTACGTCAGCAGCTATAAATGCATTTCCCAACTTTTTATTATTTAGATGTTTACAATCATCTTTCTTTATATGTGTTTCTTGTAAACACACAATGTCCACTTTACTTTTATTTATTTGATGAAATATTTTTCTTCTTTTTTGTGGACTATTCAACCCATTTACATTAATAGACCAAATCTTAAATTTATTGGTTGCCATCTTACTTATTTCTTACTATTTCTTCCTGTGTTTTTGTACTTAAATCTGGTTAAAATCTGATATGTCGCCTTATTTGGTTTCTTCTTCCCTTTTTTAGTGTTCGTTTCTTTACCTACTTCTTCCTCTTGTTCTATGTTTTCCTCCTCCTCCTCTGAGTTATTCTCCTCCTCTCCTTCCTCTCTTTCCTCTTCTCCCATTTCCTCTTGTTTTTGGAGTCCTAACTCTTCGCCATATTTCTCAAGAAAGTACTGAATTTTGAAAACTGAGTCTATCCTTTGTCTTCTACCATTGTAGGAAAAGAGCACTCCTTCCCGGACCAGCCACCTAAATACAGTTCCATTATTTCTCAACAAGTTAGTCAATTTAAGATATGGCGCTCTTCTCTCTCTCACTCGCCATGGTACTTCCTTCAGAAATTTGATTTCCTCTACTTGAATAGTGACTTTATGTTCATAGGTGGCCTTAAGTATCTTCTCTTTCATGTCCTTTCTGTAAAATTTAACGTGCACCTCCCTAGACAATTTGTGCTTTTTCGCATACGTGGAGTTTCTCCTATAAATATCCTCAATACTGTTAAATATTTCTTCTTTTGTCCCTATCTGCAATTGCTCCGCTAAATTTTGCGCCACCTCCTCTTTAAGTGTTTTTTCAATGTTCTCAGGGATATTTTGACATCTTACTATTTGTGCCGCTTTATCCATTTCAAGATTAATAAGCACATCTTCTGTTCTTTCATTTTTCGCTTTCAGTTCTAACAACTCAGCATCTAGGTCCTGTACTTTTTCTTTGAGTTTCCCTTGTCTAGTAGACATTTTCAATATTTCTTGTTTATTGTCCCTTATCTGCATTTTAATTTCCTGCGTCTCTGCATAAACTTGTGTTGTTATTTCATCCATTTTATTTTTTAGGGGCTCTATTTCACTTTTAATTAGTGTAGGCAAAGTTGTCTCTATGGTCTGTTTAATTGCTAGGGCTACACTTTCCTGAATCATTTTATTCAGCTCTTTCATAGTTGTCTGTGATAGACTCATGTTGCTGTGCCTTAGTAAGTTAGTACTTCCTATCTGACCAGGTGATGGAATCGAGCTCCTTCGGCTACTCGAAGGTCCTGTGGCCATAAATTATCCCTCAAACCTCTCAGTGCCACCTTATGTCTGTAACAATTGTTCTTGTGCCTTTAATATCCCTTGGGGTCACCTATATTTCTTTATATCTTTAAATCTTAAACACTTCAACAATTATGTCTCTCTCCCTCCACACTACTCAACCACATTACTCAAACTTTCACTCTTTGTTAACAAGCACTCGGCTCTCCCCTCACAGTCTCTGTCACGCCCCTCTAACTCCGGCACCAAAAACGCCTGTTTCGCCTTCAGTAGTCGATTACGCTGCTTCTCCTCACTCCAACCATCGTCTCCAATTTCAGTTCTCCGTCGTCATCAATCACCATCTCCTGCTCTCCACTCCCTCCGCCCCTCTCCGTACTGTTCCAGTCGCTTCTACTGCATGTCGACTTCAGCTTCAGCCCCGTCTCCTTCTCTCGGCCGCTGCGTTACTCTGTGCTGCTGCACCCGCCTCCAAAACTCGTTCTCCGCGCCGTCAGCCACTTCATTTAAAGCTGTAGCAGTAGCAATAATCCCAGTGCAGGGAAGGAGACCGAGAAAGAAAGAAAAAAAACAAAAACAAAACCAGTATGCAGTGCCCAACACTGGTGCTGCTATTCTACTACCAGTCCTCCCTTTTCCCCCTTTTACCTCCTAAGTTTATCCACTTGTTATTTTGTTAGCCGCCAATACTATCATTTAGGTTTAATATTGGAGGACCCATCAACCCAGGCTCAACTACCACCCCTCCTTCTAAGGTAAGATATTTAAGACGAGTTTCATTTACTAATACTTAGCTTATATTGTAGGCTGCCTATCGGCGGATTGCTCTTCTTTCAACTCTTTAGAATCCTCTGGGCTCCCCTTGTGCTCACCGTGGCTGTAGTGTCTCGTCCGAGCTCCAATTTATCTCTCTGTTTCGGGAAACCAAGCTAAGTAGAGAGGGTCGCCACCCTCTCACACTTAATATAGGAAATTCCCCTACCAAACCCCTCTCTACGGGAGGAGGTTTGAGGTGCTGAAAAAGCCTAAAAGAGAATAAATGGATCAAAGGGTGGGAGAGCGAGCTCTCCACTACCCTCTGTCGTTGAGACCGGATCCGGAACTCCCACATACACTGACAATAGCCTGTGGTTGATAGTTGTGTGGGAAGTGGGTGGAGTTTGCATGCTATTTAAAACAGAGCCATTGCCCTGGCCTCTTGCCTTGTTCTTGCTGAAACACTAATAAAGCCAAGCTGATTACTAGGCTTGGGGTCAGACCATCCATGGAACCCAATATTTAACACTGACAATGAGGATGGGATCCTGTTGAGCAAGCCTAGTGCCCATCTGCACCACACCATGCACCACACACGAGTCCTGTGTGCATCACACCACAGCCAGGACTATGCCTTCTGCTCCAGGACAACTTCCAGAGTTCAACCCCACTCACTTAGAGCAATGAAAGGCCTGGATGGAACGCCTGAAGTACTTTGTGGAGTTCCAGGGAATCAATGGTGCTGCCAAGAAGAAGGCACTGCTGCTCAACTCTTGTGGAATCACCACCCTGAAGCTAGCTCAGGGCCTCATCACACTGACCATGTTGCAGCTTGACACTTTTGATGGTCTCATCATGGTGCTCACCAACCACTTTGCGCCCCAGCCCACCCGACTGGCTTGCTGCCTTGATTTCTTCAAGTGAAAACAGAGGCCCAACGAATTGGCCTCTGACTATGTCACCAACCTGCGCCAATTGTCTCTTCGATGCGAGTTCCAGAACTTTGAAGAAAAAGAAGAGAAGAGATTGGATTTATACCCCACCCTTCACTACCCAAGGGAGTCTCAGAGAGGCTTACAAACTCCTTTCCCTCCCCCTCCCCACAACAGACACCCTGTGATGTAGGTGGGGCTGAGAGAGCACTGACAGAAACAGCTCTTTTTCAAGAACAGCTGTGCCAGAGCTTGTGACTGACCCAAGGTCACATCAGCAGGTGCAAGTGGAGGAGTGGGGAATCAAACCTGGTTCTCCCAGATTAGAGTCTGCACACTTAACCACTACACCAAGAAGAAGCCCTCCTCGACCATTTCATGTTCAGGTTCTGGAACGAGAAGCTCCATCGCAAGCTCATTGGCCAGGAAGACACAAACCTCCAAAAGGTGATCTGGGAGGCTGCAGCATTCAAGAAGTCCCAGGAGGTTGGCATCCAGAAGACTGACCGCCATGCTGCCACAGTGCACCAGGCCGCCATTTCCTCAGCCTCCGATGTGTCCAACAGTGAGGAGGTCCTGCGGACGCACTGGCTAGCTCACCGAGACACTCGCCCATCTGCCTTGTCGGGTTCGTGCCTAGGCTGCATCGCTGAGACTGCCTCACTGACGGTCTGCGCCGGCTGCGAGGACCCCCACAAACAACACTCCTGCCGCTTCAGGGATGCAAAGTGTCAGAGTTGTGGGAAGGCTGGCCACGTTGCATGTGCCAGCTGCTCGAAGGGAACCCAGAGGAGACAGGCTACTCACCAGGAATCCTTGCACCCCAAGGAGCTACACACCACGTCTGTCTGGCCACTGCAGGTATTACACCTGCCCAGGGACACCCAGGCCAATTTCCCACAAGCACTGCTCCATGCTCACTCTTCCCTTTGCCCCGATGGTACGTGTCAGTTTCACACTAAGTGCTGCGCAGCCGCATTTTGCCCCACAGCTTTGCGCAATTTCCCCCGCATCCACTCAATCCTGTTAACAGGCACTGCAGGACCATGCCTACCCAGTGCCGGTCATCAGCCATGTCCTGGCCACGCTGGCTGGCATGAAAATGTTTGGGAAATTGGACTTAGCACAGGCCTACCAGCAGTTGCCAGTAGATGATGCCATGGCTGAGGCCGAAATCATAGTTATACACCAGGGCACTTTCTGGGTTTGACGGCTGCAGTTTGGGGTCAGTGTGGCTCCTGGGATTTTCCAAAACCTAATGGACTCCATTCTTAAAGGGAACCCTGAAGCCACAACATTTTTTGATGATGTTCTGATAGCCGCCCCCATGGAGGAGGACTTCTTCAATCATCTGCGTGCCATTCTTCAGTGTTTCCAGTCTGCCAGGTTGAAGGTGTCCACCAACTCGACTTCCTCAGATTCTTGGTGGACTCAGAGGGCATCCACCCAGTGCAAGACAAAGTCAAGGCCATCAGCGACGCCCCCGCACCCAAATCCAAGGCCAAGCTCCAGGCATTCCTTGGCCTGATGAACTTTTATCATGCCTTCCTGCCACACAAGGCAGCTGTCATGGAGCCCTCCACTGACTCCTGGATAAACAAGCTCCCTGGGTCTGGAGCCAAAGGCAAGCTGATGCTTTCTGGGTGGTCAAGGATCTGCTGGTATCCAATTCGGTCCTGGCCCACTTCAATGAACAGTTGCTGGTCATCCTTGCCTGCAACGCCTCCCCTTACAGAGTTGGCGCCATCTTGGGGCTTAAGCTGCCCAACAGCCAGGAGGTCCCAGTGGCATACTACTCCCGCACTTTGTCATCTGCCGAGTGTAACTATGCAGAGATAGACAAGGAGGGCTTGGCGACTGTGGCGGAGGTGAAGAAGTTCCATGACTTTCTGTATGGCCAGCCCTTCACCATTATAACAGACCACAAGCCGCTGCTGGGCCTCTTCACTCCAGACTGGCAGATGCCACAAATGCTGTCACAAATGCAGGTCTTGCGCTGGTCAATTTTCCTCACCAGCTACCAGTACAGCCTTCAGTACCACCCAGGGAAGGTGATGGGACATGCCAACGCCCTCAGCTGCCCGATACTGCATTCTGTTGACCCCGACCTGACTCCCACACACCAGATCCTCCTCATTGAGGATCTCCCCAACTGGCCTATCCATGCTGTGGACATTGCCCACCACTCCACCAAAGACTGCATTCTCTCCCATGTTTTGGACAGGATGTGGAGGGGATGGCCCAACAGCCGGGTGGGCCTGGATTTTACAGTTTTTTTGTCACACTGGGATGAGCTCTCCACACACAAGGGGTGCCTGCTCTGGGGAAACCGAGTCATGGTACCAGCCCCCCTGTGCCAGTGAGTCTTAGTGACCCTACACAAGACACATCTAGGGATCATTTGGATTAAAGCTCTTGCCCACAGCTACAGAGAGATTGAGGCCTGGATCAAGCGCTGCCAGGCCTGCCAGGAGACCCAACCAGAGTCACCCCCAAGCTCCCATACAGCAGTGGGAGTCCACCCACACCCCATGGTCCTGGGTGCACCTGGACTTTGCTGGACTCTCCTAGGGCCAGATATCCTTGGAATTGGTGAACTCCTACACCAAATGGCTGGAGGTCATTCCTGTTGCCTCCACCTCCTCCTGGGCGGCCATCTGGACCCTTACCTGGATTTTCTGCATGCATGGCCTGCCCGACAGGATCATGACGGACAATGGGACTGCTTTTACATTGGGAGAGTTTCAGGAATTCTTGGGCTGCTACCCGATCCGCCACATCTAGTCTGCACCATTCCACCTGGCCACCAATGGACAAGTGGAAAGGATGGTTTGTACCACCAAGGACTCCCTCAGGTGGCTCATCCCGGGTGACTTGGGAGCACTTGTTGGCAACTTTCCTCTTGGGTCACCAGACAACTCTGAGCTCCGCCACCAGCCGCAGCCCTTTCTCACAATACAAGAACTTGTGAGCACTCAATGAAATTGCTGAGCAGTCAGGTTAGAATGGATAAAGGGAAGTACTTCTTCACCCAAAGAGTGATTAACACATGGAATTCACCCAAAGAGTGATTAACACATGTGGCAGCGGCGACAGGCATGGACGGTGTTGGGGGGGTCAACAGTGGGAGGGCCACTGTGTGACAGAGTGTTAGACTGGATGTTCTTATGTTATTTTGTACCATTTGAATTTTATTTACATAGTCATCAGCTTTATCTAACACAGATTTTCTGTAAAATACTGAGAACTAATATTTTAAAAGACTATTTATTTTAAAGAATTTTGGGCTAAAAGAATGTTTGACTTTTCCTCTTCCCAGTCCCATCTTTTTTCCCCTGAATGTCCCGAGGAACAGTGGCTATCATTCCTCAAGGAGAGAGGATCACTGTCTACATTGTTTAAAAGTTCCTCATCCATGCCTTTGAACATAACAAAGAGTTCTAAAACAGACCAAAGGTCAAGGGGGTCATTAGCCTATTTTCCTGCACTGGCCACCAAATCAGATTTTTCCAGGGTCTACAATCAAGGCAAGAATGGTATGCCCCTGCATGGCTACTCCCAACTGCTGACATTCAGTGGCATAGTGGTTAAATTGACTTCTATGTGTTTATTTAATTGACTTTTAAAGCCATCTATACTACTAGTCATGACCACATACTGTGATAGTGAATCTGATCAAAGCACATCTACCATCCATGACCCATTCTCCTCTTTCAGTCCATAAAATTTCTTGTGGGATGCACTCGCCAAAACAATATGTTTGCACAATACAAATCTACTTCTCCAGAGGTATAACATAATAGCCAAGAAGCAAAGCCATACCTGGAGGTTCAAAACTCACCTCAACTCTGAACTCACTAGGTGGCTTAAGGTTTTTTCAGGCTCAATCTGACCCACTCTCAACTAAAATATTGGAATTGTAACAGTATCATATCATATGGAGTTGTTCTAAGAGTTACAGTGATAATACATGTGAAGTGTTTTGGACATTTTAGAGCATTAAATAAGACAATGATGATGGCTGAAGGGAATGTAGTATTATAAACTTGTTTTAGACATTCCAAGTAACCAAAGGATGAAAGTCTCCTCTTAATAATAGGGCTATAATCAAGGTTGCTAAAGATATTTGTGCATACACAATATGTTATGTAGTAGTGCAAACATGAAGCTTTTTCAGTTCCCTATTAATACAAACAAAACCAGTCCACAAATCATTCTTTGCTAATCCCAGTTGGCTTTCTAAATTTCACAGTGAATCTATGAGCTGTGTATGTGTCAGAATTTATGTAGAACTCTGGACTGAAATGAGCATGCTATGCATAGTTAGAGTGCTTGAGTTTAGCTAGGGATACCTTGTTCAAGGCCAGCTCAGTTGCCTATTCAGCTATATAGTTCAAAAGGTGGCCTTGAGGAACTCTTAACCATGTATTAATTAAGTTCTAACTACATACCCATATATTGCCTCCAACAATTCCTGCTGTCTCTATACTTTCATAGGACACACGGCAAAAATTACATTGTCAGATTCAAAATAAATAAATATGTTCATGTTTAGTTTAGCCTTTTCTTTATTTTTTTCCCTTTCCTTTCTTTAATTCAGCTGGATTAGTTCAGCCTTTTCTTCTCAGCTGTTCAAACTTTCCACCAGGTTATAAATTTAGATCCTTTAGGAGGATGGGAAGTGGTTAAATGTAACAGTGATCACTGCTCAAGGAAATCTTTCATTTCCATTACATATGTAGGATTCCTCCTACCAGTGAATGAATGGAGAAACCTTTAATTGCAAGGGAAATAGTGTGTGCATCAGAGCTCCTGTGGATCTTTAGAGTGAGCTGCATGTTTTATAAAATACTCTTGTTTTATGGCAAATACAATGCTAAACCTAGTCAACTATAGTGCATTTAATATGGATGTATGATATAAGAAATTATGATGCCTCTATGGGAACTTATCCCAACTATATAAAGGTTCTGAGAAATTTCTTCTATTAAGTAATAAAGGGGAGGCTCTGGACTGCATTTTCAGCCAATTGGAGAGTGGAAAATAAAAATCGTGGCACAAGGCACATTTTCACTCTCAATAGAGACATTATACTTTGTCCCCTTTCAACGGGAGCTCCTGCTTGCTTCAGGCAGAGATTGGAATGCTGGCTTGATTCCAGTAACTTGAAAAGGAGCGGTTGCCTATACAAATCTGCATAATAGCAGTCTTCATCATTAGTAGTTTTGATATTTTTTCCGTTTCTCAAGTAATGATTTATAATGAGTGGAAATGAGCTGGATGGTTCACTGGTAAGCTTGAATACTGATTAACTGTGGAGACCTAAATGCCAGTTTGTGACCACATCTAAGGATTTTATTGTTCATTTGTTTGTGTTTTTGTTAAGCAATAAGGCTTTTTGTTGGGGGGGAATTACAGCATAATACTTGGTTTCTAATTTTGCTTGGTTCTGCATTGGACTTTCCCACAATGAAAGGTGATTCACAGTTTATGTGGAATATACTTGCCATATGAACACTGGTGTCTGCAGTGTTGAGTGTTGTACAATGTGAGGGGAAAGGTGGATATCAGAAAAGCTGGCCTACCATCTCTTATTCTCAGTGAAGACTTTGAACAACAAGTTTGTGTCCAGATCTGGAAGAGATTTACCACCAACCTGTAGATCTTGCTCCTTCTGAGGCTGAATCAAAACAGATACCACTGGACATGGATTATAAAGAATGAGAGCAGGGATGATTCAGTTTTCACAAAACAGCCATCTGAAATGGGAATTTACCTTTTTCACAATGCCTGTTTGCTGTCAAGCTGAGCTCCTCATATAATGAGCTCGATTATTTTATTGCTGTTCAAAATGAGTGGCAGCAACAGTTGCCTTCAAGCCTGGCCTCTTCCACCTCTCCTCTCCTTATGGCAAAGGACATAAAGTGTCCTTGAAATGCTATCGAGCTTGGCTTCCTCATCTCTCCTTTCCCTCATGGGGAAAGGACATAAAGTGCCTTAAAATACTATTCTAGAATAGTTTAGTTCTATTACTGTGTTAATTGTTTTAACAGTCTTAAATTGATTTATATCTCATTCATAAGTGTATTTATTGATATAATATACACAGCCCTGAGCCCTGTGCACAGAGGAGGGTGGTCTACAAATAAAATAAATAAATAAAATGTTGTGTTTGTATGGTGATGGCATTCAACATGGTAACTAGCCAGGGAGCTGTTGTTGACATACAGTGTGCTTGGACTGCATAACACTTGGGCCATTATGTACAGATCATGGATTATATAAAATCATTAGAGCATAGGTGCTCTTATTGCACCTGAACAATTTGGTGGCATTCATCAGTCACAGGAATTCATGCTGATATATGTTCAGAATTTACATGGTTGAACCTCAGTACCCTGGTGGCAGTGTGAAAAGACATAAATATTTAGTAATATTTGGTAATACTCAAGTGTTGGTAGGCAAAACAAGTAAAACTGAAACATTGGAAAGATAAGCAGATTCCCTACAAACCCTGTCCAGCAGGACTGAGACAACCAAGGAAAGAACATTTTTTTCTAAGTTAAATTTTTTTACCAGATGTTTGAATGGATAGGAAGGGGAGGGGGACAGCCATGGCAAAACAGAGTAGTGTAGAATGATCATGCATAGTGTATATATGACCTGGACCTAAAATCTCTCAACAACACAGGCAAAAGAGGATATTTTCAGTAATGGGCCATTCAAGAAATAAGCCATTCAGCTTTCCATCCTCCCACAGTCCAGCAAGATCAAACACCTCTTTTTAATATTCTCCCTGACTGAATCTGGGTCACAGAATGCCAAATTCAAACTAAAAGTAGAACACAGTCTTTTACCAGCAGTTTCTGAAGTATGTCTTATAGTACATATTTTCAAACTGTTTTCTCAGTTTAATACATTTTAGTGCACACTGAGTAACACCTTGTTTCATCTGCCTTTCAAGACTTACTCACAGCCTTAACCTAGAGCAATTGTTGTGGCCAGGCAGGGGGAGGGGAAGCAGAAGATCCTGAAGTGTAAGGATGTGTCACTGGTGACAAAGATCAAGATAATGCATACAGTATTTCCTGTTACTATGTAGGGTTATGAAAGGTGGACTGCAACCCTGTAGCCAGGAAATTTTCTGGCAGGGGGCTTTGGGATTTGGGGGGGCATCGTGTTCTCCCATCATGTTGATATCACTAGTGATGTCACCACAAATTCTTCGGAAGAGGCAGCCCTGCTGCTTGACTGCCTCCTTGGCTCTCCTTGTCTCTCCTTGGCTGCAGGGCTACTTCCCAAGGACTCTATCTACTCCTGAGTTTGGTGTAGTGGTTAAGTGCGTGGACTCTAATCTGGGAGAACCGAGTTTGATTCCCCACTCCTCCACTTGCACCTGCTGGATAAACTTGGGCAAGCCATAGTTCTGGCACAGCTGTTCTTGAAAAAGAGCAGTTTCTGTCAGAGCTCTCTCAGCTCCACCTACCTCACAGGGTGTCTGTTGTGGGAAGGGAAAGGAGTTTGTAAGCCTCTCTGAGACTCCCTTGGGTAGTGAAGGGTGGGGTATAAATCCAATCTCTTCTGAATGAATGAATGAATGAACAAGTCATGGCTGACTGTGAGGATCCACGATGGTGTCACCAAGAAGGGGTCCAAGGCTTTTCAAACCAGCCCTGCTTGCTTTCTCTGGGAGTCTGGCTGGTGCTTCCCTCCAGTTAAAAATAAGCCAAGGAAAATCCTCCTTGGATTGGTGATCCAGCTGGGGCCACTCTCGCTTAGCAGACAGCATTCCACTTGCAATGAGAGGGGAGGCGAGAGGAGCCTCTGGAGCTCTGGGGCTCCAGCCGCTGCTGCTTCTACCATGTCCACTGGGCCAAGAAGTGGCTGGAGAGAGTGATGAGTTGCTGTGGGGCACAGGGTTGGGAAGTTACAGGAACTTTCTTCTCTACCCCACTGCAAAGGCACTCCAAGGATCCCAGACTCCCGGGTTGCAGCTCCTTGTCTGGTTGGGACAGAGAATGGCTTGCTGGCTGGCTGGTGCTGGGGCTCCCCCTAAATCGATAGGGGGTGAAGCCCCTAAAGCCCCACCACTGGCTGCACCACTGGTGGACAGTGTAGAAACCTGACTGGAAGAAAGTTGATTCATTTGAAAGGTGGTGTTGGTGGAGAGTTTCCTGATGCCATGGACCACGAAAAGGTAAATAAGTGGGTTCTAGTTCAAATCAAGCCTGAACTCTACCTAGAATCTAAAATGACTAAACTCAGGCTACCATACTTTGTTCACATTATGAGAATACAAGACTCACTGGAAAAGACAGTCATGCTAGGAAAAGTTGAAGGCAGCAGGAAGAGAGGAAGACCCAACATGAGATGGATTGAGTCAGTCATTGAATTATAGAATCTCAGAGTTGGAAGGGTCATACAGGCCATCTAGTCCAACCCCCTGCTCAATCCAGGATCAGCCTGGAGCATCCCTGACAAGTGTTTGTCCAGCTACTGCTTAAAGAAGCCATAGCCATCAATCTGCAATACCTGAGCAAGGCTGTTAACAACTAAACATTTTGTAGGTCATTAATCCATAGGATTGCCATAGGTCAGAAGTAACTTGACAGCACTACACACACATACTATCACTGAAGGCACATAAAGCCAATATTCTTTACCTTGAATTCAGGTCTTGATATTTTCAACTTTTCATGCCAAACTGTTGTGGCTTCTCCTTCTGGATCCTTCACAAAAATCTTTGGACCCTATTCAAAGGCATCTCAGGGGTGGGTGGGCTTATCACTGCAGTCAAAAGTGTTTATATGAACAGCCTCTGCTTTGAGTTTAGCCTTTTTGAAAATAAGAACAAGTATCACTAGTGGAAGTGGTTCCTTAATATTGGGTTGGCTCTGAAACACACACACACACTTTTTTGTTTTTGTTGTTCAGTCGTGCAGTCAAATCTGACTCTTTGCAATCCCATGGACCACATCAATCCAGGCCCTCCTGTCTTCCGTCGTGCTCCGGAGTTTGCTTAATTCTCCAGTGGTTCTACGTGGGACATTCCTCACGTCTGGGATAAGCTCCGCCCTCTTTCCTCAGGGTCGGCTCCGAACTTTGATCCAGGCAGGGAGGGGCTTATCCCCTTGGAGGCGAACCAGTTCCTTTGCCGACCCTGCTTCAGCAGGATGTGCTCCGGAGGTGCGGAAACGCGCCTATTGAAAGAAGAAACGAAACTACAAGGAAAATTTACAGCCTGACGAGGCTGTGTCTGATTGACGACGGGCTTTGTATAGGGAGTGCTGACGCTTCCTTAGCCCAGTGACATTCTCTCCTCTGCCGGTCTGACCCGTCCCTGGGGCGGAGGACCTGCTCCTATTACAGAGAGTGCAGAGAGAGAGAGAGAGAGAGAGAGAGAGAAACGGCGTGCGAGTGCACACACACAGTCTTCTACCTTCCCGCCTGAATCGCGGTAAGCAGAAGCAGACAGACAGTTTCTACCCTCTCCAGTAGTCCTGGAAGAGGCTGAGACATTGCCTAAGGAATGCAGAGGTCTGTTCCTTATAACCCCGGGATGCAGAGCGGGAAAAGAAAAACTTCCGTGGCGTTTTTCTTCCTAAAAATCCCGCGAATGCAAGCGGGAGAGGGGGAGGAGTTTCCAAGCCTCACTCCGTCCCGGGGAGGGAAATCTTGGCGGGAAACGCTGGGAGTAGCCATTTTAGACCCACAAATAGATGGGACTGTCGTGCATGATCTACACTCTCCAGGGATCTGGATGAGTTATAATCATGGTAAATGAGCTAGACCAACCTGCGGAGAACTAAATAGTTGAATACTATCTCTAAAGCCTTTAATAGCTTTTGCGGAGAATGATCCCCAACACCTCAGTCGGTGGGGGGGGGGGATCTTCGTTTTCTATCATGGATCTGATCTCAGATTCATTTACACCCCGCAGGTTCTGGTAATGGCTGAGAAGGCATCCCATGATTGGGGCTGTTCCTCTGAGGACAAAACACAGACGGGGCCATCCACTTCTCAGGTCTACCAAGACTCTAGGGATACCCCAGATCTAGAATCCAGGGAGCCCATTTCGTCTGATATGCTAAATTGGTTCAGAGGAGAAATGAGAAGGGAGTTTAAAGAATTGATAAAGGAAACCATTCATGGATCCACACCACACGATTCCTTAATGGAAAGAGGTAGATCCCGCAAGAGGAACAGAGACAGGGCAACCAGCGAGTCTAGGTCACCTGTAAGATCAAAACATAGCAGACATAAGTCCAGAGAGCGAAGTCCCCTTCTGGGACATGTGAAATCTGAACCAGATTCTTCCACTTCCTCTTCTGGTAAAGAAGAAGGGGAGCTTTCAGCGGAAGAGGATGAGATGGTTATGCCTTCAGTACAATCTCGGCTTTTTCCACAAGAATTATACTCCCGCCTCTTGCCTAAAGTTTTGAGGACCCTAGATCTATCATCTAGACCTCAGGAGGAAACAGTGCAGGAGCCAGAATTTCAAACAGGGGCTGGAAAGTTAATGCCTAAGGTTTCAATTTCACAAACAGGGCTGCCTTTCCCCGCTTCATTCTACAATATTATGAAAGCGGAATGGGAACATCCGGCTAAACCCAAGGCTAATCACCCACTGTTCTCTAAATTCTATTCTCTTATGCCAGAAGCCACAAAGAAGTTGAAACTTCCCGTGGTAGATGATCCGGTGACCAGTTTGTATTCCAGCTCGGTGCTCCCAATGGACGCTGATGGGATGCCTAAGGATCATACAGATAGAAGGGTGGAACAGGCTTTACGAAAAAATTTTGAAGCCTCCTCTTCCGCTATCAAAGCCTCTACTGCTGGCTCTCTCTTTGCCAGGGCTGCGTATGACTGGGCAGACAAATTGGCTTCGGCAGACAGTGAGGTGCCAAAGGAGTTCAAAGATGAACTGAAGAAAATAGCTCTGGCAATTGCCTTCACGGCAGATGCCACACTAGATGCTATGCAGCTGTCAGCCAGGGCTTTAGCATGTAGCGTGACAGCAAGATGCAATAACTGGCTCCGTCACTGGGATGTGGACTCCTCTGCACACGCAAAGGTGGCAGCGGTCCCTTTCAAAGGTACTAACTTATTTGGAGATGGTCTGGATAGATACCTAGTGGAGGATAAGGACAAGAAAAAGTCCTCCCCTCCAAACGACGGGATAACAGACAGAGAAAACGTTTTCAGCCATTTCGCGACCAGAAAAGAGGACAAAAACCCTCCTATTCACGGTCGTTCAAAGGAAAATGGCAACCTAGACATCAAGGGGGAGGTCTTTCCCCCCACGAAAAATGAACATGCAACGACCAAAGGTCCCAAGAAAGGACCTTCAGCATGACTATATGGCCTCCCCGGGAAAACAGAAGATAGGGGGAAGGTTACAGGCATTCTCTCAAATGTGGCAGACAACAATCTCAGATCAATGGGTATTGGAGACAGTATCACAGGGGTACAAACTGGAATTTTGTTCCATCCCCTATCGAAGGTTCATCAGAATACCAAAATACAGAAACCGGTTGAAACACCTCCAAATCAAGGAGGCGATACTTCACCTCCTGGATATAGGGGCAATAGAGAAAGTACCTGTGTCCCAACAGGGACAGGGCGTTTACTCTATATTCTTCATGGTGCCAAAGAAAAACGGATCCACGAGAGCCATTTTAGATCTGAAATGGCTCAACAAACTCATTCGACACAGGAAATTCAAGATGGAAACTCTGAAATCCATTCTTATATCCATCCAGGAGGGAGATTTTCTGACATCTTTGGATCTGTCAGAAGCGTACCTCCATATACCCATTCACAGCTCACACCGAAAATTTCTGCGATTCAATTATGCAAATCTTCACTTCCAATACAAAGCTCTCCCCTTTGGCCTCAAGTCTTCACCCAGGGTCTTCACAAAGGTACTGGTGACCTTGGTAGCACATCTGAGATTAAAAGGGGTGAGTCTTTTCCCGTATCTGGACGACGTCCTAATCAAAGCCCCTTCAGAGGCGGTATGCTCACAGGCCCTAAATCTGACTATT
This sequence comes from Gekko gecko, assembly GCA_029375565.1. Lineage (NCBI taxonomy): Eukaryota > Metazoa > Chordata > Lepidosauria > Squamata > Gekkonidae > Gekko > Gekko gecko. The sequence continues at coordinate 68,710,258 of JAPDNY010000004.1, read as the reverse complement.
CAGACATTAGAAGCCCACGGCTTCATTGTGAATCTGGAGAAAAGTCACATGATTCCCACTCAGAGATTGCTCCACCTAGGGGTGGAGATAGACACGAAGTTGGACAAAGTGTTCCTGTCCCAGGAAAGGGAATTCAAGCTCAAATCTCTGATGGACCAAGTTCTTCAAAAATCAGAGACACAGCTAATGACCTTGGTCAAACTCCTAGGAATGCTTGTCTCCTGTCAGGAGGTAGTGCAATGGGCTCGTTTTCATGTCAGGCCCTTGCAATTGTTGTTACTGCCCCACCAAAAGGCGATTTCACACAAGAGAGTAAAACAGATCAGTCTTTCTTCACCGGTCTGGAATATGATAGCCTGGTGGCAAAATCCAATGAGGTTCAAAATAGGAGTTCCTCTCCGGGACCCCTCACGATCAGTAATGACGACGGATGCCAGTCTCTCAGGATGGGGTGCACATTCGGGAGACCAGATGGTCCAGGGAGAATGGTCGGTTGCGGAGATGACAGAAAGCATCAATCTGCTGGAACTGAGGGCAATACGCCTCGGGCTTGTAAAACTTGTCGATGTTCTGTCAGGGACCCATGTTCTGGTACAGACGGACAACACTACAGCAAAAGCGTACGTGAATCGTCAAGGGGGAACCAAGGTTCGCTCCCTTCATGCGGAAGCATCTCTGATAATGACGTGGGCAGAGAAACATCTATTGTCAATAAAAGCCATTCACGTAGCAGGAAAGGACAACGACTTAGCGGACTGGCTCAGTCGGAAACGAATAGACCAATCAGAATGGATGCTGAACACGGAAGTCTTCGAACAGATCCGCAACAAGTTCGGCAGAATGGTCATGGATCTGTTTGCCACAGACCTGAATCGTCAAGTACCAGAGTTCGTATCTCGTCAACGAAACGCTCTGGCAAAAGGGACAGATGCTCTAAGCTATACATGGCCTCCAGGTCTCCTCTATGCCTTTCCGCCCCTACCAATCATGCACAAAGTCCTACAAAAGATTCGCATACAGAAAGCAGAAGTGGTACTGATTGCCCCTTTCTGGCCACGTCAAACCTGGTTTCAGGAACTGCAGTCTCTGTCGATAACAAAACCATGGCACCTGCCTCTTCGGGTGGACCTCCTCACACAGGGTCCAACAAGGCACCCACGGCCGGAACTTCTTCGGCTGACAGCATGGAGATTGAGCGGAAAATGTTAGAGGGAGCGGGGTATCAAATTAAAGTAGTTGATACCATGTTGGCAGCCAGAAAGGTCTCTACCAACAAATCCTATGATCACACGTGGAAAGTTTTTCACTCATGGAGCTTGGAGCGGGGTCATAACCCGGTTACGGCTTCAGTTAGAATAGTCCTGGCTTTCCTACAAGATGGACTTGATAAGGGCCTAAGTACTAGCACCCTCCGTAGACAGGTATCCACCATCTCAGCCATCCAAGGGGCTAAACATGGAAGGTCTCTGCTTAGACATCCTCATATTAAGAGATTTTTGAAAGGGGCGATGTCCATTAATCCTCCGCAGGTTCACAGGTTTCCCACCTGGAACCTTAACGTGGTACTTAGGGCTCTGTGTAAATACCCTTTTGAGCCAATGGCTACGTGTCCTCTGAAGGAACTCACCTTCAAGACCCTTTTTTTGGTAGGTATCACCTCCGCTAGGAGGGTGTCGGAATTGAGGGCTTTGTCTATTAACAAGGAGCTCTGTATTTTCCACCAGGACAAGGTAGTCCTTCGCTTAGACCCAGCATTTATTCCAAAGGTGAATTCGGTTTTTCATAGGTCAGAAGAGATTGTTCTTCCCTCTTTTTGTCCCAATCCTAAACATGAAAGAGAAAAGGAATGGCATTGTTTAGATGTTCGGAGGGCCCTTAGTTTCTATATTGACAGAACTAAAGGGTGGAGACAATCGGAGACGCTTTTTGTGTCCTTCAGAAAATCTTCCTTGGGAAAACATGTATCCACCTCCACTTTGAGTAGGTGGATTAAGGGGTGCATTATCTTAGCCTATAAAGCTAAAGGGTTGGAGATTCCGGCCGGAATCGTTGCACACTCCCTTCGGGGGACGGCTACCTCGGTGGCGTATCGATCCTTTCCCTCATTAGAAACCATATGCCGAGCGGCAACATGGCAGTCGGTCCATTCTTTTACTAAACATTATAGAGTGGACACACTAGCTTCAGCGGAAGCGGCATTTGGTCGCAGGGTGCTTCAACACACTCTGTAAAGCTGGGAATGCAAGCCCACCCGGTAACATAGCTTTTGTACGTCCCAGACGTGAGGAATGTCCCACGTAGAACCACTGGAGAATGGAAGGTTTCTTTCACTTACCGTGAATCTTCCTTTCTCTGTGGTTCTGAAGTGGGACATTCCTGCCCACCCGTTTTTAGGGTGATTCCCCTCTTTACAGAGTTTGATACGGGGGGCAGTGGCTTCGAGAGACCACGCTGTTACTGTTACGTTTTGTGGGCTAATATCCTTGCCCTATTGTAGTGTTTGGGCAGTTGGTACCCTCCTTTGTTGGGGGGGGGAAATGTTGTGTTTTCTTCTAGTTCCTTTCCGGCGGGGAAGATAATCGGGCTTGAGAAGGACTGGTTCGCCTCCAAGGGGATAAGCCCCTCCCTGCCTGGATCAAAGTTCGGAGCCGACCCTGAGGAAAGAGGGCGGAGCTTATCCCAGACGTGAGGAATGTCCCACTTCAGAACCACAGAGAAAGGAAGATTCACGGTAAGTGAAAGAAACCTTCCATTTCATGTTCATTGCATCGGTAACACTGTCTAACCATCTCATCCTTTGCCATCCCCTTTTTCTCTTACTTTCTGTCTTTCCCAGCATCAGGGTCTTCTCCAGTGAGTGCTCTCTTCTCATTTGGTGGCCGAAGTATTTGAGCTTCACCTTCAGTATCTGGCCTTCCAGGGAACAGTCAGGGTTGATTTCTTTTAGGATTGACTGATTTGCTCTCCTTGCAGTCCAAGGGACTCTCCAGAGTCTTCTCCAGCACCATAATTCAAAAGCATCTATTATTCGGCGCTCGGCCTTCCTTATGGTCTAACACACACATACTGTTTACTAAATACACTTTTCCCTTCTCCCCCATTCCACTGTAGTCCTTTGTGCTCCCTGAAAAAGCAGCTCCTGGGTGAGTCAGGGACTTTATAACAGTAAAGGTTATGGTGTGGGGTTTTGAAGTGGGCATCATCAATTTGCATAAAAGGCTAATACCTTCTACTTGTGGAAGAAATTTCTTCTTAATTTTAATGCATGCAAGTATTCAACTAAAATACTTATTTTTGTTCACTAGATATTTTATATGTAATATAGGCACATTTTCTTATTCCAGAATGTAGGCAGTGACATTGAGAATAAGTTGACTCTGCCATGCAATCTAATAACAAGGCCTTTATTTTGTGATCAGAGTTCCCTCTAAGCTACGCTAGGGGGTGCTGGCATACAAAATTTTAGCTCCAGATCAGGGATTTTAAGCTTCTGCTCACACTAAAGCATTTTCCTCTCCTTTGAAAACAATGGAGGATGGGGGCAGCTCCTTCTGAGGCCCATAGAGTTGGACCTCTGGTCCAGTCTTTTTGAAACATGGGGGTTTTTTTGAAGAGAGGAATGAGCAGCTATGCTGCAAATTTGGTGCCTCTCTAAAAAAAAAAAAAAAAGCCCCCCAGCCCCAGATACCCCCAGATTTATTCTCCATTATAGCCTATGATTTGAAAGCTGCCTTGAGTCACAGGAAAAGTGGGATATAAATATTTAAATAAATAAGTAGTTTGGGCAGGTTGATAACATTTAAGCAAATTCCTGTTTGTTAGGTTAGGCAAGCTTCTGGCAGTGATTGTTCCACCTCTGTTATACCTGACCTATAATTTGTCCTATTTCACTAAAAAAAACCCAAAGTAGACTGCAAGAGATCCCCCACCCCCCAAGTATTGGTATGTTTCCTAAGGATCAGTGCAGGGCAACAGTCCAAGGCCAGGTCTATCAATATAATGGTCTGGGGCAAGTAGACCTGTTCTCTGGAGGCCAGGTCTTCCAATATAGTGGAAATGGGTGGGTAGAGCCAGTTTGGTGTAGTGGTTAGGAACATGGACTCTAATCTGGGAGAACTGAGTTTGATTCCCTACTCTTCCACATGCAGCTGCTGGTGTAACCCTAATCTATTAATGTGAATACAGTTACTTCAGATTTTCTGTTTATAATGTGATACCATGTTAGAACTGAGGTTTTTTGGGGAGTACAAACATAGGAAATCAAACAGATCCCATCCAGCCCCCAAGCATATCTCATATCCATAATTTGCTTAATTGCCATGCCAACCAGGGGAGATATATGTCCTGGAGTCCAAGATGGCACAAGAATGTACTCAAGGTCACTTCTCCTGGAAAAGCAGACAGGGGAGGAGAAGTGAATGGCTTGTGGAAAGTTATATCTTCTAAAAGGAAAGGTCTCATGCACTCCCGCACACACTCACCCCGCCCTCAAGAATGTCCTCCCTCCCAACCATCATGGCAACTGAAGCAAGCATAGCATAGCAAGGTTTGACTTAATACGGTTTTCAAGCCCTGAATAAGAGTAAGGGGAAAAAAGAGGGATTTTGCTTTGTTTAACAGTACTACTGCCAACACAACATCAATTCCATCGTAATTGATTTCAAGTTTAAAATGTTTCTCAAGGTGTAAACCTACTGAAATTAGCTATCTTGTTTCCAGGGTTTCATGGGGATGAAGGGGCTCCTGTACAATTTAGATGTAGAAGTTGCTATTAAAATGTTACGCTAAATAGCACTCTCTTGAAAATGGAGTTTGATTTTTTGATTTACAATGATGGTGCTGCTCATCATCATCATCACACACACTAAGAGCTCCTTACTTTTTGCACTATTATAATTATCAGCTCTTTTGCATCCTCAGGCTTTCTTGGAGCTGCCTGGAAGGATTTTTTGTATTTCATACACAGCTGGTTATTTTGCACTGATATTGCTTCTAGCCCAGTAAAGAAAGATGTGGTCTCAATTTTGGATCTGTATTTATGCAAAACAGCTATGTTTGCTTCTTTTTATATGTTTGGAATATAACTAGGAAAGGTCACATAATGATGCTCTATACTGGATAGATTATATTCTTAATGTTTAATATTCATTTTTGTATGCCATCATGATTTTATACTTGATTATTAAACTGTAGTGTCAGATTTGTATTAGTTATCGAATTCTTTATTTAATAGTTTAATAGTTGAAATTGAGCTCGATATACACAGACTTCTTGATGTATATACCTCCTAATTAAAGAACCAGAATGGTGACAATGTTTATTTTTTATAAAGCTTTATAAAGTTATTGTTTATAAAGCTCTGAAAATAACTTGCTTCTGTAAAGAAATGCAGTTCCTGCTTGCATATTTACATTGAAACCCCGGTCAGAAGCTAGTTTTTTAAGACAAGAAAAAAAATGGAGAGCCATAAACCAGGCCCCACCTATTCATCTCAAAGTAGGCTTCCAACAAGTTCTGTTTGCAAAGCTCATACTCCCTTCATATAAGTCTCTTGCATTGGGTTGACAATTGGGCATCAGGTAGAACTCTCCAAGAAGCCAGGTCTAACACTGCAATAGTATGAACCATATCTTATGCCAGTGCCAGCTTCCAAATGCTTTCTAAATGCATTGCATAGCCTGAGAATCAGCTTTCTAGTATTTGAGCCTTAGCATCATCCTTTCTGAGGGCCACGGTGGCTTAGTGGTTAAGATGCTTATCTGCAGACCAGAAGGTCGGTAGTTTGGCAGTTCAATACCCTAGTGCTGTGTGATGGAATGAGCTCCTGTCTCTGGTCCCAGCTCCTGCCAACCTAGCAGTTTGAAAGCAAGAAACTGCAGTAGGTACCACTTCAGTGGGAAGGTAACAGTGTTCCGTGCATCTCAGTGTCTAGTCATACCGGCCACATGATCATGGAAAGGTCTTCAGACAGCACTTGGAAACAGAGATGAGCACCGTCTCCAAGAGTTGGATTCGACTGGCTTTCGAGCAAAAGGGAAACCTTTATCTTTATCATCCTTTCAGTATGTTACATTTGAGTAGGCAATTATAAGATTATCTGCTCACTTGAACCATGGAGATTGGAGTGTTTTCTTTCTACCATGGTACAGAAAAAGCACAATCAGACTATTGTTTTGATTACTCATTGCTTGACAGAGTTCAAACAGAAGTGTATTTCTATAAAAATTCTCTCATAATTCTATCAGATTTCTATTCTAATTTTGTTGGGTTGGATCCAAATTGTTGACAAATTCCACCATGTCATTTCTCAAGGTACCCCAGGGGCAGCATTTCAGGGAAATAAGTAGGCTGCCATGGGATAGACTGATGGAAAGTTCCATTTTTTTCTTTCATCTTTCTGTTGTTCTTGTTGTTTCCTTGAATTCTTTTACTGTTTTTGAAACTTTCTTTTAATGAGATTCCATTATGTTCCTAAACCAGATGTGTTTTTTTGAGGGCTCATACAAAATGTGATCTGAAATAGCATAGGTTCTTTGAGAAAATGTCCAGAGGATCTGGTTGGCCACTGTGCAAGATAGGATGCTGGACTAGATGGACCATTGGTCTGATCCAGCAGGACTCTTCTTACATTCTTAAGTTCATGGTTCAGAATGGCTGGTGTACACAGGAAAGATAGGTTCATATTTCTTGACTTGGCCTATTGCAGTATGTCTTCTGTATTTTATATAGTTTACTGTTTGTAACAAATGCCTAATAAAGGTTCTTTGATGAAGATTAATATTACTTGTAGTTTTCCATAGAGTACAAAACCAAACAATGCTGAATACTGCCTGTTCATTCACACCACTAGAAGGAAGAAGAGGATTTTAAAACATAAGAACATAAGAGAAGCCAATGTTGAATCAGGCCAATGGCCCATCTAGTCCAACACTCTGTCACACAGCGGCCAAAATATACCAGGTGCCATCAGGAGGTTCAGCAGTGGGGCCAGGGCACTGCTGCCCCCTCCAGCACCAAGAATAGAGTGCATCACCTGCCCCAGACTGAGAGTTCCCATCTGTACCCTGTGGCTAATAGCCACTGATGGACTTCTGCTCCATATGTTTATCTAATTCCCTCTTGAAACTGTCCATGCTTGCAGCTGCCACCACCTCCTGTGGCAGTGAATTCCATATGTTAATCACTCTTTGGGTGAAGAAGTATTTCCTTTTATCTGTTCTAACTCGACTGCTCAGCAATTTCATGGAGTGCCCACGAGTTCTTGTATTGTGAGAAAGGGAGAAAAGTACTTCTTTCTCAACCTGCTCAATCCCATTCATAATCTTATAAACCTCGATCATGTCACCCCTCAGCCATCATTTCTCCAAGCTAAAGAGCCCCAAGCATTTTAACCTTTCTTCATAGGGAAGGTGTTCCAACCCTTTTATCATTCTAGTTGCCCTTCTCTGCACTTTTTCCAATGCTATAATATCCTTTTTGAGATGTGGTGACCAGAACTGTACACAGTATTCCAAATGAGGTCGCACCAATGATTTATACAGGGGCATAATGATACTGGCTGATTTGTTTTCAATTCCCTTCCTAATAATCCCCAGCATAGTGTTGGCCTTCTTTATTACAGCTACACACCGTCTAGACATTTTCATTGAGTTATCCACTACGACTCCAAGATCTCTCTCTTGGTCCGTCTCTGCCAGTTCAGACCCCATCAACGTGTATTTATATTTAGGATTTTTGGCTCCAATGTGCATCACTTTGCACTTGGCCACATTGAACCCCATTTGCCACGTTGACGCCCACTCACCCATTTCACCACCCTGAACAACTTCGTGTCATCTGCAAATTTAGCCACTTCACTGCTTAATCCCAATTCCAAATCATTAATAAACAAGTTAAAAAGCATCGGACCGAGTACTGATCCCTGTGGTACCCCACTGCTTACCACCCTCCACTGAAAAAGTTTCCCATTTATACTCACTCTCTGTTTCCTATTTATAAGCCAGTTTTTGATCCACAAGTGGACTTGTCCTTTTATCCCATGACTATTGAGCTTACTTAGGAGCCTTTGATGAGGAACTGTATCAAAAGCTTTCTGGAAGTCAAGGTAAATAATATCTATTGGGTCCCCCTTGTCCACATGTTTGTTCACTCCTCAAAAAACACTAACAGGTTAGTGAGACAAGATCTTCCCTTACAGAACCCATGCTGAGTCTGACTCAATAGTTTTTGTTCATCAATGTGCCTACTAATTCTTTCCTTAATAACAGTTTCCACCAACTTACCCGGTATCGATGTCAGACTGACTAGCCTGTAATTTCCTGGATCTCCCCTGGAGCCCTTTTTAAAGATGGGAGTGACATTAGCTACCTTCCAGTCCTCAGGAATGGAGGCAGATTTTAAAGAAAGATTACGTATTTTTGTCAGGAGATCCACAAGTTCACATTTGAGTTCTTTCAGAACTCTCGGATGAATGCCATCACCAGAGTTGCTTTGTAAATACTCTAATCAAGATTTGAACTTACTTCGTGCAAAATACCTATTATTTGTTTATTCCATTCCCGGTTTTGATTGCCTCAGAGGCTTGCTAACAGATTTGCATCTGTGCAGAGATAGCTTTTGGCATATCTGTTGATCGTATGTGCTTGGTTGTTATGCCCTAAATCAACATGAGAAGTTGAGAAGCTCAGTTTTATATTCTGCTTTTGCAGCTGCACAGAAAACATTATTCCTCGCTCTCATCGTACTCTCTTGCTCTTCCCAGCCAGGATCCTTTCTTTTCTTTGTTTCTTATGTATGGCACCTCCTTTAACACAGCTGTGGTCAATTTTTGTTTCAAGATCCTAGGCTCTGGACCATTCTCTCAGAGTGTTCTAACAGTGCATTCGAAATGAATTTATACACGGCTTTCCCTTGGGAACATATTAGCAGCATCACAGCTCCCAGCCAGGAACTCGAAATTGATTAATCTGTCTTATCCATAAATATGCCCTTCAGGAAATAGAGAGCCCCCCCCCCAGGTATTGGCTATGAAGGCCTCATCTGTGTTCTGTAAGGGGGGGAAATCCCCCTTTGGACAGGAAATGATTTTATGGAAAGGATGGGTTTGCCAAAGCATTGTGAGAACTGGAGCAGTTCACCAGCATTTCCTCTTACAAACACTGGGTAAGGAAGTGGTAAAGGACAGAAGGAAATGCCTTACACCTGTAATTCATTCATTAGGAAATTAAAACCTTTAACATACTTCAAAATATAGGCAAAAGCAGATGCAGAGGGGAGCTGACAGTGGATTGGGGGAAGGGGGAGTTGCAGGGGGAAGCCTCATGAGAATGGACTTTTTTCTTTTCTTTTGCACAATTGGAACCTCAAGATAGCTTGTGAAAAGAAAAACATACAAAATGGGCAAAAAATAATTTAGACAGAAATATGAAATACAAATTGGTCTGCTCTTTACTGGGACAGCTCAGTCAGGCCACAGTCTGTGAACCAAGGGCTAAGAGCCCTTCACCTAGCTTGAAACAAGCTTGTGCCTCTGACCACACAGCAGCTGAAATATCTGTAATAGAGAATAAAAAGGAAGCCTAGCCCCAAACTGGCAGAGATATTCCCAAGATTCCCCTGCCCTGTAGAATATACATGAACTATTCATATGTAAACCATTTGTTGAAAGTTCAGATTTGCTGATCGTAACCTATGGACAGTTTGTAAGCCATTAGGTGACAGCATTACTGCTTATAGGCAGGCAGATTATACAACTTCAAACAATTATTTTTATTAGGTTGCTAGAAAGTTTTTAGCAATAGAAGTCGCAGAATTTCAACAAGCTTTTAAAAAAGGTCCTCTTATATGATTGATTCAGAATGGTGAGATAATACTAGCACATGTATATTACAAAGTCTGCACCTATAATCACCAGTGTGGAGCCCCTGGGCACCTTGGTGACCAGGGATATCCTTCCTGGTGTCTAGCTGGGAGCTAGTGTGGTATAGTGGTTATGAGCGGTGGACTGTAATCTAGAGAATCAAATCTGATTCCTCACTCCTTCACATGAAGCCTGGTGGGTGACCTTGGGCCAGTCACAGTTCTCTCAGAACTCCTTCAGTCCCACCTACCTCATAAGATGCCTGTTGTGGAGAGAGGAAGGAAAAGCTATTGTAAGCCACTTTGAGACTCCTTAGGGTAGAGAAAAGCAGGGTAAAAAATCAACTCTTCTTCTTCTAGTTGGTTTTGAGTCTTAGGGATAAAATTTAAAAAGTCTTGATTAGAACAAGCAAAAACAAACAGGATCTTGGGGTTTCTTTCTATCAGCTGATTAGCAAAGCACAAGGACAGATTTCATCCTAGGTATGCACATCACAGGAGCTGCGGTGGCTCAAGTGGTTAAGACGCTGAACTGCAGGCTGTGGAAGGTCAGTAGTTCAGCAGTTCGAGACCCGGGTGCCGCATGACGGGGTGAGCTCCTGTCTCTAGTTCCAGCTCCTGCCAACCTAGCAGTTCGAAAGCAAGAAATTGCAAGTAGATAAATAGGTACCACTTCGGTGGGAAGGTAACAGCGTTCCGTGCGCCTTGGTGTTTAGTCATGCCGGCCACATGACCACGGAAACGTCTTCGGACAGCGCTGGCTCTTCGGCTTTGAAACGGAGATGAGCACCGCAACCCTAGAGTCGGATTCGACTGGCTTTCGAGCAAGGGAACCTTTACCTTTACCTATGCACATCACACCTGTGCATGCTGCAGACCTGTGCAGAGCTGCAGACAGACTTTCATATGCATCTAGGGCTGGCACCCTCTCTCTGTGGTTGTGCAGTGACCAAGCCATCCACTTTTTTGTGAACTGAAGCCAAATAACTTTCCCAAAACAAAGAGTGCCCATGTTCGTTGCATGGTTTCCACTACACTTACTCTTAATTTCAAAAGGCCCCACTGACTCAACAAGGTTTAGGACCCTCTGTTTTAGTATATAATTTCAGTATTTCAGTATTTGCACAGGTAAATCACTTTTTTATATATAAATCAACTATCAGCATTATGAGATGGTTAGACAGTGTTATCAATGCAACGAACATGAAATTAAGCAAACTCCAGAGCATGATGGAAGACAGGAGGGCCTGTCGTGATGTGGTCCATGGGATCGCAAAGAGTCAGACTCAACTGTGCGACTGAACAACAAAAATCAGCATTAAAAATCAGCTCCTGCTTCCAACCTTCGATGGGGCACCTTTGGTTAGGAGTTTGGGAGTGCTCCTGGACCCCGCCTTAACTATGGAGGCCCAGGTGGCAGCCACTGCCAAATCGGCCTTTTACCATCTTCAGCTTGGCTTGGCAGTTGGTTTCTTTCCTCGACGGCGATGACTTGGCTACAGTGATCCATGCAATGGTCACCTCGAGGCTAGACTACTGTAATGCTCTCTACATGGGGCTGCCTTTGGCACAAATCCGGAGGCTGCAGCTAACGCAGAATGCTGTGGCCAGGCTGTTGGTGGGCCTCCCTAGGTGGGAGCACATCCAGCCTGTGCTGAAAGCGCTGCACTGGCTGCCTATAGCATACCGGATTCGCTTCAAAGTGCTGGTGCTTACCTTTAAAGCCCTATATGGCCTGGGTCCGACATACCTGAGGGACCGCCTTTCCCCACATTTGCCCCAAACAGCACTTCGGTTGGGGATACAACATCGCCTGGTAACCCCAGGCCCTAGGGAGGCCAGGCTTACTGCAATTAGGGCCAGGTCCTTTTCAGTGGCGGCTCCTACCTGGTGGAATGAGCTCCTGGAGGAGATCAGGGCCCTGCAGGACCTTTTACAGTTCCACAGGGCCTGCAAGACAGAGCTCTTCCACCAGGCTTTCGAGTAGGAGCCGCCACTACCACTACCATCTTTGGTAGACTTAAGGGATGGCCCTATGAAGATCAACAATGCCCCGCTGTGATCAATACCGCTGGATGGGGCCGAGTAACATCGAGCGGCAGCATTTTTGCTATATAAGATACTGGAGAATCTAATTGTACAATTGATCCCATCTTGGTGAAGTTGTCTGTAACTATTGAGCATTTCAATATGGATTGTTTTATCCTGTTTTTATATTGTTTTATTCTTTGGCACATGGTGCCCTATTGTAAGCTGCCCTGAGCCCATTCACAGGGAGGGCGGGGTAAAAATGGAATAAATAATAATAATAATGCCACGAAAAATAAAAAAACCTCAAACCAAATCTGCACCATGATATAACATGATGAAGATGATACAATAAAACCCCACAACATTGCTTATACACATACATGCAGGAAGCCCAAATGGGGGTGAAGAGGAGGAATTTTAAAAAATACACAGAGAAAGGAAACCCATTAGGGGGAGGAATCTGTCTTTCATTCACTCACTAACACAGAGTCAAGACTGAGAATTTTTTTAAAAAAACACAAACACACAAGGGAAACACAAGGTGGGGGAGAAGAAGAGGAATCTTAAAACACTGAGAGAAATAGAGACAAAGGAGAGAGAGAGAGAATAAAACAAGGACCTATGAAAGCCCCTGGGTGGGAGTGGGATCCCAATGGTGAAAGGGAAAGAAAGCAGATGGCTTTGTTTTGTTTTGTTTTGACACCTGCTGCTGAGAATCACAGGCACAGAGTGTGCTGGCTTAGTGTGGGAAGCTGGGGAGAGTGTGGTGATTTGGCTGGTATACCAATTGCCCAACACATTGGCCGATAGTCTACCATCCCTGGTGGAGGCCGTATCAGGCTGGGTGTTCAATGTCCATGCTGATGACACGGCCTCTACTCAGGCAACAGACCTGGTGTTGTCCATGGCGGCACTGGGACTCTCTCAACTTGTGACGACTCCCACTCACCAGGCCAGGCACACACTTGATTTGATTTTCACAGTGGGGCTTACAGTGGACCGGATTACTGCTTCATCAGTATCATGGTTGGACCACCTTGCCTTGAAGGTCTGTCTAAATGTTTCACTCAAACCCTGTTTGGGTGGCCAGCCTATTTTGGCTTGCCCTTGAAGCCAAATGGACCCAATGTGGCTTCATATTGCTCTCCGGGATCTGAAGCCCCCTGGTGGCTCATTAGATGAGCTTGTAGAGGATTGGCACAGCCAACTCTTGACAGCCATCAATGAGATTGCCCCCCAGCGCCCTCTGCACCCTCACTCCAAGCTCATTCCATGGTTTATCCAGGAGTTGCAGCTGATGAAATGAGGGCTAAGATGGCTAGAGAGACAGTGGCGGCGCACCTGCAATGAAGCCAGAAGAACATCTTATAGGACGTTTATGAGATCCTACAAGATGGCAGTCAAAGCCACTAAACGAGAATATTATGTGGCCACGATTACATCTGCAAGCTCATGCCCAGCCCAATTATTTAGAATGATTCAGTCCATTACTGCTCTGCCACAAGGCAAATCAAATGCTAGGAAATTGGACATTGGCTGTGGGGGTTTTGCAAGCTATTTTGCAGATAAAGTCTTGTCCCTCCGCTGTGATCCCCCCGCCACAGTTGATACAATGAGCGAGCTTGAAGCTCCATGCACGTCTTCTAGACAGGTTATGGATCATTTTGGCCTGCTCAGCCTAGAGGAAGTTGACAAGTTGCTCCTAACTGTATGCCCTACCACTTGCTCCCTTGATCCGTGCCCTTCGTGGCTAATTAAAGCTGGCCATGATGGATGTCAAGGTGCCCTAGGGGAGATTGTCAACAAGTCCCTCCTAGAGGGGCAGTTTCCTGGGGCACTCAAGAAAGCAGTGGTCCACCCTCTCTTGAAAAAGCCATCCTTGGTCCCAACCAAATTGGCAAACTATCAGCCAGTCTCCAACTTGCCCTATTTGGGCAAGATAACAGAGAGGGCTATGGCCATACAATTACAGGGCTTCTTGGATGACACTTCCACCCTAGATCCCTTCCAATCTGGCTTTTGCCCAGGACACGGGTCAGAGACGGCACTGGTGGCCCTCACAGTTGACCTCCAGAGGCATCTGGATCGGGGTGGATCAGCAGTGCTATTGTTGTTAGACTTTTCGGCAGTGTTTGACATGGTCGACCATCAGCTACTGATCCACCACCTCACCAACATTGGGATTCAGAGGCTGGCCATGAAGTGGCTTGTCTCCTTTCTCCAAGGTTGCGGGCAAAGGGTGGCACTAGGGGATCAACTATCCCAGAGGCACCCACTAATATGTGGAGTGCCTCAAGGGGCAGTGTTCTCCCCGATGCTATTTAACATCTATATGCACCCCCTTGCCCAGATTGCCCAGAGGCATGATCTGGGATGTCATCAGTATGCGGATGACACCCAGCTCTATCTGTTGTTGGACAATCAATCAGCCTCCAAACTGGAAGATCTAGACCTGGCATACAAGCCATGGCTGGTTGGCTTAGGCTGAGCCGCCTGAAACTGAATCCAACAAAGACGGAGGTGCTTTGCCTGAGCCGGGGTGGTCCAGGGGTAGAGATCCCGCTTCCGACCTTCGATGGGATGCCTTTGGCACTAGTGCTGGAGGTTAGGAGTTTGGGAGTGCTCCTGGATGCTTCCTTAATGATGGAGGCCCAGGTAGCAGCCACTGCTAAATCAGCCTTTTATTATCTCTGGTTGATCAGGCAGTTGGTTCCCTTCCTCAAACACAACAACTTGGCAACAATGATCCATGCAGAAGAAGACCTAGGAGCCTGTTATGGGAAGAAAGAGCTAATATGGTCACCAATGTTGATCCAGCAACAATAATACTAGCACCTACTATGTCATTGTCAACTGGTTTTAGCATTGTTTTATGTGTTTCAATGTTTTATTGTAAATATATGCTGATTTTATGTAAGCCGCCCTGAGCTGGGAGGGTGGGGTAAAAATTTGAGAAATAAATAAATAAATTGCTCTGCTCAGTTTGCCATGGATGCTGGGGGGGGAAGGGAATTCCTTAGGTGGGGAGGAGTGAGTCTGGAGTGTGTGACTGCACTATCTTAGAGGCCGTAACTCTTCCAAAGAAGCCTTCCTCTCCCAGAGGAACGTCCTTGAAACTTTTGGTACCAGCTTGCTTCTGTAGATAATGGGATCGTATATTTCCCAGGTGAAAGGGGGTAGAGATGCTGTGGCTAGGTGGAGTGGATGTGACATATGAGTGGGCATTAGGAGGGGTCACGTTTGAATTACCTATATCTATGATTGTACCCGCCAGAATCTTCAGATTCTGCTTGGCTCTCCTATCTTGTACTATACTATGCAAATTATTTCCCGGGTAAGACTTGTCTCCTCTGTGTATGCAGGTGTATGCAGATTAGTAATTTCTTGTTCCATCTCAGCTATTACAGGACAAGAGGTTTGTTGTTGTTGTTGTTTTAGGCTGCTGCATAAAATCTATAGTAATTTATTTGAATGTTACCAGGCAGGTAACTAAAGTAGATAAGCAGATGTTATTTCAAAGGACAGCTGTGTTATGGCTGGGAAGAGTTTTAAACATTTATATTCATTTAAAGTAAGTTTTGTAAATCTATATTTAAAGGTTTATGTCTTAACTGTTACAAATAAATCTTTCACAGCAGAATCTAAATGAAAACTTTTTAATAGCTTTGAAATATACTCTATCCCTAGTAGGGCCCCATAAAAAATTTAGAAGCTTAGAAAAACTGTCAACAAGCTATAAATTCTGGCAATAAAATCTTTTTTTTTTAAAATATGGTTATGTGAAGTGTTAATGACTTTGTGTTTAATGGATGTGAGCGGAATAAAAAAATACTAGATCTGGAATAGAAGTTTTCAAAATGTATTACAAGATACTTGGGTTACCTCAGAAGCTTTGTAGGAGTTCCTCACTGAGGTCGATCATGAAGGCCATTTTTCCTGAAAGAAAACTAGCCCATAACTACAACATACTCCTTGTAATGTGCAACTGTGGAACACCATTGGCTGTAATGTATGATCACTTTATCAGGCCTAGTCTACACATGCAGCAGAACAAGATGGTAGAATGCAGAGGGATAGAATGGACTGTAGTATTTCAGACTGTAAGTGGGGCAGTCAGATTTTCTGACATTACAGTTGACAAGCAGCACAGCAGATAAAGGACCTAGCAAAACCTTGTTCTCTTTGATGTGCAAGTTTTCTTTTGCAAGAAAGTAGTCTGAAAAGGTTTAGTCCATTCTATTGTCTCATATATACCTGTTCATGTAGACCCTTAGTTTATGTGAGCTAATAGTAAGACCCAACAAATTTGCCTAATGCCCTGTACAAATTTAATGTATATCCTACATTAAGGGTGAAGCCTCAGAAGTTACCAGACACAAAATGATGATTCAGTGGGTGGAACCAGCAACAAAATAGCAGTTTGATGGGTATATCCAGTCCCAAACTTGCAGTTCAGTGGGTCAAGCCACTGACAAAATGGCAGCTTGTACAACAATGCCTCTGCAGTTTTTCCACCATCCTAAAGTGTAACTAAAGCCCTATATAGCATGAGACCAATATACCTACCCAACTTTTAAGGTCATCTTTTGCTGTACTGCTTCAGGTGTCTCTGCCTTCTGAGATTAGGTGGGTAGCAACCTGAGAAAGGGCCTATTCACCCATGGCACCCAAACTACGGAATTTTCTTTTCCCTTCTGTCACTGTCTTCTGCCAGTGCATAAAGACTTTTGTTTTGTCTGGTATTCTCTCAATATCCCCTTCTTCCTGCCCTGTATTTTAGTTGCTGTTTTATGTATTTTTAATATGTATTTTAGCTGTGTTTTTAATTGTTATAATTGTTATAATGATATGGTTTTATAAGGTTTTATTTTAACTGTTAGCTGCCTTGGTAGCCCTCATGGGGCAGAAAGGTGGCCTACAAATTTTGTAAATAACAACAACAGCAACAATTTGTCCTCCAAGGGGGAAATATACAGTTACTTGTTTTCCATGTAGAAGGCAAGTGGTAGTTTTGATGCAGGGGAAACAGTCTATAGCACACTTTTTTCCATCCATATGAAGGGATGCTTGAACACCTGCTAGTTTAGCTCATTCCTGTTTGCCATTCGTGGTCAGTGATGGTCAGCAACCAGTTAATTGAAGCACTATCTGGCTGTCCACATACATAAACACTCACAGGAACAGTCTACTTGCAGCCATCAGTAGCTGACTCTCAGCTATTGAAGAATCAGCAGGGAGTCAGCTTCTGCTTTTCTGCTGGAGAAACTTTGCTCTGAACACAGCACAGATTACCTGGAATTTGGGTTCTTCTGCTCTTCCATCTTGAAAACTTCGCTGCCTTCCAGACTTGCTGAGGTGCAGCAGATTTAGGGCTCAGATGGTTTCCCTTCTCTGCACCTCAAGCTGTCAGCTTGGGCTGCAGAGGTAAGAAAATAAATAAGCTCTTTCTTATGCCTAGATACCTCAGTAAGAGAGTTGATATGGAGAAGGTCCAGTGGAGGAAGATAGTTTTACAATTATTTGAAAATATTTGTTTTATATTTTAAAGGTTTCATGTATGTTTTAAAGTATACTCTGACATTCTGTGTACCTGAGCAGTCCCCTCCCAAAAAAACTTGTCACAGATTATCCCAATTTATATCTGTCTGAATGACAGTATAAAACTAGCTAACCTAACATCCTTAAATCGTCCAGACTTGAGAACCAAATCCATGGTAAAGCAAGCAGGAATGTTTTTTGCAGAAGGATATTAGAATATTTGCAGATTCATGTCCTGATGTCATGAAAGAGTTAACCTGTTTGTTTGTGTATGTTAACTGTTAGCTTAGAAACCAATGACTGTGTTTGGGAGAGTGTGGGTGGATTTTTGAGTTGTTGCAGAGTCCTGGCTGCTTGAGATAGGGTGACAAAGGGTCATTGTTTGACTGTAATTTGATTGCCTGGGTGAATTTAAATAGCTGCTGGCCCCGCCCTCTGCTGGGTGAGGCTACTATTTATGGCAGCACCTCATCAGAAGTCTGTGGCTCTTAGACTAGGAACTCTGTAAGAAACCCAGGAAGAGTCAGAAAGCCAAGGCACTAGTCTCCTTGGGTTCCCAGTAAGGTAAGCAGACTTCTACAAGGAGAACCACATAAATGCAAAGGGTTTTAAAAGGGGGGTTATATATAATTATTATTTTAAAAACAGTTATGAAGCTGGAATGCCAGCTGGGGGTTGGGGGCTATCCAGGGTTTTGCACGGAGCGTCACATGTATGACTATCTGCCCACTGGACTGAAATCTTGGGGGGGGGGGTGCAAGGAGCTCCTGCTTCTCAGGGAACGAGTTTGCTCCCTTAAGGCCAAGGTGGCTGACCTGGAGAAGCAGAGAGTTGGACACATGGAGAAGACTCTCAGGGACTTGTTAGATATGTCCCACTCTGAATATGGCCATTGTCAGGGAGCCTGAGGGTCGAGACGAAACAGGGCACCATGCTGAGGATAAAGGGAATGTACCCTCAGAAGGGACCTCTTCTTCAGCTGGTGAATGGGTATCCTTTCACACCAAGGAACCATCCCTTGGCAGGAAGGGAGGGGGACTCTTGATAGTTGGTGATTTGATCCTTAGGCAGGTAGACAGCTAGGTGGCAAACTTGCATACTGACCATATGGAGATTTTCCTGCCTGGTGTGAAAGTAGTGGACATTACACATGTTCTAGATACGCTGGTAGATAGCACTGGGGAAGAATCAGTAGTTGTGGTACATGTTGGCATCAACAATGTGGGGAAATGCAGTCATGAGGTCCTGGAGGAAAAATTTAGGCTGCTAGGCAGGAAACTCAAGGCCAGGACCTCCAAGTTAGCCTTCTCAGAAGTGCTACCTGTTTCACATGCAGGGCTGGAGAGGCACAGATCAGGAGTCTCAATGTGTGAATGAGATGATGGTGTAGGGGGGAAGGGTTCAAGTTTATTAGGCACTGGGATGCTTTTTGGAACAAGAGGGAGCTGTACAAAAGAGACAGTCTCCACTTGTTCCGAGAAGGAACCAGGCTGCTAGCGCTTAAAATCAAAAAGGTGGCAGAGCAGTTTTTAAACTGAATATTGGGGGAAAGCTGACAGGAGATGAAAAGTCTCTGGTTTGGGATGGCTCATCTCAAAGAGATGAACGGGTAGCTGTTACTTTTCTACAACAAAATGGATTAGAATTGTCCACTGAGATTGTGGCTGATGATATGGAATGCCTGGCAAGGTCTCGAGGCAGGAAGAGGAAGGTTGCAGGCTTAACATGTACTGGAAATTTTAGGTGTTTCTATACAAATGCTAAAAGTGTCTGAGGTAAAATTGGGGAATGCTTGGTGTTGGGGGGAAAATAGATATTATGGGTATTTCAGAAACTTGGTGGGATAAGGAAAATCAGTGGGATACGGTGATTCCTGGTTATTAATTATATTGGAAGGATAGGGGGAGAAGGGTTGGAGGTTAGGTGGCTCTGTATGTCAGAGAGGGGGTATACAGTCGAGTAAGTTTGAGAGGGTAAGAGAATTGGATTCACTGCTGGAAATGCTATGGGTTGAAATAGCAGGCCCAAAAGGAAGCTTAACACTGGGAGTTTGTTATCGCCCACCAGATCAAAAGATAGAGCAGGATTATAAAATGATGAATTAATTAAAAGCTCCTAAGTAAGCTCAATAGTCACGGGATAAAAGGACAAGTCCTTTTGTGGATCAAAAACTGGCTAATTAATAGGAAACAGGGAGTGAGTATAAATGGGCAATTTGCTCAGTGGAGAGTGGTGAGCAGTGGGGTACTACAGGGATTAGTACTCGGTCCAATGCTCTTTAACTTGTTCGTTAATGATTTGGAGTTGGGAGTAAGCTGTGATTGTGAAGTGGCTAAATTTGCAGTTGACATGAAGTTGTTCAGGGTGGTGAGAACCAGGGAGGATGTGTGAGTGGGCACTCCAAAGGGATCTGTTGAGGATGGGCGAGTGGGCATCAACGTGGCAAATGGGGTTCAATGTGGTTGAGTGCAAAGTATGCACATTGGAGTCAAAAATCCTAACTATAAATACATGTTGATGGGGTCCAAACTGGCAGAGACTGACCAAGAGAAAGATCTTGGAGTCATAGTAGATAACTCACGGAAAATGTCTAGACAGTGTGTAACTGCAAAAAATAAGGCCAATGCTATGCTGGGGATTATTAGGAAGGGAATTGAAAACAAATCAGCCGGTATCATCATGCCCCTGTATAAAGCGATGGTGTTACCTCATTTGGAAAACTGTGTACAGTCCTGGTCACCACACCTCAAAAAGGATATTATGGCATTGGAAAAAGTACAGAAAAGGGCAACTAGAATGATAAAAGGGTTGGAACACTTTCCGTATGAAGAAAGGTTGAAGCACTTGGGGCTCTTTAGCTTGGAGAAATGTCGACTGAGGAATGACATGACAGACGTTTACAAGATTATGCATGGGATATAGCAGGTAGAGAAAGAAATACTTTTCTCCCTTTCTCACAATACAAGAACCCGTGGGTACTCAATGAAATTGCTGCGCAGTCGGGTTAGAATGGATAAAAGGAAGTACTTCTTCACGCAAAGAGTGATTAACACATGGAATTCACTGCCACAGGAGGTGGCAGCGGCTACAAGCATGGACAGCTTCAAGAGGGTATTAGGTAAACATATGGAGCAGAGGTCCACCAGGGGCTATTAGCCACAAGGTATAGATAGGAACTTTCATTCTGGGGCAAATGATGCACTGTATTCTTGGTGCTTGGGGGGTGGATTCAGTGGGAGGGCTTCTAGTGTCCTGTCCCCACTGCTGGACCTCCTGATGGCACCTGTTATTTTTGGCCACTGTGTGACAGAGTGTTGGACTGGATGGGCCATTGGCCTAATCCAACATTTGCTTCTTTTATGTTCTTACATTCTTATGTTAGAAAGATATAGCTAGATAATTAAACTGTTTATTGTTTTATCTTCTCATATAACCCTTTCTATTTTTTCTTAGTAAACTTTCTCTTAGCCAGTTTACACGTATATGCTACATTGTCGCTTTACTTTGCTAAATATATCCAACAGATATGGAGGTAATGAGGGAATGAGAAATTTTGCTGTATATAGGGACAGTTGATGTAAATTATGTTTAAGTGGTACTTTTTGTTCTGTTCCTAAATACTGAGGATGCAATTGAAATTTCACAGCCTAGATCCTGTCTCCTCTCTGAATGCATGGTCTCGCTCTGTTCAGAAACTCTCATTGCCTCTTTTTTATTTGCCTCTTTAAGTGGAAATTGCTCTACAGTTTACTTTAACATAAACCAAATAGTATTTTTTTGAACAGGAAGTGACAGTTTATTGAGTGAACATACAATATTTTCTACCGTTCTAAGTTTTTTTTTAATTCACATGGCCAAATACATATTTTGGTGCATCATAAATCAAAGGCTATTTGGAATTTTCACATAGTTTTACAGATTTCAAAGTATGAAAGACACAATCAAATGAGTTGAAACGTAATGTTATTTCTTATAAAACAGTGCTTACAGATATAAAGATAAATGTGGCAATAAAGCTTTTATAAATCAAAACTGGTCTTACATGAATGAAGGAGGGCAAATGATGCCAATAGCTGATGGCTTTAGAAAGGAAATGAAGTTAGAACTTCTACACACAGTTGTGTTCCAATTGATAAAATGATTGTGGTGAGCAAGTATCAAGGCAGATTAAAGCCATTGTTCATATTGGAATGAAGTGTAGTAGCATTTGAAGCTGGATTTCTGCCATACTTCTGGATAGCATGAGACACCCATGTTGATAGTTTTAAGCCAATCCACTCTTAAGGAGACAGAAAGATAATGCATTAAAATAATCTCATAGTATCTAGGTTGAGTTTCAGAGAATGTAGTGGAGGAGAGATGGAGCTGCTGTTTTGCTAAGCTATTTACTGAGAAATAAGTGCAGAAGGGGGCCTCCTCTGTCAACAGCAGTATCCTTTGTACTAATGCTAACTAGATCAAGTATCTGGAAGTTAAATGAAGGATAGATGTGATGTTTATCGTTTAACACTGGTTGTATCTGTTTGATTATTGGCCATATTTGGTTATGATTTGGTTGATGCATTCAACCATTTTCTATCAGATATCAAAATGTTGACTGATTAATAATAGATTGACCAGGTAGGTCTCTGGGAAAACTGGAAATACTGGCCCCTGACTGAAAGATCTTCCTAGTCATCAGACTATTGCCTATTCATTTATTCTTCTAGCACTTCATGTTTCCCACTCTCAACCCTGTCATAATCAAATTTAAGTGCTTGTGTTACCCAAAGTGCTGTCTTTTATTTAAGTTAGGAAAATAGCTTTATTAGAGACACTGCAAGAGGGGGTAACCAGCAAAATCTCCACCTTTGTATGCTAGAATTATTCCTTTAGAGCAGTCTTAAGTAAACCAGGCTGATGTTCAACTATTAATGTTTTTATTCAGGAAAAATAATAAAAGAACTAAGAACACTGAGAAGAATCACACATACAAGAACTAAGAGGAAACAAAGGGTGTAGTGGGGAAAATAATAGTTTAGGATGGGCAATATTTACCAGTCTCGTAGATTCAGGTCTGCGAAGAAAAGCAACCAGTGCTTGGTGTGAGGCTGATGTCAAGAAACCCACCCACACAGAATGAAGAAGTGCACTTGTATTTATAGGAGAAATGTTTCCTGGGGTAATACAGTGGGTTTGTCCCAAGAACAAATGGTTCGATATGTTTATTGGAATTTACCTAAAGACTGGGGCAAATGCCTAATGATTCTCCTGACAGGAGATCAAAGAACTGATCAGAGCTTGAGATTGTTTCCCCAGAGCTGATAATATCTGTTGATGACCCTCGATGTGCAGGATGGGGAGCAATTTCCAGGTATTATAAATATTCTAACAAGGGTAGATTTGTCAAAAGGAAAGCTGAGTCAGGGATGAAAGAGGTTAGTTTCAAAGCAAGATCTCGTTTTCCTAAGAAACTCATGTAGATTATGCATTACTTTAGAATGGAGGAGAGTTATTTCCAATTCAGCCTCTTGAATCACTTTTAAATATTTTTTCAGGCAGATTTCCTGACTGGCATACCTTTTGGGGGTCACCTTTGGGCCAGGCAATATCTTGTATAAAATGGTATCTGGAGTGATACTAAACTTGAAGGGTGTGTGCCTGTCTTTAACTGACCAGCGAACTGCCCCTTCGCAAGAGGGGTCTGATTGCTAACAGTTGTGGATTGGGAGGAGGGGAGACCCTTGAAAAAAATTCCATAAAGTTCAAGATTATTTCTACAGCTTCAACAGTGAAACAATTAGGAGAAAGGGGAACCAAAGTGAGATTCATTTTTGCTGTGGACATTTCAGTAATGGTAAAAAGGAACAAGGTGCTAGGTAGATCTTCTACATCCCTAATAATTAAAAATAATGATTATTCTGTATGTACATTTTAATTGAATTTGTATTTTTTACTTGGTATTACATCCCCTGACAAAGCATATAGTAAAAAGCACACGGATCCCGAAGAGCTAATAAAACTGCTCTACTTTGCACCTTGTTCCTTTTTTCTGCTACCTACTGGTACAGCCTCATCTTCTTGTCATTTCGGTAACAGCCAGCACTTTTCCTATGCACATCACTAGTAGAAAGTGAGTATAAGATACAGTTAGCGCTAGGCTCTAGCATAAACACTGTCTTTTCACTCATGTAAGAGCCACTGGAGTAGTGGAATGATGTCAGCTATGCAGCTGCCATGGTTGGGAATGGGGGGGATGCCTGCTGCTGGATGAATTACGCTTGGCTTGGAATGTTATGTTTCGATTCTCCCTTTTCTTTGTCACCCTGTAGCCTGAGACTGTGACCTTGGTACCTTTTTTAAAAAAAAAAAATAATAATTTTTATTAGTTTTCCACAAACAATATTGCAAACTAAAAGGAGAGTAACGATTTGTCTTTCATTCAGTTTGAATCTCTCCCTTATGACTAACAACAATGAATTAATCTAGTAAACTAGTAATTTTGCAACTATATGAGTTAAACAATATTATCTCCTTTTAGTTAAAAATTATCTAAGCAATCTACTATTGATTACATTTGATAACATATATTCAGGAGCTCTTACAGTAAATTTTCATATTTTCTCAGCATGTTTTCTTATCTTTATCAAAGCTCTTTGCTTTATAATCATTCTTGCTAATTTAGTTTTAATACAAAATACATATAATTGCCCATTTTTCCACTATCGTCTCTCACTGCTTAATTTCTTTTGAATACAACACATTCCATTTGGTTACATTTTAGTAAACGTTCCCTGACCCAATCTTATAGGAAGATAGGTTTCTTAAAGACATTTTATACAAAAAGTTTCATTTTCTTTCTCTTTGTCTGATATCATCTTCTCAATAAAATCTTGTCTCTGTGCCTTTTTCCTTTGAAGACTGCATAGGTTAGCTTTGAAGTTGATAGTATGTAGCTTAAGTTGGTATTTGCATGCCTGTGTTCTATCTTCTCTTTTCTCTGAGGTGGCTTTTGCTTCCAGAATTTGGTTGTTTCCATGATTATCATTCTCTTTGGTTCTGTAGCACCCATTTCCATAAGTGGTTTGGTTTCCTTTCTTATTGGGTTTGTGTTTTTATACAACATCTTCCTCTGGATTGAGGAAAAATTCTCTTGCTTGCAGTTTTTTTCTGTGTCTGTAAAAGTTTGGTGCAAAAATGTATGTGTCGTTCATAAATTCCATTGAAGTAGTTAAGCTTTTATTGTATAGTTCAGCACAAGTTTCTTTGATGGCTAACTTAATGAAATCCACAATCATGCATTTCAGTTCATCCCATGAGAGCTGGGTCAGCTTAACATCAACCAAGTTGTCTGAGCTTACAACATTTAGCCCATTATTCACTTGAGGATCCATTTTTTACACAGTCTCTATCGTCTCAGTGCAGCTAAAATCAAAGTGCTTTGCTCTATCAACAGTCTAGGAGCCAAACCATGTTGCAAAATAGATAACTGTAGTAGACATAATAATAACCAAGATTCTTTCCACCAAAGTCAGGTGATTGTTATTATCCAATGTCTCCTGAGCCCAGAAGACTTAAAAAAAAAAGGATGATGTTACAGGAAGTCATTTCGATATAAGGAAGCTCCGTTTAAATGTCCCTTTGTTTGTTTGTATCCTTTTTTTGCCCCTTATGGTTCTTTAAATGTGTTTGTTTCCACAACTTTTGCTAGCCATTTATGCCGGGGGGGGGGAACCGCTCCTCCTTTCCTCTTCTTTATAGATGCTCAAAGGGGACTTAGTCAAAGGGTGTCTGGATTCTTTAACGTTGCTTTTTACCGGTACTCACAATTTCTTCATCGATGGAGGAGATGAGGCTTTGGACTCTCCTTGTCGGGTGTCCACAGCTTGTGCAAACATGGCAGACCATGTCTGCGCAGCTCCATTCTTCTGCTTCAGGATGATCCTAAGCTTGAACCCACTCGCTACTGCTCGCGGGGTGCTCAGTTCACGTCCCCTGCTCCCGACCTCTCTCCAGGAGGTCAAGTAGGACTTGGGAGCCCCAGAGTTCCATGGAAAGACACAAAGAGTCGAGGGTGCTCAGGAGCAAGTCCAAGCACCCGCCGAGTTGCTGCACTGCAGCCCGGAAGTACCTTGGTACCTTGTTGCTCTGTTCTCTGGGAATGTATAGCCGGTTAGCTTAGGCGGACTTTTGCTTTTAGTTTGATTGGCCCAGGACCATCCCCTGACCCATTGAACCAAGTAGACACTAAATGTATGTGCAGATGACTTGCCTTTACAGACGCCAATAAACTTTACTCCTTTGGAAAGAAAGTTGTGGGGAACTGATTGCTGCAGGACTCTGACAGAGTGTCAGGATTTCTCTTTCACCTCACCATGAGTAGTAAAGAGAACAGGGAAGTTCCAGTTACCTCTGCTGAGGAAATCCTGGTGTCGATGGGGATCCCCATCACCACTACCCTGAGTGGTGGGGTGAGTGGGTGAGCTGATGTGTGTGGCCAGGGATGATCCTTACTCGTGGGCCCGAATCTCCATTGTGGATAACCACCCCCCAGCTTAAGGGGACTAGCCACTATGACTACCTTCCCATTGTGGAGAGTGCACGAGATGTGGGAAGATATGGTGGTGACATAGAGGACCAGATGCAGTGGATGAGCTGCCAGTGTCAGGCACAGCAGGAAGACCTCCAGAGGGAGATGCACGAGATATTCCTCAACCTCCCTCACATGATTGCACAAATGATACAACGCAAATTACACCTGCAACATCCTGCCATTCCAGCAGTACCACCAGGAGGGCCAACACAAGCGGTTCCATTGCAGCAGCTGCCACCAGGCCAAGTACCACTGCCAGTCCCAGCACTGGGTCCAGGGCAGATACCAGTGCCAGCAGATTCGGCCAGATCAGGAGCTCCTGCAGGGCTGCCAGCCACTGGGCCAGCGGGGACCCCAATCCCTGGACCCGAGCATCCAAAGGAGTTGCTGGATGCTACGGGTGCACAAGTTTCTCCGGGACTGGGGCCACACCTTCCCAACTGATGAGCACCGAGTGGACTATATTGGGTCGAAGCTGAGGGAGTGAGTGGCTCATTGGTACATGGGACTTCCTGCCCCATGACCTTCACTCCTGCCACAACCTAGGCTCTAGACCAAAAGGGATCGGAGACCCCGATGAAAGGAGGGGCTAAGCAGCCGAAGCACCCATGGGACCTGCAGCTAGAATATCTGGATAGTGCCTTGTCCAGCAGTGATGAGAACCCACAGCCAGCAGGAAAAGGCAAGGACCCACTGTGAAGGGTATGAAACAGCAGGTCCGAGAGCAGTTGGTGTGAAAAATGGTGAGCAGCACCCCCCCCCCAGTTCTTCTTGACTGTATTGGTCATCAACCCAGAGATGGGGACCCAAGCCAGGATACAAGCCCTTATAGGCTCGGGGTGTGCGAGGGATTTGATAAGTCAGGGGGTTGGGTGTGCCAGTGCAAAGATTCCTGGAGCTGCTAGTTTTCACGCAAATGGACAGCTCCATTATGAAAGAACCCTGTAAGTACCAGACTCTCCCAATAATCATGGGGATGGAGGAACATTGGGAACAATGGGTGTTTGTGATCAACCCAATGGCTCGCTTTTCTATGGTCCTCAGGAATCTGTGGCTTTGGGACCACGACCCATAAATTCGATGGAGAGAGGGGACAGTGCATTTTGTATCCTCCATATGCCAGGGGCATACGTGAGCAGTGGAATGGGGGGAAGCTCCTGCAGCCCTACCAGTCCGGGCTTGCCTGGCCCAGGAGGAGCTAAATGCCATCCCCAAGGAGTATAGGGACTTGGCAAGGGTGTTTGAGGAAGAAGAAGCCGATGAGCTCCCACCCCACTTCAACACTGAGTGTGCCATTGAATTGTTGCCAGGCCACAAGTTACTGAAATTATATTCAATGAGTCCTGCTGAAAAAGAGGAGTTGCAAAAGTTCATTGACAAGAATTTAGTCAGAGGCTTTATCTGCCCCGCCTCCTTAAAGTTTGCAGCCCCGGTCCTGTTCCGGAAGAAGAAGGATGGGGGCTTGAGACTATGTACTGACTATCAGGGTTTGAATGCAGTATCCGCCTCCAACACCTACCCCCTGCCCCTGATTAAGGACCTCCTAGCAGAGGTGGCGAAGAATTTTTTTTCTACTAAACAGGACCTTAGGGAGGCATACTTCAGAGTGTGCATTCGGGAAGGGGATGAGCCTAAGACTGTGTTCAAAACACCTCTGGGACAGTTTGAATATCTGGTAATGCCTTTTGGGTAGCAAGGGGCACCGGGATGTTTATGAACTTGATCAACAATATGTGCACTTTTTCAAGGGGGCCCTTGTTTATCTAGATGATATCCTTTATATTCCCAAGATAAGGACTGCCATGTGAAACTTGTCCAGGAGGTCCTTAAGACTTTGTATGAACATAAGCTGTTTGCAAAACTGTCCAAGTGTGGATTCCACATACCGGAAGTTGATTTCCTGGGTTACCATATTTCACAGAGAGGGTTGGAGATGGACCCACAGAAAGTGGCCAACTCCAATTGTTCCTCGAGTTCACAAACTTTTATTGCCCTTTAATCTTGAATTTCACTCAAGTGAGCCTGCTGTTAACAGATTTGCTAAAAAACAAGGAGAAGGGACCAGAGAGTGTGAAACCGAGCACTCACCTTGAATGGACTACTGTGCCAGGCAGCATTCGATAAACTCAAATCCCTTTTCACCTCTGAGCCCATTTTACAACACCCCAATGAAAATAAAAAGTTCATCATCCAAGTGGATGCATCCAGTGTGGCAATGGGGGGTGATCCTCCAAGAAAGGGAGGGGGAAAACTACACCCTCTAGCATATGTATCCAAAAAGTTTAATGCCACTGAACACAATCGGGCTGTTTGGGACATGGAAGCAGTGGCTATTAAGTTAGCATTATCCACTTGGCAACATTGGTTGGAAGGGGCGCGCATGCCCTTTGAAGTCTGGACTGATCACAAGAACCTGGAGGCTTTGCGCACACTCTGGAACCTTAATGCCAAACAACTTAGGTGGGTGGAGTTCTTTTCCAAGTTTCAATTCACCCTCCAGTATTTCCCAGGGAAATCCAACTCCTTGGCAGATGCAGTGTCCCTCCTCTCTCAACATGCCAGAGGGCGGAGATAGTGGATTCCATGTTCATGCCTTCCCAACTCAGAGGGGTGGTGGTAACATGGCACCCAGCAATGGAGGGGGTTGGGGGGAAGGAGGAGCCTTGGATTGTTAAATTTGTGCAGACGTTTTCAAAGACTGACCAGGAGGAGCTGGCCAATGATGCAGACATCTAGCAGGGTCCTAATGGTTGCTGGTATCGGAGGTTGGGCAGTTATTTGTGATGAAAACCCTGCGTGGAGAAGTTTTACATCATGGGAATGAATCTACATTAGCCAGACATTATGGTTACCTAAAAACCCTCCAACTGTTACAACGTCAATTCTGGTGGCCGCACATGAGGGCGGACATCTCTCAGTACGTGGGGTCATTCCAAACTTGCCTAATGAGTAAAAAATGACCAGGAAAGCCCCTGGGACTGTACGGTCCTTAGAGATACCTAACCAGCCCTGGGAGGTAATCTCTATGGACTTTATAACAGACCTCCCTCCCAGTAAGGGAAAGACTGTAATCTGGGTAGTGGTGGATTTGTTTTCTAAGCAAGTTCACTTCATACCGTGCAAGCAACTGCCTAAGCAGCAAGCAAGGCGTTGGTTAAAATGTTTATGCAGCACATTGTACGGTTACATACAGTGCCATCTAAGTTCATATCCGACCACGGAAGCCAGCTTGTTGCCAACTTTTGATGGGAGCTTCTGCAAGACCTAGGAACTGAGTGTGGACTCAGTAGCGCTTACTACCCAGAGACTGACGGGCAGACTGAATGTGTTAACCAGATTGTTGAACAGTTTTTAAGATGCTTTACTAATTACCAACAAGATGATTGGATGGACTTGCTCCCATATGCTGAATATAGTTATAATAATGCAATATACTCTTCCACTGGATTATCTCCTTTTAAGGCATTACATGGCTATGGGGAGGGGCGCCTCTCCCTATGGTGGAAACACTTTCCCCCTCCACCCAGGAGCCGTCAGACCTGGTGGAAGGGGTTGCAAGACTATTGGGCTGACATTCAAAAGACTTTGAACAAAGCAAAAGCTAGTTACAAAGCCCAAGCAGATAAGGGTAGGGCTCCTGAGTGGGATCTGCAACCTGGGGATTCTATATAACTCTCTACAAAAAATATCAAGGGACTCCAGCCCCAGTGTAAGCTTGGCTAGAAATATGTGAGACCTTTTAAGGTGTTGCGCAAAATCGATGAGGTCACTGTTGAGCTGGACTTGCCCAAGTCTCTAAAAACAATACATCCCGTTTTTTATTTCAGCTTGCTCAAATGCAACCCTGGACCAAATCCTCGACCTCCAGCCCCTCCTCCTCTGATTCTGGATGGTGAACCATGTCAAGAGGTTTCACAAATGTTGGACTCCATGATCCGGAAAAATAAACTGTTTTATTTGATTTGTAGGAAAGACTTTGATCCATCACATGATGAGTAGGTGGAGGAATGTCATGTTAATGCTCCTAAGTTACTGCGTTCCTTTCACAAATTGTACCTTGAAAAACCTGGATGAAAGACTTCCCAGGGACAGAATGTCAGCTATGCATCTGCAATGGTTGGGAGAGAGGAAGGGGGTGCTTGCTACTGGATGAATTACGCTTGGCTTGGAATATTATGTTTTGATTCTCCCTCTTCTTTATCACCCTGTAACCTGGGACTGTAACATTGGTACCTTGTTGCTCTATTCTCTGGGAATCCATAGCTGGTTAGCTTAGGCGGACTTTTGGTTTTATTGTGATTGGCCCAAGACCATTCCCTGAACATTTGAACCAAGTAATCTTTTGGCTACGCACGTTTATTTTAAATCCTGACACTAAATGTATGTGCAGATGACTTGCCTTTACAGACTCCAATAAACTTTACTCCTTTGGAAAGAAAGTTGTGGGGAACTGATTGCTGTAGTACTCTGACAAATGACAACATATGATCCAATCTCGCAGCTCCTTCACCACATAAATACTGCAGGCATAAGCAGCAATTAATTCTAAATAAGAGGTGCTGGGGCTCAAATCTTCATGGGAAGTATGCCCTATGTCTTAGAAGGCTTTAGGTCTGACACATCAAAGCACAAAATACACAGCACATTAACAAGCCTGTAAAAAGAACCAATGTGCCTAATTCATTTCTACAACAAAAATGGGCTTTATATCAATGAAAAATCTGGGTGTCTTTGTTAACTTGTCCTTTTAATTTATTATTCATTTGGTTGACAATGTAAATGTTGGCGCTTAGAGGATTTCTTCTGAATGCCAAGACCATTTCTCAGAGCCTAGAATAACATTGTAAGAAGTTATTTTGTCCATTAAAATACATCCTGTAAGTACAGGATTGGCATTGCCAAATGAATGTTCTCTAAATTCCAGGGTTAGGGATGGGCACAAAATGCATTTTTGTGGTTCAGTTCATGGCTGAACCACAAATTGAACCACAAACCCATACAAATGGGGAGGTTGGTTCATGAACCAGTCCAGTATGTATCAGTTCATGACCCATTTAAAGTTTAAACTCCTTGCTTTCTGCTCCCTGCTGCTTTTCATGGGGAGCAGAAAACAGGGGGCAATTCAAACCAAGCAGCTTTTCACGGGGAACAGAAAGCAGTGGTTTAAACCAAACAGCTGAGTGGTAGGGAACTCTCCACCAATCAGCTATTTTTCGTGAAGAGCTCTTCATGAACTACCATGAACTACATCAAATTCATGAAAGTTCATGGCAGTTCTTCAGTTTGTGAACATTGCTTCACAAACCATGAACCAGCCAAAATTGGTGTCGAACTTTAGTTCATTGGCCAGTTTGTGCCCATCTCTATCCAGGATTGCTTCTTATGCAGTCTTATGACACAGTAAATTCCATAATATAAAATACTAAGGTAAGGTAGCAGAAGACTGGCTGAGTAGAGAAATGAATGCATAGTGAATGGACAATGAAAAGAATATCATTAAAAACAAGAAAAATTAAATGGATAGCTCTAAAAATGAAAATGGGGAAAACAAAAAAAAAATTCCCCACACAACTCTCCAATACACGGCATATATTTGAAGTCTTCCTTTATTATTTCTTCATATGACCAAGGGCTAGGACCTGGCATGGAAAACTTATTTTGGAGTTAAACCTTGAGTCTAAAGCACATTTCTCCTCTAAGCAGTCTACTACTAAGTTGTAGTATTATTATTTATACATTAACCAGCCATCAGTGTCTTACTTTTGAAAGCATTACAAGCTCTGAGAATGGCCTTTTATAATTCTTATTTTAATATCAACCTTTTACCATTCCTGGTACAACTCACGTTGCTTGCTATACAACTGAGTTTCCTTTCTTCAAATAGCTTCAACACAATAGCCATTTAGTAAAATGAAATCGGTCCATTGTTTGGTAATGTCTTGCCTAACAACTTTAAGATTAGACCACATCTCACATTCTCCCAGTAGGCAGCACTTAAGAAGTGAGTAATAGGTCTGTCTGCCTTAGTCAAGTAATCCCAAATGTAAGTAATTTGCAGATGACATTAGAGACTGTTAGAAGCAACATATTGTAATATGTCATTGGAAATCAGCTTCCCTTTGCTCATTTGATCAACAGCCAGATGGAAGCTTTTATCACATTTATTTAATCTGAAATATACATACTAATTACACTGGACCTTTTGATTCAAGCCCTTATTGACATCTCCAGAGAAAGCACTGAATAAAACTGTCAGTTGCAACCCAATAGTTTCTACCTACACAGAATTCTGACCCTTTTTTCAACTGAGAGTGTTGATGAAAGGCTCATCAGTCCTACTGAGAAAAAGAACACAGTCATTGGTAAGGAAACACCATGAACCAAGAGCTGCCCAGCATTTCATTCTGCATATAAACACTTTAGGAAACCAAAGGTCAGCAAGCACATCATTCAAATCCACATAGAATATTCTGCTAACATTAGATAGTACAAGAAGGGGAACCTGCAATACTCGTGGGGGGGAGAAGCTCCATGGGAGGAGAAGGAAGCAGCTGCAGGTGAGCCTTCTCCCCTGCCCCCCTGTCCCCGGCACCCAAAGCGAGGCCTGCACCCCTCCAAGCCTTCTCCCTCCTCCCTCCCCAGCACCGGTGGCGAGGCCTGAACTCGACCCACCAAGCTTTCTCCCTCCCCCTTTCCCTAGTGGCAGTGGTGGTGAGGCCTGGCCAGCCTACCAAGCTTTCTCCCTCCTCCCTCCCTCCCCCCCAGCAGCAGCGGCAGTGGCAGTGACGCCTGAGCTCAGCCCGTCAAACTTTCTCCCTCCCCCCCAGGTGGTGGCGAGGGCTGAGCGGCTTACAGCCACTGGCCGGCCAAGTCTTCTCCCACCCCCACCCTCTCCCCCTCCTTGGTGGCGGTGGTGAAGCCATTCTCAGAGCGTTCCTTATGGGGGAATTTAAATATCTCCTCTATTTATTTTTTTTTACAGTTTTTAGATTTTTCTGCACATCTGGGGATTGCTCCAAATATGCAGGAAAATCTCCCTGCCCCCCAAGTGCCCCCGATGTGCAGATTTAGATATATGCACTGAGGGGGCATGTTGGGAATTAGATATATAGATTTTTATATTACAACTGTTACAGCGATGGGGGGAGGCCATACAGTTCCCAAAGAACAAAATTCAAGTCCAGTAGCACCTTAAAGATACACAAGATATCCAGGCTATTAACTTTCAAGAGTCAAAGCTCCCTTCATCAGATACAAGCCTTTATATCCCAGTTGGGTAATTCTTGGGTAAGTATCTTCATAAAAGCAGTGTTGTATTTAAATTGGACCTCTATCACCACACAGTGGAGGAAAAGAGGTTTGCCTATGTAGTTCCTGCTCTTACTCACTATCGGTCTCTCTTATCTGTACCATTCACAACACTTTCACTTCATTCTACTCATGTCATATCCTTGCTCCAAGTGTCATGATACCCTTACCAATATGCTTTTTTCCATCTGTAACAGTGATTATTATTTTAATCTCCCATTGATATTGCAACTTCTTTCCTGCCTATAAATCAGGAAAATGTCCACAGGACATGAGTACACAATACAGGATAGTGTAAAATAATGCCTTTTCTGTCAATTACTTCCAACATCTGTAGCAGAAAATAGGATGGAAGCAAGATACAATAATGCAACAGCAGAAGCATTCTTTCATCTCTACAAAGTTCTAGGCAATGAGTTGACCACATTAAACTATAATGTTATGTCTGGAAAATTATTCTATAAAGTAAAATAGAAATACTGTGCTCTGCTCTGTGATCTGATACAAAAATGTCATTCATTAGAATGCTGATATTTTAAGAGAGCCTTTTAACCAAATGGTTTCTTTGACACTGGAAAAGAGGAGGAGGAGTTGGTACAGAATCTGTGGGATGAAAAGGGAATCAAAACACTAGTTATGCAAATAGGGCATCCATAGTCTGTTTTACAAGGAGCTGAGCCCATTATTTGATTCATTTTTTTAAACGACTAACACTGCAGATAGATGGACAAAACATTTCTTCTTATCTAAATAACAGTGAACAGGCATTTTACTAAGTTTGGGTGGATAAAAGTTGTAAGAAAATAAAGAGGCAGACACCATATATTTGGATTAAACAGGTCACAGTTTATATACGTGTGTGTGTGTGTGTCATAAAATACTAGCAACTAATATATAATATACTAGCAACTAATATAACATATATTGTTTGGGGAGTTCACTGTAGTTCACTGATTGAGAACACGCCTTGGTCACAGATGGTTCTGAGTTCAGTCTCTAGCATCTCAGATTGAAAGGTCTCAGATAACAGGTAGTGGGAAAAGTCCTTCTTTGCCTGAGACACTGAAAAGCTGCTGCCTATTAGAGGAAAAGATCCTGAGGCAGATGATTCTGCTGCTGAATGTCAGATCAGTAAGTGGGGAAAACCACTGCCATTCAGAATTTAATCCTGGATGACCTGGCTGGCCTGACATACATTATGGAGACCTGGCTGGATGAGGCTTGGGTGTAAATATGGCCCAGCTCTGCCCTCTAGGTTTCTCTGTACAGCAGCAGGCTAGGCCAGGGGGATGAGAGAGTATTTAGGTGCCTCTGCTTAGGTGCCTCATCCAGCAGCCTACCAGTTTTGTGTGTGTGCTCCTGAAGATGAGTGACTGGGACAGGGTAGGTGGTGTACCCCACTTCCCTCTCTTCCTGAGCTAGCCAATCTGGTCTTAGATGTGCTAGTGGAAACCTCAAGACTGGGAGTCATGGGTGACTTTAACATCCATGCCAAGACCAGGCTGTCAGAAGTGACTCAGGATTTCATGACCTCCATGATGACCATGGGCCTGTCCCAAGTGATTACTGGCCCCACACATTTAGCAGGACACACACTGGAGTTGGTCTATTACAATGCAGATGAATAGTGATCTGGAGATGTGAGTGTTAAAGCTTACTCCCTTGTCATAGACAGATCATTACCTGATAAGAGTCCAGACTTACCACTTCTGCTTTCCTGGGTTGGGCTGTTGACACAATCATCCCTAAGGACCCTTTTCCCCTGGACAGAACCAAGCAATCTCCCTGGTTCACTAGAGAGCTGATGGTGATGAAACGGAAGGGATGACATGGCATGGAGCCTATTCTGTGGCAGCGATGATAGTTGTCCACCACCATTGTGTCTGCATCAGCCAGCTGAACTGTTTTTTGTGGTTCAGGGACTTTTACATCATATCCCCAAGGAATTGGACTCTGACCACAGGACAGCTCACCGTGATCAACTTGCCACTTACTCTGCAGACAAAATCACTCAGATCTGCTCTGGGTTACATGCCAGCATGGATGGATGTACATATGCTGTAACTTTGGCAACTGCTTGTCCGATTTATATGAAAACCTTTCACTTCATGGATCCCAAGGATGTGGACACAGTCCTTGGAGAGATGAGACCTACCACCTGTGTTCTTGACCCTTGCCCTTCTTGGCCAATAAAAGCTGCCAGAGCGGGACTGGGGAGTTGTGCCACCTGTACTCAAGGAGGCAGCGATTAGACTTGTTGCGGGGGGACATCCCTGAGCCACTCTCTAATCTTTTCTTGGGCAATCTGCTAGAGCAAGTTGTTGTCTCTTAGCTTTGGGGCTCTTGGAAGAGACTGATTTTCTGGATCCATTTCAATCTGGCTTCAGGCCAGGATTTGGAACACAGACTGTTCTGGTCGCCTTGGTTAATGACCTCTGTCAAGAACTAGACATAGGGAATGGGATCCTGCTAGTTCTGCCTTCAATACTATTGATCATAGTATCCTGCTGAACTGTCTCTCAGCACTGGGACTAAGAGGAACCATACTATGGTAGTTCTAGTCCTATCTGGGAGGTCTATCTCAGAAGGAAGAGCTGGGGATTTCTGCTCTGCCCCATGGTCTTTGACCTGTGGGGTGCCACAGGGTTTCAGCTTAACCCCCATGCTATTCAATATCTATATGAAGCCAGTGGGCAAGGTCATCAGGAAGTATCAACTGTGATGTCACCAATATGCAGATAATACCCAGCTTTAGCTTTCCTTTCCACCTAATTCTGAGGTTACTGTTGCTTTTCTGAACCAGAGCTTGAAGAACAAGCTAAAACTTAATCCTGACAAAACAGAGGTTCTCTAGGTTAGTAGAAAGGCAGTCCAGGAACTACAGATCTCCCCTGTCTTGGTATTATATTCCCCTTGAAAAGCTAGATTTGCAACATTGGAGTGTAGCTTGACACAGTAGTCACCTTAGAAAATCAGGTGGCTACTGTCGCTTGGGATGCATTTGTCCCGCTCTGGCTGGTACATCAATTGCATCCATTCCTGGGTCAATCAAATGTAGCCACAATGCTTCATGACTTAGTTCATAGAATCATAGAATGTTAGAGTTGGAAGGGATCTTGCAGGTCATCTAGTCCAACCCCCTGTACTCTGCAGGAGCATAGGCAAAAGGTAGCCCTACAACATACCCGAAAGATGGTCGTCAAGCCTTTGCTTGAAAACGTCCAGCATCTAGTTACATCTAGACTGAGCTCTTCTTGGGGTTGTCCTTGAAGAATGTTTAAAAACTGCAACTAGACTGCTGGTTAGGGACAACTATCAGGAGCATATGTCCCTAATACTACAACAAATACACAGGCTACCAGTCGGCACCTGAGCCCAATTCAGGGTGTTGGTTTTGCCCTTTAAAGCCTTACATGGCTTGGGACTGGGATATCTGAAAGGCTATTATGATGAAACCCTGCTTCTTCTTTTTCTGTGAGGCAGAATTTCCCACCAAAATGCTAAATAGCTGTTCCTCACTCTGTCTGGGCAGCCTCTTGGTAATGTGTGGTAATAAACGGTTTATGATTTTCTGAGAGTCCCACCCTTTGGTAGAGAAGAAATTTGGCTTTTGCCCAGGCCAGAGATTTATTACAGATAAGCAGGAGCCCACTTGTTTCCTTTGTAAATGGCACTTGACATGAAGTAAAGTTCAAACAGGAATCATGACTTTATTAAATAGGCATGGTTGGGTTAGGAATAGACAGGGGATGAGAAAACTGAGGTAAATTTTGTTGTATTTACAAATTACAATATTTTGAACAGGATACAAAGTATTGTTGGTGCTTAATTTCTTTGAGATGAAGTTCTTAATGGTGAGATATTTGTTTTGGAGATTTCTTCACAGCAACAATGTGTCTTCATATCTTCATCTAACTAATTTAGGCTGCAGTCACACGAGTGAGATAATGTGGGGGGGAAGCGAGGCTATTTGATCCATAGCAATTTGACCTGCATTTGCACAATCACACAGTCCCGGTTCCCTAGCGAGTTTTCTGACACTGGGAAAATCAAGTACTTTCCAGGTATTTGTGCTCTGAATCCATGATTTTGCCTATTTGGACAGCCATCTCTCACAATAATTGCGATTAGGCCATCTGGACATCCTTCTTCCAGTAGGTTTGTTTTTGCGACTTTCACCATCATGCACATGCATATACATGCACATATGTGCACATATGAGCGTATGCAAGGATTTTTTTAAAAAAAATTGTGCTGCACTGCTACTTGAGCAGCATGGCTGTCTGCAATCACACAGGGGAAAGTCCATCTGAGGCCCGTAGCAATTCATTTGATAGTGGACTTTCCCCAGTGTCTTTTAACTCCGATCTTGTGGTGGAGCAAAACAAGTTGCCGACGGGATGTTCATGCCTGATTGCATCCATTAAATCTGCCCAGCATTCGTGTCTATGGTGTGGCTAATTGTGTGTGTGATCGGGACCCTAGTGTCCTGGAGGCAAGCACTTTCTTCCTTGTGGGATTACAGCTTTCCCTTTGACTCTAGAGGAGCCTAAGACCTTTTTCACCCATTCCAGGGATCCCTTCAGAATTGAACCCATTGAATAATTGAGAAGGAAATATTCTCCTTTTCCTAGAAGCAATATTCCTTTTTCTGATTGACTAGACTGGCAGCTTCAACCTACTGACCAATACCTCCTGCCAAAAACTGACCCTCAGTCTGGAACCAGTAAAATAAATGGTTTTCAGCTTGGCTGAACCAACAAGTCAAGTGTTATACTCTAAGAGAGGGCTTGCTACAATACTTTGTGGGCAGCCCAATGTCAACATTCCTTTGATCCTAACAGTACAGCTCTCATGGTGTGAACTCAACTTTTACTGATGTTCCTACCTTGAATACATATGGGGTTGCCAACCTCCAGGTGCTGCTTGGAGATCTCCCACTATATGACTGATAACGAGATGACTAAGATCAGTTCCCCTGGAGAAAATGGCTGCTTTGGAGGGTAGACTGCATGCATTATATACCAATGAGGTCCCTTCTCTCCCATAGCCCTGCCTTGAGAGCCAGTTAGGTATAGTACTTAAAAGTGCAGACTCTATTCCTTCACATGCAGCTGCTGGTGTGACCTCAGTTCATTCACAAGTTCTCTCAGAGCTGTTCTCTCAAGAGCAGTCCTCAAAAGAGCTCCCTCAGCCCCGCCTACCTCATAAGGTGTCTGCTGTGGGGAGGGAAAGGAAAAGGAGATTGTAAGCTGAGTGAAGGGTGGGGTATAAATCCAATCTCTTCTTCTTCCCCAGGCTCCACCCCCAAAATCTCCTGGTACTTCCTGACCCAGAGTTGGCATCCTTGGATACCTCAAAACTTTGCATGATATAGGCCAAAAGCCTCATGATACAAGGCTCAATGGTCCTATATCTCTTTTTTCTCTCATACCCACCCACATACACACACACTAATTGTAGAGGCCTTTGTTCCTCCCTTGGTTATCAGAAATGGAGTCTGAGAATGTTTGGGGGAGTTATGTTGACCAGTAAGCTTTTTGGAATCAAGAAGATGGTGCCTTGAGAACATTAACTTCATGGGCAAACTGGATTGTATGGTGAGGATAAACTCTTAGGATACAAATGTAGGGATGGGGATTGCTGCTATGAGCACCTCTGCTTGAAATAGGGTGCTGGACCAGATAGACCATTGGTCTGATCTAGCAGGGATGTTGTTATGGTAGACAGAAAATTTTGCAAATACCTT
This sequence comes from Gekko gecko, assembly GCA_029375565.1. Lineage (NCBI taxonomy): Eukaryota > Metazoa > Chordata > Lepidosauria > Squamata > Gekkonidae > Gekko > Gekko gecko. The sequence continues at coordinate 68,671,202 of JAPDNY010000004.1, read as the reverse complement.
AACAATGTCACAGCATAAAGGGGCATCAGTTAAAGAGAGCTTCCATGAATGAGAAGGAAAGACACAAATATCACTTCAGTTACTTGCACAGTAAACCATACCTGATTCCAGGAGGCAAAGCTTTGCTACCAGGGGTACAACTCTGAAGGGAATCAGCTCAGGCCCTGCTCAGTGAGCAGCTCAGAAAAGCTTTCCCAACATTTCACAAAGTCTAATCCTTAAAAGAAGCTGCTATCCTATGCTTCTATGCCTGGATCATCTTCTATGCCTTAATCCAAAGAATATAAATTTAAATGCTCTTGAGAATGATCAGTGGCCTTTTGTTCTTCATGCAGAACAAAGAGGAGGGTTTAACCATATCACTGAGTTTACACTTTACTTCAATATAATGGCCAGAAGCTTCAGAATATAGTCTCCTGGGACCAATCCTTTGCTTTTCTGCATTCCTAACAAAACTCTTAGAAGCATTTTCAATGTCAAATTTTTCAGGTCTGTAATGTAAACTTACTTATACAACATTTGCATTTTAAGGAAGTTCACAAGATAGATTTCTACTGTCACACAATAAATGTATTACATAATAGATTATTACTAGGGTAGAATAAAAGAGAATTAACTTTCTTAGAGTTTTATTTGCATCAAACTTCTCTTTAAGATGCCTTGACCAGGAAAGTCCAGGCAAGTCTGTTCTCATCAGATCTCGGAAGCAAATCAGGGCCAATCCAAAGCCCGTAGCTACCATGGGGCCCACAGAGCTTGACCCCCTAGTGGTTTTTATGGGCCTTCCTCCCTGAGCCTTGGCTCCCCCTCCCCCCTGATTGCCTGTTGGCAGGGAGGACAAGGGCAACACAAGCAGCAGAGGTGGTGAGGCTGGGGTCAGAGATGCTTGCTGTCCAGCCCACCAGTAGCAGGTAAGCCCAGACAGGCAAGGCAAAGAGGCAAGTGGGCGTGCCAATGCACCCACATGCCACAGCTTCATAGCCAGCCCAGCCACTGCATGCCCTGCCTCTCCCAGCCTCAAGAAGAAGCTGAGGGTGGAAGTCAGGCTGCTCCTGGTGCAGCGACGCAGGAAGGGGCACTGGGGCTCCTTGGGGAAGGAGGGAGCTAGTTACTAGCTATTTGTTTTTCACTTCTCATATAATTGTAATCAGGGGTAATTTCATAGAAAAAGAGCTGCAGGAGTTCATTAGCATAAGGTATGCTAATAAGCTACTAGGTTATTAGCATAATAGCTCATTAGCATATGTCACACACCCTGACATCACCAGAAGTGATGTCAGAAGGGGAAGCAAAAGGGGGAGGCATCTTCAAAAGCCTCCCATTCCCTTCCCCAGCAGGCCTGCGGGGGGGGGAGCAAAGAGAGAAGGGGTTTAAACTTTAAACCCCTTCTTAGTAGAGTTGGGCCACAGAAGTAGGAAAGAGGGAAGGAGAAGACAAGAGGGAAGGGAGGGGAGGAAGGAAGGAAGGAAGGAAGGAAGGAAGGAAGGAAGGAAGGAAAGAAAGAAAGAAAGAAAGAAAGAAAGAAAGAAAGAAAGAAAGAAAGAAAGAAAGAAAGAAAGAAAGAAAGAAAGAAAGAAAGAAAGAAAGAAAGAAAGAAAGAGAAGGAAAGAAGAGGGAAAAGGGGAAAAGGAGAGAATGAAAGGAGGGAAAGAGAGAAGCGAAGAAGGAGGGGAAAAAGAGAGAGAAGGGAAGGAGAGAAACAAAAAGGAGAGAACAAAAGGAGGAAAGAGAAAAAGGAGAGAAGGAAAGAAGGGAAAGAAAGAGAGAAGGGAAAGAAGGAGGAGAAGGGAAAGAAAGAAAATAAAAGGAGGGACAGAAAGAGGGGACAGAAAGAGGGCAAAGAGATGGGGAGAGGGAGGAAGGTTCTCCCACCCCCCATCAAACCCCCACCACACCCATCCCTCTGGATCCCTCACTTACTGGGATGGGTCTCCTTGAGCCTCCCCGGGGCCACAGCGCTCCAGCGCGGGCCCTGGGAGGCTGGCGACGGGTCTCCTCGAGCCTCCCTGGGGCCTTAGCGCTCCAGCATGGGCCCCGGAAGGCCAGCGACAGGCCTCCTCGTGCCTTCCCGGGGCCACAGCACTCCAGCATGGGCCAGAGGAGGCCGGCAAGGAGCCTCCCCCAGGCCACAGCACTTGGGGGCAGGGAGCTGGGGATGGGGCTTGTTGCCATCGCTCTTTGTACCGGGGTCTGGGCTCTGGCCCCAAAAGACCCCTGTTTGTAATGCTTTTTAATGTAAATCATCTTGAAAGCTCATGGTTGTTATTGTTATTGTAGAATAAAAGTTGAGCTAGACAATTAATTCTGTTTACCTTTTAATAAGCTTGTGACCATCTCCATCAATTGTGTTACTTGTCATAAAGATCCCTTTTTGGTTATTATTCCTACATCCTATATCCTTGTCCCCTATACTCTGTGGTCCTTCAAATGTCCTGTTAACTTTCTTCCTATTTTTGTACTTCTTCATGTACAAAGACTTTATTCATGTATGCATATTCTTCATGTAATGATTACAACACCCCATGATAGTTTGCATGTGTGAAAAAGCCAACATAGATAAAATGTCATAAATGGAAGTTTTGTATCATGCACACACAATGCTTCCAGATGGAAGCAATTCACACATTCAGCTGAAAGTTATCAAGAGTGAATCAATCAAGCTCTTTTAAGCAAGTGATGAGAAAGTGTGATAAATATGCATGTGTCAGTTAGGGTTTATGTCCATGAAGAGGTATACTAGCAAACTAACTGTACGTGATAGCACTATTTTCTCCATTTGCAAAATGAGGACGTGGGGAAATCCTATATATATAATTCCCTTATGTATTGGCCATTTCTAGCTCTCCCATTGGCTGTGCACTATGCTCCCTTAGCCATTGGCCCATCAACCACAACTCAAGAGTAATCGTGTGCCACTGGTTGTCTCTCTCCCAACAAGACACTTCTCCTTCTTGGCTCCTGTAGGACTAACTTTTCCCTTGGTTCTGTCAGTAAAAAGGCAAAGGAAGGAAGCCCTTTCTCATTGCGGTCAGGCCTGACTAGGGTTGCCAGCTCCAGGTTGGGAAATTCCTGTATATTCTGTGGTAGAGTCTAAGGAAGCCAGAGTTTGGGGAGGGGAAAGGCCTCAACTGAATAGAATGCCATAGAGTCCACCCTCCAAAGCAGTTATTTTCTCCAGGGGGGGAGAGAGATCTGTTGTCCAGAGTTCAGTCGTGATCTTCAGGCTCCACCTGGAGATTGGCTACCCTAGGTGTAGCAGTTAGCACTTCAGAGCAGGGTCTGCTAGACTCAGGCTCTTGCTGTGCAAGTTGAGTGGGTGATTTTGGACCAGTCACAGACTTTCAGCCTAACCTACCTCATAGGGTTGTTGTGCAGATCAAAAGGGGGAAAGAGAATGATGTGAGCTGCTTTGGTCACCACTGTGGAGAAAGACTGTACTTTTCCTAGGTAGAGGCTACAGGGAGCGGGGAAGAGATAGAAACCTGAAATCAGAGGGGCAGATAATGGTATGTTGATGGTTGGCTGTGATGGAAAAAGGGTTGCCACCTCCAGGTTGGGAAATTCCTGGAGATTTGAGGATTGGAGCCTGGAGAGGGTGGGGTTTGAGAAGGAGTGGGACCTCAGACAGGTAAGAACATAAAAGAAGCAAATGTTGGATCAGGCCAATGGCCAATCCAGTCCAACACTCTGTCACACAGTGGCTAAAAATACCAGGTGCCATCAGGAGGTCCAGCAGTGGGGCCAGGACACTAGAAGTCCTCCCACTGTTGCCCCCCCAGCACCAAGAATACAGTATGTCACTTGCCCCAGACTGAGAGTTCCTATCTATACCTTGTGGCTAATAGCCACTGGTGGACCTCTGCCATAGACTCCACCCTCCAAACCAGCCATGTCATCCTGGAGAACCATTGCTGCCATTCTCCAGGGGAGGGCTGGAGATCACTCAAAATTACAACTGCTGTTCAGATGGCAGAGATCAGTTCCCCAGGAGAAAATGGTAAGCTCTGTGTCATTATACCCTGCTGAGGTCACCACAGCAAATTGACGCTGAGTGCCTAAGGCCAGGGCACCTGCCCAGAGTCTTTCTAGAGCTCATTGTATTTATTTCCACAACGGGCCTTATTCCTAGTATATACATAACGTTAAAAGATAGAAATGGAAGTCATGAGATTCTATACTACTTATTGTTCATTTCTACCTCTGCTCACTGAGAGATATGCATCTTATTTTCCAAAAAAGGAAACGAGTGATAAGGCTTTTTCAAACATGTGCAGGCAAACATTTTCAGTAGAAAAAGAATGCTTTCGAGGGCCACAAAATGTTTTCTGGAACCACTTCCTCAAAGGATCTACATCTTTCACATTATGCGGGTGGGTTTCTTTTATTATTTTGCAGCCTCCAAACTACTGTTCTTAATTTTTTAATTGTTCACTTTTAAAGAATTAGTATCATTACCCCATCATATTTCCTCATGTGATGACATCAGTGGGGAAAATGAACAAATAAGAGTTGTTGTCAGACTCCCCAGTCAAACACTCAACAATGTTCCTTCAGAAGTTTCAGTTTATTGAGAGCTAGTACTAAGGACTCCATGATCTCTTGTGTCAGGAATGGCGGGCAAAGATACAAGAATAACAGATATACCCCCTTCATACATGACTCCCTGATACATTAAGGCTAATAAGCAAGCACCTGAAAGCGTGGACAAAAGTAACGGTTACGTTCTCAGCTGAAAGCTAGGACCGGGCAGAGTAGAGCTTCAAGGACACTTTACAGATAACACACAGTGGCTTCCCAGGAAGGAAGGGGGAGGGAGGAGAAGAAAGAAGAAGCTACTCACACATTCCAGTCCATGGCAGCATTAGCTGACAGTTGTGTGGGAGAGGATAACTTTTTCTAATAACTTATGTACCTCAGTGGCTAAAGCAATTTTTTAAAGAGGAGGGATCTTGTCTTCATTGCCTTGATAATGGGGAACATGTTACTTTACCCACTCCACCCCCCCCCATAAGTGATGAACAAACATTTTTGTTGCCTTTTGAGCTTCTCTTGAAAAATCAGTAGTCTTGTTTTATGTTCCTCACTTAGTATGCCCTTCATCTTTATTACATGTAGTCAAATGGGTACATATTTTCTTTCCAGATACTAACAAGGATTTTAGAAGCCCCATGTTTACTGAGATGGGAAGCTATGCTACATTTTAGTTGTTGCTCCTTATTCAATTAGCCCAATATGGTAACTATATAACAAGTGGGGGACCCACAAGGGAGAGAAATCTTAGTTTCCTTTCCCTGCCACCACCACCTCCTCCTACTTGACTCCCTCCCCTTTCCCACCATCATAGTCACTGATGCTACTGCTTTTGCCTTCTTGCAATTGTTATTACTTTGCAGAACGTTCACTGGTAACCAGCTCCATTGTGCAGATTTTACTATCCACATGGAGGCCAGCCTTGCTATTAAATGCAGAGATAGATAACTGAGAGCAAATGCAGTACAGTCTCAAGGAATCATGCTTGTATCAGGAACTCCAGCAAAACAGTATATAGCTCTGAATATATGTGGTATATATATATGAATGCCCTGACCTGGATAGTACAGGCTAGCCCGATCTCGTCAGATCTCGCAAGCTAAGCAGGGTCAACCCTTGCTAACAAATGGATGAAAAACCTCCAAAGAATATCAGGGTTGGGGCACAGAGGCAGGCAATGACAAACCACTTCTGAATGTCTCTTGCCTTGAAAACCCTACAGGGTTGCCTTTATAGGCCCTCAGAGCCAGTTTGGTGTAGTGGTTAAGAACACAGACTCTAATCTGGAAGAACTGGGTTTGATTCCCCACTGTTCCACATGCAGCTGCTGGTGTAACCTTGGGTCAGTCATACATTCTTTCAGAACTGTTTTTTCAAGGGCAGTTCTCGAGAGAGCTCTCTTAGCCCCACCTACTTAACAGGGTGTCTGTTGTGGGAAAGGGAAGGGAAAGGGATTTTAAGCTGCTCTAAGACTCCTTTGAGTAGTGAAGGGTGAGGTATAAATCCAATCTCCTCCTCTTCCTCCTGTGACTTGATGGCACTTTCCACCACCATGTGTATGAATGCAGATAGGTTGGTAGGTAGGTAGGTAGGTAGGTAGGTAGGAAGGAAGGTAGATGGATGGATGGATGGATGGATGGATGGATGGATGAGAGATCAGACAGACAGACAGACCAGGGTGGCTTCCCAGTACCTCACTTTTATGTAGCTACTAGGGATGTGCATGAACCCACGAACAAGTACCAGTTCCAGCACAAACCATGCTGATTCATGGTTCCTGAACCGGAGGTTTGAGAGAATGTGCCTCCCATGATCTGGAGGAGTTCATTGGAGGGTCGTGGTTTGGAGTTCATGAATACCACGAACCTCCAACTAACCTCCATTTTCTTGGTTCATGTCCACCCCTAGTAGCTACCCTTTTTTCACTTTCCAATGATAAGATCTCAAAATACAACTGTCAATTTGTGTGGTCAAAAGACACACATACCCTAGATACATATCAGTATGAATGTGGTTCATTGCACAAAATGAAACCAAATTCACATTAAACAGCCTGTGAGGAAGAAAACTTTCTTTCTGCTGCTTCTCACTCCTGTGTTAAAGAAGTAGCTAGCTTAGGTTCTATATCTAGTTTAAAGTAACACCAAAACTGACATAAATGGCTGTAAGGGATCTTTGATACTGAGGCACCTCTACAATCTAGCAAGGAACACTTAAATATGAATCGGGGGGGAGTTACTGGTGGGAATAATACAAATATATTGGTTGGTGTCTTAACACAGTCAAAATAATATCAAGCTTTCAGTGTAGTATCCAGTACTAGCAGACTCACTACAAGAAGCCAGATATTTCAAGCACATACACATTGTGCAATATGCTATACTCAACAGGGGAGGCAAGAGTCCAAAGAGGAAGAGAAAGGAGGTTGAGCATGAAATACAGGCATTCGTCTTTGCAGGTTAAGGGAGGGGAGCCACACCCCAAAGCAATATTTCAAAAAGCTGTGCATCCAGTAATCCAAAAGATAATCTTGAAGGGGAAGAGCAGTAGGAAGCCAGTTTTATCCAGAGTCCAGAAGCAGGTAGAGAATGTTGTGAAGGGTGTCAGTTGGGAAGTTTCTTTAGCAGCACATAGCAGTGAAGCAAGGAGTTCGCATAGTAAATAAAGGTGCATGTTATTTTTAAAACCATGTAACATGGTTATTAGACTATATATCTGAAAGACTGGTATACTGGTGGTGGAGGAATTTTGGTGTGTATAAACTGGACTATCTAATGCAGTAATGGAGAGAACAACAAGATCTGAGTAGACCAAAACCCAAGTAGAGGTATGTTTGAAAAGCACTTTACTTGGGCTGGCTTCAATTATCTCCTGATATCCAAGCATCTTCTTCTACAAACTACAAAGAGGAAAAGAATTCTGTTACCCTGAAAGGTTAAAGTCATCACAGGCAACAAACAGATAGGGTGTGAATAACAGGAGACCCACCTTCTCTACCCACTGCCAGCATTCTGATTACTCTCATGGGGCTGAGTACTTGAATTACAGGCAAGTAGCACAGACTTTGTGGCAATTCACTTGGTTTGATCTGAGTAGGGAAAAACATTTGACCGCTGCCCAAGACTTTATATAACTGCTGATGTGACTGCCCAAGTTTTGCTGACTTGCATTAAGGATAAGCAAAGAACAGTGTGAGGAGTACCATTCCAATAAAAAAGAGAGGAAGAGTTCAGTGGTACATAAGAATAGTTATTTGTCAGCCATTTGCTTAGTGGACTCAGTAGCCCCAATGCTGTTGTCTCCTAGTATTATAGGTGTCATGATGAAGGGTCAGTGAAAAAGAGCAAAACAGCCTACCACACGCCATCATTTCTGCGGTAAAAGGAACTGAAGGGTTCTGAGATAATTTTAATATTTGCCAAAGTATTGATTTATAGTTCCTTATCAAGTGACAAGCTATGTAAACATTCAGATGGGGATCTGAATGCTCTTCCAATCATTTTATTTGTTATGGAAATTCCCAGTCATATTGCATAGTTCCAAGGACTTTAATGACTGGTTGCATCTAATTTCCCTAGCCTCACATTCAGATCATCAGTCACATGTCAGCTGCTGGTAACTCATTTTCCAAGTGTTTAGGGCCCTAATTCAGATCAGTACCATCACTCAGCAGTGAGAAGGGGCTTTAGACTCCCCCTAGCCTTTTTGCTGGTACAAAATATCACTGAGTGGGTGCTGAGGGGTCACAGGTGTACTGATGGCTTCCAAACTCCCTCTTTCCCACACCATGGCCCCAATCTGACCTGGATGTCTGCATGCTTTTGGATGTCTGTTTCTGGAAGCTGATGTGTGACTGGATACTCTGAAAGCTGAGTCAGTGAACCCAAACCCAAGTCATGAAAAATCATAATGTTTAGTAGGAGTGTGTATCTTGAAATCCTGAAACTGAAAATATACCCAAGAAATGGTTGCATTGTGTGTATTTATGGAATGAAAAAAATTGAATTTTCTGGAATTATGATGGGGGTACCCAAATTCACTTGGAATGGGAGTTCTGGGGGGTGGAGTCTGAAGAATGTGTTTTTATGGTATCTGGCATGAACTTTGCAGGGAATGAAGTCCTCCTTCTCTCCTAAGGCTCCCCGAATTTCAAAAGATTGGACAAAGGTGTCTGATTTATGGACACCGAAAAGAGGTGGCCCCAGTCATCCTGCTCTCCATTTTTTCTTATGGGGGAAGAAATTCCTGCAGGGCAAAGATGCCACAATAATCAAACATACAAAAGCTGATCATACCACAGAATCCATATAGAACAAATGTCAAACAAGAGAATCTATGCAGAACCAAGTCAGTCATACTTGCCTAGCCAAAGTACTCGGTTCTAGACTTTGTGAAAAGTGGTCACCTTGTTCTGGTGTCTGTAAACTTGGACCCCTTTGTTCAATTGCCTTCCAATTTGAGGAATCTTTAGACAGTAGACATACTTGGTTCCCTGCAAATTTTGTATTGTTTGCTTTCAAAACACCTGCTCAAGACTCCCAGAAAGATCTGCTATTCTTCCATAGGAAACAATAGACCCCCAAATCCAGAAATCTGGGGGAAGACACACACACATGCACACACGACATAAACATGAACCAGAATACCGAAAAGTTTGGCATTACGATATTAGTGTCCTACCCAGTATCAGAATTGGAACTTTTACTGATTTTTTTTCCAGTTGCACACACTCCTACTTTCTAGTTTGGTCCAAGACGTGTGAAAGAGAAAAAGGTTAACGTTTCCACTTTCAGTTGGGGATGGTGTTTGATATTTTCACAAAGGACTTGCCCTCTTGGCTATAACTTGTATATCTCTGGTACAAAACTCTGATAGTTGTCTCCAACCTAATTGCAGCACATAACTCTTGAAGAGGAGATAGTCATGGATCGTGGTATGCAGGCCAATTGGTATATTTAATCTTGGCAGAATTGCTGTTATGCTCAGATATTTTGTCATATAAAAAGATAAATTCTGGAATAGTTTTATAGAACTAACAACGTGATTTTAAAAAGAAAAACTTCTCTCACTTATTTTGATGAACTGATACCTGAGGAATTACTGACCCCTATGTAGCATCATTTTCAGTGACTGCCTTTTTGAGATTTCTGCGAAGAACAAGGTCCTTGGAACAAAAATGGTCAATGTGACAGGCTTAAATCCAATGGAATTTTTAATGTTCTGAGCACAGAACCTAAAACAAAGTCTGCTAGATTGGTTTTTTTTAAAAAAAATCTAAATTTACTAACTTCAGCATTAATCAGATAACTGCTTTGAATTCACAAATGTAACACTTGAGAATGAATGATGTTCTTTAAGGGTGCATTTACATTTATCTGACCAAATTCATGCAGACTCAGCCATCTGCAGAGGAACTTGGCTCAGCTGTACTTTATCTCTCGTTCTCTTTTATTTTTTCCCCTAGTGCAAAATGATAGGGATGACAGGAGGAGAATATATAAGGGATCCCCACTGAGATTCAGCTCTATAAATTATGTATTACGCAGACACTACTCTGCTGATTCTATCTGATCCCCAATTCTCAATCCCTTGTTTTTGCTTCTATAAATAGCTATGCCCAGACTTTCAGTTGTAAAGTGATGAGGACAAAAGCAGAAACCCTTTCCCATTTAATAGCTTGTGCTAGCAAGACTTTTTTTAAATATTGTGATGCCCTCAGGTCTTTGACAATCTGGGAATATGAGCAGTGCTGTATTGCTGATAACATGGGAAAATCGAGTGAGGAAATTACTTATTTTTTTAAATACTTTTGTGTTTTTCAAACAATTGTTTTAAATATAGTCAGTTGGATTTCTATGTCAATTCACAGCTTGTCCAAGTAACATATCCTGTCTCTTTCCCCCCCCCAGACCCGAATGCTTTGGCTGGACAGACTGGACCAGACCATGCCCTTATAGGAGGGATAGTGGCTGTAGTTGTCTTCGTCACGCTATGTTCTATAATTCTCCTTGGTCGATATCTGGCAAGACATAAAGGTAGGCTAGATTTAATCAAAGTGCAGTCACCTTTTGCAGCAATACTTCCTAGTGATTAGCTTTTGCCTGCCACATTTTTTCTGTTTCCTTCATCCCAGGAAAACTCAGCTCAGATCATGCAGCCTCAGGTTTTTAGCAAGGTCTTGGATTTTACCCAATTTTACAGTTGGATTAACTGTGGCAAAATAACGTCTAGCAATTTGCCCAAGGTCATGCAAGGAGTCAGTGACTCAGGGAATCAGACAAGTGAAAAAGACAGTTAGGTTACTTTGCTGTGCCATAAAGCAGACCTAGATGGCTTCTTAGTTTAGCAGGTTTGATACTTCAACAGTCTGTGTGAGTCTGTGTGAGAAGAAGACAAACAGACATAAACTGTTGGTTGAAAGTCACAGCAAAAAAAAATTGAGGATTAAATTTTAAAGTTTGGGGTTAAAAAAACCTTGTTAGTACTAATAGACATACAGATTGGGGGGAGGGGAGTTAAGTCTGGACTGTTTAAAGTCATGTATTAATTTTTTTTTTTTTTGCCAAATAGGAATGCTTACAAAGTTCCCTTCATCCAAATATTCCCCTGGATTTTGGACTTATGATTTTTATTTCTGAAGCTGAGCTAATGCATTAGAGACTCTCCATTGTTTTGTGTCCCCCTCCCCTCGAAATGTTAATTCAGTTCCCTGTACATTCATATTTTGCAATAGCTTTTGGTTACAAATAGTAATGTTGTGTCCTTTCTCTTTTTGTACTACTAGTGCCCACATATCCACTGATACAAATCTGAAAAAACCCTGCACCACAGTTTGATTATACATGCAGTTGGATAAAGATTTTTGGTGTGGTCTTTTATTGCTGTGCACATGTACTTGTATGCATCAATAAAACAAAAAGAATCTTAATGAAGCTTGCAGTGTTTTAACAATGTGCTGTTGTGCACTGGGAATGTAGATAAGGGGGTAAGCACAAGTAAGCAGTGAATCAAACTATGCCCCCACCAATTCTGGAATTAATATTACAGTTGTGTAGGTAAACTGGAATTTGAGAGGTGTGAAATATCGTGCACAGTGAAACTGTGGGACAATACTCATCCTTATCACTGTGGGGTTTTTAAAATCTTAGTTGGCCAGAAAAATTGCATTTTAACTATTGTACATTCACGAATGTTCAACAACCTTATTAATTTTTAATCTGATAAATATTGTTGTAAAGATGTCTGTTCCTTTAGAATGAGTATCTGCTTCTCACTATCACCTGCTGCAGAACAAACATTTGACCTAGGTTTGCAATGAATTGCTGATTCAGCTCATTCATACAGGCTAATAAAGAATGCTTCTTTTAATCTAATGAGTAAGCATGCATATAGAAGGAACAAGTAATTTGATAAATCTGGTGGCAAATGTAACACCTGTGCTCCACTCTTCTTAGATAGGACAACACACACATCCCAAGTTCCAAAGTAAGCAACACTACGCTCTAAGTGAAAACTGGCTGTTTCAGACTTCATTGACTATAAGCATTTTGCTGCACAAATCCCAGACTTGCTGCACTAGCAGCTAGCAAATAGAAAGGGCCTACTGCCATGCCAGGCTAACCAAACAAAATCAGGAGGTTGCAGAGTCACCGCAGGTGGATATGTTGGCACAAATATTTAACATTTGTGTTTCAAGTATAACAATATTCAAGTATAACCAGTTTCAATGATAGCAGTGGATTAACCTAATTTAGCTATTGTAAGGCATGATTCAACCAATGTTAAGCACCTTTAGTCTCCCAATGGGGAAAAGTTGCATGTATTTAGCATTCTTGCACTGAAATGAATGAGACTTAAAATGCTAGCTTTGAAATTATAGGGTATATTACTTGGTTGAATTTGAGAGGCCAGGAACATTTCTGACTTTGTCAGAAAGCAGCAAAATAATTAGGAGACATTTCTCCAAACATTTATTGTTAATGAATTCTTAGCAGTGTGGCCTTTCTGTGCTGTTGGCCTGTATTTGTAACCTTATAAGGGCTATGAATTATAATTACTGCTTTCTCAGATTGGAGGATCAGGCATACTGTTCATCCTACCATGTTGTGCGACATTTACACTACACCTCACTAGGACCAATTAGTCCTCTGTAACAGAGCTGCATTTGAAAAAAAACACTCCGCACTATCAAAGCACTAACATTTTTTGTCTCCCACAGGAACATATTTAACAAATGAAGCTAAAGGAGCTGAAGATGCACCTGATGCAGATACAGCCATTATCAATGCAGAAGGCAGCCAAGTCAATGCAGAAGAGAAGAAGGAATATTTCATATAGATGCAGACTTAGGTTCTCTGAGTATTACTCACCAGGCTGACTGCTGGAGAAAACTGGCTCCCATCGTTCAGCATTCTTTTCTCCCATCCTTTTGCTACCTTTATTAATGTAAACAACATCTTTCAGTAGCCAGTTTATGCCAACAATCAGCTGTGGACAGCAGTTTTCTTTAATTACGGTACCATTCATGATGCAGGACATTTCTTATGGCCTAAATGTCATATCCATCGCTCTCTTAACATACAGTGCTTGAATATACAGCCTTAACAATTTTAATCATCTTCTCAGTTAATGTTGTTGAGTTTTTTCTACATTTTTTTTAAAAAAAATGGTATATGGATTTTCCTTTTCCATTGTCTTTCCTCAAGGTCCTTACCTGTAATTCACCAATCATTGTCATAGCAAAATGTTTTTAGGTGAGGATCCAAATATACTTACATAAAACATTACAAGGAAGATTAGACGTTTACAAAGAATGTTTTATATGTATCTATAATTCAAAATCAGCCTAGTTTTGAGACATTATGCCCTAGAAAACATCAACTCTGAGTATTCTAGCATAGTTTCTTATGTTTGTTTGGAAATGATAGTGAAGAGGGTGTGAACAGGCCTTTTCTTTTAATGGCACATTGGTACTAAAGTCCCACTGAGCTGGTAACTACACCATGCAGTCTGTTGGTATAGAATCTGAAGAGCTGGCTTGTGTAGTTCCATTTTGAAAACATTTGTTCAGCTCTCTTACTGCTTTTAGGGTTATAAAAACTTTCATTTCTATTTCTGTCTTTTCTGTTTTCCTTTTAATTTATTTGCTTCACATGGGCTCACCTGCCTACTCAAATTGGACGTCTTCATGGGGCACAGCTGCAAGGCATTTTAGTATCTGTATATAGTGCATATAATAAAACCAATTAAACATTATTTGATACATATTTAACTTTTGGGGCTGTAGGTAAGTCAGTCACAAGTAAGCATTTTCTAATGTCCATTATATCCCTTTAGATATGACTTAATATTCTGAGTAGATAACATGTATTAGTACTTTTTGTCTGTATGTCCTAGCACTGTTCAGCAGCAAACTTTTTCTAGTTCCAGTTAATTTTTCTTTGTTATACAATGGAAGCACAATGTTATATGGAAAGGTAGTTTTAAGCTAACAACCAGTGCACAGCCTCAGGTTTTAAATTACAACCACATTAATGATTAATGGTTAAGTTGCTAAAATTTTCAATTTATAATTTGGCAGTTCCGGAGCTGTTTATCTATGTTGGATTTGCCAAAACACAAACAACAAAAGTGTTACAACAAAAGCTCTATGTTTTGTGTATATGGTAAATGGACTAATTCTTTATATTAAATTCCTGTCTATGCATTTTGTGAGGTACAAACTTATGTCACGGTGAATGATAGAGAATTTCTGCCATGCTTTTAGCTCCACAGTAAAGACCTCTCTGAGATCATTCTCCAAATGTGGGGCAAAAATTACAGCTTAAAAAAACCACCCCTCAGGATTTAAACATACCATAATATAAGCTGATTGGCTTGATTCCTCTTCCCGGAAAATCAAAACATCACCAGATGAGCTCTTCCTTACTGGTCCCATGTCAGAAGATTAAAATCAGCAGAGACTGTCTTTCAACTCCTAAGTGCTGCACCTTAGAAAAAGGAATATTTCTATATGGATGCTACTACTGGTGAAGTCTAAAAGCATAATGGCCTATTGTAAAGGATTATCTCCAGGGATTTATTTTTTGCGTGGGGGAGGGGAGGAGGGAGGGTAGCATTTGATTATGACATCATGTGTCGCAGTTAATGGAGATCAAAGGTGCTGTATCAGATTATTTATCGGAAAAGTATACTCTTTTAAGGACAGTAGTAGAGTTTTTAAATTGTTTTTTTGTTGGGGGGAAAACATTTACCTTGTTAATTTCTACAAGAAAAAAAAAGAATTGAGAGACCATCAATCAAGCAGCACTTTTTCAAAGTATACAGAACATAAATAATATGATGTGGTTGAGTGTTAACATAATAAATCATATACAGTATGACATTTTAAAGAAATACGTCTGCATTGATGTGATTGCATGCTTGTTTTTACAGTTCACTCCAAATCGTCTGTGGAAAAAAAATGCAATAATATGCTAATCTAGTTATGGTAGTTTGAGAGAATCAGGTAGGGACTACTAGACACATTGAGGGTAGTATAGGTTTACAACATAATCATGTCTTTCAAAGAATACTTTTTTTAAAAAAATGACAAAATTAATAAAGTTTATTACTGGGAAGGAAAAGTATTTGTCACAGCAGTGAGCTGTAACTACTATTTAAAAAAATAATTTGTGGAATTAATGTCCAGGCCAGCAAAACACTTAATGGTGCTTAAGTGCCTTGCTGCAGTAAGATTCTGTTTACTGAAACTCCAGTGTCCGTTAGCACTATATTAATATTTACATCATCATACATTCTTTCTAAAGTCCATTCTGCTTATATAGAATTGCTGCTTATGTTATCCACCTGCTTGTCGCTGCGTGATGTGAGATTTTCAGACATTTGGGCATCTTTAGATGTAAGCCGTTCCAAAGCATATTGTCAGTGTAATATAAAGAAATCATTGGAATTTGTAACAGTAGATAGGACTTGGACTGTTAACTTCTTCTCTGCTCAGTTGCAGTAGAATCTTTGTTTTGAAGTTTTCCTGCCTTGCACCTTGGGTTGTAATTTACAACAGGCTTAAAGAGAGACTGTATGGAAAAAGATCATACAATGTTAAGTTAATTCTGGCCTGTCATCACTTCCCATCATCTGCACTCAGTTAAATCAGAGGTTCTCAAACTTTTTCTTAGTACAATAATAATAGTAGTTTCTCTCACTCTCATAAAGAAACTCTAGGTTTGATACAACACTCATGGACATCAGAAACTTTTTCAATCAGTTTTTTTTTCTGCATTCCATATGTGGTTTTAGCACAAGTGCTAGATATGATTATACCAAGCTCTTTCCAATACTGACACTTTATTAATTTCATTAGTATAGAATGGGGTTCATTGGTCCAACCTGCAAGCTTTTCTCCATGGATCTGTAATGTTGGCAATAAAGCCATGAAGATTCTTTGCACTAGTGTCCCTAAATCTGTGTGGATCTTACACTAGTACCTAAGCAGATCTCTATTACTCCTGCTCCCTGATTCAGTGCCTTTTTGACTATTGGAGATTGGAAAGAGCAGGGAAGAAGTCAACTGGAGAAAGGGGAATAGATACTGTCTCTGCCTTCAGAATGGTTCTAGTTATAGCTGAGAGGTGTAGTCTTTCCCTCTTAGCTAACCTCTGGCTTGCAACATACCATAAACTGTTACTTATTCAGGAAGTGGTAGTTCACATTTTTACTGATGTGGAAATGCAGCATTGTCTGAATTAGGCTGTTACACACACACACACACACACATACTTCCTAGGTTTTGCATGATTTATATAGTCTGTTGAGGATTTCCTCCCCTTAGATTCTACAGTGAGCATACAGTTCCAGTTTGAGAACCCCTGGTTTAGGTGAATACACTAACAGCAAGGCACCAACATCCTGTGGAAATTAGCAATTTAAATTACAGTCTGTGAGAAGTAGAAATACTGTGTTATATTGATGGCCTCATGACAGTGACCAAGGAAATTGTAGAACATTATAGTTCTCATGGGGAATGTATTTAGGGCCATATATTCTATATAATTATTTTTTAAAAAATAAACAATACAAGGTATCAAGTTACTACCAATCTCAAATATTTTCTTTTGAGACCATAATATTTTATTTTAAAAATAGCAGGGTGTGGCATCTCAGAATAAATAGATGCACTGTTATTTCTTTCATAAATGTCATTAACAAATCCAAGAAGCAGATAAAGAAAGCCAGTATATAATCTGAGGCTCATTAATGAACTTGGGACATTTTTTCACGTTTATGAAAAGCAGTTCATCTTGCACTGGGATTCTTGCTAGAAAGAACAAAGGAGGAAAGCTGATTTTGAAACAGACCATTGAAGTGGACTTTCTGAGTATGGTATTCATGATAAGGATATCTACCTATCTATATAAATCCCTCAGTGTGGGAAGAAAGGATGGGAGCTTATATAATTTATGATTGTAAAAGCACTAAAGTTACCATGTACGCATGCGTGCATTAGGTATTTTGATTGTGACAGTGTGGTTACATGTGCTTCCATATAACATTACAGTTCAAGTGTAATTTAGTGCCACTTACTGTAAAGTGTTACCATACAGAAAATAAAAACTCTTGAATTTACTACTCTGTTGAGACAAAAAGTAAATGCTGATTAACTGAAATTTATGACCTGTTCTGGCCACCCTACAATTTTATCCAAAGCTTTCCTAGATTTCTCTTATCTTCTCATTCTCTAGAAATGACAGTTTTTAGTGAACATACCAAAAATAAATAAATAACCCTTCCAGGTACTCAAATATTTCCTGATCAAACTGTCTAGCAGAAATAACTGAGTAATGCTTTTGATTAAGTGGCACAAAGTACACACTAAAAACTATGCAAAAATATAGGTAACTATGGTGTAAGTATCCTGTACTTTCTCTGTATGGATATTGGAAACCCATGTATTTATAATATGCATTTTGATTATTTTATAAGAAAGGAGATGAGTCCTTGGTGTTAAAAGCAGTGAGCTATAAACATACATACACAGTATCCAGAAATATGTGCATTTCCCCTGTCACTTCCAAATAATATTTTAGTTATTGTAAGCCATATTTTTCTTGAGACCCAACCACCACTCAGTTATGTCTCTCCTCTTATTTAGGTCCCTAAAGGCTCTTTCCATACACCTTTGGGGCAAAGACTTCAATTCTGCTAATAGCTTTGCTGCCAGCACACTGTCTGGGAATGTTGCTCAGTGATCTATTTCTAGCCCAACAGTACAAGGTTGCTCTTTTTATCTTCCTTGAGGGAGCCTTGCATGCTAAGATGTTTGAAAAGTGTTGCCATTTGCCCTGGTATTTTTAGCTTGAGCGATGGAAAGAGAGGAAGACAGAACGGGAAAGAGAAGTCCAGAGAACTGCATTCTTCTGACCCCTATTTTGTTGATGCACCTCACCTGGAATTTCTGCTATTTATTTCCCAATAGCGCCAGGTAATCTTACATTGTGAGTACAAAATGCTTCCATCAAACCAGAGAGGATGCCTTTAATGATAAAGTTAACTTTTTTCCCAAACATGACATTTTATATCATTGATCCTTTTCATCTTGTCATTTTTTCCATCATGCTCGTCCAAAAGCAATGCATTGAAAGTAGCGAGATAACACAGAACAATCACAGACACAAGAAATATTGTTAAATTGAACACTGCAAAGCATTGGAGCCTCTCTTGTTATAGCTTTCCTTCTCTGACTGAAGCACTATTGTTACTGTCCAAGGCATTTAATCCACCTTCAGTTGCACAATTTTAACTAGTTCCAATCATAAATGAGATGTTCGGAGGAGGTTTTGTTCTCTGGGTAGTAATCCCGTTTAGTTTGGTTTTATTTTTCCTGTACTATGTTGCTTGAACTTAATCCTCTTGTTTTGTCAACTTTTGCAGGCATCTGTTCAGTGCATCTTCAGCTGTACACTTTGTTTTTGATGAACTGTGATTTGGTGTGGGGTTTACAGTACAACCCTAAAGAGATTTACACCCTTCTAACCCACTGAAGTCAACAGGTTTAGAATGCTGTAAGTCTTTTAGGATTGTACTGTTAATCTGTGGTTGCAAAGGTCTGCACTTCAGGCTCATCAGACATGTTGCCTAGAGCCGTGGGGAAGGGAAGAAAGATGGCAGAATAACTAAACAGGAAATCTAGACTTTCTGCTAAAACTAATGCTTTCTTGTCCTGCTGGGAAGAGCAGACTGGAGATTATGGCCATTGGGACTTTCCTGTATGGCTCCCACACACATGTGACAAGGGAGGCTCTATCCACCCATCCAAGCTTCATAGGCTGATGGAGAGGCCATGCCCAATCCACTGGGTAGGCAGGCTACCTCTCCCTCCCTCCCTCCCTCCCTTCCTCTTATGGTTTGGCAAGACTGTGTAAGGTGGGCAGGCAGGCTGCTTGTCCATCACTTCCTCCTTTGAGGGGCAGGGCTGGGGGGATAGGGTCATTTTTCCATCCTAGCCTGTCCCTGACCCTTGGCCACAAGTATGCTTTAAAGATGGAAAGAGGGCCCCACCATGCCCTGTGCCAACCCCTCTAACAGCTGTGCCCATAAGGGGGTCAATACACTTTACTTTCAGTGCAAAATATCACACACAATAACACAAAGAGAATATCTTAATATTTTGATAATGTATTTGTATGAGATGCCCTGTACTCTTACGCAGAGGAGGTGTTCAGGTAATAGCAGTCTAGATTCCCAATAGGATAAAGCATGGAAGGGCTGGCCTATTCTCTTGTCAACCAATAACTTTTGGGGTGATCAACAAAATAAAGAAAAGTCCAACAAATAATTGAATATTTTATGTGGTTTGGTATATTTTGTATGTCAGTGAATCTCCTGAGCTAGTTAGTTCCGTATGTCAGTGGACCTCCTGAGCTAGTTAGAAATAACCACAGTGCCCACTTAGGCAGTAAATGTTTAAAGATAAGCCAACCTTATTCCAGTATACTCAGCTGTGCCCACTAACTAATGAAGGTTCATAGAAGGATGTAGCCTATATTGTGATTAAAGCACATAGGCCATGATTCTTTAGATTGTTAGGCATGTCCTTGGAGATTACCTCTGCATGATTCATTTTTGAGAAGCTACCTAAAGAACCTTCCCTCTGAACTTTCAAACGCTGACTCAATGTGGAAACATAAACAAGCTGCAATCCAGTATACATTCACCTACATACATATGTCCCATTAAGCTTTCAGCTGGAGTGTTCTTTTTATGGCGATATTCAGTTTACCTTTATCAAGCATTTATTACAAATTAATGTGGATTTTTATCACAGATTAGAAATGTCATGGTTATTCATCCAGTTCAATTTCTGACAGTGCAGACAATCCAATTCTACCCAATTTATTTTTCATTAGGGAAAAAAATAATAATTGGAGGTTAAATATGAGAACTCTTTCACAACCTAGGTAGAGAAAGGGAACATAAACTGCATATGTATCATGAGAAAAGGGAGCTGGCACTGATGGAGCAGAAGCCCTGAGAGAGGGGGAAACCTCCACGTTTGCACAGTTGTGACTCTGTCTGCCAACCACCACCTCCTACCCTTGTGCTTATGTGTGAGGGGGCACAGCAGTGGCTCCCTTTCTGCTGCCAGCCACTCAGCACTTCCCCTCTACCTTTAACACCCACCCTTGGCCCCTTTTCCTCTCTTTGTGCCCTTCACCCATGGAGAGGGCTCCTCTGTGTCATCCATGGCTCAAATACTCCCTATGAGATTCCAGGAGCATTTTCAGCTCCAAAATCTTGGAATTAGTCCAGCAAACATATGCATCATTGGGATATTTGTTCCAATGTGAACTTGTGAATCTCCTGACAAAAATATGTAATCTTTCTTTAAAATCTGCCTCCATTCCTGAGGACTGGAAGGTAGCTAATGTCACCCCCATCTTTAAAAAAGGCTCCAGGGGAGATCCGGGAAATTACACGCCAGTCAGTCTGACATCGATACCGGGTAAGTTGGTGGAAACTGTTATTAAGGAAAGAATTAGTAGGCACATTGATGAACAAAAACTATTGAGGCAGACTCAGCATGGGTTCTGTAAGGGAAGAACTTGTCTCACTAACCTGTTAGTGTTTTTTGAGGGAGTGAACGAACATGTGGACAAGGGGGACCCAATAGATATTATTTACCTTGACTTCCGGAAAGCTTTTGATACAGTTCCTCATCAAAGGCTCCTAAGTAAGCTCAATAGTCATGGGATAAAAGGACAAGTCCTCTTGTGGATCAAAAACTGGCTTATAAATAGAAAACAGAGAGTGAGTATAAATGGGAAACTTTCTCAGTGGAGGGTGGTAAGCAGTGGGGTACCACAGGGATCAGTACTCGGTCCAATGCTTTTTAACTTGTTTATTAATGATTTGGAATTGGGAGTAAGCAGTGAAGTGGCTAAATTGGCAGATGACATGAAGTTGTTCAGGGTGGTGAAAACCAGGGAGGAGTGTGAGGCACTCCAAAGGGATCTGTTGAGGATGGGTGAGTGGGCGTCAACATGGCAAAAGGGATTTCAATGTGGCCAAGTGCAAAGTGATGCACATTGGAGCCAAAAATCCTAAATATAAATACACGTTGATGGGTTCTGAACTGGCAGAGACGGACCAAGAGAGAGATCTTGGAGTCGCAGTGGATAACTCAATGAAAATGTCTAGACAGTGTGTAGCTGCAATAAAGAAGGCCAACGCTATGCTGGGGATTATTAGGAAGGGAATTGAAAACAAATCAGCCAGTTTCATCATGCCCCTGTATAAATCATTGGTGTGACCTCATTTGGAATACTGTGTACAGTTCTGGTCACCACATCTCAAAAAGGATATTATAGCATTGGAAAAAGTGCAGAGAAGGGCAACTAGAATGATAAAAGGGTTGGAACACCTTCCCTATGAAGAAAGGTTAAAATGCTTGGGGCTCTTTAGCTTGGAGAAACGACGGCTGAAGGGTGACATGATTGAGGTTTATAAGATTATGAATGGGATTGAGCAGGTTGAGAAAGAAGTACTTTTCTCCCTTTCTCACAATACAAGAACTCAGGGGCACTCCATGAAATTGCTGAGCAGTCGGGTTAGAACAGATAAAAGGAAATTCTTCTTCACCCAAAGAGTGATTAACGTATGGAATTCACTGCCACAGGAGGTCGTGGCAGCTGCAAGCATGGACAGTTTCAAGAGGGAATTAGATAAACATATGGAGCAGAAGTCCATCAGTGGCTATTAGCCACAGGGTATAGATGGGAACTCTCAGTCTGGGGCAGGTGATGCACTCTATTCTGGTGCTGGAGGGGGCAGCAGTGGGAGGGCTTCTGGTGCCCTGGCCCCAGTGCTGGACCTCCTGATGGCTCCTGGTATATTTTGGCCGCTGTGTGACAGAGTGTTGGACTTCTCTTATGTTCTTATGTTCTTAACGTATGGCAGAATAGTCAGTACCATCCATAACTAGTCAACGGGCCCACTGCTACAATGTGTATCATCTGAACAATTGCTTTTTTAAAAAAGGAAGACAGCAAAACCGATTTCCCACAAGCCGCTGCTCTGCCCTCACTCTTCCTTTCCCCCCGATTGTGTCAGTTTTCCACTACTTGCTGCGTGGCCACATTTTGACCCGCAGCTTCACCCAATTTCCCCCGCGTCTTTTTGATCCTCAAAAAACAGGATCAAAAAGATGCTGGGGAAATCAGGTGAAGCTGCAGGTCAAAATGCAGCTGTGCAGCAAGTAGTGGGAAATTGACACATACAATCAGGGGGGAAGGAAGAGTGAGGACAGAGCAGCGGCTTGTGGGAAATTGGTCCAAGATTCACACATCCAGAAAAGTTGCTTTTTTAAGGATACCTGAGATACACTCTGCAAGCTTCTATGGGTATCTAAAAGTGTGGGTAGACAAGCTGGAAAATCCATGGGGAAAGGCAGGCTTCGTTCATTGCAATTACATACCTAATATGCGGTGATGACTTGATGCACAGTGGATAACAGTGTCTACCATAATTTTTTTATAATAGTCTACCCTAGTTCGTTTGCACTGTAGAAATTACAGAGAGAAATTTCACTATTGTCCTGTATACTGATATGGTTATTTGTGCCCCTTTGTGACTGATAAGATAGTCATCATGGTCAACCCCATTACCCAACATGAAATTGTTAATTATGCATATTTTAGGCTAGCCTAATGATAGGTTTCTAGTAAAGATTTCAGGTCTAAATTAGAGATGCACAAACTCCCGCAAGTTTGGTTTGCATCATATTCCCCAATTGTGATTCCCCCTCCCAACTGATCGATTGATCAGAACATGGAATCGCTGAACTATTCATCTGAGTTAGCTGGGTAGCTGCACATCTAGCACAACAACCTGCACTCATACATGGGTAGTTTAGCTAAGGAGCTTAAGAGTTATGTTTTCCCCTTTCATACAAAGGATTTTTTTTCCATTTAGCATCTCCATTTCTGTAGTGGAAAGCTGCTCACCATTAGTACATTTCACAAGAAGCAGCCTTATACTGAATAAACCATTGTTCTTATTCAGTCAGCATAAGCCATCGGTCCATCAAGGACAGTATTGTCTAAGACTGGCAACAATTCTCCTGGCTCTCGGGCAGAGGTCTTTCACATCACTTACTACCTGATTCTTTTAACTGGAGTTGCCAGGGATTTAACCTGGGACCTTCTGTATGCCAAGCAGATACTCAGCTTCTGAGTCATGGCCCCTCTAATTTCTTCCATTTGGTGGCTTTGTTTCTGCAGATCCTCCTCCCCTCACTGTGTATCACCACTTTATGAAGTTCTTCCCTTTTTGAGGCTCCATTTCTGCTGCATATCCCCTCCCTCTGCTGTGCATCACTGCATTATGAAAAAAGTAGGGCTACCAGTTCACAAGGCAGTTCATGATGGTTATCACACAAGCAAAATAATCTCAAGATCAGTTCACCACAATCAGTCCCCATCGAACATGGTAAATTCACCTGACGGACTCATTTGCAGCAAAGTTCTCTACTTCTCTAGTCTGGGTTGGGCCACCTGACAGATAAAATCTCCACCCTCAAGGGAGTCAGGCAGGGGTGTATGCTGGTTCCAGCTCTTTTTAACTTCTACATTAGCGATGTTATTGGATATCTCAATGATACAGATCTTCATCCACCCAAATTGGCCCAGCGCTCTATTCCCATACTTTTATATGCTGATGACGCTGTTATTCTTTCCAGAACCCCAATTGGCCTGAGAAGGGTACTAAAGAGGTTTGCTAGTTATTGCAGTGAACAGAAATTGATTATTAACTATCAGAAGACGAAGGTGATGGCCTTTGGCAGGAGACCTAAATTAAGAAAGTGGAGTGTAAATGGGCAGAATCTTGAACAGGTAACTAACTTTAGCTACCTTGGCATGATCATTCAAGCCTCGGGCTCTAAGTTTGTTCACAGTCAGGCAGCAGCATGTGCGGGTGATAAATCCGCCCAAGGTATACTCAAGTTCTCTCATTCTACAGGGGGCTATTTCGTGCCAGCAGCTCTGAAACTTTTTAAGGCTAAAACATTAGCCCAGATGCTCTATGGGACGCTACTTGGAGTGCCATCCTCTTGTTATGCCCCATTAGAGTTGGTTCAATCGAAATTTCTGAGATCAGTGCTTCAAGTTCCAAGGTGTGTTACCAATGCAATGGCACGGCTAGAGACTGGCATGTTGAAAGTTGAAGCCAAGATCACCTTGCACTCCATTTTTTTCTGGCTAAAGATAAATCTAAATCCATGTGGCTTAGTGCCTTTAATCCTGACGGACGATTACCAATCTGAATGGCTGACCTCTACTATTCGGAAAATTGCGTTACTAGGGCTTTCCCCTCAAGAGCTTTTGGAAATGGGTGGTGATCAAGCTAAGTTAGTGGTTAGGCAGAGGATTGAAGACACTGAACGCCAATTGGACCTACAGGCGACCCCCGCCTTTATAGCACCATATAGTAGTAAATATATTGTTGCCCAAGCCTCATATTTATCTGTTCTGGAGTCAAATAAACTTAGGAGGGCGTATACTTTAGCTAGATGCTCTGCTCTACCTTCTGCAGTTCTTGAGGGTAAATTCAAGAAAATCCCCCGAAAGGAGAGGCTATGCATGTGTGCGTCTGGGGAGATCAAATCTCAGGAACATGTGTTCCTGAGGTGTCCATTATATAATGAAGCGCGCACAAAACTTATTGACCCTCTCTTGGTTGACCCCTCAGATCGGGATAAGATAGAGAAATTGCTTTCTAATTTTGACCATACAGCGCTGCATCAGATAACGAATTTTTGTCTTTTGATTGTTAAAGCTCATCAGCGTCCAGGCAGCCATTTGGGTTAGGACTGTCCGATCTCAATTTTTACTGATTTTTTTTCTTTTTATTATTGCTATTTTACCTTTTTAAGATCCAATTTTGTCCAACATTATACCGCACCTTTGATTTTATTGATCAAAATGCTTGTACAATTTTATCTTTTATTAATCTTGTTTTACCTTTACCATCTGGATACTTTTGACATTGTAGTTTATATGGTAAATACTTGTAGGTATATTGCTGGCTATGTGCTGTAATAGTAAATTCATTCATACTTCTCTAGTCCAAATGCTAGACTAACAGAGCTCCACACTAGAAACCCTTTGATATGGACACAGGGTAAAGGCAAATCTTTCTTGTGCAAAATCTATTTTTTTAAGAAAAATTCAGCACATATATTGCTAGGCTCCAATGTAGTGTTCATGAATTTTACTGCTCAGTTGTTCAAATTGAAAAGACAGATTTATTTTTAGTATTATTTGTTGACAGCATAACACATTGCTGGTAATCAAATATAGCTATAGATTCCCCAGTGTAATACTGGCATTCCAACCTGAAAAATAATGGTGTATGAAAATATATTTCCCACCAATACTCAACATTTTAGCAATAATATATACATATGCTTTACAGTTATGTTTTTTGGACATCATGCAATTTCATACCTCCATATATATTATTTATTTAAGCACTTTTAGGAGGTTCCCCCTCCCCTCAAGAGGCCCAAACCAGGCCCTGACCTGGATAGCCCAGGCAAGCCCAATCTTATCAGATCTTGGAAGCTAAGTAGGGCCGACCCTGGAAAGTATTTGGATGGGAGGCCTCCAAAGATTACCAGGATTGGGAGACAGAGGCAGGCTACCAAGCCACTTCTCTGAACATCCTCCATGCCCTGGTAGGAGTCACCAGAGGTCACCATGACTTCCAGGCATGGGCGCACAGACATACCCAATGCAAAAATACCAAAAAAGAGGTCCAAATCAGACAAAAAGAAATAAAAATGAAATTACAAAAACAAATAAGTAAATCTATACAAAAGCACAGAAAGAGACAGGCCAAAACTTTCCATTACCTTGTAGACATGCAGCTGCCTTATAATGAATCAGACTTTGGTCTAATCAGATTGGCAGTGGCTCTCAAGGGCTCAGGAGGAGATCTTGCACATCACTAACTACTGGATTCTTTTAACTGGAGATGCCAAATATTCATCCTGGGATCTTCTGCATGCAAAGCAGAGCAATACCCCCCCTTTCAAGTAGTAGGTACTCATTTCCTACTGAAGTCTAGAACAAAGTAGCACCTGTGTTGTTGTTGTTTAAAAAAAGGTCTATGCACTGTATTGTTTTACAGCCTTTTAAATCCAAAATTCTACTTTAAGTTTACCTAAAATGTTGTTTCTTCTTCCCACACAGGAAAGTGGTGCTTGGATAAATAACAAGTGTATGAAAAGCTTAAAAAAAACTTGAAGTAATCCCACTGATTTCTGATTTGCTTGATCTGTTCCCAGTTAAATAAATTAAGGGTTGCACTCCTGTACATTATTATGTAGGCCTGCAGATGCACAAAATGTACTACATTGCAAAATGTCTTTCGAGTACAGTTGCCAAGTGTGTGCCTATGTGCTTCAGAGACACTAGAACAGAAGTGGCCTGGTAGATTAGTGACTAAGAAGGAATTGTTACTTGCTCCAAGTAAGCGGCCAATGGCAAGTTGCTGCAATATCCTAGAATGGCAGTGTGATTGACTTCGGCACCTACAATTTATGGCAGTTGAAAGGGTACTTTTCTGACACTTCAGTGTTCCATCCAGACCCAGGGGATTTAAGTATGTTGCACTGACAATAGAAGCACAGTTACTTCACAAAGTTTTTCATAATCTGAAGTGAACAAAATGCATATTGTAATGGTAGGTACATGACACTTGCATGTTGCTATGCCTATCTACTTACAGAGTATTCAGTGTGTACTTAGTGGCACTTAAGAAATGTCATGTACAATTTTTATAAACATTCTACAGGGTTCCCTGCACTTCATCTTTCAGGAAAGTCTTGTCAGAGAAATGTCTAAATATTATTAAATAATAAAATTTCAATTTTAGTTATCTGTTGGACATTACTGAAGTGTTGATTCATTTAATATATATAACTAATGAATTTGGCAGTCAGAATTAACTGAAATGATATTGACAAATGTGAGGATAATTTGTACCATGTTGGCTATGTGTTGCACATAGAACTACTGTTTCTGATATCATAAGCACACCTTTATAAAATACATATGGTGCACCGATGTTGATGTGACTAAAAACAAAGTCTTCTTTGTTGATTTCTGAAATATTGGAATACAGGGTAAGGCTTTATTATAAACCATAAAAATAGTTAAGAAAGCAAGTTTGTGGAGTCAAAGGTTATGATTCATGCACGCCCACCAAAGTTTAGACATGTTATTTCTTCAGCGGCTCCCTGATCCAAAGGCCTTCAGGTGGACAGAACTAAATGAAGACAGAATACTTAGATAAATTTTAGGTGCACACATGCATCTAAGATGATAGCCTTGGACATTCTCAAACAGACTATCAGGCATGCTCCAAAGCTAACCCTTAACACCACCTCTTTTTTTAAAATGGCTTTGATTTAGATTTATATGCAAAATCACTTTTGTGGGCATAGAATTTATAATCCCTAAGGCAGGGCTCCCCAAGCTTTTTATGTCTGTGGGCACCTTTGGAGTTCTGACACAGAATGGCAGGCACAAAATTGTTGCCACAAGAGGTGAAGCCAACCACAAAATGTCAGGGAGTGGCATTATACATAACTTCACCAGCAACTCTTCAACATTTCAGGCAGAAGTTCTGTTTAACAAGATGCCTTTTAAAATGAACATGTTTTCTTGCATGCACACATCTTACCTTCAGTCACACACTGAAAATCCTTGTACTGTGGTGGCAACTGCTGTTGAGGCAATTTTTAAAAAAAATCTGCAGTCAATTAGATCTCCGATGGCCAATTAGAAGCCCTGCTGGGCAAGAACCCCAACCCATTTTCTAAAAACACTTGTTAGGAAACAAGAAATGTATCAGAAGGCACTATGGCAACTATGGGCACCATGATGCCCTAAGGATAAGACTAGCTATACTGCTTATACAACAAGCTGAAAATATATCAGTGGAGATATTGGTATGGGAAGCATGGGTTTACTTAATCACAACAGAACAGGCGTAGAATGTAGTCGGAAGAACATTCCATTTGAGCCAGTATTCACATATTCAATTGGCCTAGCAAAAAACTTCCCTTCATCAGTTTTAATCATGAGAAATCACAGTTTCCTTATGATTGCTACTGGTACCACCATTACCAGTGCTGTTTATATTTCCATGTTTTTCAAACCAACACTTGCCTTGGTGTCACTGAAATGCTACAGTGCCCTCTGAGAGCGCATACAGAGAATACAAATTACCCACAGCTCTTGTTCTGTCTTTGACAACAGGGACTCAATGTAGGCTTCACACTCCTCAGGATCAAGGAGAAGCACAGTAACTGGAAGCAGGCTCTGGTCATCCAAAGTGTTCTTGAGTCAGGGCAGAAGTGTACCGATCAAATCAGTAAGGTTCTCTGCTTCAGTGTTCTGAAGAGGAAGAAGCCCCAGCTGCTCCTGGGATTTTGCAAAACACTATAAGTGCTCAGGCAGTGATTTGGCTCAGTACAAGGGGTATGAAGCAGGGGGCTGGCTGCCCTGGAATCTGGTATGCTGGCAGCACTATCTGGAGTTAACCTTCAGGGGCAAGTCCCCCAATGGAGGCCTCAGAATCTAGGGGGTTCAGTGGTGATGGGTAACCCCTGAACTTCCTGATTAATCCTCCTGGAGGGACCCTGGTTCATCCTGGTAATCCTCATATGAGGAGTCAGTTCCTGGATCTGGCTGGACAGGGCAGTCCTGACTAGTGTCATTTAAAAATATATAAAATGTATTTGTAAGTAATATTGAGTAGTAAGGCTATCACGGTTTAATCCCATTTGGCACAACCCCCAGTTCTGGCCTGATAATCTCTCAGGATTGCAACCGATCTTCAGACAACAGAGATCAGCTATCCTGGAGAAAGCAGCTACTTTGGAGGGTGGACTGTGTAACATTATACCCTGCTGTGGTCCCTCCCTGCCCCAAACCCAGCTTTTGCCAGGCTCCATCCCCAAATCTCCAGGAATTTCCCAGCCTCAAGTTGGCAACCCTTTTCATGACAGCTCCATCATGTTGGGAGTCATGCTTTCTTCTGGGATTTCAGTCCAATGATCTTCTGTCAAATTTTATGGCCCTTTAAAAAGTGGAAGCCAATGAATAGACAGAGAACTGTCCTTGTTTACCTGGTGTCCTTGGGCACTGGAGAAAATTTACTTTAAATTGCATGATTCTGCAGCATAGAGTCAAACAAAAATAACAGATACCTTTTCAGCGTTAGCTCTGCTAGCTGCCAAAATAATCAAAACTAACTCCTTAAAATGCTTTTAGCACTCAAAGGGATAGTGTTGAAGGGGTTTCTTTCTGGTTTTATTCTGTTTTGTAGGGAACACACTGGCAGTTTTTCTAAGATCCAGTAGAAACTCATTAACATAATAGGCCACACCCAACAGCAGAAACTCATTAGCATATTTGGCTACACTGCAATGGTACAACTCATTAGCATATTGGGCCACACCCCATGCATTCCCTTGGCTTGCCTGGGCACCCCGCAGCTGTGGGGCACCTGGCCAAGCCCCCCCCTTGAAAGGAAGGCAGTTTAAACTGCCTTCCCTTGGCTTGTCTGGGCACCCTGTGACTGCGGGGAGCTCGGGCAAGCCAGCCCTTGGACAGGCTGGGGAAGGCACAGGGAGGCCCCCTGGCCTTCCCTCCTCAGAGTCACCAAGGGGGTTCGCTCTCCATGCCTTCCCTCTGTAGCCATGCACACAGAGGTTTTGGCTGTAGTGGGCATGGCCAACTCTGAAGCCAGACGGAACTCCATTCCTGTGCATTCCTGCCCCAAAATAGCCCTGGTTCTGTGAGAGTCCTGAAAACCACCCTTTGGGGATGACAACAGTGTTAATTTAAATTAAGACTACTTTACTACATATGCAGAATTTAATTTTATATTATAAGGTAACTTAGACATTTTAGGGTAAATATTCATCTTGTAATATATGTAAAGATTAGAAGTAATGCAAATTTATATGTTTGTAATAACCAAGTGTGACAGACTGTGCTGTAAAAATTCGTAAGTGCTGTGTAAACATTATTTTTATTTATCTATTTATTTATTAAATTGGATTTACTAGGCTGCCCTTCCCTACAAGCAGGGCTTAGGGCAGCTTACAATAAAACAGTATGCAAAATTCATTAAGTTAAAACTAACATTAAAACCACCTAAAAGCAGATCAATAAATAAAACTACATATATATATATATATATATATATACACACACACACACACACACATACATACATACATACATACATACATACAGCAGGCGGGAAAAAATTCAGCTCCCCAGCCTGCTTGGGGGAGAGAGCTTGCAAGGGATGGAGAAAGTATATGAGAGTGCCAGTTGTCATACTGTCCCCTGTCGCTGTCCTCAACTGAAAACATGAAGGTCTGTGAAGGATTAATGCCTCAAAGAACCAGAGGGCCTTGCGTAATAGGCTGTTCAAATGAATTTGATTGGTTAGTGTCAGTTGAGCAGAAATACTTGGGAACTGATTGCTAAAGAGAACTCAGTTTGAGTTTAGCCCTGACTTTGGAAAGTGTAACTCTGACTGAGGAGAGTTTAGCTGTATTGTTAACAGTTTCATACTGATCTGGAACTGGGAAGGCTGGCAAGGAGGAGCGGGTGGATTGATGAAGACCCCTATTCAGGCCAGGAAAAGGGACAGAGGAGATTCCCTGCCTAGGTGAAAGGGAGATAGCTCTAAAGACTGGAATGATTCCTGGTATGCTCAGAGAAGAAGCTTGGGTGCTTGGTAGTGTATCCCTGCCTTATGAAACCTGAATGTATTATTGGTTTTATGTGTTTTAAGTTGTCTGTCTTGGCACTTGGCTGACTCACTGTGAGCCGCCCTGAGCCTGTTCGCGGGAAGGGCAGGATAAAAATGGAATAAACTAACTAACTAACTAACTGAAGAGTCAGTTAAACTCAAGAAACTATAGTGGTGTGTTTAGGAAACACTTGAGCAAAAGCCTCTCATCTCAAAGGTTCTAAGACTGTATGAAAAGCTTAAAACTCTTAATTCCTGAAAACATATGAACTGTAGTTTGTGAAAATATTAAGTTACCTCAGCATTCTTATTGATTCTCAGACATTTTGCCCCTGATTTCACCTGATCTTTCCCCCTCTATGTTGAATAAAATATTTTGTTTATTTTTTGAATGTTATAAAGTCTCTCATGTGCCATTTTAAGTTAAGAGGGTGGTCTTATCTCTTACTTTAAGATCCTGGTCTGAGCCAGCATAAAAATACATCATGTGACAAGGTAGGACAGCCATAGATCTTCAGGAAAGAAGAAAATAGATAAAGGGGCTGCTCAGTCAGAAAGGAAGAGAAAAATGGAGGGAAAATCCTGTGTCTGAGGGAGGGAAGAGGGTGATATCAAGTAATTATTAACTTTATGAATGCCAATATCTTGGAAGATAATACAGAAAAAGTTTATTGAAAATAATAATGAGACAGATTCTCTGGTAATTTCCATCAGTATAATGACATTTCTGCTGGTGGAGAAGGGTGATGATTTTTTTGCAGATTAGCTGCTGTAGATTTTCCGGGTTGTGTGGTCATGGTCTTGGCATTGTAGGACCTGACGTTTCACCAGTAGCTGTGACTGGCATCCTCAGAGGTATAACACAGAAAGATGGAGTACTCTCTGTGTCAAAATGAACAGAAAAATGGTAGGCAGGTAATTTATATCTACCCTGGAAGGTGGGATTGGGCTGAGTCATTATCTTGTAGTAGTTCTCCAGACTATGAACATGCTAATGGAGGAGCTTTCCTGAGGAGATTTTTTTGTCTATGGATTGTTTCCTGAGGAGGTTTCCTGTTTCCTGAGGAGGTTCTTTTGTGTGTGGAATGGCTATTGAAACTCTAATCTTACCTGTTGTGCTATTGTCAGCTGTAGAGCATTTTGTGTTTTTCAGGACAGGAAACCATGCCCTATTTATTTTTATACTCTCTTCTTTCCTGTTGAAATTGTGTTTATGTTTATGAATTTCAGTGGATTTCCTGTGTAATCTGACATGGTAATTGGAAGTGTTGTCCAGTCTTTCAGTGTCTTGGAACAAAATGCTGTGTCCTGTTTGGGTTAGACAAACACAGCATTTTGTTGCAAGACATTGAAAGACTGGACAACACTTCCAATTATCATGTCAGATTACACAGGAAAGCCATTGAAATTCATAAACATAAACACAATTTCAACAGGAAAGAAGAGAGTTTAAAAACAAATAGGGCATGGTTTCCTGTCCTGAAAAACACAAAATGCTCTATAGCTGACAATAGCACTACAGATAAGATTAGCGTTTCAATAGCCATTCCACACACAAAAGAACCTCCTCAGGAAATCTCCTCAGGAAACAATCCATAGGCAAAAGAACTTCCTCAGGAAAGTTCCTCCATTAGCCTGGAGAACTACTACAAGATAATGACTCAGGCCTATCCCACCTTCCAGGGTAGATATAAATTACCCGTCTACCATTTTTCTGCTCACCTTGACACAGAGAGTACTCCATCTTTCTGTGTTATACCTCTGATGATGCCAGTCATAGCTACTGCCAAACGTCAGGTCCTACAATGCCAAGACCATGGCCACACAACCCAAAAAATCTATAGCAACTAATGAACTTTGGCCATGAAAGCCTTTGACAACATATTTTTGCAGATTGTTTCTATTACTATCTTACACAGCTATCATATCCAGCATCATTCCTCATAGTTCCCTAAACTCCAGGGGCAGGATCTTGGAGAGTACAATGGTACACAGTGAGAGAAAGTTCCATATGTGAATCATAGGATCCACTACTAGTATGATTTCCACTATGAACAATGACAATGTGTGGCCACTATTGGGACTAGGGCATCTGTGATGAACTTAGGGAAAACAGTCTGAATGTAGGGAGTGGCAGAGGCTCACTCTGATTGGTGAGCTGTCTCTATGGCAATGGAAGGTATCCAAGGGGGGGGAGGTCTGGTCAGGCAGTTGGTGGCTGGAAGCTTGAGGGGAGGGAGGGAGAGTTGAGTTGGAAGAGCTCTGTTCTGAGAGAGTTATTGAGAAGGGGCTTTTGGTGGCTTCCTTCTGAGGGAAAACTCTCAGTCTGTGACACAGTGACAGGGTGTCACAGAGCAGAGGGACAGATAAGACTCTGCGGAGAGGTTTTGCCAGACTCAAAAGGGTAGATCTCTGTTTAAAAGAAAAAACATTTCCCCATTCCCCTACCCTTTTATAAAGATCAAAACTTCTCATTTTATATAAAACCACACTATCGGTGCCATTCTTTTATATCTGTCAGGAAAGGTTTAGGCTCCTGAGGTAAAAGGTAAGGGATGACAGAAGTCATATAGGCCCCTTTACCAGAGTGAGGAGGATACTTCACATTTTGGTGGCAGCGCCATGATACGAAAAAACCCACAGAAAGGTGTTCCTCATAAACAGTAGAAAAGGGGGAAAATATTTTTATACATTTTGAGCCTTTTGAATATATATATATATATATATATATATATATATATATATATATATATATATATATAATTTTCCTGTCAAAAATGACACTCACAGCAAAGGCAGGGAAAGCTAGGGAAGATGGGGAAACTAAGGGGGCAGCAGCTGAGGAGAATCCCATTCAGGAGTTAAAACAAATGAGATTACAAGTAGAATTGGCAAAGATTGAAGCAGAAAAAGAGAAAGAACAAGCTGAGAGAGCAGAAAGTTTAGAGTGGGGAAAATTAGAGTGGGAAAAGGAAAAGGCAGAGAGAGAACACCAGTTAGCGTTGGCTAAACTGCAGGCAGAACAGGAAAAAGAGATTCATGAACTCCGATTAAGAGAGATACAGTTGAGGGCAGAGTTCCCAAACCCTCACAGAGATGGACCCCCTGTGGAGCAAAAGAAATTCCCAAATACAATAAAGGGAATGATGTAGAGGCATTTCTCTTTAGTTTCGAGAGAACATGCCAGGATTTAAAAGTGGCTGACGAGGACAGAATGTTATATTTTCATCCTCAGATCTGTGGAGGGCTGAGTGAAATATACTCAGAAATGAGAGCTGAGGAAACATCTAATTATGACCTCTTCAAAGAAAGAGTGAGGGTCAGATATGGGTTCACTACAGAGCAAAGGAGGAAAACCTTTAGAGACCTTAAGAGAAAATCTGGGGAGACCTATTCCCAGATGGGGTGTCGGCTAGACAGAGCCCTCAATAGATGGATTGAAGGCAGTAAGGTCACCACATTTGAGAAGCTGAAACATCTGATCAGGCTGGAACAGTTTTATAGTCTGGTTCCCTCACAGTTCAAATGCGTCCTGAGGGACAAAAAACTTAAAACTGTGGACCAGACAGCCACAACCCTCGATGAGATAGAGGAAGACCTGGGAAAGTCTATGTGGGTTGCACCTGTGAAGAAGCGTAGAGTGTGAGCTGCCTCAGAAAGGTCTATGCCTGATAACAACAACCCTACTAGGCGGGACAGTCCCCCTCAAGTCAGAAGAGGGTCAGTAACTTGTTTCCATTGCCAGGAACAGGGGCATGTGAGGAGATTTTGTCCCAGGTTAGAGAGAGGGAAAGTCCCAGCATCCCCAAAGGCTGTGAGAGTTGTGAAGTGTCAGTGTATGGACACAAAAAGCGAAGACCCTATACCTATAGAAAACACGCAGTAAGACAATCCAGCTCGTGTTTTGCAGATATGGAAGGTGCAGGAGGATTTAAGTCATAAATACATAGAGACTATGACACTGAATGACACAGAACTAGAGGCCTACAGAGACACTGGGGCACAAGTTACTTTAATAAAGTCTGAGTTATTACAGAAACATCAATATGTGCCTGGGCAGACATATACTCTGAAGGGCATACGTGGACCTGCTTTTGAGGTGGCTGTAGAAGAGGTCCAGATTACATACAAAACTTCCATGGCACTAGGAAATTGGGAGTTTTAGAGGACATTGACATTCCAGTCTTAATAGGGAATGATCTGGCCTCCCAGACAGAAAGCCAAGGGGAAGCCACAGTCAATGTCATTACTAGAAGCACAGCAGCAAAGCAGTCAGCATTAACTGAACAGGCACCCAAGCAAGCAGCCTCTGACAGTGAAGAAACTGAGAGACTGTTACAGAGTGTGCCTGTGGCTGAACAGAGAGGGGACTCTTGTTTGCAAGAGCTGTGGCAAAAAGCAGAGGCAATTAGACATGAGGTCACAGTGGAAAACCCCTGTCAATTAAAGATCTGTGACCAGAGACTATACAGAATAGCCCTGAAGAGGACACATGGGGTGCTTTGGGAGAAAAAGAAGCAGCTAGTGACTCCCAAAAGATACCGATTACAAGTGCTTCAGCTAGCCCATGAATCACCAATGGCCTCACACCTGGGCATCAATAAAACCAGAAACTGGGTGCAGGATAGATTCTTTTGGCCAAACATGGGAAAGGACATTAGGGCCTTTTGCAAGTCTTGCCACACTTGTCAGCTGGTAGGCAAGGCCCTAGACAAAACCAAAGGACTACTGCAAGCCATCCCAGTGATTACTGAGGCCCTTGCAAAGATTGGTGTGGACATTGTAGGGCCCATCTCTTGAGTCACCAGGAGGGGGAACAAATATATCCTCACCATAGTTGACTATGCAACCAAGTTCTCGGATGCAGTACCACTGAGAGACATGAAAGTCAAAACAGTGGCAGAAGCTCTGCTAAATGTATTTTCCAGACTTGGCTTTCCTAAGGAGACAGTGAACAATTTAGGCACGACCTTCATGTCCCAGGTCATGCAAGTACTATTGGAAGCCTGTGGCATCAAACATGTGACTGCTATGGTGTATCACCCCCAAGCCAACGTTTTAAATGAGCGGTTCAATGGGATGCTGAACCACATGTGGAAAACCTATGCGCACAAGCATCCGAACAACTGGGACCAGTGTATGCAGCATCTCCTTTTCGGATACAGGGAGGTACCACAAGAAAGTTCTGGGTTCAGTCCGTTTGAATTCCTCTATGGAAGACAAGCCAGAGGTCCGCTTGACATCTTAAAAGAGGCTTGGTCAGGACAAGAGAGTGTCCAGGACACTGATGTCATCACTTACCTGCAAGAGCTCCAGAACTATCTGTGTGAGATCAGAGAGGAGTCTACAGACAACATGAGAAGAGCACAGCAACACCAGAAGATGTGGTATGATTCCAAAGGCAGGAGCAGAGAGTTTAAGCCTGGGGACTGTGTATTAGTGCTTAAACCCAGGAGAAAGAATAAACTGGAAGTAGCCTGGGAGGGACCTTATAGAGTGGCCCATAAGGTCTCTAATGTAAATTATTTAGTGGCCATAAATGAGGACATGGACCAGTGTAAATTATTTCATATCAACATGCTGAAGCCATATTTTGATAGCAGCAATCTGGTACTTATGGCTAAAGGTGGGGAAAGTACTGGTATTGATTTGTCTGGTTGGGGGAGGGTCACCAAGGGAAGTACAATTCATGAAGTGAAACTAGATCCATCCGTTTCTAAGGACCAGCAAGGACTAGTACAAACCCTCCTCACAAGGTTTCAGTCTATTTTTTCCAATTTGCCAGGGAAAACAAATTTGACCCACCACAAAATTGACATCGGGGATTCAAGGCCTGTTGCACTCCCACCTTACAGAGTGACCAGCCCGAATGCCACCTATATAAGGAAGGAGGTTGAGGAAATGTTGAACCTTGGATGAATTGTACCTTCTGAAAGTTCTTGGGCCTCACCTGTAGTGCTGGTACCAAAACCTGATAAAACCATGAGGTTTTGCGTGGACTATAGAAGGTTAAATAAACTGACCATACCAGGTCTGTACCCTGTGCCTAGGGTGGATGAGTTGGTGGAAACAATTGGGGCTCCCAATTTCATTTCAACTTTGGATTTAACAAAAGGTTATTGGCAAGTGGCCATGGACCCCAAGGACCAACCAAAAACAGCATTTGTTACACGGGAGAGGCTATTTGAGTTTACAGTTCTAGCTTTTGGTTTAAGGAATGCACCATCAACTTTCCAAAGGTTGATTGATAAAATGTTAGCAGGGCTGTCAGAGCTTGCACTACCTTACATCGATGACATAGCAATTTTCAGCCACACCTGGAAAGAACACTTGCAACATCTGGCAGTAGTGTTCCAACGAATAAAAGAAAGTGGTCTGACAGTGAAGGCATCAAAGTGTCAACTAGCCATGGCCCAGGTAAAGTATTTAGGGCATGTGCTAGGAGGGAGTAAAATCCGAGAGGATTGGGGCAAGATACAGGTAATCCAAGAGTGGCCCAGACCCACCACCAAGAAACAAATTAGAGCATTCATTGGAGTAGTAGGATACTACAGAGAGTTTATACCTAAGTTTAGTGCAATAGCGGCACCGTTATGTGAATGCACTAAAAAGAACCACCCTGACCCTGTAGTACGGAATGCTGAATGTCAGAAGGCCTTTGATCACCTTAAAGCTGTTCTGACCACAGAACCAGTGCTAAGGGTGCCTGACTTTGCAAAACCTTTTACTTTGTTTACTGACACATCTAATATTGGGATAGGTGCGATGTTGAGTCAGTGCGGAGATGATGGACATCAACACCCTGTCCTATACCTTAGTAAAAAATTATTGGAGAGGGGACGACACTTCTCGGTGATTGAAAGGGAGTGTTTGGCAATAGTGTGGACCATAAACAAGCTAAGCCCCTACCTATGGGGAAGGAGGTTTACCTTGTGCACAGATCACTCACCATTGAGATGGTTAAATCAGGTGAGAAGCACAAATAGTAAGTTGGTGAGATGGAGTTTACAACTCCAAGACTACAACTTTGGCATCCAGCCCATACCCGGTAAACAAAATATCATCACAGATGCACTGTCCAGAATGCAGAAATGAAACAGGAAACTATTGCATGGAATAGACCTGAAAACTGTTCTTGTATTGTTCGATTGTTTATATGTAATATGTTTTATATAGAGTTTTGTAACTAAGTTATGATGAATATATTATTTCCAGAGCATGTGCCCATTGTTCAAGGAAAAGTCTGATAACTTTCCCCTTGCACAATCTTTTAAGGGATGGGGCATGTGATAAACTTAGAGAAAACAGTCTGAATGTAGAGAGTGGCAGAGGCTCACTCTGATTGGTGAGCCACCTCTATGGCAACAGAAGGTATCCAAGAGGGGGGGAAGGTCTGGTCAGTTAAGTAGTTGGTGGCTGGAAGCTTGAAGGGAGGGAGGGAGAGTTGAGTTGGAAGAGCTCTGTTCTTAGAAAGAGTTATTGGTGGCTTCCTTCTGAGGGAAAACTCTCAGTCTGTGACACAGTGACAGGGTGTCACAGAGCAGAGGGACAGATAAGACTCTGCGGAGAGGTTTTGCCAGACTCAAACGGGTGGATCTCTGTTTAAAAGAAAAAACATTTTCCCATTCCCCTACCCTTTTATAAAGATCAAAACTTCTCATTTTATATAAAACCACACTATCGGTGCCATTCTTTTATATCTGTCAGGAAAGGTTTAGGCTCCTGAGGTAAAAAGTAAGGGGATGACAGAAGTCATATAGGCCCCTTTACCAGAGTGAGGAGGATACTTCACAGCATCACACCTGATACATCATTATGCTAGTCCATCTGGGGAAAGCATTGTCTTACTAGAACAGGTGGATGGTACCTAATTCAAATATGAACCAAACAATACATTTATTATACTGAATGCAAAATGTATGATCATAATATTCATGAAGTGTGGCAATAGTGCCTCGATAGCGTTGTTCAAGCTCCATGGCACAAGTAGTAGGAGACAGGGAAACAAGACAAGAGATAATGTAAATGGCATGGATGTTGATCAACCAGCAGATTATCAATGTTAACACCAAAGAAGATTGTGTGGTTACATTTTCTGTGCATTTTCTACTGCATTTCTGTCAAATAGTGCACTGTTGGGGAGGGCTTTTAAATTGTATGGTCTGTGGCAATTTTATCACAATTAGTTGCGGGGGGGGAACAGCCCAAAAGTATACCCCAAAACCTGTTTCCCATTTAATCCAATAGAAAGGAAAACAATGTCTTTAAAAATTAACACCACACAACTGCAGCAACAAAAATAAGTATAAAATTTGACAATATTAAAGAAAAAAACTTTTGGTTCACTTCTAAAACCAGCCTACTGCATACTGAAGCTGAGGAATGCAGCACTGAAAGTATCTTACATTCTAATAGTGAAGTCAGCCCACCTTTGGATACTTAAATCCAGTGAATGGAGCTGTGAACAGGCAAGACAAGTCTTTCTACAAACTTGAAAAGGGCCCCAGGTTTCCAGAAACAAAATGCATTAGGGGCTTTAAAACCCAAGAAAATGATAATAGAAGCTCCTGTAGCTTAAAGCAACAGACTCCTTAAGTGACTGTTGCTAGGCAACCATAGTATTCCAGGCTTGGCACTGTCAGTAAAAGTCAGGGGAGGAGACAAAGCCCTTTCCAGGTCTATTTTGGCTTTTGAGGAGTTATTGGGGCCAGGCCTGACTAGGAATTCAGCTCCAGGTTGAGAAATTTGTGGAGATTTTGTGGTGGAGTCTGATGAAGGCAGGACTTAGGGAGCAGAGAGGCCTCAGCTGGATATAATATCATAGAGTTCAGCCTCCAAAGCAGCTATTTTCTCCAGGTAAACAGATCTCTGTCATCTGGAGTTCAGTAGTAATTCTGGGAGATCTCTGGGTTTCACCTGGAGATTGGAAATATAGGTCTGGAAGCAAACTTTGGGTTACTTGCTGCCATCTGATCTGCATGTTTCAACTAGGCCTGGCTGCTTGCTGTGGTTCAACAGCAGCCACTTTATGGAAGCCAGTGTGGTGTAGCAGTTAAAGCTTCAGAGTCGGGCCTGGGACACCCAGGTTTGAATCCCCATCTTGCTGTGCAAGTTGACTGGGTGATTTTGGACCAGTCACATACTTTCAGGCTAATATACCTCACAAGATTGTAGTGTGGATAAAAAGGAGAGGAGAATAATGTAAACTGTAAGGTTTCATCACACAAGTCCTTGAAGGTTCTCCATCATGCAAGTGA
The DNA here is from genome assembly GCA_029375565.1 of Gekko gecko. Taxonomy (NCBI): domain Eukaryota; kingdom Metazoa; phylum Chordata; class Lepidosauria; order Squamata; family Gekkonidae; genus Gekko; species Gekko gecko. The sequence continues at coordinate 68,631,078 of JAPDNY010000004.1, read as the reverse complement.
ACCTGGCCCAGTGGTCAGCACCACCACAACTGGGCCACAGTTTTGTGTAGCGGTTAAGTGCATGGACTCTAATCTGGGAGAACTGGGTTTGATTCCCCTCCACTTGCACCTGCTGGATCACCTTGGGCAAGCCATAGTTCTGGCACAGCTGTTCTTGAAAAAGAGCAGTTTTTGTCAGAGCTCTCTCAGCCCCACCTACCTCACAGGGTGTCTGTTGTGGGGAGGGGAAGGGAAAGGAGTTTGTAAGCCACTCTGAGACTCCTTTGGCTAGTGAAGGGTGGGGTATAAATCCCCCACTTCTTCTTCTTCTAGACAGAGGCTGCCAGGTGTAGGGGAAAGTGAAAGCTTATGACAGAGGGACAGATAAAGGTAAGCTGGCTGTTGGATGGGAAGGATATAATTCAGATTTTTTTTCTGTACATAACCAACACTTTTCAGTTAAAACAATTTTAAGGGCATAATCGTTAGGATTTAAAACACATATAAAACATTTAAAACATATATAAAAATATTACACAAATAAGAAACCACCGTAAATCTAAAATGCCTTAGCATAGAAATACATAAAACACAGAATTAATCTAATCTACTTCCACTTTCATCTGCTTTATGAATTCGATAAACTGCAGCTAAAAATCTAGCACAAATGAATGTAAACTGGGGGTTAGAATCAGATAGAAACTTCTTACTTATCTCTAGGTCCAGATAATCAAGAAATCTCCCTAATAAGGGTTGAATAAACTTCACTCAAGTTTCATGGTGTAGCAAAGTATGCTCAATCGTCTCTACTATACTAGTGCCACAAGGGCAAACCCACTCTATCATTGTCACCTTTTTATACCAACCTTCCACTACTGCTGATGGAAAAATATTGCATCTGGCCCTAGAAAAAGCTCTACAATAAGATGAAATTTCTAAAAGTGATAAGTAAGTTGCTGGAGTAACCATGTATCTCATTTTCTGAGGGGCTAAGAAGGTCGAAACCCTAGCAATATCACTCTGCCTTTCAATGTCAAATATCCTTTTCTTGACTGCAGCCCTTGCCTGGTCTAAGACCATTACCTGAAGGGACTAATCCCCCCCCCCCGCAGATGTAATTTCTGATAGACTGCCTTAAGCTAAGTTGAACAGAAACCATCCCTGAGAATTAGTGAAGTAATACCAGAAGGACTGTGGCTTATGCTAAGACAGGCATTAATAGAAGTAAGGATTATCCTAGCTTCTATCTTAATCAGTCCAGTTTCCAGGCATAGATTTGCATTAGAGGCACTACTAGGAAATCAGAATAAGGCTCTTAAAAATTCTGATTGAATTTTCTCTAGGGAAGCAAGGCTTGAAGTAGGTGGGCCCAACATGGTCCCATACATGAGCTGTGGTATTGTTTGGGACAGATACAGATTCAGGGCCGCAGGTATAAAATACCCCCCTTTTGTAGAATTGAATTTAATAATACCTTGAGCAGCTTTTCTTCCGATATTTGCAGCATATTTGTGGTGGGCCTTCCTTGACCCAGAAGAGTGAATCACAGCCCCTAAATACTTAAAACTTAACAGCCCTTTATACTCCACAACCTTACTTTGGGCTGTGTACCAAAGGACATAACATTAGTCTTTTGGTAGTTAATTTCCAACTGATTCATATCACAGTAAAGGCTGAAGTGCTTTAATGCCCTTTTAAGGCCTACAGGAGTCCTAGACAGAAAAACCATGTCATCTTCATAAAGTAAGGCTACTATATAGCGATTCATTAGGAAGGGAGGATGAGTATCAGCTGTACCAAGGTTACATATCAGATCATTAATATAAAAGGCAAAAAGAAAAGGGGCCAAAATGCGGCCTTACTTAACACCTTTTGTTGTAGGAATGGTGTTCGTTAAACGCCCTTGTTTATTACATCCGACTCTAACAGCTGTATTAGTATAGAAATCAAAAAAAGAAGTCTCCTATAAATTGATATATTGCTTAACTTTTCCTGAAGCTTTGTCTGGGGATAGAGTCAAAGGCAGATTTTAAATCTACAAAGGCTGCATGTAGTACAATAGTATTATTGATGCATATTTCTCTAGTAGATAGGGCTGCCAATCAGAAGTGGAAGTGGAGCCTGGGAGGGTGGGGTTTAGAAAAAGAGATGGACCTCAGAGGGGTACAATGCCTACTCTCCAAAGCAGCCATTTTATCCAGGGGAACAAGGGTTTCCAACCCCCTGTTGGGGATTGGTGATCTCCCAAAATCATAACTGCTCTCCAGAAGACAACAATTAGTTCCTCTGCAGAAAATGGCTGCTTTGGAGGGTGGACTCACCTAGGCTTGCTATTCTTCAATAGCAGCCACCCTATGAAAGTCATTGTGGCGTAACAGTTAGAGCTTCAAAATAGGATCTGGGAGACCCAAGTCCGAATCCCCATCTTGTTGTGGAAGCCCACTGAGTGATTTGGGGCCAGTCACATACTTTCAGGCTAATGTACCTCATAGAGTTGTTGTGCAGATAAAAAGGAGGAGAGGAAAATAATGTATGCTGCTTTGGTCCCCATGTGGAGAAAGGTGAGGTATAAATGAAATAAATAAATAATAAATATTGCTGAAGCTGGAAGGCAGATAAAAGGTAGGTTAGTGAATGGCTGAGAAAGAGATAGGTAAGGAAAGGGGAGAGGATATGGGGGTTGACAGGACAATGGAAAGAGGAAATAGTGTGGGGAGAGGGATAGTCCTTGAGGGCTCCCTCCCATGCAAGTGGGACTGACCAAGTGTCTAGAACCACACCATAGTTTTTCTAGGCAGATGGTGCTGTGGGAGGGGAGAGGGAAACCTGAAGACCAAAGGGCAGATAAATGTAGAAAGGCCATTGGGTGGGAACGGGAGAAGGGATCCAAAAAGGGGGAGAGGCTGTAGGGAGTTTCAGGAAAGGGAAAGAGGAAATGTTGGGGGAGAGTGAGTGCCACCCACAATTCTCTGGCTTCTCACTTGTTTATATACTATTAGCCATATGTGGCCTTATCTGCAGATAGCTAAATCTGTAGATCAGGGCCACATGGAGACTAAACAGATTATTCTGCAAACTTTGGGCACTCCCAAAGTTTGCAGAAAAATCTGAGAGTTTTTTAAATACACAGGGGGCTTAAATTCCCTGAAAAGTAAAGTAACATCCTCTGCACAAGCACAGATAATGCAATTACCTTTGGCGGTGGTGGTGCCAGGGAGCAGTGCTGGGTCCAGAGGCTGCTGTGTAGCCCGGGGCTTCACACTGGGTCTGGTGGTGCTTATGCAGCCCAGGGCTCTGCACTGGGCCTAACAGTGGCTACACAGCCTAGGAGCCACACTGGGCATGCTGCCTGGTGAGAAACTGGTGGGGTGAGAGAATTCCCACACACACACATGAGTGCCAGGGACCTACACTTATAGTGTGCAAATTTTCTTACTTCCTTGGTAGTATAATTTATTTTTATTACTTTTGAGCTTTATTCTTATTACAAAATAATGAATTAGATCTTATGGTTTAATTTTTTTAAATTGTGGTGCCCATTAGAGAGTGCTGGTTAGGAGGATAGCCACTGTGAAAGTGACCAAAAATTGTGCCTAATGAATCAAACCAAACTAAATCCCACCTTTTGCTTTGCCCCACAGAGACTGCCTAGATCACAGGTAGAGATTTGGAGCTGGAAGGAGGAAATCACCAAGATACACAAGTGAGGAATAGCTTTTGCTCCCACTTTCCACCTTGTCAAGGCAAGAAAGTGAGAGCAGAGCACGAGAGTAATATTTCCAGTGTATGCCTCCCACACCGATGTGACATGCCTTAACAGTAGATTAGTCACACTCTGGAATAACAAAGAACCTAGGACAAGCTTTAACACAGAGGTGTTGAACTCATTTGTTATGAGGGCCAAATCTGACATAAATATCACTTTGTTGGGTGAGCCCATGTGTGCCATAAAATGTAACACAAGGTACCAGAAATATAAACTTTATAAAGATGATTTCAGGTACCAAATGGCAATAGTAGGCATGATTGGATTAGGTGTGATATGCAGAGGGGTGGAGATATCAGCATTGGTTTTCTGGTCTAAACACAGGGTTTTCTGGTCTAAACACAGGGTTCTTTTCCACCCCCATACCTAGAATAAAACATTTTCTGGTCTAAACACAGGACTCCCCCCATACCTGAATAAAAGTTTTTCTGGTTTAAACACAGGACTCCCCGCCCCCCCCCAGCTAGCTGCCTGGCTGCCTGGCTTCCTTCCTCTCTCTCTGAAGAAAAAGTGTGCCTTTCTCTGCATAGCAATCTTGGACTTCCTTGGTGGTCTCCCATGCAAGTACTAACCAGGGCTGAACCTGCTTACTTTCCATGATATGATGAGTAAATTACAGTAATCCACATTTGGATATGACCATAGCATTTATAACTCTGGCTAAACCAACCTTTGCTAGTGAGTGTTTCATCTGGACATGTTTGTTAAAGGTGTTTCATGCCATGTTGACATGTTGGTGCCTATCTATAAGGCTTGATCTAACAGGTAAAGGTAAAGGTTTCCCTTACTTGAAAGCTAGTCGAATCCAATTCTAAGGGGCAGTGTTCATCTCTGTTTCCAAGCCAAAAAGCCAGCACTGTCCAAAGACATTTCTGTGGCCATGTGGCCGGCATGACTAAACGCCAAGGTGCATGGAACACTGGAACTAACAGGTACCATAAGCTATATGTTCAGTTTCTTAGCAGGAGTGTAACTCAATTAAGAAGAAGCACAGTTTTAAATCTGCAATCAGCTATGTCACCAGCCAACAAAACCTATTTTTTCCCGAATTAAGCCTGTTACTGAATCCAGACACCTCTTTAGGATGTCCACAGCCAAATTGGGTGTAGTAAGTATCCTGAATGATTTAAGTGATCTCAGGTGCATTTTAAATTGCATGGGTAACAAGCTGGAATCCTATGTGACTCTGCAGCAAAAATGTTCTGGCAAAGAGCTGCAGTCCTTCACCACTACTTTCTGGAACCCGTCAGCCAGATAAGAATGAACCCACAGGAGTCCAACTAGAGGAATGGTCCAGGAGGATACCACAGTGGATTTTACCAAGGAAAATCAACAGAGTTGCATTCTTTTTTCATTTTCCAGGGCAACTGAATGTTAGACTGGATGAATCGAGATAATTAGATTTCTTTGCCCACGTCACAACAATTCGCTATCACTGAAAGTGGTGGCAACATTTGCTTACACAACTATTTGTTTGCTATGCAAAAAACATATTCAGCAATCCAATCCGGCAATTTGATATGTAGATGTACATGGAGCACCACTGAAAAGTCAATACACTTCAACAGAAGGAGCAGCCCAGATATGCAGGACCCCTCTGTGCACACAAATGCCACAAAACATTATGTATCGCAGTATGTGCTGTTAGCATGGAATAAGGTATACATGCCTGTTTTCACATTCATACAGGCACAGCTGATTCATAACTAGCATCTTTGAGTCTGTATGTAAACTAATATGACTGAAAGTGATATTAAGAAAAGAAAAGGCAGCTGACAATGTTGTCAACTACAAGAAATTAAGCAGAAAAGGAGGAAAAGATAATAGATTTCACTTTGCAAATAAAATGTATCAGTAAAATTCAGTGAAAACATACTGTCTATTGTTCACATCTATTGTCAAGGTGTGGCTATGCTCTGAATATTTGAAGATATGACCTGCTTTTTTCACAGTACTTTTCCACAGCACAGAAAAAAGTGCTTTTTAATCTACATGTAGGCTTTTCTGCAGGTGCAACTTCGCTAGCAATGCTTTTTAAAAAAACTAATATTTAATGCTTGTTTATTAATTTCAGTATGAATAGTTACTGCAGATTGATAAAAAAAACAATGCAGCAAGCTTTTTTTTAAAAAAAAAAAAAAACACCAGTTACTTACTTTTAAGAGTTACTGAGACCCTTGACATTTTGAATCACTTCTCGAAGTGCCATTGCCTTTTTAAGTTTGAACTCTTAATATGTATTGCACTTTTTACTTAATTATTTTAAAAAATAGCTGCCTTTCCAAAGAAACTTAGTTCAAGGTACTACAATTGTAGTATGTCAGGTACTACAATGCCAAGACCACGGCCATACAGCCTGGAAAATCTACAACAACTAATGAACTCCAGCTGTGAAAGCCTTCGACAACACACTACAAAATACATAAGAAGAGGGAGGGAGAGGAGAAAAATCATGTGTCCAGATCCATGTGTGGATTGTTTAGGAAACCACACAGAAGTGCTGAACATGTAATTTCACTGAAGGAAGCAAAGGGTAGAAGGAAAAATCCGAGTAGGCCTTACACCTTCTAGTGCTGGCCCAGGGGTTTCTGGCAGTCTAGGCAAACTATGTCTTTCCATCTTCTCATTCAGTAGAGAGAAACTGATTCTGACTTGATGATTTACTGTTGAGACTCCACCATTTCCTACGAAGGGAAAATGGCAGGGAAAAATCCTGGCTGTATCTAGGATTTTTATTTTTAAATTATTATAATTGTTGTTGTTGTTTTAATTAATTTATAACCTGCTCTCCCAAAGACTGTCTATACAATTATATACAATTAAAATATCAATGTCCAAATACTGAATAATTCAATCATCAATACAATACATTAAAACACTTACAATACAATATCTTCAGTTATATAAAATCAAGATGGCATAAACCCAATAGGAAGGGGAAATCTTCAACCACTGAAGAAGGAGAACAGCAGGAGGAAACAAAGGAAGAGGAGGGGGAATGAGGAGGTCAATCCATTAGGTTTTACCAATTGAAACCCCTGTACTGCCGTCAACCATAGGCCCAGTGGAACAACTCAGTTTTGTAGGCCCTACAGAATTGCACTAAATCCCACAGGACCCTGAACTCTCCTGGAAGAGTGTTCCACCAGGCTAGGGCCAGGGCTGAAAAAGCCCTAGATCTCATTGAGGACAGACAGACACTCTTTGGGACAGGGACCACCAGAGCTCTGTGGGGGACGTACCAGAACAGGTGATCCCAAAGGTATGCTGGTCCCTGACCATTAAGGGCTTTAAAAGTAAATACCAGAACCTTGAATTTGATCTGGTCCACAATATGGAGCCGATGCAGTTGACAGAGTACTGGTTGAATGTGCTCTCTAAATGGAGTTCCCGTGAGGACCCTTGCAGCCACATTTTCAACCAGTTGCATTTTCCAGATCAACCTCAAGGGCAGCTGTCATAGAGCAAGTTACAGTAAACCAGTGACTAAGTTAGAGGATGACAGGTATGAAAGCAACTGTTTAACTTGGTGGAAAAGGTAAAAAGCCAGCTTAACTGCATTGGTGACCTCGGCCTCCATTGAAAGAGAAGCATCCAGGCTCACTCCCAAACTCTTGACAGACAGACAGCTGTTAATGGGACTTCGTCAAGAGAGGAAAGTTGGGAATCCAGCCAGGACCTCTATCTTCACTGGATTTTAATTTCATCCTGCTCTGTTTTAACTAACCAGCCACAGCCTCCAAGACCCTGGCCAGATAATCTGAGGTGGACTCCAGCTAGCTGTTCTTACAGTGGCTGACTTTACAACAACAACTTTTAGCTGAAAATTCTGCATTTGCTTTCTTTGTTGTGGTTCCTTGCCTTCTTTCACAAAACAAGGAAGGCTTTTTTTGCAAGCAAACAAACAAAAAAACACCTGTCCTTTCCTACTCACTGCAATCACTGCAATCTTTGAAAATAGCTCCAATATCCCACCTCCCAAAAGCATGTTTGTGTGGTTATGTGTGATGAATGTGTCATCCAGTTTTTATAATATTTTCTTCATGCTGGGCATCCATTGTAGGGGTACCTTAATTACTATAACTCTTTAAGGAATTTCTAACAAGTGGGGTCTCTCACTCATCTGAACATGTCATATAGCTCAGACAAGCAGCTGCAGGCCTCAAAAATTCCTTCTCTGGGTGATCTATAATGGTGATTGGCTGGGAGTGCTCTTGATCCCTTGTAAGGATCCAGTTGGAGGAATGCTGTTGCCTGGGAAATCAGGAGAATCAAAGAAAAACAAAACACCTGCTGATGGAGATTTGTGTTTACCATTCCCGAAATCATACTAACAACCCAAAACAGTAATTTTTGTAAAAATTTTCAACTTGGGAATTTTGGGATACACTATCCTAGTGGTATCTTATATCAGTGTGATGGACACAGCAAAATCTTCCCCCCTTTCCTGTATCTGCCAATCTCTATTGTACCCTGGTGGTTTGGAGATAAAGACAGAAATGACCACTTGGTGTGAGGGTGAAGGGCAGAGGGGGAAAATGCTGTTTAACAGAGGTCTGAGTCAGATAGAGTTTACAGGTGTGATGGACTGCACTTTTTAAAAGCTTTTAAAAAGCTTAGAAGTGCTGTACAATCAGCTAAAGGATGGTGAAGGGCAGGGCTCTTTTTGTAGCAGGAACTCCTTTGCATATTAGGCAACATATTCCTAATGTAGCTAATCCTCCAAGAGCTTACAGAGCTCTTCTTACAGGGCTCTTCTTATACATACCTTCAGTCACAATGGGTTGTGTGGGTGTTTTCCAGCCAAAAATATTTTCTTGCCTTTTCCTGTCATCCACAAACCATCACACCAATGCACTTCAATTTGCTGTGCTCAATTGATTTCAACATCTCTCTCTCCCCCAACCATCCTGACCATCTTCTGGTATTTGAGCTTTTCTAGGAGAAAACTGCTGCAAACACCAGAGCAAAGTCCAACCTAAAATAAGCTTTGTCTTTCTTGACCTACATATCCTGGTTTTCTTTAAACTAGAACCCATCATCACAGTCTAGGGCTACCAGTTCCAGGTTGGTAAATACCTGGAGATGTTGGAAGTAGAGCCTGAAGAGGGCAAGGTTTGGGGAGGGGAGTGATGTCAGTGAGGTATGATGCCATAGAATCCACCTTCCAAAGCAGCCGTTTTCTTCAGGTGTACCTGGATATCAGTTGGATAGCACAGTCTATGTAGTCTGGTAACAGCACATGTGTAGGCAAGGCTGGTCTGTGGTTTCTATGTGTGACTGTGCTGCTGCTATTATTTATCAAATGGTCATAGAAACACAACCATATTTCACCTACCTTTTCCCTTTACCTGGGGTAAAAAGGCACTTAGGGTAGCAATTTTAATAATAAAATTGATGCAAAACCAATGTTCAAACATTTGGAATGTAGGCAAAGAAATCTGGTGTGAAGAAGCCAAAAATACACAAAAATTAAGAGTTATATGTTTTATTTGTTTGAGTAAGGAACAAGATTGAAATGGCAGCTTTCAAAATGGGATGAGAAATCCTTTAGCATTATCAGTAGAGATACTGCAGATCCAAACACAGAGATAAATTGCCTGATCATTTCTAATCATTGATATCTTACAGATTGTCTGGTTTCACTTTGTGTATATTCTACCATTGGAGAGCAAACCCTTAATTTCTTCCCGTCTTCCCTTGCCTTTAGACAGCAAATTAAAAGAGCCACCTATTACAAGAAGAGGGGGATGAAAAAGCCTTATGCCTGCCTCAATCCCCACTCCCACCCCCACCTGCAAACTCTCCTACATCATCTCCTGTATGGACGCTTCATTGGTAGGGTATGGGGCACAAATGCTGAGCCTCTGCCTCTATTGCTCCAAAGTCTCCACAGTTTTGCTTTGTCTGCCTACAGACAAAGCTTTGCCCTGTGCCCTGCCTACTAATCAACACAGTTTTATAGCATTAAATAACTCAAACAGGATATTGGCTAAGAACATAAGGAGAACCACTCTGGATCAAACCAAAGGCTCATCAAGCCCAGCATTATGTTCACACAGTAAGAAGCCTACAAACATTACAAATAAAGTTACCACACTCTAGTGGAAATCCCTGTAAAGAAACACTAGTTGGGATGGTCCTGTTTGGATGGAACACTACCAAAATCTTGTGACTAGGTGACATCACTGTCAAGGACTAATCTGCAGAGTCTCTCTGTCTCCTTCCTCCTTCACTGAATCATGACACAGAAACACCATCAGCAAACTGCCAGAGAATATACAGAAGATTATCATCTGTCCTCACTATTTTGGAATGTTTTTTTTAATATTAAGATTAGTTGTAACCAAGAATCTTGTAAGATCAGAAAGAGGGGATATAATTTTTGCAAATAAATAAAGTAATGTACAAGGCCTGCTTTGACCAGATTTGCTTGAGTTCCTATCAAAAGTACATCCCGTGTGGAAATTCTTAGGTTTGAGATATGAATAATGAATACCTCATGCATTCCCTTAGCAATTGTGAAGAGGTAGAGATTTATGTTTCTTTAAAATAATGGATGTGGTGATGGGAGCTCCTAAAACTGGTGTGGCCCTTTGAGAAGCTGACCCTATATGCTCTCATTAAAAATCCTGAAGATATAACCCGGGGGGGGAATCTGTAGACAAGCTACTAATTGCAATGGTATTTATATTCTGCAAGGTAGCTTACCTTAGAGATTCCTTGTTTAGGTCTTATGTAGTACACTGCACTTTTCCTGACTTCCTGAGGTGGACTCGAAGTAAGTTTAATTAGATCAAAGAGAGACATAGCAATACATCCTTATTAAGAGAATCACTGCTGAGATGCCGGACGCTTTGCATCAATGTTTCCATTATTCCCTCAGTCTTTCACAGTGATGCTTGGGTTGTATTGATAGTTCAAAAGATTGCAAATGCAAACTTTACAGAACTGGCTGACAGTGATATATTTGCCAGTTGCAAATTAGTCCTAGCAAGTTGTAAAATCTGCTCAGATAAATGTGATTCTTAGCAAGTGCTGAACTGTCTCTTCAGGCTACGATTAATTTCATTAGACACTTTAACTTGAAAAAAATTAGTGGGAAGGTAGCTTGTCAATCACAATATTTAATTCCAGCAGGGCTTGAAGTAGCAGGATGCAAAGCTCATATAAAGTACTTTGTTCATTTAAATACAAGGGAGCCATCTCTTATTTTTCACAGCACTTCATACCACAACTCTACTTTCTGAGAAACTCAAGAATCAAATCCATTATGTATGTGCATTTAATGCAAAGAATATATGAATGTACTTGACTGCAAAATATAGACAGGCGTGCATACAAACACTGAGAAAGGATTTTCTATGTTTTTAGAGCACTTTAATACATTCAGCTATTAAAGTTACGATAATATCAGGATTAGTTTGTGTTTTTGTCCTATAGAATGAAAATGTAGAATGTCACAAAGGGGGAAAGAACTCTTCAATAGCCTATATAGGCAACAAGTATTGACCTTGGTTTTCCTGTAAACTCCATCAACCTTTTTAGATGTATGTTTATCTATTTTTAAAAAATTACTTCATTTTCAACCCATCTTTCTCTCCAATGGGGACCCTGAGTAGCTTACATCATTCTCCTCTCCTCCAGGTAAATTAAGCCCAGGGTCACTACTGTGGGATAAGAGGCAGATTGGCAAGATATTCTGTGGCAGTTACAGAGATGGAAGACTGAGTTGGTGTCCCAGAGTCTGACAGAGTATGGGAAGGAAACACTTCACCTGATGGAGAGGGTTGTTTATAACTCAAAGGGAAAACATGCCATCTCTTTGCTGTGTTGACACCTCTTGTTGGAGGTTCCATGTTCTGGTGGGCTTCAGCCCAAGGACCTGGCCCCCTAGATTGGCTAAGGCCCCAGAAGCCCACATGGGAGAAGGTCTGAAAAGGGGAGATGTTCCTTTGATTGGGAGAAGAGAAGGGATTTCCTTTGGAATTCCTTTGAAGGAGAGTTCTGTGTGAGAACTGAAGGTGGATGTGGCTTGCAGGTGTGGCCCTGGAGGTGCAGTATGCAACCAGCAGCCAGCCTCCCTCAAGGCTGGACCAAATGTTCAAGGATTGCAAGTTAATTCACCGGTAACCTTTCTTTCATACTCTTTAACCTTATTTAGCTAACCTAGATCTACCAGTGAATTGTGTCTTGTAGTTAATAAAGTTGCACACTTGCATACTTCCTTACCCACAGCTTTCGCTGCTCAACAGCACTACCTCTTTGATCCCCCTTGGGTGTTGGTCCTCTGGGTGGCACTGAGTGCGAGGGGTAACAGTCCTGCAATCATGGCACATTACTGGAGACAAAAAAGGACAAAAGGCATGTTTCTGTCCCAGAGTCCTGAAAGGGCTGCATGGCAGTGAGGGAAAGACTGGGGACAAAGTGCCCCTCCCTTTACAGAGTGGCAGTGCTGTTCCTTTACAGTCACCCAGCAAGGTTCCATGGCAGAGTGGAGATTTGAGCCAGAGTATCCCAGATCCTAGTCTGATACTCTGACCACTATACACATGGCTCTCAGTTTTGGCTGAGCTTCATGTGTGTTCATGTGTTCACATTCATTTATTTATTTATTATTCAACTTATACCCCGCCCTCCCCACTACGCAGGCTTAGGGTGGCTTACATTTGTTAAAACATTGTACATAGTATATAAATAACAATTAAAATCTGGTAAGATCATAATAAAACAATTTGAAATCAGAATAATACTACTAAGTGCTTTCAATATTTCTCTAATTATACAGGGCAGCGTACTTTGTAAATTGTCAGTTTCTTGATGTTCTTCACATAACCAGCTCTCAAGGCTGAGAGTTGGTGGTGATAGTGAGGGCGGCTCCTACTTAAAAGCTTGGTGGAAGAGCTCCATCTTGCAGGCCCTGTGGGACTGTGAAAGGTCCCGCAGGGCCTTGATCTCTTTTGGGAGCTCATTCTACCAGTCTGGAGCTGCCACTGAAAAGGCCCTGACCCTGGTGGTGGCGAGCCTGGCTTCCTTAGGACCAGGGAGGGTCAATCGATTCTGAGATGCTGACAGTAGTGCTCTCTGGTGTATATATGGGGAAAGGCAGTCCCTCAGGTATGTCGGGCCCTGGCCATATAGGGCTTTACAGGTAAGTACCAGCACCTTGAAGCAAATTCAGTATGGTAATGTCAGCCAGTGCAGTGTTCTCAGCACCGGCTGGATTTGCTCCCATCTCAGGAAGCCCATCAAAAGCCTGGCCACTGCATTCTGCACTAGCTGCAGCTTCTGAATATGCGACAAAGGCAGCCCCATGTAGAAAGCGTTATAGTAGTAGAGTCTCGAGGTGACCATAGCATGGATCACTATGGCCAAGTTGTTGCAGTCCAGGAACGGAACCAACTGCCTGACCAACCACAGATGGTAGAAGCCCAACCTGGCAGTGGCTGCTACCTGGGCCTCCAGTGTTAAGGAGGTATCTAGGAGCACTCCCAGACTCCTAACCTCTGGTGCTGGCACCAATGGTACCCTGTCGAAGGTCGGGAGTGGGATCCCCACTCCTGAACCACCCAGATCAAAGCACAGGACCTCTGTCTTTGCTGGATTTAACTTCAGCTGACTCAGCCTAAGCCAAACAGCCAAGGCATGTAGTGCACAGTCCAGATCTTCTAGTTTGGAGTCCGACCAGCCACCCAACATCAGATAGAGCTGGGTGCCATCAGCATACTGGTGACACCCCAGCCCATGCCCCTGGGCTATCTGGGCAAGGGGGTGCATATAGATGTTGAACAACATTAGGGAGAGCACTGCTCCTTGAGGGACCCCACACACCAGTGGGTGCCTCTTGGACTGCTGCTCCCCTAGCGCCACCCTTTGTCCCTGACCATGGAGAAAGGAAGTGAGCCATTGCAAGGCAAGCCCCTGAATTCCCATGTCGGTGAGGTGGTGGACCAGTAACTGATGGTTGAGCATGTCGAATGCAGCCAACAGGTCCAACAGCAACAGTACTGCTGATCCGCCCCAATCCAGATGCCTCCAGAGGTCATCTGTGAGAGAGACCAGTGCCATCTCCATTCCATGTCCCGGGCAGAAGCTGGACTGGAAGGGATCTAACATGGAAGTGTCATCCATAAAGCCCTGCAACTGTATCACTATCGTCCTCTCAATTATTTTGCCCAAATTGGGCAAATTGGAGACCGGCCGATAGCCAATTAGGCCGGGTCCAGAGATGTTTTTTTAAAAAGAGGGCAGACCCTTGAGTGCCCCTGGGAACAGTCCCTCAGAGAGGGACTTGTTGATAATATCCCTAAGGGCACCTCGAAACCCCTCATGGCCAGCTTTAATAAGTCAGGAAGTGCGTGGGTCAAGGGCGCATGTGGTTGGACATACAGTTGTGAGCAATCTGTCGACTTTCTCGAGACTGAGTGGGCTGAATTGATCCAGGATCGAAGTTGAAGACATGCATGTTTCAACTGCGGTGGGGAGGTCACGGTGGAGCACCAAGACTTTATCTGCGAAATAGCTCGCAAATGCCTCACAGCCTATATTCAATTCCCTAATGTTTGGTTTGTCCTGTGGCAAAGCGATTATGGACTGAATTGTTCGAAACAATTGGGCTGGGTATGAGCTCGTGGATGTAATTGTAGCCATGAAGTACTCTCACTTCACGGCCTTCACTGCCATCTCATAGGATCTCATAAATGTCCTATAAGATGTTCTTGTGGCTTCATCTCGAGTACGGCACCATTGTCTCTCTAGCCATCTAAGCTCTCACTTCATAAGCCTTATCTCCTGGGTAAACCAGGGAGCCAGCTTAGTGCGAGGACACAGAGGGCGCCAGGGAGCAATCTCATCGATGGCCGCGGAGTCGGTTATGCCAATCATCTATGAGCTCATTCAAAGAGCTGCCAGGGGGCCATGGATCCCGCAGAGCCATCTGGAATGGCACAGGGTCCATCTGGCTCCGCGGGCAAGCTAAAATATGCTCACTGCCTAAACAGGATTGGGGTGGGACATTCAGGTGGGCCCCCAGGACATGGCGGTCCAACCATGGGACTGCCAAAGCAGTAACCCGGCTCACTGTTACCCCCGCCGCAAAGATCAAATTGAGCATGTGCCCAGCTCAATGAGCAGGGGCTGTTACATACATACATTTGATACATGCAGCCAGAGTATAAGGTATATTACCCAATCCTACAATTCCAACCATTCCTTATATGAAGAGAAGAGGGCAATAGGTGCCTTGATCAGTCCTGTTGCACCCTTCCATGGTCCTTCCCATCATACTGCTGAGCAGCAAGGAGTGGGGCAGTGGGGGATTCTGCAAGTTTAGCAACAGATGTGAAATTACTTACTGTATTCTAAAAGTCCCTGGACTAGGGCCAGTGATAGAAAAATAACCAGCCAACTCTATTGCTAAAGGCCAGGGATAATATTAGATATTGTAACAAAACAAACAAAAAGCAGAGGATTTTTATTAGGAAAGTCTTGGATTTGTGGGAATTTTACAAGAACACACCAAACAACATCTTTGAAACTCTCTAAGCATCTTACTGTCCTTGGTAAGTATCTGGATTCCAGCCCATAGATAAACCAAGGGCTTCAGTATTCAAATATGTCTTGGAAGATACACAAACAAGAATAATGACAAAAAAGTCTTCTTTTCAGTGGCTACTTACAGGCCCTGGCAACCAACAACCCATACATCTTTCAACTACTAAGCAAGAGAATCATCACATAGTGCCCTGGCAACATTAAGAAGGGGGGGAACTATGCACCTTCAGTGAAATTAATCAGAACACTTTGTTCATAGAGATGCACAGTCATTACAGCTCCACCCTCTGCCCTAGCAGTCAACTGCCACAGCAAACAGGGTGAAATTTAAAGAATACTGCCCATGGTACAATAACCCTCACAGATCAGGGAAGGGCAAGGTAGGGAGCTGCAGGTATGAGCCACTGAAAGGGCAATTTCACCTGTCCTGAAGCCTGATGTAACAAAGAAGTCACAAACTGATTTTAATGCATATTTGCCAAGAAATGTCCAAGTTTAAGGTATCATATTCCAAAGTAAGTACTCAGTAAGTTGTGGTCTCACTCCCCAACATTGGTAGCCACATTTACTCAGAAAGAAGTAAAATGGATGCCAAAATAACAAATATTTACTAATAGCAATATCTTTTGCTAATAATCATTTCCCTTTTTGTAGTGGCAATACAATTTTGAACTTTTTCGTTTAGTTAATTCACAAATGAATGTACATTCTATTTTTGTTATAACTACCAGCCACGGCTGGTGTCAGCACAGCCCAAGGTGGGGCAGCTGCCCAGGCTTCTAGGAAGGTCCATGGCTGCCAACCCCTCTTCTTACTCACTGGCTAGGACCCCACCACTCATGCTCCCTACTGTATGCACTGGCCATGCCACCAGGGAAAGGGTTGTGGGTAGTACAGGTGTCTGTATGGGCAGCGGGAGGTCTCACAAGCACGCAGGGTACATACACACAGGCAGGTGGGAGTCAAAAAGATAGTTGGGATGGAATGAGGGTGGGAGCAGGGTTTGGTGGTGGGCAGATAGGGCCCCTGGGAACTTTCTGCCAAGGCCTCCAAAAACCTGGAACCGGCCCTGCTACCAGCCATTACTTCATGGGTCCAAATAAATGTGCAGAGAACATTGACTCTCTTCTGATTTCCAAACATGTACTCAGTTTTTCAGCAGACACAGCAGAAAATGAGCTTTTGTTCCCAGTGTTCATGTGAAAACTCTATTCACACAAACATAGTCCCAGATTTCTGAGTCAAAAGATCTTTCATTTGAGCTAGGAACGAGGGCAATACCTCAGGGAGGGGCTTGGACTGGCAGACAGTGAGGGAGACAGTATTTAAGTTTAATCTTTATTGAACATGTAAAATTGACAGAAGAAAAAGCAGGAAAATTCAGATAGATTGAAAGAGCAATATAAAGCACTACAATTGGGGAATTACTGACAAGCAAGTAACTAATGGCATATAACAATCACACACACATTTGGGGAATAAACAGCAACAAGCAAACCAGATGATTCCTAGTGGAACCTGTCACCATTACACTAGATATTCCACCCTCAGGGTGGTCCAGAAAGTCAGAACCCACCCTCTGTATTGTTATAAGTTACAGTGCCCCTAGACAGAGGGAGAAGGGGGGTTACAATATTTCCTGGCTCAGAAGTCCTAATGCTGTTGAAAAAGTTCCGAAGTAGTGAGGTGGGAGGGTCCAGGTGAAGAGGATGTGGTCTCTGTCCAGTGATATCAGTGGAAGAGGAACAATCTATGGTTATCAGAGTGAACCATTTTTTCCCCTTGCGGGGAGAGTCAGAATCCTGGCTATGACCCTTGAAAGCTTATACAGTGTTCCCTCTAAGCTGAGGTAGTGTGAGCTAGCTCACAGTTTTTTAATCTCTGGCTCACACATTTTTATCTTAACTCAGGAAGGACAGCTCCAGAGCAAACTAATTCACACAGCAGCCAAATTGCTCGCTTGCAACTTTAATGCCAGCAGCTCACAAAGAAGAATTTTTGTTCACAAGACTCCACAGCTTAGAGGGAGCATTGCTCTGGAACGCTTGCTGATCTTTCAGGTGCTACTGGACTAGAATCTTGCTTTTCTGCTACCAATCAACATAGACACCTGCCTGAACAGAACTGAATGCAAAACACTAGAATGCGAAACAGTAACACCAAGACAATACATACAATAAGTAGTGGACTGGACTATGATCCTAATATCTTTACAAAAGCACCCTCCTAAACCAGTCCAGACAGAAATTTAAATATCAGCTTCTTTTTACACATGCATATTCCTTATTTAATGGTTCCAGTATAAGGCAATGCTTTCCATCTGTAAATGAACCATCACATGTATAACCAGCAGATATATAAACACATCCTTTCAGCTAACAGCAATCAAAGGCTGATTCATATGTACATTTCCATGATGATTTCTCTACACTGAATATCTCTGAAGGGCAACTGAATGTATAAACTGGTACTATGTGAAATCATACAAACACCAGAAACTCATGAAGAGCCACAAGCATCCTGTCAATGGCTTTATAAATTTGTAGGACCATGAATAATGTAAGCCAATTGGGTTCCCAATGGGGAAAATGGAAGGGTATAAATGAAAAAAGTAAATAAATACATTTATATCTGAAAATTATTACTTGATGTTTCACTCATGTGAGAAACATGCATATGTTGAGTGTTTGCACCATGTGAAAGAACAAAGTTTGAGTCCAGTGAGACCAACAAAGTTTAATTCTGGGTAATGCCTTTGTGTGCATGCACACTTCTTCAGATACATTGAAACAGACTTCCTCAAGCCTTACATATAGGTGTTGGAGGGATCAGTTGCCAGGAAGGGCCAGTTAGAGTTGAGTTGCATAAGCAACTGGGTGATTATAGCTAAAATTGGATTAAAGCAGTTGACAAGTCCTGTGAATAGCAGCAAATTAGCATACAGATAACAAAAGAGTTAACAAACAGATGTGAGAACTAAGTTTGATTCCAGTGGCCCCTTTATGACCAACAAAGTTTAATTTTGGGTATAAGTGAGAACTGAGTGACTTAGCGTGTGTAGTGAGTGTTATTTATTTATTTATTTATTTGATTTATACCCCACCCTCCCTGCTTTACAGCAGGCTCAGGGCGGCTTACACTAGTTAATACAATACAATTAAAATCACATAAAATCATCTAAAACAAATCAGTTACAAACAGTCATAATTTACAAAGTGCTGCATGATAGTAATTAATTGTTATAAGATGGGACACCTAAGAGTGTACCCAAGGTTTCACTATCATTCTGCTCGTGATCTTCCTGATGGGCGGTGCAGGCTAGGTGTCAGGAACCAAGGGCCAGGGCTATAATTAAAGCTCTTAACATGATGGCAGCTCCTAATTAATGATATATATGGATGATATGTATGGATGGATGACATTTAATACAACACAACAAGAGTTAATTGTTGATTGAAATAAAAGGCCAATGATCGAGGACTATTGTTTAGAAAGGCATAATCTTTGTGACACTTTAAAAACTCCACCCACCTCAAGCAAAGCTCCAGTTTGGAAGAACTTCAACGATTTTTCTACCAAATAGTAAAGGTTGTGGTAGCTACCCGTGGCAAGATATGGTCTTATTAAACCAGCTGCTATAACAAGCCATCTAGAAAAAAGAGCAGGAAGGAGACAAACAGTGAAATGTCATGTTGGTAACAGCTACCGCAAAACAGTACAGTTAAGATCACCTTCTGAGCTTGGCATTTTCCACATGGGGATGGGCTTGTGTGGTCTCCTTGTTACTGCTGCAGCTGCCAATATTGTGCAGTAGCAACAGGGCTTCCATATCCCCCCCCCTGTGCCAGCAAGATGAAGGTTGTGGGCTTAACATGCATGGGAAACTATAGGTGTTTATACACAAATGCTAGAAGTGTCTGAGGTAAAATTGGGGAATTAGAATGCTTGGTGTTGGGGGGAAAATAGACATTGTGGGTATTTCAGAAATTTGGTGGGATGAGAAAAATCAGTGGGATAAGGTGATTCCTGGAAGGATAGGGGGAAGGGTTAGAGGTGGGATGGCTCTGTATGCCAGAAAGGTTATACAGTCTAGTAAGATTGAGTTAATTGGATTCATTTCTGGAAATAATATGGGTTGAAATAGTGGGCCCAAAAGGAAGCTTAACACTGGGAGTTTGTTATTGCCCATTAGATCAAAAGATAGAGGAGGATTATGAAATGCTGAATGAATTAAAGATGGCGGCTAGATGAAATAACTGTGTCATATGTGTTCAAGTCAGGAAAAAGAGATTGAGTTTCTAGACACTCTCAATGACTGTGCTATGGAACAGATGGTCATAGAACCTACCAGGGGAGAGGTGATCCTGGATTTGGTCCTAAGTAACACTCAAGACCTGGTGAGAGATGTAAAAGTGATTGCACTGCCTGGGAACAGTGACCATAATGTTATTGAGTTTAACATTTGTATAAATAGGGAGTTGCCTAAAAACACTGACACAACCACTTTTAACTTTAAAAAGGGTAACTTCTCTGATATGAGGGGACATGTGAGGAGGAAACTGAAAAGAAAAGTAGAAAGGGTCAAAACCATTGGGGAACCTTGGAGACTATTTAAAACTACAATCATAGAAGCTCGGAAAAAATATATACCACAGGTTAGGAAAGGCACAAATAGGTACAGAAAAAGCTTGCATGGTTAACAAATAAAGAAATGGAAGCTGTGAAAGGTAAGAAGGATTCCTTTAAGAGGTGGAAAGCTAGTCTCAATGAAGTTGATAAAAGGGAACACAGGCTGTGGCAAATAAAATGCAAGTCTGTGGTCAGGCAGGCAAAAAGGGAATATGAGGAGCATATAGCAAAAAACATAAAGACCAACAATAAAATTTTCTTCTAATACATTAGAAGCAGGAAACCAGCCAGGGAGGCAGTGGGGCCCTTGGATGACCAAGGGGTAAAAGGAGTACTGAAGGATGATAGGGAAATGGCTAAGCTGAATGCATTTTTTCCCTCTGTCTTCACTGTGGAAGATGAGAAGTCCTTGCCCAGTCCAGAACCACTGATTTTGGGAGGCGTGTTGAAAGACCTGAGTCAGATTGAGGTGATGAGAGAGGAGGTCCTATGACTGATAGACAACTTAAAAACTGATAAATCACCAGGCCTGGATGGCATACATCCAAGAGTTCTGAAAGAACTCAAATATGAACTTGTGGATCTCCTGACAAAAATATGTAATCTTTCATTAAAATCTGCCTCCATTCCTGAGGACTGGAAGGTAGCTAATGTCACTCCCATCTTTAAAAAGGGTTCCAGAGGAGATCTAGGAAATTAAAGACCAATCAGTCTAACATCGATACCGGGTAAGTTGGTCGAAACTGTTATTAAAGAAAGAATTAGTAGGCACATTGCTGAACAAAAACTATTGAGGCAGACTCAGCATGGGTTTTGTAAGGGAAGATCTTGTCTCACTAACCTGTTAGATGAGAGATTTGGATGGCTAGAAGAAAGCCAAAGCTATCCAAGAACAGGCCAATGGAGAACTACAGGAGTTTAGCAAGTTGTAGAGGGCTTAATTAGTTGCTAAATGAACATCAGCATGGCAGGTAAGCATTAAACTGAGATACTTACAGGCAATGCAAGTGGAAAGCCACAACAAGAGCAAACTGTACATGCACAAAATCCTTTACATATTTGAGGCAACACAGCCTTAAAAATGGCATATCTCAAATACACTGGAGGCAGTCAGAAGTCAGGAAAAGGTAATTTGGACCCCAACATCTTGTGGACAGGTCATAGGAAATTTCAGAATTATCCTTAGTCATTAGGTCTATGTAAGTCAAAATTTTATCATTATTACCTTAACTGGATATGTTTGACTAGTATAATACAATGAGGCATAATTGTAATTAAACCTGAAAGATTTGGTACCAATGCCTGGACCTCTTCCTTCAGTTCAGATGAGAAAAAGTCAAGAGATTCAAGGACTGAAATGCATGCAAATATTCAGAGCTAAACTCTAAATACCACAGAGAACACACACTTTTCTAGTGAAGAACTTCCAAATGGTTAGCAAAACTATTTCCAAGGGCACTGTGCTTTATTACCAGTGTATTAGCTCCTTGCCTGTCTGGATAAGCACAGCAGTATGTGTTTGTTAAGTGAATGTCTAAGAACCAGTAGGTTCTCATTATACATAATTGCTCTTTACAATGACTGGCTATCTCCAGTGAAAATGAATCAGTGATCTACACTATAACAGAATCTATTTAAAAAAATTGGAGAGTCAGATAGTCTCTTTGATGTTGAAAAGGAAGAAATTCAATAGGCAGTCTCATCAGGCTGTCTAACAAAGCAGAAATAAGGACTGCAGGCAGGAGCAAGCTGATATCATGGGTCACTGAGGGTTTACACTGGGAAAGTAAGTCGACTGTAGCAGCACAGGGCTGCTCCACTACTAGCTAGTTACCTAAGGGGATAGCAGACTGTGGTTGTGGAGACATATAAACCTACAGATGTTGGATTAGAATTCAGGGATTTAGAAGCATGCTTCCACAAGCTGAAAAGCATTTGATCTTTCCCAAATCAACAACCCACTCTTACGGATTTGTTTCAGTTGCAACACTTATCTTTTATTATTTACTTACTAAATGATTTTATTCCCCAGGGGCCCAGAGTATAGCTGGAAGGTACATGATACAACTTGTCAAAACTAAGCAAGTCTGGATCCTGGATGGGAGATCCCTTGACTTGGTCTCTGAGAAAGAAGAGTTAGTGCCATATGATTATCTTAGGGAAGGGTTTTTCCTCTGATGGGATGCTTCCACAGAAAACAAAGGTAGTTAGAACAAACGTACATAATGGAAAAGCAGGAAGGCATGATCCATCCCCCAGCATTACCCATCCATCTCAACAGATATGCATATGGTCTAGCCAGGGAAAAACAAAGGATAGAAAAGTCACACCTAAGCCACAGAGCATGGAAAGACCAAATGGTAGAATCAGAGCTGTGCATTTTTAAAAAATCAGTTTTTTTCAGATTCAGGTATATTGGACATGGAAAATATTAGTATTCCCATTTTTGGGAATTCCCAATATTGCTATGGTATTCATATCCAGGAATCTGAATTTATTTGGGAATCAGAATTTTTTTTGTTCCATTATAGCATATGGGGAATTTATCTGGCGGTCTGGGGACTTCTTTAAAGCTAGAGATGCTAAATTTGCAGCAAAGCTGCTGGTGCCTGTCCTCAGAAGAACCCCCATGTTTCAAAAAGTTTGGATCAGGGGGTCCAATTCTATGGGCCCCCAAAGAAAATGCCGCTATTGATCCTCCATTGCTTCCAATGCAGGGGGAGCCTTTTTTTTTCTCCAAGGCAAAAGCAAAGAGGCAAGCCTGCTGCAACTACTGGTCAGTGATTCCAATGCCAAGAACCAACACCAGCACAAAAGAACCCAAAGCAGAACTCAGGAATCCAAGTAGAATCACAAGCCGATGTGGCAAGCCCTACAGAACTAATGTCAAACCAGGGAATCCCAGCACAACAAGATCAAGGAGAGAGATTCTTGCAAACCCAACAGAACCAATATGTAACAGAGAAGCCCAACATAAACCAGGACCAATGTGGCAGTGCAAGCCCAACATAACAAATGTCAAACAAGAGAATCCCAGCAGAGGTATGTGGGTTTTTTTTTTTTGCAGAATTAAGAGCAATCCACAGAATCTCAGCAGAGCAATCTTAAGTGTGTGTGGAGAGGGGGTGAAAGCCCAGCAGAACCAAGGGCAATATATAGAAACCCAGCAGAAAAATCTAAAGTGTGTGGGGGGGACTTTTGCAAATCCAGCAGAACCAAGGGCAATACACAGAAGCCGCACAGAACAATCTTAAGTGCTGGATGGGGGATACTTTTGCAAGCACAGCAGAACCAAGGGCAATACACAAAAGCCCTGCAAAACCCAGGTCCAATGCTTCAGTGCAAATACAACAGAACTAATGTCAAATAAGAGAATCCCAGCAGTACAAATTCAAGCATGGGCCCCCTCTTGAAGCCCAGTGGAATGAATGTCAAACCAGAGAGTCCCATCAGGTTTGGGTTTGGGTTTTTTTTTTTGGCAGAACCAAGGACAATACATACAAGCCCAGCAGAACAAGGTACTCCCACACCATTGCAACTACCATATGGTGTATTGTGGGCCTCCTGCTCCCAGAGGGGCTGTGTGCCCACCCAATGATCTCCATCTCTGAGGTCATGTTGTCAGTTTGCTGTGTTGGGGGGATACTGCCTAGCAGAGGAAGTGGGGGATGGGCAGCAGTGGAGCTGCTTTCTCCCCCACATCCTCTGCTTGCACCAACATGCCCCTCTTGGCCTGCATGTGCTCAATGCACCAGGAGAGCTTGTGTCTCCAGTGAATGACCTGGTCAGCCTGCTTGGCAATCCTGCCCTTTAAGGGTGGGTCACACATGGTTGCCTTCTGCTGTGTGAGAGGCTGAAGGCAGGATTTGATGCCCTCTTGCAGCCTTTACACCAGCAGGCACACTGCTGGAAGTAAGTCTGCACATCCTACAACTGTCTCCAAAAAGGCAGACATCTTCTCATAAGCCATTTGGATCATGGGAATGACCAGAGCCAGGGTTGCTGTGTCAGATGAGAGCAACTTTGTGTAGTCCTTAAAGGGCTTAAGGATCTCCACAGTTTGAGAGATAGTCAATCACTCATCCTGATTGAGCTGGTTCTCCTCCCACACTACCTCAGTCTCAGAGATCAAGGAGGCTGGGTCTTTTTTCTACTCCTTCCACACTCAAGCATGGTGTAGGTGGAGTTCCAGTGAGTGCTAATATTGCAGATCAGGTGCTGTTCCAACATACCTGTCAGTGCCTGCTTCTCATGCAGCTGATGGGAGTCCTTCACACTGTGTGAGAAGTGAACCTGTGAGATGCCAACATTTTTGGAGGAGATGCTGGAAAACATGAGTCTCAGAGTCCAGACTGGGATTTTCTGCAGAACCCAGCCACAAGGCTCCAGATGATAATGGTGGTGATGCAAGTAAATACATCTTGTCATTTACAAACATACACAACTGTGGCATTGGACCCATTTATGACTGAAGAGCATAACACTAAGTGAAATAGGATGCTGGAATTCAATGGACCATAGCCCCCATGACAACTATTTGGGGATTGGTCCACTCCTCCATCACAACAGTTTGTGGTGGTACCATTCCCTGTCCTCAAAATTCCGTAAGTGTCCACATGGTCAAGATTGGGGAACCTGCTCTAGATATTAGTTATTTATTCATTATAGAAAGTGGCACTATGGTTACATAAGTGCTGTTTTCTCCAGTTTGGATGCTATTGCAAGCAATCCCCCTCCCATTTCTGCACAGCATTGTGGAGCTTCCATGGACCTTCTGGGTCCTCCCCATTTTTCAAACATGTATTGCTGTGATCAAAGCAGGGCTGGGGTCACACACATGTGGACAGGAAAGTCCAGATCTTTCTGATTCCTCCCATATTGGCACCATTTTATCTGCCCCAGTCCCCCATAATGACCATTTCTCACCATAAACAGAGGGCTTTTAATAATCAAGTGAATATCAGGATACGAGATTGGGGGGGGGAAATCTCTTGCTGATAGACTTCAATTGATACAAAGTTTCTTGTTCCTCTTCTTATTCAGAGCATTACTGTTATATCTGCTGACCACCACTAAGGGACAGAGACCTTTACCAGAGCTTGGAGCTCAAGAGACAATAGGGAATAGGATCCTGAGACCTCAAGCGGTCACCAATAGAAACCTTGGCGGGAAGTTTAAACCATGGGGATTGTATATAGTTGGCCATCTGGCCGGTAAATGTTGTTCTGTTGTGTATGCTGTTTCCTGAGTCCTTAATGCATCAAACCCACTACACAACAATGGCGACGAGGATGGGATCCCACTGAGCTGACTGGGCTGCCGAGCATCTGAGGAAGATCAGGAACCACTGCTGCTTCAACCGATGAGTACCGGAGGTGAGCAATCTGCTTCCCCGCAACCTCCATGCAGCACAATGGCAGTCGCTCCAGGAGCGGGACTTGTCCCTCCATTTGATCCAGCCCAGCCACATCACTGGGAAGCCTGGGTCGAGGGACTCAAGCCCATCCTAATCTTCTATGAGGTCACCACTGATGAATGGAAGAAAGGTCTCATCAGCTCCTGCAGCTCCACCACAGTACAGCTGGCTCGCAACCTGCTCTCCCCCACAAAGCTGGCCGATGCCTCGTTCGAGGATATCATCAAGAAGCTACAGGACCATTTCGTCCCACCACTGTTGGAGATTGCATGCCATGTGGCTTCTACATCCAGCAACAACAACCCTGGGAACTGATTGCCGAGTATCTGGCTGAGCTTTGCCGGCTCGCCTAGGACTGTGCTTTCAGGGCCCATCTCGAAATGGCCCTCCAAGACAAACTGGTTTTTGGGCTGAATGATAAGAAGCTCCAATGCCACATCATGGAGGATGAAAAGTGCTCCCTAGCCTCCACCCTTTTCACTGCCACAGCATGGGATAGAAACCATCCCTCGACCACGGTCGCCATGCACCAGATGCTGGACGACAACTTTGATCCAGACCAAGAGGACATCCACCGCACCCAACAGTCCTCCCAGTGCTGGGAATAGGGCTCCACATCCCACGCCATGCCTGCCCAGGAGTGCGAAAGTTGTGGAGAGAAACACGACAGGAAAACTTGCCGGTTCAGGGATGCCAAGTGCCACAGGTGAGGCCACGTGGGGCACATCACACGCTCTTGCTGTTTCCAGGGGTCCTGAGCCCAGCAGGCACTGCCACTGCCCTGCCGGAGAGCAGATGCCGACTACGAGGATGATGACTCCAAGGAAGAGCTCTACCTCCTCACAGCTGATCCAGCTGAACAGTACTGAAGCTTCCAAGCCAGTCCTCTGCCCCGAAGAGCCAGGTCTGGGTCCAAATAGAGGGCCCCCCTGCACTATGGAACTCGATTCCAGCTCCACGGCCTCTATTATTTCAGAGGAAACTCTGAAGAGACTCTGTCCCTGTGGGGAGCCCTGCCTGTGCCCATCCACCCTCACCCTGACAGACTTTCAGAGGAACCGGGTTCCCATAAGGAGAGTGGGGAGTTTCCGGGTCCAGTATAAGGGATTTGATGGACACTTGGACTTGGTTGTGGTCACAGGACATTTAATCAGCCTCCTCGGCTGAGCATGGTTCGCCCAATTGGGAATCTCCATAGAAGGAGTGCAGCTATGTGCATCGCAGGATTTCTGAGTGGTCTGCGAAGAGTTTCCATCCATTTTTGACGGGACCCTGGGTTGGTACATGGGTCCTCCAGTGTTGCTACAACTCAACCCTAACGTGGCCCCCATTCATATACGTTCCAGGACAGTTCTGTTCATACTACACCCAAAGATAGACATGGAGCTGGACTGCCTTGTGGCCCAGCGGTCACCAATAGAAACCTTGGAGGGGCTTCCGGTCTAGGATCCATGGCGTCCTGACGTGCTCTGGCTTTGATCCCAGAGCATACGGAGGGTCTTTATGACAGGGTGGGCTATTCAGCCTGCCGCAGATCTCCCCAGGCAGGGGGGTGACTAGCAACGAGCATCAGCCCAAGTGGGAGTTGAGATCGGCTGATAGCGGGGCTTTAAAGAGTGCCATGACCAGCCTTGATCCCCTCCCCCCAAGCGGGCACTTCGGAATTTCTCTAAAAGACCCCACCGAGTTGGATTCTCAACATAAGAACGCATGACCCAGACCTCCAAGACATTCTATGGAAACTGATACCAAGGAAACACTGCTATAACAAAATACGGACTTTGAAGGTAACTTTTTAGAATTGCTCACCGGAAACGCGCTGATCCCGAAAATAAACAACACCCGATGAAGTGCATGACCGTGCGGTATACTGTGTACTAACACCAACTCCGGGAAACGTGGTTGAAAAGCAAAAAAAAGCCAAAAATCCGGTTTGTTGATCATTCCTGCAGTCGGGATATTGACTTTAAAATAGAAACTAACACCAAGTCCCGCGAGAAGCAATGTGGAAAACTACTTAAGCTGCGACAGAAAACACCAGAATAGGAAGTGATCTCAGACCAGACAAGCAGCGCTTCCTAGAGACGACCAAGGAGGCCGGAAGAAGGGAGGAACCAGAACACAAGGAGGACGACTAAGATTGCCGGACAGGAAGTAAGCAACAGGAAGAGCTATTTACCATAGAGAAATTGCGCCCACCATTTTGAGAAGGTCGAAACGATTTATTCGGATTCTGGCTAAAAGACTTAACAGAAAAAAGCGAAAATAGAGCGGTTTAGCTGGGCACAAGAAGAGCATTAATTTGATATAAGTTTTGTAACAATTGTTAACAACGGCTTATGATCTCCGGCAAAGACAGAGGGCGAACTCTTGGTCCTCCCCGAAAATGGCTGCTAAAGAGGAGAAGAAACTACAGGGCATGATGGAAGCCATGGAAAAATGGATGATGGATGTTATGCAAAAAATGGAAAAGACTCTAGCTAAAGTGGCTGATGAAGTAGCTGATTTGAAAAAGGACCTGGCTGGAATCACAACAGAAATACAGACGCTGAACAAAAGAACAGACGAGGTGGAGGAGAGAGTGAAAGGAGTGGAAATGGGTGTAACTGAGGTTGCTAAGGAAGCATCAAAAGCCAATGTAATGGTGGAATACAATGGAATGCTTAACTATCTGAGATTCAGGGGAATTCCTGAAGACAAAAATGAGAATATCCACTCAGTCATGGTGCATGCTGTTGCAGATTTTTTAGAACTAGAAGAGGAGAAGGTGGCGGCGCACTTTGATTTGGTATACAGAGTCAACTCTGCGATTGCCCAAAAGAAAAAAACTACCCAGAGATGTGATTGTCCAGTTTATATCCAAAAGACTGAAAGAAGACCTGTTTAAGCAACAATTCCAGGAAGATTTCATAATTGACCAAAAGAAAATTATGATACTAAAGGAACTACCCAGAACGATTCTCCAGGACAGACGACTTTTTAAAGACCTGATTGATAAACTGAAAACAGAGGGCATTAGATACAGATGGGAAATTCCAAAAGGTGTCAGTTTTACATTTAAACAGAAGAGAGTCACCATCAAGTCAGTAGAGCAAATGACCAAGTTCATTAAAGACAATTTTAAAGACTCTGATAAATAAATACAAAACCAACATGGAGAGCCAAATTATTTCATGGAATGTTAATGGACTTAATTCACCCCCAAAAAGGAAAAATGTTAGGCTATGGTTGGAAAAACAAAAATGTGATATTGTCTGTTTACAAGAAACACATATTAAAAAGACTGATGCTAAATTTCTGACTCAAAGTAGACTAGGAGAGGAATTCTATTCCCTCTCCTCGCAAAAGAAAAAAGGAGTTGTTACATATGTAAAAAAAGAGTTGGAACCAAAAGAAATTTTTAAAGACAAAGAAGGAAGATTCTTGGCAGTGGAAGTTATACTCCAGAATAAAAAGATCTTAATTTTAAATCTCTATGCCCCGAATGGAGCCAAGGAAACATTCTTTCAAGATTTGTGGGCACAATTACAACAGTTAACCTATGAACAAATGATATTGATGGGTGACTTTAATGGTACTGTTAACAATGCAATTGACAGAAAATCCAAAAAAGGAAATGAAGGTATAGGTAAGCTTCTGAAAGTATTTTTTCAAATGGCAAAACATGAACACCTGGGAGATGCATGGAGAGTTAAAAACCCTAAAGACAAAGATTATTCTTTTTACTCATCAAGACATGAGTCTTTCTCAAGAATTGATATGATGTGGATGACTGAGAACTTGATTATGCAAACACGTAAAATTGAAATACTACCTAGAATTCTTTCCGACCACAGCCCAATAAAGTGGTCAACTTATGTTAAAAGAAAGAAATTTCAATGGAGACTCAATGAGGATTTACTGGACAAACAAAACATTGTGGATAAAATAAGGACGGAAACCAAAACATATTTTCAGCTAAACTTAAACAAAGAAGTTCAGACGCAAACGGTATGGGAGGCATATAAGGTTGTGATGAGAGGACATCTAATTGCAATCAACAACAATGAAAGAAAACAACAATTCAAAATAGATAAAGAAATTTTGGAAAATATCCAAAAGAAAGAAGCAGAACTTAAGAAGAGACCTGGCAAAAAGAAAATTTTGAGAGAACTGAGGATCCTAAGGGAACAATATGATGCAAGGTTAAATAAAGAAGTTTATTGGAACTTGAAAAAATTGCAACAGAAGTCCTTTGAAGGAGCGAATAAACCTGGGAAATATTTGGCATGGCAATTGAAGAAAAGAAGAGAGAACAAAACAATAATTAAACTGAAAGATGGGAACAGAGAAATTATGGACCCAGGAGGGATCCGGAGAGAATTTTATAAATACTATGCTACTCTTTTTCAAGCAAAACAGGTGGATCAACAAAAAATTCAAGATTACTTATCTAAGGTAAATTTGACACAACCAAGTTCAAAAACAAAAGGATTGTTAAATGCTGTGATAACTAAAGAAGAAATCAGCAAAGCAATAGGAGAAGCAAAAATCTCCAAAGTTCCAGGACCAGATGGATTTTCAGCCAAATTTTATAAGAAATTTCAAGAAGACCTGGTACCAGTTCTAGAGATCCTTTTAAATGAAATTAGAGAAAGTGGGAAAGTTCCAGATTCCTGGAACGAGGCAGCAATCACCTTGATACCAAAAGAGACTCAAGATTTGACTAATGTCAAAAATTATCATCCAATTTCACTTTTGAACAACGATTACAAAATCTTTGCAAAAATTTTAGCAGAGCGCCTCAAAGAGTATTTGAAAGACACTATTGCCGAAGATCAGGCTGGGGTTTTGCCAGATAGGCAAATAAAAGACAACATGAGGGTTGTTTTGGACGCAATAGAATATTATGATAAACACCCGGAAAAAGAGGTTGGCTTTTTATTTTTAGATGCGGAGAAGGCATTCGATAATTTGAACTGGGAATTTATGTTTAAAGTGATTGAAAAATTAAAGATGGGCATAGAATTTACAAAAATGATTAAATCAATATATAAAGAACAAAAGGCCATGGTGATTGTAAATGCAGAATCAACAGAAGCGTTCTGGGTCAGAAAAGGAACCAGACAGGGCTGTCCCTTAGCGCCATTGTTATTTATCTGGATTTTGGAAATATTGCTGCAAGTGATTAGAGATGATAATAATATAAAAGGTTTGAGTATCAGAGGTTTCTCACATAAATTAAGAGCGTTTGCTGACGATATTATGTTTATTGTTGAAGATCCTGTCAATAATATGCCATTGGTGTTTGAAAAAGTAAAAGAGTTTGGTGATCTCGCAGGGTTCTATGTAAATAAAAATAAATCGAAAATATTGTGTAAAAACATGAATGGTATAAAGCAACAAGCTTTACAAAATATGACAGAATGTGAAGTGGTTAAAAAGGTCAAATACTTGGGAGCTGATATTACAATGAAAAATATCGATTTGTTTAAGAATAATTATGAAAAATTGTGGATTTCGATAAGATGTGATTTAGAAAAGTGGGAAAAACTCAGATTATCTCTTCTTGGAAGAATTGCCGTTGTCAAAATGAATGTACTGCCCAGGTTAATGTTTTTGTTTCAGACAATACCAATTGTGAAAGATGTGAAAGTGTTGGTGAAATGGCAAAGAGAAATCTTTAAATTTATCTGGGCAGGAAAGAAGCCAAGAATTAAAATGAAAATAATGTATGATATTAAAGACAGAGGTGGCTTCCAAGTTCCGAATTTGTGTTTGTATCATGAAGCTGTATGTATGTCTTGGTTAACTGATAGGGTTAATTTGGAAAATAGAATACTTTTGGCCCTTGAGGGTCACGATTGCAGATTTGGCTGGCATGCCTATCTTTGGTATGGGAAAAATAAAGTAGACTCAATGTTTAAGCATCATTATATAAGGAGAACGTTGTTTGATGCATGGACCAGATACAAGAATACAGTTCCCGATGAGAGGCCTTTATGGATTGTTCCTGCTGCAGTTATTCATCCTTTTTCAGAATATAAAGGTAATGATTGGTTGAAATACCAAGAGTTGCTTCAAAAGGAAGGGAAGAAATATGTTTTAAAACCAAATAATGAATTAGCATTTGAGTATGGATGGTTACAATATTGTCAAATACGGGACATTTACAAAAAAGACTGTAAAGAGGTTGGTTTTAGAGCTAAGAACGATGAGTTTGAAGATATCTGGTTGAAAAAAGGGCGAAAAATGATATCTAAGTTGTATAAAACCTTGTTGACTGCATATACTTTGGATGAAACTGTTAAAGAGCAAATGATAAAATGGGCCATAAATATGAATAAGGAAATTTCTATGGAATCATGGGAATTTCTGTGGAAAAAGCTTTTAAAATGTCAACCTGTGTTAATATAAAAGAAAATTGTTATAAGATGATGTACAGGTGGTATATGACTCCAAAAAAGATTGCTAATATTAGTATGGATAAGAACTTGAGTAATAAGTGTTGGAAATGTAAAAAAATAGAGGGTTCTTTTTATCATATGTGGTGGTCATGTGATAAAGTAAAAGTATACTGGTCAAATGTACATTGTGAGATGCAGAAGATATTAAAAATTCCTATTAGGAAAAGTCCGGAGTTTCTTCTCATAGGTTTGACAATGGAAAAAATTCCACAAGAAAAAAGGACATTACTATGGTACATGATCACATCGGCGAGAATGGCTTTTGCGCAACAGTGGAAAGTGGAGAAGGTGCCAGATATACAAGACTGGTTAAGGAAACTGCTGTTTTTAGCCGAAATGGACAAGATGACGAAGAAATTAAATAGACAAATGGCAGAACAATACTTAAAAGACTGGGAAGGCCTGAAACTGTATATGGAAACTGAATATAGAATGAAAGGGAAAATGTACAATCTTGACTCGTATTGAAATCGAATGAGAAATGAAATGAATACTTGATTGTACTATACCTTTATTGGAAACTATGTTCGAAAGTGTCAGGCATTTATGTATTAGAATTGTGTTACCTGGTTTGTCGATTGTTACATGTTTAAACTTGATTACCTTTTAACTCTTTTTTCCCCCTGTTATTAGCAGTGTTGGAAGCCTATTGGGGGGGGTGCGGGGATGGGATGAAATTTTCTTAAATTGTATTGGTAACGATGTTTAACGATGTTGAGTATACTCCAATAAAAAAAAATTTTTCAAAAATTTTTTCAAAAAAAAAAGAAAGAAAGAAAGAAACCTTGGTGGGAAGTTTAAACCATGGGGATTCCCAATTGGGGTTCGCCCAATTGGGAGTCTCCATAGAAGGAGTGCAGCTACGTGCATCGCAGTATTTCTGAGTGGTCTGCGAAGAGTTTCCATCCATTTTTGACGGGACCCTGGGTTGGTACATGGGTCCTCCGGTGTTGCTACAACTCAACCCTAACGTGGCCAGGGCCGGCTCACCCACTAGGCGAGCTAGGCGCTCGCATAGGGCGCCGGCCCTGCAGGGGCGCCAAAATGCCCCCCCTCCCATAAAAAGGCCCCCAAGCCGCCCAATGCCGGCAGCCCCGGCTTTCCTGGGTTCCTCCTCAGCAATCTGATCCATCCCATTTCACCCCGCCACCAACGACCAGGTGGAATGGATGGTGCATACTGCCAAGGAAGCCCTCAGCTGGCTGACGAAGGGGGACTGGGAATTCCGGCTCGTGCACTTCTTCCTAGTGCAACGGATCATTCCGAATCCGGTCAGTGGGCGCTGTCCCACGGAACTCCTCATGGGATGAAGGCCTGCAATCCTCTTAGACAGGCTCCACCCAGACAGGGCCCCAGAGTCACGCAATTTGTCCAAGCAGAGAGAGGCACTGTAGGGGCTCTTTCTGGGGGACCCGGTCTACATCTGGAACTTTGGCAGAGGCTCCAAATGGCTCCCTGGCTGAGTCATCCATCCCACTGGCCTTGTGTCTTATGAGGTATCGACAGACTGTGGACAGGTCCTGCAGAAGCATGTCAACCAGCTGCGCAGGTGCATGCTCCCAGCTCCAGTGGAAGTTCCGGCCCAAGAGGGAACTACCAGACATTCTGGAACAGGAAGCTCCCAATGGGAGTTTGCAGGAGCCAACCCCTGTCACCACGGCCACCCCTGTAGACAGAGTGCCAGCTGCCACCATGGAACCAATAGGGGCTCTGCTGCCCCCTTTCCAGGCATGAGACAGGATGGCCCACCTGTCAACATACCAGTTCCAGCCCCGAGGAATTCCACACAAGAGCACCGGGCCCCCACCTACCTAAAGGACTACGTCACCTAGGATGGGTTTGAACTATGGGGGGAGGGGTGTTATGTCCACTGACCACCAATAGGGGACAGTGACCTTTACCAGAGCTTGCAGCTCAAGAGACAATAGGGACTAGGATCCTGAGACCTCAAGCAGTCACCAATAGGAACCTTGGCGGGAATTTAAAACCCACCAATGGGACCTGGGAGTGGTCCACAGGGATTGTATATAGTTGGCCATCTGGCTGGTAATTGTTCTGTTGTGTACTAGTAAACCATGTGCTGATTATCATGCTGTTTCCTGAATCCTTAATGCGTCGAACCCACTACACAATTACCAATCCATATCTCAGACAAAGACCTTAAAGTATGGCAACGCTCTCTTTCTAATTTCTTCTGGGATTCAAATAAATCCAGGATCAATCGTTGTCAGTTGTATAGACCAACTTCACTGGGTGGTCTTGGTCTTCCATCACTTCACCATTATCACCAGGCAGCTGCATTATCAAATATCACTAAAATGTTACAGCAATCTTTGCTCATAAATTGGATGCACATTGAACAGTCTTATGTATTGCCATATACCCTTCAAGAAGTTATATGGACACCTCCACATAGCAGACCAGCATCCCTAAGAAATAATACCTTCCTGGCCTCAACCATTAAAATCTGGGACCTGAAGAAAGAATTGCTAGCCCCCAAAATTTCTCCACTCTCTACATATACATTTCAGCCATGGTTCCCGCCGGGGATGGAAATGGGTTCCTTTGTGTCATGGACTACATCCGGCTTGAAATATACAAGACTTAACTGACAAAGGAAAGATTTTGTCAAAAACACAACTAGAGGATAAAATGCAAGCCACCGTTTCTTGGTTGAAATATTATCAACTTAGGAGTCTAATAGATCGTGTGATAGAAATTGGCTCCTTCACATAGCTCAAAACAAATTTTGAGCTGCTTTTCAGCAAATCAAAGCTAGGTTCAAAGATCTGCTCTCACTACTATATAAGATCTTATGGGACACAGGAAACAGCAAGATTCTATCCAACATCAAAGCTTGGAACAAAGATTTGTAAAGCAATCTATCCATACAGCGATGGACTGGCATATGGAGCTCCCACCTTAATAAATCGAAGATCTTCAATATAAGACTGCAATTTTAAAAAACTTTAACCAGATGGTACCTCTCCCCAGCTAGGCTGCAACATATGCATCCACAAAATAGTTCCAAGTGTTGGAAAGGATGCGGTTCCTCCAGTGACTTCTACCATTGCTGGTGGTCTTGCTCAGTTCTACAAGCCTTCTGGTCCCAAGTTCTGAAAGAAAGAAATCAGATAATAGTAGAAGACATTCCATTGGATCCAGCTATACTGCTACTTAACTCGACACACACCATTGATGACCAGGAGGTGAATATTTCCGAACTAGCCACCACACTAATAGCCACAACGTGGCTCTCCATTGCAGCCTTCTGGAAAAATCCTGATCCTCCTTCCATTTCTCAATGGAGTAATAAGTGTTGGGATCACTATGTGATGGACAAAGTGGCAGAGTCATATGATTTACACACAAGAGAAAACATGGGGTCCTACTCTAGATTTGTTCGCAAGTGGTTCCTGCTGTTAACACATTTAGCAGGAAATGACATACTACCAATATATCCCAGCTATGCAAAATGGTTACATATCTGAGGGTATACTCTTAGGTCTGAGTACTCTTTTCTATTCTCTTCTTCTTTTTAATCTTGTGGTGCCCTAAAATTAGGTTATAAGGTTATGTTTGTAATAAGGAATTCTGAATGGTTTAGTTGTATTCACTCTAGTTGTTGTAGATGTATACGTTATTGTAAATGTACATGAACTCATGGTATTGTGCTGATCATAATGTATTACTGTTTATATGGTTTGATCTCTTTGTAAGTTGAAAATATTTTTCAATAAACATAATTTTTTTTAAAAAAGTGAATATAAGTATAGCATTATATGTAGCCCATTTTATTGTGCCTTTCCCATTATATCTCCATAATGATGGGGACTACTTCCATTTAAAAAAACCGAAACCTTGAAATTTAGAAAATATGATAACAGTTTTTTTTATAATGAAGAAGCATGAGTGCATATGAAAGTTGGACTCAAACATTGTTCTGCTGCTTCAGACCAACCTACCTACTCACCTGAACCTAGATTATTAAAATGTTATAATAATACTCAGTTGATTTAAAAAAAAAAAAATGGAGAAAGCCCTGTATGGAAGGGGATGGCCACTGCCAGGGACTGGGGTGGGGAAAATTTGTGAAAACTTGCCCGGTGGAAGCCCCATCGCTGCTACACTGTATTATCAGCTATAGCTGAAACAGTCCCCATGTGAAAAATACTAATGAAGGGATCAAGGACCGTTAGCCTTTAAAAACATTTTTTAGGGAAACTGGATAAGGAAGACTATTGGAGCTCCCCAGGATTATGTCTGTCTTTTAGTAGCCTAGGTGAAACCTTGCCTATTCTATCTTTCTTCTGAAACAGCAAACAAGGTGCTTTACAAAATGAGACTCAATAAATTTACAAAAACCCTTAAATGACTTTAAAATAGTCAGACAGGTGAAAACAGCATGGC
Source organism: Gekko gecko (assembly GCA_029375565.1). Lineage (NCBI taxonomy): Eukaryota > Metazoa > Chordata > Lepidosauria > Squamata > Gekkonidae > Gekko > Gekko gecko. The sequence continues at coordinate 68,594,879 of JAPDNY010000004.1, read as the reverse complement.
AACAGTCAAGCATAAAACATAAAAGTAGGGAAATGCAGAATAAAATACCTACAATAACACTAAAGTAGACAGCAGTGAAAAATAAGCAAGTATCAAATGTCAACAAAATTTAACAAAAAAAAATCAGTTTTATGCCAGAATAGATTAATGATCCAAACTACTAAATTAAATATTCCTAAAGTTATTTAAAAGATTCCCAGAAGACCAAAAACAAGGGAGAGAGAGAAGTTTCCTGGAACAGTGCATTCCAAAGTCTGCCACCCCCCCAACCGTAATTCATTAATTCCTCATAACACAGTGGGGGTCATTGGCATGCTGTTTGAGAATTGCTTTGCACATTGTAAAAACTGGTCCCCCAAGTTGCAGGGTCATCATCCATGTTTTGCTTCCTCCTACCATTCTTGACACCAAGTTCCTCTACATAGCATTCCCCCAGCAGCAGTTTGTGAACAAGAAGAACCAGTTTATCCCATGCTTCTAGACTGTGCTAAATGGTTCAGATTTTATTAAAAACTGACAAATAGTTACATATCTATAACCAATGTCCGTGCAGAAGACTCTAATACAGACATACTTTCTCCATTTAAAGCAAATGTTTTCAAGATGACTCCAATGAAGTTGCATTGCAGCAAAGCCATTTCTCTCATTTCTCTTCCTTGGCCAACTTTTCCAAGCTTAAGCAAATTAAATAGAAAAGTCATGCATGGAGCCAAGGGGAACTACAATTGACTAGACTCCCCCCTGCCCCTTTAGGATCAGTAAATTTTCATCTCAGAGTTTTGATTAATTTTCCCTCTTTCCTGCACACTTTCACTCTCTGCAGTATTTTCATTAAAAATATTTCAGAGGATCACAATTCTCAAACACACTGACTAAAAAGCCCAAGTAGGATGTTTTGGAGAACACCTGTTCCTTCACAGCCCTGTAAAATGGAAACTGCCCTCTTTTTCATACAAACCTTACAAGAACCTTATTTTGACATTTTGGCTGGTATGATGTACCCATCCACTTCCTTCCCTTAGAAGCAAGATTCTCCTTCCATTTTTCTTTCCCTTTGTGACTGAGCCACCTTAGTTATTGGTTTTCTTCTTTCCTAAAGAACTCTGACTGTCCCACTGTGTCACAGTATGATATTTTACTGCTGGCACAGCCCAGGAAGCTGAGGGAAGGGTATAGAGCCCCCTTTAACTTTTTTTTTTTTTTGTAAAACTCTCTTAAAAAAGAGAGAATTTTATTCTTTTTATAAGAAAAGGGAAGGGTAGACAGATGGAGAAAGAGAAAGATGGAGTGAAAATTTTTTCTGTTAGTGAGGGTTAGTTTAGGTTAATAACCAATACCAATTTTGGCATCCATCATGGTTAGAAGATCTTCTTTTTAACTATTGCAAAGTCCAAAGTCACTCTGTTAATGCAGTTAGTAAAGTCCATTGGGGTTAGTAATTAAACAGCTCCTTCCAGATGCTACACGAACAGTCCTCAAAGTATCTTCTTTTTAATTTTCTTCCAGTTATGGATTGAGTCCATTTTAACTTTGAAGTCTTTCGTTCCATCACCACTTTCCCCTGGGCTGCTGTCTTCTTCACTTATCCCAGTTTTGAATGCTGCATCCTCCTCCCTGCTGGCGTGTCTCTTCAGAAGTTTCCGTATTTTGAAGATGAAATCCGTCTTCTTTCTTTTCTCTTTTTCCTTAAACTTCTGACCTTCAAGCTTCCAGGGCTCCATAAACTCTTCAGATGAAATTAGATCTCCAGTTTGTCGCCTGCTATGCTCGACATCCCCTTCTACTGGCAGAGTATTTTCTTTTATAAAAGCGGAATAGGCTTTGGGAGCCTTATCCACCTCTTCTTTTAACTTAATCGCTTCACTGCCAGTTAGGGGTGCCAAGATATTTGTCAAGGTAAATCCGAGATCTTCTTTCTCTTCTTCTTTAACGCCCTGGAAACCTAGAATCAAATTTGATTTCTGTTCGATCTCCATCATCTTTCTAGTTGTTTCCGATATCTGTTTCTGTCGACTGATGAGAACACTTTCCATTTTGAACAGAGTTTCGTTGATTTTCTGCAATTGTTCCAGCAGGGGGCACAGCTTCTCCTTTTCCTGTTGATTGACAGCAAGCTCTTGGGGGGGGGCTGTCTGGACTGGAAGTCCCTCCTCTCTTCTCTTCCGGTGTCTGCAGGACTTTTTCCATTATCGACATTTTGTTTTTTTATTTACTTTTAAAAAGTTCGTGCCGCATCCCCCAGGAAGCTAAGATGATCGCAGTCTTCCATGCAACCCCAACGGTACTTTCACCAACACTTTGTTTTCTCTCTGCCCCCCTTCGCGCTCCCTTTGTAGATCTTGCTTCTCAAAGGGGTGGGAACTCCTCCCTCCTCCCAACGCTTATACGCATGCAGGGGGCTCTGATTTACGCTTCAAAATAGATCTTCAACTCACGATTCGATGCTACTTCTTCTTTTTATGTTAAACCATGGCGCTGTCTTCACTCCTGGAAATCGGTGGCGCCGCTAAGTCCCATTACGGGCACGCCGCAGCGGGGCCGATTGGGGCGGGGAGAAAGCCTCAATTTCCCGGCTGTCTGCCGGCAAAGAGGCTACTCCCCAAGCGCCCCCGGTTCGGAGCCTTTGCCTAAGGCTCACTAGGGTCTTTCGCACATGCGAAGACCCCCTAACTGCGCGTGGGCTAACCGCCTCCGGGAGCGTCCCAAGAAGCGGCCGCCATTCGCGACGCCGAAACCGAAACCTCAGCCCCCTTTAACTTAAACACCTGAAATGGCACCTGAGGCCTTTTTTCAAGATTTATTTATTATTTTTACATTACAAAAGAGAAGAACAAAATTGCAGTATATAAATCAAACTTTGGAGTTTACATTAAACATTGAACATTATTTCTAAACCATGTGTTAACTTTGTACCATCTTTTTTGGAAAGCTTTTTCATCATTTCCTAAAAGTATCATCAGCTTGCATTTTAACAGTTTGATGAAAAAGTCTTCTCCTCTTTTGTGGCCAATTTAGACCATTTACATTTACCGATAATAGTCGCAATTTTTTAGTTCCCATTTTTTAACCTTTCTTTGAGGTAACTATATTTTTAACTTTAATTCTTGTAAAAATTTGTAATTCAGTTTTAAACTTCAATTTTTGCCTCTTTTTTTCTCCTTTTTATCATCTTTGTCTTGAGTTTTGGGGTCAGCCCGGAAAGTTAATCCTTCCTGATCTTCATCTTCTTCCCCTTCTTCTTCTTCTTCATCATCATCTTCTTCTCCTCCTTTCTGCCAACCTAGGTCTTCACCTTCCCTTTCAAGAAAAAAAATCCTGTTTAAATACGGAGTCTATCTTTTGTCTTTTACTTTTATAGGTAAACAGCAAACCCTCTGGTAGTAGCCATCTGTATAGTATTCCATATATCCTTAACAAATTGGCTAATATATTGTATTTGTGACATTTCTCTCTAACATGTCAAGGAATACCTTTTAATATCCTAATCTCTGCTCCATCTATTGTCAGTTTGTTTGTTTTTGACACTTGCAAAATTTTGTTTGTCATTGACTTCTTGTGAAAATTTATATGGACTTCCCAGGGGATTTTGTGTCGTTTATTTGTAGTTTTTACCATTTTTGCAAATTCTGCTATAATTTCTTCAGTATCTGATTTTATTTGTTTTGAAATCTCATCAATTTTAATTTGCATTGGTTCCAGTTCTTTCTTATTTAAGTATGCGGTTTGCTGCGTTGACTGTGAAACACAGTTTTGTATCATGGCTTGGAGCTCTGTCATTGTCGTTTGTGGTATGATTGGTTTTAATTGGGTTAGTCCCCCAATTTGGCTTGGAGATGCTGTGGGAGGCTTCTTAGTCATACCTGAGCCCGATGCCATTTTATACTGTAGCATTTAATCACCTATATGTGTGCCTTTTACTTCTTATTTTTTAATTGTATTATCAAGGGTTTTTTTAAGTTGTAATTTCTTTAGATGTGCATTTCCAAGGTTTTAGTTCATTAGAAGTAGCTAATTACAGAGATCACAGACTACTATTTCAAAACACTCTGTGTCTTGCTTTTGCAACTAAGAGCTATCTAAGACTCCAGCAGCTGCATTTTCTGTGTCGTTCGTGTCTCCTTTAAGAGTCTGAGACCTCCTCTGACGTCTTGTGTGCATCACTCATAGCCAGGTGTAGAGGTCGTCCTCCTTCTGCCGTACATGTCAGATGTCATGATCAAGCGAAGAAAAATGCCTCGTCAGCTAGCATCAGCCTCCACATCAAGTACATATCCCTTAAAGAAACAGGACACAGAGAGAAAACCAACTGTGTACCTTTTGCTTTTTTAATCTTCAGCTAACCCTTGTCTAACACCCATCTCTATTTATCAGTGCTTGAGAAAGCTTGTACCTTTAGCAGCCGCTAACAACAATCATAGGCTTATTTATAGCTATAGACGTTTTCCCCACTTCTACGCATTACCATTTTCCTTAATTACACTTATGTTGACAGTTTTAGCTTCCCCTGCCCTCCCCTTAGCCCTAGAAAAAGAGTTGATTTATAGCCACTTAGCTTCGTGAAGTTTTCTTTTCTTTTCTTTCTCAGTTGAGTTGTAAAGTTGTACTCCTTTCTGTTCTGCTGAGCCCCTCTGGTGCTATGGCGAAGGGGGAAAAAACCTCTGCCTGGCTCCCCTCACTTTCTGCTCTGAGACAAACAAAAAAAAAACCCTGAAAAAGAGAAAGTCGCCACCTTCTCCTGTTGAGTTTAAGTCTCTAGCAAGTATTCTCATGACAGTAGAATACTTTGGCTGAAAGAAATGGTCAAGAAGAATGACGGGGAAAGGTAGGAATGGGTGGAGATACTCAACACATGTCTACCTTCGACGAGCCCTGGCACCTGAGGCTTTTGAAATTCAAAAATAACAAAATATTTTATTCAACACAGAAAGGAAATGGTCAGGTGAAATCAGGGGTAAAATTTCTGAGAGAATTCAAATAACTCTGAGGTAAGATCAGTAGATTCACAGTTCATATTTTTTAGGCTAATGAGAGTTTCTTAAGCTATTCATAGTGACTTAAAATCCTTATGATGAGAGGCTCTTGTTCTAGTGTTTCCCAAGAACTCCAGTACACTTTGAGTATTGATTGATTCTTTTGGTTTCCAAAAGGCTGAGACACTCTATCCAGTACCCAGACTCCTTCTGTAACACACCAGTACTCTTCTTGAGTTTTGACTGATAAGATTTCACAAGGCAGTCTCTAACAACACCAGACCAGGGATCTCTTCACTCTTCATAGCTATCTCCTTGTTTTGACTGGGTAGGGAAATTCTTTTCTCACTAGAAGATCTATCACCTTTCCTTAGCCCAAATGGGATTCTTCGCTTAACTACCCACTCTTCCTTGCCAACTTCCCCAGTACTCCATCTGTGTTAAACTGCTCTCAGTCAGGGCTGAATTTAGACACTGTCTGTACTTGACTCTTCTCAGCTAGGGCTAAAATCAGACTGAATTTCTCCTCAGCATTCAGCTCTCAAGTCTTTCTCTGCTCAGCTGATGCTAACTAATCAGATTCCTTGGAGCAGTCTATCACTCAAAGCTCTCAATTTCTGTGAAGAATTAACCCTTCACAGTCCTGTATCTGTTTATACAACACTTATAAGTTTCTAAAAGTTCTAGTGTTCTAGGGGAGGGGAAGGGAAAGGAGTTTGTAAGCCGCTCTGAGACGCCTTTGGGCAGTGAAGGGTGGGGTATAAATCCAATCTCTCTTCTTCTCTAAAAGTGCAGTCCATCACAGCTGGAAAAAGAATTGAGTAAACAGGGAACTTTTGTCACTGTCAGAATGGTCAAAATAAATTAACCTCCACCCTAGGTCTATGTTTGTTTGCATGTATGTAATATGTTCCTGTTCATATTCTTCTTTGGTGCTACCACCCCAAGTTAAATCTAGCCTCCCACATAACCAGTGACTTGGGGAACACTAGTAAAGGCAACCTCTGAGCATGTACAAAGAGCAGCATTTCCAAACTATTTCAGCCCTTCCCCTGTGCATGTTTATCAGTGTGAGTGAGTGGCCAAAATGCTCAGGAAGGAGTTTGAAACACAGTCTGCTTTCTTAAACAAGGAAGCTTTATTGCTATAAGTTATTAAACTAGAGCACAAAACAAGGGAAAATAACTATCATGCCTACTGATTCACAGATCTAAGGAAAAGAAAAAAATCACCTCATTAAATTAATCCTAACAGCACAGAAGGTTTATGTCCAGTATTCCTCTCTGGATGTTAATGGAGCAAATGTAAATCCTGACCCGCACCTGCTCCATGCAGGGGAATCCAACTCCTAGTATTTGAACATTTCTAACTGCAAGTTACCAACCTTTTAACCCTTCCTGCCTTAGCTGCCAGGAAGCCTCTTACCCAGTCCAGATTTAGGGAACTTGCTCCTACATGGCTGATGAACCCTGACCTCTCAATCATCCAACAGCACACATTTCATACATTACAGTACCCAAATCATGTTTTACAACAGCTATCCATCTTGCACTACCTGGCAGGTAGGGCTAATGGTTATCTGTTCTTTCTGACTTCTTGGTGCATTTTGCTTCCCTAGGAAAGTAAGCAGCTCTCAAGGTCACAAAGAACTCCTGGTGAATTTCAAAACACCCTACTTCTCTAGACCATGACAATTATTAATGATCTCCTAAAAGTTGCCAGCAACTGCCCATTTTTTTAAACTCTTTATTGATAAACATGGGAGTTACTACATAAATAACAAATAAACCAAAACAAATTTACATACGTTATACATGGCAAACATTACTGTATGTTTATCAGAACTTGCAGGGGTCTTTTTTGGGGGGAGCGCACCAGAGCACAGCTCCGGGAGCTCAGGAGCCAAGCCACACCCTCAGCCACATCCTGGGGAGTCTTTCAGGCAGCCGAATGTCAATTTCAGCTCCATTATATCCTATGGGCCATTGAAGTCAATGGTGAAAACATAGGGCATATTCTGGGAGCTGGAGGGGAGGGGGTTTGAGGGAGAGGCTCTAAACTCACAGGGTAGCTGATGGAGCCTCTCCCCAAGATATCCACCAAGTTTCCAGAACGTTGGACCAGGGGATCCAATTCTATGGGCCCCCAAACAGGTTGCCCCTATTTCCTCCATTGTTCTCTATGGTGGGAAAAAAGTCTCTTTTTCCTCTTTCCCTCCTTCTTCTCTTCTCTCTTTCTTTCTTTCCCACTTTCTTCTCTTCTCTTTTTTCCCTCCTTTCCCTGTTTCCCTCCTTCTTCCCTCTCTTTCTTTCCCTCCCCTTTCCTTCTCTTTCTTTCCCTCTACTCTCTCTCTTTCCTTCCCTCTTTCCTCCTTCTGTGGCTCAACTCTCATGAGAAGGAGTTTAAACTTTAAACCCCTTCTCTCTTAGCTCCCCCACCCAGACCAGCTGGGGAAAGGAAGGGGAGGCTTTTGAAAATGCCTCCCCCCTTTTGCTTCCCCTTCTGACATCACTTCTGATGATGTCAGGGGGTGTGGCATATGCTAATAGCCTAATAGCTCATTAGCATACCATATGCTAATGAGCTCCTGCAGCTGTTTTTCTCTGAAAAGACCCCTGAGAACTTGTGTTTATACAATAGCTGTAATATTACTTTAAGCTGACCTAGTAGAGTACATAACTAGTCCTTATGAAAAGTGCAGTGCTTTTAGTTGTATATTTAGAATGCAGTGCCTTTGGAAGGGGGAAGAGAGTTGAGAGCTATGTAGAGACAATGGGGTATGGTAAGTGCTGAGTTTGTAGTTGTTTGTTTTGAACCTATTGCCTATGGAAAAGAAAAAAAGTGTTATATATTGAGGAAAATTTAAAAGAGATTAAAAGAGGAGAATTTGTCAGTATGCTTGGTTTGGAGGGTCAATGTCTTGTTCATAAGCACGCGTGATGAATGGAAAACATTTCTCAGTGAAGTTTGTTTGCCTTGGGTATATGTCAGATTGGATTAGTCTGGCTGTAATTTTTTCCATTATCAAGTGGTCCCAGATCTTTGTGTACCATTCTGATAGAGAGGGTATCGATTGGTTTTTCCAATGCCTTGCTATTACTGTCTGGGCAGCAGTCAACAAGCTATGTATCAGCTTCTATCGGATCTTTGGTATTGAAGGGTCGTTTTCATAGTGCAAAAGGATTGTTTCAGGAGTTAGTGCTACAGAATGGCCAGTTATCCATGTTATATGTTGAGCGATATTAGACCAGAATCTATTTAATATAGGGCATTCCCACCAGCAGTGGGCAAAAGTTCCAACCTCTCCACAACCATTCCAACAAAGTGCTGAGATCGATGGTGTGATATGAGCTAATTTTGGGGGTGTGGTGTATCACCTAGCTAAAACCTTGTTTGATTGGAGTCTGACATGAGCCAATGATGTGGAGGATAGAGAGGTACGCCCATTTTTAAAAACCTCTGAAAAAATCCATCCATTAATTGATGTAGCTTGAGCTTAGTCATTTTAGTTATAATTTTTTATTATACTTATAGATTTTTAAATAACAAGGACTGCAGATCCTCAAGATAGCAGAATGTTAAAAATCACATTTCAGAAAACTGTTAGTGGAATAAATACCCTGCTAATTCAAGAAGAGCCCAAATTACAGATACATGAAATAGGCTTCCTGGAGAATTAGAATTCAGTTTTGGCAGTGAAAAGTTGCATTAACTTTATAATTAGTAGCAAATGAGTTTTTCCCTCCTTATGAAGGCATCTTTTGAACAAAATGAAGTTATTTTTGTTGCATTAAACATCAAAATTAGGTGTTGTCATTTGAGTTCAATGTCTCCCCCCACAACTCCTCCATGAAACTGCTATGCATTATGTGTATGGCTGATTATTCATACAATCTCTCTGTTATGAAGCGCATCTGCACCCTTCATTTACTCCCATACAGCTTTAGCTGTACAAGGTTGCAAGCTGAGCACAAAATCTGAATATTTTAATAGTTTGCAGAAGCCAAAAATAGCTCTTTATGAAAATTCTGAACTTTAAGATTAAAATGTTAGCTCATAAAATATGTAAGCCCTTTGATGTTGAAAAAAAATTACCTAAGTATATTCCTTTACCATAAAATAGGTCTTGTTCTCTGGTTAAAAATATGACAATATCATCCTGGTTTGGACTAATTAGCTGTCTTAATTGTTGTGCCACTTAACAGAAATATGTAGAAGTGATAAGATACTGCGCCTTACTACGCTTACACTTTGTGATGTTTGTGCCCTTCCAGTTTCGGATATGGACTAGAAACAGAGCTTGTGAGTGATAATGGAATACTGCAGAAGGGTGACATTTGACAATATAAATTAGATACATATAAATTAGAATCAATGGAAGACTGATCTGAACCACAAAGCTTTTTTATGCCACTTATGCAGCCAGATCAACTCGTTCTAAGGAAATAAAAAGGGGAGAAACTTTCCTGGAAGAAAATACTTAGTAATGGAGATGGGCCTATTGTCTTCTCAACACTAGGGAGAACAATATTAGAACTGGTTTGAATGTGGAAGCAAAATGAAAGTACCTTTGACTGGGCACTTGAATGTTCAGAAGGGCCACTTTCTTTCATCAGATCCTTCAGATGCTACTACCTTCAGAACATATGTAGTTGATATGTTGGCAGACAGCTAATGAGAGATGACAGAATGTGGGGAATGACAGCAGTTAGAGCTGTTAAGTCACTTGGAGAGAGAGCTAGAACTGTGGAAGATGGGAGATAACAGTTTGAGCCAGTGAGTGAGGAAATAGTAATCTGAATCTGGCTGAAAAGAAGATTACTTGTAATAAATAGATTTGTAAGTATGAAACAAATTAGGGATCAAAAGTTCAAGTGTTAAGAAGTGTTTTATATATATTTACCTGAATCACTCCAAGTTGCTTGAAGCCCTTTTTGTTAACCTTGCTGACTACATGTTTACTGTCTAAGAGAAAGAAATGTATACATACATAACCTGTCAAGCCTTGGCCTCTCTCTCATAGAGAAGTCAACCAAATCTTTAGATTCTTAAATCCAGCAACTGGAGCTGTGAATAGGCAAGGCAGATATTTCTACAAACCTGAAAAGGCCCCATGTTTGCAAACGTGAAATCTGTTTTAAAAAACAAACCTGGAAAATTATAAAAGCAATGACTGTAGCTTTAAGCAATGGATTCTCTCAGTGGATGTTGCTAGGCAACCACAATATTCCAGGCTGGGTTTCTGTGAGTAAAAAAGGCAGAGAGAGGAGGCAGAGTCTTTTTCAGGCCTATTTTGGTGTTTGAGAGAGTATTCATTGGGGCCAGTCCTGACTAGGGTTGGGGAATTCCTGGATATTTTGTGGTGGAGAAGTGACGTCTTCACATTGGGGAGAGGCACCCCTGCTGATTCCCAGCAGCATTTAAAGCCATCCTTTAAATGCTTCTGGGGAGAGGTGGGGGAGGCCATACATGCTTTCATTCCAAGCCTCGAATTTGGGGCTTAGAGTGCAGGCATGTGATCCATGCCTCTCTCCAGCAGCTTGTTAGGAACACGTGGGGAGGAGGCCGGGTGGCCACTCTTGGGGGTGGGGCTTCCCCCACCAGCTGGCTGGCAGGCAGGAAGGAGCCCCTCCAAATCAGGCAACCCCCGCCAAACCAGGAGGTCTGGCAAGCCTAATTGTGCCCCCTAATCTGTGGACCATTAGCACTCCTGTCAAGGCTTCCAGCTAGCTTAGTTTTTTGCTTCTGTCCTATCTTCCTCTCTTCCTGCCTTGTGCACCTGATTCTTTTTTGTTTGGCATTGTCCGGCCTAGGCCTAGAGGCCTGGAGGGCTTGAAGGAAACTGCAGTAACTGTAAGGCCTGCATCTCCCAGGTTCCCTAGAATCCCTCTAATTGGCCAACCAGTAGTTTTAGAGGGAAAACTGGCCCATTGGAGGACAGAGGGATGGGACCTGGGAGAAAAGCATGTAAGACTTTACCCAGAATGGGAGGTGTTCTTTTCTCAGGGAGCGGAGCCAAGAAAAGTTGCTGTGGACAAAACATTTCCCTCACTCAGAAGGAGTGAAACAAATTTAGAGTCCAGAGGCACCTTTAAGAATAACAAAGGTTTATTCAAGGTTTGAGCTGTCATGTGAAAAGCACACTTTTTCAAATACAAGTCCACACAAACACACAAATAATGGCAGCATGAGACTGAAGCAGTATTTGGTCCCAATCCAAATAGCTCTGTGAAGTGTCTGAGTGAGAGGTGATTGATAAGGGCACTGGGCTGCCCTGTCTGATAGTGTCTATATATTAAAAGAAGACAGGGCGGATGGCAAACTGTGACTGCCTGACCAACCTGTATGCTTGGATCTGTGTGACAGAGGTTGTGATGGATGGTTGTGTTTTTGAAGTGGGGTCACAGGTGAAAATGGGAAAAGAAGCCTTCTCTGTGAACTCGCACTTTCTATGCTGTGTCCATGCCAGAAACTTCCTCATGAGGAATATTTATCTGGCACCATTTTTTGTTATCATTCAGGCACTATGTGAACTTCCTCATGAGGAATATTTATCTGGCACCATTTTTTGTTATCATTCAGGCACTATGTGAACTGTGGGCTTTTAATAACCAACAGTGCAATCCAAAGAAGAGTTTCACTTTTTAGCTTGACATAAAATTTAGGCGGTTAGGCTGCAAAGCTATGCACACTTTCTTGAGAATATGTCTGTGTGACAAGTTGGGATGGCAGCAGTAGGTGTTAAAATATTTTTGGCGGGAAAACATTTTCCAGCCCAGTTCCACTGTCCTCATGATGGTAGTGTGTACTGATTCTAGGATTAACCCACAGCACACTTCCCTGTCACACCACCAAATACTTGTGAAAGAAGTCAAATAAATGGTTTTTTGCTGGACTACCAGTGCTTGACTCTATGTACTGGTAGCCACCCCTAATGTAAATCATGATGGTGTTCCTGACTACCCTCCTATCCTGGTAAAACCCAGTGATAACCTTTTCCATGGTTAATAGCAATAAGAGAAGAGGGATTTAACATAACAAGAGAAAAAGGTTAATTTTACAGCTAGGGAAAAGAAACTGGAGATGTTCAGGATCAACTTTATACAAATGTAAATTATGTAGAGACTGAGTCATGGATATCGATTGTGTCAGTGTGGCAGGAAAAGCCAGTAACTGCCAGATCACTTTGGACTTTAAAAGCTGTTACTTTTTCTTCAGGTTAAACTGCAGACCTCTGCCTGCCCAGTAGCTTCCAAAACACCCTGGAAAAACTACAGTCAGAATTGGGCCTTTCCAACAATTTTTAAATGGGTAAATTTTCTTCTAAAATGGTGTTGGCAGCCATGGGTTGGACATGTGTTTGCTGTACCATGTAATTTAGCCCTCATACAGCAGTTAACTTTTTTCTTTGCTCATTTGCACCTCCCCTTCCCTTTTACCTTAGAAGGTTCCAGGGGCCCAGATTGGCTGTTGCTGATGCTCTTTGCCAGACTACAAAAAGAACAAAGGATTGGCAGATAAGAACATAAGAACATAAGAACATAAGAGAAGCCAATGTTGGATCAGGCCAATGGCCCATCTAGTCCAACACTCTGTCACACAGCGGCCAAAATATACCAGGTGCCATCAGGAGGTCCAGCAGTGGGGCCAGGGCACCAGAAGCCCTCCCACTGCTGCCCCCTCCAGCACCAAGAATAGAGTGCATCACCTGCCCCAGACTGAGAGTTCCCATCTATACCCTGTGGCTAATAGCCACTGGTGGACTTCTGCTCCATATGTTTATCTAATTTCCTGTTGAAACTGTCCATGCTTGCAGCTGCCACGACCTCCTGTGGCAGTGAATTCCTTTTGTTAATCACTCTTTGGGTGAAGAAGTATTTCCTTTTATCTGTTCTAACCCGACTGCTCAGCAATTTCATAGAGTGCCCACGAGTTCTTGTATTGTGAGAAAGGGAGAAAAGTACTTCTTTCTCAACCTGCTCAATCCCATTCATAATCTTATAAACCTCGATCATGTCACCTCTCAGCCGTCGTTTCTCCAAGCTAAAGAGCCCCAAGCATTTTAACCTTTCTTCATAGGGAAGGTGTTCCAACCCTTTTATCATTCTAGTTGCCCTTCTCTGCACTTTTTCCAATGCTATAATATCCTTTTTGAGATGTGGTGACCAGAACTGTACACAGTATTCCAAATGAGGTCGCACCAATGATTTATACAGGGGCATGATGATACTGGCTGATTTGTTATTAATTCCCTTCCTAATAATCCCCAGCATAGCGTTGGCCTTCTTTATTGCAGCTACACATTGTGTAGACATTTTCAGCGAGTTATCCACTACGACTCCAAGATCTCTCTCTTGGTCCGTCTCTGCCAGATCAGACCCCATCAACGTGTATTTATATTTAGGATTTTTGGCTCTAATGTGCATCACTTTGCACTTGGCCACATTGAACCCCATTTGCCACGTTGACGCCCACTCATCCATCCTCAACAGATCCCTTTGGAGTGCCTCACAATCCTCCCTGGTTTTCACCACCCTGAACAACTTTGTGTCATCTGCAAATTTAGCCACATCACTGCTTACTCCCAATTCCAAATCGTTAATAAACAAGTTAAAAAGCATCGGACCGAGTACTGATCCCTGTGGTACCCCACTGCTTACCACCCTCCACTGAGAAAGTTTCCCATTTATACTCACTCTCTGTTTCCTATTTATAAGCCAGTTTTTGATCCACAAGAGGACTTGTCCTTTTATCCCATGACTATTGAGCTTACTTAGGAGCCTTTGATGAGGAACTGTATCAAAAGCTTTCCGGAAGTCAAGGTAAATAATATCTATTGGGTCCCCCTTGTCCACATGTTTGTTCACTCCCTCAAAAAACACTAACAGGTTAGTGAGACAAGATCTTCCCTTACAGAACCCATGCTGAGTCTGCCTCAATAGTTTTTGTTCATCAATGTGCCTACTAATTCTTTCCTTAATAACAGTTTCCACCAACTTACCCGGTATCGATGTCAGACTGACTGGCCTGTAATTTCCCGGATCTCCCCTGGAGCCCTTTTTAAAGATGGGAGTGACATTAGCTACCTTCCAGTCCTCAGGAATGGAGGCAGATTTTAAAGAAAGATTACATATTTTTGTCAGGAGATCCACAAGTTCACATTTGAGTTCTTTCAGAACTCTCGGATGAATGCCATCCAGGCCTGGTGATTTATTAGTTTTTAAATTGTCCATCAGTTGGAGGACTTCCTCTCTTGTTACCGCAATCTGATTCAGGTCTTTCAAACCCCCTCCCAAAATCGGTGCTTCTGGAGTGGGCAAACACTTCTCCTCTTCCACAGTGAAGATAGAGGCAAAAAATGCATTCAGCTTCTCAGCCATTTCCCTAGCCATTTTCTCCATCATCCTTCAATAATCCTCTTACCCCTTGGTCATCCAAGGGCCCCACTGCCTCCCTGGCTGGCTTCCTACTTCTAATGTATTTGAAGAAAGTTTTATTGTTGGCCTTTATGTTTTTTGCGATATGCTCCTCATATTCCCTTTTTGCTTGCCTGATCACAGACTTGCATTTTATTTGCCATAGTCTGTGTTCCCTTTTATCAACCTCACTAAGACTAGCTTTCCACCGCTTAAAGGAATCCTTCTTACCTTTTACAGCTTCCATTACTTTATTTGTTAACCATGCAGGCTTTTTTCTATACCTATTTGTACCTTTCCTAACCTGTGGGATATATTTTTTCTGAGCTTCTAGGATTGTCTTTTTAAATAGTCTCCAAGCTTCCCCAATGGTTTTGACCTTCTCCACTCTTCCTTTCAATTTCTTCCTCACATGTCCCCTCATACCAGAGAAGTTACCCCTTTTAAAGTTAAAAGTGGTCGCGTCAGTCTTTTTGGGCAACTCCCTATCTGTACAAATGTTAAACTCAATGACATTATGGTCACTGTTCCCAAGTGGTGCAATCACTTTTACATCTCTCACCAGGTCTTGGGTGTTACTTAGGACCAAATCCAGGATCGCCTCTCCCCTGGTAGGATCTGTGACCATCTGTTCCACAGCACAGTCATTGAGAGTGTCTAAGAACGCAATCTCTTTTTCCCAACTAGAACTCATATTGACCCAATCAATGTGTGGGTAGTTAAAGTCGCCTATTACAACACATTTATTTTGTCTAGCCGCTATCTTTAATTCATTCATCATTTTATAATCCTCCTCTATCTTTTGATCTGGTGGGCGATAACAAACTCCCACTGTTAAGCCTCCTTTTGGACCCACTATTTCAACCCATAGCATTTCCAGAAATGAATCCAATTCTCTTACCCTCTCAATCTTACTGGACAGTATACCCTCTCTGACATACAGAGCCACCCCACCTCCAACCCTTTCCCCCCTATCCTTCCGATATAATTTATAACCAGGAATCACCGTATCCCACTGATTTTCCTCATCCCACCAAGTTTCTGAAATACCCACAATGTCTATTTCCCCCCAACACCAAGCATTCCAACTCCCCGATTTTACCTCGGAGACTTCTAGCATTTGTGTATAAACACTTATAGTTTCCCATGTTTTTTAAGCCCACAGCCTTCCTCTTGCTGCCTCGAGACCTTGCCAGGCAGTTCCTATCATTAGCCACAGTCACAGTGGACAATTGTAATCCATTTCCTTGTACAAAAGTAATAGCTACCCCTTCATCTCTTTGAGATGAGCCATCCCGAACCAGAGACTTTTCATCTCCTGTCGGCTTTCCTCCATTATTCAGTTTAAAAACTGCTCTGCCACCTTTTTGATTTTGAGCGCCAGCAGCCTGGTTCCTTCTCGGGACAAGTGGAGACCGTCCCTTTTGTACAGCTCCCTCTTGTCCCAAAAAGCATCCCAGTGCCTAACAAACTTGAACCCTTCCCCCTACACCACCGTCTCATCCACGCATTGAGACTCCTGATCTGTGCCTGTCTCTCCGGCCCTGCGCGTGGAACAGGTAGCACTTCCGAGAAGGCTACCTTGGAGGTCCTGGCCTTGAGTTTCCTGCCCAACAGCCTAAATTTCTCCTCCAGGACCTCACGACTGCATTTCCCCACATCGTTGGTGCCGACGTGCACCACGACCACTGGCTCCTCCCCAGCACTATCTACTCAGCCTATCTAAAACACGCGTAATGTCCGCTACCTTCGCACCAGGCAGGCAAGTCACCATACGGTCAGTACGCGGGTTCACCACCCAGCTGTCTACCTGCCTAAGGATCGAATCACCAACTACCAAGAGCCCCCTCCCACCCTTCCCAGGGACGGTTCCTTGGTACGAAAGGATACCCGTTCACCAGCTGAAGAAGAGGTCCCTTCTGAGGGCACATTCCCCTTATCCTCAGCATGGTGCCCCTTTTCCCCTTGACCCTCATGCTCCCTGGCAGCAGCCGGGCTGCCAGATCCAGAGTGGGACATATCTAACAAGTCCCCGAGAGTCTTCCCCGTGCACCTAACTGACTGTCCCTGCTTCTCCAGGTCAGCCACCTTGGCCTCAAGGGAGCAAACTCGCTCCCTGAGAACCAGGAGCTCCTTGCACCGAGCACACACCCAAGACTTCTGACCAGTCGGCAGATAGTCATACATGTGACACTCCCTGCAAAACACTGGATAGCCCCCAACCCCCAGCATAGTGTTGGCCTTCTTTATTGCAGCTACACATTGTGTAGACATTTTCAGTGAGTTATCCACTACGACTCCAAGATCTCTCTCTTGGTCCGTCTCTGCCAGATCAGACCCCATCAACGTGTATTTATATTTAGGATTTTTGGCTCCAATGTGCATCACTTTGCACTTGGCCACATTGAACCCCATTTGCCATGTTGACGCCCACTCACCCATCCTTGACAGATCCCTTTGGAGTGCCTCACAATCCTCCCTGGTTTTCACCACCCTGAACAACTTGGTGTCATCTGCAAATTTAGCCACATCACTGCTTACTCCCAATTCCAAATCGTTAATAAACAAGTTAAAAAGCATCGGACCGAGTACTGATCCCTGTGGTACCCCACTGCTTACCACCCTCCACTGAGAAAGTTTCCCATTTATACTCACTCTCTGTTTCCTATTTATAAGCCAGTTTTTGATCCACAAGAGGACTTGTCCTTTTATCCCATGATTATTGAGCTTACTTAGGAGCCTTTGATGAGGAACTTTATCAAAAGCTTTCCGGAAGTCAAGGTAAATAATATCTATTGGGTCCCCCTTGTCCACATGTTTGTTCACTCCCTCAAAAAACACTAACAGGTTAGTGAGACAAGATCTTCCCTTACAGAACTGATCTGAATAAAGATCTGAAAAAGAGGACAGACTTGGATCCATCTGTTACAACTTCCCATTGAATTTAACGGGACTTGTTACCAAATACACGTACAAAGGATTGTGCTGTAGGATTTTGTTTTTAAATTATTATTTTTTTGTTCTACACTAGCTCTAGGCATTTTTCTGTGTTACTATTTATTGTTTGTTTTATTGTTTTGTCATTTTATATGTGCTGGCTTGAATGACAATTTATATAAAGGAAACATATACATAACACATTTCTTAGGTATGCAAAAACCCTAAGCTCTGCTGTAAACATAACTATAATGTTCCACAAATTTGAATCCAAAAGAGGAATCCTCTTCAGAACAGAATCTGTTAAAATTAATGTAATTCAGTTTTATGTGATATGAATTATTATCAGGCATTAATTGTCCAAGATGTTTGATGAGAAGAAAACTTTCATTTATAGCTCTGTAACCACAGTATTTTAGGTAATCCTGTGCAGTATCACACATTCTAGTCACTTCTCTCCACTGTTAAAGCTGTCTTTGGCATTTGGTGGTCCATCAAGAAAAACTACATAGTAAGTGTCTTGTTTCTTTTACGGTTTTTTTTGCCCTTATCTGGATGAGAGGAGTCAGAGATCTTATGGGAAGGATCCTATGAGGAAGGTCCTAAATTTTGTCTTTGCTCCTCCATGTGAAGAATCTCAAACAGTAAGTCTTAGGAAAAACTGTCTTACTGAAGCCCCAGAAGAATCTGTATCAGTCAGAGTAGGCAACACTGAACAGACCATTTGTTTGACTCAGGATATTGTATAGGCTTCATCTATGTTTTTCAGAAAATCCCCATGGCTGGATTTCTCAAATGCATAATCCCCTCTGTAAATACAGAGGGCATCTCTAAGAAAAACAGCTACAGGTAAAGCTGATATACATAGTTACCATTGCCTACTTGTTTCCCAAGTTTTAATCAGTGTAATGTCAGTGTCCTTTTGACTTCACCCTTCCATAGTTTAATTATTCCTTTATTCTATTCGATAGTATTCTGTACACACAACATATTGGTGTGTAAGGAAAAGTGTGTTCACTCTGGCTCCTAGCTTACATCTGAGTACACTGTTCCTTATGTATATTTGCTGAATTTGGACACAGTACCTATGCATGCATAGCTTGTGTATGTTTTGTGCATGTGCTCATGTTTAAGTGAATGCATGATGGGGGGAGTCAGGGTCAGCATATTCTGTCACATGTTGTGGCAAGGCTAACATGCTCATTCCTGCACATATACAACCCTCCTGTACAAGTGTCCAGATATACCCTCCTCTGAGACTAGCACATTCCCTGAGGCCTGGAATAAAATCTAAAGATTTCAATTTTCTTGGTCCTTCTCCAAGGAAAGACCAGTTACAATTCCTGAATTATGTAAGGCAATAAAGAAGTGCCAGATTGCTGATCCTGCTCCCTCAAAACATAGACATTCAACTTTCATGTAGCCTTTCCTCTCTGCATCTCCAACTTTAATTTTGTATTTGTTACAAACAAATGAATAATGGTGCTGCATAGGATAATATAATCTGAAGTCTAAAGAAGTATATTTTCTGATTGAAAACTGAAAAAACCCTTGAAAACATTGAGAAAGAAAAAATGAGTAGATTATTTTTTATGAAGTCACTCTTCAGAGACAAATTTCATTTGATTTATACTCTCTGAACATTTTGTCTCATGCAGAGATTTCTGCTTGATTTACTAGGTTCTTCAGAGCATCTGAACTGGAATTGGGCTACTGGGCTGCAAAGTGAATTAGAGCAGTTACAGTGTGTTGCTTGACCTGAGAGGCATAATTCATCACATTTAAATGCAGAGGGCAGTCTGTAACACTTGCTGCAGGTTACAGACAGCAATAATGATACTGGGCCTTCCTTTAATTATATATATCTAGCAAATGAAGGGAAGTGTCTAATGGCCCGTCTGAACTCAAAAACTTGGGAGTGAACAATGGGGATTAATGTTGCAAATGATGTACATACCTAATTAAAGCTAAATTAGGACTAATTCTGAAACTGATTTTATAATTTCTGTATTGAGTAGAATCACTGGTTGCGTTCACATGGGCAGTTTGATCCATTGCCCTTGCTGTTCCCTTATGGATTTAAAGTGCACGATCAGACTGCAATGTCTGTCTGTTGATCCCCAGTCGTTCAAGTCCCCTTCTCCCTTCCCCTTGCTGCATGTTTCTTTGATACCTGAGAAAGTCTGGTCTTGTTGGTCTGAGCTGATTCCAAAACGGATTTCCTACTGACTGATTGCACTCTTGTACACCCAAGCTGTCAGGCAGGTCTGACTAATCTCTTGTTTTCTGTCCACCATTTAAAAAAACTAGTTAGTGATGTGCGCACAACTGCTGATTTGCACCTCCCCCCCAGGGCTTCTCAAAACTTTGTTTTCCTTTTAAAAACCCTAAAAGAAAGATGCCTCTGTTCTTCAGCTTATCCTTTGGAGAAGGGGTAAATTGAAAAGATTAGAGGGAAAATGGCAGTGAACTCCATATCCCAGCATTCTCAGCAAGCGCTTGTGTGATTGTGTGATTGTTCAGAGGACAAACTTGTGTGATTGTTCAGAGGACAAACTTGTAAAAAAAAATGGCTGACAGCCCCATGAACTACATATCCCAGCAGGCTCATCCATGCTTGTGGGCATGCTCTAAGGACCAACTTTTTGAAAAAATGGCCAATGGGCTGACTCCATCCCTGCTGCCATCTGATCACTCCAGGGCCAGTAGAAGCGCTTTGAAGTGCAGTAAAAGGGGTGAGTCTGATCACGATTCTCTGGCACAAAATAATCTGGCTCAATTAAAAGGTGGGGCAACAGTGGATTGAAGTGCCTGTCTGAATGTGACCCCTGACAATTTATTGGTGAATCAAACTTGCCTATAAAATTCAAACTTTTTTGGGCTTCAACCCAATCCTGGCTTTGAAACCTGTGGGCTGTTCACCTTCCAGCATTTTATAGTATGAATGTAGCCCTTCCAAACCCCAAGAACTTTGCAGCAGGTTTTGGTTTTTTTTTGGACCATCCATCTTCTGCCCTTTTGCTTCATTACAGGAAAACCCCAGAGATCAGTCTCTGCTCAACTTTTCTTCCCTCTCCTTTGATTGATGCCTTAGTGTGCAGCATTGCTATGTGCCCTTCTTTTTGCTCCTTCTACCCTGGAACCTCCAAGACCTTCACACTCTTTGGACAGGCTCGTAGGTTTTTGTATGCCCCCCCCCTCATTTGTTTCTTTATTGCTTATGTGTTAGAACTACTTAGGGTTATGTTTACTGTGTATCTGTGTGAAGGGGATGGGGGTGGATGAGCATATAGCTCCCTGTGTGCTTCTAGGTTTTGTTGATTTAAACTTCGATTCCATTTTCTTCCTATTTATTTCTGGGAATCTCCCCATTCTTATACTGAAGTGCTACTCCAAATTTTGGACTGTGGTATACATAGGCATCAGTTCTTTAATATACTCTTGCCCTAGAATATACATGTATGTGCTTGATGCTCAAGGAGAACAGTCCAAACATTGGGGGTCATACATATGCAGGGCATCTGAGTAACAAGCTCTCCCTCCTTCCTTGCCTAGGGTTGCCAGGTCTGGGTTGGAAAACACCTGGAGATTTTGGGGGTGGAACCAGGTGAGGGTGGGGTTTGGGGAGTTTGCCATAGAGTCCACCCTTCAAAGCAGTCATTTTCTCCAGGGGAGCTGACCTCTGTTAGCTGGAGATCAGTTATAAAAGCGGGAGATCTCCAGGCCCCACCTGGAGGCTGGCAACCCTATCCCTGCCACTGGCAGCCTCTTCCCAGGAAAAATATGGCTCAGCTGTATGATGGCTGCTGCCAACAGTGTCAGATTGGGCCCAGATTGCACTGGGCTGGGCCCAGTCGCAAGGAGACCATCGCTGTTGGGCTGGGCCCAGTTGTTCAGAGGCTGCTGCTAGTCTGGGCCTAGTTTTGTGGTGGCTGCCACTAGGCTGTTGCGTGGTGGTTGCTGCAAGGCAGGGTCCAGTTGCACAATGCCTGCCATCACTGGATATGGACTAGCTGAGTGTAGTGAGTCTCTGGTGGTTATTGCTGGGCCTGTCCCTAGCAAGTCCTCCTCCATTAGGGGACATGACAGGTAGGGCTGCCACCCTCCTGGTGGGGCCTGGGAATCCCCTGGAGAAAATGGCTGCTTTGAAGGGTGGACTCTATGGCATTGTAGCATGCTGAGGCCCCTCCCCACCCCAAACCCCACCCTCTCCTGGATCCACTCCCAAAGTTTCCAGGTATTTTCCAACCCAGACATGGCAAACCTAATGACAGTATAGGGGGACAGGATCTTTTCTAGCTCTATTTGACCTTCAAGGGCTCTCCCCTGGGGCTTTACTTTTTAAAACTAAACTTTAGAAGGTTCAGCAATATTGTTGTGGTTGTCTAGAAACCTCCAAAATGGCTCCTGAGAAGTCAGTTGGCATTCTTTTCTTAAAAGTGACAGGCTTTTTCCTATTGTTTTCGGGAGTTTTACTGGATTTTTTTGTTTTTGGATTTCAGATTTTTCTACAAACCTGGGACTTTCTTCAGATATGTAGAGAAATATTTTCTATCTGTCCCTAGATCCATTTCTTAGGTCTATTGATCCATACTGTATGGCTCTGTTCAGTATTAGATATATGACAAGTGGGGACCTGCAGGCAACTTGTAGAGATGGTGAATCCCTTCCCCCTCTTTGCTTCCTTCCCTTTTCCTCTTTATCAGTCTTCCCCCTCTTTCTATCCTTTCCCTTATTTACCTACCCTCATCTCTTCTGCCCCCTCATCCTTTCTCTGTCAATCTACCCCCTTCTGTGATAACCTACCCATTTCCCCCTTTCTCCCATACCCTTTATCTGTTGACCTTTCCCCCATTTCTCCTATTCCCCCTTTCCCCCATTTCTCCTATTCACTTTATCTGTTGACCTGCCCCCTATTTCACTCCTTTCTCCCCCTTTCTCCCATTCCCTTTATCTATTGACCTGCTCACTATTTCATTCCTTTCTCCCATTCCCTTTATCTGTGAATCTATCCAGAGAGTCAGTTTGGTGTATGAGCACGGACTTTAACCTGGGAGAACTGTTCTCTCAGGAGCAGTTCTCTCAGGAGTTCTCTCAGCCCCATCTACTTCACAGGGTGTTTGTTGTGGGGAGGGGAAGGAAAAGGAGATTGTGAGCCAGTCTGAGAAACCTTTGGATAGTGAAGTACAGGGTATAAATTCAATATCTTCTCTTCTTCTATCCTTCATCTCTTTGCTCCCCCGCTTTCTCCATCTGTCTACCAAACCCTTGCTGC
Source organism: Gekko gecko (assembly GCA_029375565.1). Classification (NCBI taxonomy): domain Eukaryota; kingdom Metazoa; phylum Chordata; class Lepidosauria; order Squamata; family Gekkonidae; genus Gekko; species Gekko gecko. The sequence continues at coordinate 68,572,281 of JAPDNY010000004.1, read as the reverse complement.
TCTCCCTACCTACCACCCACCCCTGGTACTTCACTCACCCTCACCTTTTCAGCTCTCCCCACCTACCCCCCACCCTTAGCACTCCACTCACCTCCGCTCTTGCTGCTCTCCCACCTACCCCCCATCCTTGCCACTCCACTCACCCACCACTCTTGCTGATCTCCCTGTCTACTTCCCCATCCTTGGCATTCACTCACTCGCCACAATTGCTCTCTTCCCACCAAGTGGGGGCCTGTAAGACTCATGGGTGTAATCCCTCTCCTTACCTTAATTACCATCACTGCTGCTATCTTTGGGGGTCTCACGCCCCCCCATCAGCATCAGCGTGCCAAAGCTTCTTCTCCCCTTCACCAGTAGGCCTACCAAGGCTTCTCCCCTCCCTCATCAGCACTGATGGCATGGGACAGCAAGCCCTGCATGGTTCCCAGCTGCCAGGCCCACCACACCTTTTCCCCCCAGCCCACCTTCAGCAACAGGAAGTCCTGTGTGGTTCTCAGCTGCTGAGCCTTTCTCCAACCATCAAGGGCAGTGGGCCCTGTACAGCTGCCAACCACTGGGAGCCTCTAAGGCTTCTCCTCCCAGAGGCCTTCAGGAGAGGCTCTGGGGATGGCCCTGGCAGAGGACACTGAGAAATGCTCCAGGCCCCACCACCCACCTTACATCTGGCAGCAACAGTCCCTAGGAGTAGCTCTGAACCCAGAGTGGCTCCCAGCATTCTCCACAGCTGCAGCTGGCATCAGAGACTCTCTTGGAGTCCTCTGGCATGCAGTTGGGGCCAGGAGTGCTCCACCATGGTGGCCAGTCAGGGTGGCAACTGGTGTGATGTGCTGTGGTGGAGCATCTCCTGGCATCTGCTGGCACCATGTGTACAGGCTTTGAGCCCTCTCACCCCCAGTCCAGGGGATAAGAGAGGCACAACTCCTGAACTCTGCCAGCATGTACAGGATCTTACTCCTCTCTCACGCCAGTCCAGGAATGAGAGATACCAAAATCCCACATGCTTAAACAAACCCAAGAGTATGTCTGCACACACTCCTGGCTTATCAGTAGTCACTGCCACCAAGATCTCTTACATCAGTGCCCTCACCAAAGTTCAGAAGCAGAGATCTAAGCTCCTGCCTGGTCTAGAGGACTTAGCAAGTTTACCAGCTCTGTGCCAGAGCTGCAGATAATTAATTAACACACAGTGGTAGCCTTCAGCTGAGTCAACTCAGGCAACGAGATTTAGGCTTAGAATGCAGTTGCAACCCATGACTCAAACTCAGATAATATTAATTGATATTATCTTTATTTAGTACAAAGCATGCATGTAACAAGAGGCTAGCAAGAAGGTACATAAAACAAATAGGATCTATAGCTTGTTCAGCTCTAACTATACATACAGATATTCATAGTCACCAGTTATTCAGGGAAACCAGGTAATTCAATGTCCATTGTTACCAGGGAATCTTCAGGATGTGCCACATGATTGCATTGGGCAGTTAAGGCCAGCTTTTCTGCCCACTAGTCAAATTCCATGTTGCAGGTATGTAATCCAAAAGGGAACTCTCTCTCAGAAAGAAGCTAACTTTCCAAGAGAACTCTGTCTCTCATCCCATAGGGTGAGCACAACTCCCTCCCTCTCACATCATAATTGAATATGGCTATTTATCCAGTCACAAAGGGGATGAAGAGGTGTGTCCAACTATCTAGGTGCAGGCATTGCTGACGCGACTAAAGGCACGTCTGCTGAGCTTTGATGTGTTAATGCATGGGACATCTGTGTCCCCCCCAGCTTGAGAAGATGCCGCAATGTCTGTTCTTCTCAGCAAAGGTGTTAATATGGGTATGAAGCTTGGCCATCTGTGCAGGCCATCTGCTCAGGTGACAAAAGTCACATGGATATGTTAGCAGCTAGACCATTTGGGCCTAGCAGGAATGAATCAGGAAAGTCTTTTCCTATACACCATGGCTAAGCAAGGAGCCACTCCAGGCATCTACCACCACTACCACTGGGCAAGGAGCTGGTCCTGACATCCTCCATCATGGCAGCCAGACCCCAGCTCCAATGGTAAGTGCACTGTCTGTGCCTATGCAGATGCTTCCCCCTCCCGGGCAATTTAAACCCCCCAATAGATTTTTGCTAAGATCAGGGATTTTTCTGCAAATCTAAGGTGTGTCCCAAGTGTGAGAAACATCTCTTTACCCTCCATGTGCCCCCTATCTGTAGAAATAAGTATCCACACATGGGGGAACAGTTGGGAATCAGATATACTGATGTAACTTGGGGAGGATGTAACAGATCCATAAAACTATGCATGAGATGGAGAAAGCTGATAGATCTTTTTCCTACTACATATTAGAATTGCTATACTAGAAATACAACAATTTAGAGAGCCCCAATGAAGTTGATTAGAAAAGAAAGTACTTATTCACACAGAACATAATAAACTTTTGGAATTCACTGGCATCACAGCAGCCTGGTGATATTTGTCAGGTTAAATGACTTTCAAATGGAATTAGACACATTCATGGAAAATTGATCCAACAATGATAGTTAGTTATGTTGGCTAACCAGGAACCTCCGTGTTCAGAGTCAGTTGTCAACAGCCATTAATTAATTCATTCATTTAGACAATTGCTATGCCACCTTTCCACAGAACCTTCCCAAGGCGACTTACAAAATAAAACATAACAAAAACAAAACATGATAGCAACAGATGAGGTTTTGTCTTCCAGGACATCTGGTTGGCCACTGTGGGAATGGTCTGATCCAGCAGTGTTCTTCCGTTGTTAATACTAGTCAAAATACCATTGCCAAAATCTGGTGAAAAATGGGTTAGACTCATGGACATAGAAGGTCAAAGGGTATAAGCAAGGGCATCAATGGATAGATCCATGATAACAAGCAAACCTAGCACAATCCAGACTTATTCCACAAACACAAAGCAAGAACTGAAAGGGAATATAACTCAAGCAGGTGAGAGAGCACTGTTTAGTCATGTATATAGTGCATATATAGATGGCACACTATAAGGAATTAAACATTTGGAACACATTTTGAGAAACAAGTTATCAGCTTTTCAGATGGGAAACTCTTATGCAAGATAATCCTTTAGTAGAGAATGTAAAGCCCAGGCAGGCAGATAGGCATATTCTCTCCTTCATATCACACAGACTCTTTCTCTGCCTGCCTGCCACTGACCCTTTGACTGATTGCTCTGCTAGTTGCTTCTGGAGGGTAGCTACTCCATTCTGAAAGCTGACCTTGAAACTTAAAGCTGGTGCTGCCAGTCACCATACTAGGGTTGCCACCCTCCAGGTGGGGCCTGGGGATCTCCTGCATTCAGATGACCTAATCACAATCATTGCAAGAAATGGCTGTCCAGATTGGAGAAATCATGGATTCAAAGTGCAAATATCCAGGAAGTACTTGATTTTCCAGGTGTAGGAAAACTTGCTAGGGAACCGGGAGGATTGCACAAGTGAGCCCACTTCAGTGCGGGAGAGGGATGTGGCCATCTGATCAGCAATTTTAAATGTGAGAGGGAACAGCAGTGAAACCTGATCAAAATGACCGTGTCACTACAGCCTAAGAAGGCGTGGGGAGGAAGGAAAGGACAAAGGGATATATATCCTATGCTCAAAAAAGATCAGCAAAAAAATAATAATCCAGAAATAGCAATTTGCTCTTTGAAAAGTCTGCAGCAAACAGAATATATCAAGGAAGAGTATTTTTTCAAGTCAATTAGCATGGTTTTAAAACAGTTAATTGAGATGTGGCTTTGTATTGTAAATGTGGCCATGATGACATTTCTTTATTCAGACATGATAGAATTCCACCTTTTGCTTGCTCTTCTTGATCCTCTGTCTGTCTCTCATTTACTCACCAGCAAAAGAGAGAGGTTATGTGGAATGAAGCAGAGGAACTCACCAATGTCTGCAAGAGCTCATTCTGAAATTAACAGCATGGAAATTCTTTCTGAGGTCTCACTAGGGACTACCAAATCCAAACTGTAACAAGCAAAAGGAGCAAGGAAAAAGCACTGGCCTTCTAAAGCAAGAAGAAACATCTCTAGGGGTCCAGACTTATTCACATTTTTAACCCCTAAATTGAAGAGGAGCCACTCTCTCTCTCTCTCTCTCTCTCCAACCTTCCCCCCTGGTGGCCATGGGGAAAGTAGGACCATGCAAAGGACAGCATTCCCTTTATGCATTTTTCCATTTGAATCTCCCAGCAGGAAGGAGGGATCAGATGCTCAGGATCTGTAAATTCGAAACAGATTAGTAATCTTTCCCTCTTCCAGTTATTTGACTTGTTTGCACTCCAGTCCTGTAATCTGTATTTACTCTAGAGTTTTGCCAGTAGAATAAAGCTGTATTAGTTAAGAGAAAGGAATTGCCTTCACTCCTACCTACCTGTCTTGCTGTGGCTCATGTTACAAAAGCAGCCTCATTTGGATATTCTTCTTGGCTCCCGACTAGGGAGGGGTGTAGGAATTGGAGGGGGGTATGGAAAGAAAAGGTTTTGATGAATTTTGCTTAAGAGGGAGCTGGGGAGCAGGGAGCGATTCCTGCTGAAATAAGTTCCCTCACCAAAATGACTTCTTCCGTGGCTTTTGAACAGGGCTGGGCCTTGCTTGCTTGCTTGCATGAGGGTTGTTTGCCTGAGCATAGAAAGAGGGTGGTATGTTGGGTGCTTGAGGCAGAAGCATAACAATACCTTACTCAAAAGTATATAAAATCATTATATGTATTCATTAAGGTCAGGAATACATTGTGTATTATATGATGTTTTTAAAAGCTTCTATATTTTAACAGCTGTACTGCAAAGAGATATTGGAGGTCCCCTCCCAAGGATTTGTGTGTATCCAATGGAATTTCTGACTTCCCCCCTTTTCCCCCTTTGATCAACCAGCTCCAGCACCATTTCAGAAAGTGCTGTATGAAATGCAAATTTAAAATCCAGTTTGGATCATGGAACTCATTCTTTGAATTTTTGGGCATGTTTGGGAGTTCTTGGGTTGTAAGTGCCCTCCTCCAGAGGAAGGGCCTGATCCATCAAAGCAAGGCACTACTATTAGCTGAGCAGAGTGGTCGAATACAACCATTATTTCTGTATCACCTTTTTGCATTTCTGTATTACCTTTGTTAAATTCAGATACTTCATAAAAACAGTAAGGAACAGCCAAAGGATTTGATCAGCAAAAATACTGTGGTAAGAGAAATCTGTGTATCTTGTTGGGGTGGATCCAACCATCCTCTAAGTAGCCTTCCTCCAGCCTCCAGCCTTCCTCCAGACTTTCCAACTTAACTGGCTCATCTTTCAATGGAAGAGCCACTTAATTTGGAGGTTGGGTCTTTGGATTGGAGGAAGGCTTCAAACCTGAGCCAAAAGGAACCTGGAGCATATCTATTTTAATAAATAAACTTTGTTCAGTAGAGTGGTAAGGAGCCATTCTATTTAACTGAAGTACAGGGCCCACATAAACAATTTAACAATATTACATCCTTCTAAATCCATTTAAGTCAATGGGTTTAGGTGTAACTCTGCTCAGGATGGCACTGCGAGAGAGCTGCAATTAATTCAAACTGTGCCCCCCCCCTCCCTTTTTTATCAATGTAGGGTCATGTTGCATTGTTTATCAGTAACACTGCCAGATTCCTGAATTTCACAGCATCTTCTCTGTGTTGTCATATTTGTGTGCAGTTCCCTGCTGTTTTTTGCTTGCATATTCATAGGTGTCTGATGTGCCTTCCGCCTCACTAGTGGGTGTCTGTTATGATTGTGTTCTTCTTGGAAGCCGTTGTTCACATTAATTGACAGGGAAAAATGGGTCTAGCAGATCCTTTTTTGTAGGCCTTCCTAGGAAACTGAAGGCTAGAAATAAGGATGAGTTTTCCTTGGTTTGACTGGAATATTGATTTCAGTGAAGCAGTGGGCGTTTTCGACAATATAGTGGGTGTTTTCCTCCACTGTTCCCCACCCTATTGGGTTGGAATTATGTTGCAATAATTGCTTGTTACTATATATGAAAACATGATCACAGAAGGTCATGGTCAAAAAGTACAAAAAATGCAAGTAAGAACTAGTGCTATACACCCTTAAGTAGACTTTAGATGTTGCTGATAAGCCTCCATTTTGTTTTTCATTCTCCCCCACCCACCACCATCTTAGTGCTGGGGACAGCTTCTTCTCTTTCTGTCTCTGTCTCTGTTTCTCTGCATGGAATCACTAAACAGTTTTGGCGATTACCATAACAAAAGACGAGACAGCCAGCTGAGGCATATGACTGTGCTTAATTTCATCACCTTTACTGGAACAGAATGTCTCTGGGAAAGGTGATGCCTCACCCAGTATCTGGCCATCAGTCTGTTAATCAAGACCTGTCAATCATTAATCAGTGTGTCTTTAGCCATATAAAGAATCTATTGTATTAGCATTTCTTGAAGAAAGATTTTTCTTGCTTCAGATTGATCTAATTTAGGCTATTTTAAATTGCCTGCCAAAACTACACTCCTCTGATCAGATCAAGACAGCCTCAAACACACACCCTCTTCATCTATGTGCTTCTTTTGGTTCATCCCTTTGTGCAGCTAAAGGAACCCGCTCTGACACACATTATGTCTCTGCTTCTCTAACCACTTTGGACTATGTAAAGAGATAATTTCTGCTTTTTTTTTTTTTTTGCTTTCCCCCCCTTGATGCTTAGATGCTTGCACACACATCCCAACCTTGGAAATCAGAACTTTGCTTGGATTGTATGAATAGGTAGCTATAATCACCTTGGCTTTCTCTCTTACTCTACCTTCTAGGTGTTGCCAGAGTTCAGGAAATAATCCAAACCATGCTTTGGAGTTTGCTTTCAGTGAATTTACTGCAACAGGATTTTTGCAAAAAGGCGACTCACTGGAGACTACTAATGCAACAGAGATGTCTTCAGAGCACAAGCACTGATATATACTAACACACAGCAGGAAGAGAAACAACAAGAGGTAGACTGAACTGCACAAAAAAAAAATCAATAAACCCTAAACACTAGAAAATGCACCACAGCTCCTCCTAGAGTACAAGTGGACTAAACTACCCTTTCAGCAGTATTTACAGTAACTAGACTCTTAGCAGGCTGTTACTTCTCCAACACACCTTCTTGACAGCATGTGTACTATTCCACCATAGTCTCTCTCAGCCCCACCTACCTCAGAGGATTTGTGTTGTGGGGAAGGGAAGGGAAAGGAAAAGGGATTGTAAACCACTCTTAGACTCCTTCAGGCAGTGAAAGGCGGGGTATAAATCCAATCTCTTCTTCTGAGTACTTCATTTAATTTCTCATTCCATATTTTGACTGCTTGCTTTAGGCCATAAATACTCCTTTGGAGTTTACATACAAGGGTCTGGCCTTCTGATTTCTCAAAGTAAGGTTGCTATCCCCCCAATGAAGGCAGGAATTCCCCCAATTTTGGGCCCCCCAATCCAGCTGGCCAGTGGGGGAGCCCCACTCCCAAAGAGCCCTGCCATGTCTGATGTGCCCAGTGCAATGATGCTAGAGCATTCCTTTCACAATATGCCTAGTGCAATAATGTCACTTCTGAGTAACATCATTGTGCCGCACATGCAAAGTGTACATGCCAGGACACCGAGGAGAGCAGGTTGGAAACCCCCCACACACACACTAGCAGAAGGTAAGGACCTGGCAACTCTATTTCAAAGCCAGGTGGCTGGTCTTTGCAAATATCTTCTGTAATATCACCATACAAAAAGGCGGTCTTTATGTCTAAATGTTTGGCATGCATTCCCTTTCCAGCTGCTAAACTCAGTAAGGTTCTTATAGTGGGGTACTTTACTACTGAAGCAAATGTCTCATCGTAATCCTCACCATATTTTTGTGAATATATCCTCACCTTTGTAATAAGTCTTGCCTTATACTTTTCAATTTCACCTTCTGCATTGTATTTAATTTTGAATGTCCATTTGCATCCTATAGTTTTGCGCCCAGGTGGCGATTTGGTGAGTGTCCAAGTCTTATTCTTATGAAGTGATTGTATCTCTTCTGCTGCTGCCTCTCTCCACTTTCTGGGCTCACTTTCAGGCAACTTGGAGTGGCAAAGGCTCATGCATTTTCTCAGCTTTGGCTATGTAGGATAGTCTGTGAAGTGGAATACCTTTAGTTGCTTGGGCTGTAACTTTGCTCAGTCCCGTTTCCTCTTGAAATCCTGACAAGTCTGTGATGAATTCCACCTCTGCTTTGCTTGGTCTTGCTGTCTCTTGCTCACTAGTTAATGAGTTTTCTTTAACTTCTGTGAGTTGCATCAGATTTAGTCCCGTAGTCTCATCAAAGTATACTGTACAACTTATTGCAACCTTGTCTGTCTTCGTGAATAGAATTCTGTACCCTTTACAGTGAACACTGTAACCCACTAGTATTCCGTCTGTGGCTCTATTGTTCAGCTTTGTGTGTTTTTCACTGGGAATGAAGGCATAGGCTTTGAGTTTGAACACTCTGATGTGCTTGATCCTTGACTTTGATCCATGCCATAATCTGCTTGGAGTGCAATCAGCTGTTTTTTATGGTAGTCTATTCTGTAGGTATGTTGCATTCATAATTGCTTGACTCCAATACTTATCTGGCAATCCAGCATCCAGAAGCGTGTATCTGGCCATTTCAACTAAGGTGTGATTCTGCTGCTCCATTTTTTTTAGGTATGTATAGTATGGTTGCCTGGTGCTCTATACCCTGTTCCATTAGGTACTGCTTCATTAGGTACTGTTCCATTAGGTACTGCTTCACTTCTTTATTTGTATACTCCCCCCCTAATTTTCTGTACAGAGTGTTTGTGGCTTCCTTTGGAACTTATTGGTGGAACTTATTTTGGAGTTTCCCAAGCATTTCACTCTTTTGTTTCAGGAGATACATGACAGTGTACCTGGAGTAGTCATCAATGAAAATCATGGGTCTTTGTTTCCTCCTGATGTCACAGTTCTCATAGGTCTGCAAATGTCACTATGCATTATCTGTAGGGGATGTGTAGACTTGCTTTCACTGCCTTTAGGAAGTGAGGCACATATAGCTTTTGCCTTTATGCAGCATGTACACTTCATATATGTTTGACACAACATAATTTTCATGTCCTTGGTTAAGCCTCAATTTTCAAGCTGTTTTATGGATTGTAGGTGTCTGTGTCATAGATGTCTGTGTCACAGGTGGATACAGTTGTTGTGACAAACTTGTGTAGTGATTCTAGCTTCCTCATTTGGTAAGGTAAGCTTATAAAAATGCTCCTTCACAATTCCTCTGAATATAACCTCTTTCTTCTTCTTAATCTCACACTAGTTTCTTTGAAATTTCACTGTAAGGTGCTTCACAGACAGGAGGCTGCCCTCCAGTTCTGGAATATACAGGACATTTTTCACAAGCACTTTAAGAATCCCACAGCACTTTAAGAATCCATACCCAGTTCCTTTTGCAGTGATGCTTTATCCATCTGCAAGAAAGAACTTCTCCTTTGTGCTGATGTCAAGATCTGTGAAGAATTCCTGGTTGCTTGTAATGTGGCTTGTGGCACCTGAATTGTTGTCCATAAATTGTAGTTCTTAACTGTTTTTAAACTATTAATGTATTTATATTATGATGCTGAATAGCTTTGTGATCTGCCCTGAGCCCACTTGTGTGGGGGGGCAGAATTTAAGTTCAACAAATAAATAAATAAATAATCAATGTATCATCCATTTGACGTGTTGTTCCACGTAGCTTTTAAATATCCATTCCATTCTTCATCTACAGATTCACTTGCAGTTTTCTTAACCCTTTCTTTGGGGGAGTCTGTGATTTGTTTAGTCCTCCAGATCAAACTATTCTTTTTCAGATGTCCGGCCCTTTTGCAGCAGTAACACACACTGGTTTCTGTTACATGCTTTATCACCTCATTTACCTTAAGACCTGTTTCTGGTTTTTCATTGTCTTCACCTGCTTGTAGTTTTTTTCTGCAATTATACTCATCCATTAATTTGCCCTTAACATATTCATCTGTTAGATCTGCATCTGGTCTAGTCTCAAGAGCACTGATGAGTGGACCATAGGACTCTTCCAGACTACACATTAATAGTGGTATTAACTGATTGTCTTTCATTTATTCTCCAAGTCCACACAACTGTTCTACAATCTCTAGAATGGCATTTACATGTTCACACATATCTTGCTCTCTGCCAGGTCTCATTTTATACAGTTTATGCAGCAGATATAGTTTGCTGTTTAGGTCTGAATGTTTGTGCACTTTCTGGAATGAATTCCACATACCTTTAGTGGTTTCTTCTTTCCTTCTGTGGATCAGCTGATCATCTTCCACTAAAAGGCTTATAATTGCCTTTGCTTGCCTGTTTTTCTTGTCCCATTCTGCAGGTTCGTTAGCTGGTCTGTCAGTGCTTAAAACATCCCAGAGGTCATCTTTTCACAGCAGCATTTCTAGTTTGAACTTCCACAACAGATAATTGGCATTATTCAGTTTGGGCACTGCAAACTTAGTATCTGTACTGCTTGCCATTGTGGTGCTAAATGTCTCCCCATGCCCGAATGTTAACTGCCTATAAAACAGAGATATGTTTACATAACTGTATAGAATTTGGTAGGGAGAAGCCAATGGGTCTGGGTACAATTTCATATAATTTCTTTTGATCTGAAGCATTTGGATATATGGAGATATTGAATAATGCTTAGAATTTTTTCAGTTATACAGTGGAACACATTTGAACCAAGGAAGACTCAAACTGGTTGGCAACATTGGGACATTATAAATTATGGTCAGGATCAATAATTCTATGTGTGAGCAGAAGACCCATTCACTCAGGGAGAAATTTCCAATTTTAGGCAAGTACCCTTCTATCTGCAGCCCCTGTATTTCCATCACATGCCATTCCAGAAGGCTCTGTGATCCTCTGAAGCAGCTTTTCTGGTAGAAGAGAGGTAAGGAGAGGGCAGGAAATCCCTACTGCTTGAGCAGAATGCCATTTGTGTTTACCTTTGTTTATATGCCTGGCAATGTACAACAAAAAAATCTTGCAGTTGACGGACACATGCTATTGCCAGGTAAAAGGAGGTACATTCAAGAGTCCTTAAATGGCCACAACAGAGCATGCAATGCATCACTGCAGCAAAGAATAGAATAAGGAGAGTTTTAATTACTCATAGTCATTACTGGCTGTTGGGAAGCATCTATTAACTGCTTAACCTAAGAGTAAATCTAGAGCATAGCAAACCTTGCTGTAATGCCAATTTGATATTTATGTATAGCTTATCCATTGTCCTGTAATGAGATTGTGTTTGGTATGTTAATGAATGCTGAGCAGACATCTTACTTTCTGAGGAGATACACATGAAACTGATGGATGCCAGGCAAATGCTTATGAAAAATACCAAAAGCAAACACACATACACAAAATAATTGCCAGGGAAAACTTCCTGTGCACAGGCCATGTGGAGAAAGCAGAGGAACATAGAATGGGTGTTTTGTTTATGAAGATATGTAAAAATGCTAATGAATATTGAGTGAACGTCTTTTTGCTCAAGATATTCCGGGAACGCTGGCAAATTTGAAATGGATTTTTGCTAACAATGAGATAAGGAGTATGCTAATAGCTGCAGAATAGATGGTGTGCCCTCTGCTTTAAAAAAATATGTGGAGAAGAAATTAATTGTTCACTTGCAAAAAAAAAATGGTTATTCCATGGACCAGGCTCATTCATAGCTATGCAAAATGAGCACAACTGAGGCTATGATGTTTTTTCATGTTCAACCTGAAGAGCTGCCCCCCATAATCCTCTGCCAAAGAAACTTGGTTGCATATGGACCACATTTAGTATTTTCTGTTCTCATTAAACCTGCCAGGTTTGATACTAAAGAGTTCACTTTTTATATAAAACTAGTTTCTAAACTTTACAACTGCAAGTGGAGAAGAAAACCAATGGGCCATTTTTTAAGAAATCAGGCTTCTAGAGGGAAAACTAGGTGTGATGTCAGCAAATCCATGTGACAGAACTAGGTTGCTGCTGAATTGCAAAGATTTGAAAGATAACATGGATCAACAGTAAGAGCATGGAACACTATCTCTTCTGGTGCTCCTTCTCACCATACTTCTTCTACTCCATGGGGATAAGCAGATTTCCCCATTTCTGTTCCTTTATTTTTCTCTGATTAAGAACATAAGAGAAACCAATGTTGGATCAGGCCAATGGCCCATCTAGTTCAACACTCTGTCACACAGTGGCCAAAAATACCACGTGCTATCAGGAGGTCCAGCAGTGGGACCAGGACACTAGAAGCCCTCCCATTCTTTCATCTCATTAAATTTCGGTTTAACTGGAGAAATTTCTTAACTCAGCTGTAAAACTGAGTTCTGCAATTTCTAGCTGCTTCAGTTCCCAAGTACTTTCTTTCATTTGTCTCTTGAACAAAGGACCTCATTCCTTCTAGACAGATTGGCTCATGGCATTCCTATCTAGGCTTCTGTAACTTTCAGGCAGGTCTTAGTTGTAGTGTGAGACAAACAGTTATCAGTGGGGTTCCTCTTCTTGTGGGCTTCCTCAGGCTCAGTCTAATCCCACATTCTATTCAGTCTCTATGTAAAACCCTCAGGAGAAATAATTCTTGGCTCAGATTAGATCAACATTTCTTTATCCAAATTGCCGGCTGGTGTTGTAGAAGTCCTGAGTCAATACCTTCTTGCTGTGGTTAAATGGCTTAGCCTAAGCAAATTGAAATGAAATCCTGAGAAGAAGAAGGTAATGCTGGTTGAGAAGGTTGAAATCTTGAAGGCCATTGTATTTCCCACTTTCAATAGGGTCCACCTGACACCTGCTGACTCATTGAACAGCCTGGGCTTATACTGAATCCAGCACCACTGCTGGAGAAGCAAGTTAATGCAGCTGCAAAAATGCATTTGCCTAGCTCCGTTTAGCCCAAAAGTCCTACTTTGACTGAGCTAATCTGACCACTTGGATCATAAGAACATAAGAGAAGCCAATGTTGAATCAGGCCAATGGCCCATCTAGTCCAACACTCTGTCACACAGTGGCCAAAAATACCAGGTGCCATCAGGAGGTCCAGCAGTGGGGCCAGAACACTAGAAGCCCTCCCACTGCTGCCTCCCCCCAGCACCAAGAATAGAGTGCATCACCTGCCCCAGACTGAGAGTTCCTATCTATACCTTGTGGCTAATAGCCACTGATGGACTTCTGCTCCATATGTTTATCTAATTGCCTCTTGAAACTGTCCATGCTTGTAGCTGCCACCACCTTCTGTGGCAGTGAATTCCATGTGATCCATCTATGATTATCTCAAGGCTAGATTGTTGTAATACAGTCTACATTAGGACTGCCTTTGAAGGCAACTTGGAAATTCCAGTAGGTGCCGAATGCCACAGATCAAATTCAAGGTTCTTGTTATCACCTACAAAGCCCATGAGCCCTATGTATCTATGCTATAGATGTCTCAGTTCTTTTCCTTCCCCTGGCAAAGCATACTGCCTAACAACTGTCCTGATTTTTTTCACCTACTTATCTGCCACTTCCCTAAGTCCTATCTGAAGTGAAGTCAGAGGCTGATTGGCTTTTCCTTCCATTGTTTTAACAAACCCATGTTGAAACAGAAATTTCCCTCTGCATTGCATGCTGCTTTCACTTTCTTTGACCATTGGATTTTATGGTACCCTTCATATTGCATGCTGTTTTGACTTTCTGTGATCATCCGGTTTTATGGTACATTCTGCATAGATTTATGGCCCTTTTATGGCCATTCAGGGTTGACTTTGCAGTCAGTATGGCGTTGCCCCGAAGTATTTGAATATGGTTTTGAGCTACACTTTTTCCTCCCAGCTGAAAAAATGTGGAGCGAATGCTAGATGCAGAATCGCTCAGACTAACTCTCCCCCCCCCCAAGTTAAACAGCCTCTCTTCGGTTGATGCCCCAGCCCGAGTTCAGACTGGCAGTTTGAAGCGCAAGGGAGTCATGTCAAAAAAGACCTGGAACAATGTGTTCTGGGTTTTCCCAATCACACTGCACTGACTGATGCGTGAGCATTCCGGGGAGGAGGCGCAAGGCAGCGTTCACACTGTTGGCCCGCCCCTGGCGGAGGCACAGCTATAAGCTGCTTTTTGTAATGGAATCTGATGATATGCGCTCATGCGCATAAGAGCATCCCTACTGGATCAGCTTGTTCACATTCACACTTCTGGGAAGCAGGACGAAGGTGCTCTCCAGGGTTTGCTACCACTTTAAACTGGTATCTTTTAAACTCAGGAGGGAAGCGTTACAAGATAGGTTGAGAACAGCTGGGGAATGCCTGTGTGAACCAGCCCTGATAGATGTGCCTGTGTGAACCGGCCCTTTAATCAGTTTGTGAAACATTTCTGAAATGTGCCTATCTTGGGCCAAACTGCCAGTCTGAACTCAGCCTTAGTATCTGTGCACTCCTCCCATAAACTGGGGTTTTCTGAGATGCCTTGGAGGGCACTCCTAGAGGCTGTCCATCTCTGAGGGGCATATTGGTCTTTAAGGATAATATAAACACTTTTTGATCAAATATATGCACTTGTGTATATTTAATTTGGAGGGTGAAGAAACCTCAGCTCCATCTTCATTAATCTGTTTGAGAAAGTATTCAGCCCAGAAATGCGAGAATTTATTATTGCCAAAGGGGACTTATGAATGTTTGTTTGAAACTCTTCTTTGGTACTTGTGCCACTCTTTCTTTTCTCCCATTCTCATCTTCCTTTCTGCCTGATATAAATTTAGATAGGGCAGGACCAGTCTTTTTCTTAAGTTACTCTGCAAAGTAGAACAGCATGATGCCACATAAAGCAACAATAGATCAAGAAGTATCTTTTAGGTTAGGAATTGAAAGCTTTTGAGATAATCTGACTGGAGCTCTAACCCTTCAGTTTACATTGTGGACTGTGATCATCTGTAAAAAGGTGAAGTATTTTGATAATACACCACACTCAGATTATCTGCTTTTAGCTAATTAAAGCCATGCACATTTTTCCCCCAGTTCTTATATGCAAGTTTTTCCTTCCTTCCCTTTTCCCTTCCATTAAGGAACAAAAATTGTGACTGCACCTTTGGGGTCTTATGCATTTCTTGACACCACCCAAAGGTAAAAAGCCTGTTTCTTCCAAGACTGCATCCTCTTTGTCTTGATCTTTATTAATCAAAATGTACAGACTGGAAAGGGATTTAAGAAAAACAATCTAACTCAACTATCTAAAGTTGTTGCAGAGTCTACTGTGAAGATGTAAAAGGAGCAAGTACAATGGTTATAATATTGTTTGATCACAATTCACTCATGAAATATGGATTATATAACTAAGTAGATCACAGAGATCTTTGTGAGGAGAAAAGCATCCATAGCTGAAAGGCATATTGTTTGCGATGCGCTCACCACATTCTCCCCCCCCTTTCAAGGTTCCATTCTGCCACAACCATGCATGCTGGGAGATGGAAGAAGGCAGAGGAAACATTCCTTTGCACAGAAAAGTGCATTGGATTGCAATGACAATGTACAAGCTTTTAAACCAGCTGGAGTGAGACCTCAGAACCCAGCCACAGAAGACTTGGATTGTTTTTAATATCAGTTTTCCCACGGACTCTTTGACAAATTGAAAAGCCTATCCATTACCCTGAGGAAAATGAAAAGACAAAGGAAATGGTTAGAGTGACAGTGGAGAAAAACACAGGACAAATCTGAAAAGGCACTGGCTAGAGCTCCTTTCCTCCCTCTTGGATGCACACCTTAAGGTGAGGGGGTTAGGTTTGTCAGCGAAGCCAAGAGCAATACCGTAAGGCATCTAAACCCCTAGCGGAGTAATTCAAGGTGGAATGGTCACAGCTGAGACACCAGATTAAGGGCCTTTCTGCATTCAGTCTTTATTCATGGTTTCCCCAGAACTCGAGGCAGTATGCCTTTGATTCAAATAATTTCCTTTCATTCTGCATACATAATTATTATTTGGCACTTTGTGCCAGAAACACAAGTCTCTGTGGATTTTGTGTGTTTTGAACCCTGATTGCTCTTATCCTTTGGAGAAGAAGTAGCATAATACTTCTCCCTTCCCTTCAGTGCCCTGAGGGTCTCTCTTCCTTTTCACAGAGCCCTGGCTTGTGGGAGGAATTTTCTTCCAGGAAAATCAGAATGACATTGAGTGGATGAGGCAATGTTCACTAACTATGTAATGGGATTAACCCAGGGATAATATACAATTATCAATGCTTAGTATCAAATCAAAATGCACACCATCAATCCATGCATCTGTTTTTGTTTTGAGGGAAATGTTTGTGATCAAAGTCTGTTTGGCATAGAAGTGCTTCTTGAAAAACTGGTTTTTCCGGTAGTTCTCCAAACTGCTGTGGACTCTAAACAAATGTAAATGTTCAGCAATTGCCCATGAGGAAGCCTGTTATCATGTAAACTGGTCGCCTAACATAGACCAAAGAGAAAGAGGCTGAAACAGGGGAGGGCAGTGGGAGGCACTTAAATATTCACAGAAACAATTCTCCATTAAATAATAGTATCGATTTCAAAATGGAGCAAAACAAAGGTTCACAGCAAAAACACTTTTGGCAACAGTGTGCTAGAAGTGGTGATTCCCCTAAAATGTATGCAGAACCAAGAAGAAGCCCTGACACAAAGTGGCAGTGAAAGTGAGAGGGAATGCAGAGTGGAAGATTTAGATGTGCTCAGAAACTGAGGAAAAGAACAGGTTCAGAAAGGGCCTAAGATGCATCCACTTCCTTTGGGGATCAATAACCACATCTGTAGAAGAGAACAGACAGTTCCAGTGTTGATGGCCAGTTTGGTGTAGTGGTTAAGTGTGTGGACTCTAATCTGGGAGAACCGGGTTTGATTTCCCACTCCTCCACTTGCACCTGGCTGGATGACCTTGGGCAAGCCATAGTTCTGATAAAGAGCTGTTCTTGAAAAAGAGCAGTTTCTGTCAAGAGCTCTCTTAGCCCCGCCTACCTCACAGGGTGTCTGTTGTGGGGAGGGGAGGGGAAGGGAAAGGAGTTTGTAAGCCGCTCTGAGACACCTTTGGGTAGTGAAGGGTGGGGTATAAATCCAATCTCTTCTTCTTCTTGATGGGGATGGGGAAATCCTTGACAGGTAGCTACTGAGCAGCAGCAGTAGTGGAAGGTGACAGTGGCAAAGGATCTTTCATAGACAATGATAGTGGACATTACAGCTAACCCTGTGGGCGATGGTAAACCAGTTCTGACCAACTTTTATCTCAAAAACCTTATGATGAGACAAATGAGACAATATATACAGTGTTGGAAGATAGAACCTCCAGGTCGGATAGCACACAACCAGCTACTGGGGAAGAGCTAAGGACAACTACAATTAGCATAATTCTTAATGACACAACTAGACTAAAGCTGAAAGGATATTCAGTTATTGATATGCCCTCTTTAAACCTCAAAGCATGCTTGTATTGGTAGTATACCCACTCATGCTCCCAGACTTTGTAATATGAGACTAGTTTGTTAACTTATAGTACTAAGTAGAGTCCCCCCTACACCTTTCCACCCAATTGGCTGTGTATTTTGTTTCCTGTTCTACACTGTAATGTAGATCAGTTTCTCCTTTGAATGGGTGAATTTATTAACCTGTTTTCAGAGCTCACAGAAGACACTATCAACATTCATCAGGCTAAAAATAGCGCAGTAAATGGATAGTTACTATGCATAGACTGGAATGAAGACATAGGTGCTAGCTGTGGCTTAACAAAACTCCACAATTTATTAATTAACAAGAACTGCAATGGGATTAATTAATGTTACCTTTGAACACTGAACACCATCTCTAGGGCAGGTACCTATGCTAAAATGGGTAATGTGGCGTTAGGCTTATCCACCCTTCTTCTCTTACATTTGAGCAACTTCACCCTTAGAAGCCATGGTACAGTTGCCCATACTGCTCCTTACAACCTACAAATTATAAAATATTGGAGGGGGGGTGTTCATGTCTCCAAAACCTCTAAGCTTTGGGGTAATTTAATGTCCCAAGGTGGTTCCTGTCCAAGATCCCCATCCCATGAAAAAGTCCTGAAGAAAAAACCTTCAGCATGCAAATAAAGTTTTGAAGTGTTCACTATTATTCACTCACACTACCCTAGATAAATGTATTAAATAAATGGCAGTTGATCCTGATCATAATATGATCCTTTTCAGTCTGTGAAAGTTGGGTAAGTTAATCACTTGGAAAAGCTTTAGGGCTGGTTCTATCTGATATTCCCCTTTGGTATGGTAAAATTTAAGGATTGCCCCTATAACCCAAAGTGCTGTTGATTTTATAATGTCAGTATGTGCCTTCCAGGAAAGTGTCACAGAACATAATACCCAGATATTTAAAGTTTCGGTTTTGGTCTATTGGAAACCCATCCAATGTTCAGCTAAAAATGCACCGCCGCTCTAGAGCGCTGGAAGACCACCGCTCTAGACCAAAGACCATCACTTTGGTCTTCAAGTAGTTAATTTGTAAGTGCTCCTGCTTACAGACGGTACTAAGCCTAGATAGCGACCTTCTCAAACCAGTTCGAGTTATGGACATGTCATCAGCGTAAAGAAGAACTGAGATCTTTCTTGGCTCAAGATGGGGAGGAAAAAGATCAGTGCCTGAAAGCCTCACAATGATGTCATTAATATAAAGACTGAATAGGAGAAGAGCAAGGATACAGCCCTGCTTCATGCCTCTAAGCCACGGGAATGCAGTTGGTCAGGGAACTTGTAGAGAAAACATTCAATAAACCCTAAACATTAGAGAATGCACTACAGCTCCCCCTAGGGTACAAGTGGACTAAACTAAACAGCATTATTTAAAGTAACTAGACCAGGGGGTGTTGAAATTTGTTATGAGGGCCAGATCTGACATAAATGAGACCTTGTTGAGCCAGGCCACGTGTGTCATAAAATGTAATGCCAGTTAGTGGAGATAAAAACTTTACAAAGGACACAAACATAAAGATTTTTTTTAACTTAAAATAAAAACATACTTAAAACATGCAGCTCTGTGAGTGGCAAACTTACTTTTGATTTATTGACATTCACCACAGAAATCTCATGCTCAGAGTTCTGAGTCTAGGACCCAGGTTAAAACATGAAATGGCTGAGTGATTAAGAGAGTCTGGCAAAGCAAGCTATGATGCAGCAGCAGCAGAACTGGAAGCAGGAGATGGCCAGTTCCACTGTGGGCCCGATGGAAGCCCTCCGGGGGCCTGCCCTGATCCAGCTCCCGGGCCGCATGTTTGACACCCCTGAACTAGATTCTTAGCAGGTTGTTGCTTTTCCAACACAGGCATGATTTCTAAAGAGAAGAACTAGTAAGTTACTGTAATTCTTTGTCCCGGGATAGTTTATTTCCACACTGCGATGCCAAGCACATTGTTCATTTGCAGGTAATAATTTGGGGCAGGGTAGTAGTATCATATACATTCAGGGGTCATTTTGTAGAAAAAGAGGTGCAGGAACTCATTAGTATAACTCATTAGCATAACTTATTTCCATATGCCACACCCCCTGACATTACCAGAAGTGTGTCAGAAGGCAACACCCACCACTCAGGCTCCACTGGACTGTTTTGGATTGCTAGCCTGGGGGGAAGGAGTGCGCAGATCTGCCCTCACAGAGGAGGAAGAGCTTGTACCTGAGTAAACCTTGATCTTAAAGGTGCCACTGGACTCTTTTGGATGACCGGCAAGTGCAGAAAAGTATGTGGCTGCTCGTGGGTCAAGTAGGGTGGCGTGGAGGATGTGCATGGCCTTGAGCAGGTAGGGGACCAGGGTGGTGGCAGGGCAGAGGCGCAGGAGGAGGCTGAGTATGCGCAGGAGGCCAAGGCAGAGCTCCTCGCAGGCTTTGCGGGAATTGCCAGGGCCCGCCTTGCAGAGGTGCTGCGCCAGGGCCAGCATGAGGACAGACAGAGCCTGGGTGGGCTGGGTGCTGTGGCCCAGGCAGTGGCGGAGCAGCTTGAGGGCCAGCTTGTGGCAGCACTCCGCTGTTTTGGCCAGTGGGCCAGGAAGGCAAGGGGGGCTGCTGGGAGTAGGGGGCAGGGCTTGTTTCATGTGCCCGCCCCATGAGCTCCTTACTGCTGGAGCTTCGCTCCTGTGCGCTCCTACAGGAAATGAGCCCTGTATACATTATTTATAGTCTGCTTTTCTATCAGGGACTCAAGCAGCAGTAGAAGCAGTAGTGTCTTACATCAGTTATTTCTGGATTATGTCATTCCTTATGAACTCATAATTGTAATAATAAAGCACAATAATAATTATTGTTCATAAAATATTGGTTACAAGCAATGAGTCTGACACTGTATGACTATACCTTTCCAAGCAACTCCAAACTGATGGCACTCCATATAAGTAATAACTTCAGTTCAAAATGTTTTCCACGTTCTTCTGCATTCGATAGTAATCCCCCTTCTTGAAACAAGACTGAATTTAATTCTCTCCAATGTGTCATCCACTGTGATTGCTTTATTATGGCACTCCTAGCTTATCAGATTTTAAATTACCATATAAATCTGCATACTTAGACAATATAAGAAACATTGGTTTAAATGTATCTAATCTCATTTTCAAAGTTAGATAAGAAACAATCAACACTTTAAAATGAAAGTGATAGCCTTAAGCAAGAAGCTGGGAGTCTAGCAAAATTATCTACACCAATCATCATTAACTATAATAGTACTTGCCAAACAGAAAACAGTGGAGTAATTAATTGTAACACCTACAGGGTGAGAAGAACCAGGCAAAAACCTTTCCAAATTACATATTGTTGGTACATAATAAGACTGTGATACCAAGTGGAGTTGCTATATATTGTTCAAAAACAGGTTTCATTTCTTTCATCATTGGTGATCATAGAATTATAGAACGTTAGAGTTGGAAGGGACCTTGCAGGTCATCTAGTCCAACTCCCTGCACTCTGCAGGAGCATAGCCAAAAAATAGCTCTACATACCTACAACATACCCAAAAGATGGTCGTCCAGCGTCCACTTGAAAACATTCAAGGAAGGAGCATCTACCACCTCCCAAGGCAGACTGTTCCACTGCTCAACCACTCTTACAGTTAGGAAGTTATCCTGATACCTAGCCGGTATTGACTCTCTTGTAATTTCCACCCATTAGATCTAGTCTTGCAATCCGGAGCAGGAGAGAATAGATCTGCTCCATCTTTTACATGACAGCCCTTCAAATACTTGAAGACTGCAATCATGTCCCCTCTACGTCTTCTCTTTCCCAGGCTAAACATACCCAACTCTTTCAGCCTTTCCTCATAAGACTTGGATTCAAACCCTCTCACTATCCTGGTTGCCCTCTTCTGGACACGCTCAAGCTTGTCAACATCCTTCCTAAAGTATGGTGCCCAAAACTGGACACAGTACTCCAGGTGAGGCCTGACCATAGCAGAATAGAGCTGAACTACCACCTCCCGTGATCTGGACACAATGCTTCTGTTAATGCATCCTAAGATTGCATTAGCTTTCTTCACAGCCACATCACACTGCAGGCTCATGTTGAGATTGTGATCAACCAGAACACCTAGATCCCTTTCACATGTGCTGCTGTCAAGCCAAGTCCCTCCCATTCTATATCTGTGCCTTTGATTTTTTGTGCCTAGGTATAGGACTTTGCACTTATCTCTATTGAATTTCATTTTATTTGCCTCAGCCCACTGTTCCAGCCTATCTAGATCATTTTGAATCCTGACTCTGTCTTTTTCAGAATTAGCAATTCCACCCAGCTTTGGGTCATCTGCAAATTTGATAAGAATCCCCTCTATGTCTTCCTCCAGGTCATTTATAAAAACATTGAACAACATCAGGCCCAGGACAGAGCCCTGTGGCACTCGACTCGAGACTTCCCTCCGCGTAGACGCAGAGCCATTTACGAGCGCTCATTGGGTATGATTTTTCAACCAACCATGGGTCCATCCAACGGTTGCACCATCCAGCCCACACTTAACCAGCTTATCCTCAAGGATATCATGAGAAACTTTGTCAAATGCTTAACTGAAATCTAGATACACTATATCCACAGCATTGCCAGAGTCAACCATTTTAGTAACTCTGTCAAAAAAGGTTGGTCTGGCATTGCTTATTCTTGATAAACTCATGCTGGCTACTACTAGTTATCTCATTCTGTTCAAGGTGCTCACAGACAGAGTGTTTGATAATCTGCTCTAGAATTTTTCCCGGGTCCATCTTTTCCCCCTTCTTGAAGATCGGGACAACATTCGCTCTTCTCCAGTCTTCCGGCACAACACCAGTACTCCAGGACATCTCAAAGATTAGAGCCAGAGGCTCTGAAATAACATCTGCAATTTCTTTTAGCACCCTGGGATGCAAGCCATCTGGCCCTGGAGATTTGAAAGTATTTAAGGCAGCTAGATACTCTCTAACCATTTCCTTACTTACTCTGGACTGGCAGTTCCTTCTTCCTTCATATGCCCTGCATTCTTCAGTTTGTATACAGCTTGCCTTACAGTTAAATACTGATGCAAAGTAAGAGTTGAATAATTCTGCTTTGTCTTCATCCCTTGTTAAGACTTGACCGTCTTCCCCTAGCAATGAGCTTACCCCATCCCTGTTCTTCTTTTTGCTCCGAACATAGGCACAGAAATTTTTCTTGTTATTTTTAGCATCCCTTGTAAGCCTCAGCTCCATCTGCACCTTTCTGACACCATCCCTACAGGTTTGAGCCTGCTTCTTGTAATCACCCTCAGTAATTTGGCTCTCCTTCCACTTCCTATACATTTCCCTTTTTAGTCTCAGCTCTTCAGAAAGCTCCTTGTTTAGCTACCTCAGTTTCATTACCTGTCTCCCACCTTTCTTTCTTACCAGAACAGTTTGCGATTGTACCTTAAGCACTTCATTTTTCAGCATCTCCCATCCTTCCTGTGCAGATTTTCCCCTCAGCATTTCCAGCCATGGGATCCTACCTAATATTTCACTGTTTTTTTTTTAAATCAGCCTTCCTGAAGTCCAGGATGCGAGTCCTACTATGTCCTGGTTTCACATCCCTCACTATGTCAAATAGTGATTCTTAACATCTTAAAAGTGATGTGGAGGTGGATGGCAGAGCCAATGGTAAGGATACATGTTCATACTAGCAAAGTGCTTACCAATCCTGAAGGCAAGACAATCCCATTAGATCATGTTGGACTAAAACTTCAGGTTTTAAAAAGGAAATGCCTGATGGCTAACAAGGAATAAAGAGTAAGATGCAAGTAATTGAGCCAGATTCAACACAACACATCGCTATTTAATCTTTTTAACAATATATAGATTGAGTGAAATGTTTTGTTAAACAAGGTTTTTCACTCATAAACAGAAAATATTTCATAGGAAGAGTTTTTTTCAGCATGTAGAGAGAGGTTAGCACCACATGAAATGAGGAGATGTCTCACATGATAAGAACAGGCAGGCCTCACCTTTTGTATAGTGGGTTAGACGTATAATGAAACCACAGACAACGATGTAGTGACCAGCATGGTTCGCTATTATACAACACAAGACGGCCTTACCTGGCCAGGTGGCCAACTATATACAAGCGAAGGGGAACGCCCCCTGGTGTCATTGATGGGTTTGAATTCCCGCTGCCGTTCCCATTGGTTCCCCTAAGCTGGAGCCAGGAGCCCCAGTGCCATTGTTCCCTGGGACTCAAGCTCAGGCTCCTTCGCTGACGGCATGTAGTGGTCAGCGGACACAACACCCCTCCCCCCATAGTTTGGGCTATCCCTAGGTGACATAGTCCTTCAGGTAGGTTGGGGCGTGGTGTTCCCTCATTGACCGCCGTGGTGCTGGGTTTGGGGCTTCGGCCCCGGTGGGTTGAGGCTGTGTGGGGGGAGTCTCCACCGCTTCTTCCAACTCTGGTGCGGGAGGTGTTAGCAGTCACTCCTCTGGCTGTCTCTTCCAGGTTGGGACTGGCGTGTCACTTGGGGCCGTCTCCCTGGGGTCCTGTGCCCTTCCGTGGCTACCCTCCGCTCCCGGGGTTTCGCGCCCTTCTGTGTGCGTTGGAAGCTCACCTTCTTCCGGAAGTAAACACCACCTCAACTGATCCATGTAGCACCGCAGAACCTGGCCACAATCCGTTGACACCTCATAGGAGACCAGCCCGGTGACACAGATGATTCTGCCCGCAACCCATTCTGGGCCCTTTCCATAGTTCCTCACGAATACTGGGTCTTCTGGAAAGAATCCCCGTGGTGCCTCTTGCTGTCCAGACCTGTGGCACGCCTTGGGTGCCTGGTCGGGATGTAGGTGGTCAAGTAGGATCGCGGGTCTCCAACCCATCAGGAGCTCTGCAGGGCAGTGGCCGCTCACTGGGTTGGGTGTAGTCTGGTTTGCTTGGAGGAAACGTGCGATGCGAGCCCCCCAGTCCCCGTCCATCAGACGGCTCAGGGCCTCCTTTGCTGTACGGACCATCCGTTCAGCCTGGCCATTCATTGCGGGGTGGAAGGGCGCCAACCTGATGTACCGGATCAGGTAGTCACTCAGGAACCGCTGAAACTCCTCGGACGTGAACGCTGGGCCGTTGTCCGAGACGATCGTGTCTGGCAACCCATGCATGGCAAAGATTTTCCGGAGGGCCCGGATGGTAGCACTCATGGAGGTGGTGGAGACAGGACTCACTTCCAGCCACTTTGAGTACGCGTCCACGGTCAATAGGAACGTTAGTCCATGGAAAGGGCCGGCGAAGTCAATGTGGAGCCGGGACCACAGAGTCCTTGTCGAATCCCAGGACTGCGTAGGCGCACTTGGTGGGCTTGGCCGTACTTGGCAGGTCTGGCAACATTTCACCCAGGCCTCTATTTCTCCATCCATGCCCAGCCACCAGACATAGCTCCGGGTGAGGGCCTTCATCTGCATGATGCCCGGGTGTGCCTCGTGCAGAGCCTGAAGTACCTGGTGTCGGAGCACACTGGGGACTACCACCCGGTCCCCCCACAGCAGGCAGCCCTTGTGCGCCAACAGTTCCTCGTGCTGCATTGTGAACGCGCTAAACTCCAGGCCTGCTGGGCCTGTAGGCCACCCCCTCGCCACCCAGCCGAGAACCCAGGAGAGGATAGGGTTGTGGGCTGAGTGGCGGGCGATGTCCGTGGCCTGGAGGGGGGCATCCAGGAGACTCTCCATCTGGAGGACGTGATGAGCTGGAGCCGGGTCCTCCTCCTTGTCTGGCAGGGGAAGGCGACTCAGCGCATCCACGTGGCCCATCGCCTCGCCTTGTATAATGGTAGCCCGCCAGGAAGATGGCCCACCGCAAGACCTTAGGGGAGAGTACCTAGGGCATCTGGCGATCTGCCGCAAAAAGGCCCAGCAGTGGGCGGTGGTCCGTAACGATGGTGAAGGGATGGCCGTAGACGAAGTCATGGAACTTCTTCACCCTGGCCACGACTGCCAGTCCCTCGTGGTCTATCTGGGAGTAGTTCCACTCGGGCTCAGATAGGGGCCATGAGTAGTACACAACCGGGACCCCCCGGCCATCTGGGAGACGGTACGCCAGCACGGCTCCCACCCCATAGGGAGACGCGTCGCAAGCCAGGACCACAGGCAGGGACTCGTCGAAGTGTGACAGGACCGAGTTCGAGATCAGCAGCCTTGACGGCCCGGAACGCGGTGACCTGACGTGGGCCCCAGACCCAGGGCGCCTTTTTGTCGAGTAACAGGTGGAGGGGCTCGGCTACCACTGCCTTGTGGGGGAAAAAGGCGTGGTAGAAATTTAAAAGTCTGAGGAAAGCCTGGAGCTGGGCTTTGGAGGTCAGAGGCAGCGCTTCCATGATGGCCTTCACCTTGTCCTGGGCCGGGTGGAGTCTGTCCGCGTTCACTGTGAAGCCCAAGAAATCGATGGATGATACCCTGAGCTGGCACTTTTCACACTTGACCTTGAGGCCGGCGTCCTGGAAATGGCTGAGGACCATGCGGAGGCAGGAGGCGAACTCGTCAGGCATGGCAGCGGCGATCATCATATCATCGAAGAATGGTGTGACACCGGGAATCCCTGTGCCTGGGCTGCCGGGGCGTTGGTCAGGAGGTTGAGGTCCTCTTCCGGGGCCACGCAGTCCTCGAAGTGCATCTCTGTCCTGCGGCGGGGCAGTTTTTGCGCTGCGTGGGATGGCTTGGAGCGGCAAACCCTGGCGATGTGGCCCATGCGGCCGCAATCCCAACATGTGGCGTCCCTGAACCGGCACGATTTTCTCCCATGCTGACTGCCGCAGCTGGCACACTCCTGTGCTGCCGAGCCGGGTTGCTTGCATGCGGTGCTGGTGGGCGATGCTGTGTTAGCGTGCGGTGTACCTCGGGGTCATCGGGGTCGCTGTTCCCAGGGGGGCCACACGGTGAATAGTGGTGGTGGCCGGGTGTGACCTCTCCTACACGATGGCGGTGGCTAAAGCTGAGGTGATGGTCACCTTCTCGCCCTCCATTATTCGGTGCCGGAGTTTCTCCTCCCTGAGGCCCACGATGAATCGGTCGCGGAGAGCCATGTCCAAGTATGCCCCGAAGGCGCAGTCGGCCGCCAGGCGGCGGAGCTCCCCAAGGAACTTCGCAGCAGTCTCTTTGCCCTGCTGGTTCCGATGCTGGAAGTCACATGGCAGGTCATCTCCAACAGCTTCGGGGAACAGTAGTTCTGCACGGCCTTGACAATCTTGTTGACCGTGCACTCCTCCACCTTCTTGGGAGAGAGAAGGTACTGGGCCAGTTCTACGATCACGGGGCCGCAAGAGCAGAGCAGGGGGCCTCTCTTTCGGTTTTCGTCCGTGTTCTGGTAGAACACGAAGGCTTGCCACAGACCCGTAACCCAGGCTCCCCATTGCTGGGGCTGGGAGGCGTCGAACGGCAGCAGCAGCCCGGATCCTGGAGCAACGGCCATTGTGCTAGTTGGTGGCAGAGACATGGCTCTTTGTTCACCCTTGGAAGTGCTCATGTGTGCAGCATGTGGAGCGGTGGAGCGAGTCTTCGGTTGCGTTGTCCGACGGCCTGGCTGGTGCGCTCAACAGGATCCCATCCTCGTCGCCATTGTTGTATAGTGGGTTAGACGCATAATGAAACCACAGACAACGATGTAGTGACCAGCATGGTTCGCTATTATACAACACAAGATGGCCTTACCTGGCCAGGTGGCAAACTATATACAAGTGAAGGGGAACGCCCCCTGGTGTCATTAGCGGTTTTGAATTCCCGCCGCCGTTCCCATTGGTTCCCCTAAGCTGGAGCCAGGAGCCCCAGTGCCATTGTTCCCTGGGACTCAAGCTCAGGCTCCTTCGCTGACGGCATGTAGTGGTCAGCAGACACAACATCACCCAGGAGAAGAGCAAGCAAGCAAGAAAAATTGGGAGGATCCATGTACCTTCAGGACTGCCTCCTCCAATTTGTCCCCAGAAGAACACTGAGATCAGCTTACTGGTGATCCCCAGCCCTAGGGAAGTCCAGCTGTCCTCAACTAGGGCCAGGGCCTTCTTGGTCTTGGCCCCGACCTGGTGGAACTATCTGCCGAACAACATCAGAGTCCTGCAGGATTTGATGCAATTCTGCAGGGCCTGCAAGGCAGAGATGTTTCACCAGGCTTTTAGCTGAGGGCAGCAATGGTTAAGACTGGCACCACCCTCTTTTCCCCCCCTATGATCCCCACCTGCCCTTCCCTGCCCTGCTGCATAGACAGCACTGTAGCTGGCAAAAGGGGTCTATATTGCAATCTGGACTGTTAATTTATTGGATTATTATGATAATTTTATGTGGATTGTATTTTATCTGTTTTAAGATTGTAAATCGCCCAGAGCCTGCTTGCAGGGTGGGTGATTCACAAATTTAATAAAACAATAAATAAATAAATAATCCCCCCCTTTTTTCTGGACTTTCACATTTTCCCCCAGGCCTTCACATCTCTGTTCACCGTGAAGAACATAACTTGAGGAACATGGGTGTATAACCAACTCCAGATTATACTGATGTGGTTCCTGGCACCCACTTGCTTCTTGAGTTTTAGGGACACAGTTAAGAGGGATAAAATTCAAAGGGTCTTGAACAGAACAGGGTAGAAAAAAGAAGAAGTTGTTTTCTGTCAGCTCTCTGATTAGCAAAGTGCTGAGCCTATTCCAACTAGGCTTGTCATAGTCACGTGCCTTGACTTGGCATAGATGCAAACTTTCTCATGTCTCCAGTTTTGGAATCTACCATGCTGATGGCAAATTCTCCCCTCTCTTTGGGAAATGAAATAAGTGTCTCTTCTTCAAAGCTAAGCGCTGAGCTCAGTTTTCCTCTATCTCCTTGTTTTTGCAGAGAATGCCATTTGGAAACAACTGTCTCTGTTACAGAAGAATGCTTAGCTCAGAACTCCTCAACATATTGTAGAAACTCCCAACATTGTATATTTGCCCCTGACCCCATAGTAGCCATTTTGTAGTGATAGCACACATTCAGCTACTGGGGAAGAGCTGAGGACAACTACAGTTAGTATTATTTTTAATGTAGTTTCTTTCTCCATTTGACAGAAGCTCCTGTAAGTACAATAAAATTAAGGTCTCCTGCCACAGAAGGACAATTAGGCTGCAGACAGATTACTTCTTTTTCAGAGATTTTATAAGATATAAAACAGACACTTGAATCTCATGATAGTCTCTGATATTCATGTTAGACAGCTTTTATTGCTTAAAAAAGCCTTGCAAAATCTGTTTGACCAAAGATATTTATATATTTATTTATTTATTTATTCGATTTATATGCCGCCCTTCCACGTGGGCTCAGGGCGGCAAACAAGGGCAACAATGCCATACAATCAAATAAAACATAAAATACCATGAATAAATAACCATAAAACTCCATGACAGATAACAATAAAACATCAGTAACACAGGAAAAAGCCATTACAAAGTAGACACCACACAGTCACACTAAAACACCCAGTTGGCGTTGCTCCAATGATGCATACAGCTAAGAGCACCATGCCAGGGCCAGAATGCCTCTAGTGGCTATATGCTGGTGGTATCATAGCGGTGGCCGCCCCTACTCAAAAGCCTGGCGGAAGAGCTCCATTTTACAGGCCCTGCAGAACTGCATAAGGTCCTGCAGGGCCCTGATCTCCTCCGGGAGCTCGTTCCACCAGGTAGGGGCCGCCACCGAAAAGGCCCTGGCCCTGGTCGCAGCATATTTAACAACCTTGGGGGCTGGAATAACCAGCAGATGGTGCCCCCCAGACCGTAGTGCTCTTGAGGGAACATATGGGGAATGGCGGTCCCTCAGGAAGGCTGGACCCTGGCCATATAGGGCTTTAAAGGTAAGAACCAGCACTTTGAAGCGGATCCGGTACGCTATTGGCAGCCAGTGCAGCGCCTTCAACGCTGGCTGGATGTGGTCCTGTCTAGTGAGACCCATCAGCAGCCTAGCCGACACATTCTGCACCAGCTGCAGCCTCCGGATCTGTGACAGAGGCAGCCCCATGTAGAGAGCGTCTAGCCTCGAGGTGACCGTCACGTGGATCACCATGGCCAGGTCGTCACGATCGAGGTATGGAACCAACTGCTGTGTCAGCCGCAGATGGTAAAATGCTGACTTGACAGTGGCTGCCACCTGGGCCTCCATCGTCAAGAAGGCATCCAGGAGCACCCCCAAACTCCTAACTCCCAACGATGGCACGAGTGGCGCCCCATCGAAGGACGGGAGTGGGAGCCCCAACACCAGACTAGTCCGGCTCAAGCCCAGGACCTCTGTCTTCGCCGGGTTTAGATTCAGCCGGCTCAGCCTGAGCCAACCAGCCACAGCCTGTAATGCCCTATGAAGGTCATCAGGACCAGAGTCCAACTGGCCACCCAGCATCAGATAGAGCTCGGTGTCATCCGCATATTGATGACACCCAAGCCCACAGCTCCAGGCAAACTGGGCGAGGGGGTGCATGTAGATATTAAACAACATCAGGGACAGCACTGCCCCCTGAGGGACCCCACACTTAAGGGGATACCTCTGGGACCGCTGGGTCCCCAATCGCCACCCTCTGTCCCCGACCTTGGAGAAAGGAGGCGAACCATTGAAGGGCACGCCCCTGGATCCCCACGTCAGTGAGGCAGTGGGTCAGCAGCTGATGGTCGACCGTATCAAATGCGGCCGACAGGTCTAACAACAGCAATGCTGCCACACCGCCTCGATCCAAATGCCTACGGAGCTCGTCAGTCAGGGCGACCAACACCGTCTCCGTCCTGTGACCCGAGCGAAAGCCGGACTGGAAGGGATCCAGGACTGAAGCATCCTCCAGAAAGCCCTGAAACTGTGACGCCACCGCCCTCTCTATCAATTGACCCAAATAGGGCAAATTGGACACCGGCCAATAGTTGGCCAATTCAGCCGGGTCCAGAGATGTTTTTTTTTTTAGAAGAGGGTGGACCATCGCCTCCTTGAGTGCTCCGGGGAATCGGCCCTCACTAAGAGACTTGTTGATAATCTTCCGCAGAGCACCTTGAAACCCCTTGTGGCCCGCCTTAATGAGCCAGGAGGGGCACGGATCAAGGTCGCATGTGGTTGGGCGCACAGTAACTAGCAATCTGTCAACTTCATCCAAGCTGAGCGGGCTGAAACATTCCAAACCCGGTCCCGAAGATACACAAGGGGCCTCGAGTTCACTAACTGTCTCAAACGTGGCAGGGAGGTCGCGTCGGAGCGCCAAGACTTTATCTGCAAAATAGCTCGCAAAAGCCTCACAGCCAATGTCCAATTCCCTAACATTTCGCCTGCCCTGAGGCAGGTCCG
This sequence comes from Gekko gecko, assembly GCA_029375565.1. NCBI lineage: Eukaryota > Metazoa > Chordata > Lepidosauria > Squamata > Gekkonidae > Gekko > Gekko gecko. The sequence continues at coordinate 68,541,530 of JAPDNY010000004.1, read as the reverse complement.
TCAAAGTCCAAATTGTACTAAACAATTGGGCCGGGCGTGATCTTGCAGATGCAATTTTGGCGGCAAAGAAATCCTTCTTAGCCGCTTTGACTTCCATCTCATAGGTTCTCATAAACATCCTATAAGATGCTCTTGATGCTTCGTCACGGGCACAACGCCACTGTCTCTCTAGCCATCTCTGCTCCCGTTTCATCAGCCGCAGCTCCCGGGTATACCAGGGAGCTCGCCTCACTCGGGCCTGGAGAGGGCACCTGGGAGCGATCTCGTCAATGGCTGCGGAGAGCCGGACATGCCAGTCCTCGACTAGCTCATCCAATGAGCCGCCAGGGGGTCTTGGATCCTGCAAGGCCCTCTGGAGCCGCGTAGGGTCCATCTGGGCCTGCGGGCGAGCATAAATCTGCTTGCTGCCCACAAAGGGTCGGGGTGGGACATTCAGACGGGTCCTCAGGGCCAGGTGGTCTGACCATGGCACCGCCTCTGCAGTGATCCGGTCCACCTCCACCCCCGCCGCGAAGATCAGATCGAGCATGTGCCCAACCCGATGCGTGGGGGCTGATACATACTGTGAGAGTCCCAGCGCCACCATGGACGACACTAGGTCCGTAGCCCGGCTGGAGGCCGCATCCTCAGCATGGACGTTGAAGTCACCCAGGACAATCAGTCTAGGGTAATCCAACGCCCAGCCTGATACGACCTCCAGCAGGGATGGCAAGCTACTGGCCGGTTCATGAGGCGGCCGGTACACCAGCCAGATCACCAAACTCTCCACAGCCTCCAGCATCATGCCGACACATTCTATACCCGCGATCTCCACAGACGGGAGTGCCCTGAAGGAGTAAGCCTCCCGAATGAAGACAGCCACTCCCCCCCCGCCCCCTAGTCCGTGACTGGTGAAGGACCTAGTAACCTGGCAGGGCTAACTGGGTAAGAGCCAACGTCTCCCCTCCCTCACCCAGGTCTCGGTCATACACGCCAGGTCCACTTGTTGGTCCAGGACAAAGTCCTGAAGGATCGAGATTTTATTATTAATGGACCTGGCATTACACAACACCAGTGACAGAGGGGGGTCAATCCTGGCCCCACTGCTGGCCACCCTTGGGATGGGCCGAAGGCTGGAAGGGCGCCGAGCCTCCTTACGTCTCCGCGGCCTTCCTTTATAAACAGGCCCAGGCCCACCGCTAAACTTTCCCCTCCCCCAGAGCACCGGGATATGCTGCTCTATCATGATGGAATCTGCCTGGCCGCCTTCTCAATATCAGGCCACCAGTCGCACCACCAGATGTGCCGCCAACACAAATCACTAGTCCAGTATAGCAAGTGAGCCGGTTCCCTGTCTATACACAGTTTATGGGTCACAAATACAAACACAGTCCAAATGGTTACAAACAATTAAATCATCACAATACTTCCTCCCTCCAGTAACCACAAACAACTCCAGTCACCTGACATTTGCATCCCAACAGGCCACCCCTCACTCACTCAACATCCATCCCATTCTCTCTAAGTGCCAGCAGTACATGACAGTGGAAGATGACAGTGGAAAAAGTAAATGATTGGAAATGATCATGAACATCATAGACAATGATGCCTTTACCAGGTTAAAATTCCTCATTCAACTCTTTAAAAAACTGTTGTTTATTTTTGTAACTTGGGTTTCTTTTTACATCAGCTTTTGAGCCATGAATTGTTGTTGGTTATTTATTTTTTACTTCAGTTATACCACAGTTTTCTCCCCTGTTTTCCCCAATGCAGATCAAAGTTAACTCTTAAGATTCTCCCTTGGGTCTTTCTTATCCTAATCCAGCAATCTAACCACTACACCACACTGCCTTTCATTGGGAGCAGAACACCTAAGTTATTCCTTTGAAGGGAATGTATAACTGCTCCCCTTTTGTTCTGTTGTGGTTTTAAGTCTATTTTAATGGTATATTAATTGTGTTGCCTTGATTTTGTGGAATGTCACCTTGGGCAAGGAATTTACCTAAGACAGATCCCGATTACATTTTAAAATAATACATGTACAAAAATTATAATGAACCTCTGAATTTAATCAGAAAGACTGGACTGAAACAACCAAGTGGAAAATTCAAGTTCACCTGCAAAAAAACCCAGCAAATTAATTTACTGCAGATCTTCTCTATGTGATTAGGAGATAATAACCCACAGGTCTCCCAAAGTCCTACTTTGCCTAACTTATAAAAACAGGCAAAGCAGAAGGAAAGTGAATAATATCACACAGTATTTGAAGCAGGCGTTAGGAACTAATAAGAGATAGTTCAATTGTTGAAAATGGCCTCCCACTGAAATCCTCTAAAAGGCTAGCAAATTATGGATATGACAGTCATTAATTACCTAGTCATCACAATGAACACACATTTTAAGGCATGGGAACTTGCAAAATGTTGTCTCCAAAACCAACTCTGAGTATGTAATCAGGATATCTTTAATCAGGAAAGGTAAGAGAAATACATGACCACAGCCAGCTGGGCTCTGATAAGGGGCAGGAGAGGGAGCTGCTGCTGGAGTGGTGAGTGTTTTATGATTTCCCTTTCCTGAACTGCTGAGCAGAAGTAGCTGAGAGTACTATCTGGGAGGATAGTGTTTGAGGTGTGTGGGTATGTATAGCCTGTTGGAAAATGGTGCTTGTTTGTCTCTGGAAGTGTGGTTTCTGTTTGTCTCTTTTGCCTGAGTGTAACTGATTGCAGCCTTTAGCAGCTTTGCCTGGGGCTGACTGCTGGCCCCATCTTCTGCTGGGTGAGCCTTTAATTATATTAGGCTCCTCCGTGCCAGAGGTGTGAGCCTTTAGTGCCACTTGAAGGGCGAGTGCTAAAGGGCTCTTGCCCTGGGAATTGGGCCTGGGAACCCTATAAGAAGTTAAGAACATTTTACATTGTTGTGCTTGTTTTCCCTTTTGGCTCAGGTAGCCATTTGGTCAGTTCTCTAAGTTTCAGGGGATCACCACACCAAGGTATTTCTAGGTGAAAGAATCCACTTGGGGACGTGATGATGAATCCTCACAGACCATTTCCAGTCACCTGAGGGGAGTGTGCCATGTTTGTCTTCCTCCCTGAGAACAAGTCGGATTACACTTGTCAGAAATGTAAGTTGATAGATATATTAAAAAAGAGCTGGAACCAAAAGAAATTTTTAAAGACGATGAAGGGAAATTTTTGGCGGTAGAAGTTGTGCTGCAGAACAAAAAGACATTAATTGTTAATCTCTATGCTCCCAATGGGGCAAAAGAAAACTTTTTTCAGGATCTGTGGGAACAACTACGACAGTTGACCTATGAGCAAACGATTTTAATGGGCGATTTTAATGGTACTGTTGACAATGTTGTTGATAGAAAATCAAAAAAAGGAATTGAGCCCATGGGCAAACTTCCTAAAGTCTTTTTCCAATTGACTAAACATGAACATTTGGCAGACGTTTGGAGAATCAAACATCCCAGAGATAGAGAGTACTCTTTTTATTCATCAAGACACGAATCTTTTTCCAGGATAGATATGATGTGGATGACAGAGAATTTAATCTTGCAAACACGCAAAATTGAGATATTGCCTAGGATTCTTTCTGACCACAGTCCGATAAAATGGTCAACGTATGTTAAGAGGAAAAAATTTCGATGGCGACTTAACGAAGATTTGCTGGACAAGCAAAATATCGTGGATAAAATAAGGTCAGAAACCCAAACATACTTTCAATTGAACTTAAATAAAAGTGTACAGACGCAAACGGTATGGGAAGCCTACAAGGCTGTGATGAGAGGACATCTGATTGCAATTAATAATAATGAAAAGAAACAACAAATGAAGATAGACAAAGAAATTATGGAAAATATTCGGAAAAAAGAAACAGAACTTAAGAAAAGGCCTGGTAAAAAGAAGATTTTGAGAGAATTGAGGATTCTAAGGGAGCAATATGAGGCAAGGTTGAACAAAGAAGTATTTTGGAACTTGAAAAAATTGCAACAGAAATCCTTTGAAGGTGCAAATAAACCTGGCAAATATTTAGCATGGCAATTAAAGAAAAGAAGAGAGAATAAAACAATCACCTGTTTGAAAGATGGAAATAAAGAGATTTTAGACCCAGGAGGAATTAAAAGGGAATTTTTTAAATATTACGCGACTCTCTTTCAATCGAAGCAAGCGGATCCTCAAAAAATGTTGGATTACTTATCCAAAGCTAACTTGATACAACCAAACCCCGAAATGAAAACATTTTTAAATGCTGCAATAACTAAAGACGAAATCAGTAAAGCAATAGCTGAGGCAAAAATCTCTAAAGTCCCAGGCCCGGATGGCTTTTCAGCTAAATTTTATAAAAAATTTCATGAAGATTTGGTCCCGGTGTTGGAGATTCTTCTAAATGAAATTAGAAAGACAGGAAAAATCCCAGACTCCTGGAATGAAGCTGCAATCACCTTAATCCCTAAAGAAATGCAAGATTTAACAAATGTTAAAAACTACCGGCCCATTTCATTATTGAACAACGATTATAAAATATTTGCAAAAATATTGGCAGAGCGCCTTAAAAAGTTTTTGAAAGATACTATTGTTGAAGATCAAGCTGGTTTTTTACCAAATAGACAAATTAAAGACAATATGAGGGTTGTTTTGGATGCAATTGAGTATTATGATAAACACCCTGAAAAAGAAGTTGCTTTTTTATTTTTGGATGCAGAGAAGGCCTTTGATAATTTGAATTGGGAATTTATGTTTAAAGTGCTTGAGAAATCTTTGATGGGCGTAGAATTTACAAGAATGATTCAATCGATATATAAAGAACAAAAAGCTTCGGTGATTGTCAATGCAGAATCAACAGATATGTTCCGGGTAAGAAAAGGTACTAGACAAGGTTGTCCCCTGTCACCATTGTTATTTATCTGGATTTTGGAGATTTTGCTACAAGCGGTCAGAGATGATGATAATATAAAAGGTTTGAATATTGGAGGTTTTTCATTTAAATTAAGAGCATTTGCGGATGATATTATGTTTATTGTTGAAGATCCTGTTAATAATATGCCTAAGGTATTTGAAAAAGTAAGAGAGTTTGGTGATCGTGCAGGGTTTTATGTCAACAAAAATAAATCTAAGATACTGTGTAAAAATATGATTGGTACAAAGCAACAAATGTTACAAAATGTGACAGAATGTGAAGTGGTTAAAAGGGTTAAGTACTTGGGAGTTGAAATTACAATGAAAAATATAGATTTGTTTAAGAATAATTATGAAAAACTGTGGGGTTCGATAAAGAGTGATTTAGAAAAATGGGAAAAACTAAGGTTATCTCTTCTTGGAAAAATTGCCGTTATTAAAATGAATGTACTGCCCAGGTTAATGTTTCTGTTTCAGACAATACCAATTATGAAAGATGGAAAAGTGTTGGTAAAATGGCAAAGAGAAATCTTTAAGTTTATCTGGGCAGGGAAGAAGCCAAGAATTAAAATGAAGATAATGTATGATATTAAAGACAGAGGTGGCTTCCAAGTCCCGAATTTGCGTTTGTATCATGAAGCAGTATGTATGTCTTGGTTATCTGAATGGGTAAATTTGGAAAATAGAAAACTTTTAGCTCTTGAGGGGCACGATTGCAGATTTGGCTGGCATGCCTATCTTTGGTATGGGAAAAACAAAGCTGACTCTATGTTTAAGCATCATTATGTAAGGAGGACACTGTTTGATGCATGGATCAGGTATAAGGATACAATTTCGGATGAAAGGCCTCTGTGGATTGTTCCAGCTGCAGTTATACATTTGTTTTCAGAATATAAAGGTAATGACTGGTTGAAGTATCAGGAATTGTTGCAAAAAGAAGGGAAAAAATATGTTTTAAAACCAAATAACGAATTAGAATTTGAGTATGGTTGGCTACAATATTGTCAAATAAGGGACATCTATAAAAAAGACTGTAAAGAGTTTGGTTTTAGAGCTATGAATGATGATATTGAAAATATATGGTTGAAAAAAGAACGGAAAATGATATCAAAAATGTATAAAACTTTGTTGACTGTATATACTTTGGATGAAACTGTTAAAGAACAAATGATAAAGTGGGCCATAAATATGAACAAAGAAATTTCTATGGAATCATGGGAATTTTTGTGGAAAAGATCTTTTAAAATGTCTACCTGTATCAATGTAAAAGAAAATTGTTATAAGATGATGTATAGATGGTACATGACACCAAAAAAGATTGCCAATATTAGTATGGATAAGAACTTGAGTAATAAATGCTGGAAATGTAAAAAAGTAGAGGGTTCTTTTTACCATATGTGGTGGTCATGTGATAAAGTGAAAGCATACTGGTCTAATATACATTGTGTGATGCAGAAAATACTGAAAATCCCAATTGAGAGAAAGCCAGAACTTCTTCTCCTCGGTTTGACAATGGAAAAAATTCCACAAGAAAAAAGGACATTGTTATGGTACATGATTACGTCGGCGAGAATGGCCTTTGCTCAGCATTGGAAAATGGAGAAGGTGCCAGATGTACATGACTGGTTGAGAAAACTGTTATTTTTAGCGGAAATGGACAAAATGACAAAGAAATTAAATGGACAAATGGCAGAACAATACCTAAAAGACTGGGAAGGATTGAAATTGTATCTAGAAACTGAATATAGAATGAAGGGGAAAATATATAACTTGGATACATATGGATATTGAACTAGAAATGAAATGAATTTTGAACTGTATGTACTGTTATATACAATATGCTGAAACTGTAGAGGTTATATATAATTCAAATGTGTTACCTGGTTTGTCGATGTACTTAAGTCTAAGCTTGATTGCCTTATAATTTTTCTGTTTGTTATTAGCAGTGTTGGAAGCCTATTAGGGGGTGGGGGGATTGGGACGGGGATCTTCTTTTCTGAAATTGTATTGGTAACGTGATTGGAAATGTTGAATGTATCCCCATAAAAATTTTGTTTCAAAAAAAAGAAATGTAAGTTGATAGGACTCTTAGAGGAGAAGGTTCGAAGCCTGGAGAAAAGGATTACTACTCTCCATGAGATCAAGGAAGGGGAGGAGTTCATTAACAGGACTTAGCTATGGTGACACATGCAATGGTTACTTCCAGGCTTGATTACTGCAACTCGCTCTACGCAGGTTTACCCTTGAAGCTGATCCAGAAGTTACAGCTGGTACAAAATGTGGTGGCGCATCTGCTGATGCTGACACCTGTGCGGGCTCACGTATGGCATGTGCTCTGTCAGCTGCATTGGCTGCCAGTTGAGTACCAGATTCGCTTCAAGGTGCTGGTAATCACCTTTAAACCCTTATATGGCCTGGGACCAACATACCTAAGGGACCGCCTCTTCCCATATACACCTCAGAGAGCATTATGCTCTGAGAATCCTGGTGATCTCTGGCCAAAAGAACATCCGCCTAGCCTCAACCAGGGCCAGGGCTTTTTCCACCCTGGCCCCCAACTGGCAGAACATGCTCCCTATTGAGATCAGGGCCCTGTGGGATCTTATTCAATTCCGCAGGACCTGCAAGACAGAGCTGTTCCACTAGGCCTTTGGCTGAGGCAGCGGGTATCCATATATGCCCCCCCCCCAAGGTTGCAGTCTCCCATCTACAAATAACCGGCCATACTTCGTTACATCAATGGGCCAGTTTCTCCCTATGGCAAGCATGACTACTGTTTTTATACGTTTTAATGTGTTTTACATTTTATTGTATTTATTGAAATGCTGTGACCTGCCCCGAGCCCGTTTATGGGATGGGTGGGATATAAATGTGAAAAATAAATAAAAATAAATAAATGAACAGAAGACTTGATGTTCTGCATAGGAAAGGAGAGACCAGTCAAAGTGACAACAGTGTGGTTGGCTGCCAGTGGACCTAAAGGAGGCAGTAGTCCACCCAGTCTTAAAAAAAACCACACTGGATCCTATGGTCCTGGCCAATTATTGCCCAGTATCGAATCTACCATTCCTGGGTAAGGTGGTTGAGAGAGCAGTGGCCGAACAACTCCAAGCTTTCCTGGATGACACTTCCATCCTTGATCCTTTCCAGTCTGGCTTCCACCCTGGCCATGAAATGGAGATGGCTTTGGTCACCATACAGATGACCTCCGTAGACATCTGAATTGGAGCGTGTTGCCACTGCTTTTATTACTTGATCTGACAGCAGTGTTCGACATGATTGATTATGATCTACTGACCCACCGCCTTGCTGACATAGGAGTTCAGGGGACTGCCTTGCACTGGGCAAGAGGACCTCCCTGTGATACCCTGTGGAATGTGGAGTGCCACAGGGGGCAATCTTCTTGACAATGCTATTTAACATCTATATGTGCCCCCTTACCCAGTTGGTCTGGAGGTATGGGCTGGGCTGACATCAGGGGTCATTTGGTAGAAAAAGAGGTGCAGGAACTCATTAGCATAACTCATTAGCATAACTTATTTGCATATGCCACACATCCTGACATCACTGGAAGTGTGTCAGAAGGCAACACCCACCACTCAGGCTCCACTGGACTGTTTTGGATTGCTAGCTATGGGTGTGTGTGTGTGTGTGTGTGTGTGTGCAGATCTGCCCTCACAGAGGAGGGAGAGCTTGTACCTGAATAAACCTTGGTCTTAAATGTGCCACTGGACTCTTTTGGGCTACTAGCTGTGGGAGGGAATGCACAGGTCTGCGAAGAAAGAAAGAAAGAAAGAAAGAAAGAAAGAAAGAAAGAAAGAAAGAAAGAAAGAAAGAAAGAAAGAAAGAAAGAAAGAAAGAAAGAAAGAAAGAAAGAAAGAAAGAAAGAAAGAAAGAAAATTAGATTCTGTCAAAGGGTAGGACAGTCAGATTTATAAAGCCACAAATATTATCGTGCTAATGGCAGCCAGCTCAGTACCTGAAGGGAATTAAGAATTTTGGTGGGAAAAATCTGTCTCAGAGTGGGGAGAGAACTGGGGATTCATCATAACAGCGTTTTCCCATCAGACCCAAGTCCAGCAACTGATCCTTTACCTGTCCTGCACTGACCTGGGCGTAGTGATCCATGTAATGGTTGCCTCTAGCTTAGGCTACTGTAACTCACCCTACTCAGGGCTGCCCTTGAACTTGCTCTGGAAACTTCAATTGGTCCAGAATGCAGCAGCACACATCCTTACCAGAACCCCACTGAGAGCACATATACAATCTTTGCTCTACTGGCTGCACAGGCTACAGACTGAGTACCGAATCAGGTTCAAGGTTCTGGCCCTAAATGGGTCATTGTATTTACGGCACCACCTATCCTTATACACCCCTCAGCATGCATTACACTCATCTAGTAACAATTTACTGGTAATCCATGGCCCCAGTCTGGTAGAACTCTCTGTCAAGTGAGACCCAATCCCTGTGGAACTTGGTTCAGTTCCACAGGGCCTATAAGACCGTGATGTTCCACAGAGCATTTAGTTGAGGACAGTGATGGCTAGAAAGATCACCCCCCACCATTGCTGAGCTGAAAATTTTACTTTTTTGTCTGCCACTTTAGTTATCTACCTTGAAGGTTTGTTGGAGCATCATCTGATATGATAGACTGTTTGTTACATTTTGACTATAAAACCAATCTTATAGTGATGCTGATTTTATTGTATATCCAATTGTTGGAAGTATATCCAATTCCCACTGCCTGGTGGGAAAAGGAGCAAGATAAAAGTTAAATAAATAGGCACCCTACTGCAGCCCTGACATCACAGCCAGCCACATGGGACCAGGTAGAGAATACTGCACAGAGGGGCATGGCTCAGTGGAAAGGCACTGGGACAGTAGGTTCCTGGCTCAGTCACCACATGGGGGGAAGAGAGAGGCAGGCAAAAGTTCTCAGGCTGACCTTTTGCTTCTGCAAACAGCAAAAGGGAAACAGGACAGCCAGCTAATTATCCGTCATTATGGGCAGGACACCACAACTTCTGTCCTCTGCTGCACCCATGGCAGCAAAGTGCTTGCATGCACCATGGCTGCCCTGCCAATGCACTAGCAGTCAGCATGGCTTATTGGACACCAGCAGTGCCATAGGAGACTCACCCTTTCTATATCTGTCAGACCACCTACCATGCTGAGCCCTCAAGGGGAGGGCAGTCTATAAATTTAATAAATCAACAAACCAATCAATGCTTGTGCCTGCTGCCCACAACAGCCAGCAGTGTGTGTGCATGGGGGACAGGGATGGGGACCCAATCTGGGATCAGCCTCCAATGAGCCATTGGACTCCTGCTATGCTTTGCAACTGAACAGAACAAAAGTCCAGCAGCAACCAAAAAACCAACTGCAGCCACCCCAGCATGGGCATCCCTGAGTCAGAGGCTACCCTCTTGGACATGTGAGGGAGCAGTCTGAGGAGAAATCAGAGGTGAGGGGGGAAGGGGCAGGGCAAAGGGGTCATGGAGCTCCTGTTATCCAACTTGCTCACTTCCACACCATCACAGAGGTCTACCCCATCTGTCTGCCAATGGGGAGGGCTGTGGCAGAGCTGTGCCAATGGGTGGAACTGGTGGGGTGCTGCTGGGGCACAGTGCTGGCACATCTCCCACTTATGCTGGTAGAGATATGAAAGCAGCTAGTTGGTTCCCTGAACACTTCACCCACCTTTAGGATTGCGCTGCAAATCTTATTAGGAAATAGTCTATACCTAAAGATGGTGAATGGAACAAAGGCTGAATTGAGCATGGCCTAACTTGAAATGAAATTATCTCACTTTCTTTCTTCTTCTCACTCTGAGCATTGTCAAAAGTGCCTCAGAAATCCAGGCACTGTACAAATGTTCAAAGATAAGAAAATCCTCCCTGCATGCTAACAATCTAATAGGACAAGGAGTAGAGCAAGTTGGTGGGGAAGTGAATTAACATACAGGACTCACTGAGGGCAGAAAAATCAAGGTTCAGAAATGGGTCAGGGAAATAATAAAACATAAAGCTCTAGTGTGGACTGTGAGAAAGTGAACATGAGCTATGCCACAGGTGCTCAGAAGCTTATGTATAAGAGCAATTAAAATAAGCCAAGTTAATCAACCATAATAATAGCTAAACAGAAAAAAAGCCAATTTTGCACAAGGAGCTGCTCCGCTGTCATGCCTCCCTTTGCCCCATTTCCATTAGTCAATTTCTCACTCAAATCTACAAGGCCGCATTTTGACCCATGGCTTCGCCCGATTTTCCCCACGGTTTTGTGATCCTGTTTTTTGAGGATCACAAAACCGTGGGGAAAATCAGGTGAAGCTGCAGGTCAAAATGCAGCTGTGCAGTTTCAAGTGAGAAATTGACCAATGGAAATGGGGCAAAGGGAGGCATGACAGTAGCACAGCTCCTTGTGCGAAATCGGCCAAAGACAAGACCAAACCAATTTTCTGAATAAAAGTTCAGAAATAGGATTGGGGCAACAGGTATATTAACACTAAGAGGAGAAAAGAAATGAACATGCTGAAATGAGAGGGAGGGAGGGAGGAGAGAAGGAAAGAAGGAGGGAGAGAAAGAGAAGGAAAAAAGGAGGGAAAGGGAGAAAGAAAGAAAAAGAAGGAAAAAGAAGCAATGAAGGGAAAGAGGGAAAGAAAGAGAAGGAAAGACGAAGGGAAAGAGGGAGAGAAGGAAATAAGGGGGAAAAGAAAGAGAAGAAAAAAAGGAGGGAAAGAAAGAAGGAGGAGAAAGAGAATGAAAGAAGGAGGGGGCTCTGGAGGTCCCCCCCTGGTCCCCACAGCTTGGTGTGGGGCAGGTGGCCAGGCTTTTCTCCAGTCCCTGCAGCTTGGTGCGGGGAAGGCACAGGGCAGTCAGCCAGGCCTCTCCCTGGTCTCCATGGCTTGGCGTGGGGTGGGGAAGGTATGAGGTGGTCAACCAGGCCTCTCCCCAGTCCCCACAGCTTGGTGCGGGGCGGGAAAGGTGCAGGGTGGGTGGCCAGGCCTCTCCCCAGTCCCTGGGGCTTGGCGCAGGGTGGGGAAGGCATGGCGCAGGGCGGGGAAGATGTAGGTTGGGGAAGGTGCAGGGTGGAGAAGGTGTGGGGTGGGGAAGGTGTGGGGAAGGTGTGGGGTGGGCGGCAAGGCTTCTCCCCCATCCCCGCAGCTTGGCATAGGGCAGCCAGCCAGGCCTCTCCCCGGGCCCCGCAGCTTGGAGCAGGGTGGGGAAGGCATGGGGCAGGCAGCCAGGCCTCTCTCCAGGGTGAGAGTTGGGTAGGGAGGCTTCTCTCTGGGCCCTGTGGCTGGGTTCCGGCTTGGGAGGGCAAGGGGTGGGCAGGGAGGCCTCTCTCCAGGCTCCGCAATTGGGTGCCAGCCCAGGAGAGCGAGGAGTGGGCCAGGGGGAAGGGCTGCTTCAACGTACTTTGTTTCCTGTTGCTCCTCGTGGCCTGACTGAGGGCTGCTGGGACCAGGGGGTGGGGCTTACTGCATGTGCCCACCCCCTGGGCTCCTGACTGCCAGAGCATCGCTTCTGTGTGCTCCGGCAGGAACCTACCTCTGGTTGCCACCAATACACTGATGACACCCAGCTCTATCTGTTATTGGAAGGCTATCCTTCCTCCACCCCTGATAATTTGGTCTCTGGCTGGATGGTTGCTGGAGAGTCAGTTGAAGCTAAATCTATTGAAGACGGAGGTCCTGTACCTGAGTTGGAAGGGAGGGGATATGGGTATCAGGCTCCCCATACTGGAAAGTGCATATTTGATGCCAGCCCAGAAGGTGAGAAGTCTGGGAGTGACACTGGGTGCCTGTCTTTCTATGGAGGCTCAGGTTACTTTAGCCACCCTGCCTTTTTCCATCTTCAGCAGGTTAGGTTGCTGAAACCCTATCTCTCCACCTACGACTTGGCTACAGTTACCCATGCAATGGTCATTTCCAGGATTGACTACTGTAATTCACTCTACGCAAACTTACCTTTGAGGCTGACCCAGAAATTACAGCTGGTGCACAATGTAGCTAACAGCCTGCTAACAGTGACACCTATGCAGGCTCATGTTTGGCAGGTACTCTGCCAATTGCATTGGTTACCAGTAAAGTTCCAGATCCACTTCAAGGTGTCGGTAATAACCTTTAAAGCCTTACATGGCCTGGGTCTAACATATCTGAAGGACTGCCTCTTCCTGTATATGCCCCAAAGAGCATTATGCTCTAAGGATCAACACCTCCTGGTAGTCCCTGGTCCAAAAGACATCTGTCTTGCCTCGAGCAGGGCCAGGGCTTTTTCAGCCCTGGACCCTGCCTGATGAAACATGCTCCCCATTGAGATCAGGGCCCTGTGGGATTTACTTCAATTCCGCAGGGCCTACAAGATGGAGCTGTTCTGCCAGGCCTTTGGCTGAGGAGACAGACGTCCATACATGGCCTCCCTGAGGTGGTTGTCACTCAGTTAACAACTACTGGCTATGGCCAGGAACTTCCCACAACCAGAGAAATTTTGTTGTTGTTGTTAGCTGTGACCACTATTTTAATATTTATGAAGATGTTTTAAATTTTAATGTCATTTTATTAACAAGTATTTTTTGTATAAATGATGTTGTTACCCCCCCCAAGCTTGCTTCTGGAAGAGCAGGCTATAAATGTGAAGAAATAAAATAATAAATAAAATAAGACTCCTCGGAGTTCTACAGCAGGACCCCAAAAACATCAAGCAACACAGCACTCTGTGCCATTAGAACTGAGGAATTAATTTCAGGCCCTTGTTGTGGAGGCAGAGATGGAAACTGCTAGTGGAAGTATCACAAACACAAGGGAGACAGAAGGAGTAGGATAGATATACAAAGAAATGGCACCGGAAGGTATTGGTCATAGGTGACTCCCTGCTGAGGGGTATGGGATGTCATGTGTCCAGGCCTGACCCCATGGCCCAAGAGGTGTGTTGCTTGTCAGGGGCAAAAATTAAAGTTACAGAGAGGATCCCTAAACTCATCAAGCCTACAGAGCATTACGCATTTGTGATGGTACATGTGGGAACTAATGACACAGCCATGAACAACGTCAAAAACATTAAGGCTGACTATTAAGCTCTTGGGAGGAAGCTGAAGGGAATGGGAGCACAGGTAGTGTTCTCTTCTTGTCATAGGAAGGGGGGTATGATGGAAACAGACAATAATGGGGGTGAACCACTGGCTACGTTGGTGGTGCTGGCAGGAATGGTTTGGATTCTGGGACCACAGGCTAGGTTTTCTGGATGACAATCTATTACCATGCAATGAATTTCACCTGTCAAGGGCAGGGAAGAATGGCAGAAACCTGGAGAGAATCACCAAGAGGGCTTTAAACTGACACCACAAGGGGAAGGAGATGACCAACATAAGAATTTAAATGAAGGAGAGAAAACAACAAAGGCCCATCTGGGAGGGCTGGGGCTAATGGAACCAAAGGTGTGGGGCTTCAGATGTCTATGTACCAATGCTCAAAGTTTGGGTAATAAGAAGGAAGAGCTTGAGCTTCTAATGCAGACAGAGGGATATGATTTAGTAAGCATTACAGAGACTTGGTGGGATGATTTACGTGACTGGAATTTAGAAGTGGATGTATACAAGTTGTTCAAGAAAAACCAAAAGGGTTGAAGAGGAGGCGGAGAGGCGCTGTATGTGTAGAGAAGGTTTGTTTGTCAGGAAATACTGCAGAAGGAGGGTGACAGCCCAGTGGAAAGTATCTGGGTGAAGATTTATTTTATTTATCAAATTTCTACCCCACCCTCCCAGCCAAAGCCAGGATAAGGGAAGGAAGGACAAACAGTATTGTGGTTGGAGTCTGCTACAGACCTCCTGACCAGGATGAGGAGGCGGCTGTTGCCCCCCCTGAACAGCTTGACAGTGTATCCAAACAACATGACCTGGTAGTTATGGGTGACTTCAACTTCCCTGATGTGTGCTGGGAGACAAACTCTACAAAGCGTCCACAGTCATGCAACTTCCTGATCTGTCTGGATGAAAACTTCCTTCATCAAATGGTGGAGGAAGCTATGAAGGGTTTGGCTATACTTGATTTAATATTGACCAACAGGCAAGAGATGGTAGATGGGGTGAAGGTGGTGGGGACCTTAGTGGAAGTGACCATGTCCTGCTAGAATTCCTTTTGCTGTGGTGGACCAAGGAAGTTCGTAACTACATGTGTAAGTTAGACTTTAGTAAGGCAGACTTTAATAAACTCAGAGGTATGATGAGAATCATTCCATGGGCAAGACTGCTGGAAGGGAAAGAAGCTAATGAAGGGCTCTCCTAAAACAAGAGCTCTTACAAACTCAAGCTGTTGCTATTCCAACAAGAAGGAAACATGGTAGGGGATCCAAGAAGCCAATGTGGATGAACAGAGAACTCTGTGATGTGCTAAAGGAGAAAAAGGAAATGTTCAAGAAATGGAGGCAAGGACATACCTCTAAAGAAGAGTATCTGTGGGTTGCTAGACACTGTAGGTTGGTCATCAGAGAGGCCAAAGCTCACAGTGAGCTAAAGCTGGCCAGGGAGGCTTGCTACATCAAGAAAATCTTCTTCAGATATGTGAAGAACACAAGATAAAAGAGGTGATGGCCCACTGTTGGGTGAAAATGGAGAAGCTCTGACAGAGGACAGAGAGAAAGCAGAAAGGCTCAATGCCTATTTTGCTTCAGTTTTTTCCCCTGAAGAAGAGGACAGGCTCATCTAGAGATGGTAGTAGGCAAGTCACAGCATGTGGGCTGCTGGTTGACATGGACAGAGAGGTAGTTAAGAAGTACAGGCTGCATTGAATGAGTATAAATCTCCTTGGCCAGATGGTATGCACCCAAGAGTGCTCAAAGAACTTTTAGAGAGCTTGCAGAGTCTTTGTCCATCTTCTTTGAGACCTCTTGGAGGACAGGAGACATGCCACAAGACTGGAGGAGGGCAGATGTTATCCCAATTTTCCAAAAAAAGGGAAGAGGGATGACCCAGGAAACTACAGGCCATTCAGTCTGACCTCTGTCCCAACCTCATTTCTTTCTTTGATCGAGTGAGAAGCTTACTGGATCAAGGGAATGCTGTTGATGTTGTTTACCTGGATTTCGGTAAAGCTTTTGACAGGTTTCCCCATGATGGGTAAACTAAAGGACTCTGGACTGAACTCTAGGATAGTTAGGTGGATAGGGATCTGGTTGGAGGATCGTACTCAAAGAGCAGTCGTCAATGGCATTTCATCTGAATGGAGGAAGAAATACAGTGGGGTGCCACAGGGCTCAGTTCTGGGCCCAGTACTTTTCAATATTTTTATAAATGATCTGGATGAGGTTGTGGAGGAGCTACTCATCAAATCTGAAGATGACACCAAATTGAAAGGAGCAGCAAACACACCGGAAGATAGAGACAGAATTCAATGAGATCTGAACATGCTGGAAAAGTGGGCGGATGTGAACGAGATGCAATTTAACAAGGATAATTGCCAAATTCTACATTTGGGTAACAAAAATGAGGAACACGCATAGTAGAAGGGGGTATACTTCTAAGTAGCAGCCTGTGTGAACAAGATGTTGGGGGTAAGGGTGAACCAAAAGTTAAATATGAACCACCAGTGTGATGTGGCGACAAAAAAGGCTAATACAATCTTGGGGTTTATCAACAGAGGCCTAACAACATCCAAATCACAAGATGTCATAGATCCACTGTACACCTCATTGGTCAGGCCACACCTGGAGTATTGGGTGCAGTTCTGGAGGCCTTACTTCAAAAAGGATGTGGACAGAATAGAGTGCATGCAGAGAAAAGCAACAAGGATGATCAGGGGCCTGGAGACTAAGCCCTATGAGGAAAGGCTGAAGGACTTGGGAATGTTTCGTCTGGAGAAGAGGAGGTGGACGGGGGACATTATTGTTCTCTTTAAGTATTTGAAGGGCTGTCACTTAGAGGAAGGCAGGCAACTGTGCCTGCTGGCAGCAGAGGATAGGACTTGCAATAATGGGTTTAAATTAAGGACAAGAAGGTACTGGCTGGATATTAGGGGGAAAATTACAGTAAGAGTTGTTCAACAGTGGAATCAACTACCTAGAGAAGTGGTGAGCTCCCTCTCATTGGCAGTCTTTAAGTAGTGTCTGGACAAGCACTTGTCAGGGATACTGTAGGCTGATCCTGCATTGAGCAGGGGTTGGACTAGATGGCCTTTATGGCCCCTTCCAACTCCATGATTCTATGAGTATGTGCTGTCTAGATACTACTTCCATAACGGAAGATACTTCACCATCGTTTGAACTAATTTTATCTCATTTGCATGGGAACATGAATAATAATCCTTAAGGGGAAAGTATTTTTCCGTACTGTTGGATTCCTAAAATGGATTAATAGAAAACTTAAAAGCAATAAAATTTACAACATACAATACATATCTAATACAACCCATCCATATAAAACCAGAATCAATGGTGCCCAATAATAGCTTCTGTGTTAGTATGTGTGCTGGGTGATTAGATAATTCCAAATGTACAGCATGAAAACCTCAGAAGATTTTCTCAATTTTTCTAGTGGAAAAATCAGGAAACTTGGAGGGCACGGGAAAAACTCTCTTATCCTGGAGACCAATGCAATATTTTCAAGGTGAAATAATTTTGGCAACAATTGATATGCTATAGTGTGTTTTGTGATAATACATTCTTAAAGAGTACAGTGATCTCAGTGTTTTAAAGTTTAGCTTAAACATGCAGGCAGTCCTACCAATTGTGACTCTTTGAAACAGTTTCTGTCCGTGTATTTCATTCTGTTTTGTATATATACATTTGTTTTCTATCTTCTGCTTTTATTTTTCTTACTTCTCAGATGACAAAAATTAAAGATACATGTGCTACAGTAGCTTAGGGTGCATCAGTTTGCAACACTTTCTCAAGTACTGGGCATACTTGCTATTTTTCTTTTAGAAAGGAAAATATTTGTATTTTTAAATTTCATAAATAGTCAAATAGTGAACATTTGTGTGCTAAATTATAAATGTTGAATTGTATGTTATTCAATCAGTATAAGAAGTTTGGGTTTTATAGAAAAGTAAGTATTACATATATTTCAATTTCTACCCAAAAAATCCCCTCCCCCTCAAAAGTGAAGTGCCCCATGGCTTCAAAATTACTGAAATTTTTACATCTCTTATAATAATGGGCCATAACACCACAGACACCGGTGCCTGGTTCTAGAGTAACCAAATATCAACAAATTGAAGAATGTACATATACATGTTCTAATCAGCCACTGTCCTTAAATTTAGATTGTTGTGCTTGTCAAGAAACCTTAAAGCAGTTTCTTGTTAAACTGAATGGTTTGAATTGAGACCTTGCTAAAAGTCATGGAAGCTTCTCTCTCTGAGAACTTAGTTCAAGCTACCTGTAGCTTCAAAGAGTCAGACAAGGAAGATGGGAGGCAGCCTAGGTGCTGGTCAGACCATTAGGACTGGCAGCTTCAAGGTCTCACAAGGCTACAAGAATCTAGAAGGATACTGTACTGGCTTGCAGCCTCCAAGTATCAGGTGCCAGAAGTAAAGCAAGGCAGGATCAGTCCAGGGGCCAGAAGTCAGGCAAGGCAGAGTCGTTCAGTCCAAAATCAGGGGTCCAGAAGTCAGGCAAAGCAGTGGCCTAGTGTTGATTATACATGTTGCATCCATGCCTAACAGCCTCCCTTGGCTGGATTTATAACCCCACACCTAAGGGTCATGCTCACAACCAGTTGCTCAGAAGCAATCCTGCAACTATTCATCTTCGTTATCAGCAAGCAGCTGGCATCGGGCCAGGAGGCATGCAGTTTGCCATCTTGTCTGTAGCTCGGTTCTCAGCCTGTTTGAGGCATTCTAAGGTTGTAGGTGATACTGGTAGGTTGGCAATGGCCAACTGAGTTTCACCTGCTGAATCAGGGCTGGAGTGTGTTGGTGGTTCTGCACCAGCTGTTGGCTGTGAATCCTGTCAAGCCTGCAGCTCATTTTCCTGCTGGTCAGCTTCTATAAACTCAAGACTGGCTATATGAGGCTCCTCTTCTCCTGAGGAAACCTCACTATTGCTGAGCCCTGGCTGACCCACATCAGATACATTCCATCTCATTGGTGCCCAAGCCCATGTGTGGGAGGTGTTTGCTTAATTGGACCTGCTGTAGCTGCAGTGTGTCTGGCCTAATTAGCAAACTTGCCTGATTGGTTGAGTAATTTGGTTAGCAATATACCTGATTAGTCAAGTTATATAATGTGAACTTTATTTCACACATTCCTTTCAGCACTGGTAGCAATTCCTTGCAATGGAAACAAGTTATATAATTTGCTATATATTTGATCGGTTAACTTGAATCAGGCCAATGCTGGATGTTGAGCATAAAGGAAAGATCTTTTGTTCTAGTTTTGCCCTGTGTGTCATGGGTCCTGGCTCATCCGAGGCTGACTATTCCTCAGATGAGGAAGAGGCACAGAACAACCCAGCCTCCTCCAGAGTCAGCCATGAAGAGGAACCTCTGCCAGCACCTGAGGAAGGAGAGACTCCAGTATCCGAAGTGCAGCAAGGTGAAGAGCCTGAGGTGCAGTCGGAGGAAGTGCCTGGCCCAGCACCCCCAGCTGGAGACACCTCAAAGCCAGAATCCCCACCCAGACCTCTTATACGGGCTCTATTGCAAAATACCTGTTGTGTCTAACAGTCCCACACCATCACAGAACATACATGCTTGCACGCTTTAATGTTCTGCCATTGGAGGTGCTTTTAGGGAGGTACTGCCAGATAACATATGTAGACAGACTTTGCCCTTGTTTTCTAAAAGATATAGAATCCACTACACACAGCATACTTTACTGTCCCTTTTATAGGGATATTCAACCTTGTTTTATTACTTCACTTTTAGATGGCAAGAGTTGGCATTCTGATGATTCAATTATTCACTTTCTTCAGTTTAATTCTAATTGTGAAACAATGGAGGCTGTTGCAAAATTTTTACATTATGCAATTAGAAGATGGGGTTTGAATAGCCAAAGTGTAAGTGATTGATGTTTCTTGGTATTTCGCTGTATTGACATAATGTTTTGCCTTTTCAGTGCCAATAAAGGTTTGTGCATGTATGCATGTGTGAGTCCCCACCCAGCTGACCTGAATGTCCCAGATGCAGGGCACACCAGCATCTGGAAGTGTGGGAGAGATGGAGGAGTACCAGACTTCAGCTGTTGCAAAGGCAATGTGAGGGACCGTGAGTCTTTGCAGGCCACCTCCCAGGGAAGGTAGGATTGGAGTATAAGCAACAATGTTCATCTGCCTTGGTGCAGATGCAACCATACGATCTTGTCCCTTGTCCCAGCTGCCAGCCTCTGCTCTTTGCTCCCAAGAACTCTGACTGATTTCCCAGCATTCTGACCCTTGGCATTGTTTCTTGGCTTACTTTTGGACTGTGTATCTAGCTTCGGTGAAGTGTATCCGTGGCGACCATCCAGAACCAGCACATTGTGTCTGAATTATATCTGGCTTTAAGACATTTCTTGATAATGAGTGGGTCAGGGAGACCAGAGCCCCTTTCTTGGACTTTGGATTTTGAAACCTTATTGGACTCAGTCTTGTTGGGTAACATCTAGAACTTGAACCAATGCTTGTAAATGTGCTTTGCTTAGAGATATAGTTTTATTATTTTTATTTTCACTATTCATTTCTCTTTATTGTATATTCCTGCACAATATTATAATAAAACACTTTACTTTTGTTTTGTGGTGTTCTTGGGTTTTGGGGCTTCTGTCTGAATCTAGTACTTTAGCCCATATTGGCTACAACTACCAGAGTAATTGTTTTCTGGAACTCACCTTGTAAACATCCTACCTTAAGTTACAGAGTTGACTTTCTTGGCCTTAGTATTGGGAGGGCTAGAGGCTTTGTACCTTGGTCTCTGGCTGACTGGGTCATAAAAAGACTGGTGGTGGCAATACCCTGAGGTATGAGAACTCACACTTTGGCCTTTTTGTTTTGTCAGGCCAACCTGCCTGTTAAACAGGGCTTTGGCTTTAAAGTCCTTTGACAATGCTCATAGTGGTCAATGAATTCAGCAGTCTGGCTGCTTCACAGAATGCAATCTTTCTGTGTGTTAATTGCAGAAGGATAGAGTGGTCTGCATTCCTTCCTTACATTGAATGAAATGGATGACTGCAGCAATGCCAGTTCAGCAATTACCATGATGCTGTCCAGAATGGCTGTATTTGCCTATAGCTTCCTTTTAATGTGCCAGGCTGGACTTGTTGCAAGCCTACCTTTGCTGATGCTATTTTATAGCCAACATACCAGGTTAGGGCAGCAACCACAGCCAATGGTTAAGAAAACAAAAAAACAAACAAAAAAGCAAATATCCAAAACTCTGACTCAGTTTTAGATTATGAACTGTTCAGCTTGCAAGGTTTTTAAACAAAACTTTTCAGCATTGATGTAATACCCATTCATGTTTGCCTTTGTTTTAAAGTGATTGCAAAGAAAAAACTCTCTGTGGACACAATAAACAATATCAGTTCTTCAAGAACCATTATCATTTATCACATCAGTGTGAACAAATAAGAGACCTCTAACACAAGGGCAAATATCCTGAAAGAATCTGTCATCCCAATGAAAGTTTTATCGTTAAAAATACCATGCAGTAGTAGCACAATATTACATTGCATACTTTAAAAAATTCCAAGAAAAAGTCATTACCATATACACATGAGCTGCATTTGAAATCTCATTATCTTAACCTATTATTTATCTAAAATACCCAGGCTGTTGATTAAATGTAATACACTAAAGTTAACTCCCCTTAATAAATCAAAGCCTTTTTAGTAGTGTTTCTTGTTATTATTTAAAACAATCTAGTATTTCTGGTTGTACATTAGGAAAATACAGGAGATTATTAGTAGATTACAATTATGCCATAGGAAAAAAATGGTTCGAGAGACAGAGAAAATAAAGTGTAAGAATTCCATGTTAACCTAAATAGGTATTTTTCCAGGTGGAGGGAGGGGGATCCACTAGGAATTATGTGAAACTTCTCATCCCTGCTTTTCAATCTACAAATCCCCATTTTGATTTATCTTTTTCTGCGCATGAATTGAATCTGTGTTTGTTGTTGTGCCATTTTTCTTTTCAGGTCATGAACTGATCTCACAAAACTATAAATTTTCAATGTAAGATGTTCATCAGTGTATTGACTTATATACAGATATATGACATATATTGTATGTATAAATATCACATATGTATAACTATCACATATGGCATATAAAATTGTACAACTTGCATATACTGTATAAATTAATCTGCAAACTAACAGTAAAGAATGGGGAACTGAAACCATGTCCAAAAATATATACAGATATAGAAATAAAACAGGGCATGTACACTTTAGTCCTAACAATGCTGTACTTTAAAGTGGTGTAGTGGTTAGAGTGCTGGGCTAGGATCTGGGAGACCCAGGATCAAATCCCCACTCTGCCATGGAAGTTCACTTGGGTGACCATTCATGGGCCAGGCACTCTCTGTCAGCCTAACCTATCAGGGTTGTTGTTTTGGAGATAAAATGGATAAAACTGTTTTGGGTCCCCCAGGGGAGAAAAGTGGGATACAAATTTCTTAATTAGTTAATCAAGTGCTCCCCCTGTTTCACAAAAAATGGGCACAACCCACAATGTAACATACAGGTTGAACCACTGTACTCTCTAGTTTGGTTTTACAGGCTTTCCCAGATGTGCATGTTATTGCACAAGGATCATGTAGTCAGAGTAACCCAGCAATTGCAACAGAATCTAAAAATCTGCCAGCAAATATTTTCCCAGTAGCAATGTAAATGTGCAGGTCGAGTTCTTGTGTCATCCATATTCTCCTCTCCTAAATTCTTGTAAAGATGTCTAGATTTAAATGATTTATTGGTAAATTTGTAAATTTATGTCTGTTTTACTTCTCAACAACAAATCAACTTTTCAGACACAAAATAATTTGTCCCTATGTCTGCTATTGCTCTTATCTAATAACTCTTCCAATGCCACCCTACACAGAGACCGATTTCCCACAAGCTGCTGCTCAGTGCTCACTCTTCCCTTTGCCCCAATTGTACGCGACAATTTCACACAAGCTCAAAAACCAGGATTGAGTAGATGCGAGGGAAATCAGGTGAAGCTGAAGGGCAAAATGCAGCTGCACAGCAGCTTGTGTGAAATTGACACGTATGATCCGGGTGAAGGGAAGAGTGAGCGCAGAGCAGCAGCTTGTGGAAAATCGGTCATAGTTACATTCTTCTGAGATCACTGAGCTTAATGGATGACACTGTAATTTTTCAGCCCTTGGATTCATTTCAACTAGAGTCTACTTCTTAAAAATATATGTTTTTTCTTTGAAGGTCTGAGAGTGTGACTTTTGGTTCCTCATAGAGGAGGCACCATTAGAGTCTTCTAACATTTCCACACTTGCTTTATTTGCAAATGCATAAGTAGAACAAAGCTCATAGCAATCCCTAGCTGTTTTTTCCCCATTCAGTTACAAACTAAAACCTCCCTTCCCACAGGCTGAGTAGAAAACAGTGCATTTCTAACTGCTAGCAAGCTTATGAGTGCGGCTGGGTGAAAAAATGTTGTGGAGCTCTGTTCAGTTCTCTCCTAGAGACACAAGGGATGAGATCAGAGGGGAAGAGCAATGGAAATTTTACTATCTGGCTACATGTTAAAAATTCTCATTTGTGATAACCTCCTTGAGTCTTCTTGTCTCTGGGACTTTATCTATCCATTAGTACTCCTTGGACCTTTATATTGCTATAAAAGTAAGATTTATTTACTTAAAAAAATTATATGCTGTCTCTCCAGAGACCTGCTCATGGCAGCTCAAAAATAAAGCAAGACAATAAAATAAATAAAACAGTACAAAAAATCATGAACAGCCATTAAAAAGCCAGTATAAAACAACATAAAACAATAACCCCCAAAAGATTTTCATAAAGCAGGCTAGAAGAAAGCCATTAAGAAGCTTAAAAAAAAAGCTGCCTCCTTTTTGTTAAAGTAATGGCCTGGTGAATGAAAAATAAGGTAGACCCTAGGCCTATGAAAAAGAGTAAATTAGGCCTGCTTCTGGCAACCCCTGGGAGATTTTAAGATGGCATTGCTGATGCATAAATTCTGTTCTGTGAAAACCCAGAACTGACATCACAACCCCTCCCCTATGACCCTCTAGGAATTCCACAATTCTCTATGGTAAAGACCATAAAGATCACTGGAATTCCAAGAGCATCACAGAGGGCTGTGAGATCAATTCTGAGTGTTTTTTTTCTTTGGCATTGGTCATTTGGGTGTGGTCACAGGGGATTGCCCATTGCTCCCTGCCCCCCCTGGCAAGCTTCAAGGGAGAGGGCCCTGTAAAGGCAAGGTAGGAAATCCATGTTTCTGTTTACTACCTTCCTCACCTCTGGAGGTGGGTGCACAGAGAGCAAGGCTTGGGAAGAGGGTCTTAACTGACAGCAAACATTGACTGGGAAGTCAAAATGGCTCTGGAGCAAGCCAGGCTGAGTGGCCACTGCAGTGCTAAGCAGATCTACTGGTGCTTGGCTTTCTTTTCTCCTGACTTTTAGTGTCCTCAAGGGCAGTGACCGACCAGCAACTTTCCCTGTAAGTTAAATGGACTGTTCACCCTTGACTGGCAGCTGGATGGTACTAGAGGACGGGGGCCTTCAAATACCTTGATCCCAAATGATTAGGGGCTGAAAAGTAAGGACCAGCTCTTTGATTGTGCCTGGAAACAGGAGAAGATAGGACTGATATGATCCATCCCCCCCAAAATAGCTTGTTAGACCGAGTGAAGTTCCTGCATAGTTTTCAAAGGCATGATAAGCTAAAGCTTTATGTGGAAATCCATGTACAGTATACAGCAGTAACCTAACCTAAGCATGATCAGGCATTGTTTACTATGCCCAGATCACAAGTGTAAAAGAACGGCTGGTTGGAGCAGATTGGAGGATATGCAGGATGAACTTCACCTGATACTCCAGTTACAGCCACTCATTTACAATGAGAAGAAGAGAAGAGATTGGATTTATACTCCACCCTTCACTACATGAAGGCGTCTCAGAACATCTTACAACCTCCTTCCTTTCCTCTCCCCACAACAGACACCCTGTGAGATAGGTGGGGCTGAGAGAGCTCTTTCGAGGACTGTTCTTGAGAGAACAGCTCTGAGAGAACTTGTGACTTACCCAAGGTCACACCAGCAGCTGCATGTGGAGTGGGGAATCAAACCAGTTCTCCCAGATTAGAGTCCGTGCTTCTAGTCACTGCACCAGCTGGCTCTTATGGATGCAATTCTCTCCATGACAAACTGACTCCTCGGCTCTTGAGCAGTTTTACTATACACATACTATACACATGATATACTTTGAACTTCCTCAGTGATGGGAAACAGCAAGACAATGATAAATATCATGAGTTATAGCGCTCTTCAGTTTGGGTTATTTCCTTGAAATCAGCAAAGATGGGCTGTAGCTTAGCAAAAGTTAAACTAGCTAGTATGAACTGATGTGGTCCCTAAAAAAGGCTAGATAATTCCATACAAATTTTCAAGGAAAATGTATACCTCTCTCATTTCCCTTTTGTATTGCAGTGATTCAACTACAACCCAACCACTCTCAGGTCCATCATCACTATATATGGCAGAGAGTTGGATATCATTACATGAATGAATGTAGAGAGCAGATAAGAGTTCCCTGTGAGGTCATAGCCAGCAAGCTAGGTCTCTTTCAATATACTTTGCATAAGCTAGGCAGGAAGCTGTTGAAAGTAATTGCACCAAAACTTGATGACTTGTGTGCATGAGAGACTCCATTAGCACCTGCAAAGGGCCACCAGCCTGCGAAGGATGGAGGAAAACTAAAGAATTAAATCTTCTCACTTTTAGTATCTAGTATGTCACCAAGTAAGTGAGAAGATGGACAGGGAGAGAGAAAATAACATTTACATTTTCTCACTAATTTAACAAAGAGAGGAAGAGACAAGGAGAGAAAGAGGTTGGTTAATTTTTCAGTCAGCATCAATGACAAGGATCCTGCAAGGACAGCCTGAGAAAGGCAGAGACATGTATATAGCGTAATAAATAAATTGAGGCCTGATCTATTGGGTGGGAGACAGTATTGCAATGCTTAGAGTTCTGGGGGCTTAAACCCATAATTCAGTGGTTCCAGCCCAATGAGTGTTCCTCTTCTTTTTCTACTATGCTCATTTACAATCTCAAGCAGTTTTTTGCTGTCAGTTCCTATTTGCATCTTCTGTCTTCCCTAGATATTTTTTTCCATTTTCCTGGGTTCTTTGCTGTCACATCTCATCTTGGTCCTGACGTGTTGTCATCTTTCCTTGAGCTGTTTCAACTTACTTTTTATGCTGTCACCCACAGTTTCTATCATCTGGAGGTTAATGAAGCAAACCTCCCTTAGCACTGGCACACTTCAAGCATAAAACCTTTCTCTTGTGTGTGTTCCTTAAGCCTCATTCTCATGGAGGGTCTGACTACAAACCTTCATTCCCATGTTTTCCAACCAATGGGAGACCAGGTATGGCAGGGACATGGGGGGGCAGCCATCAGCAATGACATTACTTCTGGGAAAATCTGGAAGTGATGCTATACCTCTCTAGGAATCAATGGAAACTCTATGGTAAAACCCCTGTGGTTTTCCCTCAAAGTGATATCAGTTCTCTCTGGGAATTAGGGTAAAACCTTAGAATTTCAAGCAATTCCTAAAGAGGCATGATGTTATTCATTCATTCAATTTATACCTTGCCCTCCCCACCAAAGCAGGTTCAGGGTGGCTTAAATAAAAGATTAAAACACATAAAGTAACATAAAACAATAATAAAACAATACAAACTGTCATAAAGTGCTAGTGACAGTAGAACTAATGATAATAGCATTGCATAGAGATGGCAGAAACAATCATGATGGAATATTCGAGTGGGATACAGTCTGTATTTATTATATATATTTATTTATGCATTTTAACATATCAACAGATATGTATAAGTACAATATTAATGAGTCTAATTATCAGACTTCTTATCTAACCAAGCATACACTAGTCTAAGCCATCTTTTGGAATATATTTTTTCATCCTTCCCTTGCAATATCATATTTAACCTATCCATTTCCACCACTTCCAACAATCAACATATTAAGTCCTCTCTTGAGGGTGTTCTATTGGATTTCCAGCACTTAGCGAGTAATATTCTAGCAGCTGTTAATACATAAGTTATAATATACAAATCATTTTTTTCACAACTATCGTAACTGTCTGGAAACATATTTAGTAAGAAAATTTCTGGTGTTAAAGGCAGGTCTATATTCAATATTTCACTTATTATTTTCTGTATTTTGAGCCAAAAGTTTTGGATTATGCCACACCTCCACTACATATGAAAAAAGGTTCCTACATTGCATTTACATTTCCAACAGTTATTTGAAGCATTGGGATAACATTTAGTTATTTTATCGGATGTCCAGTGCCATCGATGAAACATTTTATAGATATTTTCTCTATAGGGTATTGCTCTCATACGTTTAGCCATTTTCCATATTTTAGACCAGGATTCTAAGTCTATATTATGACCTATGTCCTGCATCCAAGTAACCATTGTTGTTTTCACTGCTTCATCTAACAAGAAATCATCTAGCAGGAAATTGTATAACTTGGGATACAGTCTGTATTGATGGTCAGCTAATCTTGAGCTATTTATTTATGCAGCAGCA
The DNA here is from genome assembly GCA_029375565.1 of Gekko gecko. Classification (NCBI taxonomy): domain Eukaryota; kingdom Metazoa; phylum Chordata; class Lepidosauria; order Squamata; family Gekkonidae; genus Gekko; species Gekko gecko. The sequence goes on along the minus strand of JAPDNY010000004.1, from coordinate 68,513,926 downwards.
TAGGCTGTTGGTGGTAGTTCTAGAGGAACAGGACCTTACCACAGTTCAGTTATGTAGGAGACAAAGGACTTGTCCCACAAAGAAATCAGGCAAAGTCAAGGGTGGAGATGATTTTTTAAAAAAATCTTTTAGTGTCTGTTGTGCAACAGGGAAGCTCAACCTGAGTTAAAAGACTCAGGCCAGGAGTTCAAAGATTCTGTGGACACACACAGTTTTTATACAATAGCATCATTAACATATGCAAGCCTTAATGCCCTATCCCAATCACAAAAAGCCTCTGTCTGGCATCTAAGTGGCTCCCAGATTTATAATCTAACTCGCACCATCTTTGTTTTAATTAAATCACACCACTCTCCCTCCCCTTTCTTGTTGTGCTAATTCCATATATGTACATATGTTCTTTGCCAAATATGATTATATGTTGCAGTAAAAACCAGATGCTTTCTGTTGCCAAGCATGACTGAGATGTTATCTCCTTTCTCTTCTTCTTGTGACATAGCAGATGTTTATTTTCTAATGTATAGCATCCTGCTTTCCGCTTTTATCAGAGTCTGGTCTTGCAGATATCTTATCTTTTGATCTATAGTAGTCTATTTTCCACTTTTAGCCTGTCAATGAACCTTATTTATGGCAGAGTTCACCCTTTTTTGTGTGTCATCTCCCAAAAGCCAGCTCCAATAATCTTGTTACAGAATACTGGTGATGGGTCTCCAAAAGTTCCCTATCATTTTCTCCTCTTACAGTTAAGAACATAAGAACATAAGAGAAGCCAATGTTGAATCAGGCCAATGGCCCATCTAGTCCAACACTCTGTCACACAGCGGCCAAAATATACCAGGTGCCATCAGGAGGTCCAGCAGTGGGGCCAGGGCACCAGAAGCCCTCCCACTGCTGCCCCCTCCAGCACCAAGAATAGAGTGCATCACCTGCCCCAGACTGAGAGTTCCCATCTATATCCTGTGGCTAATAGCCACTGGTGGACTTCTGCTCCATATGTTTATCTAATTCCCTCTTGAAACTGTCCATGCTTGCAGCTGCCACCACCTCCTGTAGCAGTGAATTCCATATGTTAATCACTCTTTGGGTGAAGAAGTATTTCCTTTTATCTGTTCTAACCCGACTGCTCAGCAATTTCACGGAGTGCCCATGAGTTCTTGTATTGTGAGAAAGGGAGAAAAGTACTTCTTTCTCAACCTGCTCAATCCCATTCATAATCTTATAAACTTTGATCATGTCACCCCTCAGCCGTCGTTTCTCCAAACTAAAGAGCCCCAAGCATTTTAACCTTTCTTCATAGGGAAGGTGTTCCAACCCTTTTATCATTCTAGTTGCCCTTCTCTGCACTTTTTCCAATGCTATAATATCCTTTTTGAGATGTGGCGACCAGAACTGTACACAGTATTCCAAATGAGGTCGCACCAATGATTTATACAGGGGCATGATGATACTGGCTGATTTGTTTTCAATTCCCTTCCTAATAATCCCTAGCATAGCGTTGGCCTTCTTTATTGCAGCTACACGCTGTCTAGACATTTTCATTGAGTTATCCACTATGACTCCAAGATCTCTCTCTTGGTCCGTCTCTGCCAGTTCAGATCTCATCAAAGTGTATTTATATTTAGGATTTTTGGCTCCAATGTGCATCACTTTGCACTTGGCCACATTGAACCCCATTTGCCACGTTGACGCCCACTCACCCATTTCACCACCCTGAACAACTTCATGTCATCTGCAAATTTAGCCGCTTCACTGCTTACTCCCAATTCCAAATCATTAATAAACAAGTTAAAAAGCATCAGACTGAGTACTGATCCCTGTGGTACCCCACTGCTTACCACCCTCCACTGAAAAAGTTTCCCATTTATACTCACTCTCTGTTTCCTATTTATAAGCCAGTTTTTGATCCACAAGAGGACTTGTCCTTTTATCCCATGACTATTGAGCTTACTTAGGAGCCTTTGATGAGGAACTGTATGAAAAGCTTTCCGGAAGTCAAGGTAAATAATATCTATTGGGTCCCCCTTGTCCACATGTTTGTTCACTCCCTCAAAAAACACTAACAGGTTAGTGAGACAAGATCTTCCCTTACAGAACCCATGCTGAGTCTGCCTCAATAGTTTTTGTTTTTCAATGTGCCTACTAATTCTTTCCTTAATAACAGTTTCCACCAACTTACCCGGTATTGATGTCAGACTGACTGGCCTGTAATTTCCCGGATCTCCCCTGGAGCCCTTTTTAAAGATGGGAGTGACATTAGCTACCTTCCAGTCCTCAGGAACGGAGGCAGATTTTAAAGAAAGTTATTTGACGCAGCTCCTTGATTGCAGGCCTGGTGGAAGAGCTCTGTCTTATTTCTAGGTTTTCCCAGAAGTGATGTCACACCATCACTGATGATTTAAAACAAACAAACAAACAACTTTTGTTTCCCTGCTGGCTACAACAGGCAAGGCCCATTGAGGGTGGGAGATCTCCTGCCCCCAGTGGGCACATGACAAACCTACTCCTAGTTTTTACCAGAGGTAGTAAACTAATATTGGGGCGATATTACTTTAGCTGGCAAGTGGTGATTCAGATGATGCAGTGAACTTCATTAAAACAAATAATTCCCAGTACATGGGAAGATAATATATCAGAGACAAGACTAGGCCACAACTTTTCTACTTGGCAGTTATTTTCTTTGTGGAGGGATATTGAATTGCATCCAGTTAACTGAGCCTTCTCTTTCTCTGAAGTGGTATAATCCAGTTATGCCTCAGTGAGAAATAGGCATACTTCTCACCGGTTTTGTGTACTGTATCAAATAAAACTCATTTATGATCTTGTTCCCATGGCTTCCTTATTCTGGTTCTTACCAGATAAAGTGCACCAGTGGTTTCCAAACTATCACAGTTTGCCATATCACTCCTACATGTTTGCCTATATTGGTATGTACAGAATCCCTAGAACCCCTGTCTGCTAGAGGGAATTCTGGGAAGTGTTCTAAGGAACATGCTAGGAGAGTTGTATACCATTAGTGATCTATTATTTGATTAACTTCTGATAAGCCTCTGAGGAGCTCTAGAGTGGAAAAGTGAAATAAACTATTAATACTGTGTTAGCCCCAGGGTGTTCTGAAACTATTTCACAGCTATTTTGCTAATTATTTTAGGGCAAATTAAGTATTTGTTCATTGTTTTTAATAACATTTATATGGCAAATTCATCTTGAATTTTATTGGTTTAAAGTTCTTTAAGCAGCTGTAAGTCCACCTTTGATTACTGTTCATAGGACAGTTTGCTTCTTGACAGCAATGTGATAGTGGAAATCAAGGTGCTCATTTTGACCCCTGAAAGTTCACATAGCTTGGACCAGCATATTTGCTCCTTTTGTTCCCTTTTGTCCCATCAGATATTTCTGATGTACTGAGCAGTGCCATTTTAACAATCCCATCTATATGCTAAGTAACTACTGGTGATGATATTCTCCTCGAAAATAACATGCTCAGAAATGGAACTTTCTCTGCTTGTCATGTTAGTTTTGCTGTTGAGACTCTTGGACTGCTACATGTTCACAATTTAAAACAAACTATATTTCAAATATGAGTGCTGCTTCTGCATATGCGCAGTCAGCAGCATTTATTATCGTGCTAGACAGCTAACCAGTACATAAGAACATAAGAACATAACAGAAGCCAATGTTGAATCAGGCCAATGGCCCATCCAGTCCAACACTCTGTCACACAGCGGCCAAAATATACCAGGTGCCATCAGGAGGTCCAGCAGTGGGGCCAGGGCACCAGAAGCCCTCCCACTGCTGCCCCCTCCAGCACCAAGAATAGAGTGCATCACCTGCCCCAGACTGAGAGTTCCCATCTATACCCTGTGGCTAATAGCCACTGGTGGACTTCTGCTCCATATGTTTATCTAATTTCCTCTTGAAACTGTCCATGCTTGCAGCTGCCATGACCTCCTGTGGCAGTGAATTCCATATGTTAATCACTCTTTGGGTGAAGAAGTATTTCCTTTTATCTGTTCTAACCCGACTGCTCAGCAATTTCATAGAGTGCCCACGAGTTCTTGTATTGTGAGAAAGGGAGAAAAGTACTTCTTTCTCAACCTGCTCAATCCCATTCATAATCTTATAAACCTCGATCATGTCACCTCTCAGCCGTCGTTTCTCCAAGCTAAAGAGCCCCAAGCATCTTAACCTTTCTTCATAGGGAAGGTGTTCCAACCCTTTTATCATTCTAGTTGCCCTTCTCTGCACTTTTTCCAATGCTATAATATCCTTTTTGAGATGTGGTGACCAGAACTGTACACAGTATTCCAAATGAGGTCGCACCAATGATTTATACAGGGGCATGATGATACTGGCTGATTTGTTATCAATTCCCTTCCTAATAATCCCCAGCATAGCGTTGGCCTTCTTTATTGCAGCTACACATTGTGTAGACATTTTCAGCGAGTTATCCACTACGACTCCAAGATCTCTCTCTTGGTCCGTCTCTGCCAGATCAGAACCCATCAACGTGTATTTATATTTAGGATTTTTGGCTCCAATGTGCATCACTTTGCACTTGGCCACATTGAACCCCATTTGCCACGTTGACGCCCACTCACCCATCGTCAACAGATCCCTTTGGAGTGCCTCACAATCCTCCCTGGTTTTCACCACCCTGAACAACTTTGTGTCATCTGCAAATTTAGCCACATCACTGCTTACTCCCAATTCCAAATCGTTAATAAACAAGTTAAAAAGCATCGGACCGAGTACTGATCCCTGTGGTACCCCACTGCTTACCACCCTCCACTGAGAAAGTTTCCCATTTATACTAACTCTCTGTTTCCTATTTATAAGCCAGTTTTTGATCCACAAGAGGACTTGTCCTTTTATCCCATGACTATTGAGCTTACTTAGGAGCCTTTGATGAGGAACTGTATCAAAAGCTTTTCGGAAGTCAAGGTAAATAATATCTATTGGGTCCCCCTTGTCCACATGTTTGTTCACTCCCTCAAAAAACACTAACAGGTTAGTGAGACAAGATCTTCCCTTACAGAACCCATGCTGAGTCTGCCTCAATAGTTTTTGTTTTTCAATGTGCCTACTAATTCTTTCCTTAATAACAGTTTCCACCAACTTACCCAGTATCGATGTCAGACTGACTGGCCTGTAATTTCCTGGATCTCCCCTGGAGCCCTTTTTAAAGATGGGAGTGACATTAGCTACCTTCCAGTCCTCAGGAATGGAGGCAGATTTTAAAGAAAGATTATATATTTTTGTCAGGAGATCCACAAGTTCACATTTGAGTTCTTTCAGAACTCTCGGATGAATGCCATCCGGGCCTGGTGATTTATTAGTTTTTAAATTGTCCATCAGTCGGAGGACTTCCTCTCTTGTCACCGCAATCTGATTCAGGTCTTTCAAACCCCCTCCCAAAATCGGTGCTTCTGGAGTGGGCAAACACTTCTCCTCTTCCACAGTGAAGACAGAGGCAAAAAATGCATTCAGCTTCTCAGCCATTTCCCTATCATCCTTCACTACTCCTTTTACCCCTTGGTCATCCAAGGGCCCTACTGCCTCCCTGGCTGGCTTCCTCCTTCTAATGTATTTGAAGAAAGTTTTATTGTTGGTCTTTATGTTTTTTGCGATATGCTCCTCATATTCCCTTTTTGCTTGCCTGATCACAGACTTGCATTTTATTTGCCATAGTCTGTGTTCCCTTTTATCAAGCTCACTAAGACTAGCTTTCCACCACTTAAAGGAATCCTTCTTACCTTTTACAGCTTCCATTACTTTATTTGTTAACCATGCAGGCTTTTTTCTATACCTATTTGTACCTTTCCTAACCTGCGGTATATATTTTTTCTGAGCTTCTAGGATTGTCTTTTTAAATAGTCTCCAAGCTTCCCCAATGGTTTTGACCTTCTCCACTCTTCCTTTCAATTTCTTCCTCACATGTCCCCTCATACCAGAGAAGTTACCCCTTTTAAAGTTAAAAGTGGTTGCGTCAGTCTTTTTGGGCAACTCCCTATCTGTACAAATGTTAAACTCAATGACATTGTGGTCACTGTTCCCAAGTGGAGCAATCACTTTTACATCTCTCACCAGGTCTTGGGTGTTACTTAGGACCAAATCCAGGATCGCCTCTCCCCTGGTAGGATCTGTGACCATCTGTTCCACAGCACAGTCATTGAGAGTGTCTAAGAACGCAATCTCTTTTTCCCGACTAGAACTCATATTGACCCAATCAATGTGTGGGTAGTTAAAGTCGCCTATTACAACACAGTTATTTCGTCTAGCCGCTATCTTTAATTCATTCATCATTTTATAATCCTCCTCTATCTTTTGATCTGGTGGGCGATAACAAACTCCCACTGTTAAGCCTCCTTTTGGACCCACTATTTCAACCCATAGCATTTCCAGAAGTGAATCCAATTCTCTTACCCTCTCAATCTTACTGGACAGTATACCCTCTCTGACATACAGAGCCACCCCACCTCCAACCCTTTCCCCCTATCCTTCCGATATAATTTATAACCAGGAATCACCGTATCCCACTGATTTTCCTCATCCCACCAAGTTTCTGAAATACCCACAATGTCTATTTCCCCCCCAACACCAAGCATTCCAACTCCCCGATTTTACCTCGGAGACTTCTAGCATTTGTGTATAAACACTTATAGTTTCCCATGTTTGTTAAACCCACAGCCTTCCTCTTGCGGCCTCGAGACCTTGCCAGGTCTCATCTTCTGAACGTACAGGAGTGCTCCAGCATTGCAGTAAAGTAAATGGTAGTGCATGAATTAGCTAAACATGTAGATGTACCTGCAAATCTATTGGAGGAAAATGATTGGGGCATTATAAATAAATTCTGGATTGTGACTTGACCATCTACATCAAATTATAGAATAGCCATTGTTCAACACAGAGATAGGAATTCTTAACCCTATTGAAATACATGGAATGAATTTCTAACTGAATAATGAATTTCTAATTGTTTCTGACCCTGAATCTCTTCAGAAGGTAGCTAATATATACTGAGGCTGCGTTCAGACGGCCAGTCAATCGCGCCATGAGCCCTCCTAAAATTTTATCCCGATTTTTTTAATCCAGCCTAGCACGACCAGACGCCCCCCCATGAAATAGCCTCACCGCGCGTTGTTCCCGCCGTGATTTGTCTACACGGCATCCACCGAGGATTTTTTTAAAAAAAGTTTTGTACATTCGCATAGGCAAGGCTGTGCCTCCTTGGAGAACTGAGGCGATCGCGGAGGGTTTTCAGCAAAGTCCCGGTCCTCCCCTTGCCATTGCCATCATGATCAATGGAGGGACTATTTTGCAAGTTAGAACAGTCCTTCCCCCTCCATCTCCCATCGCGGTAACATCTTGTCCCTAAAAGAAATAAGCATGTATATTACATTCCTCATAGCGCTTATCGCTGAATGCGTTTCCTCGTTAAAGCGCACATGGGGTTTCAATTTTTTAAAAATCGCGCCCCCGTCGGCTCGGTCTGACGTCAGACCGAGCCGACGGGAGCTATCGCACGCTAATGGAGTGACCAGACGGAAGAAAGCCTGCAGTTGTTGCGCGGGTAAGCGGAAACCCTACATTGAAACTGCTGCTTTTTAAATCAGGATTGGAGGCGCAGCAGAACGGGATGCCTATGGGACCGGAATATTTCCCAGATGTTTATGTCTGGTCGTGCATTTTTGATCCGCAAGGGAGTCGTTCCTATGGCAGATCAAAAGATCCGTCTGAACACACCCTGAGACTATCAAAGAAGATCTGCAGACACAATGTATTTATTGCAAGAAACAGGATTGGCATTAAACATTCAAAAGCAATATATGAGGTAATAAATGTTAAATAATGTTTTATAAATGAAATTTTGCCCCAGAGTGTATCAACATAGCTACTTGCATATGCAAGATCAAGGTGCTGTAACTAGAGCAAAAAGTAAATTAATGATGGTTTCCAAACTCTCAGTTGGATGATAGGTGGATATTGGAGCTCCCAGCCTCCCTGCAAGGCTGCTGGAGGCCTGGGGGCTGTTTTGCCACCCTGTAGGAGACTGGGGCAGCAACAGTCACCATGATGTGGTGTGTCGTGACATGTGCAGGGGGGGGCGGAGCCAGCCCTGTTAAACGACTGGGCTCCGCTCCCGCCCAAACAGTTGAAACTCATGCTCACCCACCCTCCCGCCCTCTTCTTAGTATAGGCTGTTGCTGGCTGCCTATTGGGGCCAGGTAGGAATTTTTTACCTCTACCTAGGATTGGCTGAAAGGGTGGAGGTGTTTATGCCTAGCTTGCACTGAGAGCAGTGGATTGAATAGCTGGTTGTGGTGGTCACCATATAAATAGGTTGGTCAGGTTTGTGCGGGCAAGAAACCAGAACCGGTGAGCACCTTATGGCAATTTCCCGTTAGGGAACGGGGTCATCAGGAACTGCCTTTGGATTTTAGGGTCCAGGGTGGGGAAAGGTGATCACCTCTGGGAACCTCTTAGGGTAAGGCTCCTCTCTGCAAGTTGTAAAGCTTCAGGGGTAGGCACTCCTAGGTGGCAACCAGTTTTTCTGGGCTGCCAGTCACAAGCCAGACTGCTGGCTGGGTGACCTGCCCTTGAAAAGGGCAAGGAGGTTGGTCAGGGAGTGACGCCTGCCTTGCCTGTTCCTTGCTCATTTACTTGGTCCCTTGCCACAATGTTATTTTAAATAGTTAATAAAGTGGCCCTTATTTACTTCCAAACTGTTGTCTGTATCTTTATTCCAAGTGGTGGGGGGGAATGGTTTTATAGTTATGAATATCTTGAAATGTAACATTTTCTTTATTGGAAACAACTCTGGGTACTGTGTACTATCCAGAAGAGGAAAGGTTAAGAGAGAATCCTAAACAGGTCTACTTAGAATCGTACTTAGCTCTATTCAATGGCCTTACTTTACAAGAAAGTCTTATCAGGATTATATTTATTTGGATATTTGTATCCCAGTTTTCTCTGAAATGGGGACTCAAAAAAGCTTACAACATCTGTGATGGACTGCACATCTTAAAAGCTTAGAAGTGTTGTACAAATAGCTGAAAGACTGTGAAGGGTTAATTCTTCACAGAAACAGAGAGCCTTGAGAGACAGGTGGCTCCAAGCAATCTGATTGGTTAGCATTAGGTGAGCAGAGAGAGACTTTAGAGCTGAATGCTTAGGAGGAAAACTCATTTGGAATTCAGCCCTGACTGAGAGCAATTTAACACAGACAGGAGGACTGGGGAAAGTTGTCAAGGATGAGTGGGTAGTTAGATGGAGACTCACATTCAGGCCAAGGAAAGGGGAAAGATCTTCTAGAGAGAGAAGTGTTGGGGAAATGTGGGGTGCAGGAAACTTTCATGCACCCTCATTCCCACTGTGTTCAATGTTGGGGAGGGAGAGAAGCTGGCTTTCCAATTTCATCTAAAGAGAGAGAGACATTTGTCCTAAATCAAGACACAATTTATTCCATTACACAATCTTAAATTAGAAAACATTTTTGTAGTATTTCAATACTCAACATAGAATATTTCAACACAACCCCAATACATAAATAGCGCTCTTGTAATTCTATAAAGGATATCCTTGGTTGTTCTGCCAAGACCCATAACTGTGAGCAGCTGATTAGAACAACCAGAAACAAGACTAAAATCAGACATTAAGTACCATCTTTAACCCATTGAAGCTAATATAACTGTTAATCAAGTCTGTGATGGGTATCTGACATACATAAGAACATCTCTCTATATAATCTGTTTCGGTCATGGACTCTCCAGAACATTCCACATGGTGCCCACAGCCTTTGGGTCTGTGATCTGTCACTCAGAAGTTGTCCCTATCCACTAGCAGTGTTGCCTGAGTCTCACCTCCAATATTCTAAGCAGTTTGCTGTTCCTCTCCCCCCAGTAGCCAGTCGGAACACAGAGGTAATTTGCATATGCGGCCTGATTGGCCTTTGCCTCTAACATTCTAAACAGTTTGCTGTTGCTGTTGGGAGTCACTGAATGTATCCTGAGGTAAACTACATTTCACCTTAAATGGTCACTGGAGTTGCCAATCTCCCTGTGGGGCCTGGAGAGCTCCCAGAAATCACTGTGTTCCTCAGCCACAGCATATCATTTCCCTTACAGAAAATTTCTCAGCTATTACAATGACTACTTTGGGCAGAGGACTCTATGGCATTATATCCTGCTGAAGTCCCTCCGCACCCCAAACCCTGCCCTCCCCAGACTCTACCCCTCAAATCTACAGGTCTGGCCCTCCCCTTAGTATTGCCAACCTCCAGGCAGCATCTGGAGATCTCCAAGATCAGTTCTCCTGGAGAAAATGGCTACTTTGGGCAATGGACTGTATGGAATTATACCTTCCTGAGGTCCCTCCACACCCCAAATCCTGCCCTCCCCAGGCTCTACCCCTCAAATCTATGGGTCTGGCCCTTCCCTTAGTATTGCCAGCCTCCAGGCAGCACCTGGAGAACTCCAAGATCAGCTCTCCTGGAAAAAATGGCTGCTTTGGGCAATGGACTCTATGGCATTATACCCTGCTGAGGTCCCTCCACACCCCAGACCCTGCCCTCCCCAGGCTCTACCCCTCAAATCTACAGGTATTTCCCAACCCAGAGTTGGCAACCCTGTAACTGGCTATGGAACTGCTTTCCAGACTCTTGGAACCCAGAAGACATGGCATAGGAGGAGGTGCTTTTCTACTTTAGCTGCCACTGCATAACCCCAAATCACCTTATGTCAAGGGTGGAGGGAACCATACCTGTTACCATGAGGCTCTCCTCCCATACTATCCACTTGGGGCAGCAAAATGACTTGAGACAGCCCTGCCTTATAGCTAAGCAGAAGGAAATAAACATGGCTTGCCTCCCTCTATTTTCCCCTTCCCTCTGCTGCACCACCAGCCACAGCTGGGACACTCACCTGGAGCTTCCTTATAGAGCTTGTTGTATTTCCTCCCACAGCGGGCCTTACTTCTAGTAAGAACATAAGAACAGAAGAGAAGCCAATGTTGGATCAGGCCAATGGCCCATCCAGTCCAACACTTTGTCACACAGTGACCAAAAATACCAGGTACCATCAGGAGGTCCACCAGTGTATAAATCTGATGTATACAACAAAGTCAGCCCCTTTCTTTCTATCTCTGGGGTCAGGAAGGTCCAGGAAAGCTGGGTTAAGCTAGGGTGACTCACAGAATCAAGGAAACTAGTTTCTAATACTCTTATCTATTTAGAATTTGATAGTGACTTCTAACTTCTGCAAAGTATAAACATTCCCAGAAAGCAAAAGTCATGTGAGGCAAAGTCATGTACAGTGATATCTTGAAGCACACACAGCACATAGCACCAGGCTGAAGCCTCCTGGGAAACAGAACCAAAGTTCCAATTACAGAAGCTAATTACTATAGAAATTAAAGTATCATAGGTGTACAAGAGATTTTGCAGAGTTTTAGCAGAGGACTGAGACTCAATCCAGCCCTAATTCCACAATAAGAAGAACGTTACCTACCTAGTCAAACAGGAAGTAAGCTCTGAAGAGTGCAGATATCCCTGGTTTGGTGTGGTTAGAAATATAGAAACCTTAAGAGTCAGTTAAAAACTCAAGATGAGTACTGGTGTTTCAAGAGAAGCGGTTTGGATACTGGAAAGAGTGTACCAGCCTTCTGGAAACCAAAAGAGTCAGAGAATACTCAAAGAAAGCATACTAGAGTGTTTGGGAAAACACTGGAACAAAAGCCTCTCAACATAAAGATTTAAGTAATTGTGAATAGTTTAAGAAGCTCTCATTAGCCTAATAATAATTATTATCTTATGGCAGTGTGCGTTGTATAGCCAGGAGATCTAAGGATTGTCTGGCAGCCGAAGTTCTAACTCTTTTTAGGCGAGTAAGACTTTTTGGTGGGCTCAGAGAGCTCTGAGAGCTGTGACTGACCCAAGGTCACCCAGCTGGCTTCATGTGGAGGACTGGGGAATCATACCGCTCTTAACCACTGCATCGCATTAGCCAGAAATATACAAACTAAAGTCTATGCATGTACTGGTTTTACTTCAGAAATTTCAGCCCCTGATTTCACCTGACCTTTCCCCTCTATGTTAACTAAACTATTTTGTTATTTTTGAATTTCAAAACTCCTTGAGTGCTGTTTAAGTTAAAGCGGGCTCCTGATCCTTCCCTCAGGTTCCTGGGCTAAGCCAACAGCTAAAATATTGTACTGTGACAGGATGGGACAGCCTTCGTTTATCAGGAAAGAAGAAAACGCATTACTAGGGCAGCTCAGTCAGTAAAGGAAAAGAAAAACTGAGGGAAAATCTTAACTCTGAGGGAAGAAAGTGGATGGGGCCATCATGACATCATTCTCCCCTCCTCTGTTTTACTCTAACAACCCTGTGATGTGGGTTAGGCTAAGAGAGATAGTGACTGACCCAAGGTCACCCAAGAAGCTTCTATGTCAGAGTGTGGATTCAAAACAGCTTCTTACAGATTCCAGTCTGGCATGTTAACCACTGTTCTGGCTTTATTATACAATAAATTGCTTAGAAGGGAACAAAAGCCACTCACCACAAGGCTGAGAGCCAATTGCTGGATGGGTGGGCACAGAAGAGGCAGCCTCATTGCTTCTCCCTCTTCATCCTCCTGTGCTGTGGTCCCCAGCAGAATTAGGCACTGCACAACAATTTTAAAAGTTAAAAAAGGCTGTAAATGATGCCATATCCCTATGGTGGACTTGGGGACATGGTATCATCTAGTTGATCTCCCAGGAGCCAGGGGTCTCTTGCTCCTTTAGGTAAACATTGCCTGCACACCCTGCCAAAGCCTGCTGATTGGCAAAAATCATGCTATCTTATGACACTTCGGCTTAATCCTGTGGTTGGGTGGAAGCACATTGTGGCAGTTTCTTCCTTACTTCTCATATATATTTACATATACTTGACACATTCTTGATAATCATACAATCTGTTCTTAGAAATGCTACAAAATTAAGATAATCCTTCTGAAGTTTTTTTTTTTTAAAACTTCAACTCTCTAGGAGCTACAGCTGACCTTCAAACTTTTTACCCCTCCCTGCCATTTAATTATGCTATCTTGCAGGTTCAGAAGTTCTCTTCTATTACATGATGCAGGAATAATGCCAGCAGGGCAACCTCTAGGAGAAAATTATTGCATCTTTCTTGTTTATTTGGGGTTCTGGGAAGAACCTTTAAGTCTGACATTTTTGTATTATTGTGCATTAGTATAATGTTATTTATGTGTGCTCTGTGCCTGTAAATATGTGTTTTATGAAGCCAATTATAGTATATCTGGGGGCAATGTTTCTGGGGTGTTTTTGCAACACACTGATTAGAAAAAGTTGGTTTGGAACAGTACAGCCAGCAGGTCTGCCTTCAGTTTCAATGAAGAAGAACAGGAAAAAGTAGTCTTCCTTATTTAGCCTATTCTTTTTCTCATATTTATGTAATGTTTGAGAGCATCCATTTTAATGTTAGGTGTCAATTTTCAGCTTGCCATTCAGTTTAAGAGGGCATCTTGGAAGACTTGTGACCCTTCACTGTCATCTCTGATTGCATGTTTTAGAAAACAAAGTGCAGAGATAGAACGTATGAGAGTCTCTCTCTCTCTCTCATTACAATTTGTAAGGACACTGGAAACAGTCTTCTCATATTTGTGCATAAAGTGAGATATGAAATAATTTCACACAGGCTGCAGTCACACACACTAAATAATCCATTTTCAATCCACCTTCAGGGAACTTTCCAACTGGATTTTATTGTATGAACTGGCAAATCACTTGGAAAGTGCACGGAAATTGGATTATTTAGTGTGTATGCAAATGGTAGCTGAAGTAGATTGAAACTGTATTATCTGGCATAGTGTATTTAGAGTCATTTGTGAACCAGTAGAGTAGGTTGCTTTTGGCCTAGCAGTAATAGTTGCTCCAAGATGAGATGAGAATAATTTGACCTGGTTTGGCAGAAGGCTGAATGAAGTAGGGGGAAGGGTGTAGGGTTTGGTTGTGGCTGGTAGGAATGGAGACCCACTCAACTTTCATCAGGGGCCTGAAGCAGGACATGGAGGCAGCCCAGGGAGGAAAGGCCAGGGTACACAGGGCCAATGAGTTTTCTATGGCCCACTGTAAAGTACTGGGCTCAGATGTGTGATTTCAGCTCATAGCTTATTTTCAGCTCAGAATCAAAGACAAACTAGCTGGTCCCAAAGCCGGCTTTATCTGTGCAGCACACCACACCCAACACCCCTCCACTCCCCATGATTGGCCATTTACAGTGTAAGAATTCTAGGATCTAGGCAACCCTATTGGTCTGCCTTAGGATCTGCAGTGGCTATTCTTTAAACACCCAAAGGTGTGCTAGACTGCATGGTCTCACTAGCACTGGCGTGGCCATCTTTATTTGTATCAATACACAACACTCCTCCCCCCATAGTTCAGAAGTCCTTTAACTAACATAGTCTCTAAGATACACTGGGCTGTACCTTTCCCAGTTTGAACAGCGCAGTTCCATTGGTGGGGCTGTGGGCTCTGGCTTGGTGCCCAGGGAGGGCTTTACTGCTGGGTCCTGGGCAGTTGACGGTGCTGAAGTGATGGGGCTTCCACTCTTGGCGGCTGTTGCTGGCACTTCGGTGGAGCTCGCTGGCTGCTCCTGCTGGATTATGTCAGTTGGCTCAGGGCTCACCTGCTCTGTCTCCTCCAGGCATGGCTGGTCGTCATCGCTGTTGTCCTGGCTGGCCAACTCTGGTTCTGCTGGTAGGAGGTGGCTGTGGAGCTGATTGAGGTGCTGGTGAAGCCTCTGGCCATCCTCGGTGGACACCTCGCAGGACACTGGTCTGGTCACCCTGAGGATCTTGGCTGGGACCCATGCTGGTCCCCTGGTGAAGTTGTGGGCATAAATCAGATCCCCTGGGAAGAATCTGCGATGGGCCCCTTGGTTCTCCTGGCCCAAACTGTGCTCCAGGGCCCTGTCAGGGTGCAGCCTGTCCAGGCGGGTGGTTAGCCATTGACCCATTAGGAGTTCCCTGGGGCTGCAGCCTGTGGTGGTATGGGGAGTTATTCTGTTGTTGAATAAAGAAAATATTAATTTGTTGTAAGAAGCACAGAAGCCCCTTCCCCTGGAACTGTTAGCTTACAGCACCCTGGAGGCAGGAATGAGAGGTGGGGGCTCTGGCAGCCTGGACGGGGCTGAGCCTTTTTTTGTGGGGCAATGGTGGCAATGGCAGCAGCAGGAACAGCAGCAGCACCATCCCTCACAGTGGTGACAGGAGCAGCAGCCGCCCGAACCTGCCCCATGGCCAGCAGGATCGCCTGGAGGGACTTGGCACAGCAGCAGGCAAGCAGGTGGTGAAGAGAGGGGCCGGCTGCATCTAGTCAGCCCAACCCGAAGAAAAATGTTCCCAATTTAATTAAAGCGGGAACAAAGTGCCATTACTTTGCCGCTGTAGTAACTTACAGAATCTTGGAATTCTGCTCACATGAAGGCCGTCCCATTGTCTGTCACGAGGGAGTCGGGGATTCCCTGCGTACTGAAGATCTTCCATGTGGGGCAGATGGCAGCTTGGGACAAGGTAGATGGAACTGGTACCACCTCTAGCCGCTTCGTGAACTAAGAACCTTTGAACAATTACAAGCAATGAACACAAATCTCACTAGTTGGGAAAAGATACAACTACAATGTAGATTTGCTAAAGATAAATCAATAAACTTTATTAAAACAAAATCAGAACTAGATAAAATATGGCTTCCTTCGTGGATAAGCTTATACAAAAAGTATATAATTTTCTCCTATTAGATGAAACACAAGAAGAAACAGTAAAACCATGCATGATAAGCTGGATGCAAGATATGGGATACAATCTAACTTTAAATGACTGGTCAAAATCCTGGAAATCCACGACATTTTTAAGAGCCGTATAATTTAAGGAAAACATACATAAAATGATCTATAGGTGGCATTGCACCAAATTGTCAAAATATTATAAGGATATCTCAGGGACTTGTTGGAGATGCAAGAATAATGTGGGAACATTTTACCACATATGGTGGCACTGTGAAAAGATTGTTAAATTTTGGAAGAGTATCAAAAAAGTAATAGAAGAAATATTAAACATAGGATCACAATTAAAGCCAGAAATCTATCTACTCAATATTATACTGGAAGGGATTAAGTACCACGATTCATGCATTATTTTGTATATACTTACTATGTCAAGAATCCTGGTAGCTAAATGTTGGAAAACGGATACGATACTAAGTAGAGAAGAAGTAACTATGAAAATAACTGAGATAGCAGAAATGGACAAACTAAATATGATTCTTTCAGGGAAAGATGAGAAAATGTTTCAGAAAAGATGGGAAAAAGTGTATAAATGGATTGAAAAAATGACCAAATGAACTCCCATATATACTTCTGATAGCATTGTTTTACCTTTTTCTGTATTTATTCTCTTTGTAATGGAAAAATGATAAATCTATCTATCTATCTATCTATCTATCTATCTATCTATCTATCTAGATAGATAGATAGATAGATAGATAGATAACAAGGAAAAGTTAGTTCCTAAAGTTAGTTCCTCTCTGGAAACAAAGAGTTCTTTTTGGACTGGTTACTTGCTTGCCTGGATTTTGACTGTTAGGCAGCCAAGCTGGACTTAGCTGCCCACAACCATGAGGTTCCTTCTCAAGATTCCCTGGTGAGACCTTGGACTATTTGCACACTGAATCATCTGATACCTCTGAAAGTCTGGTAACTATGGAATACCTCTATTGTGTAGTTAGAGCTGAACAAGCTATAGATATCATTTGTTTTCTTACCTTTTACTAGTCTCATATTGTATGCATGCTTTTGCACTGAATAAAGATAATATATATAATCAATATTATCTGGAAATGTTTCCTCTGCTGCAACTTGATCTCTAAGACTAAATCTTGTGTCTGAGCTGTTCGCCTAAGAAGGCTACCACTGTGTTAATTAATTGCTTACAGCCCTGGTACAGAGCTGGTAAAGTTGTTAAGTCCTGTAGACCAGGCAGAAGTTGGGATCTCTGCTCCTGATCTGTGGCGGGGACCTTTTAATTGAGAGATCCTGGTGGCAGTGACTACTGGTAACCCTGGAGGGTGTACAGACATTCTCCTGGGGTGTTTAATTGTTACTGAAAGCTTGGTTTTTAACTCTCATCCCTGGACTGGGGTGAGAGAAGAAAACCATGACAGCACATACCAGTAGCCTGCTAGGAAAATCGACCAGCAGAGCACCCTGGGAGACAGCATCTGAGGCATCTAATGGTCAGGCATGAGGAGGCCCAAGAGGGGTTTGTGGTCGGTGACTATGGTGAAGGGCCAGCCATAGAAATACTCGTGAAACTTCTTGACCCCTGCCACAATTACCAACGCTTCTTTGTCAATTTGAGAGTAGTTGCGCTTGGTTGATGAAAGAGTCCTGGAATAGTATGCCACTGGGATTTCCCAGTTGTCAAGCAGCTGATGCCCCAAGACTGCCCCGACCCCATATGGTGAAGTGTCACAGGCGAGAACAATGGGAAGCGCTTCATCGAAATGCGCCAGGACAGCATTGGAAGTTAACAGTTCTTTGACTGCTCGGAAAGCAGCTGCTTGCCTCGGGCCCCAGACCCATGGGGCGTGTTTGTTGAGTAGGCAGTACAAGGGCTCTGCAATGTGGGGCAGAAACGTGTGATAAAAGTTCAGTAGCCCTAAGAAACCCTTGGACATCGGAGGTGGGGCATTGACTATGGCTTTGACCTTGTCTGGCATAGGGTGGATGCCTTGGGTATCCAGGAACTTGACGTTCGGGACCCCCAGCAGACAGTCCTCTTGCTTCACCTTCAATCCAGCCTCGTGGAAACATTGTAGGACAGCATGCAGTCTGTTGGTGAAGACCTTGGGTGTGGGGGTGGTGATCAAAACATCATCAAAGAATGGTTGAACTCCAGAGATACCTTTGAGAAGACAGTCCATTAAGTTCTGAAAGATCCCCGGGGCCACGCTCACCCCAAACTAGAAGCGCTGTACCCGGAAAGCATCCCTGTGAATTACGATTGTCTGGGCTTCTGCTGTGATGTCATCCATGGGAAGTTGCTGATAGGCTTGGGCCAAATCTAATTTTCTGAAAATCTTTGTGCCTGCCAACGATGCTAAGACATGACTGACAAGCGGGAAAGGGTATGTGTGGTCTTGGAGGGCTTTATTAATTGTGCACTTGTAGTCTGCGCAGATGCTGACATCACCATTTGGTTTGACAGGTGTTATTATGGGGGTATCCCAGCGAGCGTATGGCATGGGCTCCAGTACCCCTTGGGCCACTAGGTGATCCAGTTCACAATCTATTTTAGGTTTGAGAGCGAACGGAACACTTCTGGCCTTTAATCGGATGGGCTGTACTGCAGGGTCTAGGTCCTGTGCGTTCCATCGAAAACCTCAGGGAACTCCTGGCACATGTCTTGGAAGTTGGATGGCCGCACTTGGTGCACCTTGGTCACTCCTAGTCCTAGGGGCGTGAACCACGACAGGCCTAGTAAGCTTGTGAGACTCCCTTCCCCACCACCAACTCCCAAAAGCCTGTAAACTGTTTGTATGAAACCTGGAACTTTCCCCACCTCTTCACAGCCATGAGGTTCCTTTGGAAGTCTCTAAGTGTGAACCCGGAGGATGGCTCATGCAGGCAGGGTCCCCGTGAGGGCAGAGCCTCACTAGTGTCTGTGATGAGATGATAGAGAAGGAGGACCCTGTGTCCAGTTCCATCTCACAGGGGGACTCTTCTATGAGCATGGTTACATGAATTTTGCTAGAGGCATCCTGGGGCAAGTTCAGTACCTGGTTGTAGCAAGCGGCCATTGTGTTCAGTTCCGTGGACTCCTGATGTGCTGTTGCTGGTCTCCGGTAACCATTAGAGTGGCAGGCATGGGTTATGTGCCCCCTTTTACCGCAGGATCTGAAGTCAGCGTCTCTGAAGTGGCAGGTGTGTTGCTTGTGGTCCTGTCCATAGCTCACACATGGTGTCCGCTGTGTGGACTTTGTGGGGTGGCTGTTGGCATGTGTGGAGGTCCTCATTGGGTAGGTGTTGGTGGTAGCGGTCGATGACCTGGAGTCCCATCTAGGGGTCCACCAAATGTGGTGGATTTCGTCATTGTCCGAGGCCTCGGAGGTTGGTGGTGATGCGCATGTGTGGTGGGCCACATGTGTGCGGCAGTCTCGGTGCAACTTTTCATATGCAGTGGCTTCGCAGAGGGCCTTTTCTAGGCGAGCTTGCGGCAAAGCTTTGGCTCCCGGATGTCCACAAGGAACTTAATGAGGAGGGCATCTCCCAGGTCTGGGAACCTGCATTTAGTGGCCAGGCGGTATAGACCTGCCAGGAATTCGGTGGCTGCTTCATCAGTTTTCTGTAGGCATGCAAAAAAGTCTAAGTGCCTTGCCATTTTGGTTGGCTGTGGCGTGAAATGGTCAGTTAGCACCTTGCCCATTGTGGCATAGTCTACCTCCTCCAGGGACTGTGGCATGATGAGGTCCTGCACCAGCTGTAGGGTTGCAATTCTACAGGAGCTGAGCAGCAACGATTTCTTCTTCACCTCATCAGTGATGTCCTGGAAGTAGTTGAGCCGTTGCACCCTTGTTTCCCACTGTTTGGGGTGAGCGGTGTCAAATTCAGAAAGATGTCCCGGAGTGGCAGCCATGACTTGAGTGATGGTGTGTGGCATGGAGGCCTGGAGGTCATCAGTGCAGGGAGCGGTGCGAGGCGCAGAGCCCTGGAGCTCATCTTCAGTGCGCAGTGTGGTGCTCAAGTCGGAGTTGGAGTCAGGCTCGCTCACTGGGATCCCATCCTTATCGCCAGTGTAAAGTACTGGGTTCAGATGCACGATTTCAGCTCATAGCGTATTTTCAGCTCAGAATCAAAGACAAACTAGCCGGTCCCAAAGCCGGCTTTTATCCGTGCAGCACACCACACCCAACACACACACCACTCCCTGTGATTGGCTATTTACAGTGTAAGAGTTCCCCGTAGGTTAACTCTAGGATCCAGGTGACCCTATTGGTCCTCCTTAGGGTCTGCAGTGGCTATTGTTTAAACACCCAAAGCTATGCTAGACCGCATAGTCTCATTAGCGCTGGCGTGACCATCTTTATTCATATCAATACACAACACCCACCAAGCCTCACCCCTCCAAGGCTGCACAGTGCTATAGGTATCTCCTCTGGAGATTCCTGTGCTAGAGGAGCAAGGAAGCAGAAGTGTTCCATCTGTGAGCAAGACAGTGCAGCAGCAACTGTTACTCATCCCAGAGACATGTTGCTGTAAAAAGAATGTTAAACTTCAAGCACTGGAGGACAAAGCCCTGGACCAGCAACATGACCTTGGAGGATTTAGAAGATAGTGTATTAACAACATGGACCACTGCTGTATTGTCACACCAAAAGCTCACTGAACACTTGGCTTGGGCCCCTGACCAGGTGTGGACTGCCACTACAATAGGGAAGAATTCCAAGAAAGTCAGATCTCTAATGACACCTCTGTGCATTCAGACTTTTGGCCACTGTTCTGCCCACCAGCAGCCCTAAAAGTAGAAACCAAGCCTGTGGACACTGGCTGCATCTGACTGGATTAAATGTTGCTAATTTAGGGTCAATGGTTAAGGGGAATCAAGGCTTGATAGTTGATGGGATTAGTACCAAGATGAGTACATTGCTTCTTGGGAAATCTATAGTCTTTAATTATGCATCTCCTTAAGGATCGGGAGAGGTTGTTAGATGGTCAGAAGGATACCCCATCACAGTCTGCAAGAAAGCTGCCCCACATGCTAAGATCCTGCCTCATGTCTCTGGTAACTCGTATTCTATGATGGGGTGGTCAGATTCCTGACAATACCAGTGGAACAACTCATGCATTACTGTGTCCAGATGCACAATGCAGGCTACAGGGTTGCCACCATTGCTGGCTGCCTGTCATCCTTGACCTTTTATGCAAAGGTAACTGGGAATGCAGACTATACAGGAGATTTCAGGGTAAGGAGGATGCTAGATGGGTGGGCCTGAGAACAGCCAGGGACACCAGGGTCCCATCTCCCCAGAGATATTTGCAGCTTTGTCTTTCAAATTCAAGTCATATTGCACATCATCATTTGAGGCAAAGCTGGATCAGGCAGCTCCCCTGTTGGCCTTTCTTGGGCCTTTCACATCTGTTAATTGCTAGTGGGGTCCAAAAGGACCAGCCAGGAAGGGTGTTGCAGATGCAGGATATTGCTTTCACTGGGATGGGGATGGCAGTCAGGAGGAGGTCATCTAAGACAATTCAGAAGGGGAGAGAAGAAATCTTTGACCTGCACTCATACACAAAAATGACCATTTTTCCAGTGCAGGCCTTGTTGGACTTCACCACAGTAACTTGGGTTAACTTGGGATCTCCACCAATGTATACCAGGCTCATTCCCTTAGAGAACTCTCAAAATAAAACAGTCCAAAGTGAAACTGGAAAGAGTTTTGCTGAAAAAGAAATTAAAAAAGCAAAACATACACACAAAGCATGAGGGGAACACACAAACTAGCTTAAGAGGAAGATAAAAGGGAGTACTGGACGAAAGCAATTTGGGAAAAGCAATAGTTACCAATCTGGAAGAGTGAGCAGCTAAACAACCAGGATTTCATAGAAAGGAGGAGGAGGCCCACATACAAGTGGGAATGTATGGAGGATCCCAGACTCACACACTGACTGCTGGCTAGGTGCACTTGATATAGGAAAAATGTTCCCTGGGGCTATGCTGACATGATTGCCCCCAAAGCAATGACTTGACTGGCTTTCTGGGGATGGACAAAGGTTTGGGAGAGGCCTGATGTGCTTCACACAATGATATGGTTTCCCTAAGTATAATAAGGTATAAATGTTCCTTGATGACTAAGTGATTGCTGGATGGGAAAACTACCCAATTTGAAGAATAGGGTTAAATGTTGCTAATTTAGGGTCAACGGGTAAGGGGAAACAAGGCTTGATAGTTGATGGGATTAGTACCAAGATGAGTACATCGCTTCTTGGGAAGAGGCCTGGAGCAACCCAGCCTCCTTTGGAGTCAGCCCAGAAGAGGAACCTATACCAGCACCTGAGAGAGAAGAGACCCCAGCATTTGCACAGGAGGGGCAGCAAGGCGAACAAACTGAGGTGCAGTCAGAAGAAGAGTCTGGTCCAGAGCTTGGCCCAGCAACTCTAGTTGGAGACCCCTCGAGGCCAGAATCCCCACCTACCTCACCTGTCCCAGATGCAGGGCATGCCACCATCTGAATGTGCAAGAGAGAAGGAGGAATGCCAGACTTTAGCCATTGCAAAGGCAATGTGAGGGACTGTGAGTCTTTGCAGATTGCCTCCCAGGGTGGAGTGGCTCTGTCATAAGCAACCACGCTCACCTGCCTCAGTGCGGATGCAGTTGTGTGATTTTGGACCTTATCCCAGCTGTCAGACTCTGCTACTTGCTCCTGAAAACTCTTACAGATTTCCCGGCATTCTGACTCTCGGCTTGCTTCTGGACAATGTATCCAGCTCTCAGTGAAGTGTATCTGTGACGACCAGCCAGACCCAGCACACTATGACATCTTTTTAAGGTATCTGTAGCAGGGCTTCTTAGAAGATATAAGAGGTATGTAGGGTGGTGGGGCAGAGGAAGCAGCAAGCTGACCCCCCCCCCGCAGGAGCAATGCAGAAAAAAATTGCTTCAGTGGTATATGGTACATCTCTGGTGAGCACCCTGAGGTATCAGTTGGAGGATGAACCCTCAGATCAGAAGTCTGGGGCCACGATGCCTTCAGAGACCTGGGACAGGAACCCCTTGAGTTCCTTGACCCACTATCTTTGATCTATAGACCTCATGGCTAGGGGAACTGGATATGGCACACCTCCCTCAATCACTAAAAAAGGCTTGGCAAGGAGCAGGAGCTGTACCCATATGATAGCTCAGGGCTCCAAACCAGGGTGGCTTCGTCTGTAAGATCAGGGATGCGCAACACAGAGGAGGTCTGACTCTTCTACATCCCACTAATTCCTGAACTGCAATTGGCCCTGGAATGGTTTTTGGCCTGTGTATGCTGCAGATTCCACTGGAGCAATTAAATGAAGTTGGCCGTTTGATTATCCCAACCTATGGTGTCAGTTCTCCTTATTCCACATCCACAGACAAAGTTAGGCCATACACCATAAATCTGGATGTCAGGTTGGATACTGTGATCTGTTCAATGGTCTGTTTAGTAATTATGAAACATGCAGTAAATTAGCAATTGTTGTTTTTCTTTAGACAATATATATTCATGAGTCATATATCTGTATTTCTTCAGAGGGGGAAAAATACTAATTGTGAGTGCTCCCATCAGCTGGTGAAGTTTCCTCCTCCTCCTCTGCCTTGCTTGGCAACATAGGTCTCCACCAGCACTGGAAATGGGGGAAGAGTCATCCAGATGTCATTTCTCCTCCTCATCCTGGTCTTGCAGTCCCTCATATATACCTCTCCTCCTCTCCTGGTCCTTCCCCTTCCTGGCCCTGCCTCAGTATATCCTGGATAAGGCAACCTAATGCCTTTCCTAGCCTCCTCCCCTCTTTCACCCTCTCTGTACCCTTTAGTGGATATTCTCCCCTCTGCTCCCAAGTGGGATGCTGCCTGTCTCTAGCCAATGACATCACTGGCCTGCAACACTCTGCTGTTGTAGGTGTTGGCCATTGCCTAGGTCTTTTGTTTAGAGCTTGGCAGATCACCCTAGCTCCGGCTTCTCCTCACTCTTGGCCACTGCAGTGTCTCCCAAAATGAGGGCAACCACAGTGCTGGGTCCTGCATTGCCAGTGTTGTGCACCATGTTGTTTCCTTGCAACACGGTGCTGCCAGAGAAGGGTGAGCTTGGGGAGGAAATACAATGGGCTATCAGGATCCTGGCAGTCACCAATTAGGATGCAATGTTGTGTAAATAGTCTATTGTTGGGAGTGGGTGTGTGATGGGTGTGTTGTTCCCTGGGCATATAAGCGGGGTTCTGGTCCTGCTAGTCAGTCTTAGTGTACAGCTGAATCACTATTAAACTATGAGCTGATCACTACACATGTCTCAAATCCAGTATAATTCAGCCAGCTTGTTTCTTTTAGGGGGCAGCAGTGGTGCCAGGCCCGGGAAGGCCCATTCTCCCCAACAGCAATGGGTAAGAGTGTAGGGCCAGTGGCTATTTTCCTTTTGATGCTTCTTGCATCAGCAGCACTGCCTCCTGCCATGGCTCCTGGTGAGGTCACTGCTGCCACGCAATCTGAAGATAGGGTTATCTCCAGACACTAATTTTCAATATGCATATTTAACATTTGTTCTCCTGATGCTCCCATATGTTACTTGTGAGTGCCAAAAAATCAAAATCAAAATTATACTTAATCCTGCAATCTTGAGCACACTTACTAGACAGAAATGTCACATACCTTCTATTCAGAAAGTACCAAGTTACATTTCCAGTTAAAGGCTACCAAACAGCAGATATTGGAAAAGACTTTTGTCTCTCTGTGTTCTTTGAGAATGACTGACAGCCAGAATAGGAAATACAAACTGCCTCAGATTTAGTCAGCTCCATAAACTTAAATACCTTTGTTTGCTTTTTCAGTAGTCAATGTATCTCTTCTTTTGTAATAAGAATTAATGGTTCATATTCAATCATAGGTGATATATGCAGAACCAATTATAGTGATGATGGACAACAATCGTACATTGAAGGCAGAACTGTCTTCACAGAGAAAATTGGTGCTCTTGTTTAAGTCAATGGCAGATTTTCTCTCTTTGCTATCATCTATACATCTTATTCTGAACTTGGCCCCAGACTGTAGATCAAAAAACATATATAATGGGGCCAGGGCCAGGGAGCAAATCTTAATTTGAAAGGGGGGTGGAGGTTAGGAAATGTAAAGAAAAAAGTTTTAAAGTGCTGAGTCCTCTCAAGATTTCCTCAAGGGATCTGGGTAGCCACTTTTTGAATTGCTTACATTGTTGTGGTTGCCTAATTAATTCAAAATGGCTGCTGCAGTTTCACTTTGAAAATGAGGGTGAATTGTGAGGGTTAGGCAGGAACATGAGAAAACAAAGAGACCTGCTGGATCAGACCAGTGGTCCATCTAGCTCAGCACTGTGTCTCACACAGTGGCCAAACAGTTCCTCTGGAGGCCCAAAAATAGAACATAGGCCTTCCCCTGATGTTGCCTTCTGGAACTGAAAGTGAAATCCTAAAAGCCCTTCCCTGGGAGTAAGCCCCACTGAGTAGACTTGTAGGATTCTGAGTGGACCTGCTTAAGATTGCACTGTGATAGACCTATCCTCCATGAATCTGTCTATTCTCCTTCTAAAGCAAATTTTACATATTAATAACTCATTGTGTAAATAAGTATTTCTTTTTTTCTGTCCTTTTTGTCAGTTTCATTGGATGCCCTTGAGTACTAGTATTTTGGGGGAGGGAGAAAATTTTTTCTTAGTCAGCTCTATCCAACCCATACATAATTTTATAAATCTCTATCATATTCCTCTCTATCATATCTAAACTGAAAAATCCCAAAATCTCCAGCCTTTCCTCATAAGGAAGGTGCTCCACTCCCCAATTATCTTAATTGCCCTCATCTGACTTCTTCCAGCTCTGCAAAGTTCTTTTTGAGATATGGTGACCAGATGGGTTTACACTATAGATCTGTACAGTGGCATTATAATAGTAGCCATTTAATTTTCAATCCTGTTCCTAATAATCCCCAACACTAATAATCCTAATAATCCTCAATAATAATCACCATTGTAGCACACTGTTGTGACACATTCATTGAATTATCTACTATGACATCAAGATCATTTGCCCTCTCAGTCTCAGCAAGAAGATGGTTCCTCATCTTCTTGGAGAGAAGTGACAAATAGAGTGTCTCAAGGATCTGTCCTGGGACCTGTTTTGTTCAACACCTTTATCAATGATTTGGATGAAGGGATAGAGGGAATGCTTATCAAATTTGCAGACGATACTATAGTGGGAGGGGTAGCAAATATGTTAGAAGACAGAGTCAGGATACAGGATGATTTTGACAGGCTGGAAAACTGGGCTAAAACAAATAAAAGGGCTAAAAGAGAAAAGGGCTAAAACAAATAAAATGCATTTCAATGGGGATAAATATAAAGTTCTGCATTTAGGTAGGAAAAATCAAATGCAAAATTACAGGTTGGGGGAGATTTGTCTTGGTACTAGTATGTGTGAAAAGGATCTAGGAGTCTTAGTAGACCATACACTGAACATGAGTCAGCAGTGTGATGCAGTTGCTAAAAAGGCAAATGCGATTTTGGGCTGTATCAACAGAAGTATATTGTCCAGGACATGTAAAGTAATGGTATCGCTTTACCTTGCTCTGGTTAGACCTCACCTAGAATATTGTGTTCAGTTCTGGACACCACAATTTAAGAAGGATATAAACGAGCTGGAATGTTTCCAGAGGAGGACAATGACGATGGTGTGGGGTCTGGAGACCAAATCCTATGAGAAAAGGTTGAAGGAGCTGGGCATGTTTAGCCTGGAGAGGAGATGACTGAGAGGTGATATGATAACCATCTTCAAATACTTGAAGGACTCATATAGAAGATGGTATGGAGTTGTTTTCTGTTGCCCCAGAAGGTCGAACCAGAACCAAAGAACTGAAACTAAATCAGAAGAGTTTTTGTCTATACATTAGGAAGAACTTCCTGACAGAGCAGTTCCTCAGGCTTCCTTGGGAGGTGGTGGGCTCTCCTTCTTTGGAGGTTTTCAAACAGAGGCTGGATGGCCATCTGACAGCAGTGCTGATTCTGTGAACTTAGGCAGATCATGAGAGGCAGGGCAGGAAGTGCTTAGTTCTCATGGCCCTTTCTTACACACCCAGGGAAATGCTGATTGCCACTTTGGGATCAGGAAGCAGTTTTTCTCCAGGACAGTTTGGCCAGGGATCCTGGAGGTTTTTTGTGATCTTCTGGGTGTGGAACAGTGGTCACTGCAGGTGTAGAGGGGAAGGTATTTATGAACTTCCTGCATTGTGCAGGGGGTTGGACTAGATGACCCTGGAGATACCTTCCAACTCTATGATTCTATTATTCTATAAATATATACTTGAGTTTTGGAATTTTTTGTCCCAGTCTGCATTACTTTACACTTACCAACATTGCATTTCATTTGCCACCTTGCTGTCCATTCAACCCAATTTGTGAAGATCCTCTTGAAACTCTTCACAATTATCCTTGGTTTTCACCATCCTGAATTTAGTGTCATATACAAATCTAGCCAGTGAACTATTCACTCCTGGTTCCAGATGGTTTATGAAGAAATTAAATATTATTAGTCCCAGTGTGGGACCACACTGCCTACTTGTGACAACTATCCATTTATTCCTATTCCTTGCTTCCTATCTTTTAAAGAATTTTTAATTTGTAAAAAAACCTATCCTTTTATTCCATTACTTCTAAGTTTACTCAGGAGTCTTTGGTGAGACACCTTGTCATCTTTGATGGCAGTTTCTACTAATTTGCATGGGACAAATGTTAAGCTAACTGGTTCCCCTCTGGACCCGTTTATATAAACAAATCCTACTCTACAGTTTTGTGGTATAGTGGCTGAATTTAATGATAGGATGCATATATAGATTAGTAGATCTTACATTTAAGTTCCCTAAGAACTCTTGGGTATATGCCATCAGGACCTGAAACTTATTGGTTTTTAATTTCTCCAGTAGGTCTAGCACAATTCTTTTAGACTTGGCAGTGCCTTTCCTAACTTGTGGAATGCATTCTATTTGGGCTTCAATTAGTGTGGTCTGTATTGCTTTCAAGCATCCACTGGGGATTTGAGTCTCCTGTGTTTCCTTTTCAGTTACCTTATAACTATTCCCATCATTTTTATAAAGTTCCCTCTTCTGAAATTAAATGTTACAGTTTTGGATTTGGGGGGTCACTTTCCATTGACATGAATGCTGAACTTAATACTATTGTGCTCACTGCTCCCAGCTGGTGCAACAGCATTTACATCTTGCACCAAGTCTTCAGCCCCACTCAGAACCAAGATCCCTGCTCCTCTAGTTAGTCTCTGATCAACTGTTCCAGTGCGCAGTCATTTATGATCTCTAGGAACTTGATTTCTACAGCATGACTCAAGCACATATTTACGGAGCCAATGTGAGGGTAGGAAAGGATAGAAAAAGAGAAGCTAGATAAGAAGAACTGAGGAAGTGAAGACAGAGGAGAGGACAGGATGGAAGGAAAGAGAACTGGAGCAAAATTGAGGGTCATGGTAATCCAAAGTACGGAAGTAAGTGGGGATGGAGAAGCTGTGAAGGAAGAAAGGATGGACTGGAGTTAAACTGGCAGATGGTACAAAGTGAGATGGGTAGGCTGGAGGGAAACAAACAAGGGACGTGATCACATGCAGAATTAGCCATGCCATAGGCATGAATGCTGGGCAGATTTTAAGGGTGCGATCACACAAGAATATCTGCCAAGTGTCCCACACCAGTCGGCAACCCATTTTGCTCCGCCGCAGAAGCAGAGTAAAAAAACACTAGAGAAAGTCCGGTAGCAAATGGGTTTGCTATGAGCCAGGAATGGACTTTCCCTGTGTGATCATGCCAGCACACTCTCATGGCATCGGGATGGTCTGATCAGGCCATCCTGATTCCATGCCATTGTTTTTTTCCCCATTTCAGTATGTGCATCATTGCACACTGCATAGGGAGCATTCAGTGCGGAGATGCGGATCATCGATCCCCATTGAAGCACATGGGAAACATGCACCAAAAAACCCACCGATTCACCTGTGGTTTGCGTCTGATCACGCAGTGGCAGGCTGCCCCTGCAGCTCCCAGGGACTGTGTGATTGTGCAACTGTGGGTCAAATTACTCCGGAGCAAATTGCCTCACTCCCCCCCTGCGTTATCTCATGCGTGTGATCACCATCAAGGAAAGGAGAGAAGCTGCAAGTTCTGTGCCATGGAGGGATGGAAGAAAATGTAGTGTGGGCAGAAGTACCATTGGGGGTGATGTCCCCCATGTGAGTCCTTGTGGGTCCCCTAGTTGTTATTTTATCTGTAATTGCTGCACTGATTAAATTGTAACTGATAACAAGAATGTTTCTAAATGAGTTAAAAATTAACTTAAATCGGTATGTATGTAGATGAAACTATCTGAAAATACAACATGCTGCTTCATTTCAAATAAGATTGGTTCAAACCCCCATAAACATACTTATATGGCACTTTGTTTTCCACATGTATCCTCCTTTTTTCTCCTTTCTGTCAAACCCATGCAGACCAGCATAGAAATTCTCTGATAGAATCAGTTCAGTTCTGAAGACTGAAGCAATAAATTTCTAACTTTTGTGGAAGTGACATCTTTTTAAAAATGCTTTTTCCTCTTGACTCTCTTCATGGTTTTTGTGCTGATTGATGAAGAAGTGGGGCACTGTGGTCAGGAGAATCACAGAAAATCCAATATTAAAAGTGGAAGAGAGAAGACCTTTCAGGGCAGCAGAATAAAGTGAAGATCATTCTGGAAGGTCCAATAATTCTTTCTGAAGAAGTGGAATGATATGTGTTAGCCTCCTCTGTCTTCACCAGTCATTGTGACACCTTCTCTTTCTCAGTTATGAAGATGGGTGTCCAATTGTTTCATGGTTGTTGTGATTCAGGCTATGGATACATGTATGAATATAAAGCCTGAAGATATAACACCTCAGTAGAGATGAAAATGTATTGCTGCATAACGGAACAGGCAATAATAGCCTCTATCATACTGAATGGAGAAAAGGATTAGGCTACAAAACTGTAAAGTAACAGCATTTGCAAAACTAGAGCATAAAAAAGGATATGTATGATCCCTGAAATACTTAAACTGGCATGCTCCAATTTAAGCCTGCTTAGTGCTGGAGACTTTTAAAGGTTTGGGGATCATTCTGATATGTACCAAATAAGATAAAGGGTATTGTTATGATTTTTCATTAATACCCATGTTTCTTTTTAATCATTTCTTACATGAAGCTATTATGCATTTAAGCACTACTAACACCTTAATCACAGCATATAAAGTTTGCTTGAATCTAAACTTTTATATATTGTTTTAGAAATAACAATTTGGCTGTAACAATTGCAGATTAACTGTAGTGCCTACAACAACATTTTAATGCAGCAGTGTAGTAGCATTTTACAATCACTATATAGTACTGAAATATTGTTACATCCCTCCCCTTGTCTGAATGCTGAGGGGTAGCATTTGAGGGTTTGCTGCAGTCATATGCATAGCTGTCTTTGTGATATCTTGTTTTATTTACAAATATATATGCCAAGGAAAAGTAGATTCCTACATCAGGAAACAAAACCACTCCTCCTACATCAGATTTATGAAGGGAGCAACTGCTCAGCTTCCATAGTCCCACCTTAGAATACTTCCAACCCAGTTACACTCTACCTCAAAACTTCTCAGTGTTTTGCCCAATTCTCTCTAACTTCTAAGTCAAACTGTAAATTTACCATAACACCATTTCCCTTCTTTTTCCACGGATTCAAAGATGCCACCTTCCAAAGGGAGAGGAAAATATTGCCCTGCTTTACAAAGATACAAACATCCATGGTAGTTTTATATTAGCGAAATAACAACATTGGAGCTAAGAGAGAAGGGCTATAAGGAGAAGGATGGCTTAGGTAGTTGGAACAGCATGCAGAGGATTGGGGCAAACAGAAGTGGAAGAAATTGAGTGTTGTTAAAAGATTCTTATGACAAAGTGGCACTGGAAGGTATCTGGGGACAAGAAAGCAGGAAAAAGGAGAAGGTGTTGAGAGTATGCTCAGATCTAAGCTTTCTAGACTTGCAGAAAAAGGTAATTGACGTTTTTGCAACCTGGAGTGAAAGTAGGGCACAAAGGCCAGAAGGTAGTATGTGCATAGGCTGAATATTCATCAACAGCAGGCTCATAAAAAACCTGCTTTTTGGATATATTCAGGTGGGTAGCTGTGCTGGTCAGAACAGCAGAACAAAGTTTGAGTCCAGTGGCACCTTTAGGACCAACAGAGTTTTATTCAAGGTATAAGCTTTTGCACACTTCTTCAGATACAATGAAATGGAAATTACCAGTCCATACATTTAAGTAGAGGGTGAGAAGTAAATTAGCATACAGCATAATGAAGATATTTAAGAGATTCAAGGACCAAATAGGAATAACAAGTTTAGTTTATACAGTTACCATTTGTTTGGGTTTACTTCTGGAGGGAAACATAGTGAAGGAAATAAATATATCAAGATTGGAGACTGATGGTGTTAAATAATGGGTTCCATGGATAAACAGACCCCACTACTAGTCATCAGCTCTACTTTATTACTGATTTCAGCAAGTACAAGACTAAATTCCAGGGCCATAGCCCTGTTTAAATAGCATGCAATTGCCATACCCAAACACACCCTACTCCCAATACTAGGCTGTCTACATAACATTACTTCTTGACTGGTTACTTCCAGAGTCCTGGTGGGCTATTGTTCTTGGGCTCCAAGCTCAACCAGTCTCTGGTAGAACAGTCCTGGGATGTTTCAGTCAGTCCCAATACATAACAGATGGGCAGATGCATCCTTAATTGTGGAATGCTGAGAGTAATTAACTGAGACGCTCTATCTCTCTCCTCTCAAACATGGAGGTGACCTTACAGCATCTTCTTCTTTGGAGTGGGGTGATTGGCTGTGTAGAGTTAATAGAATAATAGAATGTAGAATAGTAGAATGCAGGGGTCTTTTGGGGCTGGAGCATGCCGGAGCATAGCTGCCAGCACAAATGGCGGTGATGGCAAGCCCTGCCCCCAGCTTCCCATGCCCGGCCTGCTGGGGCCTGCGCTGGAGCACTGTGGCTCCAGAGCAGCCGGAAGAGGCCTGTCACTGGCCTCCCGGGGCCTGCCCTGCAGTGCTGCGACCCTGGGGAGGCCTGTCGCTGGCCTCCCGGGGCCTGCCCTGCAGCTCTGTGGCCCTGGGGAGGCCTGAAGAGGCCCATCGCTGGCCTGCTGGGGCACATGCTGGAGCGCTGCGGCCTGGGGAGGCCTGAAGAGGCCCATTGCTCATCTCCCAGGGCCCGCCCTGCAGCACTGTGGCCCTGGGGAGGCCTGAAGAAGCCCATTGCCAGCTTCCTGGGGCCAGCTCTGGAGTGCTACAGCCCGGGGGAAGGCATCATGGGTAAGTGAGGGATCCACGAGGGTGGGGGGGCCTTCCTCCCTCTCCCCATCGCTTTGCCCTCTTTCTGTCCCTCCTTTCCTTTTCTTTCTTTCCCTTTTCCTCCTCCTTTCCTTCTCTCTCTTTCTTTTCCTCCTCTCTTTCCCTTCTTTCCTTCTCTCCTTTATCTCTTTCCCTCTTTTTGTTCTTTTCTTTTTCGCTTTGCCCTCCTTCTTCCCTTCTCTCTTTCCCTCCTTTCATTCTCTCCTTTCCCCTTTCCCTTCTTCTTTCCTTCTCTCTCTTTCCCTCTTTCTTTCTCTCTTTTTATCCCCTCTTTCTTTCCTTCTTTTCTTCTCTTTCTTTCCCTCTTTCCTTCCTTCTCTCTACTCTCTCTCTCTCTTTCCTTCCCTCTTTCCTCCTTCTGTGGCCCAAGTCTTCACTCCCCCACGCCAAGTCTTCACCCTCCCCTGCAGGCTGGCTGGGGAAGGGAAGGGGAGGCTTTTGAAGATGCCTTCCACCCTTTGCTTCCCCTTCTGACATCACTTCTGTCAGGGGGTGTGACATATGCTAATGAACTATTATGCTAATAGCCTAGTTGCCCATTAGCATACCTTATGCTAATGAGCTCCTGCAGCTCTTTTTCTACGAAAAGACCCCTGGTAGAATGTAATATAATTTGGAATGGTACATTGGAATGTCCAACCATAATAGTTAGCTAATTGGCATTTCTGTATGCAAAATTTCCACTTTCCACTGATCATTGTACCTTCTTGCAATGGAACAATCTCTGGTTCTGTATAAACATATGTGTTGGAACAAGCTATTTCTTTCTCTGGGGTTGCATCTTTGGGTGTGCAAGCACTTTGACTGATTTCCCACTAGCTGCTGCTCCGTCCTCGCTCTTCCTTTCCCCCCATTTCTGTGTCAATTTCCCACTACTTGCTGCACAGTCGCATTTTGCCCCGCAACTTCACCCAATTTCTCCCGTGTCTTCTTGATCCTGTTTTTTGAAGATTGAAAAAATGTGGGGGGAATGGGGTGAGGCTGTGGGGCAAAATGCGGCCATGCAGCAAGTAGTGGGAAATTGACACATAGAATCAGGGGAAAGGAAGAGAGAGAACAGAGCAGTGGCTAGTGAGAAATCGGTCTTTGTTTGTACATGCTGGCAGACGGGCTGACTAGGAGGAATAAAGGCTCTCCTGTTGGCCTGTGGGCTACGTATTCTTAGAATCATATAATGTTACAGTTGGAAGGGACCTTGCAGGTCATATAATGTTACAGTTGGAAGGGACCTTGCAGGTCACTCTGCAGGAGCATAGCCAAAAGATAGCCCTACATACCTACAACATACCCAAAAGATGGTTGTCCAGGCTTCCACTTGAAAACGTCCAAAGAAGGAGCATCCACCACCTCCTGAGGCAGACTGTTCCACTGCTCAACCACTCTTACAGTTAGGAAGTTTCTCCTGATATCTAGCTGGTATCGATGCCCTTGTAATTTCCACCCATTAGATCTAGTCTTGCAATCCGGAGCAAGAGAGAATAGATCTGCTCCATCTTTTACATGACAGCCCTTCAAATACTTGAAGACTGCAATCATGTCCCCTCTAAGTCTTCTCTTTCTCAGGCTAAACATACCCAACTCTTTCAGCCTTTCCTCATAAGACTTGGATTCAAACCCTCTCACCAAACTGGAGAGCCAGTTTGGTGTAGTGGTTAAGTGTGCAGACTCTTATCTGGGAGAACCGGGTTTGATTCCCCACTCCTCCACTTGCACCTGCTGATGTGACCTTGGGTCAGTCACAAGCTCTGGCGCAGCTGTTCTCTCAAGGACAGTTTGTGTTAGAGTTCTCTCAGCCCCACCTACCTCACAGGGTGTCTGTTGTGGGGAGGGGAAGGGAAAGGAGTTTGTAAGCCGCTCTGAGACGCCTTTGGGCAGTGAAGAGCGGGGTATAAATCCAAACTCTTCTTCTTCATCCTGGTTGCCTTTTTCTTGCCAGAATGCCTCTTTAGGGTTTGAGGTATTTGCAAGTGGCTTCAGCCTGACCTGAAGAAGTGGCAACTTCTTCAGGGGTTTTTTTTGGACTGGCCCCAATGCAGAAGTGGAGGAGAAGTCAGCAGAAAACTTTTCTATCTGTGGAGAGCGAGCATGGAGGGGAAAATGGGAGATTAAATGAACGAAACGGGAGGAGGAAACATACAGCCGAACCGAAGCTAAGTATCCTTGACCCTTTTGATTGTTTTATTCTCTTCCTTTTGGTTAAGAGAGAGGTAAAGGGACGTTTAGACAGTTGCATGCCACTAAACGGTCTGAATAGCTCTTTAGGCGACAGAGAAGGCTAAAGTTTACTCAATAGCAAAATAGAGTGGGAAGCGGCTAAGCAAAGGGATGCTTAAAGATAGAGGAATCCGTGTGTTAATATAATTTCAAAAGAAATATAAAATAAGGGAATCTGGTGTCTCAAATGAGGTCTAAACGCTTTAAATTTCTAGGCATTCTGGTCTGGGAGTGACTCAGCAAGGCAGAATCGGCATCTTTTTGGTGCGACCTGTAAGCGACTTGTAATCAGTCTCCAGAAGGGCGGGGGAGCGGCAGAGAAGAGGAGACAAGGCAGAGGGATTTCTACGTCAGAAGCCAGAGCAGCGTAGCATGGCCTGACAAGGGAAAGCGATGAGGAGTTCTGCCAAAGGGCGGGAGAGCGATGCAGAGTACGCAGAGTGACGTGTGAGGGGTGGAGGAAGGCGCAAAGCAACGAAAACATTGTGACGGAACTGAAAGCGGCAAGAGCGGCAAGAGTCCCAACTAGGGGGGCTGGGAGTGCATTTGGCAGAAGACGGAAAAGGGGAGGGGGAGTGAAAAGTAGCACTTCTTAGGGGGTTGTGCGACCAGTTGGTAGTTAGCCAAACAGGAAGAGCGGAAGGTCTGCTGGGGAGGGCCAGGAAAGTCGCGGATATAATTATACACCTTCTTACTGGAAGACAAATTAAGTAAAGGATTCCACGAGGCCAATTAGCTTAATTATTTAAATAATGAATAAACCCTAAAGGCCCAAGTCAGTTCTACTTTAATCTGATATCTGTGGCTTTTAGTCTGGCCCCCCCTCCCTAATATCAGTAAATAACCAAACAAATAAACAATCCACTGAGTGAACAAACAAGAATAAACAAGTTCCCCTCTTTCCCCATTTATTTATCTATCTATCTATATTTCTTCTTAAGCCAACTAGATAAGTCCTAGGACTCGGTAAAAGTAAAGCAAATCAAAGCAAATAAAATAAATAAAATAAACCACTGAACAAATAAAAATTAAAAAGTAGTTAAGTAAGACAAAGGTAAAATTAAACAAAAGCATAAATGGCATCCAGAGGTAGGAAAGGGTCAATGGTGTCCCCTAGCCAAACTACAGGCCTGACCCAATTTAAAGCCTCGGTGACGACTCAAGAGCTGCAAAAGATGATGCAGAATTTTTTGCAGATGGCAGCCGAACAAAATGCGGAAATTATAAAAAAAGAGTTAGAACCTATGCAAACTAAGATGGATCAAATAGCGAAACAGCTGAAGAATGACACAGAGGAAATCAAGATGGAACTTAAGAAATTCTCTAGGAAAACGAACCAATTGCAGGAAAAAGTAGACGATATCGACCAAGAAGTGCTGGAACTAAGGGCTAAATCGGAAAAAATGGTGGAATCTCTCATTGCGTTGGAAATGGGGAAAGCAGAAACGATAGTGAGATTCCAAAACGTCTCAGAAAAATTAGGCAAAAATTTGAAAGAAGAGTTAGCCCAAAATATTGCGGAACAATTCAATATATTAGACCCAAAGGAGTTAGCAGATAGTATGGAGGCTGCATATAGAAGAAACTCCATGTACTCGAAGAAATTTAAAACACCTAGGGAAGTTCGTGTTAAATTTGCTAGGAAATCAATTAGAGACCAAATTCTCCAAGAGGCAAATAGGAAAACTCTGACAGTAGCAGGTGAGGAAATAAAAATTCTGAAAGATATTCCTTGAAGTGTCAGAGAAAAGCGTCATAAGTACAGCACACTGGTGGATTTATTAAAGAAGAATCAGATCCAATACAGATGGCTCATTCCAGAGGGGTTGTTGTTCACATATAGAAGTCAAAGATTTAAGATAGACTCCATCTTCAAACTTGACAATTTTTTAGAAAGGAATGGCGAAGACCTCGGTTGGCAAAGACCGGACGAGGGTGAACCAGAATCAGAAGATCAAGACCAGGAAGAAGAAGAAGGAAGTAAAGAATGTGGTGATGACTCCAATGAGCAGACATCCGCCTCACAGAAGAAAAAAGATAAAAAGAAATGCCAATTAAGCTACAAAACTGACTCCCAAATTCAAACAAGATGGCAACTCACAAACATAGTGTTGAAAAAGAAAAGATAAACAAGATGGCGGCCAAAAATATTGTTAGTATCGGTAAACGTGAATGGTTTAAATAGCCCCCCAAAAAGGAGAAGAATATTCCATCAGGCAGTTATACTTAAGAATGACATCACCTGTTTCCAAGAAACGCATATAAAAGAAGGTCATGAAAAATATTTAACTTGTAAAAAATTAGGCGTGCCATTCATAGCACCATCCTGGTTGCCCTCTTCTGGACACGCTCAAGCTTGTCAACATCCTTCCTAAAGTGTGATGCCCAAAACTGGACACAGTACTCCAGGTGAGGCCTGACCATAGCAGAATAGAGCAGAACTACCACCTCCCGTGATCTGGACACAATGCTTCTGTTAATGCATCCTAAGATTGCATTAGCTTTCTTCACAGCCACATCACACTGCAGGCTCATGTTGAGCTTGTGATCAACCAGAACACCTAGATCCCTTTCACATGTGCTGCTGTCAAGCCAAGTCCCTCCCATTCTATATCTGTGCCTTTGATTTTTTGTGCCTTGGTGAAGGACTTTGCACTATCTCTATTGAATTTCATTTTATTTGCCTCAGCCTACTGTTCCAGCCTATCTAGATCATTTTGAATCCTGACTCTGTCTTCTTCAGAATTAGCAATCCCACCCAGCTTTGTGACATCTGCAGATCTGATAAGCATCCCCTCTATGTCTTCCTCCAGGTCATTTATAAAAACATTGAACAACACCGGGCCCAGGACCAAGCCCTGTGGCACTCCACTTGAGACTTCCCTCCATGTAGATGCAGAGCCATTTACGAGCACTCGTTGGGTACGATTTTTCAACCATCTTTTATATGACAGTCCTTCAGATACTTGAAGACTGCAATCATGTCCCTCTAAGTCTTCTCTTTCCCAGGCTTCTCTTCCTCTCCCCCACCACAGGCAGTTCCCTCATTTTAAACACTAATTGGTACGGAGCAGAGGTTTATATGGTGCAAAAATGAAGTGATGCCTTGCCCTCTCTTGCCTAGTAGGGGAGGAGATAGAAGTAGAGACTTAACCCTTTCCCCAAGGGTAAGGGGCAAATACATATGCACACACATACATGCATACACTTAGTTGATGAGAGATTATTGATGATGAGATCCTTTGTCTATGTGAGAAAGAGAACCACTAATTTAGGCTTGGTGGTTTTTACTCTTTATTCCTAAAAGCCCTGCTTGACGGGAAGGGGGCTAATATTCATGGCTGTCCTCTTCACATGTAAAGTTGTGTGTGTGTGTGTCTGTATTTTTAAACAAAACCAGTTGGTCAATGGGACTAGCTTCCTACCCACACCTTGTGTTGTTACACTCCTTCTTTAGGAAGAAATGCTGAAAGCAATAGATCATAATGAAGTAAAATATGGAGAAGGACACAGATGAGGTGCCTGAGCTCTACATTTTTGGCTGGGAATGTCATTTCAGTTGGGTAGGAAGGAGAACCCTGATTATAGTAATGATTATTGGATTACCTTCCTCATTACAGTACAAGAATAAAATCAGAATTGACTTTTTGCACACCTTGCGCGCCTCCTCTGATTCTCGTTCTCACTGTTATTGTTGAGTATTATAATAGAGAGCTTCAATTATTAATTAGACCTCTGGATGATCTGAGGCATTGGTTTGGGTTTTCTCTGCCTGAGTGCTCATAGACAATAAGGAAATACAAAAAGCCCAGATGAACAGAAAAAGCCTCTCCCCATAGTTATGTAGTGATGTTGACAAAAGATGTACCATATACTCAGGGGTCTTTTCATAGAAAAACAGCTGCGGGAGCTCATTAGCATATGGTATGCTAATGAGCTATTAGGCTATTAGCATATGCCACACCCCTTGACATCACCAGAAGTGATGTCAGAAGGGGGAGCAAAAGGGGGGGAGGCATCTTCAAAAGCCTCCCCTTCCCTTCCCCAGCTAGTCTGGGTGGGGGAGCTAAGAGAGAAGGGGTTTAAAGTTTAAACTTCTTCTCATGAGAGTTGGGCCACAGAAGGAGGAAAGAGGGTAGGAAAGAGAGAGAGTAGAGAGAAGGAAAGAAGGAAGGAAAGAGGGAAAGAAAGAAGGAAAGAAGGAGAGAAAGAAAAAGAGGGAAGGAGGGAAACAGGGAAAGGAGAAAAAAGAGAAGAGAAGAAGGTGGGAAAGAAAGAAAGAGAGAAGGGAAGAAGGAGGGAAAGAGGGAAAGGAGGGAATGAAAGAAATTCGGTGGCAATTTGGCCCCATTATATCTTATGGGCCATTGAAGTCAATGGTGAAAACATAGGGTATATTCTGGGGGCTGGAGGGGAGGGGTTTCAGGGAGAGGCTCCAAACTCACAGGGTAGCTTATGGAGCCTCTCCCCAAGGTACCCACCAAGTTTCAAGAACATTGGACGAATTGGACCCCCAAACAGGTTGCCCCCATTCCCTCCATTGTTCTCTATGGTGGGAAAAAAGTTACTTTTTCCCCACCATAGCGAACAATGGAGGGAATAGGGGAAACCTGTTTGGGGGCTTATAGAATTGGACCCCCTGGTCCAATGTTCTTGAAACTTGGTGGGTATCTTGGGAAGAGGCTCCAACAGCTACCCTGTGAGTTTGGAGCCTCTCCCTGAAACCCCCTCCTCCAGCCCCCAGAATATACCCTATGTTTTCACCATTGACTTCAATGGCCCATAGGATATAATGGAGCTGAAATTGACATTCGGCTGCCTGAAAGACTCCCCGGGATGCCGGCTGGGGGCGGGGCTTGGCTCCTGAGCTCCGGTGCGCTCCCCCCCACAAAGACCCCTGCATATACTTCACCAGCACTTTCCATTCAGAACCTAAAAGTTTTTTAACAGTATTGTTGCGGATTGATTTAAATGAAACTCTGAGCATGCAGAAAATATTTCCTTCCTGGCATTCCATACATTCAGATACATGTAATACCACAGAGGGAACATTTTGGGCATCTTATTGAAACTGTGTTCTTTTGCCTACATGGGCACTGTTCGTGTGCCAAAGATCTGTAGTCCAGTCCAGCACCATGCTAACACTACACACACATATAGTGGCTGAAGGTGTACTATGTTGTAGGTATGGAAATGTGCAGCCAACTATATTGGCAAGCAGATGGGTACATTTTCCTTGTACATCCTACATATTGTTTAAATCAGGCCTACCATTTAGGGATGTGTATTTGAGTATACCCAAGCCAACAATATACCTAAAAATCACTGCCTTGGGTTGGTTCATATATACCCAAAGTGCCCCACATAATTCCCAACATTTCAGGAGCAACAGATATTAATCTCCTGGAATCTCAGGACTGTTTGGGAAGGCTATGAGTAGGGAGGAAGGGACAGAAAGAGAAAAATCCATTTGTGCTTGGTTAGTCAGTGGTCGAATCTGCATTTGCATTTTTAAATCAGTTTCGTGCTGTCTTTCTCTATGCTTGTTTGAAGAGTTGTTTGGAGAAGATTCATTTAAAGCGGTGTGGGGGCACAATGACAGTGGAGCTGCCACAAAACAGCGGTAAACATATTCAGACATGCAAAAGTATGCTAGCACTGTTGAAGTGTGAAAATGAAAGCAAATGTAGACAGCTTTTTTGAAGATCGAGTCAGAAGTCTGGGACACCGGTGGGAAAGACAAATGCAGATTCGACCAGTGTATCTCTTCCCTTTAAATTTTAAATGACCATTTTGTAACTTCCTATGTATCCATATCCAATATATTTTAGCAATCTTACATGTCCACCACATATGGTAATACGATCCAATTTTACATTTACATTTCCAATATGTATTTAACATATTCGGGTACCATTTAGCTAAGTTTTCAGAAGTTACATGCCATCTATAAAACATTTTATATTTTTTTTCTTTATAAGAAGTTGCCTTTGTTAATGTTATGTTTAGTTTCCATACCTTAGACCATTCATCCATTTGAATAGTATGGCCTATATTTTGAAATGAAAGGAAGGACCAAACCAGTTTGGATTTCAGCCAACATCATCCCCTCCTAGCCAGAAAATGGTGGGCTACCTAGCTGATGGGCTCCTGGAGTTCCGCAGGTCTTGGCTGCCTTGCAGTAATTTATGGATTGTAGACGAGACCTGCCCATAGGAAATAATGGCCCTCTGATGCCAGTGGTGGGGGAAAGACACCAGTGGGTACAATGCCAGCAAAATGAGTTTGGACCAGTTTGATCCTTCCTTCCCTTCTTTGCTGCCTTTGAAAGTGATAGGAAACAAAATTTAAAAAGTCAGACTTGAAATTCTGGGTTCAGCTGCCCCTACATCAAATCCCAGAATGGTGTTAATAATCCCCCCCCCCAATTGGAATAACAGTACCAGTGCTCTCTTTGAAATCTTTATCTGAAATTAATATTTTTAAGCCAATACCCCTAGCTAACATCAGAAGATAGTAGATGTGGATCATTTAGAGATCATTCCATTATCTGCTGTAACAAAAAGTGTGTCTCTTGTAATTCTTATTACTACTACTGTGTAATGTGGAAATTAATGAGAATTTAGTATACAACTAAAATTCTGAGATGATTGTTTAAGTGTCTGATTAATAATTAATGGGGTTTTTTTTAAAAAAAAGAAGAAGAGCAGCGCAGCATAGTAGCTACTGATCCTGATTGTGCTTGTTGATCATGATCCTCATTTGAGGCTGGTGCTGCAGCACAACTCCTTCACTCCCACACACTTTCTGCGTCATTCCAGAAATAAAGCAAGGGTGATTTCCCACTAAAGCTGACTCGGGGTAGCGCCGCCATTTGGCCCGGTACTATTAGTCAATTTCACACCCGAGCCGCAGGGCTGCATTTTGACCCGCGGCTTCGCCCGATTTCCCCCGCAGTTTCGTAATCCTGTTTTTTGAGGATTACGAAACCGCGAGGGAATCGGGCGAAGCCGCGGGTCAAAATGCAGCCCCGCGGCTTCGAGTGTGAAATTGACTAATAGTATCGGGCCAAATGGCGGCGCTACCCCGAGTCAGCTTTAGTGGGAAATCACCCATAGTGTCTCAGCCACTGCTAGCATGCATGCCTGAAGTTAGAATGGGAAGGAAAGTGAGCAAGGCAGCCTTGAAGAGGCAGGAAGAGGGCAAAGAAGAACTGAACAGCAGGTGATGACAGCAAACCAAATTTTAAAGAGGAGGGGAACACATGCACACCACTCAGACGGGAATGACTGGAAGCAAAGCAGCTCTACCTAAATAGGCAAGACTTGGAAGGAAAAGTTGGCAGTAACAGCAAAGTCATGTATTTTAAAAGATTCAGCTTTCTCTGAGCCTCTTCTTTAAAGGGACAAGATGCCTTCCGCAAGAACCAGACTGTCAAGCCATCAAGGCTCTTCAAAGGAGCCACTGTGGCCTGGAAATGAAAGCTTTAAGAACTTACATAAGAACGTAAGAAGAGCCCTGCTGGATCAAACCAGTGGTCCATCTAGTCCCGCATCCTGTCTCACACAGTGGCCAACCAGCTCCTCTGGATGGCCAACAACAGGGCATAGAGGCTGAGGCCTTCCCCTGATGTTGCCTCCTGGCTCTGGGATTCAGAGGCTTAGTGCCTCTGAATGTTGAGGTTCCCCTCAGTCACCATGGCTGGTAGCCATTGATAGACTTATCTTCCATGAATCTATCTAATCCCCTTTCAAAACTGTTTATTCCTGTGGCCCATCACTACATCCTCTGGCAGCAAATTTTAAGAGATCTCTGTGTAAAGAAGTATTTCCTTTTGTCTGTCCTGAACCTGCTGCCCATCAGCTTCATTGGATGCCCTCGAGTTCTAGTATTTTGGGAGGGGGAGAAAAAATTCTCTTGGTCAATTCTCTTCACCTCATGCATAATTTGGTGATCTTTGAATCACGGCTCATTATAATGAAAGAGGGGGAAAGACTTCTTTTCTGGGTTTTTGTGCAAAAACCTTTCTATTTTTGCCCTGCCTATTTTTTTCTCCATCTGATTCTGCACAAGTTAAGTATATACATGCTGGGAAAGATGGCTTGGAACAACATGTGGGGCAAAATGGCATTTGGGTCTAAGAGCCTTTCCCCTGTATTTTGGGTCCATATAAATAAGTAATTTGTCAATCAACCTCAGCATCTTGCCATCATCATCATCATCATCATCATCATCACCACCATCACCATCATCATCACTTTATTACAGTTCATAACCAGCACAAAATAGTCCAGATATATATAAAAAACTGGATATCAAAATATAACTATAATAATATGAAATTTAGATACTAATGTAGAGACAAAACAAAATTGAAGCATTTACAAACAATTAGAATGCAAAATGTATATCTTGACAACTCTTGCTGAGAGTCTGTTTGTGAACGCTGGAAAACTGCAGCACTTTTCTGAGATGTATTCTTTCTTCCTCCTTTTGTGCTACAGCAGGAAAAAGTGTGTGTAAAATGTATGAAGGGTAAGAATAATGAAGGCGTCCTAAGGCACAGTATGTTCTGCTTCAGATGCTAGAAAATTGTCCTATACAGTAAGTGGGACTGGGGGGGGGGGCAGCATTCCTAATTATTCTTAGGGGTCCATGAAGTTAGGTAAATTATGTGATTTGTTTTCATGTGATGTTTGGGCTTGGAAGGTATGAAATTGGGAATTTGGATCTGGAGGCCTATTGTGGCTCTTGGTGCCACCCATAGATGCAAGCACATGCAGGATTTAATGTTTGATACAGCATGACTTACCATAGTTTTCTGACACAGTGCATAGTGATACAATGGCTGAAACATGTGCTAAATGTCTTTATTAATTGCTATCAGGAAGCAGTACCAGTTGTGCATAATTAGAAAACTGTAGTCTAACAAACTGTTTCAGGTGTTAAAGTTTTTCTTTGACAATGTATTGAGCATTGCTGCTTACCTTTCCCACTTCCAAAAGAGAATTGTGGTTGTGTGTGACATGCTCCAATACCACCTGCAACACATTGAAACTGCAGCATACATGGAGTTTTGCTGGCTGCAGCAGACAGTGACCAGTTGGAGACACAAACCAGACCAACTGTGGTTGCCAAGTTTTCCAATTCAATGTTTGACAGAGCTGGCCCAAGCTTTTTTTGCACACTAGGCGAGGATACCTCACCCCCCCCCCCGGGCACCCACCAATTTTCAAACGTAAATGCATTTTAGGAAGGGCTTTTTTTGGTTGAGGAAAAAGAGTTCCCTTTTTATTTCGGGATGCTGGACCACCTCAGCTGGCCTCCAGCTTCTCTCCCCACCCCCTTCCACCCAACTGCCACACAGGGAGGTTTTATGGGGGCACCCGTGGGGTGGGACCCCCACCCCATCCTGAAGGGTCGCTGTGCCTGGGTGGGGCACTTTCCCTTTGGGGCCAGCAGCCACCCCCCTGCATATGACTAATCCCCATGCAAGGATCTCTTCTCTCGCAGATCTGGCTGGCCCCGCAGCCCAGCGGTGGAGGCAGAGACCGGGGGGACACTAACCACACTGCTGCAGGGTGCCTCTCCCAGCAAATGGCACACAGACAGCCAGGCCAGGGCGAGAGTCTCCTGCCCTAAAGGAGGGCACATCTGGTGCAAATATCCCATCCCACAGCCTCTCCATCAGCCCCCCTCCCTGCCACCAAGA
Organism: Gekko gecko; assembly: GCA_029375565.1. Classification (NCBI taxonomy): domain Eukaryota; kingdom Metazoa; phylum Chordata; class Lepidosauria; order Squamata; family Gekkonidae; genus Gekko; species Gekko gecko. The sequence continues at coordinate 68,469,765 of JAPDNY010000004.1, read as the reverse complement.
TATGAAACGAACAAGCAGGCCGGCCGAACAGCAGGGCGAAAGGGGGGAGGGGGGCACTGGCACAGAAACCTTTCTCACCCTACTCCTGAGCAGGACCACACAGCAGGGATGGCACCCCAGTTCTTCCTCTTGTCCAGCGATCCTGTAGGACCTGGCAGCCACAGGGTGGGTTCAAAGGGCTCTCTGGGGGCCCCTGGAGCATCCCGTGGTGGAGAAAGGGGGCTGCTGCTGCTGCGGGATATCCCTCCCCCAATTTTTTCATTCTTTTTTTGGGGCCCCTCGAAGGGGATTTTTTATTGCTTTTTAAAATCTACATACAGAAGAGAAAAAACAGAGTTCACAATACACAGAGAACTAGGGATGGGGAAACTACAGTCCACAGGTGAGAGAAAAGAAAACCCTCTAAAAGCCCAAGAATTGGTGATCATGCATAGCTTTTAAAATTTAAACTCTACTTCTTGAATACAAATTGACTTTCGCCAAAAATGATCATCTAGCTAATAAAACATTTGGATATTTCACCAGGAATTACAGTTTCATAAAGAGCTGTGCCCTAGAATGAAATAATTTTAAGTACTCCAGAGAACATTGACATTCTACTTTTCCCCTCTTTTCCCTCTCAACTGATAGCCTGTTTTGGGGGCTGCTGCCCCTAACTTAGACTCCGAGTCCTCATCAGAAGATCCAGTCTCTCCTTCTTTTTCTGTCTCCTTGGTGCCATTGGGGGTTCCTTCTCCCTCTCCTGGTGTCCGACTGTGCTGATGCAAAAATTGAGAAGCCTTTTCAACAGGGTCTATCGTCTCTTTGCCATTTGCATATCAAAAGATCAGTCCCACGGGTACCAACCATCTGTAGGCCATTTTGTGGCTTTGTAAAAATAACGCCAAGTCTTTGTATTTCTTTTCTGTATTTCTCTGTATATTTTCATTCCAATGAATGGGTCAGCTGACCCTAAAGGGCGAGGGTAAGGGGAGCCGGAGAATGTCTGCTCTTCTTGAAGTACTCCAGACCTGGGGGGAGGTGGGATGAGTGAGGTGCCTGCGCAGAGGCTTCCAGCAGATCAGGTGCAGGAGCTCCTACTTTGCGTGCCTTTGGGGGCAAGCTGGGGACAAGGCGCGGGATGGCAAAGACATGGAGGGAGGTGGCTGAGACATCCTTGGTCCAGATCCCATGTGGGCCTGTGTGGCAGAGCCTGGTTAACAACCACCACAAAGGCATTATTCAAATCTGGCCCCTAATTGCAACCAGAAGCTGCCCCTGCTGCCTCTGCTCCCCGCTCCCCTCCCCTCACGGCCCGGGAGGAAGAAAAGGGGCTACTCCAATGTTGCCTGGGCAAAAGGAGCGATCGCTGCCTGGGTAGAAGGAGGGAGGGTGGTCATGTCGGGGAGAGAAGGAGGCAGTGGTGGCTGGGGACAGCTATGGCCAGGGCGCACGGTGTGAGTCCGCGACGCAGGGCTTTTAGCAGGGTGGGGGCTTTTGGCGGGGGGAGGGCAGCACAGTTCAGCACTCCCCATGATGGCCCCTCCCTAGGTGAAAGTCTAATTTGCCTAGTGGGTGGGCCAGCCCTGATGATGGACTTAAAGGTACAGAGGGAATACCTGGTAAGCCTGTGAATGTTCTAGTGATGCAGGTCATTGAGTTGTTGATTTAGGGCATTCTGCAGTTCAATGAGAAGATCACAGATGTTTCTTCAATGCTGAATAAATGGATTTCTTGTACACAGAGAGGCCCCTTTCATATTGCCCCATTTCACAAATGAAGAGCATTTTGAAAGGAGATGCTAGCATGAAGCCAAAGAAGTTGTCATGCAGCATCTCCTTTGAAGAACAGCAGCCAGTGTGTTCTGTGTCCTCTGAGGAGTTGTCAGAAAAACTTTTCTGCACTGAGGAACCACCACTGTTAACTTGGAGGACATCTGTGCATATAATCCTGGTAAATCATTCTTACATTTTTAACTTGAGTAGTGTTCTGAAGATATATTTGTTTGTGTTTTCTGACAATCATATTTTTAAACCAAAGGAGCTAAATCAGTAGTGCACTTTCATTAGCTGCACACCAATATCATATATTGTATTAGCAGATACTCCACAGATTGACATGGGGTGGGGTGGGAATGAAGCAGTTTAATGTGCTGTGTGTGGGGTTATCTTCATGTGCTTTTACTTCCTGTCTTACTGAAGCATTTAGTGAAAAGAATGAGGGATGAGATGCTTGCTTCCCCCCCGCCCTCCGGACCAACAGGCATTGTGCAATGTTCCCTCTAAACTGTGGAGTCTTGTGAGCAAAACTTCTACTTTGTGAGCTACTGGCATTAAAGCGGTGAGCAAGCAGTCTGGCTGCTGCATAGATTAGTTTGCTTTGGAGCCATCCTTCCTGAGCTGAGACAAAAAGGTGTGAGCCGGGGGCTAAAAAACTGTGAATTAGCTCACACTAACTCAGCTTAGAGGGAACACTGGCATTGTGTGTGGTAGAGAGGAAGTATGTCCTTGTTTTCCACTTTGTCAAGAAGTCCAAGCCTGAACCCCATGGATTTCCAGGGCATGGTACATAAGAAACCAGTCCTTTGTAAAAATACATGAAGTTTATTAAATACGTTCAGAAATAGTTTTTATTTCTAGGCAACACATCACTCTAAAAATATTGCAGCAGAAGAAAACAAGAAAAGCTAACTTTTACTAAGACATTTATACTTAGCATTTGATGGCACAAAGTTCCAAAAGGTGGAGGTAATGGTTTAAGCACTCCCTACATAGCCATGCATTGCAATGCAAGCACATCATAGTTCAGGCCTCAGCTCACCAAAAATCCCCAAAGTTAGCCTTCTCTATTTAGACTCTTAGTTCAATTATAGTCTTTTTTGTTTGTTTGTTTTTTGTGAGTATTTGTGTTTGTGTGCTTGTGAGCCTGGAAGTCATAGAATCATAGAGTTGGAAGGAATCTCCAGGGTCATGAAGTCCAACCCCCTGCACAATGCAGGAAATTTAGAAACACCTCCCTCCCACATGCTCAGTGACACCTATTTCATGCCGAGAAGATGACAAAAATCCTCCAGGATCTCCAGCCAAACTGGCATGGAGAAAAATTGCTTCCTGACCCCAAAGTGGTGATCAGCATTTCCTTGGGTGTGTAAGAAAGGGCCATGAGAACTAAGCACTGTTGCAACCCTACCTGCCCTCCCTCTCATGATCTGCCTAAGTTTACAGAATCAGCATTTTTGTCAGATGGCCATCCAGCCTCTGTTTGAAAACCTCCAAAGAAGGAGAGTCCACCACCTCCCCAAGAAAGCCTATTCCACTGAGGAACTGCTCTGTCAGGAAGTTCTTCCTAATGTTTAGCCAAAAACTCTTCTGATTAAATTTCAACCTGTTGGTTCTGGTCCAATCTTCTGGGGCAACAGAAAACAACTCTGCACCATCCTCTATAGACAGTCCTTTAAGTACTTGAAGATGGCTATCATTTATTTGTTTTAACCCAGTTTTCCAGCCTGTCAAAATCATCCTGCATCCTGACTCTGTTTTCTACCATATTTGCTACCCTTCCCAATTTAGTGTCATCTGCAAATTTAATGAGCATCCCCTCTGTTCCTTCATCCAAAACATTTATAAAGTTGTTGAACAAAACAGGTCTTAGGACAGATCCTTGAGGCACTCCACTTGTCACTCCTCTCAATGAGGATGAGGAACCATTACAAGTACTCTTTGCGTGTGATCTGTCAACTAGTTACAGATCCACCTAACAGTAATAGGATCCAAACCACATTTTACCAATTTATCAACAAGAATATTATGTGGAACTTTATTAAAAGCTCTACTAAAATCAAGGTAAACTATGTCTACAGCATTCCCTTCATCCAGGAAGGTAGTAACTTTCCTGAAAAAAGAGATAAGGTTAGTTTGACATGACTTGTTCTTGAGAAACCCATGCTGGCTCTTAGTAAAATCACAGTTGTCCTTTCTATGTGTTCAAGGACTGGCTGATTGATGATTTTTTAAAAAGTCTTGGTGACGTCTGGCATTTCAGAGAGGTGGCTTATATTACCTGCCTCTGCATCCCAGCCCTGGTATTTCTTCCAAGTATTTGCCAGGGTTAGCCCTGTTTAGCTTCTGAGATCTGATGAGATCGGGCTTGCCTAGGCTATCTGGGTCAGGGCTGTTCAATTACAGTCTTGAGCCAATTGGCGTCAGGTGACGGTAACAATCCAATCAGGACACATTTTCACTAGAACCTTCCAGAAGACTACATCATCACTCCTGATTCCCCCTTCCCATCCAGTGGGCCATAGGTTCTCAAGAAGAGCCAATTATCACATTCCTAACTCTGTCCTTGAAGGAAGATGATAAAGGCCATGTAGGCAGAGAGGCCCAGTTGCTAGCAAATGCAAGATGGAATAAGTCAATTTGTATTCACAATAACCCTTTTGGAGAAACCAGGGGTGCTTTGCCTCACACACTTTCAAAGCTGATGCACAGAGGAGTCTATCGTGCATATTTTACTTTGCAAAATTGGGAACTATGTGTATTAGCTCCTTTACAAGGTTGTTGTTTGTCTTTAAAATGAAACTCTGAAATTTATAGCCCTTTTTGTTCACTGTCTATGCCATCAAATAAATCCTAATTGTTCTTATTTATCTATGCAAACTGATACCATTGCAAACTCCATTTGATTGGTACCATGTTGGAATGAAAAACTGAATGGGATTCCGGACTGGCAGCATGTCAACGGTTTATTTATTTATTTATATGCATGATTCTAAAAAGAAAGGGGTTTGGCAAGGTAGAGAACCTTCTAAAGTCTGGTTTGTTTTTTGGAAATTAAACCTCTACTTATTATAGGATATTTGTAGTTTAACAAATGTTTTCAAAAATTTCCCAGGTTGTCTAATCATGTGTTTGTTTTTTTTAACATGCATAGATGACCACTATGAAAACTAGGAGGACACTGATGATCCTGAGGAAAAATCAGTGAAGGAATGTATATGTCAATGTAAATATTGTCTTGATAATATGCACCAAATCAGTTTTGTATTACAGAATATTACGTAGTTGAAACAAAAAAGATAGTTATGTGGGTTATTTTGCATAAGCATTTCACATTCAACAATTTAGTGACATTATTGTAAGTGCATTGTACATGTATGCTGAACTCCAAGCATTAAAATAATACTTACACTTCCTATTTCCATTTTTCCTTCCTGTGACGATAGTGTGCACAATGCAGGTTGGATACTGATGATTCCCTTAACCACTAGCATGTCCATCTTTGGTAGTTTACATAATGGTTCAGTATATTAAGGAACAGTTTACAGACAGAATTCTTTATGATTATGTTATTACTTATCTCTTTTCAGTGCCCAAGAAGGTGGACTTTCCAATCAAAGCAACCTGCCTCCTGGAGAACCACCTGTTGCATTGGAAGGCCCTGTGCAGCTCACAAGAGCCAGGCATAGAAGGGTGTATGGCCTCTATCATGTAGCAGTCAAAATGATGTCCCAATCTGAGAGGCACCATGTGCAACATTCTGAGGCAAAAAAGGAAGCATATGCAACTGATTAAGCAATATGCACTTGAGGGCAGGGAGATGCTAAAATGAGCTCTAAGTTGCCATACTGAAGTTATGAATGAACATGTTCAGACTCAATCCAGCCTCACTGAACTCTTCTGGAGGGAGCTGCACAATCCTCCACAGAGCACAGAAGTGGAACAAACAGGCTTGTCTTAATCAGCAGGAAAGCAAAAAGGGCCTGACTCAGTGCAGCCCGATATTTGTGGGGCTGGGCAGGGAGAGAGAGGTGGCCAGATGCTGTGCTGAGCAGCAGGAAAGTTTGGACTTCTCCCCTTCCCTCAGGACCAATGGCAAAGTGCCAGGGTGGCTGGAGGGACGGTGGTTTCGAGGGGAAGAGGCCAGCTGCTCGCCTTCTCCACCCCAGCCTTTGTCCGGCCACGGACCTGCTTGGCAGCACAAAAGGGTAAGGAGCCACAGTCATGGTAAGGAATCACAGTCATGGCACTGAGCACTGGGCAAGTATCTCCTCTATGCACGGGTGCCATTGGGAGTTGGCACTTTGAGATGTTCAGGACAGATCATGGCCTGGTAAGGAGCTGCAGTTGCCACAGGGTGCCTTGGGTGCAATCTACATGGCATGTTGGGGCTTTTTGGGGTCAGGGCTTTGACATGTCTGGGACTGGCACCGAGCGGCATATGGCTGCTGGTTATGGCTGCTGGTTGCTTACAATGTCTTATTTAGTTCCAGGGAAGCAGTGCAGCAGTGGTCTCCAGATGCTGGGGCCTGCGTGAGAATGACTTGGCATATCAGATGGAGACAGAAGTGGCGATGCTATGGGTAGAACTCCTGATCACAACCATGCTTTGGTCAGTCTGGCAGGAGCAGCACTCAACATGGCCATGCTGTGGTTGGGTTGGTTGCAACAGATGCCAGAGCCCTGAAGGCAATGACTTGGCATGCCAGGCAGAGGCAGCAGTGTCAACGCTACGGGTAGAACTCCTGACTACAACCATGCTTTGGTCAGTCTGGTGGGAGCAACACTCTTGGTATGAGGGTAGTGTTCAACACAGCCATGCTGTGGTCAGGTTGGCTGCAATGGATGCCAGGGCCCTGAAGGCAAAGACTTGGCATGCCAGGTAGAGGCAGCAGTGTCAACACTATGTGTAGAACTCCCGACTACAACCATGTTTTGGTCAGTCTGGCAGAAGCATCACTCTTTGTATGACAGCAGTGCTCAACATGGCCCATGCTTTGGTCAGGTTGGCTGCAATGGATGACGGGGTCTGCATGGGCAATGGCTTGGCATGCCAGGCAGAGGCAAAAGTGATGAGGCTATGGGTAGAGCTCTCAACCCCAACCATGCTTTGGTCTGTCTGGTGGGAGCTGCAGTCTTGGTATGGGAAAGCACTCAACGTGGCCCTGCTTTGGTCGGATTGGCTGTGGTGGCAGCTACATGGGCATCGACTTGGTTTACCAGGCAAGGCAGCGACAGATATGAAGATGCTAGGGGTTGGGCTCCCAACCATGAACACACAGTGGTCAGTCTGGTCGGCATGGCACTTTCGGTATGGGTTGAGCACCTATCACAGACATGCTTTGTAAGAGAGGCCCAGACTGGCTGGAGCGCTGTGTGTGGCAGGGAGCTGCTCACCCTAGGAAGGTGGATGTCGCCAGGCGGAAGGTGTCTTGCAGTCTGGGCAGGGCTGTGGAAGCTGCAGGGGGCATATGGATAAGTCGCCAGACATTTCCCAAAGGAGAGAGCACTTATTCCAGCCTGAGGGGGTGCATCTGTCTTCTGGGGGCATGGACATCTGGCCACATGGAGTGTGACATTCCTTACAATCTTGGCTATAGCTGTAGGAGCATTGGCAGGAGCTGGACAGGGGATCCTGCCTGGCTCTTGTGGTGGTGACAGCATGGGGTTGGATCCGTTTGTGGAAATAGGCCTGTGTGCCATTTCCTGGATATGGGGACCATCTTGAGGGGTCTTCACGTGAGGGCAGATGGGAGCAAGCCTGCTCAAGAACTACCAGCACTTGCCTTCACAACCAGATGGCATGGGAGAACATGAAGGGGCAGTCATCCATGTGATCTCCGGCAACCTGCCATTCCACAATCTTCACCCATGCTGGCTGGCTGGGTGATGGGGTACATTGGCTGGCATGGGGCCAGCTGAGGCATCGGATTTGGTGGACCCATGCTGTGCCAATGCTTCTTACAGCTGTAATCAATAAAGTTGTGGCCAATTTTAATCCACATATATTCCAAATCTGCTGTGAGCGTAGTCATTTCATACTGGGTCATAGATATCTGGCAGAACCTCTCCATCCCACATAAGAACTGGAGCCGCAAACAGTCCTGCAGCTTAGCACTGGAGAATCTTAGAACTGGAAAACAAAGGATGAGAAATGCAAGGTGCCCGAAGGAGAGACTATCACCCTCATCTAATTCTGTGTCCTGAATGTTGTTTGAGCTGGTTGCACATTTTTGATTTTTCTGTGCTCCTGTTCTCCCTGTTTCAGTTTATAGTTTTCATTAAGTGAAATTTTTAATGCAGAGATTATGTTTTCCAGAAGTTTATGTAAACCTTACATTTTTGAACAATGCAGGCTCCTTGTATTTCACTAAAACATATCTCACTGGTGATAGTACACCATAGTAATTACCAGTAGCATTGTTGGATTCTATCAGTGCAATCCAATGCAGAGTTACACCACTGTAAGTCTACTGAAATCAATTGACTTTGACTGCAGGAAGTCCTCATAGGATTTCACTGTAAAGGTGAAAGAGCTGAAAATGACAGTCATGTAACAACACTGATTGGATTTTTTTTTTTAAAAAAAAATGACATTAATGAATGATACAAAACAGCATAATAAGAAATATATTTAAATTTACCTATAAGAACAATGTACAAAAGTATTTCTGTTTCCTCCTCCCCATAAGTCCAACCAATGACTCATAGCCTTGTATTGTTCTGTGTAGCCTGTATTTTCTCCTCACATTTCGACATACAAGAGTAAAATGCTACAACTGTTGAAGTAAAGGAACATATGTAAGTGTCTAGCTGGACATTCTGAGCCATCACCTGCAGTGCATTTCACTTATAGGTGACCATCATTTGTTCCTTCATGGACTGGAGGAACTCAGTGACCTCTCTAAATTATTCAGGTTTGTCCTCTGGGTAGTGATCATGGATTGTCCTGCCATAACATAGGATATAAAAGGTTTTGGAATTGGACTGAATGGATTTTTAAGCATAAGGGGAACTTAACATTTTTTAAAAATGGATGACAGATCACCTGAAGTTAGGGAGAGGGCAGGAAGGATGATTAAATCAGCATCCGGTGAAAACCAAACTGTGTAAGAGAAAACCAGGACAATTCTGTTCTTATGTGACAGAGAGAGATGCAGATCCTTTAAATGTGTGGATACCTATTCCCACCAACAGGGGACTCACTCTCCTGGGTTTGTAGAAAAATCCAAAAAGTGAAAAAATCCCTTCAGGAATGGTTGAATTCCCCAAAAAACCTTTTGAAATGGCCTCTGCAGGGACCTAACTCCAGGCATCAACAGTGAGAGATTAGAATGTTCGGGGGGGGGGCTTCTAAATGGCTCTGTCAGTAAACGGGTGGGAGGAGGGCCCTTTCCAGGCCTATTCTGGCCTTTCAGGGAGGGGGAAGGGAGCCTTGGGGCCAGGCCTCACAAGAGTTGCCAGTGCCAGGCTGGGAGATTTCTAGAGATTTTGTGGTGGACTCTAAGGAGGGCTGGGTTTGGGAAGGGAGAGGCCTCAGCTGGGTATAATGCCACAGAGTCCACCCTCCAAAGCAGCCATTTTCTGCAGGGAGACAGATCTCTGCTGTCTAGAGTCCAGTTGTAATTCTGGGGGGTCTCCAGGGCCCATTTGGAGGTTGGCCACTCTAGGCCTGGCAGTAGTCTAGGGTTCCCAGGTCCCTCCTGATTTGCATGACTCACCTAGCCTCAGCTGCTTGCTACCATTCATCAGCAGCCACCCTATGAAAGTCGGTGAGGTGCAGCAGTTAGAGCTTCAAAGTAGGGTCTGCAGGTTCAGATCTCCATCTTGCAGTGGAAGGTGACTGCGTGATTTTGGACCAGTCACATATTTCAGCCTAACCAACCTCACAGGGTTATTGTGCAGATAAAAAGGAGGAGGGAATAATGAAAGCTGCTTTGGCCCTCACTGTGGAGAAAGACTGTAATTTTCCTAGGCAGAGGCTGGGGGGTGGAGATGGAAAGCAGAAGACAGAGAGGCAGATAAAGGTAGGTTGGCTGTTGGTTAGGAAGGAAATATGGTTGCCAACTCCAGGTTGGGAAATCCCTGGACATTTGAGGGGTGAAGCCTGGAGAGAGATGGTTTTGAGGAGGGGAGGAACTTTGGACCGGTGTAATGCCATAGACTCCACCCTCCAGCCATTTCCTCCACAAGAACCACCATTGCTAGCCTCTGGGTGAGGACTGGAGATCACCCAGAATTACAACTGTTGTCCAGGCGACAGAGATCAGTTCCCCTGGATAAAATGGCTGTTTTGGAGGGTTGACTTTATAGCATCATACCCTGCTGAGGCTGCTTGCCTCTCCAAGCCTCACTGTCCCAAGGCTCCACCCCCAAATCTCCAGGAATTTCCCAACCTGGAGCTGGCAGCCCTAAGGTGAATTGGTCTCTGTAGCTGGGAGATCCGTTGTGATTCCCAGAGTGCTGCCACTGCTGCTGTGGGGGAGAGGAAGCAGGTGGGTGGCTGAGAGCACTGCCACCACTGCTACTGCTGCTCTGCGGAGTGGGGGAGGAAGCAGGCAGGAGGCTGGGAGAGTGATGGGGGCAGAAAGAAAGAATGATAGGGTAGGGGGCAGAAAGAGAGAGAAAGAGTGATGAAGTGGGGAGGCAGAAAAACAAAGAGAAAGATGACAGATCAGAAAGAGAGAGGAAGTCACATGCATGGAGCAGAAATAGAGTAAGAAAAGGGGAGCGGAGGGGAGAAATAGTGTGAGAGAGGTAGGGGGCGAGGAGAGGAAGCAAAGGTGTGACAAATGAGATAACCATCCCGCAAGTTTCTTGCGGGTCTCCACTTGTTCAAACAAAATGTGATGCTCAGTTGCATGTACTGGAGATTGGATTTATATCCTGCCCTTCACTACCTGAAGGAGTCTCAGAGCGGCTTACCATCTCCTTCCCCTCCCCACAGCAGACACCGTGTGAGCTAGGTGGGGCTGAGAGAGCTCTCTCAGGAGCTGCTCTTGAGAGAACAGTTCTGAAAGAAATTGTAACTGACCCAAGGTCACACCAGCTGGCTGCATGTGGAGAAGTGGGGAATCAAACCCGTTTCTCCCAGATTAGAGTCCATGCTCCTAACTCCTTCACCAAACTGCCCATTAGCTTCATTGGGTGTGTGAGAGAGAGAGAACGGAAGGAGTGATATACATCTGTGTCTTCTAGCATAGTTTGTGTGGTCATGGTACATGTGACTGGGAAACGTAACTCTGTGCTCCCGGAATCCAGAATTCAGGTTGTTGAGTAACAGAACCAGTGTCTAGCCTGGGATCTACCCCCAGGTTCTAATCCCCACTGTCCCATGAAACTTGTTGGGTGACTTTGGGCTAATCTTCCTCACAGGGTTGTTGCGAAGACAAAACAGGGGCAAGGGAAACTATGGGCACCATCCTGAGCTTCACTGCCATAGGAGGTGGTGGCAGCCACAAGCATGGACAGCTTCAGGAGGGAATTAGATAAACATATGGAGCAGGGGTCCATCAGTGGCTATTAACCACAAGGTATAGATAGGAACTCTAAGTCTGGGGCAAGTGATGCACTGCATTCTTGGTGCTGGGGGGGCAACAGTGGGAGGGCTTCTAGTGTCCTGGCCCCACTGCTGGACCTCTTGATGGTACTTGGTATTTTTGGCCACTGTATGATGGAGTGTTGGACTGGATGGGCCATTGGCCTGATCCAACATCGGCTTCTCTTATGCTCTTATTCAGTACTTACTTTTGAAGGTACATTAATCAAACACACATAAACACATGAAGCTGCCTTATACTGCCCAGCTGTTGACAGGTTCATGTAGGAAGAAAGCATTTGTACAGTTCTGGTTTAGCTTATTAATGGTGGGCTGTGAATGCCTGGGTGCATGGGTGGGAAACCTGTACATGCCTCCAGCAAGTAAAATGACTTTTATTCTTTTAAACTTTTACTGTCACAGTTTCACTGTTTGGAGAATCTTGTGGTCTCCAGGACTACAAACACCCCTCTAAATGGGATAGGTTCTCTAGGTGAGTGGTCCTTATCACCCTAGATCCCTGTGCTAGGATTTTTGTCCTATCAAGGATGTGGAGCATGCCCTCTACCACTGTGTGGTGCCAGAAGACCCCTCCTCAAAACGGTTACTGGCCATGCTAGAGATCATGGTGAAGCATTTAGGGGCTAAAAAATGGTGCCTTATGCTTGAGCATATTAGCACAACTGCACAACTGCAGAACCTAACCAAACTGAGTTCTGAGTGGTGTATTCAAAAGTTAATAGGAGGATGTGCATGCAAGCGAACATGTGCACACATACATAAATGGTCTGCATGGATGGAGAATGACCTGCCTTATTTAGGAATTTAATCCCCCCCCCCGGAAGATCCATGTTTGCTCTTTCAAGACCCTATCTTAGTGGGAAACACAACTCACCACCCTTTGGCATGCTTATCTGGAGCATGGCATCCATTCAGTCAATTTACCCAAGCACACTAATGAGCTTCCACACAGAGGATATCTGAAAAATATAATTTGAATATACTAATGCAGAAATAAATTGTGTAGGAAAAGCTTAGGAAAATTATCTAGGTACAGAACTGAACAATAGTCCTCCCCCCAAAAAAATACACAACAGAACCAGTGGAACATTAACTCTTTAGTGCAAACTATGTTAATAGTAAAAACCAGCATAACAGTTAACAATGAATTACAATTGTTAATAATGAACCAAATTACAGAACTTAAGGGCTATGCATTGTCAAACATAAAATGTATCAAACCAACACACACAAGTTCACCCTGAGCCTTATGCCTATGATCTGAAATATCCCATTGTATTTCTAGCGAATACAGATAGGAGGGGTTCTATTGAGTTAATGGGGTCTGTAGAATGCCCTTTCTCTTCACATATATCATGTGGCACCATGCAAGCAATTATTATTTTCCTGTGACAGGAAAATAGCTCTGTATAAGCATCTTCTCCATTGTGCCTTCAGCTTTCCAAATGCACATTCCACTCCTTTCCTATCTCACATGAAAACATATGAATCTGCCTTACACTGAATCAGACCATTGGTCCATCAAGGTCAGTATTGTCTACTCAGAAAGGCAGCAGCTCTCCAGGGTCTCAGGCAGAGGTCTTTCATATCACCTGCCACCTGGTACTTTCTATTGGAGATGCCAAGGATAGAACCTGGAACTTTTCTATGCAAAGCAGAGACTCTTCCACTAAGCCATAGCCGTAGGCCATCTTGGGAGAGAGGCCTGTCAAAAAGATTCTGAAGTCTGTTCATTGGTCTTCTGAAGGGTGTCATTAGCCATTTCCTTATCAAATAAGCCCCATCCACTATGATAAGTGGGGGAATCATGACACCATTCAATGATAGGGTAGGATTACTGGTTACAAACACTCAAACATCCAACACATAGCTGAATTCCTGAAACTGAATGCATCATGATTTCACCCACTCCATCCAGCCTCCACACATCTTTGAAGTACCTTGTGTGGTCAACTGTGCCCTAAAGTAGAACTGAATGGATTTCTTGCTGTTCTGTTATTATTCTGAATGGGCAAAAGGAGCCGACCCAAGTATATGGCAGCCATCAATTGCTCCAATGCCATGGGAGAAACCAAGTTTGGACAAGCCATCCATTATCTGTGTGGAAAATAATCACAATAAAATTAACTGTACATTTCCCATTCCTTACCAGGAATTGCAAGTAAAAGTCAGCAAGGCAGTAATGGTGGTATATTTATAGAAAGGGGGAAGGGGGGGGACAAAAAGCACAATTTATTTACTTCACAATAACCATGTACTGTATTAGTTTAGGTGTCATAATAGAATAATGTAGTTATATGGCATGGAAATAGGTTGGGTAAATCTCAGACTAACCACTCTGCAGAACCAGGGATGAGAAGTGTAGTGGCCAAATTTTCAGATGATGCAAAATTATTCAGAATGGTAATAATCAAGGCTGACTGTGAAGAGCTCCAAGAGGACCTCTAAAAACTGGGAGAATGGGTGACAATGTGGCAAATGTACATTGGGCCAAAAACATCCCAGCTTCAAGTATAGGTTAATGGGGTCTTGAAGTTGCTGAGCCTGAGAGAGAAATGGAGCTTCGGGTTGTGCTGGATAGCTCAATGAAAGTGTCATCCCAATGTGCTGCAGTGGTATGTTAGGAATTATCAGGAAAGGAATTAAGAATAAAACAACCAATATTGTAATGCCCCTGTATAGATCTATGGTGTGACCTCATTTGGAATACAGTGTACAGTGCAGCCACCTTGTATCAAAAAGATTACATTACAGAGCTGGAAAAAGTAGAGGAGGGCAACCAAGATGATTAGGGGGCTGAAGCACCTTCCCTATAAAAAAAGGCTGAAGAGTCTGGGACTTTTCAGTTTAGAAAAGAGATCACTAAGGGGAGAGGCATGATAGATGTTTATAAAACTATGCACAAGGTGAAGAGAGTTGACAAAGAGATTTTTTTCTCCCTCTCCCAAAATACTAGAACTCAAGGGCATCCAGTGACGTTGATGGGCACTAGGTTCAGAATGAACAAAAGGAAATACTTCTTTACACAGAGAGTGATTAAAATGTGGAATTTGCTTCCAGAGGATGTAGTGGTGGGCTACAGGAATAAACAGTTTTAAAAGGGGATTAGATAGATTCATGGAGGATAAATCTATCAATGGTTACTAGCCATGGTGGCTGATGTCTACATTCAGAGACATTAATTCAGAGAACCAGGACATAAAGGGAAGGCCTTGGCCTCTATGCCCTGTTGTTGACCATCTGGAGGAGGAGGAGGAGGAGATCCAATTTATACCCCACCCTTCACTACCCAAAGAAGTCTCAGAGCGGTTTACAATCTCATTTCCCTTCCCCTCCCCACAGCAGAGGTCCTGTGAGGTAAGTGGGGCTGAGAGAGCTGAGAGAACTGCTCATGAGACAACAGCTCTGAAAGAACATATGACGGGCCCAAGGTCACACCAGCAGCTGCATGTGGAGTGGGGAATCAAACCCAGTTCTCCCAGATCAGAGTCTGCACTCCTAACCACTACACCAAACTGGCTCTCTCACCTGGTTGGCCACTGTGTGATACAGGATGCTGAACAAGATGAACTATTGATCTGATCCGGGAGGACTCTTCTTATGCTCTTAACCCACATCACAGGGTTGTTTTTGTGGGACCACATTAGAGCTGGGGAGATTTAGGAAAAGTAGGTCAGGTCATGGTTTGGGTTAATACTGACCCCCCCTAATGAAAACAAAAAAGAAAAGTATAGGAGTTGAAGAAAAATTCTGAAATGCATTTCTGTCCATACACATGGCTGGAAGCCATTATAAAAACTGTTCTGTGCAATATATTAAAAGCACATAGTGTAATCCAAAATGAAAAAAGAGAAATATCAGGCAGTAGCATATCACACTCACCATTCCCATTTCATTGCCAAGGCAAACTTTTTTTCCACAGGAGTTCCTTTCCAATTGCCACACGTACTGTGTTGATGATAGTGGTTGACAGTCCTACACCAAACTGTTTGTGAAGTTCACAATAGGAGTCTTTTTTTTATAACATTTTTATTGCTTTTTATCTCTACACACTACAGAGTATAGGGGAAAGGAATATTCTGAACTAAAATACAGAGTAAGCAAGGATCAAATAATGTTCTAAAGTTTGGTTTCCTAGTGTTTCCTCATTATTTAGTTTTTACATAATTGGAGATTAAGAGTTAATATTTCTACCTTAAACAATACAAACAAAGTTAGCTGTAGTGTGCATCTTAGTAAATAAACAAAAAAGAAAGAACAGAATTTCAGAATTGGATTATTTAGCTGTTTTTCCCCCTCCACGTTTGTTCTTATTAAAGGGCAGCTTAACCTTAAATGATTTAGGAGCCGCAGCTCCTAATTCTGATTCAGAGTCAAAAACTTCCTCTAAAGAACTGCTTGAGGAGCTATCGCTGCTTCTGGAACCATTTTCACTAACATCGTCTATAACGATATTGTCCTCTAATTTCCCTTTTTCTTTTGCTGGACTTTGATGCTGTTCCAAAAATGCTTTTGCTTTGAGGACAGAGACAATCTTTTCTTTTTTCTCTTTGAAGTTGAAGATAAGTCCTTCCAGGATTATCCATCTGTAGGGAGTGGAATTTTCTGTAGAAATAAAGTCATTTTTTTATATTTCTTCCTCCTCTTTCTCACCTCAAATGGAACATCTTTTAAAACTTTCGCTTCTTCTCCTTAGATTTTTAAGGTTATTTCATTAGACGCTTTCAGTATCATATCCCTTGTTGACCTTTTAGAGAATTTCACAAACTTCACCAGGCAGGTTGTTTTTCTTGATAAATTCTTGATAGGTTCTATATACCATATCCAAGTCACTTTGTAAAACTTCTGCTTTACAACTTGCCACAGGAGCAAAGGTTTCATTTAAAATCTCTTTCAGGTTCTCATCTTTTTGTTCTGGAATACCTTGAAATCTCAGGACATATGCTGACCATTCCAACTGAAGTTGTAACAGCTATTGTTTCTCGGCAGTCCTCTCTTTTTCCACTGCCTTCATTCTCTGGTTCAGTACATTTGTCTTCTCATCAACCTTCTTCAGCTTTTTAGTTGTCTTCTCTGTTCTTGCATTGGTTTCTTTCAGTTCTTTTGTTGAGGGGTGCGTGTCTTAACGGTTCAAGCCCCCAAACCTTTACTAGGACTTCCCAGCCACCTCAGTCTCTCACCTGCTTGCACTGCAGATCCAGCAGAGGAACCTCTTATAGTAACCACACAAAGGCAGTCCAGTGGTACACTATATACAAGAGTTTTATTCACAGTATTCACAAGCAAAGTGCTACGCCAGGCATCCAATATACAAAAGGAAAAAGTATGGCAGTAATACAAAGACATATATACAAACCTCCACCAATCAGTGGACTGCTGAGTCACAGTGACTGCACACTGTTCAGTGCCAGGCAGAACAAGTTGGGACTTGTCCTCTGAATACATCAGCTGACACTAACTGACAGGTAGCTGTCATCCTAGATCCTAATGATCTAGCTACTGGAGATTAACATACAACACTCCCCTTAAGCTTCAGTAGGTAGGATCATGTTGAGTCTCCCCCTAAGGTTCAAGAATTGTGCTTCATTCAAGCCCTTAGTAAACATGTCTGCAACATTCTCACTAGACATACAGTGTTGTAATGACACTATTTTTCTTTGGACAATATCCCTAACATTTTGGTATCTAATGTTAATGTGCCTAGATCTAGGCCTTATACCTTGGGCATCTGCTAACATTTCAGCTGCAGTATTGTCACATTTTACAATCATAGGCATATCATGCTTTACATCAAAATCTGTTAACAGTTGTTGTAGCCATTCCATTTGTACAGTCAATTCATTCAAGGCCGCAAATTCGGACTCACACGTACTGGTCGAAACTAGACTCTGTTTTACAGATTTCCATATCACCAATGATCCATGCACAAAAATTACATAGCCAGTTATAGACTTTGCATAAAGATTGGAGCCCCAATTTGAATCACTATAACCCAGAACCTGTTGTGCATTGTTTAAACCCAATACAAGTTTGCATTTCTTGGTTCCCTTTAAATACCTTAAAAGCCTTTTAGCTGCATTCCAGTCCCGTTTGTATGGTTTAGCACTTTTTTGGCTAAGTGTATGAACAGCATAACAAATATCTGGCCGAGACCATGTAGCTAAATAGTTTAAAGAACCTATCAATGACTGGTACAATTGTTTTTGTTCAAAGACTTCATCTTCAGGTTCTCTAGCATAGCTAGTAGAGATTGATGTGGACACAGGTTTTGCATCAAGCATATTATATTTTTCCAACAATTTCACAATTTTGTTTTCTTGGCATATTTCAAAATAACCATCAGAGTTTCTGCTGATATCTATTCCCAGATAATGACTAATTGTACCAAGATTCTTCATTTTAAAATATTGTTTTGTTGTACATTCAAACCATGTCAGATCTTCTGTTTGCCTATAGATAAAACACACATCATCGACGAAAAGTACCAAATAACATTTGTTTCCATTGATGACTTTACTGAACATGCATGGGTCAGCAAGACTCTGTTTGAACCCCATATCAGTCAAAGTGTTTGTTAAACATTGGTTCCAGAGATGACCTGATTGACGTAAACCATAAAGACCTTTCTTTAGTTTTAATACCAAATTTGGATTTTCATTCACAAAACCAGGGATTTGTTGCATGTACAATGCTTCTTTCAAGTCTGCATTCAAATATGCTGTAGTGAAATCAAAGTGTTGAACATGCATTCCCTCTATACCTGCTTTAGTCAGGGCCACATTTAAAGTATGACTTTTTATTGTGGGTGCAAAAGTTTCATCAAAATCTTCGCCAATAAGTTGAGAAAAGCCTTGAGCTACTAACCTAGCTTTCTTTTGAGGTTGACCACCCTGTACAGGTTTTAATTTATACACCCATTTGCAACCTATGATTCTGCTACCCTCTGGTGCTTCAGCCAGTTCAAACACATCATTTGAACACAATGAATCATATTCAGTTTGCATCGCCTGCATCCAGGCTTGTTTTTCATCTTTAGGCATTACAGTAACATCATAATAACATGTAGGCTCCTTTACACAGACCATATTTACAACTTGTGTTTCAAAACCATACCTCTGAGGAGGAATACCTTTGTTGCTCCTTTCAGACCTTCTAAGAGTACTGGTTTCAGCCTGTACATCACTTGAAACAGTAGACTGAGAAGATGAGCCAGGTTGAGACTCCTCAGAATTTGACACAGTTTGTTGATCACCTGAGAGTGGTAACATTGCCTTTTCATATAGTGAGTTACCATGAATCTTGTGCCAATTCCTTCCCTCAGTGAAGTTGGCAGACCTACTAAAACTGAGTTGGTTATGATCATTGACAAACCTATAAGCTTTCATACCAGACTGGCATCCCATGAAAGTCAAGAGTTTGGATCTCTGACCACCCTTCCTGCGCTGATTCAATGATACATTTACCCATGCTTGGGAACCAAACACACGCAGAAAATCTAACTTTGGCATTTTTTGGTACAACATTGCATATGGTATGGAATTTGTTACTCTTGTCCACAGCCTATTTGTAACAAAAGTGGCATATTTTAAGGCTTCAGCCCAATACTGTTTAGGCAATTGTGCATCAGCGAGCATGGCATACATAACCGTCTGTAAAGTAGCATTTTTTTTTTCAACAACCCCATTCTCAGCTGGCGTGCTTACATTTGCCACACGATGTTTCACCCCTAGATTTCTTAACCATTGTTTCATTTTGTTTGACATAAATTCAGAACCCATGTCAGTTTGTATAGCTTTGAGATCCCCTAATTGGTTCTTTACCTTCTTGTACCAATATTTCAGTGACTCAAAGGCATCAGACTTATGTTTTAAAATATAAGTCCAAACATATTTTGAAAAATCGTCAACCACTGTCAGAGCAAAGCGATTATTAGACACACTGGGTGCAAAAGGACCTATGATATCAACATGTACTAGTTGCAAAGGATAAGTTGACTCCCTTTCACTTTTGCGTGCCACAGGATAAGCATGAGATTTAACCTGTTTACATATTTGGCAATCAAGAAAAGTATTACAAGCCTTAACACCTTCTTTACCTGTTAAAGCAAGGGTTTCATTAATTGCTTTGAAGGAGGCGTGGCCTAACCGGCGATGGAGGAGATGTAGGCACTCATGATGTGGATCCTTATTTCCAGGAACACTTGCTGTAGCTGCAAGAACAGAGCTATTCAATACATACACCCCATTTACAAGGTTAGCATTTGCAATTTCCCTTCCACCTTTCTTAATAAGACATTGCTCCCCACCAAAAATAATTTCAAAGTTGGCACGATCCAGTGCCAGAACACTAAGTAAATTACTTTCCAGAGTTGGAACACAGATTACGTTCTGGAAGGTGTGGTTTAGACACTGTAGGGTTAGTTCTCCAGAACAAGTCACTTCTGCTACATGACCATCTGCAAGGCTTACTTGTTGTAGCTGAGCATCACGCACATTCATCAACAAGTCAGGACTGTTTACAATTGTGACACTTGCCCCACTGTCGAGAACCCATTTTGACTTGTCTTCCTCCTTGGTAGTGACAAGAGACACAAAAGGACGACTCGACGACGTGTCAGAGCGACCACCAAGATTGTTCCTTTTGTTTGAAGGACAGGATTTTTTTACATGTTTTGTTGAGCCACACAGATAACAGCGTTTTATTCGCAGAGCTTTAGCTGACTCTATCTTTTCCTCTTTGAAACTTCTGCTGAAGCTTTTATTTCCACTGGCAACTTCCACACAGTCATTAGTTTGCTGGCAGGCAACCGGAGCAGACAGAGACTGCTGAGATTTTAGTTTTGCTTCATATTCCAAAGCTCTCCCAATTATATGCTGAAGGTTCAATTGGGCAGGCTGCAGCCCCTCCAAATTTACTATAAGGGGGTCATATGCCTCGTTTAATGAACTGAGTAGGAGATAACATTTATCTTCAGCGCTAATTTGTTTACCTCTGCCTTCAAGCTGTTGATAAAGCTCAGTCAGCACATTGATATGCTCCCGAACTGATTAGTTTGGAGCTTGAACTTTTCTATACAAACGGCGTGTCAAAGACATCACGGTTCCAGCAGTTGTTTGCACATAAACATCTTTAAGTGATTGCCAAGCCTCCCGTGCATCAGTTGCTGACGTAATATGAATAAGCTGATCGTCACTCACCGACAAAACGATGCATGCCAGGGCTCGCTTAGCCTTCGGCTGGTCTCCCACAGGCACAGGGTCAGGAGGATCCTCAACATACAGCCAAATCCCCTCTCTAATGAGGTAATGCTTCATTTTAAAAGCCCAAACGTCGTAGTTTGTAGAAGTTAATTTGTCCACCACTTGCATAGCTGGCATGAGAGCCATAATTCACTCCCGACTCACCAACACTCACAAGCTGGAACTGCCGTCTGTTCTCCGGCGTGGCTCTTGCTGCATACAGGCTTATCTGGGCAGGTCACTCCTCCACTCCTGGAGAATGCAGTAACCATCCACCTCAGCTCCTGGACTCACAGCTGCACACACCACCTTTCAGCACGGCTCACCGGCGTTCCTTGGAAAGCAGAAGCTGGTTGTTCGCACCAAGCTGGCTCTCCTTCAGACTGGGCTGAGTCCTTAGCAGGCTGGGTTCGAACCCGTTAAGGTCTGGGCCCATAACCCTGTTGCGGGGTGCGTGTCTTAACGGTTCAAGCCCCCAAACCTTTACTAGGACTTCCCAGCCACCTCAGTCTCTCACCTGCTTGCACTGCAGATCCAGCAGAGGAACCTCTTATAGTAACCACACAAAGGCAGTCCAGTGGTACACTATATACAAGAGTTTTATTCACAGTATTCACAAGCAAAGTGCTACGCCAGGCATCCAATATACAAAAGGAAAAAGTATGGCAGTAATACAAAGACATATATACAAACCTCCACCAATCAGTGGACTGCTGAGTCACAGTGACTGCACACTGTTCAGTGCCAGGCAGAACAAGTTGGGACTTGTCCTCTGAATACATCAGCTGACACTAACTGACAGGTAGCTGTCATCCTAGATCCTAATGATCTAGCTACTGGAGATTAACATACAACATCTTTTTGTAAGACTTCAAATTTGTTGTTCAGGTTAGTCATCTGGTCCAGTAGAGGGCACAATGCTGCAGTAATAATCTTGGAAATATCTGTGGTTACTTCCGGTCTGGGGGCCAGAGATGATGCTGGCAGTTCCTGAAGAAGCTTTCACTCTGGGAACCATTTTTTCATCTTGATGTTTATAGTAAAGGTAAAAGTTTTTTACAGCTTCTGAAAGTCTTTTAAAGTACACAATTTCTACTAGTCTGCACACCAATCAGCTAAATTAATGTTCTCCCATCAAGTCCACTGTTTTGCCCCTCACTTTCCTTCTTTTTAGGCTGCTCTTTCCAGGGTAGGGTAGCCTCCCCCCCTTCGCTGTATTTGGGGCTGCAGTGTGGTTTTGTGGGTTTGCGCCTAAGCATTTACACAGTTTGCCAGGTAGTCACTCACAATTTACTCCTTGGCTTGCCCCCCAAAATGGGGAAAGTCTCTTAATGCCAGATCTCCTGCTCACTTGTTCCAATATGCTTTTTAAACCCATGGCTGGTCTCGCACTGGCAGGACCTATCGGGGCTAAAGAAAGCCTCAATCCTTCGACTGTTGCCTCGGAAGAGGCTTCCTGTCAGGTTTAAAATCAAGTAGATCCAGTCATTCTTGCACAAAGAAAGGTTTATTGGATTATCTTGCTAAAACCCACAGTAGGAGGTCATTGTCAGGAATGGGGGGCAAAGCAGAGCAAGCTAACTTATAGTGTGATGCAATGAAGCGCCTAGCGAATAAAACTTGAGCACTCGCGCGGGAACTCCCGGCGGGAGAAATACTTCATGAGCGGGAGACTACTCCCCCCCTCCCCTTGCCTTCCCAGGACTGGAAAATTCTCAGCTAAACAAGAATAGTCCAAAGCCTACATTCAAGGCCACCGTGATAAGGAAAAGCGGCAGGGAAGAAGCTCCCACGTTTCTGCCTGCATAGCTACGCAAGCGCAAAGCAGGGTAGGGAACATAAAACAATGGATTCAGTGAGAAACATCAAAGGCATCTTTTCTGACATTCTGCCCTTCCCAAAATACCACCCACCCACCACTCAGGAAGGAGAGAACAAGGGCCCCCCAGGTTTGTTAGGGTATCGTGTGTGAAAGTCTTTCAGGTGATCAGGTGCATTGATATCAGAGACTTTCACCCATTCCCTGTATTGGGGCCCAAAGTGTACCCATTGAACAAGGTACAGGAGTTGTCCACGAAGAATCTTAGAGTCCAAAATATCAGCAATTTCGTAGTGTTCCTCATCGCCAACCATCAAAGGGGGGAGGAGCCGACATCTCAGGTTGCCATTTAGTCGGGGGTAACGCAGGTTTGAGGAGGCTGTAATGGAAAATTGGATGTATTGCTTTAAGAGATTTAGGCAAGTCTAGTTGTACAGTTACTTGATTTACACATCTCAACACTTTGAAAGGACCAATATATTTCCAAGCAAGTTTCCTGGATTGCTGCGCTAGCCTTAGGTTCTTAGTTGACAGATAAACAGTGTCTCCTGGTTGCAGTTTCCATCCACCGGTCCTTTTTTTATCTGCCTGTTTTTTGTACTGTGCCTTGGCCTCAGTCAAAGTTTCAACAATCAGGGGCCAAGAATCGCGGAAAGTTTTACACCATGCTGAGGCTGTTCCCCCATTTCCAACAGGCTTTAAGAAGGGAAGAGGGGGCTATCATAGCCCATGGCCGCTTTGAATGGTGACATTTTTGTTGAAGCGTGCCATGAGTTGTTGTACGCAAATTCCGCCAATGGCAGTAGATCTACCCAATTGTCTTGTTGATAGTTAGAAAAACATCTCAGGTATTGTTCCAACGTCTGGTTTACTCTCTCCGTTTGCCCATCAGTTTCAGGGTGATAGGCAGTACTGAGAGCTCGTTCAATACCCATTAGAGTCATTAACTCAGACCATAACTTGGAAACAAATGGAACCCCCTGTCGGAGACTATCTTGAGCGGTAACATATGTAGCTTGACAATGTGTTGAAGGAATGCTTTGGCCAAGACTTTGGCTGTTGGCAAACTGGGGAATGGTATAAAGTGAGCTTGCTTGGAGAATAAATCCACTACCACCCAAATGACCGTCATTTGTTTAGAGGGGGAAGATCAGTAATAAAGTCCATAGAGATTACTTCCCAGGGTCTGCTTGGGGTGGGTAGAGGCTGCAGAAGACCTGGAGGTTTACCTGGTCTGGCTTTGCAACGATTGCATGTTGGACAGGATTGTATATAGAGGGATAACTCCTGTTTCATTCGGGGCCACCAGAAGCTACGTTGCAGAAGTCTTAAGGACTTTACATATCCAAAGTGCCCCGCAGCTTTTGAGTCATGTACTGTCTGCAAGATTTGGGATCGGGTAGCTTCTGGGACAAACATTTTATTTCCCCGGTACCAACAGCCATTCAGACCACAATTTACATCGTCTCTGGCTTGTAAATCATTTGTTTCTTGCGGGGTGATGTCAGATAGAAATTGTTTTTCCCAGGTCAATGTCTGGATGGGGTTCGTTTGTGCTTGCTTGGCTTTCCGGGTTACAACTGCCCCAACTAACTGTTCCGGGGTGAACATAGACTCCCGTACTTCGACCCTCTTAGAAAAATGTTGGGGAAGGCGGGAGAGAGCGTCCGCTAGATGATTGGCTTTCCCTGGGAAATGGTGAAGGGTAAATTGAAATTTGGAAAAAAATTCAGCCCACCTGAATTGTTTAGCATTCAGATTCCGCGGTTTTCGCAATACCTCAAGATTTTTGTGATCAGTCCAGATTTCAAAAGGTATTTGGGACCCTTCTAACCAGTGTCTCCATGTGATCAATGCTAAACGTACAGACGCAGCTTCCTTATCCCAAATGGGCCAAAATCTTTCTGTATCGTTAAATTTTCTTGACACATAAGCAAGGGGTTGTAGCTGTTTCTGAGCATTCTCTTGCAAAATCACCCCACCCATAGCAGTGTTCGATGCGTCTACTTGGACTACAAATTTCTTTGTCTCATCAGGGTGTGCAAGTATGGGTTCAGACGTGAACAACCGTTTTAGTTGTTCAAACGCTTGCTGACACTGCAAGGTCCAATTCAAAGGGGCCCCTGGCGCCGAAGCCTTAGATCCCTTCCCCTTAGTCTTTAGCAGTTCTGTGAGGGGAAGGGCTACTTGGGCAAAGTGTGGCAAGAATTGACGGTAAAAGTTGGCGAAGCCGAGAAAACTTTGGAGCTGTCGCCTGGTTTTGGGGGGCTCCCACATTAATACATCCTGGACCTTTTTTGGGTCCATCTCTAACCCCGCAGAGGATATGCGGTATCCCAAAAAGTCAATGCACTCTTGGTGAAATTCACATTTTGACAGTTTAACAAACAGTTTGTGCTCTAAGAGCTTCTCCAGTACTTTACGCATAAGGTTAGTGTGGGATTCCTGATCCGGGGTATAGACCAAGATATCATCTAAATAAACAACCACCCCCTTGAATAGATAGGGGTGTAACACTTCATTGATTAAGTTCATGAAGACCCCTGGTGCCCCCTGTAACCCGAAGGGCATCACCCTGTATTCAAATTGCCCCAGCGGGGTATTAAATGCAGTCTTGTATTCATCCCCCTCTCTGATGCGAACCCGAAAGTAGGCATCTCTTAAATCCAGTTTCGAAAACACTTTCCCTTTAGCCACCTCTGCCAGTAAGTCTTTGATGAGGGGCATTGGGTAGGCATTAGTTGCAGACACTGCGTTAAGTCCCCGGTAATCCGTGCAAAGTCTGAGCCCCCATCCTTCTTTTTGCAAAACAATACAGGTGCTGCAAAAGGAGATGATGCTGGTCTAATGAATCCACGGGCCAGATTTTTATCAATGAAACGGCGCAGTTCTTCCTTTTCACTTGGGCTCATGGCATAAATTTTCCCTTTTGGTAACTTCTGGCCCGGAAGAATCTCAATGGCACAGTCGGAGTTACGATGGGGGGTAATTCATCAGCTTCCTCCTCCTCAAAAACCCTTGTTATATACTGGTAATCCTCAGGGATGCGGTTAAGATCCTCCGTTGCTAAACAAGCTCGAGGAGGTTCATTGCATGGGGGATTTCCCCACCCTGGGTCCCATTTGTGTCCCGTACATTTTGGGGAGATAAATTGTACATCCCCTTCTTCCCATAGAATGTAAGGGTTATGTCCATGTAACCAGGGACTACCCAACACTAAGGGAAATTGGGCTTGCGGGGCTATCATGAACGAGCGTAGCTCCCAGTGGTCACCAATGCCTATTCTTAAAGGAACAGTCTCAAATCGGCATGGTTCTTTCATTGGAGACCCATCCATCTGCGTGAAAGTTATTGGGTCTTTCAAGTGGACCACGGCTGCCTCCAACCCCATAACCATAGACGGGTTTATGAGATCCCTCCCGCACCCTGAGTCAATGAGGGCCCGAACCCGAATGTGGGTCATCATTGCGGGATTCATCACCAGAACAGTCACAAAGAAGAGAGAGGGTAATTGCTCACCAGTTTAGGCGCCTCAGGTGCTGGGTCCTGCTGTGTAGCGCCATTCACAAACAGGACCATTTCATTTCCCTGCATCTCGCTCTCCTCCTCTAGCATCAAAGCATCCGCTTGGTCGGGGCTAGCAAAAAGAGCCCGCGTGTTGCGTGGTTTTGCTGTACCTTTCCTCGGGGTAGGGGTTGTCCACCTTCTGGGCTCTTCTTGTGGTGGGGCTCTATTGGGATCCCCTCTCGGGCAGGCTGCAGCGAAATGCCCTTTCTCCCCACACCGCAGGCAGAGCCCCTGTCGCATACGCTGATCCCTCATTCCACTTGGGGTGGACATTTGTTTGGGTCTGGCCTGGCCTGCCGCAGTACTTCGGCGGTTGTTACCCAAAGATAGATCCAGTTTCATCATGCGTAAGCGACTTTCGGCCTTCTCGGCTTCCTCCATCCAACCCTGGAGGGTGCGGGGTTGCTGAGAGCTGAGGACATTATTGCGGACGTCTACGGCTAGTCCCATTCGATATTGTTGGGCCAAGACCGCATCTGTCCAGTCTCGAATCTTCACGGCATGCCTTTGAAACTCCCGTGAGTACTCCCGCACTGAGAGTTTGCCTTGTCTGAATGTGCGGAGGAAGGCTTCAGCTTTTCGGCCGCCCCGGATCCTCAAAACGATTTCTCAAGGCCCACATGAAATCATCTACATTCCCCAACTCCGCTGCCTCCAGATCATGAAGGGCTACATACCAGCTAGTCGCACTCCCCCGGAACCTGGATGCGATAAACTCCACCTGTTGTTCTTCGTCTGGGAATACATAGCCCCATCTTTGCACAAATTTTCCAACTTGCAAAATGAAAAAGGACACAGTCTCTGGATCTCCATCAAATGTGATCTCAAGCATGTCCTTGGGGCGGATTACCGGGGGCCGGCGCCATGATCGGTACTGGGACCGGCTGCATGAGGGGTGCTGGAGCAGGGGGTTGAGGCGGAGGTAAAACTGGCGGCTGGATAGGTCCTGGTTGCCCCGGCCCAGGTCCTGGCGCTGGGACAACCAATGGAGGTGGGGCTGGTGCTGGCTGGCCCGGCCCCGGCCCTGGGGGAGCTGGCTGGCCCGGCCCTGGACCCGGTGGTACTGGTTGGCCCGGCCCCGGGCCCGGAGGAGCAGGAGGTGGCCGCCCCGGTATCAACGGTGGTGCCGCGGCTGGTGCCGGTCTAGGTTGTGTCAGCGGATGGGCCCGAATGGCTTGGTCCATCATCTGGGGTAGGGACTGCATTAGTTTGCTCATATCCCTTACCAGCCGTCGGGTATCCTCTTGAATAGAGTCCATGCAGGCATCAGTATCTTGGCTGGACCCCGTTCTGGGGGATCCCCGAGACACCCGCCCTTGGGGAAGACCAAAACTACCTCTGGGATCCAAAAGACTGTCTCGGCTCTGGCTTCCCGGCATAGTCCAGGTGGTCTGGGTAGTGTCCAACAAGTTCTTAGTCCAATCGCGTGATCTGCGATAAGTCACCCCTTTATCCCAGGGTGTTGGGACTCCTGGCACATAGGTTCGTGGAACCGCACCTCCCTGACTTTGTATAGGCCCGGCCGGGCTGTAGATCGGGAGTGTGTACGCGGCTCCAATTGTGCCAATCGATGGTGGGGTAGCCAACCCGGCTGCTGAGTAGACTGCCAGTGCTGCCAAAACTGTAGTTGTAGTCACCGGAACAACGGTGGTGGTCGGGATAGTGACCACTGGAGCTGCCACCGTAGTGACGGGAACCGTGGCTCCTGACGCAGTAGTCACTGGAACGGCGCCCGTGGCTCCCGCAGTAGTGATCGCTGGAGCTGCGCCGGAGGCTCCCGAAGTAGTAATCAACGGGGCTGTGCCCGTGGCTCCCTTCCCCGCTCCGCTCATCGTGGTAGATGGCGGAAACTGACGGTGAGGGAATGATGGTTGATTTCCTGACAATTTCTGTCAGGTTTAAAATCAAGTAGATCCAGTCATTCTTGCACAAAGAAAGGTTTATTGGATTATCTTGCTAAAACCCACAGTAGGAGGTCATTGTCAGGAATGGGGGCAAAGCAGAGCAAGCTAACTTATAGTGTGATGCAATGAAGCGCCTAGCGAATAAAACTTGAGCACTCGCGCGGGAACTCCCGGCGGGAGAAATACTTCATGAGCGGGAGACTACTCCCCCCTCCCCTTGCCTTCCCAGGACTGGAAAATTCTCAGCTAAACAAGAATAGTCCAAAGCCTACATTCAAGGCCACCGTGATAAGGAAAAGCGGCAGGGAAGAAGCTCCCACGTTTCTGCCTGCATAGCTACGCAAGCGCAAAGCAGGGTAGGGAACATAAAACAATGGATTCAGTGAGAAACATCAAAGGCATCTTTTCTGACACTTCCCTCACACCCCAGGCTATGAGCCCTGGGGGCTCTGGGGGGCCCTGGAATGGTCTGGGACCCCTCCCATATTGTGTGATTATGGGCCGCTCTCATCAGAGCTGTGATGGAGTGCACCTGCAAGTCACCAAAACTGGAAGAAGTTCACAATAGGAGTCTTGATTGGCAAGGTATCAAACTGTAATTGCTACTCCCTCCCCCCACCGCAACTGGAGTATGTAAGCAGCTATCCTTGCATTGCAACTGATGTCTCATTGTCAAGGTGTACGGGACATATGGAAACTGGACAGCCACTGTTCATCATTCCAGCAGACCATTACAAAGTTTTCCCACCAGTCATTGCTGCATAGTTGCATCCACCCAGCAGCAATGAAGAACTAGATGCAATGCAAAGAGTGGCAACGGTGCCCTTAGAGATGAAAAAGAAGAAGAGATTGGATTTATACCCTGCCCTTCACTACCCGAAGGAGTCTCAGAGCGGCTTACAATCTCCTTCCCCTCCCCCTTCCCACAACAGACATTCTGTGAGATAGGTACGGCTGAGAGAGCTTTTTCGAGGACTGCTCTTGAGAGAACATCTCTGAGAGAACTGTGGCTTGCCCAAGGTCACCCTTCTGCAAGATTATGAGAACACAACACTTAGCAAATACAGTCTGGATCTCTATGCAGAACAATGTGCAATGTGCATAAACACATTATAAATCTCAACTGTGCTGTTAATCAGCATCAGTAACACCTCCAGCAGAATGAGAACCATGGCTGTGATGTTGAACATGATTCAAACAATGGTGCCTAACTGAAACCATCATACAACACTGTATACTTGCTGTACTTCAACCCACGGAGAAAATTTTTGCATCTTTGAGATATATACATGAGAGTCTCTTGCAATAAGTCATTTACTGACCAATCCTGGCTTACCATTCAGGAACTGCATGGCTGGCTGGACATCAGTTCATTTGCTACAAACATTTTTCATTAGCAACTACTATAACACTAAACACTGCATTGGTAACCCCAAGCACTGCATGTACCCAATGAACTACTTTTCACCTCTTGTTTCTATGTAACTTGACAGCTGAATTGCTATTTTGGTCCAATGCAATAGCGCAAAAGTTACAACATTTCTTTTTTCTTTTTTTTAAAAAAGGCCAGAAAAGAACGTGCTGTGAAAAAGGTGGGCTGGCATTTCAAACATCATACTACAGCAATTCAAAAGAGCAAAGATCAACTGAAAATGGAAGAAAGGAGAACAAGACATGAGCGGTTTTGTTTGAAAAGGTAAAAAAAACCTGTTAGCATCTGGGAGCCAAAACAGTTGTGTCTGAAATGACACACCCCCCCCCCGGTTAACAAATAGCAGCTAAAGCGGATTAGAAGGGTTGTTTGAAAAGGGCCAGAAAATCATCTAAAGAGAGGAGAGATTGTGATGTATTTTTAATTTGTGCACTATAAAGTTTGCTAATATACAGCAAAAACAAATCTTGATAGTTCAAGCCATCCCTCTCCCGCCCCCCGGAATGGAAAATCTGTATTCAGAATTATTTAAATACCATGGGACATTGTTGTTATTTTTATGCTCAACAGTGCCTTAAACCAAGCATGCATTTGGAACAAATGTATCTAAATTATATCTGCTTGAGCTGTATAATAAATAATATAATAATGGACAACTATGGGCTATATTATGATCATGGACTGAAAGCTGCTCCTAACCACAGACTACTACTTTGTCTCAAGGATTATTCATTCCAATGGCATGATCAGGAAAGAGGTTCTTGACCGAGTTTATCCCCATTACATTATACACCATGTCATATTTAAGAAGAGGAATTTGTGTAGTCATCTATTTTCTTTTTGAAATACATTGCTGGGACCCATTACTTATTTTGTCCTCTCATTTCAGTAATTTTTGCTGGTTCTTCCTTTCTTTTTATAGGTTGGCATCTTCTATTTATTTATTAAAACATTAATATGCCACCTTTTTCAAGACCTCCTCAAGATAGTTTGCAAAATAAAAAGATAAAATCATAGCAACATAAAATTAAACACAACCCAGCCAATAAAAATCTAGAGCATATAAGCACATTTAAAAAACCACATAATAAAGCATCTAGCAACCTGAACCTAAACTGTAACAGTTTTCAGGCTAGAAGCAGATGGTAAGAACAATTAAAAAGATCAAACTACTAGTTAAAAGAAATATTTGGGCCTATCACTTAAGTAGGGTAGTCTCTCAGAATGATATTCCATTTGCATCCTCTCTATCAACACTTCATTATCCTGTATTTTCTCTTCTAAACCATGTCAGCCACTGCTTCTCATTTCTTTGAATTACATGTCATCCTGACTAGAAAAATATATGAATAGTTGGCTTGGCCTTGTTGACTTTATATTCCTCCTTCTCCCCTTCCAAATATTTGTTTTCATTTAAGATGCAAAGGGAAGCAACTATCAGGAGAATGGAGTTTTTGAAATCAATTACAGGAGACATTCTCTTGTTTGGTTTCTAAAGGAAACAATTAACAGCCATTTTTGTTTTCCACAAGGATTTTTGTATTCTGCAGAGGAGATAACATTCTACCTAAGTAAACACCACCAGATTAGCAAAATAAAGTTTGATGCAAGGAAACAAATCAGAATTCAGTATCCTGAATTCACTTGACATTCTGAAAACGAACCTAAATGCACTGTAGCCATTTCCTCAAAGAATTTTACATGCAGCTAAACATGGGGGAGGGGGGAACAACAGCTTTATGCCAATATACTCAGTACATGAGACTCAGAATTTATCTCAATTCTTTTCTAATTGCTATTAGATTTATTTGTAATAGAGCAGCGTGCATGTGGAAAATTGGATTTTAATGAATACTTTGTTATTTAGGTTTTAAGTCAAAGCTCTGTTCTCTCATTTGTAAGCCTGATTCCCCTCTTATATTTGAGGTCAGAATGTTTTTATTTCAGAGATCCAGGGAGGAATGTCATCTCTGAGGGTACTGTCTGATGCCTTACAGAGAACACAGTACCACAAGTTATAAGAAGCCATAATTGTTACTCACAATCCTAAATAAAAGGTGCTGATGACAGAAAAGTGTACAGAAACACCTGTGTGTAATCTCTGTTGCCAATGTGAATGGTTCTGCATCCACATGGACAATGAGAGCAACACAGAGAAATCTCACTGCAAAGAAGCAGGCAAATCTATTTTACATTAAATCAGACTATTATCTATCAAGGTCAATACAGCATACTCTGACTGGCAGCATCTTTCCAAAGATGCAAGCAAAGGTCTTTCACATCACCTACTACTTAATCCTTTTAATAGAAGATGCTGGGGGTTGAACCTGGGATTCTTTGCATGCCATGACTGATCGATCGATTGATTCAATTTATAATCTGCCCTCCCCCAGAGGACTCAGGGCAGTGTACAATATATGCCAATACATCAATACATTTAAATAATTAACAATAAAAACAGTTAAAACAGTATAATACAACATAAAACTCATCCCTCTTGCCAACCCAGTGTATTTTTTAATCCCATCACACTTCTAGAGAACTCTGGGTGGCATATGTAATTTTTACCTCTTCAGTTATATCCTCACAACAATCCTATGAGACAGATTAGTCTGAAAGAGAATGACTAGCCCAAGGCCAGCCAATGAACTTTATGGCTGAATAGGGATTTGAACCAGATGTAGTCTGACACTCTATGTTTAAACTTGCCTTATGCTGTACAGAAGTTCTAGCCTACTATGCCCCCAGATATAAATTCTTGCCAAGTAATGCTAAAAACAGAGTCCCAAATTCTTGCACTAACCCTCTTCCATCTTGAATATTAATTAACCTCAGCTGGCTACTAGCATTGTGATTTGTGATCCTGATATTTGAGTGTCTCACAAGGTGAACTGTATTTGGTCCTTAAATGGAAAAGTTAATGTTTTCCCATTTCTAGACCAACAATAATAAACTATTTGCCTAAGATCATTTAGGTTTGACCATTTGACCTGAATGGCAAAATATTACTCAACTCAAATTTGTGTAAAATTTTATTTCTGCTCTCAATAAGTAGATCAAGCTTGTTCTGTTATTAGTTACATAATTTGGCCAAAGCTTAACACCTTGAAGTCCTGTTGAGTTCAACATTTTTATGCACTAAACTATGCTTAACTGAAACATTTCCCTCTCTAATCTATTAAGAGTGATTCACTCTGTTTATACCATATCCATAGTTATTTTCTCAGTATCTCTACATATCTACAGCTTCCAGTTATCCACAATCCTCTACAGTATATATCTTGTTTCAGACATATTCTTTTTTCTTATTATCCCCTTAAGATTCTAGTTGCTAGTGTTTTTTTACCAATTCCTTTTGAATTACTTGATGTCAGTGTCCATAATCTTCATTGGAGGTTTCCATGGAGACACTCAATTCCCATCTCTAATGTATTTTTGAATTTTTTTAAATATTAGTAAGTAATAGAAAGATGGTTCTTCAGAATAGTCTAAATATTTCATGAGCTTATTTACATATCAACCTAATCTCTCTTTTAGTAAAGCAAGTTACCATTTAGTTTTTATATATTATGATAATCATATTTCATAACAGCAATCCCTATATGTGTGAACTGAGTGAGAACTAGCAAAAGACATGAAGAATAATCTATTATCCAATAATTTCTGTAGTTAGCAGACAAATACATTCAAACAAGCATCTCCATTCTTTTTATTAGATAGACAGATAACATTATGTTGCAGGGCCCTGTATAGCCTTGCTATGCTTTTGAACTCATGTAGGCTTCATAATAAAAAATGTACTCAGCCGCTATGAATTCCAACATATTAATGAGCATACATGCTATGTACAGTAGCTCATACAATGTGGATATCCTGGAAGAAGCAGATATGTTGAATATTTTGTTCAAACACAGTACTCCATATGTACTGATCCACAATCAGTGGCAAAATCATGCAGAAATGGTCATGAAGGAACATCAGTAAAGTAAAGAAAAACATTCTACTATATCTTTTCCCCCCCCAGTATTTATTTATTTATTTTCCATTTATAACATCAACCACCTGAACATTTCATATATAATAAAGAGTCTTATACATTTGTTTCATTCATTACATTCTCAATCCATTCGTACACCTTAAACCACCTTTTGTTATGTACCCCTTCACTTTTATTTTGCATCCTCAAACTCAGGTCATCCATTTGTGCTAACTCTAACACTTTATAAATTAAATCCTCTCTGGAGGGTATTTTATCCAATTTCCAGTTCTTTGCCAGTAACAACCGTGCTGCGGTTACTATATATGACAATATATATCTCTCTTGTAGATTATATCCACTCGGCAACATATTCAAAATATATATTTCTGGTTCCAATGCTAAATTCTTCCCCATTATTTCCTGAATTGTCCTCCGAACCATTCTCCAGTAATTTTGTACCTTACCACACTTCCAGCACATATGGTAGAAGGTTCCTACATTAGCTTTACACTTCCAGCACTGGTTAGGATAACTAGAATAACATTTAGCTATTTTATCTGGAGACCAGTGCCATCTGTAAAACACCTTATATAAATTTTCTTTATACGCAGTAGCTCTCATATATTTAATAGAGGACCAAATTTTTGACCATTGCTCTATTTCTATATTCCTACCTAGATCCTTCATCCATGTAATCATAACTGTTTTAATTACTTCATCCTGCTCATAGTCTTCCAACAAAAATCTATAAATCTTCTGTATTAATTTATCATTGGAGGACAACCATATCTTGTCCAATTCATTATTTTGGTCCTCAAAACCTCTTATCATGTCTTTTTTAAATCTATCACGTAGCATTATTTGTTCCCACCAAGATAGTTTATTTTCACATGCCAACTTTTCCACCGATTTTAATTTATTATTTCTACTTAGTAAGGTTCGGTAGCTTTCTTTCTTATTCATCGTTATTAGTGATGGGTTAATGAATGCCTCAAGAGGGGAAACCCATCTTGGAGTTTTCTTATAAAATTTCCCTTTTATATTATTCCAAATTTTATTCAATGCTCCTCGTACCAGATGTTGTTCAAAGTTCGAATGAATTTTATCTTTTCCATACCAAACGTATGCATGCCAGCCCATGTATAGATCATGCCCTTCCAGTGTCAAAATCCTGGTGTTTTCCAAGGTTAACCATTCTTTTATCCAAACTAGGGCGGCCGCTTGATAATATATATACCAATGAGGAACATTCATTCCCCCTCTTTCCTTCCTATCCTGCATAGCTTTCCATTTTATTCTAGGCCTCTTATACTGCCATATAAATTGTCTTGTAATTTTATCTAAATCCTCAAAAAACCTTCTCTTTTTTAAAACTGGTATACTCTGTGCCAAAAATAAAAATCTAGGAAGTATATTCATTTTTATTAATGCTATTCTGCCCATAAGTGATAATGGGATATTTTTCCATCTTGTCAAATCCTTTGAAATTTCTTCCAGTAACTTATAATAATTGTCTTTTATTAAAGAACTACATTTGTTTGTTAAATTAATTCCAAGATATTTTACTTTCTTTACTAGTTCCATAGGAGTTAATTCCTGTATTACTCGTATTGTCCTTGGCAAACAATTCTTGGTTATAATCTTAGATTTTTTATAATTGATCTTAAGTCCCGCAACTTCTCCATACTTATTAATGGTATCCAACAGATATGTAGTTGATACTTCTGGCTTCTCTAAGATAAACACCAAATCATCAGCAAAAGCTAACAACTTATATTCTTCCCCTTTTATTTTTAAACCTCTTATCTGTTGATTCGCTCTTATAGAGTTATTTAAGGATTCTAGTGCAAAAATAAACAATAATGGGGAAATCGGGCATCCTTGCCTTGAACCCTTTTGGATCTCTATATTATCAGTTACATCCCCATTTACTATTACTTTTGCATATTGTTTCTTATAGATGGCTTTTATCATAGTATAGAAATATTGACCGCACTCTGCACCCCTTAATTTCTGCAACAAAAAAACCCATGATAAGTTGTCAAAAGCCTTTTCTGCATCCAGAAACATCAAGATGAGCTCTTTATCTGGATGCTCTTCATAATATTCCAGCACATTCATGATTGTTCTTATATTATTTTTCAATTGTCTCTTGGGCAGAAACCCCATCTGATCTTGATGGATGGTTTGAGATAATACTATCCTCAACCTTTTGGCCAAAATTCCTGTAAATATTTTATAGTCTGCATTTAACAGAGATATAGGTCTATAATTCTTGACATCACTTAAGTCCGAGTTAGGTTTGGGGATTAAAGTAATCAAAGCCTGGTTCCAAGATTCCGGAATTCTTTCCAATTGACCTATTCTCTGGAATACTTCTTTAAGCTGTAAGCCGACCTATTCTTCAAAGATTTGATAAAACTCAGCCGGGATACCATCCGGACCTGGTGTTTTCTTCTTTTTCTGACTTTTTATTGCTTCGGATACTTCACACATTGTTATTGGATCATTCAGGATCTTTTTTTGTTGCTCATCAAATTTTTTAACGTTTCCTTCCAAATACTTTCTAACTAAATCTTCATCTTGTACATCTTGCTGATATAATTTTTTATAAAAACTTTTTACTATATTTTTAAGATCCTGTAGATTATTTAAGGCGGAGTATTTTCTGGATAAATTTGGAGGAGAATTAGGCCTGCAAAAAGAAGATGCAGAAGAAGGAGAGGAGGAGAGGGAAAAAGAGGAAGAGCTGGAAGAGGAAGATGTAGAGGAAGAAAGTAGGAGTTCAAAAACAAATAAAGGAAAAGGAGCTATCCCCCAAAAAAGTAAAACCAAGCCTAATAGAACACCCTATCAGATCCTGACTAGATTTAAATATAGGAATAGAGGGAAAAAACATTAAATAAAAACCAACAAGAACAACAACAACAAAAATAAAAAATGTCAAGCTCTAAAAAATTGAGCTTTGTTTCTATTAATATAAATGGATTAAATAGCCCACAGAAGAGAAGAAGGACATTTCACCAGTTGCAAAAGATAAAAGCCCAAGTTGTGTGCCTGCAAGAAACCCATATTAAAAAAAAAGACAAGAAATATTTAGAATGTAAAAAGTTAGGCATAATGTTTGAAGCATTGGCAAATGAGAAAAAAAGGGGGGTTGTGATATATGTAAAAGAAGAATTAAATCCAGAATTTGTATTTGGATCAGAAGATGGTAGGATAGTAGCAATTACAATGGTTAGAAATTGTGAAAAAATGTTGTTAGTGAATATATATGCTCCTAATCAAAATCAAAAACCCTTTTTTCAGGAAATACATACAGTCTTAAATTTAGTGGAAGCGAACAGTATTTGTATCGTTGGGGACTACAATTCAGTATTAGATCCGGTAAAGGATAGAAGGAACGGGAGAAAAGGGGGTAATTTGGGAAGGGTGTTACCTAAGAATTTCATGCGAATAAGGGAGGAATATAATTTAATAGATGCCTGGAGAACCAGAAATATATCAAAAAGGGACTACACTTACTATTCAGCCAGACATAAGGTGTGGTCAAGGATCGATATGACGTGGATATCTACCAACTTGATCAAAGATATGATAGATTGCGAGATAATGCCTAATACTTTTGCAGACCATAGTCCTATTTTGTTAACATTAAAAGAGGAATATAGGACAAATAGGATGACAATGAATTTAAGATTGCTTAGGGACCAAAAATTTGTTCAAAAATGTAAAAATGAGATAAAGTAAACAAGATTACAGATACAGCAATTGACATAAGATGGGATGCGTTTAAAGCATATATGAGAGGATGCTTTATTAGTCAAAATGTATGGATGAACAAACAAAGGAAGAAGTCTTATGATCAATTAGTTAGACAGATTGGATTACAAGAAGGCGTAATGAAAAAAACATTAGACATAAAGACAGCTAAAGCAAAATTGAATCTCCTTCATCACAAAATGAGTTTATTGTTGAATTATGA
This sequence comes from Gekko gecko, assembly GCA_029375565.1. Classification (NCBI taxonomy): domain Eukaryota; kingdom Metazoa; phylum Chordata; class Lepidosauria; order Squamata; family Gekkonidae; genus Gekko; species Gekko gecko. The sequence continues at coordinate 68,432,524 of JAPDNY010000004.1, read as the reverse complement.
GATAGAAAAAAAAATTGTGTATACAAAACAGTATTATTTTGAAAATTTAAATAAACCTAATAGATGGTTAGCTTACAAAGTAAGAAAGGAAAGAGAAAAACGTATGATAGTAAAATTGCGAAATGATAAAAATGAAGATAAGTATAAAAACATTCTACTATATCAATGAGCTTAGTGTCAAGAAATACTATGGGAATTCTGGCAAAATTATCTATATACTAGTTGCAAAGTTGCCCAGATCTTTGGATACTTCAATTCAGTGACTGGAGCTGTGAATGGGTAAGAGAAATCTTTCTACAAATCTGAAAAGGGCCCCAGGTTTGCAGAAAAATGTTAAATCTAAACAAATAAACATTGGGGTTTAAACCACCCCGAAACAATCAAAGGAGCACCTGTAGCTTTAAGCAAACAATTCCTTCAGTGGCTGTAGCTAGGTAACCACAGTGTCCTATTTTGGTTTTGTCACAAAATGGCAGGTGGAGGGGGAAGGGTCCTTTCTAGGCCTATTTTTGGCTATTGAAGGAGAACTCCTTGGGGCCAGGCTGCTAGGGTTGCCAGGGTTAGGGTTGGAAAATTCCTGGAGATTTTGGGATGAAGTCTAAAGAGGACAGAGGCCTCAGCCAGATATCATGCCATAGAGTCCACCTTCCAAAAGGCATTTTCTCCAGAGAGACAGATCTGTTGACTGGAGTTCAGTTTTAATTCTGGGAGCCCTCCAGGTACCTGGAGGCTGGCAACCCTAGGAGCCTGGAAGCACCTTCTGGGTGACTTGATACCACGCGACTTGCATGATTCAACTAGGCCTGGTTGCTTGCTGCTGTCCAACAGCAGCCACCCTATGGAAAGCCAGTGTGGTATAGCAGTTAGAGCTTCAGAGGAGGGTCTAGGAGATGCAGGTTCAAATCTCCAGCTTGCTGTGTAAACTGACTGGGTGATTTTGGACCAGTCACATACTTTCATCCTAACCTACGCTACAGGGTTGTTGTGCAGATCAAAAGGAGGAGAGGTGATGAATAATATAAGCTACTTTGGTCCTCACCGTGGAGAAAGGTGAAGTAAAAATGAAGTAAATAAAATAAATAATAATACCTGCCTACCATTTTTCTTCTCACCTTGACACAGAGAGTACTCCATCTTTCTGTGTTATACCTCTGAGAATGCCAGTCCCAGCTGCTAGTGAAACGTCAGGTCCTACAGTGCAAAGACCATGGCCACACAACCCTGAAAATCTACAGCAACTAATAAACTCCGGCTGTGAAAGCTTTCGACAACATAATAAATCAGGAAATGGTAACTAAGAAAAGAGTATTTAACTCTTTCATGCTTCCCCCACTATTTAAAGTGTCACATTTGACTTTTTCCTCTTGTAGAATTAATTATAATTTCAGAGGAGCACGGTGGCTAAGAGGTTAAGATGCTGAGTGGCAGACTGGAAGGTCTGTAGTTCGGCAGTTCAAGACCCTAGTGCCCTGTGACTGAATGAGCTCCTGTCTCTGGCTCCAGCTCATAAGAACATAAGAACATAAGAGAAACCAATGTTGAATCAGGCCAATGGCCCATCTAGTCCAACACTCTGTCACACAGCGGCCAAAAATACCACATGCTATCAGGAGGTCCAGCAGTGGGGCCAGGACACTAGAAGCCCTCCCACTGCTGCCCCCTCCAGCACCAACCTAGGTTAGCTCCTGCCAACCTAGCAGTTCGAAAGCAAGAAAGTCCAAGTAGATAAATAGGCACTGCTTCATTGGGAAGGTAACACCATTCCATGCATGTCGGCATTTAGTCTTGCCAGCCACATGACCACGGAAACATCTTCAGACACGGCTTGGGAACAGAGATGAGTACTGTCCTATGGAAGGCAGATTCGACTAGCTTTTGACCAAGGGAAACCTTTACCTTTTTATTTCAACCACAGAAGAAGCAGCAACTCTTCACTGATCTTAAAAGTTGCTAATTAGCATTAAAAATAACATGAGCAATCTCAACGATATCTCTCTTACGTTGCTTCTAGTTTGGCCTGAAGAGAAGAATCTATGGCTTATGTGTCAAGAACACATTGTGGCCTTAGAATTTTAGGTGGCTGAGTTGAGGTCCATAGGAAATGACAGACTGGCACAGAGGAAACTAGTGAAGTTTCTAATACAATCTGAAAAGTAGAAATAGAAGGAAAAGATATGTAACTATTGATCAATAAATTAGTAGAAAGTTATCAAAGCAAATACAAACAGCACTAGACTGGTACCTAGCAAGCCAATAGAAGCAGGAAACTTAAACAAAGGGAGGTGAAGCAAAGAAGAAACTCTCTGAAAGCCATTCAATAATTTTCAGTAAGATGCAAGTAACCTCTCATTCTTGAGGAGTAGATTGTAACCACAAAGAAGACAGAACATATAGAAGCTATGCAAGGACCTTCAGTCTAAAAACACTACTCCAGAGCTGACAAAACGAACCTCCAAGGGGCCAAACACTTACATGGTTATGCGTCTGTATTAGTTTGCCTCTGTTATTGGTCTGGGCCTGTCAAAGCAAATTTTCAAAAATCAGTATGGAATAGTTATACTCAAAATAAACCCATAAGGGGTTTTGATTCTCTATAGTTATTCCTGCAATTAATTGAATTCATGGGTCAGTTTGTTCCTACCACGCTCTCATCTATTATCATTTCTAAAAGAACATGGTAGTGATCATGATTACAACCCATTCAGGTTTAAATTACCTGCACAGTTTTCTTTCTAACGGACTGTGCTTTTTTTAAAGCTAGGCTATTGTAAATTTAACATTTACATATATCTATGCAAATTCTTTGGATAGCTAGAATGAGCTGTGCTATGCTTTCTTCCCCAGGGGAAGTACCAGTCCTGCTTTTATTAGAAAGAAATTTCTTGCCAAGATTCTACTTACAGACAGCCAACATATTTAGCAAGAGCTATACAACATTTGATGTCCTGGTGAAATAAAATATTCTTTAAATGTCACAAAGGAAAATGATCACAATAGCATTAGTGTATTAAGTGCTGAGAGCTGCAATATTCAAACTATTCAATCTGCAATAAGCTGAGTGAAATAAATATGATTATTCCAAAGTGGTTTGAAGATTGCATCACATGTATTTTAAGTGGGACTTAAAAATGAACAATAACTTCAGCAGAGATCAAAATTACCTGAATGCTTATCGGATACAAATATTACCTGTAAAAAGAATTCAAGTCTACAAAGCACTGTGACTTCGCTGAAAAATTGGAAAGAGCCTTAGAAATGGCTAAAAGATGGAAATCAAAGCTCAATCCAGATAAAAACTGAGGTACTGTTGGTCATTTATTTATTTGTTTTACAGCCCCTTTTTTTGCTGACACTTAAAGCAGATTACAGAATTTAAAAATTCAGTTGTACAACACAAGACATCCAATGAGCAATGCAATTTGACTAGAATTACAGAATTAGAAAACAATGTGAACCACAAATTATCCTAGCCAAATGCAATGGAATTACAAAGACAGAAGACAATGCAGTAAAAGCTGAATGTTACCCAGAAAATTCTGCAAAGAGTAAAGTGCCTGAAGGACCAAGTTGACAGTTTATGGGAATTCTCAGATTTGGAGCTACATTTAGAAGCATAAATTTCATCTGTGACTTGTAGAACCTTTAACCACTTTTGGCAGGTTTGCTAGCAACAGCCAATCCCTGAGAACTGTAATGTACTCAGTCCCAACCACGTGGCACCCAGGGGGCTCCACGTGGTCCTGCTAAACTTCGGAGCTTCGCTCCAATGAACAATGGACTCAGCGAATCCTAGCCCACACCAATCAGAGGGCTAGGTTCCCAGCCACGAGCCCATGGAACTCACGGCCACTGTAAATGGCCTATTATGGTGTAGGGTGTGTGTGTTTTGGGGTGTGGTTTCATGAAATATAAGTCAGCCTGCAAGCCGGCTAAAGGTGTCTTGTTCTTCACTAAATAAAAGTATGAGAGCTGAAATCACTAGCCAGTCTCAGTACTTTTCAAGAACATAAGAGCCCTGCTGGATTAAACCAGTGGTACATCTAGTCCAGCATCCTGTCTCACACAGTGACCATCCATTTCCTCTGGAGGTCCAACTGAGCCAGCTGGGCTAGGAAAAGGAGAACAGGAGCGAGCTGCTGGGAAAGCCAAACCCTCTGTTGTTGCTCTTGAAAGGCAAGGCCTTTCTAATCAGAGGCAGAACTGAGCCAGCTGGGCTGGGATAAAGACCGCAAAAAAGAGCTGCTGGGAAGATAAGCGCATTTCCTAAATCACTAAACTGCTGAGGAGTATTACCTGAGGTTCCTTTGTGAGAGGACAGAGTTTGAGGGGCGGCTTGTAACGTATTAGAGAGTGGTGATTTTGTCTGGATCTATTTGGGTCCTTTGTCTGGTATATTGCTGATTGAGAAAGGTCTGTTTGCCTGGGGCTGATTCTGCTGCTGTTCCTGAGAGGTGTGGGCTATAGGCTTCTGAACTCTAATTATCAGAAGCATGAGCCTTTGGTGTGAGCTGAAGGACAAGAGGCAAAGAGGTCTTTGCCTGTGGCTCTTAGCTTGAGAGCCCTGCATCTCTCTAAGATACCTTTAAACCACTAAACAGTTATGAAGGTAGAAAGCCAGCAGGGGAGCAGGGGCTATCCAGAGTTCTGCGGAGAGTGCCACATGTATGATTATCTACCCAGTGGGTGAAAATCACAGGTGTGTGCTTGCTGCTCAGGGCTCTTGGCTCTCAGGGAGCAAGTTCATTCCCTTGAGGCTAGGGTTGCCAACCTAGAGGAGCTAAAAACAAAAACTGGAGATACACAGTAGGACAAGATGACCAAAATACAAACTGTGTAAAATACAGGAACCATTCAATAACCAAAATAGCCAAACAATTATTTATGTACTAAGAGTAAGGAGTGTTGTGGGAAGAAATACCATGAGCTCTAGAAAGAGGCTACAGATGAGTGTCCTGGTGGTGGTTGGTGGGGCAGTGGAGGGAAGGGGGAAAAAGAGGGATTCCAGCCATGCTTATTTCCTTCTGCTCAGCTATCTGGCAGGGCTGTCTCAAGTCATTTTGCTGCCCCACATGGGTAGTATGGGAGGAGAGCTACATGGTAACAGGTATGGTTCCCTCTACCATTGACTTATGTTGATTTGGGGCTATGCAGTGGCAGCTAAGGTAGAAAAACATCTCCTCCTATGTCATATTTTCTGGGTTCCAAGGGTCTGGAAAGTGGTTCCATAGCCAGGTACAGGTTTGCCAACTTTGGGTTGGGAAATACCTGTAGACTTGAGGGGTAGAGCCTGGGGAGGGCAAAATTTGGGGTGGGGAGAGACCTCAGTAGGATATAATACCATACAGTCCACTGCCCAAAGCATCTATTTTCTCCAGGAGAACTGATTTTGGTCATCTGGAGATCAATTGTAATAGCTAGAGATCTCTAAGTGCCACCTGGACATTGGCAAAACTTAAAGGAGGGCCAGGTTTTTTGAAGGACTTCAGTCTATACTGCCATAGAATTCATCCTCCAAAGCAACCATTTTCTCCATGGGGACAGATCTCTGTAGTGTGGAGATCAATTGTAATTCAGAGACATGTCCAGGCCTTCCCTTTCCCCCTAATTCCTGTTTAACAGATTAACTACTTCAACTGATTCCTTGCTAATGCCCCATAGCCTCTTGGGACTCCCAGCTTGGGAGCTGTAGTTCTAGTTCCCTTTGCTATGGCTGCAGTAAGGCCAGCTGAGAACTATGCTGTGTCCTGGTCCAAAGCGCAGTTCTTGTGCCAGCTGCTCCAAAGTGAGGCACCCCTAGGACAATCACACAGGTGGACACTGGGGCCAAGCTGTACCCCAAAACAATCTTTGGATCACCCCAAAGGACTCATCCCCACTCTCTGGAGACTATCCCCTGCAAGGTGACATACAGTGATGCCTGGTCCAAACACTGGTTCTGGTGCAATGAGCTTCTATTCGGAGTGCCTCCCAAAGGCCTGTATTTCAAAGAAGATTTGAATAAGGAAGTGCCCTCTGTACCTAACATGAGGTTTAGACCTACACATGGCATACACCCACATGTCCAGTGGACTCTTCCCTTCAAGGGAACATATGCCGTGTCCTGGTCCAAAGCACGGTTCTTGTGTCAGCTGCTCCAAAGTGCAGTGCCCCCAAAAATCACACAGGCAAACACTGGGGCAAAGCAGCACCTCAAAACAATTTTTGGACCACACTATCATCATACTCTGGAGACTGTCCCATGCCAGATGACATACAGTGATGCCCGGTCCAAACACTGGTTCCGGCACCATGACCTTCTATGCAGAGTGCCTCCCAAAGGCCTGTATTTCAAAGAAGATATGAGTAAGTGCCCCCTGCACCCAAAATAAAGTTTGGCCCTCCACATGTCATACACTCCCATGTTCAGTGGACTCTCCTCTTCGAGTTGACATAGGCCGTGTACTGGTCCAAAGTGGGGTTCTTGTGCCAGCTGCTCCAAAGTGAGATGCCCCCTGGACAGTCACACAGGTAGACACTAGGGCCAGACTGCGCCCCAAAACAATGTTTGGACCACCCCAACTGACCCTAACCCTAACCCAAATAACCCCAACCCTGACTTAAATCCCTAACCCAAACCACAACCTTAACCCTAATAATCCTAACCCTAACACTAATAACCCTAACCCTGAAACAAATAACCCTAACCCTAATAACCCTAACTCTAACCCTTAGCCTAATCCCTAACACTAATAATCCTAACCCTAACCATAATAACCCTAACCCTTATAATCCTGACCCTAACCCAAATAACCCTAACCCAACTCTAATAACTCTAATAATCGTAATAACCCAACCCTAACCCTAACTACCCCAACCCTAATAACTTTAACCCTAATCCATAACCCAAATAATCCTAACCCTAACCCTACTAACCCTAACCCTAACTCTAATAACCCTAACCCTAATAACCGTAACTGAAATAACCCTGATTCCTAACCCTAACCACTCTAACCCTAATCCCTAACCCTAAAAACGCTCACCCTAACCCTAATAACCCTTACCATAATAACATGAACCCTAACCCTAACTCTAATAATATTAACCCTAATCCAAATAACTCTCACCTAATAATACTAACCATAACCATAAGAACTCTAACCCTAACAACCCTAATCCTAATCCCTAACTCTAATAACCCTAATAACCCTAACTGAAATAACCCTGATTCCTAACCCTCACACTAATAAACCTAACCCTAAAAATGCTCACCCTAACCCTAACCCTAGCCCTAATAATGCTAACCCTAACCCTAATTACCCTTACCCTAATCCTTAACCTTAACTCTAATAATCTTAACCCTAACAAAAATAACTCTCACCCTAATAATCCTAACCCTAACCACCCTAACCGTAAGAACCCTAACCCTAATATCCCTCACCCTAATCCCTAACTCTAATAATCCTAACCCTAACCCTAATAACCCTAACCCTAATTGAAATAACCCTGATTCCTAACTCTAACCACCCTAACCCTCACCCGCACCCTGATAACCCTTACCATAATAACACGAACCCTAGCCCTAATAATGCTAACCCTAACACTAATAAACCTAACACTAATAACCCTTACCCTAATTCCTAATCTTAACCCTAATAATCCTGATCCTAACCTTAATGACCCTAATGACCCTAACCCTAACCTTAATAACCTTAATCCTAATCCCTAACCCTAACTCTAATAATCCTAATCCCTAACCCTAATAATCCCTAACCCTAATAATCCTAACTAGGCATGTGCATTCGGGTTTACCCCCCCCCCCCGAAAAAAACCCCTTTTTGAGTTTTTTGGGTTTTCAGCATTCCATAACAGCCTCCTGGGGTGACCCCAGCAGAGGTGCTTGCAGGCTGTGCTGGCACTGTGCAAGGGTCTGCTGCTCAGGCAGTCCCTCCTAAAGCTGTTGCTGCTGAGTCTCAGTGCCAGAAGGAGGGGTGGAACTTTGGGGACACTCTTTTTTCAGAGCTCACTCCATGGACTAAGAGGGCTATAGATGCACTGGAGAAGGAGCTGGCTGGCCAGCCCACTCCTCCAGTTTCTCTAGGCTCCAGCAGGCCTCCTGAGGGACAGGAGGAGAGGTTGGGAGATGAGGAAGAGGAAGAGATGGAGGTGGTGTGCCCCAAACACCTGCCATCTCTTCCCATTCCCTCTGCTCAGCCATCTCTTCCTGTCCCCCAAAGACACAGTGTGTCTGGCCTGAGCTCTGCACAGGAGGCAGCTCCAGGGATGCCCATGGATGCTGGTCAGTGTGGGCGCCCATTCACCTCTGAGGGCTAGATCCACTTCTGGGTGACAGAGGATCCCCGATTTGCACAGTGCCAGCTGTTTAGGGCCCGGGTAAGTCAAGGGAAGGACATTGACCATCTCTCGACTTCTGGGCTACAGAACCATCTGAAGAAGCACCACCAGGCAGTGCTTCTTCAGGGAGAGAGATAGGCTGTTGCTGGGGTGCCCAAGCAGCCCCTGGCAGCCAGCCAGGAGGTGAGTCATCCTGCAACCACCAGTGCTCTCTCTGCATGTTCCACGGTAGGGATGCCAAGAATCTCTGATGGAGATGTTTGGTGACGTCAGCATTAGAGTGCCTGGGGAGGGGAAGCAGCAGGCTAGCAAGAGGGTCACTCACCTCATTGCTGAGATGCTTGGTCTATCTGGACGCTGCGACTTGTGATTTCCGGCATCTCCTCCAGAAATTCTGGTACATTGTGTTAGGAGGTGAACTTTGAAAATGCTTTTATTTGTTATTTTCTGACCTGCATGCACACCAGGAATGGTGCCAGCAAGAGTCTTTGCTTTGGGAGAATGTATGCTTGAGTTAATGTGACTCTCTCTGTAAAATGAGGTACCACACAGCCTGTATCTCCATGCAAATGAGGTCACAGACGCATCTTACACATTTACCCAGCAGCCTTTGGGAGCAAGAAGCATCTCCATTAGCATCTCCATTACGGTCCTTTCCACAGAATGTAAAAACAACAACTTTCCACCATTGGGAGAATCTCTACCTTCACGTAACCCACAGGATGCTTGGCATTTGCATGTAAGAAGACCCGGCCAGATCCATCTACATACCTAAAGGTTTCCATGCCAACCCATCTTGACACCTGGACCAAAATCCTCCCTTGTAGAAAGGTGTAGATTTTCAGCATTGCCCCACCTTAGGAGGAGGGAACCCCCACATCCTTTAGCCAATGGTATAGGGATGGGATGGACCCAGAAACACCCCAAGCCAGCCCCCAAACTAACTGATAAAAGGGGGTGCAACCTTTTGTTGCTGGGTTTTTGCTTGCTCTGACTTCTGCAGCCGCTGCTCCTTCTTCATATCAACAAGATAGCTAAGGTAACTTATTGTGGTAACTTGGAGTCGCGACCAAGGAACCCTCACACATATAGCTGGCCTATCTGTGTGTAGCAAAAGTAAGGAATCCTTAGTTAGAAACAATCCTTGTTCCTGAGCACTGGAAGAACCAACATCTCCTGGAGCAGATAAGTATAATTGCTTTTCCCCCTCCTGAAGACATACCTTTAGCTTAAATCCCAATATTGTTTTCCATTTCTACTGTATCTAAAAGGAACTTGAATGTATGTGTGTGTGTATCTGTTTTTGTATGACTGTAATGATAAGAACCTTCAGTAAAGAGAATCTTGATTCAAATTAAGAAACCTTTGTCAAGCATCATTCCTTGAAGAAATAGGCTTCTCAGCCGACGGACACCGGTTTCTCTGTATACATTGGCAAAAAGACCTCAAAAGTTAGTCAGCCACTGCGTAGATAAGCAGTTCGGCTAACAATTGTGAGTCACCTCTCTCACAATATGAAGAACACCTCTCTGCTGCGTGAGAAGCAGGCACTGACAGGTGTGCCAGAGCACTGCATGTAAGGCAATGTCCCCACTTGCTGGAACTCCGCCTGTGTAATGTATGAATGCTTGGTGGAGCAAGAGAGCACCCTGACTGCCCTGATCTCTGAGACTGAGGTCATTCGGGAAGAGAGCCAGCTCATCCAGGAGGACTGGTTGACCATGTCTCAGACTGTGATAGTTCTTAGGCCCTTTAAGGGCTACACAGAAATGCTCTCATCTGACACGGCAAGTCTGGCTCTGGTCATCCCCATGGTCCACATGGCCCATGCGGACTTGGCCTCATTTCTGGAGCCAGCTGCAGGACATGCAGACATGGTTCCAGCTGTGTGCACGCTAGTGAGAAGGCTGCAAAGTAGACTCAATGAATGCTTTCAGTCTATCCTCTGGCAGAAGGTCTACATGATGGTGACCATGTGTGACCTGCACATCAAGGGCAGGATCACTGAGTGGACCGAGTTCACTCATGGTGAGATGAGCTTTCCTGGCAAGTTGAGCGCATGCGGGCCAAGACGGTCACATTGTCACAAGCTGAGGGAGAGGGGGTTCCAGCAGCTCCACTGCTGTTCATCCCCCACTGCTCTGCTAGGCAGCATCCCCCTGTGTCTCCCACCACGATGACTGTTGAGATGGCAGTCATCAGGCAGATCTTTGACCCCTCTCCTGGGATCGGCAGGTGCACGAGAGAGGACACAGTGGTTGCAATAGTGAGGGAGCACCTTGCGGTACCCTACGAGTCACAGGCAACCTGTCCACTGAACTACTGGGCCATGAAGGAAATGGTCTGGCCAGACCTCTCTGCTGCGGCCCATGTGGGCGACATTGCTCGCATCACTCATGCCTGCTCCCCTGGTCAGTTGAGCAGTTGGTCTTCCTGAAGGTCAACTTGCCACTGTTCAGTTTCCCAGCCCTAGACTTTGAGGGTGATTGAAGTGAGCACGCATACTTGTGCCTGCAATCTCCTCTCAGTCTGTGCTGGGAAGTTGGATTACAACACTCTTCCCATGATTAAAACTAGAGAGGCTAGGGAGAAGTAGCAGCCAGGGCCATTACCAGAAATGCCCCACCAGTCTCCCCACATCCATCCATCCCACCTGCAGCAGAAATACCTCCACAGAACTCTGGTAGCCATGCAGTGCAAGGTGATGTTGAGGGCGGGGCATGTATGCACCTAAGTTACACTTCCAACCAACGTAAAACAAAAATGTATGCTGAAATTGAAACAGCAACACAAAAATTGTTCTCCATTTGAATAAGGCAGAGTAGGGTAGATCCCAAGCAGCCAGAAACCAACAGAACCCACAGGAGCATCATAAATAATGAATGTGTTTTTTAAATTGAAATATATATATATATATATATATATATATATATATATATATATATATATATATATATATATTTTGCAGGGGTGAGGTGGGAAAGGGAGGGAGAACCTGTGATGAAGGGCAGCTGCCGCACCTAGGCTAAGCCTCCTCCACTGAGGAAAGCAGTGATGGCTGGTGTTGGTGTACTGCTGTGGGAGAGGAGGATCAGTGGACAGATAGACACACTACCCCCTCCCTCTCACTTTCTGAGGTATTAATGGGCAGGGCTTCTTGTTGTGATTATTACTAACTTGCACAGGTTCTGCCCCCTCAGGTAATGCTGCAGAGATTCCCCTATTTGACCTGAGTTCTGTTGGGTTTGGCACTGACTGGCACAGTGGCACAGGTTCTGGGGGCACATTGCACAGCTTCTGCTGCTGGCCTGGCCGACAAACATGCTCCCTCAGTTTACGCTGCAGAGATCCTCTGATCTGACCTGAGTTCTTCTGGGTCTTGCACTGACTGGCACAGTGGCTCTGGTTCTGGGGGAGCACATTGCACAGGTTCTGCTGCTGGCCTGGCTGACAAACATGCTTCCTCAGGTTATGCTGCAGAGATACTCTGACTTTGACCTGAGTTCTGCTGGGTTTGGCACTAACTGCCACAGTGGCACAGGTTCTGGGGGCCACATTGCACTGGTTCTGCTGTTGCTGGCCTGACAAACATGCTCCCTCAATTTAGACTGCAGAGATTTTCTGATTTGACCTGAGTTCTTCTGGGTCTTGCACTGACTGGCACAGTGGCTCTGGTTCTGGGGGAGCACATTGCACAGGTTCTGCTGCTGGCCTGGCTGACAAACATGCTTCCTCAGGTTATGCTGCAGAGATACTCTGACTTGACCTGAGTTCTGCTGGGTTTGGCACTAACTGCCACAGTGGCACAGGTTCTGGGGGCCACATTGCACTGGTTCTGCTGCTGCTGGCCTGACAAACATGCTCCCTCAGGTTATGCTGCAGGGATTCTCTGATCTGACCAGAGTTCTGTTGTGTTTGGGCACTGACTGGCACAGTGGCACAGGTTCTGGGCACCATGTTGTACAGGTTCTGCTGCTGGCCTGTCTGGCAAACATGCTCCCTCAGGTTATGCTGCAGAGATCCTCTGATTTGACCTGAGTTCTATTGGGTTTGGGCACTGACTACCACAGTGGCACAGGTTCTGGGGGCCACTGCATTGCACTTGTTCTGCTGCTGGCCTGGCAAACATGCTCCCTCAGTTTATGCTGAAGAGATTCTCTCATTTGAACTGAGTACAGTTGGGTTTGGGCACTAACTGGCACAGAGGTACTGGTTCTGGGGGCACACTGCACAGGTTCTGCTGCTGGCCTGGCAAACATGCCTCCTCACACCACCACCACACCTCACTTACTTTTTTACAGAGAGATTCTTCAGGAGTCACTGTCTGCTGCCTGCCTTTTTCCCATCCCAATGGGAAACCATGAAGAATTGGGGGCACCCTCTTTGGATGCCCCTGGAATCGGACCCCCTGGTCCAATCTTTTCAAAAGCTTGAGAGTCTTTTGGGGAGAGGTTCCAGCAGCTACAGTCCAAATTTGGTGCCTTTATCTCAAGCGCCTCCCCCAAGCCCCCTGCAAAATTGGTAGAAGATTTTTGCCATTGACTGAAATGGCCCTGAAGGATATAATGAACCTGAACTTTTCAGGAATCCTGAAAATATTCGGATATCTATAGTACACCAATATTGGTATTCGTTTTTTTCCAAATTTCCTGGGAAAAAATGGGTTCAATATACCCGAATTCAAAAAAATACCGAATTTCTTTCCTGCACACCCCTAATCCTAACCCTAACCCAAATAACCCTAACTCTAACCCTAATCATTAACCCTAACACTAACTCTAATAATCCTAACCCAAATAACCCTAACCCTAATAACCCCAACCCTCACCCTTACCACCCTAACTCTAACCCTAATCCCTAACCCAAATAACCCAAACCCTAGCCCAAATAACACTAACCTTAACTTTAGTCCCCAATCCTAATTCTAATAATCCCAAACCTAATCAAAATAACCCAAACCCTCACCCTAAACCTAATAACCCTAACCCTAATTCCTAACCCTAAATCTAACAACCCGAACTGTCACCCTAATAACCCTAACCCTAAAACCCTAACCCTAATAACCCTAACCATAATAATGCTAACCCTAGCCCTAATAATGCTAACCCTAACAACCCTAACCCTAACCACTCTAACCCTAATAACCTTTACACTAATCTCTAACACTAATAATCCTAATCCTAACCCTAACCCTAACCCTAATAACCCTAACCCTAGTAACACTAACCCAAATCCTAATAACCCTAACCCTAACCCTAATAACCCTAACCCTAATTCCTAACCCTAATCCTAACAACCCTAACCCTAAAAACGTTCACCCTAACCCTAATAACCCTAACCATAATAACACTAACACCCTAATAACGCTAACACTAACCCTAATAACCCTAACCCTAAAAACACCCAACCCTAACTACCCTAAGCCTAGCAACCCTAACCCTAATAACCCTTACCGTAAACCCTAACACTAACTCTAATCTAATCCTAACCACACTAACCCTAATCCTAATAACTCTAACCCAAATGCCTAACCGTAACCCTAATCCCAACCCCAACCATAACCCCAGCCCTAATAACCCTAATCATAACCTAAATGACCATAACCCTAATTTAAATAACTCTAACCCTAATCATAATAACCCTAACCCTAACCCTATCCCTAATAATCCTACCCTTAAACCTAATAACCCTAACCCTAATAACCCTAACCCTAATAACCCTAACCCTAACACAAATTACCCTTATAAAGCTAACCCTAATCCTATTCCTAATGATCCTAACCCTAACCTTAATAACCCTTACCCTAATCCCTAACCCTAATAACCCTAACTCTAACCCTAACCCTAATAATCCTAACCCTAATAACCCTAACACAAATAACCCTAACCCTATCATTAACCCCTAACCTGGTGTAGTGGTTAAGTGCACGGACTCTAATCTGGGAGAACCGGGTTTGATTACCCACTCCTCCACTTGCACATGGCTGAATGACCTTGGGCAAGCCGAAGTTCTGATAAGAGCTGTTCTTTGAAAAAGAGCAGTTTCTGTGTAGAGCTCTGTCAGCCCCACCTACCTCACAGGGTGTTTGTTGTGGGGAGGGGAAGGGAAAGGAGTTTGTAAACCATTCTGAGACACCTTTGGGTATTGAAGGGCAGGGTAAAAATCCAATCTCTTCTTCTTCTTCTTCTACCCTAACCCAAAACCTAATAACCATAACCCCAATAACCTAACCCTAACCCTAGCCCTAAGAACCCTAACCCTTATAACCCTAATCCTAATAAGGCCAATGCTAACCCTAAGAACCCTAACCATATCCCTAACCCTTTATCCCTAATACCCCCAGCCCTAACCCTCACCACCCTAACTCTAACAACCCTAACCCTAATCCCTATCCCTAATAATCCTAACCCTAACCCAAATAACCCTAACCCTAACTTTAATCCCTAACCTTAACCCCAACCCTAACCCTGACTCTAATAATCCTAACCCTAGCCCTAATAACCCTAACCCTAACCCCTTTCCTTCATCCCACTTGGGGGCAAGGGAGAGAGAGAGGGGAATGGAACCCAAATGCTTCTTACAGCCTGTACTGGATAATGACAGTACTCTTTCAGAAGTACTGGGGGGCAAATCAGTTCTAGTGCACAGACAGCCCCCCAATCTCAAACAACTCCTCACCCACGGGGCTTCCAGTCTGGGATTCATGGCGTCCTGACGTGTTCTGGCTTGCTCTCAGAGCTCCCAGAGCATACGGAGGGTCTTGATGACAGGGTGGGCTTCATATAGCCCACCGCAGATCCCCCCAGGCAGGGGGGTGACTGGCAATGAGCCTTGGCCTGAGAGGGAGTTGAGATCGGCTGATAGCGGGGCTTTAAAGAGTGTCGCGACCAGCCTTGATCCCCTCCCCCCTAGAAGGCACTTCGGAAATTCTCTACAAGACCCCACCGAGTTGGATTCTCAACATAAGAACGCATGACCCAGACTTCCAAGACATTCTACTGAAACTGATATCAAGGAAACACTGCTATAACAAGACACGGACTTTGAAGGTAACTTTTTAAAATTGCTCACCGGAGACGCGTTTTGGCCGAGAGTAAACAACATCCGATGAAGCGCATGATCGTGCTGTATCTTTTGTACTAATACCGACTCCGAAAAAGAGCAGTTAAACAGCTAAAAAAGGCCAAAAAGCCGGTTTGTTGAACATTCCTGCGGTTGGAATATTGACTTTAAAATAGAAACTAACAGCAAGCCCCGCGAGAACTAGTGTGGAAAAGTACTCTAGCTGCAGCAAAAATCGCCAGAACAGGAAATGACCTCAGACCAGACAAGTAATATTTCCTAGAGAAGACCAAGGAGGCCGGAAGAAGGGAGGAAACCAGAGACAAGGGGGACAACTAAGATTGCCGGACAGGAAGTGAGTAACCGGAAGAACCATCTACCATAGAGAAATTGCGCCCGCCATTTTGAGAAGGTCAGAAAATTATACTTCGATTTTAACCAAAAGACTTAATAGAAAAAAGTGAAATTAGAGCGATTTAGGTGGGCATAAGAAGGACTTTAATTTGATGTAAGTTTTAGGTGAATTTTAAACAACGGCTTACGATCTGCGGCAACGACAGAGGGCGAACTCCTGGTCCTCCCCGAAAATGACTGCTAAAGAAGAAAAGAAGCTACAGGGCCTGATGGAAGCTATGGAGAAACGAGTGATGGACGCGTTACAAAAGATGGAAAAAACGTTAGTAACAGAAATATCAGACTTGAAAAAGGACCTATCTGGGATTACAAAAGAGATACAGACGTTGACTAAAAGAGCAGATGAGATGGATGAAAGAGTGAAGAGAGTGGCATCCAATGTTGCTGAGGTTGCTATAGAAACAGAAAAAGTTAATGTGATGGTCCAATACAATGCAATGCTTAACCATATGAGATTCAGGGGAATCCCTGAAGACAAAAGTGAGAACATTCATTCTGTTATGGTGGATGCTGTTGCAGATTTTTTAAAAATGGAAGAGGAGAAGGTGGCGGCACAGATTGATGTGGTGTACAGAGTCAACTCTGCGATTGTGCAAAGGAAAAAATTACCCAGAGATGTGATTGTCCAGTTTATATCCAAAAAACTGAAGGAGGATCTATTTAAGCAACAGTTTCAGGAAGATTTCACAATTGACAACAAGAAAATCATGATATTAAAGGAACTACCCAGAGCAATTCTTCAGGATAAATGACTCTTTAAAGACTTGATTGATGAACTGAAAACAGAGGATATAAGATAAAGATGGGAAATTCCAAAAGGTGTCAGTTTTACATTCAAGCAGAAGAGAGTCACCATCAAGTCAGTAGAGCAAATGACCAGATTCATCAATGATAACTTTAAATACTCTGATAAATAAGTACAAAAACAACATGGAGAGTCAAATTATATCATGGAATGTCAATGGACTTAATTCACCTCAAAAAAGAAAAAATGTTAGACTTTGGTTGGAAAAACAAAAATGTGATATTGTCTGTTTGCAAGAAACACATATTAAAAAAACTGATGCTAAATTTTTGATTCAAAAAAGATTAGGAGAGGAGTTTTATTCCCTCTCCTCCCAAAAGAAAAAAGGAGTTGTTATATATATTAAAAAGGAATTGGAACCAAAAGAAGTTTTTAAAGATAATGAAGGGAAGCTTTTGGCGGTAGAAGCCGTGCTGCAGAGCAAAAAGACTTTAATTGTTAACCTTTATGCTCCAAACAGTGCGAAGGAAAAAATTTTCCAGGATTTGTGGGAACAGCTACGACAGCTAACCTATGAGCAAATGATATTAATGGGTGACTTTAATGGTACTGTTAATAATGTTATTGATAGAAAATCCCAAAAAGGAAACGAAGGCATGGGCAAACTTCCAAAAGTCTTTTTTCAATTGGTTAAACATGAACATCTGGAAGATGCTTGGAGAGTTAAAAATCCCAAGGATAGAGAGTATTCCTTTTACTCATCAAGACATGAATCTTTCTCAAGGATAGACATGATGTGGATGACTGAGAATTTGATCTTGCAGACACGCAAAATCGAGATGTTACCTAGAACTCTCTCTGACCATAGTCCAGTAAAATGGTCAACATATGTTAAAAGAAAGAAATTCCGATGGAGACTCAATGAGGATTTGCTGGACAAACAAAATATTGTGGACAAAATAAGGACAGAAACCCAAACATATTTTCAACTGAATTTAAACAAGGATGTACAGACGCAAACGGTATGGGAGGCCTATAAAGCTGTGATGAGAGGACACCTGATTGCAATCAATAATAATGAAAAGAAACAACAATTGAAAATAGATAAAGAGATTACAGAAAATATTCGGAAAAAAGAAATGGAGCTTAAGAAAAGGCCTGGCAAAAAGAAGATTTTGGGAGAATTGAGGATTTTAAAGGAACAATATGAGGCGAGGTTAAACAAAGAAGTATATTGGAACTTGAAAAAATTGCAACAGAAGTCCTTTGAAGGTGCAAATAAACCTGGTAAATATTTGGCATGGCAATTGAAGAAAAGAAGAGAGAATAAAACAATCACTAAATTGAAAGATGGAAATAAAGAAATTTCAGACCCAGGAGGGATCCAGAGGGAATTTTATAAATATTATGCGACTCTTTTTCAAGCAAAACAAGTGGATCTACAAAAGATGCAAGACTATTTATCTAAGGTTAATTTGATACAACCAAGCCTAGAAATGAAAGCAATATTAAATGCTGTAATAACTAAAGAAGAAATCAGTAAAGCAATAGGAGAGGCAAAGATTTCCAAAGTTCCAGGTCCGGATGGTTTTTCAGCTAAATTTTACAAAAAACTTCATGAAGACCTGGTTCCGGTGTTAGAGATTCTTTTAAATGAAATTAGGAGAACTGGGAAGATTCCAGATTCCTGGAATGAAGCTGTGATCACCTTAATTCCGAAAGAAACGCAAGATTTAACAAATGTAAAGAATTATCGACCTATCTCACTGTTAAACAACGATTATAAGATTTTTGCAAAAATATTAGCAGAGCGCCTTAAAGGGTTCTTGAAAGATACTATTGCTGAAGATCAAGCCGGATTCTTACCAAATAGACAAATAAAAGACAATATGAGGGTTGTTTTAGACGCAATTGAATATTATGATAAACACCCGGAAAAAGAAGTTGGCTTTTTATTTTTGGATGCAGAAAAGGCATTTGATAATTTGAATTGGGAATTTATGTTTAAAGTGTTTGAGAAATCCCAGATGGGCGCAGAATTTATAAGAATGATTAAATCAATATATAAAGAACAAAAAGCTACGGTGATCGTGAATGCAGAACCAACAGAAGTGTTCTGGGTCAGAAAAGGTACCAGACAGGGTTGCCCCCTGTCACCATTGCTATTTATCTGGATTTTGGAGATTTTGCTGCAAATTGTTAGAGATGATGATAACATAAAAGGTTTGAATGTTAGAGGTTTTTCATATAAACTACGAGCATTTGCGGATGATATTATGTTTATTGTTGAAGATCCTGTTAATAATATGCCTAAGGTATTTGAAAAAGTAAAAGAGTTTGGCGATCTCGCAGGGTTCTATGTAAATAAGAATAAGTCCAAGATATTGTGTAAAAATATGATAGCTACAAAGCAACAAATGTTACAAAACGTGACAGAATGTGAAGTGGTTAAAAAGGTTAAGTATTTGGGAGTTGAAATTACAATGAAAAATACAGACTTGTTTAAGAATAATTATGAAAAACTGTGGGTTTTGATAAAGAGTGACTTAGAAAAATGGGAAAAACTTAGATTATCTCTTCTTGGAAGAATTGCCGTTGTCAAAATGAATGTACTGCCCAGGTTAATGTTTTTGTTCCAGACAATACCAATTGTGAAAGATGTGAAAGTGTTGGTGAAATGGCAAAGAGAAATCTTTAAATTCATCTGGGCAGGAAAGAAGCCAAGAATTAAAATGAAGATAATGTACGATACTAAAGACAGAGGTGGCTTCCAAGTCCCGAATTTGTGTTTGTATCATGAAGCTGTATGTATGTCTTGGTTATCTGATTGGGTCAATTTGGAAAATAGAAAACTCTTAGCTCTTGAGGGGCACGATTGCAGATTTGGCTGGCATGCCTATCTTTGGTATGGGAAAAATAAAGTTGATTCAATGTTTAAGCATCATTATGTAAGGAGAACATTGTTTGATGCATGGACCAGGTACAAGGATACAGTTTCCGATGAGAGGCCTTTGTGGATTGTTCCAGCAGCAGTTATACATCCTTTTTCAGAACATAAAGGTAATGATTGGTTGAAATACCAAGAACTGTTGCAAAAAGAGGGGGAAAAATATGTTTTAAAACCAAATAATGAACTAGAATTTGAGTATGGATGGTTACAATATTGTCAAATAAGGGATATTTATAAAAAAGATTGTAAAGAGGTTGGTTTTAGAGCTAAGAATGATGAGTTTGAAAATATATGGTTGAAAAGAGAGCGAAAAATGATCTCAAAGATGTATAAAACTTTGTTGACTACATATACTTTGGATGAAACTGTTAAAGAGCAAATGATAAAATGGGCCATAAACATGAACAAAGAAATTTCTATGGAAACATGGGAGTTTTTGTGGAAAAGATCCTTTAAAATGTCTACCTGTGTTAATGTAAAAGAAAATTGCTACAAGATGATGTATAGGTGGTATATGACACCAAAAAAGATTGCTAATATTAGTATGGATAAGAACTTGAGTAATAAGTGTTGGAAATGTAAAAAAAACAGAGGGTTCTTTTTACCATATGTGGTGGTCATGTGATAAAGCAAAGGTATACTGGTCTAATATACACTGTGTGATGCAGAAAATATTAAAAATCCCAATTGGGAGAAGACCGGAACTTCTTCTCTTAGGTTTGACAATGGAAAGAATTCCACAGGAAAAAAGGACATTATTATGGTATATGATTACGTCGGCGAGAATGGCCTTCGCTCAGCAATGGAAAGCGGAGAAGGTGCCGGATATACATGACTGGTTTAGAAAATTGCTGTTTTTAGCAGAAATGGACAAAATGACAAAAAAGTTAAATGGACAAATGGCAGAACAGTATATAAAAGATTGGGAAGGTTTGAAATTGTATTTGGAAACTGAATACAGAATGAAGGGGAAAATGTACAATTTAGATCTGTATGGATACTGAATGAGTAGTGAAATGAATTCTGAATTGTATTATACTGTTATATGAAAATATGTTGAAATTAGTTAGATGTTTTATATATTTGAAATGTGTTACCTGGTTTGTCGATTCATATAAGTCTAAACCTGATTACCGTCTAATATATACTTTTTTGTTATTAGCAGTGTTGGAAGCCTATTAGGGGGGTGGGGGGATGGGATGGAAATTTTTTCAAATTGTATTGGTAACGTTGTTGAAAATGTTGAGCGCATCCCAATAAAATTTTGTGTTTTTTTTTTTAAAAAAACAACTCCTCACCCACAATAATGCAGCATCTTATTTGAACATGGTACTGGTACCAGAACTTTCAACAAGAATGCCGACTTTGCTACCACATACACCTGGACAACACAATCACTGGACCTAACAACATCAACTACACCACCTCAGGCTTATTCACCTGCTCTTTTTCTAACCAACCTCCCAGCAGGTCCTGGAGTCCCTGCGCTGCTGTCTCCTCCTCCTCCACCCGAGGGGGGAGGGTGAGGGTGGGTGAGCTGCGCCGCCCAGCCACCTTCACTTGTATCTGGAGAGAGAGAGACAGAGAGAGGTGGGGGGGAGGAGGGGGGGAGGAGGGAAGCCCAGCCCAACAACAAATAATAATGAAGCCAATTGTAACTAAATCTCCAGGCAACCCGTCAGCGAACTTATTCACCCTGCAGTCATTCAGTCACCGCTTTTCTGTCTCCTTCCCTCTTGCTGCTGCGCACCCCTCTCCCCCGGGAAAGGACCCCCAAGACTTAACAAATAATAAATAATAACCTCGACATCAGATCTCTAAGTAGGTAACTGGGAGAAGAATCCAGCCCAGCACTGTCGTGTTGCTGGTACCTGTTGTTGGTTGTGGTCGTGTGTGGTGCAGCCTTGCCTCCACTGTGGGTTGTTCCTCCCCACCCCTGCCCCATAGGGAAGGGGGTTGTGGTCTGAAAGGGATTTCCATGTTTTATTTGTGTCATTTTATACTAGAGAATAAGGTATCCTCCTGCACTGTCTTTAAGAGCTTGTTAGTTGCCATTGACCAAAACAGCCGGGACAGGAACACCACCTCCTCCACCTGCCTGCCAAATATGCACCTGGTTCCTACAGGAGCTTCTGGCTTTCTTGGTACCTGCGCTTCTGCTGGCATTGTGCAGCCCACCACATTTTGCGCTCCGCCTCCACCGCTTCCTGCAGCCAGGGCTGACTGGCCGGGCATTCTGCAGCGGCAGTGGTGAGTCCTTGTGCTGGCTGCCACCTTCTCCTCCCCCCAAGGGGGGAGGGGGAGGGCAGATGAGCTGTGCCGCCGCCACCTCCTGCACCCCAGGTGGCATCCTTTTGCTGGTGGTGGGCGGCAGCAGCGAGTCCCCACTGGCCACCACCATGCTGCCAAGGGGGGAGGGCAGGCGATCTTTGGGGTGCAGGAGCACCCCGATGGGGCAGTTTGGCACCCCTGAGGGCTGGCGCGCCCTAGGCGAGTGCCTAGCTTGCCTAGCGGGCGAGCCGGCCCTGGCAGCTTGGCCCCAGTAACTGCCTGTGTGATTGTCCTGGGGGCACCACACTTTGGAGAAGCTGGCACAAGAACTGCACTTTGGACCAGGACACAGAATATGTCCCCTCGAAGGTGAGAGTACACTGAACATGGTAGTGTGTTAAGTTCGGGGATCCAAATCTTATTTTGGGGTTCAGAGCTTTCAAACTCTCCTCAGAGTTTTTGGATGAATTAATGAATAAGACATGAATAAGGAATGATTAAGAAACTGGGAATAAGGAACCAACTTCAGCCTCATAAACCCATGTTTGCTGTGATCAAACCAAAAGGAGATTCTGGAATGCTGCAAATTTCCCTTCCAGTTCTCAAATGTCAGCTTTAACATTAGCTACCATGTGAATGACTGTGTACTTATGATTATGTTAAAGATACATGAGAGTGGCAGTTTGTGTCTCCTAGAATGAGACAATGTTTATATTCAGTTTTTGAAAATGTTGAGTTGATCTCCTTAGTCATCTGGTGAGGATTGGTGTCTGCACCAGCCTGTAACTTCAAAGTCTCCAAGGAAGAAACACAGACAATGGTCAAGTTATAAAGAGGTGAATACCTACACCCATGCCTCTTGCCCCAGGTTCCAAACACACTGATAGGCAAGCTAAAGGTCAAACTAGACATGATGCAAATTAGTAGGAAATCATTTTGCACACATTTATAAGGGATATTTCAGGAAAAAGGATGAGTTGGTCAGAAAGAGGCTTGATATGGAACCCTGTCATAAATCTTTTGGTTGTAATTCTCTGTGTAAGGTACTGGAACAGATTGCACTGATATGGCATAATGGCTGATGAGAGAATCTGGAAGTTACAGCTTAGTTGTCTCATGGGATGCAGATAAACAAAAGTGTAATTAAGATAAACAATAACTAATCAAGGAAGAGGCAATTCGAAGTATAAGAAAATTAACTGACACCAGTGAAGGGTTATAGTATGGTGCAACATGTTAATAACAAACAATTATAGTTTCTAAGAAGACAGTCTTGTTGAGGAACAGAATTCACTGTGAGTATGGAAACTAAAGACTCTGTTTAAGCCAGGGTGATAGAGGGTTTTAAATTTATCAATGAATTTTGATTCAACACTTTTATGTTTTATATTTCCTTTATAGGATTCCTTCCTTCCCTCCTTCCCTCCTTCCCTCCTTCCCTCCTTCCTTCTCTCCCTCCTTCCTTCCTTCCTTCCTTCCTTCCTTCCTTCCTTCCTTCCTTCCTTCCTTCCTTCCTTCCTTCCTTCCTTCCTTCCTTCCTTCCTTCCTTCCAACAGTGACTTTCAGAGCTGTAATAGTATGTCCAGGGAGATTAAAATGCTCTTCCATTGATTTATGAATGGTGTAATTTCTTACTACAGATTTCTGTTCATTGATTCTCTCATAAAGGAACATGTCTGTCCAGTGTAGATAGTAGAAGGCATTGTTGCACATGATGGCATGTATTAAACTGGATTTTATGCAAGTGGATGAGCCCAAAATGGTGCAGCTGGTATTATTAGGTACCACAATAGTATTACCTGAGTGTATGTGGGGACAAAGTCTGTTGGCATCTAAGTCTGTTGCAGAGACTAGTTCCTAGGTTTGTGTCTTTGTTGGATGGTCCATTGCTGTTGGTGAGAAACTGTTTTGTTGCATAATGAACATGGAGGGAGAGGCAGAAAATATTTTAAGCCTTACTGTAAAAAAATTGGGTTTCTTTTCTCTAGTAAGTTGTGATGTTAGGTTTGGAATTTGAAGTCCATCTTTCTTGCAAGTATCAAATTTGAATTGACTTCCAAGAGATTTGAGACTTTGGTTGAGATTGTTATTTTTATACTCCAAACATCAATCAGTAATTACATATTCAGTTCTAATCAAGCATGAAACCTGTCACTTTAACAACTGAGCAATGACAGCTGATATATGTAAGATGAAACAACACTACTTTGAGATAGTCACTGAAACATTTAAAAATGGCTATATTTTAAAAATCTAAATGTGACCTTTTAACTTAATTTTTTCTCAACCAGGAAATGGATATCACAAAAAAAGGGTGAGTCCATAACATGAATAGTGTTGTGGTTCCTCCAATGCATCTGTTGATTCCTATCTTCTTTAAATGAAATATTTGTGGTATGCAAGAATGTTCCTTCACTGTCTGCATAGATCAGAGACAGAGAGTTGTAAGGACCGTCAGCCTCTCTATTGGTCTGCAGCATTGTAAATTCCATGCAAGTGCTCCTTTCATGGAGGTATTGTTTGTGGCTAGCATTACAAAAAAATTGGTGCACCACAGTTCCAGCAGCTGCTTCTGGCTCAATCTCTGCTGCTGATTTGCAGATGCTGCTATTCCAACTCCTCTGCTGCTTGTGTTATCTCTCTAGCATATATCATATTGTAATTAATAATGCTTGATCTTTTGTCCCTCATAGCCATTGGCCAATAAGAAAAAGTATTTTTTATACTCAAGAGAAAATTAAGCCTTGAAGACATAAGTGTTCCTTTAACAGTAATTTTTCAGGTCTGCTCACTTGCAGTGAAATGCTCTGCTGCTTGCATTTCAAAGGATATTTTACATGGAGAATTCTTAAGGAAAATAATCAGTGGAAATTATTTGTAAGTTAGTTTATCTAAGGCCTTGTTGACACATGCACATATGTTGGTGAAGAGAATTCAAATCAAATGGGGTGTGGATAAATAAAAAATGAATTATTTAGCCCAGACTTAATTGTGTTTCTGTCCAGTCATGTTCCTAATTAGGTTGTCTCATGGTAGAAATGATGAAGAAGGAGGAGGAGGAGGTTGGATTTATACCCCACCCTTCACTACCCAAAGGAGTTACAATCTCTTTCCCTTCCCCTCCCCTCCCCGTAACAGAAACCCTGTAAGGTAGGTGGGACTGAGAGAGCTCTCTCGAGAACTGCCCTTGAGAGAACAGCTCTGAAAGAACTTTATGACTGACCCAAGGCCACATCAGCGGCTGCATGTGGAGGAGTGGGGAATCAAACCCAGTTCTCCCAGATTAGAGTTCACACTCTTAACCACTACACCAAGCTGGCTCTCAAACATAGCCAGCATCTAATCATGCACCTTGCTCAAGAATAGAATGTTGGCATTACAGTAGTCTAACCTGAAGGTAACCAGAGCATAGATCACTGCCATATCACACTTCTTCTGGAACTAGGACTGAGTAGTGTAGTGACCAAGTTTGCAGATGATACAAAATTATTCAGGATGGTGAGAACTAAGGCTGACTATGAGGAGCTCCAAGAGAATCACCACAAATTGGGTGAATGGGCAACAAAATGGCAGATCAAATTCAGTGTTGGCAAGTGTAAGGTGATGTACGTTAGAACAAAAAATCCCAACTTCAAGTATAGGCTAATGGGATTTGCACTTGCAGAGACTGAGAGGGGAAAGGTCATAATACATAGCTCAATGAAAGTGTCACCCCAGGAGCAGCAGCAAAAAAGGCAAACGCTAACTTGGGGATTATTAGGAAAGGAACTGAAAATAAAACAGCTGATATTATAATTCTCCTGTGTGAATCCCTGTACAACCTTATTAGGAATAATGTGTACAGTTCTAGTTACCACATCTTCAGTGTAGTGGATAAGCTCAATGAAAGTGTCAACTCAGTGTGCTGCAGCAGTGAAAAAGGCAAACTCTAAGTTATGTCCGCTGATTGCCACTAGGCGCCAGCGAGTAACCACTGAGCTTAACTCCCTAGGAACAATAGGGACTAGGCTCCTGGACTTTCCTTTGGGGAACCAATAGTGACTTTGGCGGGAGGTTTAAACCTACCAATAGGATCTAGGGGTGTTCCCAGGTGCTGTATATAGTTGGCCACCCGGCCGGTATTCTGTGTTCTAGTTGTGTACCAGTAAACTATGCTGATCACTACAACTGTGTCTGTGGTTTCTACATGTGTCTAACCCACTACACAACACTCTATGTTAGGGATTACTAGGAAAAGGATTCAAAATATTTTTTTATTATAATGCCCCTCTATAGATCTGTGCTGTGGCCACATTTGTGTACAGTTCTGATCGTGTTTCTCGAAAAAGACATTGCAGAGCTGGAAAAAAATACAGAGGAGGGTGTCCTAGAAGATTCAGGAGATTCAAGCACCTTTCCTATGAGGAAAGGATGAAGAGTCTGGGATTTTTCAGTTTAGAAAAGAAGACTGCTAAGGGGGGGACATAATAGAGGTTTATGAATTTACTAGGAATAAGGCCCATTGTGGAAATAAATACAATGAGCTCTAGAAAGAGGCTCTGAGTGGGTGCCCCGGCTTTGGGCACTCAGCAACAATTTGTTGTGGTGACCTTAGCAGGCTATAATGACACAGAGCTTACCGTTTTCTCCAGGGGGACTGACTTCTGTCATCTGAAGAGCAGTTGTAATTCTGAGTGATCTTCAAGCTTCCCCTGGAGATTGGCAACAATGGTTCCCCAGGAGGAAATGGCTGGTTTGGATGGTGGAGTCAATGGCATTGCACCTGTCTGAGGACCCACCCCTCCTCAAACCCCACCATCTCCAGGCTCTACCCTACAGATATCCAGGAATTTCCCAACCAGGAGGTGGCAACCCTATCGCCTTCCCAGACAACCATCAATGTACTATTATATAAGTACAAGTAAATTTATTGTATTAAGCCATTGGCCATTACAAAATACAAAAGCCACCATAGCAATAATAACAATTACCACCATTAAAATCAGATTAAAATTGACTACAAATCATGCTAATAAAAAGGCTAAAACAGATTTAATCAGGTATGTACTGTTATATGCCCCTCATCTTTCCATCTCCTCCACCCTCCCTGCAGACTCTACCTATGAAAAGTACAGTCTTTCTCCACAGTGGGGACCAAAGCAGCTCACATCATTCTCCTCTCCTCCTCTTGATTTGCACAACTACCCTGTGAGGTAGGTTAGGCTGAAAGTTGTGGATGGTCTGAAATCACCCAATCAGCTTCCACAGGAAGAACCTTAGTCTGGCAGACCCTCCTTTGAAGTGCTGCTATATCACACTAGCTGTCATGGGGGACAACGACACTTCAGCAGGATATGATGACACAGAGTCCACCCTGCAAAGCAGCCATTTTCTCCAGGGGAACTGACTTCTGCCATCTGGAGAGCAGTTGTAATTCTAAGTGATCACCAGTCCTCACCAGAGACTGGCAGCAATCATTCCCCAGGAGGAAATGGCTGGTTTGGAGGGTGGACTCTATTGCACTGTAGCTGTCTGAAGTCCCACCCCTCCTTAAACCTCACCATCTCCAGGCTCTAACCCTCATATCTCCAGGAATTTCCGAACCTGAAGTTGGCAACCCTATCTCCTTCCCAGCCAACCATCAGCCTACCTTTATCTGCCCCTCTGTCTTCAGCTTTCCACATCCCCCTAACCTGCAGCCTCTGCCTAGGAAAAGTACAGTCTTTCTCTGCATTGGGGACCCAAGCAGGAGGGAAGTGACCTCAGCAGGGTAGAAGAACACAGAGTCCACCCTGCAAAGCAGCTATTTTCTCCAGAAGAACTGATCTCTGCCATCAGGAGAGCAGTTATAATTCTGAGTGATCTCTGGTCCTCACCTGGAGAATGGCAGCAATCATTCCCCAGGAGAAAATGACTGGTTTGGAGGGTGGACTCTATGGCATTCTATTCAGCTGAGGCCTCTCCCCTCCCCAAACTCTGGCATCCGTAAACTCCACCACATAATCTCCAGGAATTTACCAGCCTGGAGCTTACAACCCAAATCAGAACTGGCCCCAATGAGTTCCCTACACAGGCCAAAGGAGGCCTAGAAAGGGCCTCCTGCCTTTGCCTTTTTACTGACAGAACCAAACTTGGTTGCCTAGCAACAGTCACTGAGGGAAAGTTAGCCTTACAGCAGGAGGAGAAGATAATGGTTTGACAGGTGGTGGCCCACCTCAATAGTTAGCCTGTCACAGAGGAGCCAAGCAGATGTAGAAGCATTTTTGTCAGGAGAGACAGCGATTTTGGCAGTTTATTCTGTCAGGGAAGATAGTCTAGGCTGGCAGTGGGCAGGGGGAGGAACGGCGGACCCAGCCCCCAGCCAATGGCATTCAAGTACTCAAGTGGCAGTTAATGGGCCAATGTCTGATGGAGCACACAGAACAGCCAATGGTAGAGCTGCAAAGTGCCAATACACCAGGGCTTTTATATATATCAGATGCATGGGGTGGAGAGAGTTGACAAAGAGAACTTTTTCTCCCTCTTCCAAAATATTAGAAGATGAGGGCCTCCAATTAAGCTGATGAACAGTAGTTTCAGGACAGACAAAAGGAAATACTTCTTTACACAGAGAAAGATTAAGCTGCCAGAGGATGTAGTGATGGCCACAGGAATAAACAGCTTTAAAAGCGGATTACACCAATTCATGGAAGATATGTCTATCAGTGGCCATGGTGAATAAAGGTAAACTCCATGTTGAGCAATAAACCTCTGAATCCCAGTGCCAGGAGGCAAGGCCAGGGGAAAACCTCGTACTCTATTCCCTATTGTTAAGAACATAAGAATATAAGAAGAACCCTGCTGGATCAGACCAATGGTCCATCTAGTTCAGCATCCTGTCTCACATAGTGGCCAAGCAGTTCCTCTGGAGGGCCAACAACAGGACATGGAGGCTGAGACCTTCCCCTGATGTTGCCTCCTGGTTCTGGGATTCAGAGATTTAGTACCTCTGAAAGTGGAGGTTTCCCTCAGTCACTATGGCTGGTAGACATTCCTGTGGCTATCACTACATCCCCTGGCAGCTAATTCCACATTTTAATCTCTTACTATGTAAAGGGTTATTTCCTTTTGTCCATCCTGAATCTATTGCCCATTAGCTTCACTGGATATCCTTGAGTTCTAGTACATTGGGAGATGGAGAAAAAGTTCTGTTTGTCAATCCTCTCAACCCAGGCATAATTTTATAAAGCTCTGTCATATCCCCCTTTAGTCGTCTCTTCTCTAAACTGAAAAGTCCCAGACTCTTCAGACTCCCTTCATAGGAAAGATGCTCCAACCCCCAAATCATTTTGGTTGCCCTGGGTCTGTACTTTTTCCAGTTCTGCAATGTCTTTTTTGAGATATGGTGACCAGAACTGTACACGGTATTCCAAATGATGCTGCACCATAGATCTATATGGGGGTATTATAAAATTGGCCATTTTATTTTCAGTCCCTTTCCTAATAATCCCTGATGTGGAGTTTGCCTTTTTCACCGCTGCAGCACACTGTGTTGACACTTTCATTCACTATCTGCTGCAGCCCCAAGCTCTTTTCCCCTCTTAGTCTCAGGAAGTTCAGACCCCATTAGCCTATACTTGAAGTTGGGATTTTTTTTGTCCCAGTGTGCATCACTTTATACTTACCAACACTGAACTTCATTTGCCATATTGATGCCCACTCACCCAGTTTGTGGTGATCCCCTTGGAGCTCTTCACAGTCAGCCTTGGTTTTTACCATCCTGAATAATTCTGTATCATATGCAAACTTGGGCCTACTCCCAGCGATTTAAATCACTGCTTTCTACTCTCCACAGCTTACTGCTCTATTTGGTTTAAATGGCTCAGAGCTATTTAAATCCCTGCTTTCTGTTCCCCACGAGAAGCAGTAGGGAGCAGAAAGCAGGGGTCAGAAACCCATATGAACTGTTTCAGTTCACAAACCAATCTCCTGGCACATATAGGATCGTGGTTCAGTTCATAGTTCAGCCATGAACCACAAAAATGCAGTTCATGCACATCCCTACTTGACATTCTCACTCTGCACAGCAGCAGAAAAGCTGTCAGCACAGGAGTTGGGACTGTTCTGGTAAGTCCCTGAGGGTCTTTTCCCCCCACCTCTCCTTCTGCCAGCTTCTCCAGGTTGACCAAAATACAAACCGTGTAAAATACAAGAACTATTCAAAAACCATAATAGCCCAACAATTATTTAAGAATAAATAGAATGACAAACTTATATAAATAGCAATAAAATACAAAAAACAACTTCTACTATCGAGATCACTATAATGCAAAGTGATCCTTGCAGACACTCTATTTTTTTTTTTTTTGTAACTCTGTTGCTCAAACAAGATCCGCCTATGGAAAGAATGGACAAAAGTTCCAAATGTAGATAATATTCAGGCAGGAAACATCTCAAAGAAAAGGAAATGAAAATATGAATGTTCCAACATGAAAGTTCCAACCTTTCATGAAAGTGTAAAGAGGTCCAGGATTACAAATCTGGATCAGAGTCCAGTACAGGGAAGGGACATTTAACAATCTCCTCCCATGACATTCCTAACATAACCCTTCCTCCCCATTCACACTGGGGGAACATATTTGCTTCACAGAGATAACATTTAACTAATTAATGTGTACCAAAAGCAGCATACAACAATTTTATTCCCTCCTCCATTTCATTTTCACAACAATGACCCTATGAGGCAGACTGAGTTTGCAGTGACTGGCCCAAGGTTACTCAGTGGTCTTCCATTGCAGAGTAGAAACTCAGATTCGAAACCTGGGTCTTCCAGATCCTGTTCCAGCACTCTAACTGGTATGTTATGTTGTACTGCTAGGCATGTACCCATGTAACTGGTTGGTTTGTTTTTTTCCCTGAGGGGCAAATAGCAGGTCTAGGGCTGACTGAGGTAGAAAAAAATGACATGGATGGTGGAGAATTAACCCTCCCTCTCATTTGCCTCCATACTCAGCTCTGTCCTTCCAATTTACCTGATCATACAGGCAAGAATATCCTGCTACTCCTTTTCTATCAGCTTTTCTTAGGCTAGAACCAAGCTTCACCTGGAAGCATTTACCAAATTCAACCTTGTCACAAACTATTCTCTGACTATTGATGTTGATTCATGAGGCCTGTTATAGGTTTGACTCATCATATTGCATTTATCTTACTTTTTTTTTTTTTAATATAGTTTTTATATAGTTTTTGGTAAGTATTACATATTATCTTTTATCCCGTACATTTCGTAACGGTTTTTTATCCCTTCTCCCTCCCTCCTCCCCCCTCTGCTTTTCCAATGCTTTAGTCCTTTGTTCCCAGCCACGGGCACAAGGTCCGAATCTTGCACTGAATGTCCTTTCTTCCTTCTGTTGGTAGCCACTCCAGGTAGGTCTTCCATTTCGTGCTGATTGCTGTAGTCCTGTCTGCCCATTTGGTCTTCCAGTTCAGTTTCTCTATTATGTCTGACTGTATGAAATCAAACAAATAATTATGCCAGATTTCTACTGTCCATTTACTCTTGTCCTTCCAACCCAGAGCAATCACTGCTTTTCCTGCTAGTATCATTGCTTTGAATATAGCTTGGTTCTCTTTACTTACTCCTGGGTTCCCTATTATGCCCATTAACATTAAATTAAAGTTAATGGACAGTGAAACTTTGCATGTTCTCCTTATAATTTGCAATATTTTTGTCCAAAAGACACTGACCTCTGGGCATTCCCACCACATATGGGAAAACCATCCTTTAGCCAGTTTGCAATGCCAGCACATGGGGCTCATTCCTGGGATCATGTTTGCTATTTGCGCTGGTGTTTTGTACCATTTTGTAAAGAATTTATGCTCCATTTCATTAAATTTGATCACTTTAATTCCCTCTATTCCTTCCATTATTTTGCTTGCCAAGTTTTCTGATACCTGACCTTCTTTGGTCCAAGTGTTCTGTAGGTAAGATATTGTCGTGTCTATATTTGATATCATTTTCCTATAGATTTTCCCTGCTAATCCTTGTTTTGATTTTTGCATCCCTTTGTATAGTTCATCTATCGGTTCCTCTATCCATATTTTCTCTTTTTCCTTGATCTTATTAACCATACTATATAGGCCTGTTATTTTTAACCAGTGTTGGTTACCTACCTCTTCCACTATCTCGTGCACCGGTTTTAAGTTACGTCCTCTAAACATGTCTTCCAACCTATAATACCCTTTAGTTTTAAGATATTCCCACCATTTATTCTCTTTTATTTCGCTGTATATTAATTCTAGTGGTGTCCATCTTGAGTTTCTTCTTAGCCATTTCGCTTGCCACTTGCTCCAAGATTCTAATGCTGAATGTCTGGGGCCTTTAATCAATTTGAGATCTTTTTTTGTGGCTTTAGAGAAAATCCCAAATCTTCCTATATTGTTGTTTATCTCATTTTCAAATCTAACCCATTTTTGCTCCTCTCCTTCACCTATCTCTAATAGCGACTTTATTTGAAAGGCTTCATAATATCTATTCAGCTCTGGGACTCCCCAACCCAACTCCTCCTTGAGACCGTGTATCAACCTTTTTTGAATTCTACACTTTTTACTGCCAAATATCCACTTTCTAATTGCCCTATTCCATTGTTCTAACCTTTTGTTATGGGCCTCTAATGGTATCGTCTGGAATAAGTATGTTAGTTTAGGTAACCAGAACATTTTAACACTCCTAATTCTAGTAGATATACCAAGAGTTTTATTTTTCCACTTTCTCATTTCATTCTTTATTTTCTTCCATATCGTGCTATAATTCACCTCCGATATTCTATCGATCTTCTTTTGTAACACTATACCTAAGTATTTGAACTTTTTGGTGCCCATTCCAATATTTGTAATTTTGTTTATTTCTTTTCTTTCCTCTTTGTTCACATTGAGGTACATGATTTCTGATTTAGCCATATTAACCTTTAACCCTGAACAGCATTCGAAGTCCTCTAAGATAATTTTTACTTCTTTTATCGCTTCTTTGGGATTTGTCATAACTACTATAATATCATCTGCAAATAAATTAATTTTTATTTCTTCCTTCTTTACCTTATAACCTTCTATCCTTACACAGTTTCTTATCCTTTCAGCTAGTTGTTCTATTGCTATAATGAATAAGACCGGTGAGAGCGGGCACCCCTGTCGGACCCCTCTCTGGATCTGAAAAGTTTGTGATTTGGCATTATTGACCTTTACCACTGCTGTTCCCTCTCTATATATCTCCTTAATTGCTCTTATATAATTATCTCCTATCTCATGCTTTTTCATAATCTGCCACAAGTATTCCTGAGATAGGGTGTCAAAGGCTTTATAGACATCCAATTTTAAAAGACCTAACTTTTTTTTTTGACCGTGTTGTAATACGTTTATTATATTCCTAATAGGGTGGGCTATGTTCCTATCCTTTACAAATCCATGTTGGTCTTCTTTTATTATTTTGGGACTAAACTTCTTTAATCTATTTGCCAGCATTTTTGCGAAGATCTTGTAGTCTTGGTTAAGGAGGCTTATAGGTCTGTATGAACCTACCTCTTCAGGGTCTTTATTTGGTTTCAAAATTACTATTATTTCTGTTTGTCTCCATGAATCTGGGGCCCTTCCCCCCTCAAGATTTCGTTGAAGATCATTTGGAGTTCTGGGGCAAGAATGTCTATCATTTCCTTATAAAATTCACTTGTGAACCCATCTAGCCCAGGGGATTTTCCCTTTCTCAATTCTTTAATTACATCCTTTATCTCTTGTATTGTAATTTCCTCTTGTAATTTGGCTTGCTCATCCTCCTTCAATGTTATGTTAACTTCCTCTACAAAGTCTGTTGTGTCCCTTTTCTTATATAATTTTTTATAGAAAGACTCGAACGCCTCCCTTATTTCAATGGGATGTTGAGATTTTTGACCATTTACCTTTATACTTTTTACCCTTTGTCTTTCCTTCCTATTTTTCAGGTAATTTGCTAGTCTTTTTGCTGAATTTATGCTATTTCTTTGGAATTCGTTTCTCACCATGGCTTCCCTTTTCCATATTGTTGCTGAGTCTAAGGCCTCCAATTGTTTTTTAATTGTTAATATTTGGTTCTGTATCATAGGATTGTATTTTTGCATTAGTTTACTTTGTAGCCTCTCCATTTCTTGGATTTTGGCCTGTCTTCCTAGATGCCACTCCTTTTTTATATTCTTCTCTTTCTTTATACAGTGCCCCCTTATGACTGCCTTTGCAGCATCCCATAGAATATTGGTGGGTACTGTTCCTCTATTTTCCTCAAAATATAGCTTTATCTGCTCAGACATGTATTGTCTATCCCTTTCTGTGGCCATTATTAAGTTATTATATCTCCATGTTCTGGTTGTTGGTTGCTGAGTGAATTCTATTTCAACGCTTATTGGAGCATGGTCAGATATCCATATTGGGTGGGTTGTAATTCCTTTGATAATCATATTACTATTCTTTTCTAAAATTATGTAGTCTATACATGATACTGTTTTATGCCTACTAGATATATGTGTGGGTTTAGGCCGGTTCCCCACAGACTCATGTGCCTCTATCAGGCCCCAATTTCCTAACTTGATTGATTTATCTTTTGTTATGTCTATATTTAGGTCACCTGTTATAATCACTTCTCCTTCGGAAAATTGTTTTGTTTTTTTAAATATTTTACCCAGGAATTTCTTTGGTCCTTTATTTGGGGCATATATATTTACTATGGTATACTTCTTATCATCCATTTTAAACTTTACTAACAGATATCTACCATTCCTATCCTCTTTTTTTTCCATAACCTCTAGTTTAAATTTCTTATGAATCAGTACTGCTACTCCTTTACCCTTGGCATCACCTCTGGCCTCTGCTAGTATCTCCCAAGTCGGATCGTTTAGCAACGGCTTGCTATCTTTTTTTTCTTATGTGTTTCCTGGAGGCATAAAACATCAATCTTTTGATCTTTTGCCAGCTTAGCTATCCTGTACCTTTTAAGGTTTGACGTTAATCCATTGACATTCAGTGTAAGTAATCTTATTGTTCTATCCATATTCTTTATGATTCTGGACTTTGAGTTCCCGTGGCCCTGGGATTTTTAAGCATATTCTTAAACTACCCCTTCCCCTTCCCTCCCATCCCTGTGGTAGAGTAGACTTGTGGGGATAAGAAACCTTCCCCCCTCTCCACTTCATGAGGTGCACACATCCCCTCCTCCCCCTTATACTTGTAATATTAACATTAGCTCAGCTTATACTTGGATACTTCCCTTTAGGTGTCTTCTTCTAGTGAGTCTGTCCTGAGGCGCTTTTCTCCTCTCTCTGCAGTTCCTTCTTCTGGGTCTGCTTCCCCCTCTGGCTCTTCTTCCATTCCCTCTTCCCTTATGTCTTCAGCGTTTATTCTGAGTTGTTTAAGGAGTTCTTTGGCCTCAAGGGCGTTCCGTGCCATGAGCCTCTTCCCTTCTTGGAATATTATGATTGAAGCAGGATAGCCCCAGGTAAATTTTACATTGTTTGCATATAGTTTTTGGGCATAGGGGCGCATTAAGTTCTTTTGCCTAAGTGTCTCCTGGCAAAAATCCTGTCTCACCCAAACTTTCCTGCCCCTGAAGCTCAAGTCCTTCCTCTTTTTTAGCTCCTTATATATTTGTTGTTGTATTTTTTCTCTGGAGAACTTGATAATAACATCAC
This sequence comes from Gekko gecko, assembly GCA_029375565.1. NCBI lineage: Eukaryota > Metazoa > Chordata > Lepidosauria > Squamata > Gekkonidae > Gekko > Gekko gecko. Next base: position 68,397,087 of record JAPDNY010000004.1, on the reverse strand, counting down.
GAGGGGCTCCTCCCTTGCCTTTTCTTTGCAGGCGGTGAGCTCTTTCAACGTCTTCTGACTGAATCCTGATTCCATTAGTTGTCAGCCATTCTGTCACTACTTCTTCCAGGTTCCTGTTAGAAACCTCTTCAGAGATTCCTGTCAAAATCAAGTTTGCTCTCCTATTCCTGTCTGAGAGGTCATTTATCTGCTTTGTTAGGGAGCCAATCCTCTGTTCATTAGCCAGAGCCTTTTCTCTGGCAAAATTTGCTGTTTGCTTTATGTCGGCAATTTCTTTCCCTATCTTAGCCATATCTACTCGTACAGCCTTAATTTCTTCGCTAATTTTTTCCTGAGATGCTAGGAATATCTTCTGGAGGTTTGCTATCTGTTCTGACAGTTCCTTGATATTTTTTGCCATCCTTAGCTGTTTAATTAAGGCTTAATGAGCTAGGCTCTTGCTGTGTGAGCGTTATCTCACTGAGTGGTTGTAAATAAAGGGTTTTTTTACTTGCTGTTTCCAGACTCTGCTGCTGTTTGGATCCTTCTTATCTTCCCACCTGGTTATATGCCAGTATTTGGCTGTTTACAATCCTTTGAGCTGTAAATTCCTTAGTTTACGGGGGAGCTCGGAGTTTCAGCGTCCGACTTGGTTTAGTGCATGCGTGCCTCCCCATTGCATTTATCTTACTTGGCTTGAATTTATGCAAGCCAAATATCGCTTAATCTACCTAATAAAGGAAGCTTTTAAACTGTGAAAGAAAAAGTAAGATTTCCCAATCCATATGCTGAAACTGATAAAAAACTTCCCTTCCTTTTTTGCCACCTGAGTAGAAGGTGAGGTAGAACGCTTCTCCAATCTGTCAGTCCTGAATGAAAGTAGATGCTCAAGACCGGATCACTTCTATTAGGAAATTTTCTAGTAGGGAATTTTGTAGTAAATTTTTCTCAGCAAATCTTCAACTTTTAGCCTGTATTACATTTACTGTGGCAGCTGAGTTTACCCTGAGGCTTTAAAAATATCCCATAACTCCTCAAACTACTCTGAATTTGTTAAAGGTATAGTAAAGAGCTGTTCATCTGATGCCATTCCAAGGGCATAAGACAGTTGCCTAATGGATATGCTGCTCAAACAAAATTTTCATAATTGCTATCCATTGCTCAGGGTCTGGAAAATACAATAGGAAATATAATGAGTGAAACTGGAAAGATACTTTAATGTTTCTGAAGTGACTAGCTAGGGACTAAGATGGTCTCTTCACAGATGACACATCACCTAAATGGGAATACTGTGGAGGGACTGAAAAAAGACAAATGGATGTTTCTTGAATTCTCTGTGGACACTAGAGATTTGTTTTGAATCCATTAAAATACATTTTTGCTTTTACCACAAGTCTGAAACAAAGAACTGTCCTTGACATGTGGAGGAGAACATGAACTTATTAAATCCCCAAGTCTTTAACCAGCAAGTTTAAAATTATGTGTGTGTGTGTGTATATATAGCTTTAAAAATGCACAGCATTTAACCACAAATTCAAGTATTCTTAAAACTCTTAACAGAAATCCAAAGCCTGATCTAGGTCTATTTCTGTTTAGTTGTAGGTTCACAAGTATCGTTATTACTTTTGGCCAGTAATTTCAGGAAATATGTTTCTAAACCCAGCATTTGTGTACTGAAGTGATGCCAAAGCACTTACTATGGTTGCACAGGCTTGACTGAGGCCTTAAATAACATCCTGGTTACACTCTACAGCTGGTCACTTGGGAAGCTGCTGGTTATTTCCTGTTAGAATCCAGAACAACTTATGCTCTCAGTTCTTCCAACAGTCTGGAGAGGCTAGAGTGTTCTAATAGCCAGCTCAGCCCTTGTCTTTCCTTGCCCTCTTGGGAAGAAGATAGTAGGGATGGGCATGAACTGCATTTCTGCAGTACAGCATGGTTTGTGGCTGAACCACAAAATGAACCAGAAACCCATATCAACTGGGAGGTTGGTTTGCAAACCATCCTGGTTCATTTTAGTTTGTGAGCTGTTTAAAGCTTTCTGCTCCCCACAGCTTTTTGCAGGGAGCAGAAAGCAGGGTTTTCCAAACAGCTGAAGGACTACCATTCAGCTGTTTGGTTTAAATGGCTTTGAGCCGTTTAAACTCTGTTTTCTGCTCCCCATGGCTTTTCTTGGGGAGCAGAAAGCTGGGGTTTCCAAACAGCTGTTTTTTATGAAGAGCAGAAAGCATGAACTGCCACAAAATACATCAAAATTTGTAGAAGTTTTTGGCAGTTCTTCAGTTTGTGAGCATTGCTTTTTGAACCACAAACTGCCCAAAATTCATAATGAACTTTAGTTCATCAGCTGTTTCATGCCTGTCCCTAGAAGAAAGAGCCCTAATGGCTGAGGCAAAGGAATAAGAGCAGCTCACTGCCTGAGGCACAAAATCCACTCATTTTTCATCTTTTTTACAGAAAAGGAGTGAAGAAGATTTACAATTTGAGAGTTAACTGGCCCTCCTTTGATAAACACAGAACTTTAAAAAGTCAGCAGTGAACATAGAAAGATGAAGCGTAAAAAGCATAACAAATAATTAGAATTCATCATGTTGGATCCAATCAGTTTTTCCACTAGTCTAAAGGGAAGAAACAGTCCACTGACTATAAAAGCTATTTTTGAGATCATCATGGAACCTATAGGGACAAGAGTAATGTAGATTGGGGGCTGCAATAAAGAAGGAAACTGGCCAAGACTGAGAATGCTAGCTGGACCTGACCTATTCTCCAAAGCAGTACATTTAGATATTAACATATCTAGAACCTGTTGATGGAACTTAATGAATGTCACCCACTGCCATTTTAAGTGGCACATTTGGCTAGTGCACAATGTATTGTGTTTTGTATTTCACCTGCAAACAGTTAATTGTGTGCTCAATTACTTTGGAACTGATCCGGTTTAGATGTAATGGAATCACTTCAGGTATACATTACATTGATGAAACTGATCAAAGTCAGATTTGATGTCTACTCTGTTTATTCACCTGAGTTCCATTATAACTTCTCTCAGTAATAAGCATGCCTCTGAAAACAAGCCATTTTACAAGGTTACAGCACTAAGATAGCATAGTTTCTTGGGGACAAATGTCACCCTCTCTTATGCTGGTGCAAATCAATGACATTACGTCTGTGTAGCTGAAGGTGTAATTTGCCCTTGAGGACTTGGTTCAGCTAGAAACGTTTTGCACTTCCCTGCTGATGGCTAAGAAATCAGCCAACTCAAGTAGCATACTTTAGTTTATTTTAGCATTCTTTTCACAAGTGTAACTTAAAGTTTCCTTATAAATATACATGCCATAGTTCATAAAAGCAATTGAGATTCTCTCAATTTTGCATTGGCAGTTATATGAAAAGCCTTCTGTGCAGCCTCATAATCAGAGAACCTTGATATCTACATGTTGCAATTGCAATGCACATTGAAGTGGCCGCAACTGGGCCCCAAGTATAAAAGGCAGAGGCTTCTTTATCAACAAGAGTTTTCTTGTAGCCCTCAAAATGTCAGGCATTTTGAAAAGTGTCTAACTTACAAAGGTGCATAGGAAAAATTTAAAAATCCAAGACAAAACATTAATATTTTTTTCTGAAGTCCACAGTAGCTTTGATTTCTGTGGGACTTCAGTACCATGTATTTTCTCCACTAGAACTGAATATTTTTTAACTACACAAAAATTAGAAGTGTTTTGTAGGGTTTTTCAAAGGATGCATGGTTGGAATTGTTTGTTCTATATACATCCTTTGTGAATTTGAATTCTATCAGAAATGCCATATTTGCTACTTCTTCAAAATGAACATGTGTGTTCAATGCACTGTGTAATTTTTCTAATGCTATTTTTAAAATCTCATCATATAATTTGATTTTTTTATTGCAGAAGATTTGACTCAATACTAAACTGCCATCGTGTCCAAATGCACAAGTCCAAAGTGGGCATATACATGAATGAGAAACCACAGGAAGCTCATTTTAGTGACTGCCTCCATGTGGCAAATAATTTGGGTTCAGCAGCTTGCTGTACACGTACAGCTATTTTATCCTCTCCATCACAAACTAGCATTCAATGTGTTGCATGGAGAAAACTGTATGATCTACACCACAGGAGGCTGCATATGAAAGGCTCGTTACACAGAAGCAGCTACCATAGGAACTATTTAAAGAAGCCTCCATGTGTTGGGTGTTTAAGCAAATTAGCCTTTATTCTCCAGTCCTAAGCTTTGTGATGTATTTTGGCATGGATGTATTGGACCTCTGGACAGGGCCAAATGCTCAAATTGTCCAACAGACCAATAGCATACAATCAGTGGTATACTGGCAATAATGTCATCACACAATTCAAGTTGATTGCATTGAAATTGGCCTTCCTTGTAGAATTTAGGTTCCGATTTGTCCTGAAAGTTTTCCTACTCATAATCAAACATTTTTTCCATATTACAAAACACACGCAATTAAAAAGTCTGTGTTACTCAATTTATTTTCTGTAGGCTGCCAAAATGGGACATGATTACATGTAAGTCCTAATTAATATTTCTGGTCATTATGCTGGTCAATACATCTGAGTGCAAGAAACCATTCAAGGCACTCTTGCTTTCAGCACTGAAATAATTTAGCTCCCTACTGCAAATCCTTCATAATTAGGTTATATTTTTGTCCTTTAATCTCCTACTCTGAGAGTTATTAGTGATTTAGAGCTGAACCACATCATATATAATAATTTAGCTTATCTGGTTTTTAAAGAACATTTGTTTTGTTTTGAATCTTGAGAGACCCCATTTGAGCTTAAAATTGTATTAGATAAGTAGCAGTGCAGAGGGAAAATGTAATTTCATTTTCATTATGTATTTCTTTAACCCATTAATAAGGCCTACAGCTGTCAACCTGATGATCCCTAGAAATGGCTGAAAATGATATTTACAAACCTTGGGGAAGGTTTAGGTCAAAATCGCTTATAGGCTTGTTTATATCCAGAACTCACAATCAGCTACTATATCAACCTTTGAAGATTTACCCTTTAGGAAATGAATCAGACTTAACACTTGAGAAGATCATAGACTGGGACCAAACTACAGGATACGTTTGGCCACAAGTTGGGTTGAGTTTCCCAATCACATTCCTTGTAGTCATTATGGTGCTTGGGGAGGAAGGGCTCCAGTCTTCCTTCTGCATTGTTTCCCCAAGCCAAAACAGCTATGGGTGCACTTTTTGGTCCAAAGCAGGGCTATGTGCAGCCCTCAATGGGACAACACTCCCTGGAGCTGTTTTGGCTTGGGAAAATGGCATGGGCAAAGGCTGAAACCCCTCCTTCCCCAGAACTGTAGTATTTGGGATAAATAAGTTCAAATTGGGAGAACCATGACCTGATTTGTGGCCAAACATATCATATAGTTTGGTCTTAAGACCCTACATCCAGAGATGTAATCATAAAAATAAATAAAAAGACCTTAACTCTGAACTTACAGCTCCATAGGGAAAAATGTGACCTGTAAATGACACAGCTGAATTTGTCAGCAAAACAGCATAGCTGAGGATTTTTCAGATGCATATACATTGGTTTATTTCTTGTCACTAGACTATTTAATGCTTAAGGTCTGAAAGCTCAATGTTTGCCTTTTCTTTTTCTTTTTTTTTTTCAATGTTTGCCTTTTCTGTATAGAATAAAATTGTGCTATTGGATAACACTGTGGTGTAGGGTTCCCAGACCTCAAGTCCCAGTGGGGGTCCCTCTGCTTTTAGTGGCCTGGATCTGCCACTGGCCAGCTGGCCAACAGGTGAAACCCCATCCCCAAATTTGGATGTCACAATGTGATGTCCCCAATGCGGTGATGTAACTCAGAAGTCACATAATTGTGTCACCAATGTCGGGGGTGATGATCTAGTTTTTTGGCAAACTCTATGGTTTTAAAGGCAAGCAAAACAATAGAGTTTTGTCTAAAATTTGTGCAAGTGGCAGAACAGCCCAGAGAGGACTCAGGAGCCTCCCGCCATTGGCCAGGTAGGACCTGGAAACCTTACTGTGGTGACAACTCATTCACACATATATATTGATGTGATGACCCATTCATACATGCATCAATTGTTGAACATGCATGTATAACCAAACTTTTCAAATCCTGGAATTCCTTGTTTGCACAGAATGTATCATCTCATCATACCACAACTTAATGTTGTCTGAATAAACCAGGAAAATATATTGCAGATTCAAACAGGATTTTTATTTTAATTATCCTCTCCTCCACTATTTCACCTTCCCTCTTGCTGGCAGCTTCTGTAGCTTCTCCACTGTTACTGCTTCCTTTCCTCTTCCTACCCACCAGCCAACCTACCTTTATCTGCCCCTTCCTTCTCAGGAAAAATCTGACTCAGCTGCGCAGTGGGTGCCAGCACAGGTCTGAGCCCAGTTGCATTGTGACCTGCAGTGCTGAGCCAGTACCAGTTGTGCGATGACTACCAGTATTGGGCCAGGCTAGGCCCAGTTGTGCAGTGGCCATCAGTGCTGGGCCACACCAGGTCCAATTTTGTAGTGGCTGCTGCTAGCATCAGTCTGGGTCCAGTGCTGTGGTGGCTACCTCCACTAGAGTGGTAGAGTGGTAAGGTGGCTGCCTCCCCTGTGTCAGGCCTGGCCCAGGGGTGCTCTCCTTCCCACCAACTAAGCTACCTTTTTATGCCTTCCTTCATGTTTAGCTTTCCCTCCTTCCATACCGTTGAGAGACTTTTCCCGGGAAAAGTGTGGGCAGGCTGCATAGTTGCTGTTACTGGGCTATGTTGTATGGTGGTCATCCCAGTTGTATGATGGTTGAGGCTTCTGAGCCAGGCCAAATTGTATGGCTAGTAAGTTTCCAGCAGTCTCTACTGGGTCTGTCCCTGGCAAGTCCTCCTCCAGCAGGGAGACATCACAGTCCTTTTCCAGAACTGTTTTGTCTTCCCAGTCTACTCTTGCTTTACCCCTTTGGATTTGCTTTACATCGATCAAAGGCTGGCATTATTGTTGTGGTTGGCTGGCAACCCTCAAAAGCATTATTTTCTTTTCTTTTAATTTTTTTATTAGTTTCTATACAGAAAGGGGAAAGGAGAAAAAAGGAAAAAGAGAAAAGCACAGAGATATTTTAAAATTCCAGTTTAGCATTCTGCATTCATATCTTCTCATTACACTTTCACAACTACTTCATCTTGTTATTCTTGTTATTAAAAGCATTATTTTCTTACAGCTTTCTTTTCATAAAGCTACTTTGGGGGATTTTAATCCTCTCATTTTTTTAGATTTCAGGTTCTTCTGCAATCTGGGTCTTACTTTAGATTTGTAGAGAATCCCCCCAGTCTGTCCCTAGTTCCATTTTGTGAGTCTATTGATTATGTCCTCTACAGCACAGTTCAGAAGTAGATATATTGATATATTTTAAAAATTTGCAATGAGTTCTCTTTAATCCTGGGTTGCTAGGCAATCCAAGCATTTCTCACTGTTAAATTGCTGCTAAATTTCAGCCATGACCCACCTCTGATTTGGACTTGGGTTGTAGTACAGGTGACATGGCAAGCCAGAACTATGTAGCAGCAAGGGTGTTGAACTAAGATCTGGAAATCTCTGGGTCATATCCCCCACTCTTCCATGAAGTTTACTGGAAAAGCTTAGTCCAAAAGCACTCTGTATCTTTCAACTCATCTTACTGGGTTGTGGGAAGGATAAAATGGGCAAGGGGGGGGATGATGCACTCCACCCTGAAATCCTTGGGGGAAAAGACAGGTTTGAAGTGAAATAAACAAATGTTAATTCCTTCCCTCTGCATTATTTTGTCAACATCACTCTACTCCTTGGAGATACCATTTGGCCCATTAGAAGAAAGACAGAGGCAACATTCTGGCAACCTGCATCTCCCTGAATCTTAGCACTGATTCATCGTAACAGCTATTTATCAATTAAAACAACAATAACAATTTTGGAGGTATGATCAAGCATCTCACAGTGACATAGTCTAGTTTTGCCTCAATTATCTCAGGGCAAGTTCATATAGTTTTTGAACAGGAGACAAAGCAGTGGTCAAAGGATACCATTCTCCATCCTCTGCCATATACTTCTGTATTACACCCTTAGGAGAGTGGGGAATGATTTGTATAACCTCTCTGTATGATGAGGAATACCTTACAGCAGAGGAAACAAATATGAATCAACCAAGCTGACTGCGGTTTTTAAATTTTAAAATTTTTTATGAATATCAGCATGGATTAGGCCTTTAGTCAATCAGTGGAAGAGAACAAAAGGATTATACAGAGGATTATTGCATAGCAACAAACATATCTCACCATTATCAATAATCATTTGGTGACTGTGTTAAACAAACAAACTGGTGATTTTGCTAGAACTACTTGAGCTTAGTCTTAACCCACACTGAAAGAGGAGGGTATATGCTCTCTGTAGATGATGCAAATCCATTATGAATTAACAATAATCTAACACATTGAAAAACAGAAAGCACAATCCCCTTAATCCATTCCATTAATAATGTGGTTAATTGGAAGGTCAAGGCTAAGGACACATATTGCAATTAACAGCTTCTCAGACTAGCAATAGGCAAGTAAACATAAGACAAGTTTAATAATGAGCAAATTCTTTGATACCAAGAACATATTTATAAAACATACATTTGCATAACTTGGTACACCTTGCTAGGCACTTCTCTCTATCAGTTTAGGGAGAAATAGCCTTTTCCTTCCAATTTTTTTTTTTTATATTCTTTCTGATCTTTATACTATTGAAAGCTTTAATGTAACTCTTCTGCTGCATACTACATAGCACTTTGCATTACTGTGTGATTACTGGAAAGAAACACAAAGGCTGAGTTCGGACTGGCAATTTGCCCTGCTATAGCAACCTTTCAGTCACGTTTGAGAAGCAGATTAAAGGGGGCGTTCACACAGGCACATCTGCCTGGCATTCCACACCTGTCGGCAACCCGTGCTATTCCGCTTCACTCCTGGGATGAAAACATACCTCTTTAAAGTGGTAGTGAATCCCGGAGAGTGTGTTTATCCCACGGCATTCCGCTTCCTGGCCGTGTGAACGTTTGGTGGATAAGCCGGAAGCAAGCCGCATTGGAGCAGACGGCAGCAGCGGTTTGATTGACCGTGCTCTGCTCTACTGCTCAATGCGGTGCCGGCGCAACAGGATCCACCCCAGTCAGCTGGATGCCCATGCGCGCATCACCGATTTATCGGGGCAAAGCCGCTGACAGTGGTGCCTCTGCACCTGCCATCTGAATGCTCCCACACGCCTCATCCCGGTATTCTCCCACAGCAGATGGCCACACTGCAAATTGCCAGCCTGAACTCAGCCAAAGTTAAAACAATGCAGATTATTAACACAAGTTATACACATTGGTAATATTTAAAATAGTATTAAATGCAGCTAATGTATTGATGTATTGATCTGCAGGACCAGATGTTCCAGAAAGATGACATCTAGTCTTTCGTTTACTTTAAGGTCTGATGATAACAATTGCTGTAGTATGATTATGAGTATCAGAAACACTGAGACTTGAATTCTGTATGTTGACTCCATTTCATTTCATTTTTATCATAAAGTAGATAAGGACCAAACATTTCATGATGCCAGCTAAATATTTTAACTTGGAACATTAATCTATACATAAATAATGTATTTGCACAGTAGTCTTGGTGATCCAACCAACGTAAGACGAGATGGTACTATGCACAATCACCATTTTGAGTGAACAGGGCAACGTGCATAGTTTCCGGTTTTGGTAAACACACTTGGGAACCCTGATTCCTGAGGATACACATCTGCATATATTGAAGCTAGCACATACTCCTCCCTCACAGAAAAAAAACCCCAAGTGATAACAGGCAAGAACAAAATGTGTATAAGACAAGTGGAGTAGTTTTTATGTTGCAGAAGATCATTAACAAGTGAGGGAGGGGCTGATCAGTAGTATAGCATCTGTTTGGCATACAAAAGGTCCCAGGTTCAGTCTTCAGCACCCCCGATTAAAAGGATCAGGTAGGATGTGATGTGAAAGAGCAGCCGCCAATCTGGAGAGCAGCCGCCAATCTGAGTAGACAATACTGATCTTGATGGACCAAGAGTCTGTTCCAGTATAAATCATTTTTGTGTGTATTCAAGTGTATAACATGAACTTCTTACAAAAGTGACTATTTTGTAGATGATATTAATTTTAAAATGTTGTAAGTGCTATCTATCATGGAGAAATAATTTAAATGACACTAGAAACAGGACAAAATAACAGTTGGCATTTCTAGAGGGATATGATAGCTGAAAGAACATTTTTTAAAAAACCCTGAATGATACATTTTAAAGGTTGTTTTATTAAAACATGAAGATGACACAAACCTAAGTATCAGAGCTTAATTTCTAGATAGTATGAAAGTGACCTTATCTTATGAATAAATCTGATGTGAAATCAGAATTAAGATGTTCAAGAAACTGCCTTTAAATGACAATATAAGATTTATCTTAAGAGAGATCTCACCCTTAAATGTCTTGACTAACAGAAACAACAAACTACTTACTTTTTCAACTTGTAAAATTTCCTAAGGATATGAATGTATTAGAAGTTCCATTTTTTAGTGGTGATAGGCTACTTGCAGTCATTAGAAGCTGACTCTCAGCTGTAGGGATCATCTGGGAACCAGCTTCTGATTTTCTGGGCAAATTTTGCTCTATAATGAGCAATTTTTGTAAAGAAATGGGAATAAGGAGCTGACTTTTAGCTGATACTAGGGATCAGCTGGAAGTTGGGTTCTTCCAGTTTCCCACACTGGAAATTTTGCTGTGTCCCAGACTGTTGAGAAACAGAAAATTGGGCGTTAGGGAGGGAGGTGATAAAAAGCCCAGCTGATGCCCTTCTCTTCTCTCCACCCCAATCTGTCAGCCTGGGCTGTATAGAATAAGAGAAGATTGCTCATGTTGCCCACAACCCAAGTTCTTATTTTGTTATGGGGGAAGTGGAAGCTGATGGCTTCTTGTCTTCCCACTTTAGACTGTTGTCGTCTTCTTGTTGTTGTCATCTGCTCTGGAACTCTCTCAAGTTGTGATGGGCCCAACATGTAAAAGACACCACAGGGTCATATCAGGATTGGAGAATCAGTCTGAACAATGAGCTGACCACTACCTACCTGGCAAGGATGAATGTAGCCCTGAAACCTCACAAAAGCAAGAAATCCACTCTGGGGGGGTTTAGAATGTCAAACGTATGTACTGTTGAGGCTGTGGAGGGAGCTTGAAACATGAAGCTCCTTCAAGCTATTGACAAGGTTGCCCTTCATTGATTTCTTCTGTCCTTAGAGCAGAACCTGTCCCACTGCTTTATCACAGAGCTGTGTGACCTAACAAAAGCCAGGTGATTCCTAGAATGATGCTGACAGAAAACTCATATTGAATCTGACTATTGAACACTTTGGAAGACCTATGAAGTGGCAGTGACAGCAACAAAGAAATATTACTTCTCTGCTCTCATTGTATCAGCTAGCTCACAGCCATCCCACTATTTAAGGCATCTGCTGACTCCTAAGTCTGAGCCTTTATTGTTTCAGCAACAATTAGCTGTAGTATTTTGCAAAGTTTTTTTGCTGATAAAATATCACAAATATGCTCTGATAGTTCAGTCAGAAGAAATATCTAATACATAGGCTGGTCTGTTCATGGACCATTTTCGCCCAGTTATCATAACTTGTGTAGTGAATGTTGCAAGCTTGGAATATCTAACTATTTTTACCAAATTTTCCAACAGTGAAGACCTCTACTGGTGTCATGGATTCTTGCCTATCCTAAAATTATGTAAGGAACACATGAACAAGCCCTTGGTGTCTGTCATAGATCAATTACAAACTCAGGACACTTTCCCTTGGCCACTCAGAGACTCAGTTATCTGTCTACTACTTAAAATCCATCCCTGAAAGATTATTTATTATTGCTCAATCTCTGTCTTTTATGGGCAAAATGTTTGAGAGCAATAGTGGATGAGCTCCAAGTCTTTTTGGATAACTCTGCTCTGGGTCCTTTTCAGTCTGACTTCAGGCCTGGCTGTAGGATAGAGATGGCCTTGGTAATTTTTGATGATGACCTCTATCTGAATTTAGACAAAAGTCATGCCTCTTTATTATTTCTATTGGACCTCTCTGGACCATGCTACCTTCTGAGTTATTTGGAAGCAGAAATAGCTATCAGGAGATGTGGTTTGGACTGTTTCTTCAAAGACCAGACTCAAATGCTTACCATCAGATACCAATAGTCATCATTGTGGAACCTGCTGTTTAACCTTTGTGTAAAGCCATTAGGACAAATCATGGATAGTTTTAGGTTTGGCTGTCATCAATATGCTGACATCAAGCTCTATACCTCCCAGATCTCCTAGTGATGTTCTGAATCACTGCCTGTTTGCTGTTCTGAATTACTGCCTGTTTGCTGAGAGCCAGTTTGGGGTAGTGATTAAGTGCGCGGACTCTAATCTGGAAGAACTGGGTTTGATTCCCCACTCCTCCACTTGCACCTGCTGATGTGACCTTGGGTCAGTCACAAGTTCTGGCACAGCTGTTCTTGAAAAAAGAGCAGTTTCTGTCAGAGCTCTCTCAGCCCCACCTACCTCACAGGGTACCTGTTGTGGGGAGGGGAAAGGAAAGGAGTTTGTAAGCCACTCTGAGATTCCCTTGGGTAGTAAAGGGTGGGGTATAAATCTAATCTCCTCCTCCTCCTCCTCCTCCTCCTCCTCCTCTTCTTCTTCTTCTTCTGTGGTTAAATGGCTAACAGTGAACAAATTGATCACACTGGCAGCTTGGTGCAATATGGCACCACCTCTAATTATACTGGTTTAAAATGTTGTGGGGCATATCATCCAGACAGCACATGGTGCTGCAGGTTACCCGCACAGCTGTCCCGTGGTCAAGCATCCACATTACTGCAGCACCTCAGCCATGAAGCGTGCTGCCAGTCATTTCACAGGGAGCAGAAAACAGGTTTAAATAGCTCTGAGCCATTTAAACCAAACAGCTGAGTGGTTGACCACACAAGCATTACAGGGTGCTACTTTAGGCAGTTCTGCCCCTCCCACACAGGGAAAGAAAAGTACAATGACCAATCATAGCAATGAAGAGGACTAAGATCTTGTAATGTTCCTTCGAACCAAAAAGAGCTGTAGAAATGGATTGGCTCAATTAGAGGGTTCCACCCTGCCCCCCTGAAGACCAACTGTTCATATGCCAATGAAATATAATGATAGCCCATTCTCAGTCCTTATTGACAGAATCTTGCAACCAAACCCCAACCTCTTGTTCAATTAGCTCTTCATAAATAGCTTATATCATGACTGGCAACTCTTATTTTTTTCCCCACATACTGGCTGTATGTCCTCTGGAAGTTAATGAGATGTTGCAAGGGGGGACAGGGAGTGTATCTTGTATCTGCTGGGAACTGATAGTATTTTACAACAACTTGTGCAATCTTCCTCTGACTTTGGGTGAATTGTGAATGTACCATTACTTTAATTGCTAAAAGGATTGGATTCTGCAGGGTGCTGAATGCTTCTTCCATGTTAATGAATACTATTGAATTCCCATGGAAATCCATTGAAGTTCAGGTTGCTGAGTACATAGTAGAAGGTGCTGAGCAATTTCTATGATGAGGTGCTAATTAAGCACAAGCTCTGAAAAGTTTTCCTTTCTTATTCATCCTTAAAATTCATTTTCTTCTACTATACGTGTGTCAAAACATGTCAAAGATTATGAGCTTGGTCTCTGGAGATCATTCCAATCCTTGACTCCATTAATCTTACATCTTTTCTTTTATAGAATGATTGTGGTACATTTTATATTCACTTTCATTCCTTTATTTTTCCTTGTAGGCCTAGTTTCGGTTTGGATTTCTCAACCAAGTGAAAATTAATTTGGACTTCCTCCAATGGCAAGTTTGATGGTCATTTATGCATACTGAAATATACATTGATCTTGGTGTATTTTTTCCTACAAAAAACACATTTACAGAGGCAATAATAATCATTATTCAGAGATATGTAAATTTGCTGGCAGGAGCATTCAAGGGTCTTTGCAAATTATAATTTTCAATAAAACATGTAAAGAGGATTAAAGACAAAATAAAATCCCAAAGGTATAAGTAGTCACTCCTCCTTAAAATAAAATGTTAAACTTTTACTTAGATAGGTGTCCTAATGAAAAAGAATTTTTAAAGATCCCTTGGTTCTTTTGAAGATAGCCAATAGCATTATTTTCTTTAAAAAAATGTATCTCATACTTGCCAGTACTTCCTTTTGTAAGTAGATTCTGATGTGAAAATAAGTTTGCTACATATTATAATAGGGGTACACAACCCTGCTGAACAAATTTTGCTTGGCATAAAAAGCCAATTCTCTATCCACTCTACAAGGTGAGGCCCTGAAATGCTGGTGCCAACAGTGTGGGAAAAGGTAATAGGCAGGCCTTATGACAGTAATCACATGATTCACTTCCAAAACATGCATGGCTGCCAGCTGGGTTTGATACAAACCCTTGAGGTACTGGTAGTGCTGTTGGTGCTTGGCTTGCTCACACAGAATGGAAGAGCTACCTGGTGGTGTGTGGGGGGGAGTATGATGCAGTTACTGCCACTAAAAAGTGAGGAGGTCCTCAGTGGTACCCCATCCTTAGCAATGGGTGTTGCTTGGTGATAGCACAGTGCAGGCATGTGATTGTTGAAAGGTCATTGGCTTGTGACACTCTTGCCAGTAAATATAGGCTCCCTTAACACATTTGATGTCTTTAGTTGCAACTGCATAATACTTTGCAACTCTTAGGGTGCGTTCAGATGGGGCATTTACACTGGTATAGATGCCGGTTGGAATCAGTGTACTGAGGGGCAATCACACGTAGAACATCTGCCTTCCATCTGGAACCGTGGCTAACCATTGCAAACATCCCTTAAACCGTTGTATTCTGCCACTAGATCCCCAAGTGGTGATATCCTGAGTGCACCAGTTCCAGCTGCATTATCCCCATCTGATCACTCTCCGCTGTTGTAGAGCCACTTCCGTTTGGAAGCCTGGGGCTTCCACTTTTCGCCCGCCATTTTTTTTAAGCGTCGTCGATATGTGCTTGGGCGAAGCTTTGCTCCAGCGTTTGTGAAACAAACAACAAAAAAAAGATGCCTAGTGTAAGGCTTTAGAGAGTCCAAGACCTCACGGAGGCCACTTTCGGTTTAAAAATTTAAAGGGACGTCTTCCCTTCAGGGCATGCTTTTCGGGATGGGGTTTTCTGCGCCTGTGCAAAAATCTGAGCTCTGTGGATAGCTGCCTATGCGCATGCACAGAATGTAAAAAAATAAAAAACCCTGCCGACGGTGTGAACGGGCACACTGCAACGTGCTGCGCAATCAGGAGGTAAGTCTGAACACATTTCAGTTGGTTTAAACTGCTCCAGTTGGAACTGGAGCAGTTTAAACCAGCTGAAATGACCCATCTGAACACACCCTTAGTGACAAAACCAGATGCCTATCTCCATACTTGGTATAAAGAATTACAGCAAAGAAGGAAAGTACTATTATTTGCCAATAATACATGCCTCTGTATTGTACAACAAAGTAAAATCTCACATCTTGTGCCTAGTACACAATCCATCTTTTCCTAGTATAGTATATGCCACTAACAAGAATTTTCCTCATCTTCAATAAGGAAAAAGGATTCACTGAAAAATGCATTACAAACTGACTTAATAAAACTTAGAAGTTTCATTGTAAAATATTTATACAAATGTATTCTGTTCCTCATATTCTTCCTTAAAGAAAATTGTTTGCTGTCATAAAATGTGAATAGTCACACACACATACATACATAAACCTTCATTGGCATAACACGGCAACAATAGGGGAGGCAATGGAATGGATAGACTAATGAAACGAATTAATAGATCATAACTGATTACACCAAGTTACACCAACAAGGGATCATTTTTAAGCTTCTCAAAAATAGTGAACACAGTTAAAAAATATAACAATCCAAATGAGCACAAGGGAGAATAAGACTTGTACACCCTTACCCTTAGCTTCCAAACATAGGCTAAGAATTCAGCAACAGACAAGGTAATTGCCGAGAACTTATCAGACAGTAAAATTTTGAGATCGTCGTCGGTTGAATTCCTTGTGGGGAATAGTCACTTTTTGATAAACTTATGGTGATAGAGCTTTAAAATTATTTATTTATATCCCACCTTTTTATCATGGAACTCAAAACAGTATGCAGGAGTTCACAGGAAGTTTCCTCTCTAGCCACTAACCTGACCTAAATGTGCTAGGCTTGGGGTATAATGGCTGATTTCAGACTGGCAATTTGCCCCGCTATAGCCACGTTCCAGCCACGTTTCCCAAGCAGATGAAATGGGGCGTTCACACAGGCACATCTGCCTGGCGTTCCCCTCCCGTAGGCAACCCGTGCTGTTCTGCTTCGGTCCCTCGTTTAAAAGGTACAAGTGGAAGCAAATCCTGGAAAGTGCCTTTATCCCACGTCAGTCCACTTCCCAGAAGTGTGAATGCTCAGCCAAAAAGCCGGGAGCAACCTGCATTGCTCTCGGCGCATATGATTGGCGCATATGATTGGCTGTACTCCGCTCTACCACATAAGGCGCATATGATTGGCTGTGCTCTGCTCTACTGCCCAATGCGGTGCCGGCACAACAGAATCCTCCCCAAATCAGCTGGATGCCTATATGTGTATGAGTGCATGAGCACTCATGCAATCATACACATATAGGCATCCAGCTGATTTACCAGGAAAAAGCCATTTACAGCTGCACCTCCAAGCCAGCAGTCTGAACGCTCCCGTGCGCCTCCTCCCAGTATGCTCCTGCATCAGTCAGCCCCGTGCCACGACTGGCTCCCGCTGCAAACTGCCAGTCTAAACTCAGCCAATATACTTTCAAACAACCTACTGGTAGGCTTTCCCCCCGATTGGCTGACTGCCTTGATCACTATGATTTTACTTCTATGATCTACACTTTCTACATTTTAGCCACTTTATGCATTCTGTTCATAGTTATTATTAGCCACTTAGTGAACTGTAGTTAAGTAGAAACATAGAATGCAAGTATTTTACATAAATATAGATTTTAAAATATAAAAATTACACTTGGAAACTGACTCCCACAGACATCCCTAAGTACAAGGGGAAGGTCTGTTATGGAAAGCTGTGACTTTTCTGTGAACTCAACCTAGTAAGGCTGATTAGTTCAATAAGTTCTTTTATAAAAAGAAAGAACAAGCAAACGGAAGAAAGAAAGAAAGAAAGAAAGAAAGAAAGAAAGAAAGAAAGAAAGAAAGAAAGAAAGAAAGAAAGAAAGAAAGAAAGAAAGAAAGAAAGAAAGAAAGAAAAAGAAAGAAAAAGAAAAATGCATTTGCCTTAGTATTTGCTTTAGCATTACTCCATCTACTGGAACTGTGCTAAACTGTGTTCCTCCCATTTATTTCTAAGTCATCACACACATTAGCTGTCTTAAACTAGTAATACATTCACCATCAGGTGGCTGGGGAACACATGAACCTTATGGCTAGAACCCAGGCTGCCACCAATATGTAGCTAAGACAATACTGTATAAGATCAATGTATGAATGGATGGATAAGAAGCAGGGGAGAAGAGTTGTGTCTGCAGGAGGTATGAAGGAGAAGAATGGAGTTTACACAGAAAATGAAGTGAATGAACAGTCATACTTCTAATTGCCTTGGTATACAAAAGCAAGGAAAAAACCCACTGGTTGCCAGTTTCCCACTAGGCACTGGCGGAAGATGGAGGGGGCGGTAGGGTTGCCAGATTCAGATTGGGGATTTGGTGATTGAGCCTGGGAAGGACAGGAATCTCAGTAGAGTACAATGCCATAGAATCCACCCGCTAAAGCATCCATTTTCTCCAGGGGAACTGATCTCTGTAGTCTGGAGATGAACTGTAATTGCAGGAGATCCCCAATTACGTCACTTGTTTCCTAGCTATTACTCTGGGCATGCAGCTGAAGCCCATTATAGTTGCTGAACTGGTTTAGGATGTCTAAGGCTGCTCCCCTGAATGACTGAATCCCTACCTAAACAAGGCCTTCAGAAGCTTGCTTGATTCAGTCATCAAATCAGTACCTCATCTAGCCCAGTGTCTTTGCTTTGTACAGAGATCTGTGCATGCGTGCCCTGTCGCAGCTTTCAGCTCTTTCTGTCCATATGCATCTTTTTCTCCTTTCTATGATACACTTCATATTGATAAAACACAGCCAAAAAAGACTTCTTGATTGTACCCACATCTGTAGCAAAGTTATTTCATTTTTTGTCAGTGTTCAGGAGAACAAATGGATATCAAAACATGTGACTGAGTAACACAGAACATTGGTGTCAAAATCTAGTATATAATTAAATAAATCAGGAAAACACTGAACAAAAATGCAGTCATACAATCACATCATTTTTACAAGGGTTTAATAAATGGATGTGTAACACAGACGAGAGGCAAAATATGCTAGTTAACTAAAGAAACTGAAAAGTGTGGGAGCTGTGCAACAATTTTCAAAATTCTTCTGGTTAAACCAGAATTAAGGAATGGGATTCTAGAAATTTTGGAACAAGAGATAGAAGAATATCTGCTCATCCCTAGTAAATTAGTGTGGCATTAAAAAGTTACAAATTATGGCATGGGTGTCAAATGGACTATTTCAGCACTAAAACATTGGTGCCTTATACCGAATCAAGGTCCATCAAAATCAGTATTGTCTACTCATACTGGCAGCAGCTGTTCAGGTTCTCAAGCTGAAGTCTTTCACATCCTCTACTCCCCAATCCTTTACTAAAGATGTCAGGTATTGGGCCTAGGACCTCTGCATAACAAGCAGATGCTCTACCATTGAGTCATGGTCCCTCTCCAAAACAAAATATCATTGAAAAACTAGTGCTTCTGAATTTCCCTACAGAATAGGAAATAAATTGTTTGTTATGTTTTAACTATAATTCTCTCTCTCTCTCATATATATCCATATATCCAGAAAGCTATCTGAGGTGGATTGTGATAAGTGTAATGATAAATTAAATCCCCATTTTAAAAAATAACAGCGTGGAAGTTACTAAAGTGTGAGTAAATACTATATGACATTGTCTGAGCAATTACAATAGGAATCAAATGCTGCTGCACTTGAATTCCATTCAGCTATTCAGAACTGAAGCTTATAGGATGTGATTCCTTACCAGAGCTGAATTGCAAAAGCGCTTCAATTATCACAAGCACTGAGAGCCATCACCAAAGAGCCTGTCATTTCCTGAAGTCAAATATTGCTGGCTGGAGCAAGGGAAATGGATGCCACTACATTATCCATCACAGGAAGATAAAATTAATCTAGAAAGGGATGGACTTCATTCCAAATGCTTGTTCAGCAACCATATAAGAAGGGTTCTCCCAATATAATTCTTGCGTAGAAAGGATTCTGTATATATTTAAGAAAGTTCCATTAGGGAATTCTCAAGAATTGGAGTTGTCACCTTTCCTGGAGAAATCAGAGTATAGAAACTTTTCAGATAACTCCAGCCAACAATGAATGCCTGTTTCAGCTTGCCCATTTCTAAGCATCACTTTTTAAAAAGGGCAGTAGGAAGTGCTTAAATGTTTGAAATGTAAATGACCAGGCTACAAGTGGTTATTTATCTGTTTGTTAATTTGGCTATCTTCTAGGATGCACCCTCAGCCAGAAGGATCTCAAGGCAGTTTACAATCTCTTACAATAGCAAATAATTCAGCAATAGCAAACAATAGCAAACAGAAATAATTCAGAAGAAGAAGAGTTAGTTTTATACTCCACTTTTCTCTACCCTAAGAAATCTCAAAGCAGCCTACAATTGCCTTTCCTTCCTCTCCCCTCAACAGTCACCTTGTAAGGTAGGTGAAGCTTAGAAAGTTCTGAGAGAACTATGACTTGCCCAAGATCACCCAGCAGGCTTCAAGTGGGGGAGTCCAGACAAGTCCACTGCTCTTAACCACTACACCACTCTGGCTTTAGAATATTAACTAACTCAAAACCAACACCCCTAGTGACAACATAAAAAATAGCTGCAGCAGAAGATCAGCTAAAACAGTAATAATCAATAAACATGTAGAAGCAATCTAAACAAGTATATAAAAGCACAGCACTGGACTGATGTTAAAAGACAGGCCAAAACATTCAACAACTCACTAAAAGCCTGGGGGATTAAACTACAACAGCAGCAACAAAAACTCTCCAAAGCCAGTGTTCAAAACCCAAAAAGCACAATGCCAACCAAATAGTTTTGGGGAGAACATAAGAACAGAAGAAGAGCCCTGCTAGATCAGACCAGTGGTCCATCAAGTCCAGCATCCTGTCTCACACAATGGCTGACCAGTTCCTCTGGAGGGTCAACTACAGAACACAGAGGCTGAGGCCTTTCCCTGAAGTTGCCTCCTGGCTCTGGGATTCAGAGGTTGACGGCCTCTGAATGTAGAGGTTACCTTAGTCACCATGGCTAGTAGTCACTGATAAACCTATCTTCCATTAATCTGTCTAACCCCCTTTTAAAGTTGTGTATGTCCATGGCCATCACTACATCCTCTGGCAGTGAATTCTACATTTTAATCACTCTGTTCAAGGCAGCACCATATAGAAGACCCTATATTTTTCAGCCACCAGCCATTCTGTATCAGGTAATGGTAATGCATGGAGCTCTGTAAAATGATTCCAGTAACTTGACAGATTTGTATTTAATCAATTGGTCCTTCAAGTACCCTAGTCTGAGACATGAAGTCTGACATTTCACATCTTCTCCTTCAGAAAATCTTCTCCTGATCTCAGTTTTAAGGGAGTCCCTGCTCTACCGGGTACAAACACCCATTCTGGCCATTTTCATCAATCTAGACTCACTTCCATTTTTGGTCCCTAGCTTGGGGGGGGAGATTTAAAAGGACTGAGGGACAAGGAAGATTTGTAGGAGAGAATCAGTGGGAAGGGTTAAGCACTCCCTCCCTGCCTTTGATTATTCTCTGGAAATGCCATCCCACATTATCATTATGAAAAGGACATATAGTTAGGATTGCACTTTTCTTCTTGGAATGAAACCTCTAGGAAGAACTTGAATTCTCCCAAGGTAGAAAATTGTCTTGAGTCTTGCTGTTGAGTTTCTTGAAGAAGCATAAGTTTTTATCTTTTAACATTCTCAATAATTGCTGAATGTTCAGAGAATTACTCATATACTAGGAATAAGGACCATTGTGGAAATAAATACAATGAGCTCTAGAAAGAGGCTTTGGGTGGGTGCCCTGGGCTTGGGCACTCAGCGTCAATTTGCTGTGGTGACCTCAGCAGTGTATAATGACAGAGTCCACAGTTTTCTCCAGGGGAATGTCAGGCCTCCAGAGAAACCACTCTTCATGCAATATTCCTCAGTTAAGGTTTATTGGTAAGATTAGGTCTTCTGTAAAGATGAGCATCTTTGTCAGGATTGGCGAGGCCAAAGCAAGGGAATAGATATCAAAATGTAAGGCCCACATTCCAACCGTACACCACTCGCCCCAGCATTACTATAGGTCATGACAGTAGTAAGACCCAACTAGCTATTCCCAAAGTCATCTCTCTCCCAAGGTTGTCTCCCAGGCTAAGCCCTAAGAACACCTTGGGGGCTGCATTCACAAGAATTACTGTTCAGCACATCATTAAAACTACAGACATCCACACTCACACAACCCCCCCCCCGTAGGAATTACATGTCAGGCGAAGGCAAAGCGATAAGGGGTGCAGAGCAAAGCCAGATGTGCCAAGCAGGGATACAAAACTGAAACTAAGCATTAGCAGTACAGAGGATACCATTGCAAAGATCAATAACCACAAATCAAGGGACCGAATCTGACAGGGAACTGATCTCTACCATCTGAAGAGCAGCTGTAATTCTGAGTGATCTCCAGCCCGCACCTGGAGATTGGCAGCAGTGATTCCCCAGGAGGAAATGGCTGGTTTGGAGGGTGGAGCCTATGGCATTGTACGTGTTTGAGGTTCCCACCCCTCCTCATACCCCACCCTCTCCAGGCTCCAGCCTCCAGCCCTCAAATCTCCAGGAATTTTGCAACCTGGAGTAGGCAATCCTATCTCCTTCCCAGCCAACCATCAACCTATCATTATCTGCCCCCTGACTTCATCATTCCATCTCCTCCCCTCTCCCTCTTGGAGAGCAGTTGTAATTCTGAGTGATCTCCAGCCTTCACCTGGAGATTGGCAACAATAGTTCCCTAGGAGAAAATGACTGATTTAGAGGGTGGAGTCTATGGCACTGTACCTGTCTGAGGTCCTCCTCAAACTTCACCCTCTCCAGGCTCCACCCCTCCAGGAATTTTCCAACCTGGAGCTGGCAACCCTATCTCCTTCCCAGCCAATCATAAACCTACCTTTATTTGCCTTTCTGACTTCAGCTTTCTATCTCCCCCCCCACCTACAGCCTCTACCCTGCTCTGAAGCCCTGACTGCTATGTCACACTGACTGTCATGAGCAGGGGGGGGGATCTCAGCAGGGTATAAGGACACAGAGTCCACCTTTTTCTTCAGGGGAACTGCTCAGCCATCTGGAGAGCAGTTGTAATTCCGAGTAATCTCCAGCTCTCACCTGGAGATTGGCAACAGTGGTTCCCCAGGAGGAAAAGTACAGTCTTTCTCTGTGTGGAGAACTCCCCCCTCCCCATTCTGAGTTTTTAAAGTGTTCCTGGTTTTTTTTCCCCTCTTCTCTCTGGAAGGGCAGGAAGCTAGGGCAATTACCTGCCGTAGTTATGTAAATAGCTTGGCTTGCAAAGGAACTGAGGGATTTGGTGTTAGGAATCTCCAGATGACTCCTGGAGATCTCCCAGAATGCCTGCAAGGAGGGCTCCAAGGATGCACCTGGGTGTCCCAGGGTCCACTTGGGTGACCTGGGTGGATCAGGTCAAAGGGGGTGGAGAGTGATGTAGAATGGGTGAAGTCAGAGGTTTAATAAAAGTGCTTGCCTCCTGATGCTGATTTTGGGAGGGGACAGATGGTTGAGCTCTGAACTACAGGGCAGGAGCCATTGGCCATGTGGCCTGGCCTGCTAGCTGCAGAGAGCCTAGGTAATGAAACCTCTTAAGAATCTTTTGTAACTTTCTAAGCTTGAAATTGCCTACTCTATTTCAACAATTATGACCAACATTTATTTGTCCTTCTGGCTGCTGATCTGACGCTGTGCTAGGAGTATGCTTGTAACCATTTTCTCTTTTTAATAAATATTTACTTTTTGAAACTGGTAGTGTTCTCTGGACCACATAGTCCCTCAACTGCCGTAAACCATGCTACTGTAAGAGGGGTGTCCCAGGAAAGGGGGAAGGCAAATAGTCAAGGCACCTACCTGTTGCCAATCATCCAGGGGATCCCTGAAGAAGGAATTTGGTCCCTGTGTTAAGCAGGAGCTGGGTAGCAGGAGACCAGAGGCAGAGCCTCAGTTTGAAAAGAGGTGTCAGGAATCTGTCCCTCCTGTCAGGAAGACCCCAAAAAGGGCAGTGGTGGCAGCAGTACCCTAGTGGGAAGAAGTGGAATAGTACCCTCCAGGAATTGGCATAAGCCACGGAGGGGACTGGCAGAACAGGGTCTGTAAGTCAGAATGAGCCTGTTATGCCACACTCTGCAATGGAGACCAAAGCAGCTTACATCATTCTCCTCTCCCCATTTTGACTTGCACAACAACCCTGTGAGGTGGGTTAGGCTGAAAGTCTGTGACTGGTCCAAAATCACCCACTCAGCTTCCACAGCAAGAACCTGGGTGTGGTAGACCCTGCTCTGAAGCGCTAACTGCTATGCCACACTGGCTGTGGTATCACCTGGTATCATAGTTGAACTCCAGACAACAGATCTCTCTTTCTCCCTGGAGAAAATAACTGCTTTGGAGGGTGGTCTCTATGGCATTCTGTTCAGCTGAGGCTGCTCCTCTCCCTAGACTCTGGCTTCCATTGACTCTATCATAAAATCTCTGGGAATTTCCCAACCTGGAGCTAGCAACCCTAGTCAGGACTGGCCCCAATGAGTTTTATCCCAAAGGCTAAAATAGGCATAGGAAGGGTCTCCTCCCCCCTGCCTTTTAGTGACAGCACCAAGCTTGGTTTCCTAGCAACATGCACTGAGGGGAAAGTAGGGAAATACCTGGAGATTTGGGGGGCAGATCCTGTGGAGGGCAGCATTTGGGGAAGGGAAGAACTCAGCAGAGTGTAATGCCATAGGATCTACCCTCCAAAGCAGCCATTTTCTCCAGGGGAACTAATCTCTGTCATCTGGAGATCAATTGTAACAGTGGGAGATCTCCAGGTCCCACCTGGAGATTGGCAACCCTAGAGGAAAGTCAGCTGCACAGCAGGGGGTTGAAGAACATGGTTTGATGGCTACTGGCCCACCTCAGTAGCCAGCCAGCCATGGTGGAGCCAAGCAGGAGAAACAGCCGTTTTCACAGTTTATTCTGACAGGAAAGTGGCCAAGCGATGTGGGTGGGGGAGAGGGTTATGATGAAAGTCTGTGAGTGAGTGATTGAAAGTCTGAAATCAACAAGTCAGCTTCCATGGCAAGAACCTAGGTTTGGTAGACCTTGCTCTGAAGTATTAACTGCTAGGCCACACTGGCTGTGGTACTGCCTAGTATCACAACTGAACTCCAGACAACAGATCTCTCTCTTCCCCTGCTTTAGAGGGTGGACTCTATGGCATTCTATTCAGCTGAGGCCTCTCCCCTTCCCAAACTCTGGCTTCTGTAGACTTTAGTACAAAATCTCCAGGAATTTCCCAACCTGGAGCTGGCAACCCTAGTCAGGACTGGCCCCAATGAGTTCTCCACAAAGGCCTGGAAAAGGCTTCATTCCTTTGTCTTTTTACTGACAGAACCAGGCTTGGTTGCCACTGAGGGAAAAGTTAGTCCCACAGGAGCCAAGCAGGAGAAGTGTCTTTATCAGGAGAGATAGCCATTTGGCAGTTATTCTGACAGGGAACAGTGGCTGAGGTGGCAGTGGGTGGGGAAGAGGAGTGGACCCAGCACCCAGCCAGTAGCACAGGAGTACTCTTGAGTGGCAGTTGCTGGGCCAGTGGCTGATGGAGTGCGCAGCACAGCCAATGGGAGAGCTGGAAATGGCCAATATGTAAGGGAATTATTATGAAAGATGGTGAAAATATTTTTAAGAGATATAAGCTGGAGTTTCTGATCATATTTTTTACAGAAATTATAAGGCTTCACTTGAAGTGTGTTAAGCAGGGAGCATCCAAGTTGCTACAGCCAAATCTTTAAATGGGCCTTCCTCTATGGATAGACTGAAAGGAGGTGTGACTATTTGGGCTGTGATACTTGATGGAGCATTGATATCATTTGGAACTGAGTCTATATGGCAAGAAACTTTCAAGCTTTTGCTAACTGCAGTGGTGCCCTGCTTGGCCACCTAATCCCCACTGCTGCCCCAGCTGCTCTGCCCACCTGTCCCTGCCCTTCACACCTCCTCTTTACTGTTCCTGCCTCCAGCACTTCTGTCTCAGTGGTTTGGGAGGCTGTTGGGGGACATTGGCAACTCCCACTCCTTCACACCTCCTCTTTCTCCCCTGCCTGACTGCAGCGGTGGAGGGGTTGGCAGTGATGGCTCTCATGATGCTCACCTCTTCATCCTCTTCCTTTGTCCACCTTCAGTGTTGTGGCCTCAACTGTGGGGGAAAACAAGCAATTACTTCTGTTCCTCCCCATCTCCTCCCCCACCCACCTGCATCTTCACCACATGGAGTTAAAAGGGTAGCAGCGGCTTCTGCTGTGCCCACCCCCTCCATTTCCTCCTCTTCACCTGCCTTCCTGCCTTCTGTAGTAGTCACGACAACATAATTGTTTGTGCTTGCTGCGCTTGGTAACTGCACTCCCCTTTGAAAGTTTTGAAATTTTCTGACAAACCTGGGTGTTCCCACAGGTTTAGAAACATCCCTTCTCTGTACATGACCCTGATCTGTGTATTTAACTATCTGCAGATGTGACCATGTTGAGGATTAGATATATTGATGGTGCAGAGCTATTTGAATTCTATTTTTGGGTAAACAATTTAGCTGGCAGCCCAAGAGTTTAAATATTTTATGTTGTTAAAGGGATTTTAAAAATGCTGCATATATATACCAACTACTAATGAGAAAAAAGTCTTCATGTACCTCTATTAATTTCTGTTTCACTTTAATAAAAATAAATATTTTTATTTTAATATTTTTTCCATTCTTTCATATTTAACCTGTTAAAATTGCTTCAGTTTGCAATGCAATATAAACATTTAATTTTAACTCTAGTAGCTAAAAGGAACTGTTGCCATAAATTTGCATCTTTTCTTGAATTCTGTAGTTTCAATGTGGAAGGTATTTCATTTAACCTTTATTTTGTTTACTCACATGCTAAATTGATCTTTCTTTAATTAGTCTGAATCCTTTTTTAAAAAGCTCTAGATTCTCATTCTTGCACATTAAATTTCAAACATGTATTATGCTCTAGATTTGACAATTTTTGGAGGTTTGAAAAAAATCTTTGATACAAATTGCTTTTGAAAAAATCTTCTTAATTACCTCTTTCTTACTCCTCCCCTCTTCTTATTGTGTTTTCAGTTTACTAATGCTGCTTTGCTCTTGCTAAATACTAAAGTAAAAACACATTGGCTGAGTTCATACTGGCAATTTGCCCCACGATAGCCACGTTTCAGCCATGTTTCCCAAGTGGATTAAAGGGGGCGTTCACACAGGCACATCTGCCTGGCGTTCCCCACCCGTAGGCAACCCATGCTGTTCCGCTTCACTCCCAGGATTAAAAGATACCTGTTGAAAGTGGTAGCAAATCCCGGAGAGTGCCTTTATTCCGCTTCATTCTGCTTCCCAGAAGTGTGAACACTCAGCCGAAAAGCCAGGAGCAACCCGCTTCTATAGTGCGCCAGTGGCTGTGTGTGGGGGTGCTCATGGGCACTCATGCGCAAAATGCACTGAAGCACACAACCGCACAACCAAGCCCCGGTGGCATTAAAGCTCCAGCCAGGCAGCCTCCTGGGAAACAGGCAAAATGGCATGTTTTGAGAAAAAAAATGTTCTTCTATTCAATTGCATGCACCTGGTGGCCTTGACGAGCTGTCTGGAGACGCTCATCTAGTTTGCAGCAAGTGTTTCTTGTGGGGGGGCTAATGTGATGGAATACATCTTGCCAACCCTTCAGCACTTCAGACAAAGGCCTGGATGGCTAGAATGAGTCAATTCCCGTAGCTCTGTGCCATGATTATTCTACCTGCTAAGCTGTTATTGATAGAATCACTGAGTGGGAAGGGATCTCCAGGGTCATCTAGTCCACCCCCCTGCACAATGCAGGAAAATCACCTATACCTCCCCACCCCACCCTGAGTGACCCCTGTTCCATGCCCAGAAGATGATCAAAACACCCTCCAGGATCTCCAGCCAAAGTGGCCTGGAGAAAAATTGTTTCCTGACCCCAAAATGGTGATCGGCATTTCCCTGGACATGTAAGAAAGGGCCACAAGAACTAAGCACTGAGGCAACCCTTCCTGACCTCCCTTCTCGTGATCTGCCTCAGTTAACAGAGTAAGCAGTGCTGTCAGTTGGCTACCTAGCCTCTGCCTGAAAACTTCCAAAGAAGGAAGGTATTCTGTCTGCTAAGCTGTTATTCAGATGACACACTGCATACCAGCACATGAGACCCTGGGTCCATCGAAGTCGGTATTGTCTACTCAGACTGACAGCAGCTCTCCAGGGTCTCAGGCTGAGGTCTTCCACATCACCTACCACCTGATCCTTTCCACCAGAGATGCTAGGGATGGAACGTGGGACCTTCAGCATGGAAAGCAGAGGCTGTACCAGTGAGCCACAGCCCCTCCCCTCCCTTCCAATAATGAAGGACAGTTTGGGGGAGCTGGGTTCTCAAAAGGGACAAAGTTATTCCTCTTGTAGAAAGAGGCATCGAGTCACAGCTGACTTCTGGCAACCCCATGGGGTTTTGAAGGCAGAGGATGCTCAGAGACGGTTTGCCATTGCCTTCCTCAAGTACTCGAAGGGCTTGTCATATAGAGGATGGTGCGGAGCTGGGTTCCCTCTAAGATGAGTTAGTGCTAGCTAGCTTGCAGGTTTTTAGCCCCCCGCCCGCACATTTTTGTCTTAGCTCAGGAAGGATGGCTCCAGAGCAACCTGATTCATGCACTAGCCAAATGGCTCACTCACAGCTTTAATGCCAGTTGCTCATAAAATAGAAGTTTTGCTCACAAGATTCCACAGCTTAGAGGGAACATTGCTCACAGGGTGTCTGCTGTGGGCAGGGGAGGGGAGGGGAAGGGAAAGGAGTTTGTAAGCCATTCTGAAACTCCAAGCGAAGGGCGGGGTCAAAATCCAACCTCTTCTTCTCCTTCCTCTTCTACACACCTCCACTGGCCAAGAGGGTGTGGGGAGGCCAGCACTCTGCTCGGGTGGTGGCAAAACCTGGCATGTAGGTGCCCTGCTCCCTGTCAGGCAGACAGAATGGTTGCCCACAGAAGTGATGGTGGCCACAGCAGGGTGGGCTCCATGGCCCACCCAGGCAGGCTTCTGCAACCTTCCTCCTCTCTCCCCCATGTAGACACTCTGGAGCTCCCACAAGAGGAGAGGACGGACCATGAGGAAGATGATGAGACCGTGGTGGAGGAGGAGCCTCAACCAGGTAAGGAAAGTGACCCTGACCACATCAGGAGTCAGTGGCTAGCTCACATGGGAATGAATCATGGCGACCCTGGCACATGCTGGCCCTTCTGAGCCCCACCCATGGGGATTCAGCCCAGTGTGGCCATCCAAGGATGACTCCCCCAGAGTCAGTGCTGCTGACTCATTGCCATGTTCCCAGTCAGCTCCACACCCCACCCTGCCCCAGACCATCCCCACCGGGTGACAGCCTGAGGCCTGGAAAGGGCCCCCAGTACACCAGGGACTGGCTCGGCATTCCCCCCTCCCTGTCATCACCATAAGGCCCTCAGGAGCTGCCAGTACAGAGGGAGACTGAACCCCATGTCATGGGAGTCAGGACACAGCAGGTGGGTGACTGTGCGTGGGAAGGCATGCGGTACAGGGTTCCTGAGGCCTTGGAATATCCTGGCAACCAGGGGTCACAGTGGCTGGCCCACAGAGCCATGGCTCCCTGAGGAGGGTTTGCATCATCACAGGCTGGTGTGCCATGAGGCCAACACCCCCTGGGGCACACTGGCTCATCAGTGCAGGTGCAATGACTGAAGGTCTCCCATCCTCTTTCCACAGACATGCCATCTGGGGCCATCCTCGCACAACTGTCTCCAAACTCTTGTATGGCCATCAGCAGACCGAGGAGGCAGCAGGCCTCAAACCTGCAGAGGGTGGGTGAGCACCTCCTGGAGCAGTCAGCATGGAACCATGAGGCCATGCTGGCAAATGCCCAGCAGGAGCACGAGGACTACCACAAGCAGATGTGTCGCTCACGGGAGGAGGAGCAAGGGGCCACGGTGGCCATGCGCGACATCATGCATTCAATGCTTGACACCTTGACCCAGATAGCTGCATCCTTGGCATGGCCACATGCTGTGGACCCAGGCCCAGGATGCCACTGTACCGGGGGGCCCCCAAGGCAGCAGTCAGGAGTTGGGAGAGTTGCCTGTCATGGCCGCGGTGGTGCCTCGAGGAGAATGGTGGCACGCCGGAGTGGGAGACCGTGCCCCCATAACAGGGGCCCCTACTCACCACCGAGCTGAAGCCAGCACAAACACCCCTGGCCAGTCTGTGGATTGTCATGCCATGGGCAGCATGGGGTGCACCTGATGTCTGGCCACAGCCCCCTAGCTCCAAACTAGAGTCAGGGCAAATGTTCCCGCTAAGCTGTGGAGACTTGTGAGCAAAAATTTGACTTTGCGAGTGACTGGCCGGAGTGTGAGCCAGAGGCTCCAAAACAGTGAGCTAGCTCACACTAATGCAGCTTAGAGGAAACAGTGGTCAGGCCCCCCCCCATTTGCATGGGGGACCCGGGCCACCATGCACCCCTGAAGGAAGGGCACTGAATACAGTGGGTTTTTTTCCCCCAAAACACATTTATGGAACAGTCAATTGTGGTGTGGGGAAAACTGGGTAAATAAACATAATTGCATGTCTGTGGCTCGGTGTGTCAGTCCCTTCTTCAGGGGCACAGTGACGGCCCAGGAACACCAAGGGCACACATGGGCATCTGGCCCCCTGGGTGCCCCCCACCCGTCTTGGCTGCTGTCAGTGGGCAAGGCCTCAGTGTCCACGCCCTCCATTCTGGGTGGCTGGCCCTGAGCCGCACTGAGCCTGTTGATATCCCTGTGCATGCGCCGCATGGCTTGCTGCTGGATGGTGAGGAGGTGGACCATGCGCTGGACTGTCGGAGCAAGGCAAACATGGCACAGGTCAGCCACCCTGTCTTGCCATGGGTCTCCCCCGCCAGACACCCCTGTGTGGCATGGGCATGGACCCTTGATTTCTGGAAGTGGCCCCCTCTCCAGGACCCACTGCTAGTGACCACTGTGGGTTGTCCATGGCCACTAGCCTGCTGGCCAAGGCAGCCAGGGGGCAGGGGGTTCATGTGGAGAGCCGGCAGCATGGCCCATCTTTCGCAGCCATTGCCACCTACTGTGCCCACAGCCTGGATGAAGGAGGGCCCCACTCTTACTGGTCTGGCTGACCTCTGGGATGGCCATCCAGGCTCCCCCACCCACACATGCTGGCCCCTCTGACACATTGGACATCAGTTGAAGGGGCGGAGGAAACAGCAGGGGTGTTTGGTGTGGTGGCCAATGAACCTGGGGTGCCATGGATGCCAGGCCCCTCTCCCCAAGAGGGGTTCTCCCACCCCTGTCCAGGGCAGGAAACACAGCTGCAGGTGCCTTATGGGGCTCCACCCTGGGGTCAACCATTCAGGAAGGCCACGTATGTGCTGGCACAGTGGCCCTGGCCACCACTCCTCCATCCCACAGTACCCGGGGCCAGAGAATTCCCTCCCCCACCATGTCTGGACCGGCTGGACTCAGGACGACCGTGGCAGTGTTGGGACACCATGTCTGCATGTGGGGATGCTCGGCCATCTCCCTGCCTGTATGTGCTGTGGCTCCGCCCTTGCAGTGGATGGCTGGAGCGGGTGTTTCCCTAGGAGTCCACATCCTACCACGGGAAGCTGACAGCTCAGTAGGGGTCGGTCTGGAGTGGAAACCAGGATCATGGCGGGTGTGAAGGGGAATCCTATGGGAGACAGTGGGGAGACAGAAGGGGAGGGCCTGACACATTCACTGTCTGAGGCATGACACTGGTACTTGACTGCTGGCTGAGAAGGCTGCCCTCACGCCTGTCTACCATGGCACACTCCAATGCATTGCTCAATGCCATGCAGACACTGTGAGGGCGGCATATGCCCTTCA
The DNA here is from genome assembly GCA_029375565.1 of Gekko gecko. Taxonomy (NCBI): domain Eukaryota; kingdom Metazoa; phylum Chordata; class Lepidosauria; order Squamata; family Gekkonidae; genus Gekko; species Gekko gecko. The sequence continues at coordinate 68,365,647 of JAPDNY010000004.1, read as the reverse complement.
GGCTGAGGCAAGGCTGCTGAGGTACCATGGCAGGATGACTGAAAGGCCCTTGCTCAACAGCCAGCCTGCCTCTCCTGGCCATCTATCCAGTTGTCTGGACCCCCCTCCATGTGGGGCAGCTGCCCCACACCTCCCCACGCAGGCATTCCCCAACATCTCCTGTCAGCACAGGGCTCTGCTCAGCCGCAGGGGATGGATCCCGGCTCCCAGTCTATGCCTGAAACATTCCCCGCAGCCCATGCTGACAACCACTGAACTGATGTGCATGCCATGTGGTGACAGAGACAGAATGGAAGAACCGTAGGGAATCCGATGCCAGATCAGACCAGTGGCCCATCCAGTCCAACACCCTGTCACACAGTGGTCAAACATCCCAGGTGCCATCAGGAGGTCCAGCAGTGGGGGCAGGACACTGGAAGCCCTCCCACTGTGCCCCTCCCCCAAGCACCAGGAATGCTGAGCATCACTTACCCCAGAATCCCTATCCATACCTAATGGCTACTAGCCACAGAGGGACCTCTGCTCCATATGTGTGTCTACTGCCCTCTGGAAGCTGTCCAGGCTTGCAGCTGCTACCCCCTCCTGTGTCACTGAATTCCATGTTCATCAGTCTTTGGGTGGGGAAGAAGCTCCTGTTACCCCTTCTAACCTGATAGCTCAGCAATGTCATGGGGCGGCCAGGACTCCCTGTTCAGTGAGACAGGCAGGCAACTGCCTTTCCCTGCCTGCTGTTTCCCAGGCATACTGCTGGTATTCAACCAGGCACAAGCCCCTGCTGTCACTCCTTCCAGCTTCAGAGCCCAAAGCGCCCCAACCCGTCCCCATAGGAATAGTTAAGAAGCACCCCACTCACCAGGGACACGTCACTGCTTTCATGAGGGCTGGTCCCCCTGCTCCCAAAGGCCCTCAGAAGCCTAAAACGGGGGGGGCGCTTTCCATGGGGTGGGATGCCATCCCAATCTTCCAGGGCCGCAAAGAACGTGGCCTTCTCTCTTTTAAATTTCGCTCTGCACTTGACTGCTGAGCGAGGATAGCCTGCCTGGGTGAGCACTTCCATGGCCCCACCAAAGCAGCCCAGGGTCTCTAAATGGGTGCTGGCCATGACCCTCCGGCCGCCTTCAAGGTCATGCAGGGCCCTAAGGAGGAGCTCTACCCCATCTTCCATCCAGTAGACCCCAAGCCATGGCAGCTCCATTTTTCAGGTCATGGAGAGGCGTTTGGGCGGGGAGGCATTCAGGCAGAGGGGCGTTAGGGTGGCGACGTTGCCAGGTCATAGAGAGGCATTTGGGCAGGGAGACATTTGGGTGGGGAGGCTCCCATGAGCATGCTCAATTGGCCCGGGATGCCACGTCAATGCCTACTGGCATTTGTGCAGTCTAGAGGGAGTATTGCCTGTGAGGTAGGTGGGGCTAACAAGCACAAAAGGGTTAAAATAAGAGATATTGGGGGCAATGTGGCTATCTGCTCACAAGGAAAGTGGGAGGCAGAATGGAGGATGTAAATGGTCCTGTTCACATATCACAGTGAATGTATGTACAGCTCTTTTGAGAACTGCTCTGGAGGTCTCTGGAGCCATCCTTCCTGAGCTAAGATGAAAATGTATGAGCTGGAGGCTGAGGAAACACTTCTCATCAGATACAGCTAACATCTAGCAACTGTTTTGGGTACTACAGGAGACATAAGACTCCCCTCCCCCCAAGAGAGGTACATATGGGTTGCTGTATTATCTCTGGTGAAACAGGTCATATAGGTTTTCTCCACTGCCTCAAATTCCTACAAGACATGCTTGATAGCACTGAAACAGAAGAAATGGATGTGCACCTCAGCCTTGTTACCTCTGTTGCTGCATCTTCAGTTGTGAGACCTTGCTAAAGGTTATAATACACCACAGGTCTGATCCAGCAGGGCTCTTCTGATGTTTGTTTGTTTTTTCCATGTGTGAGTGTGTGTGCCCCTGGAAGTTATGATGACCTCTGGTGACTGACCCCTACTGGGGGCCTGGAGGATATTCAGAGAGGTGGCTGAATAAAGCCTGCCTCCGCCTCCCAACTGCTGGTATTCCAAGGAGGGCTCCCATCCAAGTATTTAGTGTGCCATCTCCTACAGACACAGCTTGGGCAGCTTCTACAGGCAGAGATGTTCTGCAAGGTTATCTCCCAGAGACCGTGTCAAGCTTTTTTCCAGAGGCAGGAGAAGAGATTTCTGTTCCTTCAGGCTTCTCAGAATTCAGACATGAGACTTCTGAGATGTTTGGCCCAGAGAGTTATATGTACAGATGTGCCCAGAGAGTTATACATAGCATGCAGATCTTTTCCCCATCTGTTGACATTTTCAAGATGGATCCTAAAATGCATTTATGTTTGGAAATTGGTGGGCACACGGGGGTGGGAGGGGGAGGAGGTATCCTTGCCTAGTCTGCAGAAAAAGCTGGGGCTGGCCCTGGGGCCAGGGGTGGTCCATGGGAGGCCAGGGCCAGCTCTTGCTTTCCAGCCCTTGACCTCAGGAATTGAACGTCCCATTCCATGTCACTCTGCACGTCTTGTTCATTGCTATAGGTGGGAGATTTTGGCAGGAATGTTACCTGGGATCTACCCCACAGGGTAGAAGGGAACTTTCTGAAGCTGCCATTTGCAACAGTACTCTGGAGATCAGCTGTCAATGCAGCCTTTTGCCAAGCCTACCTATGAGTCAGGGTAACCTTAAGAGCCTGACTCCTGGAATTCCACACACCACCCAAAGGAAGCAGCCCATTACCCAAAGACCTTGAGGTCTCAACTGATTGCCACTTAATGAGGTGGCAATGGACTGTGCTAAAAGGAACGGTGGGATAGCCCTCCGGAAACAAAGGGAAACTCTTGCAGGGCCACTGGAAATCATGGGAGCCACGAATGGCCACTGACTTGCATGGCCTCCATTGAACTCCATTACAGCTCGAGGAGAGCTGGAAAGTGAGTACAGACTGGATTTCCCATGATGGTCTCTGGGCCCACATAGAGTAATCTGAGGCTGGAAGGAGGGCCCAACCTTTGAATGACAGCCTGTAGGAGCAACAGCAGTGTTCTCTGACTGGGACGAGAGGCCCCAGAGTGGATTGACAGCCCCTGGGGGTGGCAGCACTGCTCTGTGACTAGAAAGATAGGCCCCAGAGCAGAAGCTGATCCGCATTCCACCAGCCACCCGTGGCCACTGACCTCCAGTGGAACCTGGCTGGCAGGCCAGTGGATGTCCCATTGGTGGGCCAGACCACTGCTGGCCCTATCTGTGGGCACCCCCCACTCCACCCAGCCAGGGAACCAGTGCCAAATGAACTGGCCCATGTAGTCAGGTGGCAGGGTGGAGATTGAGAGACTCATACACAGACAGCCACAGTGGCTCATTTTCTTTATTGAATCCATAACATTGATGGGTGCTGGGCCACTGGTTGGGGGTGGGGAAACCATGGCAGTTGGCAGGGAGTGTGACTGACCCCTACTGGGGGCCTGGAGGATATTCAGAGAGGTGGATGAATAAAGCCTGCCCCTGCCTCCTGACTGCTGGTATTCCAAGGAGGGCTCCCATCCAAGTATTTGGTGTGTCATCTCCTACAGACACAGGGTGAAGCCACAGACTACCTCTGGCAACATCTCATCATCGTTGCTGCCTCAGCAGCCAAGTGGCTATCGCCTCCTGCATCGCACTCCCCTCTGCCCGGTTTGCATCGTCGATCCTCTGTACTGGTGGCCTAGCCCCTGGCACCTGGGCTGGCACCTCATCCATGTCACGCCTGATGATGGCGTGGCCCCACTCCTCGCAGATATTGTGGAGAATCACACAGGCTGACACTACTGGCGTGCAGTTTGCCTCCTGGACATCAAGCATCAATGCCAGGTGATGCCAGCATGACTTCAGATGGCCAAAGGCATGCTCCACGACATTCCTGGTACATGCATGTGCCCTACTGAAAACAGCCTGTCAGGGATTCAGAGCACCCATGCACAGGGTGACCAACCATCTTCTGGATGGGTATGCGGCATCACTGAGGATAAGGGGGGGCACCAGAATGCCCTCTATGGCAGCTGTGGGGTTCCCAGGGACAAAACCCCCTGCATCCATGGCCCTGCAGAGGTGTGACTGCCTGAATACATGGGCATCGTGGTCCTGGCCACCGTGGCCCACACAGATGTCAGTGAATCTGCCCCAATGGTTGACAATCCCCTGGAGGATGATAGAGCAGAACTGCTTCCAGTTGAAAAAGGCATGTGCCTGGCCAGGCAGTGGCTTGATGGGGATGTGGCAGCCATCCACAGCCCCGATGCACTGGGGAAAGACCAGTGCCATAAACCCATTCATGACCTGTGGGGCACAGAGGCTTTGGGTTAGGACAGCAGGTGTTTGCCATTGTGTGGCTCACAAGCCTGTTTCTGCCTTCCCACCCTGCCTGGTGGGGCTATTTCCATCTGCTACATGCCACCACCACTCCCTGAATTCACACTGCCTTCCTAGGGGGACAGTGAGACCCCTCTGGCTGACCCCCCAACCTTTGGAAGTTGCCTCCACAGTCTTTGGGCACCCTCTGGAGAGTTGGCAACCCCACCAATTTGGGCCCGTTTGGGTTCCGTGGCCTCCCTCTGCCCCGGTAATGCGCTCAGCAGAAGGACTAAGTGGTCACGGCACACTAGGCTTCCTTAACTGCAGAAGGAAGATGTTTCTCAAATATTTCCAGGCTAGGCATGGGATTCTACGCAAGCACTTTCAGAGGGAGATGGAGAGAGTAGATTCATACTCAGAGTCTTGGAGTGGCTTACAAACTCCTTTCCCTTCCCCTCTCCACAGCAGACACCCTGTGAGGTAGGTGGGGCTGACAGAACTCTGACAGAAACTGCTCTTCATCAAGGATAGCTGTGCCAGAGCTTGAGACTGACCCAAGGTCACATCAGCAGCTGCAACTGGAGGAGTGGGGATTCAGACCCTGGTTTCCCCAATTAGAACCTCCACTCAGTGAATGTAGCAAAGCCAGACACAGGTTTGCAAAGTGTTTGGATGAGACTCGATAAGCGCTATGGATCATCAACAGCTGTTGAGACTGCACTCATGGGGAACTTGAAGAAATTTTCCCCAATAATGGCCAAGAACCCTGAGAAGCTATGGACCTTGGCCGATCTCCTTGAAAACCTGCAGGTGGCCAAAGAGAATCCCGCCTTATCAGGGCTCACAAGTCTTGACCAATGCACAGCACATTTGGAGATCAAGGAGAAGTTACCCCCTCTGCTGCAGGATAAGTGGAGCAAAGCAGTGGCCAGTTACAAGGCTGCCTATCAGGGTAGGTACCCTCCATTCTCATACCTCTTAAGTTTTGTCACAGAGGCTGCAATGGTCCATAACGATGCCCAGTGTGGATGGTCTATGAACTGCTTAGACTCTCGCATTGAGAAAACACCTCTATGAGAAACCAGAGTTAGGACAGCAATGTCTGCAAGGAAGACAGAACTATCTGATACCCCAGCAAAACCAAAAAGGGAGAGGCCTTTGGAGTGGAAGGCAACGAAGCCAACCAAGCCAACAGAGCTGGTTTGTCTGTTTCACAAGAAGCCACACCCACTGAACAAACGCAGAGAGTTCAGAACAAAACCATTGGAGGAGCGGAAGGCTTTGATCAGGGAGTACTAGTTATGTTTCAAGTGCTGCAAGGCCAAGGACCACATAGCTAAGGACTGTGCAGCTGTCGTCAAGTGTTGAGTGTGTGACAGCAACAAGCACCCTGGTGCCTTGCATCCGGACTCTGATCTGCCACAGCAACCTACGCCTAGCTCCTCTACCACGACAACCTCTGCAGACATATTGAATACTCCTACCCAGCCCGTTGGTGCCCACTGCACTCAGGTTTGCGGTACCAAGACGAGTCAAAGGTCCTGTCATCAGATATGTCTTGCCAAAGTTTTCTCCACAGGTCATCCGGAGAAGGCTGCAAAGATGTATGTCATCTTAGATGGACAAAGCAACCAGTCCTTACTCAGCCCAGCATTCTTCGAGCTATTCAATCTACAGGGTGAGGAAGTTCAATATACTCTCAAGACATGTGCTGGTGTCCAGCGCATGGTGGAGAGGATAGCCATTGGGTTCCAGATTGAATCACTTGATGGCGAAGCCCAGTTCCCCCTGCCATCATTGTTGGAATGTGATGCTCTACCAGATGACCATGACCAGATCCCCATGCCAGATGTCGCATTCCACCATCCTCATTTAGCACCTATTGCAAGTCAACTTCCTGCTCTGGATCTCAATGCAGAAATCCTGCTCCTGTTGGGAACAGACATTCCCGATCTACTAGCCGGTCACAATCTGCTCAGAGGACCTCCTGGAACACTGCATGCCCAGAGACTAGAGCTGGGATGGGTCATAGTGGGGAAAGTGTGCATAGATTGCCTGCAGATGCCAATTCATATGAGCGTCTTTGCCACAAGCATCCTAGACAATGCGTGACCCTCCCACCTGCAGCCATGTCCAGAACATTTCACACTGATTGAAAGGGACTCTGGCTTGGGAGCTACAGTGTTCCAGATGACAAAGGGTGACAATGAACCCGCTCCATCTATAGAGGACAAACAGTTCCTGCAGCTGATGGACAAAGGGTTCAGGCAAGAAGAGTCTGGAAGTTGGGTGGCTCCGCTTCCTTTCTGCATGCCTAGGCAGCGTTTACCCAACAACCACAAACAGGCCCTGTCTTGCCTCAGCACCTTGCGCAGGACTCTAGAAAAGAAGCCTGAGATGAAGGTACATTTTGTGGAATTCATGGACAAAATGCTTCAAAACAAGCATGCAGAACTTGCACCTCCTCTGAAAGAAGGTGAGGAATGTTGGTATCTCTCGTTCTTTGGAGTATACCATCCACAGAAGCCAGGTCAGATTTGAATGGTTTTCGATGTCAGTGCACAGTTCCAAGGTCTTTCACTGAACAGGATCCTCCTCACAGGGCCTGACTTGACTAACAGCCTACTTGGTGTGCTCATCTGCTTCAGGAAGGAAGCCATAGCTGTCATGGCAGACATCCAGCAGATGTTTTACTCCTTCCTCATCAGAGAAGACCACTGCAACTACTTGTGATTCTTGTGGTTCAGCGATGAACAACATAGCCAGCAAGTCACTGAATATCGCATGAGGGTGCATGTTTTTGGAAATGGCCCATCACCTGTGATCGCCAACTATGGGTTGCACCAAACCACACGTATAGGAGAAGAGAAGTATGACCTGGACGCTAGACGATTTGTGGAATGAGACTTCTATGTCGACGATGGACTGAAGTCTGTACCCACTCCAGAGGAAGCCATAGACTTGTTGAAAAGGATGCAGAAGATGTTAGCTGCAGCAAACCTTAAGCTGCATAAAATCGCATCCAACAGTACACAAGTATTGACAGCATTTGACCCAGAGGATCATGCCAAAGGTCTGAGGGACCTATATCTGGGTGACGATGCTTCCGACACCCCCCTCATCCAATGCAGCCTCAGTTTAAGTTGGGACATAAAGAGGGACACCTTCACCTTTTCAGTGCCAGCTTCAGAAAAGCAGTTTACCAGATGAGGTGTTTTGTCAATTGTGAACAGCCTGTTCAATCCTTTGGGGTTTGCAGCTCCAGTGACAATCCAAGGGAAGCACCCATTACACACACTCTCCCAGGGAACCAAAGACTGGGACGAACCTCTTCCTCTTGACCAGAGACAAGACTGGGAAGCATGGAGAGACTCCCCTGGCAGTCTACAAGGCATACATCTATTCCCTACTTATGTTCCAATCTCACCAGCCGCTGCCTCCCGCAGAGAACTGCACATCTTCTCAGATGCATCAACCAAAGCGATAGCAGCAGTAGTGTACCTCAGGGTCACTGGCGGGGAGAGTCGTGTCCATGTGGGTTTCGTCATGGGAAAGGCTAAGATAGCACTACAACAAGGTCACACTATTCCAAGGTTGGAACTGTGCGGTGCTGTGTTAGCCATGGAGTTGGCAGGCATGATACAGAGAGAAATGGACATCCAGTTTGAAGCCACGACCTTCTACACAGACAGCAAAGTGGTGCTAGGTTACATACACAATCAGAGTCAGCGATTCTACGTGTATGTGAGCAACAGAGTGGAACGCATCAGGCAGTTTTCACATCCTGAGCAGTGGAAATATGTTCTCACGGATCAAAATCCTGCAGACCATGCAGCGCGCTCTATCCTAGCATCCCAGCTAGCTGAATCCATCTGGCTAAAAGGCCCTGACCTCCTCCTCCACCCAGACAGAACTTTGCAACATGAGGAGGAACACCAGGAGCTCTTAGACCCAGATGAGGTACAGCCTCAAGCCGCTTGCATGGCAACAAAGATGGAGACGAGATACTGTCTACTGGAGGTATGACACTTCAAACGCTTCTCCCGTTGGACACCACTTGTCCTTGGAATAGCACATATCATCCACTACTTGTATCGCTGGAAGACTGAGCTGACCTGGGTAGATGAACAACGTGGGGCAGAGAAGCTAATCCTATGCAGTGTGCAATGTGAGTCCTATTCACAAGAGTTCAAGTGTCTTAAAAAGGAGAGATCAATACCAAAGACCAGCCCCCTCTTCAGATTGAGCCCCTTCCTTGATGATGATGGGCTACTCTGAGTAGGGGGACACTTGAATAAACCTGATGTGGTACCAGCAGTGATGAATCCGATCATTCTCCCAGCTCAACAGCACATCACCCTCCTGCTAGTGCAACACTACCATGAAAGGGTCCATCACCAAGGACGGCATCTCACAGAAGGAGCCATCAGGGCAGCAGGCCTGTGGATTGTTGGATCGAAGAGATGCATTGCTGTGGCACTTCAGAAATGTATACAGTGTCATAAACTCAAGGGGCTCTATCAGCAGCAGAAGATGGCTGATCTACCACCATATCATCTCAGTACAGTACCTTTACCAACGTAGGCCTCGATGTGTTCGGACCCTGGAGTGTGGTGACATGCAAAACTGGAGGAGGTCAGGCCAATAGCAAGCATTGGGCTGTGCTCTTCACGTGCCTGAGTATCCGAGCTGTCCACATTGAGGTGACTGAGTCCATGGATACCTCCAGCTTCATAAATGCCCTTAGGAGATTCCTTGCCATATGTGGGCCTGTTAAGCTACTCAGGTCAGACTGTGGCACAAACTTCATAGGTGCATGCAGGGAGCTGGGAATACACAGAAGCACTGACCTTGATCCCATGCTCAGCAATTATCTGAGTACCCAGAACTGTTCATGGATATTCAATCCTCCCCATGCCTCACACATGGGGGGGGGGAGCGTGGGAGCATATGATAGGCATTGCACGAAAGATAATAGATTCCATGCTGGCAGGAACACCTTCCCTCATGCACAAGATGTTGTCTACTCTTCTAGCGGAAGTCTCTGCCATCATCAATGCCAGGCCTCTGGTTCCAGTGTCTTCAGATCCCGAGAATCCAACCATCCTGACACCAGCAACCTTGCTCACACAAAAGACAGGCAAATGGCCAGCACCTCAAGGGACCTTTGTGGCCAAGGACATGTTCAAACAGCAGCAGAGGCAAGTTCAACTCCTTGCAAACACCTTCCGACTTTGCAAAGCTGACGCAAGTGGGAAAAGGACAAGCCTAACCTGCGGGAAGGAGATGTCGTACTGATGAAGGAGAAAGATGTGCCTCGCAATTTGTGGCTCATAGGACTTGTGGATCGGGCCTTGCCTGGCAAGGATGGACTGGTCCACAAGCTCGAAGTCTGTGTCGTCACACGTGATGGCCCACAGGACTGCCCCTGGCTGACCAAGACTTTCACCAGACCAATCACTGACGTGGTCCTGCTTTGCACCAAAGAAGAACTTAAAGACTGAAGACTCAAGTTTTGCATGCCTTAACTTTCTGTCAAGAACATAGTCAGCAGTGTAGCATGCCAATTATGCATAGTTATAAGGCTTCTTTAGCAATGCATGTGGGTAGTGGAACCCATAGGGTTCCAGGCGGGAAGTGTGCTGCCTCAGTCAGTGTTAACTGTAGTTTAGTAAAACTGCTGTGTATCTTTAAGAGTAGTTGCACTTGGGAATTGTAGTTCTCAATTAGGGGTCCCAGAAGCTCCCCTCTGACTGGCTCATTAAGGGTAATTTCCTGAGCTCAGAGACACGAAGATAGGAGTTTATTGCTCTCTTCCATTTTCTTTGTCTATCGTAATCACAAGGAGAGAGGGAGACTCATCTTCTTCTCACCACATATCCATAGAATTGACCTAGTTCTCAAAGATGTAACTTCTCTATCCAGCTATCAGCTTGATTGTGAGTAAATGATCTACTGAATGCATGTGAAGTTAAATAAAGATGATTTAAGCTCTCTTCCGTGGTCATGCGTTGAGTCACACCTAGAAGGCGTCAGGTCAGCTACAGCTCACGCCAGACAGGACATGCATATTTGCTAATAGCACGGAAAAAACTATGCTTCTCAGTAAACCAAAAAGGTGACTAATCTTTAATGGTGGAAGATGACCAGACGTGATTATGCCAACCACCCAAACCATCTCTGAGTTCCAAAGACCAACCCGGGCTTCGACAGCAGCACTACCCTTGTCATCTGGAAGCTCCACAAGATTAGAAAAATTAGAATGCAGAGAAGCAGAGGCAACTAAAGAAAACAAATAACTTTAGAACTAACATTTCTGTATAAAAAGAGAGAGATAAGTATCAGGCAGGAAGACAGGAGTACAAAGAACTTAAGAAGAAGAAGGAAGGAAGACTGAGAATTGCATTTGGGGGCTAGAAAAAGAAAATGACATTTGGCAGAAAAAATGCAATGACCCACATCCCTATCTGACTAGCTTTCCCATATGTTGCCCCCATAGGAGTTTCTTCTCTTGACTACTAGACGTTGCATCTTCCAACCAAAAAAAAAAGTTATTGGGACCTAGAACAGAGCATTATATCTTGCTGCAACCATTTTATACCTTGCTACAGCTTGAATGCATTTATAAAATCTTTTCAATGAGGACACAACTTTTCTATTCCAACTATTAACTAAGCAATCAGCAAAGTTCATATCCTAGCCTCACAGCCAGCTGTGCATATGTTTAATTTTGCAAGAAAAATGTAACCCCTATGGAACTCAGCTTTGCAAATAACATCCTTTTTGCAAGAAGAAACCCTATGGGGTAATTCTATAAACAGGAGAAGGAATCAACCGGTGTACGAACATTTTGACAGCAAATAGCATGATGTCCTACAACTTATTTCCTTTTTATTAATGTGTGGGAGAGACCTGGAGTATTATGCATTTTGTAAATGCTGTGAATAGAGGCTTTAACCAGGCTTAACTGCTTCATAATTAATTCCTATGAGAGCATGCTCAAGCTTTTCCCAGAAGCAGAGAAATGAAGAAGCAGGAATTTTTGACCAGGCAATGAAAATTAAAGAGGCCTTTTGCAATGGTACTCTGGGTGGCTAAGGCTGCAGAAGCAGTGAGCTGTTTGTCCACTAAATATTGATAAAAAGATTTTCCCAGGTTTCACTGTTGGGAAAGTTATAAATGAGACATAAGAGGAAAGCTTAAGTTGCCAGTTAAATGGGGGGGGATGCACACTAGAGAAAAGCAATTTATGGTTCACACCATATGCACATGATGAACCACAGAAGGGAGGATTAACCTTCTCAGAAATATAGGTACAACATAAATGAAAGAATAGAGAACAGAATAGACAAAAGGCTGAATCTTTGTCAAGACAGTTTAAATAAAGAATGATTATTAGTTACACTTCTTGCACAGTTCCAAATACAAGATGTGTTGCTTTAGTTTACAAGAAAATCTCTTTCTTGTGAAGGCAGACCAGTGGTCCAGCCATGATGGGCTAGGAGGGGCACTAAGGGAGATTATCAACAAGTCCCTCATGGAGTGCCCTAAAGTCCCTAGTGCCCTAAAGAAGGCGGTGGTCCGCCCCTCCTAAAAAAAGCCTTCATCAGATCTGACTGAATTGGCTAATTACTGGCCAGTATCCAACTTGCCCTACATGGGCAAATTCATTGAGAAGGCGGTGGTGAATCAGCTGCAGGTTTTTTTGGGTGACACTTCCATATTAGACCCCTTCCAGTCTGGCTTCTGACCTGGCCACGAGACAGAGAAAGTCCTGGTCACCTCACAGATGATGTCTAGTTTCTCCAGAGGCATCTGGATTGAGGCGGTGTGGCAGAGTTGATGCTGTTAGACCTGTTGGCGGCATTCGACACAGTTGACCATCAACTACTGATCCACCACCTCGCTGACACCAGGATTCAGGGGTTTGCCTTGCAGTGGCTCTTCTAATTTCTTCAGGGTTGGGGACAGAAGGTAGCAGTTGGGGAACAGCTATCCGGAAGGTACCCACTAATTTGCAGAGCGCCCCTAAAAGTAAAAATCAAGCCTTCAGGTAGAAGCCATCTATAGCTAATCATATTATTTCTCAACAATATTGCCAGTTCAGAGTATTCTTTGCTCTTCTCTCTAACTCTCCACGGGATCTCTTTCAAGACATTAATTTCGATATCCTTCATCATCAGTGGTGAAGCATTCACTTCCTTCAATATCTTGTCTCTAACCACCCTCTTATAGAACCACACTTGTACTTCTCTTGGGAGCTGAAAACGTCTTGCATAAGCTGAATTCATTCTGAAAGCCATGTCAATTTCCTGCATAATTTTCTCCACCTCTTCTATATGCATATGTTCCACCAAAAGTTTTGCCATTTTCTCATTGAGAGCTTCATTCTTTTTTTCCAGGACATTTTGAAATTGCAAAACAAATGTTGCCTTCCCTACCTGAAGTCTCATAACATCTTGTTCCAGGGTGTTCTGTCTTTCCTCCTGCTGACTAAAAATCCCTTACAGTGTGAGTAACCTGAGGAGGTTCTTTTGTCTATGGATTGTTTCCTGAGGAGGTACTTTTGTGTGTAGAATGGCTATTGAAACTCTAATCTTATCTGTTGTGCTATTGTCAGCTGTAGAGCATTTTGTGTTTTTCAGGACAGGAAACCTTGCCGTATTTATTTTTAAACTCTCTTCTTTCCTGTTGAAGTTGTGTTTATGTTTATGAATTTCAACGGCTTCCCTGTGTAATCTGACATGGTAATTGGAAGTGTTGTCCAGTCTTTGAGTGTTTTGAAACCAAATGTTGTGTCCTGTTTGGGTTAGGCTATGTAAAGCTCCTCCATTAGCATGTTCATAGCCTGGAGAACTAGTACAAGATAATGACTCAGCCCTACCCCACCTTCCAGGGTAGATATAAATTACCTGCCTACTATTTTTATGCTCACCCTGACACAGAGAGTACTACATCTGTCTGTGTTATACCTCTGAGGATGCCAGTCACAGCTACTGGCGAAATGTCAGGTCCTACAATGCCAAGACCACGGCCACACAACCTGGAAAATCTACAGCAACTAATGAACTCTGGCTGAGAAAGCCTTTGACAACATATTGAAGTTCAGAATGTTTTTGAAGATGACCTTCTCACAATTAACTACCAAAAAACTAAAATTGTAGCCTTTGGGAGTAGATCAAAACCCAGGAACTGGGCCCGACATTTTGAGGAGGACTAAATTTTAAAAAGTCTTTTTTAAGCCGAAAAAGCACTGGAAAAAGTTTTAAAAGTGGCGATTTGGCTTGCAGATTGTTAATACAAAGATTGATTAGCCCGGAAGTCGCTTCCAAGATGGATTTGAGATCAAGACCAAGAGCTGCCTCATCACCCAGTCCAAGAATGACTGCAAAGGAAAAAAAAGAGTGGCAGGCCGCAATAGAAGCGATGGAAAAACGGATGACTGAAGTGGTGCAGAGTTTGGGAAAGCAAATAGAATCACAGCTACAACAACAGTTGCAACAACAACTGCAATTACAATTGGAGCAAATAGAGCAAGTACAAGTCCAAATACAGAAAAAAAATATGGAAGAATTAAAAGAACTGGTACTAACAGAAGTGGCAGGGATAAAAAAAGAAACGGAAGAAGTTAAAAAAGAGGTCAAAAGTCTGGTGACAAAATCAGAAGAAATGGATCAGAAAGTTAAAAGAACCCTGTTAGAAAGTACAAGACTGGAGTCCATGATGGAATACAGAGCCACGCAGAATCATCTGAGACTGAGAGGGATAGAAGAGGAAGAAGATCAGGATTTACGGGCTCTAGTAATTAATACATTGACAACTTACATAGGGGAAGATGTTAGAGATTTGGATCCAGACTTTGATCTGATTTACAGAGTAAACTCAGCTTATGCTAAAAGAAAGCAATTACCCAGAGATGTGATTGTTCAATTTGTGACCACAAAAATGAAGGAAGACGTTTTCAAGAAGCAATTTACACAACCTTTGGAAATTAATGGAAAAAAAATAATAATCTTGAGAGAAATTCCGAGATCGATCTTACAAGACAGAAAGAAATTCAAGAAATTAACAGACAGATTAAAAGAAATGAATATCAGGTTTAGATGGGAGATCCCATATGGATTATCATTTGTCTACAATTCGGCGAGATTTACTCTCAAAACGGAGGGGGATATGTACAGATTCAAAGAGAACAATTTTGATGATTTTAAAGATATTTAATTCAAAACAACTATGGATTACAAATTTTTATCTTGGAACGTAAATGGACTAAATTCACCAAACAAAAGAAGATTAGTGAGTCATTGGTTAGAGAAACAAAAATGTAATATAATCTGTTTACAAGAAACGCATATTAGAAAACAAGATAATAAATACTTAATTAATAAAAAATTGGGAGAAGAATTTTATTCCTCAGCAATCAATAAGAAAAAAGGAACAGTGATATATGTTACAAAAGAATTGGAACCTAAACAAATCTTCTCAGACAAAGAAGGAAGATATATTGGCGTGGAAATAATGATGAACAGAAAAAAGACATTGCTTGTAAATGTATATGCACCCAATGGTGCAAAAGAGACTTTTTTAAGGATTTGACTGAAGAGTTGGACTGTTTAAATTATGATCAAATGGTCCTTGCAGGAGACTTCAATGGTACAGTGAACAATGTATTGGACAGAAAATCCAAAGCAAGTGGAGAGACGGTGGGAAAGTTGCCAAAAAAATTCTTTCAGCTAATGAAGCAAGAGAAACTAGAAGATGTGTGGAGGAAGTGGAATCCCAAGACAAAGGATTACACGTTTTATTCTAATAGACATAGTTCCTTTTCTAGAATTGATATGATTTGGATGTCAGAGGAGATGGCACAAAAAACTCACAAAATACAAATTTTACCGAAAACTAATTCAGATCACAACCCCTTACTTTGGATATCTACAGAAAAACCCAAACAATTATATTGGAGAATTAATGAGGACTTATTGGATCAAAAATTAATTAATGAAACTTTAAAAAAAGAAACAAAAAGTTTCTTTGAACTGAATTTAAATAAAGGTACTGATATACAAGTTGTATGGGATACATACAAAGCGGTAATGAGAGGTTTGCTTATCTCTCTGAACTCTAAAGACAAAAAACAAAAGATACAACAACAAAATGACCTTTATGAAAAAAATCGACAAAAAGAAAAGGAATTAAAGAAAAGACCAGGGAAGAAAAAGATTATTAAAGAGATCCACTTGCTGCAGGATCAATTGAATGTTCTACTAAACAGAGAATTATACTGGAATCTGAAGAAACTACAGCAAAAAGCATTTGAGGGTGCAAATAAACCAGGAAAATTTTTATCGTGGCAATTGAAAAATAAAAAAGAAAGGAATTTTATAAGTAAAATCACCGAAGATGGAAAGGATGTTATGAATTTGAAAGGCATAAAAAGAGTCTTCTTCAAATATTACGCCAAACTGTTTAAAAAGAAAGGAATTGATCAACAGAAAATTAAGAAATATTTGGAGACGATTGAAGTTCCAGAGCTGGGAAAACAAATCAAAGAGTTATTAAATGGCTTAGTAACGAAGGAAGAAGTTACAATGGCGATAGAAGATGCAAAGTTGGGCAAAGCTCCAGGTCCAGATGGTTTTACTGCAAAATTTTACAAGAAATTTAAAGAGGAGCTAACCCCTATCTTAGTACTTCTGTCGAACGAAATAAGAAAGACTAAACGGGTCCCAGATTCATGGAAAGAAGCAAATATTTCATTGATACCTAAAGAAGGTTTGGACTTAACTCAAGTTAAGAATTATAGACCAATATCGCTATTAAATAATGATTATAAATTATTTGCAAAAATAATTTCGGAAAGACTGAAAAAATATTTGAAAGACAATATAGCGGAAGAACAAGCTGGTTTCCTACCAAATAGACAAATCAGAGACAATTTAAGAGTGGTGATTGATGCAATTGAATATTATGACAAACATCCAGAAAAAGAAGTTGGATTCCTCTTCCTAGATGCGGAAAAAGCTTTTGATAATTTAAACTGGGAGTTTATGCTGCAAGTTATTGAAAAAATGGACATAGGACAATCGTTTGTAAACATGATTGTGGCAATATACTCAGAACAGAAAGCGACTTTGAATATAAATAAAGAAAGAACAGATTTCTTCCAGGTCCAAAAGGGAACACGTCAAGGCTGCCCACTATCCCCGTTGTTGTTTATTTGGATATTAGAGATATTATTGACAGCGATAAGAAAAGACAATAGCATTGAAGGACTTACAGTGAAAGGTTTTACATATAAATACAGAGCATTTGCAGATGATGTAATGTTTATGATCCAGGATCCAATTGAGAAAATACCACAATTGATGGAAAAAATTGAGGAATTTGGAGCAGTTGCGGGATTTTATGTCAATAAAAATAAAACTAAGGTGATGTGTAAAAATATGACGAAGCAAAGACAAACAGAACTTCAAGAGAAAATTCAATGTGAAGTAGTTACAAAGACTAAATATTTAGGAATTGAATTAACCATGAAAAATATTGATCTGTTCAAAAATAACTATGAAAAGGTGTGGTACAAGATTCAGCAAGACATGAAGAAATGGGATACGTTGAATTTATCACTATTGGGAAGAATCGCAACTGTAAAGATGAATATCTTACCGCGTCTGATGTTCTTATTTCAGACTATTCCAATATTAAAACAGAGGAAAGTATTGGATACGTGGCAGAAAGAATTATCCAAATTTGTATGGGCAGGGAGAAAACCAAGGATTAAAATGAAAATCTTATGTGATGCAAAGGAAAGAGGAGGTCTACAACTACCAAATTTGAGATTGTATTATGATGCCGTCTGTCTAACATGGTTGGAACAGTGGATTAACCTTGAGAATAAGAAGCTATTGGCTTTAGAAGGGCATGATAACAAGTTTGGATGGCATGCATACCTATGGTATGGAAAAGTAAAAATGGACAAATTCTTCAAACACCACTTTATAAGACGATCACTGTTCGAGACTTGGATGAAATATAGAAAATTCTTCTCAGAAGAAAGACCACTTTGGATAGTACCAGCAGAAGTGATTAATCCATATTCAAGAAGTCAAGGGTTAGATTGGCTACCTTATAAAAGTCTTTTGAAATCAGAAGGGAAAAACTTTGTGTTAAAAGATAGATCTGATGTAGAATTTGAATATGATTGGTTGAAATATAGACAGATATATGACTTATTTAAGACCGATAAAAGAGAACATGGTTTTAGAGAACATAATATGGAAATTGAAAATGTATGGCTTGAAAAGGGGAAAAAAATGATTTCTAAATTGTACAAGGTTTTATTGAAATGGTATACTGAGGATGAAGTTGTAAAAGAGCAAATGATAAAATGGGCGGTAAATGTTAATAATGAGATATTAATGGCATCTTGGGAACACTTGTGGAAAAAGTCAATGAAAATTTCAACTTGTGTAAATGTTAAAGAGAATTGTTATAAAATGATGTACAGATGGTATATGACGCCTAAAAAAATTGCTATTATAAATGAAAGTATGTCTAACAAATGTTGGAAATGTAAGAAACATGAAGGGTCTTTTTACCATATGTGGTGGACATGTGATAAAGCAGTAAAATATTGGACTGAGATCCACAATGAGTTACAAAAAATTTTGAAATGTACTTTTAAGAAAGACCCACAGATGTTATTGTTAGGTCTTAAAATGGAAGAAATAAATGTAGCCAAGAGAACACTACTATGGTACTTGATTACAGCAGCTAGACTGATTTTTGCTCAATGTTGGAAACAAGATAAAGTACCTGAAACATGGGAATGGATTAAAAAGACGTTGTTTATGGCAGAAATGGACAAACTAACAAGAAAGCTAAACAACGAAGAAGATGAAATTTTTTTGAAGACTGGAAAGACTTTCAAGAATACCTGTTGAAAAACTGGGATATTAAACGTGGTTTGATTTGTTTTGATAGTTATTAAGAAGAAAATGAAAAAGAGTTAGACTTTTGAATTGTTACCGTTAGTAAGAAAAATAAGTTTAGATGTAATGGTAAGAGAATAAGGGAGACATTAATGGGGTTGGAGCAGTGCGGGAAGCCTTGTTTTGGGGGGGAGTGGGAGAAATAAAAATGGGTATGTAGTGGTTTGTTTAAATTGTATGAACATGTGATATATCCAATAAATTGTATTTACAAAAACAACAACAACCAGGAACTGGGCAATAAATGGCCATCAGACAGAATAAGTTGATAGTTTTAAATACCTGGGTGTAGTTTTACAAGGCTCCGGTTCTAGGGTTAAGCAAAGCAAATAAGTTGCTGATCTAGGAGAAATATCCACAAATGCTATACTGAATTTTTTTCGAACTCATGGTGGATACTTTTTTCCTGCAGCCCTGAAGTTATATAAGGCCAAAACATTGGCACAGCTGCTGTATGGAACATTCTTAGGACTGCCTTCCTCATGCTTTATGCCGCAAGAAAGAGTTCAGTCTAAATTTTTAGGAGCCATTCTGCAAGTTCCTTACTGCGAATCCAATGCTTGGATATGACTGGAGTCTGGGAACCTTAGAATTGAAGCTAGAATATGTATTCTATCCATCCATATGTGGCTGACAGGTCATTTCAACACACAAGGTTTGCTTCCCCTGATATTTCAGGATGATTCCCAATCCAGTTGGCAGTTCACTATCATATTCATAGAATTGGCTTCTCACCTCAGCTACTTTTATCCTATGGATTTGAACAAGCCAAAGGGCTAATTAAAGAGTTGAGGATATCAAGTGACAATCTGACATCTCTAAGGCTTCCAAACTCCGAGTGTTGTTAAATGTCAAAAGCACCAACGAGCTGGCGATATTGACTTCAGTGGAGGAAACTAGCTAGTGCCCTAGCTAGATGTTCTGCACTTCCATCTACGGTTATTCAAGGCAGGTACAATAAAACCGCCTATTCTGTAAGGCTATGCCCATGCCTTTTAGATGAGATTGAATCGGTAGAGCATATGTTCTTCAGCAGTCTATTTCAGGAAGGCTCATCTTAAAATTATTACCCCATTAGTTGATAGGACACCTAGGCACATTAAATACAAACAAAGCAAGGCTTCACTGGCTCTTGTCAGATAAGAATGCAGAGATTACACATTCAGTTGCTGAGTTCTGTGCATTAATTCTTAGACTGCGGGAATCACATTTTAAAAGTTCTTAAATTTAGATTTCTATTTTTGTATATTATGACCATTTTCTCTCTCTCACACATATTATGCTTACTCTGTATGTTGGTCTTAAGACCATAATAATAAACTATACTATACAGTAGACTACCACTAGGAAGAGGGACCTGGCTCAAATCTCCCCCTCCCCTTTGCTTAAACTTAAACCCTAAGAGCAAAGAAAGACCTTCTTGGCCTCCTAACAGACCTAAATAATTGGATAGGGAGGGGGTTTACTGAATCGGGGTGGAGGAAGGCATCAGGGGAGGGGGAAGGCAGCCTTACCCTGCAGCTGCCTCTTAGTCACCACTAGGCCTGGAGTCCCCTCACAGATCAACCAACACCCTGCTCCCAGGGCTCCCGTTATACCAGATGGGAGCCCTCTATACCCCCCAAAATGCCTTAGCACAGCGGTGCTTGGGAGGGCAGAAATAATAAAGTGCAAGGGGTGACAGAAGGATCTCCTAAAAGTCCTGTCCCACTAGATTCCATCTTTGGGCAGATGGGGCCTCCCACAACACAACACAAGGTCCACCGCGGGCCGCAGAGCTCTACCACCAACCCCTGGTGCCCTCCAATTCAATGAATTGTCCCCAGGCCTCAAAAATGCCACAGCATGGGAGCAAACAGCCTACATAATCAGCTACATAAGCAGCCACCAAAAACTGAGCCACCCCCGCCTCGGGCCGATTAAAGATTCCCCCCCAACCTAAAAGGGGGGGCACGTCTTCGTGTGTGCATGTTGTTTTTTTAATGTGTTTGGGCAGCCGCACGTTTCAATGCGGCCCCATTGAGCAGGCCACCAACATGGCTCTGATGCTCTAGCTGCTGATGCGGCCCCGATGCGGCCCGATGCTGCAGTCGCTGATGCGGCCCCCTTGCTGCAAGCCTTGGAAGACCAGCTGAGAATGCCACAGCCGTCTCGGGGCCCACGCTGCTGCCTAAAGACCTCTGGCCACTTATGCTGTGCCACTGCCAAGACTCCAACTGCTGAGAGCTTCTCACCACTGCCGCATGCTTCTCCAGCTGACCGGTCCCTTGCCACCATGAGAGCTTCCCACTGCCGCTGCAGCCTGAAGACAAGGCCCAAAGGTAGGCCAAGAACTCTCCCATCATGCTCGAAGCTCCTCATCAGCCAAGCATGAGGCGAAGACTGCACACTGAAGTTGGGGCCAGCCATTAAAATGGTGCTGGCCCCACCCCTAAAGGACCCAACTGCAAATGCAGCCAGACTCCTCCCTCCTCTCATGGAGGCAAAGTCAGCTCCCCACAGTACACCTTTGACATCTGTGGTGGAGCCAGAATCTTTCAGCCCTCCAAAGAACTGGCAAAGTATTCTGCCCTTAATGAAAGCAGAAAAATCATGAAAGAGAAAAAATATATGGTTTACAATTCATACAGGCATTGGTATGTCAAATAATGAGGAACCAGCAAGTCAGTAGCTCCTAGAAGTAACTGAAGTTTATTTTAAAAAAACAAACAATTGCCTGCCTTTTTGGCTTGGCAAACCAAAGTACTCTGATGGGGCAGATTTAGAAGTGTGATGAGATGGCCCATACCAGAGTATCTTGGACAGCAATATGTCTTGTTTGAGTGGATGGAAAATATCTTCTGGCCTAGCTATTGCAAAACAAGTTTTGTCTACCCAAGGGCTTGTCTACACAGTGAAATCAAGCCCCAGGCTGGCTGTAGAATCTGCCTGCAGAAGTAAGTGTCTCATTACCTTGAGGAATTAACTATTTGTTGTCATGGCTCCTGTACTGGAGTGCTCAATATTGCCAGGCAGTAGTGTGGTGTTACATACTGCTTCAGATGCAGACTACTGTTCCCACCCTTCTGCCATGCATAGAAAAAGACTACAGCATCTCTAAAAGATGCCTCTGGAATACAGTGTAAGTTCTTCTGTCCTCCTGTGTAGATATAATTGGGTAGAATGTCTTCTTCAAATGTAGCATGCTGTATAATCCATTACTCCATGGTGAGGAATATGGGTTAGCCAGTGTTTTTATTCTCAACATGATGGCAAGGCAGGGGAACATCAGTCATTCGATCCCCACTGAAGTGACATCGCAAGCATTACAGTAGTGAAGTACTTTGCTGCTGAAGTTCCTGTGGCAGTATATTACTGCTGTTTGAAAGATAAGTGCAAACATTCACACTTCCATTGAATCGCAAGATCACTGAATTTGAAGAGGGAATAAAGGACTGTTGAGTCCAGGGCCCTACTATGAAACAGAAACACCCACAAACCAGCCACATACAGATGAACTTAAACCGTTGAAATTATTGTTTGTCACAATCAGACAATGGGCACATTGCATAAATAGCAGCAGCATCACTAACAGCTCCAAGAGATGAAAGCGCACATTCCGAACTATACTTTTCAGAGGAGGACAAAAAAAAAAAAGCCCCTCAAGGTTACTTTCTGTCTTTTCATTGGGTAAAATTCTTTTCCAAATCAAAATGTGGATCAACTAAACAACGAGCATGAGCAAATAACAGGACCCAAGGAATTATTCCAAGGTCATGTTACCTGGGTACAATTCATATTATCTAGCATTGTGTTCTTATAATTGTTGGTAGCAGTATACTCTCTAATCTACAGGATATCTTCTTCACAGTCCTTTCCAACAGAAACAAAGTTAAGGATTTCTAGGTAGAGACCCAAATGTACCAAAGTTATTTCCCCAAGACAGGTTTCTTTCTTTCTTTCTTTTTTTTTTTGAATAAACTCTCCTAAAAAGGAGAGAATTTTATTACTTTTTATACAAAGAAAGGGGGAAGGTATATAGAGGGATTAAGAAAAAGAGTGGAGTGAATTTTTCCTGTTAAAAAATTAGTTTTAGTTAGTGTAATTAAAAATTTTGGCAACCACCACGGTTGGAAGATCTTCTTTTCACCTTACAAAAGTCCAAAAACACTTTGTTAGTAAAGTTAGTAAAGTCCATTGGGGTTAATTATTAATCAGCTCCTTTCTGGCGATCCACAAACTACTTCTTTGGATATCTTCCTTTTACATCTCTCAAATTGTACGATGGGCCCTCTTTAGGCTTCTTGTCTCCTGCTCCAGCTCCTCCCTCATCCGGATCGCTGTCGTCCTCGCTGCTTGAATCTGTCCAAATTGCGAGTGCTGCATCTTCCTCTGTACTGGCGTGTCTCTTCAGAAATTCTTGTGCTTTGAAGACGGAGTCAATCTTCTCTCTTTTGTCGTTAAATTTAAAAATTAGTCCTTCGGGAATACACCATCTGTAAATTATTTGATGTCTTTGTAAAAACGTGGTCAATCCTTTATATGCTTTTCTTTTCATGCGAATCTCATATGGAACATCTTTCAAAGTTCTAATGGTCTGCTCCCCAATTTTCAAGGGCACCGCTGAAACTGAACGCAGAATTTGATCTCTGGTACGCTGCTTTGTGAACTTGACAACCACTTCTGATGGCAGATTATTTTTCTTTGTAAAAGTTGAATAGGCTCTATAAGCCATATCCATCTCTTCTTTCAGTTCTGACGCTTCTCTGCCAGTTAGAGGTGCCAAGGCATTCGCCAATGTAGTTCTGAGATCCTCTTTTTCCTCTTCTTTGATACCCTGAAAGCGGAGAGTCCGATTTGATTTTTCCATCTGTAACATTAGAATTTTTTTCTTGCATGTCCTGATGCTTTTCTAATTTATTGACCTTTTTCTTTATTTTCTTGGTGTCTTCCGTTGAGACCAAACACTTCTGTGCGATCTCCTCCATCTTCTTCGATGTTTCTGTTAATTGTTTTTGTTGACTGTTGAGAACACTTTCCATGTTACACAGAGTTTCGCTGATTTTCTGCATTTGATCCAGCAGAGGGCGCAGTGACTCGCTTTTCTGTTGATTGACAGCTAGCTCCGGTGGGGGTGCTCAGACCGGAAGTCCCTCCCCCTTCTTTTCCGGCTTCTGTGGGACCTTTTTCAATGCGGACATCTTTTTAATTGTTTACTTTAACAAAGTTCGTGCCGCGCCACTCAGGAGACTAACCAACTCTTAATCTTCAGTATTTCCCCAAAGGTATCTTCACCAACTCTTTTTTCCCTTCACCCCCTCCGCTTTTCTTTTATAAGTCCCGTTTCTCAAGGGGGTGGGGATTCCTCCCTCCTCCCATCCGCTTATACGCTTACAGGGGGTTTCAACTTTTCGCTTCAAAGTAGATCTCCAACTCACGGTTCGATGCCAAGTCTTTCCATTTAACTTCAACTCAATCGCTTTGTTCACTCCTGGAAGTCGGTGGCGTTGCTAAGTCCCATTACGGGCACAACGCAGCGGGGCCGATTGGGGCAAGGAGAGAGCCTCAATTTCCCGGCTGTTTGCCGGCAAAGAGGCTACTTCCCAAGCGCCCCCGGTTCGGAGCCTTTGCCTAAGGCTCACTAGGGTCTTTCGCATAAGCGAAGACCCCCCCAAACTGCGCGTGGGCTAACCACCTCCGGGAGCGTCCCGAAAGGTGGCCGCCATTCGCTCCGCCGAAACTGAAAGTCCCAAGACAGGTTTCTAAAGATGTGACAGTGAAAGATTTAGTTGTATACATTCCTAATATCTGTTATCAGAGTCAATAATTTCTTTTTTTATTGTTACAACAAATGTTCCAATGCCTTGCAGCACAGAAAACAGCTTTATTGTAACAAGACTGTACACATGCATTAGCAGAAAACAAATCAGTAAGAAAACAGATTTCAGTTTTAAGCAGCTACCAAATGGTCTAAATCGACAACTGTCAGAGGGGAAAATACTTTTGGCAAAGATTAAAGCCCTTCAATTGCCTGTTGATTAGAAAAGTGCTGCTATTTTGATGGGATGATATTTTGTCTATGATCATGGGGACCTATTAAGATTCTGTTTGCAGCACAAAAGGTGTTTTCACCACAGTGTCCTGCATTAATATGTCTCATATATTCTACCCTGAACACTGGTACAGAAGTACTTTGATATTGGTACCACTTGATGTAATAAAGGTTTTACAACTTTTGGCTAGCCATTGTCCTGTGTAGAAATCAGTATCTGTGTCTTTTTACACAAGAACTGCTTGTCTCCTTATTTCTTAGTCAAAGGTCATATCAAGAATTTTTTTCCCTTTGCTGTTACAGGATGTTGTATTAGCTTAGTAGCATTTGTGTGACATGAGTCATTGCCTATAAAATATTTTGGCTTTGCTTGAGGGAAGGGAGAGGACAAGTCCTGAATTTGTGACTTTATCAGATTACAATATCATACCACTGGTGACATCTGTTCTGTTTTCCTAACATAATACCTGATGCTATGTTGAAATGACACATAGGGGTGGGAGGGGGAGAAGGTGGGAGGGGGAGAAGATTCCATCATTTTGCTTAGAGATTTCTGACATCTTTACCTTGCTTTATTCCCAGATCTCAATCTCAGTTAGTTCATTCTAGTAATAAGATAGACTCTGTTGGACACTTTGTTTCTAAAAGGGTTTTCAACCTTCCTTTGTGATACTCAGAAGAGTTACACCCTTTTTACACTTTACTGAGAGTAGGCCCAATTAAATAGACCTGAGCAGGATTCTGAACTATTTATTTTTTCTCATCAAACTATGTTATTCTTAAAAAAAAAGAAATCTTTCCACAATGTAGTACCAATCTTACTGTGGAAACAATAATACAACTTCTGTGCTTAACAACAACAACAACAACAACAAGAAATCACTATTTATTTAGAAATCCTATCAGGAAGAATCGCAATGCAACTTAAACCAGTGTAATCAACAACAGAATGCTTATTTTATTCCTGCTTTCCCCCCTGGCCTTGGTACCTTTTCGTCTTTTTGAAAACAGCTACTACTACCTGAGTATGTGTATTGCTGACTTGGTGCTGCAAAACTGGTGTAAAGGTCTTTGAAATCTGTAGTTCTAGTATGAAGCATTCAGCCATAAATGATACTTCTGAAAAATGCAGTAAGATACAATACTTGTAGCTTTCTGAAACTTTAAACAGTTGCCTCCACTTTTAGGGGGCTGCAGTGTATATGTCGTGCTTTTCAGCCTTTAGAAAAGAGCGAGAGTTCAGGAACACCTTAAAGACTAGCAAAATTTGTACCCTGCCATAAATTGCTCTTTTCTACTGCTACAGACAGACAAACATGGCTACTCATCTTGATCCATTTAGCCTTTGTTATGGAAGTTTTGATTTGATGTTCAGCAAACAAGCAGATTAAACTACCTTAAAAGTGGAAAGTAGTATGTCCATGAATTACGTTTGCCACCTTCCAGGGGGCTTGACCATGTCCTGGAATTATAACTAGTGTGTGTGAGGAAAAAAAATAGCTATTTTTTTGGATTTGGATATATCAGACCGGAAAAATATCAGTAAAAACTGAATTTCTTAAGTACCGATACCTAGAATACTCAGGGGATATTCAGTATTTCTGAATATATTCTGGTCTATTATACCCACAGGGAGAGAAAGGCAATCAAGAAGGCATGTTTAAATGCCTTCCCTTTCCTCTCCAAGCCTCTGGGCCACTTTCACTGGTCAGTTTCATTCCCTGCCAGTCAGCTGTTAGGTTTAGGCCATTTAAACAGCTGACTAGTGGAGGGGATTGAAACTGACCAGTGGAAGTGGCCCAGCGGCTGGGGAAGGAAAGGAGAGAAGGCATGTTTAAATGCTATCCCTTTCCTTCCCCAGCCCCCTCCTTCTTCTTCCTTTCCCAACCACCCATTGTCTTTCCCCAGCCACCTGCTGTCAGGCTGAAATGCCTTCCAGTCCTTACACTGGTAAGGTGAGTGAAACTGGCCAGTGTAATTTTTTTTTTAAACAAACTTTTTATTAATTTTATCATAGTAAAACATATACAGAAGGAGAAGCTGGATAATGACAGTAAAGTACAACACTAAAGATAACTAAATGTTACATAGTGAGTAATAAAGATAGAAGTGCAATGAATTCAACAACTATAGAGCAATCCAAAAACTAAGACATAAGAACCATTTACTAAGCATTTTTAGTTGTACAATAAAAGTTTAAATTTAACATTTCTAAGTGTTTCCCAATTGAATTTGTCTACATCAATTCTCTCTAGGATGGGATACCAAATATTTAACGGGTTGGTTAATTCTAACTCTGTTTGGTTGTCTGTGTGGTAGATATTAAAGTTTTCTAACATAAACAAATCCCAGATTTTGTGTAACCATTGTTGAATTTTAGGTGGGTATTTGTCTTTCCAGTGTTTGGCTATCAGAATTTTTGCTGCAGTAAGTAGAATGCTAATTAATTTTCTTTCAGGTTCTGAGGGACCATCATCGGGCCAGAGGTCAAGGAGCATCAGCTCTGGATCAAAAGGTAAATTATAATTAGTAAGGTTTTTTATCTGTTTAGACACTTGTAGCCAGAACTTATTAATAACTGCACAGGACCACCAGTTATGAAAATACGTGGCTCTTTTACCACATTCTTTCCAACAAAGTGGCGAAAGTTGAGGAATCACATGAGATAGTTTGACAGGCGTTAAGTACCACCGAAATAATACTTTCGTATTAGCTTCGTAGATGTAGAGGGATTTAGATAATTTACTATGTGATTTCCATATTTGTTTCCATTGTTGATCCGTGATTTGTCGTTGAAGATCTACTGACCAGGCTTGTTGGTAGTTGGGACCATGAATAGTCTGTGAGTTAATTAAAAGTTGATACAACTTAGAGATAAGCCCACGTTTTTTGTTATCCTTAATTAAAAAACTGGCCAGTGTAATGGCTAGAAGGAAAGGGAAGCATTTAAACATGCTCTCTCTCTCTCTCTCTCTCTCTCTCTCTCTCTCTCTCTCTCTCTCTCTCTGTCCTTCCCCAGCTGCCCCACCACAGTCAGGCATCTGGGGAAGAAAAGACAGGTAGAGAAGGCATGTTTAAATGCCTTCTCTTTCCTCCCCCAGCCTTCCCAGTACAGTGTGGGGCTGGGGAAGGAAAGAAACAGTGAGAAGGCATTTCAGTCTCAGAGCAGTTTATTTGGGCTCAGATACATTAATTGAAAATCCACTCCACATTTTCATTGCAACTATTTTGCGCCGTGATGTATTTCAATAGAACCCATGCAAGTCAATTAGCATTCCTGGCTCCCATTATCTCTAATGGGCCTTATAGCCTCTCCCATTGTTTCCAATGGACAATCCTGTCATTCTTTTTAGCACATTCCTCTGCTGGACACTAGTATATTGCACTGGTTCTGCTGGGCTTGCAAAAATGCCCCCCCTTCAGTTTCTACTGCAAAGATTCTCTGGCTTGACCTTACTCCTGTTGGGTTTGCACCGCCACAGTGGCACTGGTTCTGCTGGGCACATTGCACTGGTTCTGCTGGGCTTGCAAAAAGCCCCACACCTTCAGTTTCTACTGAGAGATTCTCTGGTTTGACCGTAGTCCATTGGAAACAATGAAGGATGGAAGCACCTTCTTGGGGGGCATAACTTGGACCCCGTAAACCTAATCCTCAGCAAACTTGGGGGTCAGGTAGAGGAGAATCAGCTGGAAATTCCCTGTGAGTTTGGTGTCTCCAGCATGCCAGGGGGCTGTTCTACCATATTACAAATCTCACAAATTGAACCAGTTTGTTTAGCCCCTAAATCAGGGGTGTTGAACTCATTTGTTATGAGGACCAGATATTACATAAATGAGACCTTGTTGGGCTGGGCCATGTGTGTCATAAAATGTAATGCCAGGTAGCAGAGATATAAACTTTATAAAGGACACAAACACAAAGATTTTTTTTTTACTTAAAATAAAAACATGCTTAAAACATTAGCTCTGTAAGCTGCAAACCTACTTTTGATTTATTGACACCTTCACCACAGAAATCTCATGCTCAGAGTTCTGAGTCTAGGACCCAGGTTAAAACATGAAATGGCTGAGTGATTAAGAGAGTCTGGCGAAGCAAGCTATGATGCAGCAGCAGCAGCACAACTGGAAGCAGGAGATGGCCAGTTCCACTGTGGGCCCGATGGAAGCCCTCTGGGGGCCTGATCCAGCCCCTGGGCCACATGTTTGACACCCCTGCCCTAAATATTTGTGATAGTTCATGGTTTGTGAACCAAGCATGCCAAGCAACATGAACCAAATCAACCCACATTTTCCAAGTTCATGGCCATCCTTAGCGGTTATTGATTTTGCCCATTTGCAGGATGGTACTGTGACAAGCTGTTTCTCTCAACTGAGGGGTATCACACAGCCTCCTATGGTTTTGAGGGAACCAGGTTTATTTTAAACTATAAACTTCCTCAGATAACAGGTGTTCTAAAGGTAGCGAGTGTCTAGGCTTTGGTTTTGCTGCCATGAGGTAAGTTTTGTGGCACACAAGCAGAATATGGAGGTCACTGAGACAGGAAATTAGTTGACTAAATAAATAAATAAATAAATAAATAAATAAATAAATATCATATGACATTATGTGTAGAATAGCTGGGAGATCCTGGAAGGGATTGTTTGGCTGCTGAGGCTGTAGCTCTTTTTTGGTACCACTAGATGGTGAGCTATGCTTATTTTTAGGCTGAGAGTGCTGTGATTTGCCTAAGGTCAGCTAACTTCAGGTGGGGATCAGAGTCCGCTGCTCTTAACCACTACACCAAACTGGCTCTCACTGAGGCAGGAATTATATATTAACAACACAGAAGATTTATTTATTTACAAATAGGTTTTAAGGAACAGATCAACCGCTCAGATCTCCAGGTAGACAAAAGAGAAACCTGGCTGAGGCACATTAATTTAGAGAGCAGTTTCAATTTTCTTTAATACTTTCAAGCATAAACAGGCTTTCATTGATTAGCTACTAGGCTGGATCCTAAATGTTAGACTGATTGTGCGTTATTATGAATAATAACGAGGGGAATCTGATTGATTATTAATAAGCAATCGGCTGCGAGAGCAAACACCTGTGTATACAGAGGTCAGCCCCGCCGGGAGGTGTTGGCAACAGATGAGGAGACTTTTGTGGTTGAAAAATAAAGTCTTTTACTGAAGTACTGCACAAGCAAACAATTACACAAACTCACACACAATTATTCAAGGCCTAAGAAATACAGAGAGAGGCAAGCACATTTGCATTAGCAGGTAAATCGTTGGTGGGTCATATTTACCAGTCTCGTCGTGTAGAGCGTTCCTCAGGAAAAATGGAGGGGAAAGAAACTAAGAAAATCACAGGATTCAACCCACACTACCCTGCCCTTTCCCAAGAGTCAGACTAAATGGCACAAGGCCTTCTCAGTGCCAGAAGCAGAGCTAAACTATTCCACCACACCACCACTGTCTCTGCTCTTTCCCTGAGCCAGACCTGAGCTCTCATTGCTCCGTCCCTGAAGCAGAACTGAACTCCTCCTCTGTTTCTCCCAAACATTCCACCCCCCTTCCCCCGAAAGGCAATTGGATGTTGGAGTAGCACAGCAATGGGCTCAAGTGACTGTTTCCCCTTTCAGGCACAGGACAGCCTTCTGTCTGTCACAGGTACCTGCAGAAGACTGTGCTGCGATGAGCAAAGTTGGCATGGTGGAGCACAGGGAGAGAGGCATTCTTGTAGATAAGAAGGACCAAGGCCATGAAGGGCTTTGTATGTGATAGTCAATACCTTGCATTGAGCCCAGTAATTGATGGACAGCCAATGGAATGATTGCAGAATAGGAGCGATATGTGTGAGCCAGCTAGCTTCCAATAATAACCTAGCTGCAGTATTTTGAACTAACCGGAGTCTCCAAATCGACTTCAAGGAGAGACCTACATAGAGTGCATTACATAGTCTAGTCCTGATGTTACCATGGCACAGATCCAGGTTGCCAGATCAGCTGATTTAAGATAGGGGTCATTTTGCAGGCTAGGCTAAGTTGGAATATTTTTTTTTTGCAGCTGTGTTTACTTGCTTCTCCAGCAGTAATACTGGATCTAGTATAATCCTAAGGCTCTTAACTGAGTGTTAGCTGAATCCCACTGAAAGTGGGAAGCACATGGTCCTTCAAGATATCCACCTTCCTAGCCAGCATCACTTCCATCTTTTCTGGGTTTAGTCTCAATTTATTTGCTTTCAGCCATTCAACCACAGCAGTCAGACAGGAACGCAGGACCTTTACTACATTAGTAGGGGATTTTGATAGAGAGATGTAAAGGTGGGTGTCATCTGCATATTGATGACATCATCCTATTCCAAAGCTACAAATTATTTCTCCTAAAGAAATAATTCCTTAAACCAGTTGTCAATGTGCTTTATTAGGGTTCCTCTTCAGTTTAACATCTTACACTTTGGATTTTTGGAAAGCCTGAAATATTTGACTTTGTCATTCTTTACATGATCTTCTCATTTATGATGCTTTTCATTATACTTTTTTAATATGTTCCCCCCCTCAATAAATAGTTTAGATTAAAAACAGTTGCAGTCTAATTAAAAAAGATTTGATACTACATGAGGTCTGTCTAAGTTATTTTGTGAAAATCTTCTAATTTTTGGCAACATATGGAATTTTACAAATGCAAGTTTATTATCACAGCTGATTGAAACAGAGCTACATGACAAAAATGTATTTTTATTCTGGGGGAAAACCAGCCATATTTTCATTTGCTGTAATACCAATTTCATTCAAAGAGAATCTGGCATAAAATCCCTTTATGGTAGTTGGAGGGTTGGCTCAGCTTTCTATTTCTGCCTTTCCAATAATTGTGCTTTGTTATTAGATGTTTAAATATTAGCTATGAGTCTTGTCACATTTGTTTTCTGTCAGAGTTTTCTTGCTTAATCTTTCAGCTAAATTAAGCATGACTTTCATTCAAGGTCAGCAGTCTCATAGGCATGATCATTGGCAAACAGAGACAGAAAGAGACAGCCTTCCATCATTCTTTAAGAAAAAGATGAGGAGAACTTGAAGCCTCTGACTAAAGTCAAATCAAATATTTACTACTATGTAAGTATTTGTCACATTTAGCTTATTTGATTGGAGTGCCAAGTACTTTTCTGATTTTGAAGGCATTGTAAACAAAACTGGTCAAGATGAAGCATTTGTAATTCAACTGATTTCAGGAAATCTCAAATATATTTTACATCCTTCAGGCATCAAGACAAATCTAGCTAATTGTCAGTTCTTTTCAGGTCATGAAGAGTTTTCCCAATACAAGATTGCAACTAAAACTTCAGAAAAGGGCCACAAATCGAATTCTCAAAAATAAATCTGAAAGATACAAAATATGTTTTGTTCCAGTACAAAACACAGTTTTGTTGCAGCTTGATCAATAGATTATCCTATTACATGTGAAGTTGCCTTATATTGAGTCAGACCATTCAGCCACATGGTCCCAGAAC
Organism: Gekko gecko; assembly: GCA_029375565.1. Taxonomy (NCBI): domain Eukaryota; kingdom Metazoa; phylum Chordata; class Lepidosauria; order Squamata; family Gekkonidae; genus Gekko; species Gekko gecko. The sequence goes on along the minus strand of JAPDNY010000004.1, from coordinate 68,333,789 downwards.
TGATTACTGTGGCAGCAGTAGTCTCAACCAAGACTATTGTGGCAGCCCAGTCTCAACCAAGATCAAACTGGAGATGGCAAGGACTGAACCTGGGACTTTCTTCATACAAAGCATGGCTCTACAATCAAACATTGGTACCTCTTCAAGAACCACAGACCGGCCAATATTGAACCTCCGATACTGCATAACTTTCTAGTAAATATTACCAAACTCAACTCCAACAATGTTTCAGTTCATGACAACAGATTTTGCTAATCCTAGAGAATGTCAGTCCCAGTTAGAACTTTGCACAAGCTCCAAACCATTTCCCTGGAAGTCCTCATAGTTTGAAGCATAGTCTGAACTGGGCCATCTATATGTATGACACTGGAAAAGGCAGAGAGTGCAATCTGAGATGAAATGCATATTGGAACATTTGAAGGTCAGATTTTCCTTTGCAGAAATCTCATTCTTCTCTTCTATGGCAAATGTAGTCACATATTATGTTTTTGTATCTTCATGTATTCAAAAATAGTGACTAAAGTGAACATGTATAATTCAAGTCTCTTTGTGTGTATGTGTAAATGAAAGGCAGAAAGGGAAGAAAGTGCCTGACAAATGAAGGCCTATGTAAGATCCTGATAGGTTAATCTAATCAAGAAATGCAATCTCCATGCAAACATTCCTATTACAGATTTGACAATAGAAGTCTAATAGTACTCGATGAAGCAGCTTTCTGAAACTGTGATAATGATTCAGATATTGTTCCTTTCATTTTCCCCCCAGGTGGCAATGAAAAATCCTTTGAAATAAACCAATTTGATATTTGCAAACAGGTAGGTGTTTGGGGCCTCTTCAGCAATGAAGGCAAAAGAAAGTGAAATGGGAAAGTGTCCTTGTTTACAATTACTGAGCCAACAGAACTGAGAGGTCAAGAGCTGTTTATATATGGTGCAGAGCTGCCAGATGGCAACAGTCACTGTGAGCGTATAGGCCAACCTTTCCTGTATGTGACGGTGGATATGGTTCATGTGGCGCCAACTCAAATTTTCTAGGTCATGTTTTATATTGACTGAACCAGTATTTTTGCAATTATTTCATGCCATAACTACTAACATTGGCCGAGGACAGACTGGCAGTTTGCTCCGGTAGCCAGTTGTAGCAAAAAAAACCCAGATTAAACTATACCGGGTTTTCCCGTTCACACTGCAGGGGCCTCTGCCGGAAGATACGGGACGGAGGTGCGTGGGAGTGTTCAGACTGCCGTGCCGGAGGCGTGCTATATTTGCCGTTTCCCCATTAATTTGGCTGTGGGTGCATAAGCGCATTTTGCTGATTTTTTTTTTTTGGCCCTGCAATGCTGGCACCGCATTGGGCAGTGGAGCGGAGCGCAGCCAATCACACTGCTGCTGCCTCGTGCCCAACGCAGCTTCTGCCTGACTTTTTGCCTGCGCATTCAGACTCCCCGGAAGTGGAGAAACGCACAACGAACGCGGGCTTTTGGATTTGCGACAGCTTTTATCAGGTGTTTTTTTAATCTGGCAGTGAAGCGCAACAGCACCGGTAGGTTACGGGCGGGGGACGCCAGGCAGATATGCCTGTGTGAACGTCCCATTTACTCCGGTATTGAATCGTTGTCGGCCCGGGTCCCTTCCCGGGGCAAATTGCCAGTCTGTCCTCGGCCATTGTCTGAAATCAAGATCCTCTAAAAAACCCCCAAAACATTAGTAATGCTTCCACAAAATTTTCTTTTTCTTTCTTGTATGTAAAGTTGTTCAAAAAGGAATTTCACTGGGGTGGAAATGTCACTAGCTAGGTAAGGTAGCATAATTTGGAAAGTGACTAATAATTTTGGATTGGCTGTCATTTGTAGAGGAGTCTCTACAGAAGTACGTCAGATGAAGTGCATTGCTCAACCGTTAGACTTGCAACTGGGCAACTGTTTGGGAAACTGGTATGAGAAAATTGGCACCTCCACATGTAAACATGATCCCCAATTTTTAATTAACAACAGAGACTTCAAAAATGGGGATCTTATGAGCACCTGATTTTAAAATGGCTATTTTTACAGCCTCCATGTTCAGGTGCTATTTCTCAAAAATGGTACTCCATTAGGGTGCAGCTATTTACATTGCATTCTGAGAAACAAATATGCCATTGCAAGTGTGAAGAGCCACTTGTATACATTGTGAGAATTAACATTAGAATCTCAGAAGAGATATTCAGCAGTGAATTCTCTGATATATAATAGTATTGAGCAAGACAAGGTCTTCTGCTGTTATGAAGAACTGGCCGCTAAACTAGGATTTGGATATTTGTCCGTGCCTGTCATAGCTTTGTTGAAATATCAGCAGAGCTAGTCATACATTTTCTTTTTGATAAATCCTAGACCAGTGCCATGGTCAAGTATCTACAGGTGAACAAAAACTGAAGCTAAATCCAGGTAAGACACTAGTGGTACTGGTCATAAAAGCTAATCATATGAAGAGGGGGTTTTTTTTGGCCAGCTTTGGATAAGATAATCCATTCACTAGCAAATTGCATAATGAGCCTGGGGATACTATTGGATCCAGCCTTGCTAACGAAGAGGCAGGTTGCAAAAAGCACTTTGCACCAATTACATTCCTTTTCATGAACTCCACTATTCTAGATATGTTGATCCATTTTACTGTAACCTTGAGCTGAGATCATTGCAATGTGCTTCATGTGGAACTGCCCTTAAAGAATGCTCATAAACTTCAACTACTGAAAAATACAGCAGCTAACCTCTTAACCAAGATGTTTTATTTCTCTCATAGTCCTCCTGTTTTGGAACATCTTAGTTAACTTCCAGTATATTTCTAGGTTCAATTTAATGTGCTAGTCTTAACCTTTAAGCACCCTCCTGGCTGTCAGGTTTAAAAACAAGTAGATCCAGTCATTCTTGCACAAAGAAAGGTTTTTATTGGACTATCTTGCTAAAACCCACAGTAGGAGGTCATTGTCAGGAATGGGGGGCGAAGCAAAGCAAGCTAGCTTATAGTGTGATGCAAACAAGCGCCTAGCAAATGAAATTTGAGCACTCGCGCGGGAACTCCCGGCGGGAGAAATACTTCATGAACGGGAGACTACTCCCCCCTCCCCTTGCCTTCCCAGGACTGGAAAATTCTCAGTAAAACAAGAATAGTCCAAAGCCTACATTCAAGGCCACCGTGATAAGGAGAAGCGGCAGAGAAGAAGCTCCCACGTTTCTGCCTGCATAGCTACGCAAGCGCAAAGCAGGGTAGGGAACACAAAACAATGGATTCAGTGAGAAACATCAAAGGCATTTTCTGACATTCTGCCCTTCCCAAAATACCACCCATCCACCACTCAGGAAGGAGAGAATGAGGGGCCCCCAGGTTTAGTTGGGTATCGAGTGTGAAAGTTTTTCAGGTGGTCAGGTGCATTGATATCCGATACTTTTACCCACTCCCTGTGTTGGGGCCCGAAGTGTACCCATTCAACAAGGTATAGAAGTTGTCCACGGAGAATCTTAGAGTCCAAAATGTCAGCAATTTCGTAGTGCTCCTCATCGTCAACCATCAAAGGGGGGGGAGGTGCTGGAAGTTCAGGATGCCATTTAGTCGGGGGTAATGCTGGTTTGAGGAGGCTGTAATGGAAAATTGGATGTATTGCTTTAAGAGATTTAGGCAAATCTAGTTGTACCGTTACTGGATTTATACATCTCAAAACTTTGAATGGACCAATATATTTCCAAGCCAGTTTCCGGGATTGTTGGGCTAGTCTAAGGTTCTTGGTGGAAAGGTATACAGAGTCCCCCGGTTGCAGTTTCCAGCCACCCGCCCTCTTTTTGTCTGCCTGCTTTTTGTATTGTGCCTTGGCCTCATTCAATGTCTCAACAATTAGGGGCCAAGAGTCCCGGAAAGTTTTACACCATGCTGAGGCCTTCCCCCAGTCTCACCAGGTTGCAAAAAGGGAAGAGGGGGGCTGTCATAACCCATGGCAGCTTTGAAGGGAGACATATTCGTTGAAGCATGCCATGAGTTGTTGTACGCAAACTCCGCCAGTGGTAATAAATCTACCCAATTGTCTTGTTGATAGTTAGAAAAACACCTTAAGTACTGTTCTAAAGTCTGGTTTACTCTTTCCGTTTGCCCGTCGGTTTCAGGGTGATAGGCAGTACTGAGAGCGCGTTCAATACCCATAAGAGTCATCAACTCCGACCACAACTTTGAAACAAATTGAACCCCTCTGTCGGAGATTATTTTGAGCGGCAACGTATGTAGCCTGGCAATGTGCTGAAGGAAGGCTTTGGCCAGGACTTTGGCTGTCGGCAGGCTGGGAAACGGTACAAAATGAGCTTGTTTAGAAAATAGATCTACTACCACCCAAATGACTGTCATATGTTTAGAGGGGGGAAGATCCGTGATAAAGTCCATAGAGATCACTTCCCAGGGTCGGCTTGGGGTGGGTAGAGGCTGTAAAAGACCTGGAGGTTTCCCTGGTCTGGTTTTGCAACGATTGCACGTTGGGCAGGACTGTATATACATGGATAAATCCCGTTTCATTCGGGGCCACCAGAAGCTGCGTTGCAGTAGGTGTAAGGATTTTACATATCCGAAGTGCCCCGCAGACTTTGAGTCATGGGCTGATTGCAACACCTGGGACCGGGTAGCTTCGGGAACAAAGATTTTATTGCCCCTGTACCAGCAGCCATTATTACCACATTTCACATCGTCCCGAGCTTGCAATTCAAGCTTTTCTTGTGTGGTGATGTCAGTGGCAAATTGCTTTTCCCAGGTAATGGCTTGGATTGGGGTCAACAATTGTGCGCGCCTGGCTTTCCGGGTTACAACTGCTCCAACTAATTGCTCAGGGGTGAACATAGACTCTCGTATTTCTGTCCTCTTACACAGGTGTTGGGGAAGGCGGGAGAGCGCATCCGCCAGATGATTGGATTTACCTGGAAAGTGGTGAAGGGTGAATTGAAATTTTGAGAAAAACTCAGCCCAGCGGAATTGTTTTGCGTTTAGATTCCGGGGTTTCCGCAGTACCTCAAGATTTTTGTGATCAGTCCAGATTTCAAAAGGTACTCGGGACCCTTCTAACCAGTGCCTCCAGGTGATCAATGCTAAACGTATAGACGCTGCTTCTTTATCCCAAATGGGCCAAAATCTCTCTGTATCATTAAACTTTTTGGACACATAAGCAAGGGGTTGTAGTTGCCCCTGAGCATTCTCTTGCAATATCACCCCACCCATAGCGGTGTCCGACGCGTCTACTTGGACCACAATTTTTTTTGACTCATCGGGGTGTGCTAGTATGGGTTCAGACGTGAATAACTGTTTTAGTTGTTCAAAAGCTTCCTGACACTGAGGGGTCCAGTTCAAAGTGGCTCCGGGCATTGAAGCCTTGGTTCCCCTCCCCTTAGTCTTTAGGAGTTCTGTGAGGGGAAGGGCCACTTGGGCAAAATGTGGCAGGAATTGACGGTAAAAATTGGCGAAACCGAGGAAACTTTGGAGCTGCCGCCTGGTTTTGGGGGGCTCCCACATCAACACATCCTGGACCTTTTTGGGTCCATTTCTAACCCTGCAGAGGATATGCGGTATCCCAAAAAGTCAATGCACTCTTGGTGGAATTCACATTTTGACAGTTTAACAAACAGCTTCTGTTCTAATAGCGTTTCCAATATTTTTCGCATAAGAGCAGTGTGAGATTCTTGATCTGGGGTGTAGACCAAGATATCATCCAAGTAAACAACCACCCCCTTGAATAAGTAGGGGTGTAACACTTCATTGATTAAATTCATGAAGACCCCTGGTGCTCCCTGTAATCCAAAGGGCATAACCCGATATTCGAATTGCCCCAGCGGGGTATTAAACGCAGTCTTATATTCATCACCCTGTCTGATGCGGACTCGAAAATAGGCATCTCGTAAATCCAGTTTATAAAACACTTTCCCCTTCGCCACCTCTGCCAACAAGTCTTTGATGAGGGGCATTGGGTAGGCATTGGTTGCAGATACTGCATTGAGCCCCCTGTAATCCGTGCATAGTCTGAGCCCCCCATCTTTCTTTTTACAAAACAATACGGGTGCTGCAAAAGGGGACGACGCTGGTCTAATAAATCCACGGGCCAGATTTTTATCGATAAAGCGGCGTAGTTCTTCCTTTTCAATGGGACTCATGGCATAAATTTTCCCTTTTGGTAATTTTTGGCCCGGAAGGATTTCGATCGCACAGTCTGAGTTACGGTGGGGGGTAGTTCATCTGCTTCCTCCTCCTCAAACACTCTGGTTACATACCGGTATTCCTTAGGGATGCGGTTAAGGTCCTCCGTGGCTAAGCAAGCCCGTGGAGGTTCATTGCAGGGGGTTTTTCCCCACCCTGGGTCCCATTTGTGCTCTGCACACTTCGGGGAGATAAATTGTACGCTTCCTTCTTCCCACAGAATACACGGATCGTGACCATGCAACCATGGGCTGCCCAACACCAATGGGAACTGGGCTTGAGGGGCTATTACAAACGAGCGTAGCTCCCAATGTTCACCAATGCCTACTCTTAGAGGAACAGTTTCAAATCGGCATGGTTCTTTCATTGGGGACCCATCCATTTGGGTAAAAGTTATTGGGTCTTTCAAATTGACAACGGTTGCCTCTAACCCCATAACCATAGACGGGTTTATTAGGTCCCTCCCGCACCCAGAGTCAATGAGGGCTCGAACCCGAATATGGGTCATCATTGCTGGATTCATCACAAGAACAGTCACAAAGAAGAGAGAGGGATAATTGCTCACCAGTTTAGGCGCCTCAGGTACTGGGTCCTGTTGTGTAGCGCCATTCACAAACAGGACCAATTCGTTTCCCTGCATCTCACTCTCCTCCTCCAGCATCATGGTATCCGCTTGGTCGGGGCTGGCAAAAAGCGCCCGTGTGTTGCGTGGCTTCGCTGTACCCTTTCGCGGGGTAGGGGTTGACCATCGTCTGGGCTCCTCTTGTGGTAGGGCTCTATTAGAATCCCCCTTCGGGCAGGATGCGGCGAAGTGCCCCTTTTCCCCACACCGCAGGCAGAGGCCCTGTCACATACGCTGATCTCTCATCCCGCTTGAGGTGGAGGTTGGTTTGGGTCTGGCTTGGCCTGCTGTGAGACTCGGCCGGTTATTGCCCAGAGATAGATCCAGTTTCATGACACGCAAGCGACTTTCCGCTTTTTCGGCTTCCTCCATCCAGCCCTGGAGAGTGCGAGGCTGCTGAGAACTGAGGACATTATTGCGGACGTCTACAGCTAGTCCCATTCGATATTGCTGAGCCAGCACCGCATCGGTCCAGTCCCGAATTTTCACAGCATGCCTTTGAAACTCCCTTGAATACTCCCGCACGGTGAGCTTGCCTTGTCTGAACGTGCGAAGGAAGGCTTCGGCTTTTTGGGCCGCCCCCGGATCCTCGAAACGGTTTCTCAAGGCCCACATGAAATCATCCACATTCCCCAATTCCGCTGCCTCCAGGTCATGAAGGGCTACATACCAACTAGTAGCACTCCCCCGGAACCTGGAAGCGATAAACTCCACCTGTTGCTCCTCGTCTGGGAACACATAGCCCCATCTCTGCACAAATTTCCCTACTTGCAATATGAAAAAGGACACAGTCTCTGGATCCCCATCAAACGTGATCTCCAACATGTCCTTAGGGCGGATTACTGGAGGGGCCGGGACCATGATTGGTGCTGGAACTGGCGGCGGGAGAGGTGCTGGAGCAGGGAGTTGAGGCGGAGGCAGAGCTGGTGGCTGGATAGGTCCTGGCTGTCCTGGCCCGGGTCCCGGTACTGGGCCGGCAGGTGGAGGTGGGGCCGGTGCTGGCTGGCCTGGTCCTGGGGCCGGAGGAGCAGGAGGTGGTTGTCCTGGTGGCACCGGTGGTGCAGGTGCTGGTGCCGGTCTAGGTTGCGTCAGTGGATGAGCTCGAATTGCTTGATCCATCATCTGTGGTAGGGATTGCATTAGTTTGCCTATGTCCCGTACCAGACGTCGGGTATCCTCTTGAATAGAGTCCATGCGAGCCTCTGCATCTGAACCAGATCCTGTTCTGGGAGATCCTCGAGACATCCGTCCCTGGGGGAGTCCAAAACTACCTCTAGGATCCAAAATGCTGTCCCGGCTCTGGCTCCCCGGCATGGACCAAGTTGTCTGGGTAGTGTCCAATAGGTTTTTAGTCCAATCGCGTGATCTGCGGTATGTCACCCCTTTATCCCAGGGTGTTGGGGCTCCCGGCACGTAGGTTCGTGGAACCGCTCCCCCTTGACTCTGCGTTGGCCCGGCCGGGCTATAGATTGGGAGAGTGTACGCAGCACCCACTGTGCTGATCGATGGAGGGGTGACCGCCCCTGCTGCCGATTGCGGGGTTGGCGCTGCCAAAACCGAGGTTGTAGTCACTGGAACAACGGTGGTGGTCGGGATGGTGACCACTGGAGTAGCTACGGTGGTGACTGGGACCGGGGCTCCCGGAGTAGTAGTCACTGGGACTGCGCCCGTGGCTCCCCCCCCCAGCTCCGCTCATCATGGTAAACGGCGGAAACTGACAGTGGGGGAATAATGGTGATTCCTGACAATATCTGTCAGGTTTAAAAACAAGTAGATCCAGTCATTCTTGCACAAAGAAAGGTTTTTATTGGACTATCTTGCTAAAACCCACAGTAGGAGGTCATTGTCAGGAATGGGGGCGAAGCAAAGCAAGCTAGCTTATAGTGTGATGCAAACAAGCGCCTAGCAAATGAAATTTGAGCACTCGCGCGGGAACTCCCGGCGGGAGAAATACTTCATGAACGGGAGACTACTCCCCCCCTCCCCTTGCCTTCCCAGGACTGGAAAATTCTCAGTAAAACAAGAATAGTCCAAAGCCTACATTCAAGGCCACCGTGATAAGGAGAAGCGGCAGAGAAGAAGCTCCCACGTTTCTGCCTGCATAGCTACGCAAGCGCAAAGCAGGGTAGGGAACACAAAACAATGGATTCAGTGAGAAACATCAAAGGCATTTTCTGACACTGGCCTAGGACCCACATATCTTCTATATACTGGTGTGCCAGATGTGAACATAATTTCAGACTCTCTTTACCATCCCCTCCTATAGGAAGGTCTGGATTGTGTTGGCCCATTCCAGGGATTTTTTACTGGCTGCTCCAATGCTCAGGAACAAACTACCTGTGGAAATGAGGACTACTCCCAAGACTGGTTTATTTCAAGAGTTTTTGTTAATTTTTTTAATGAGTTGCTTGATTTTTGTTTATTGCTGATCTCAGGCTAATGTTTTAATGCTAAAAATGGTTTCAAACTGTAGCTGTTTGTTTTGTATATCTATTACAGGATTTATACTGCAAACTTTTCCCCCCAGTAGGAAAACTTTAAGTAAATAAAATAAATAGATGAGATGTTGCCACTCATTTATTCACCCTGAGTTATAACTCCTTATGAAGTAGAATTAATGGTCATATTTATGTCACTGTGCACAGAAAACAGGGATACAGTAAGGAAATCTGAGCTTAGATTTCCTAACAAAATTTAAATGCTGTGCAAAGGACATGGTCTGCTTTTCCTCTTGTTGTTGGTTGTTGCTTCTGTTTTGTGTGTCTGTGTTTGTATCTATCTTTTGGGCCCAACTATTTATACTTTTTTAAAAGGATTTTTTTACCACAGCCATTTCAAAAAATGTCAACACGATAGTTTGTTCTCCAACCTAAATCTCCTCTGCTTCTGCTTTTGAGGAAATATGGCCTCACAAAACCAGAAAGTTAGTGTTGTAGCCTGACTGGTGTCTTGGGGAAAAATACTAAGGTGGTATATTTCCCTAGCCAACACATGTTTTGACGTGTTTCTCGATGGTAATGGTTTGTTAGTGCCATGATGTATCATCTCGTATGAAGGCTGGGACATATTGTCATTTTTGTAGTTTGTCCACAGAATTTTTTTACCAGCCATATTTTGTCCTTCTCCAGCAAAGCTGAAGTATACTGCTCTGATAGAATGTGAAGTGATGACATGAATTATGTCATCATGATTTTATAGCTTCAAGGAATCTCATAAAATGAAGGGAAAGCCTACCATAATAATTAAATTGTAGAGCAGCCCCAAAGGAAACACACTTCCTTTTAGGTATGTATAATATGCTTTTAATGAGCATGATAGCTCAAGATGTATTGTATTCCATCCTAGATGCCTCAGTATGCTAGGGTACACAGAAATGTTCCATCAGACACTGACAACACCAACAGTCCTGCAATGCCATATTTCTTTTTTGATGAGGAACTAATTGTGCCATTTCATTGACATACAAATGAAATGTTGCTTAAAGATCAAGGTCCAGTATCAGTTGCCACTTTCTGAGGTTGCCTGCTTCCCTTGCTGAATGAGGGGATTTACTTTGTGATCTGTCAGTTATGCTCTGTATTGACTGCCTAGTCTAAAACAAGTTATTAAAATAACATTTTGCAAATAAACCAACCTGTCCAGCTCCAGTCACAGCTCTGAATCATTACCACGTTGAACAAACAACTTATGGCTCAGCTGAAAGCACTTTTGAGATAGTCTGGGGAAAAAATAAGAGTTAATTATTCTGGAGCTTTTGTTATTTGCACATGACAAACGGATGTTCATTATTATCAGGGGCCTGAATATTATGACAAATGGGTCTAACAGCAAAACTTTGGCATCTGCTGCCTAAGTGGACCCTTTAATTTAATTGTCTCTTTTGGGGGTTCTTCAGCACTAATTATGAACACTGCACTGCTACCTGGTGTGAATGTGACACTGTTCAGGAAATGTTCCTGTAGAAAAATACGTCAAACATGTCATCTGTCAATTGGGAGCTTGCTTTTCAGATATATGCTTAACAAAAGTGATCCCTGAGTCCATGTAGAGAGTTACGTTGAACACTGAGCACCATGGCTACAGCTGGGATGGAATTTTGTGCTTTGACATATTAGATATGTACTAGCATGAATTTTCTTCTGCCATAATGTGCTGAGCAGAATGCTCATTTTTCTACTATTATTCAAGTGTTCAGAAATATGAATGATAAAAAAAGTTCTGGCTTTAAGTAAAAAAGAAAGATGCATCTTTCTGAACTGAAGGCTGGAGTATGAATACATGAAACTGCTTTCTATGAAGTCTAACTATTAGTCTGTTAAGGAGATCAGCATTGCCTATTGTCCCATCCACTAGTTAAGATCTGCCTCCCCAAGGCTGCTTGTGCCCCCTACCAGAAGAGGTGTGAGAGTGTTTTTTTTTAGTCATGGCACCTTACATGCAGAAAGGCCCTCCCCTTTAGGCTCTCCTGGCACAGGCCCTACTCTCTTTTAGATGCCAAACAAGAGAACATCTTTTTCACCCAGGATTTTGACAATATATTTGATCTTTTTAATTGATACATCATCTGCTACTAGCCTGAAGACCATTATAAAAGTCATTTAGGTTGTCAAATATTTTATGCTCTGGGTTTTTATGTGCTCTTACGCGTCTGGTCTTTTATGTTTCTGTGTATTGGCTGGTTTTTAATAGCTATCAGTTTTACCAATCTTATGACTTTGTGTGAGTGTTAAGTGCCATCAAGTCACTTCTAACTTGTGGTAACCTTATGAATTAATGAACTCCCAAACACACTATTGTTAACAGCCTTGCTCAGGTCTTGCAAATTGAGGGGCATACGTTTCTTGTTTGAGTCAATCCATGTCATGTTTGAGTCTTCCTCTTTTCCTGCTTCCTTCAACTTTATTTCTTTATTTTCCTCACTTTATTGTCATTTCAAGTGCCTCAGTTTGGTTATTTTAGCTTCTAGGGAGAGATCAGACTTGATTTGATCTAGAATCCTCCCTTTATACTCGTGTATTTAGGCCATGGCTCAGTGGTAGAGCATCTACTTGGCATGTAGAAGGTTCCAGATTCAATCCCTCTGATTAAACACTAAGCAGTAGGTGAAGTGAAAGTCCTCAGTCTGAGACATTGGAGAGCTGCTGCCCATCTGAGTAGACAGTACTGACTTGATGGACCGTGAGTCTGATTCAGTATAATGCAGCTTCATGTGTTCATGTGATAACCCACTTATTTGGGTTTTGGTGGTCCACAGTATTCATAAAACAATCCTCCAATACCACATTTTAAATAAGTCAACTTTCTACCTGGCCACTTTCTTCACTGTCCAACTTTCACACCCAAACACAGCAATGGGAAATACTATAGTGTGAATTATCCTGCTCATGGCCACCAGCAACACATCATGACACTTAAGAGTCTTTGCCAGCTCCTTCATTGTGGCCCTTCCCAGTCTCAATCTCCTTCTGATTTCTTGGGTGCAGTCTCCCATTTGATTGATGATTGAGCCAAGGAATAGACAATCTTTAAGAGTTTCAGTTTCAGTTTCCTCACAATCAGCATTAAAGTTGTACAATTTGTTAGTAATCTTGTGTCTTCAGCTGTAATCCTGCTTTGGCACTTCCTGCCTTAACCTTCAGTAGGAGTTGTTTCATTATTTTCTGCTAGTAATGTGCTGTCATGTTCTGCATATAGATAGGGAGATAAAATACATTCTTATCTGACACCATTGCCAATTGGAAACCATTCTGTTTCTCCATATTCTGTCCTAATAGTAGCCTCTTGTCCAGCATAAATTATCAAAACAATCAGATGCTGTAGCACACCAATTTATTTTACAATAAACCATAGGCTTTCATGATCTACACAGCCAAACTTTTGCTGTAATGTATGAAACACAAGCTTTATAACTTTATCTTTTATGTTAGGAGGAGCCACTTCAACCAGATCTCTAAAGAGGTGGTTTAAATCAACAGCTACTCTAACAGGCATCTACTCTTGGCATCTCAAACAGAGGGTTTTGACATCACCAACTACCTAAACCTTTTGACTGGATATGTTGGGAACTGAACCTAGAACCTTCAATATATAAAGTAAATGTTCTACCACTGCTATGGTTCTATCCCTAAAACAGACTTTCATTACTGACATTTGTGAACAATAAACTTGTTACTGCAGCCTTTTATTGGTTTTAGATGGCTAGTTTCTCTCTCTCTCTCTGTGCTTATATTGCTTTAACAAAAAACGTAAGCTGCCGTCTCTATACTTTGTGCATAGAAATAAATGCAGAGCAATTAGCTATTTTCCCTATGTGTTTCACTATAGCATCTCAGGTTGGGGTATCTCTGGGAAGCTAAATAACCAGCTCATAGGTCAGGGAGAATACAGCAAGGAAACAGCCTTTCATGAAAGGCTGTTTGTTTCCTTGCTGTGTTCTCCATGGGCATTGCTTCCTATGCATGCCTCATATGAAGAACAAAGCAAGCAATGTCTTTGGGCCCACAGAGATTAGCAACAAGCAGTGCAGCTTTTGCTTGGACACAAAACTAAGTGATAGGGGAAGACATCAAAACATGATATGCATTCTTCATACTTTCACCAACCGACAGAGATTAGCAATGAGTAGTGGAGCTTTTGCTTGGGAACAAAACTAAATGATAGGGGAAGACATAAAAACATATGCATTCTTCATACTTTCACCAACCAACAGGACACACACACCCTGCCCCAAGAAAATCTGTTAACTGTGCTGGGGCAGGGGGGGATAGCTCAATCTAAAGTCCATGTTTCCATAACCATTTCAATGAGAATGTGAATGGAAATATGGTGCTAATATGAGCTATAATTGATTAGAAATAAAGGGAAGAAAGAAGAACTATAAAGAAGCATATAGCCTACAGGAGAAGCTAAGCATAACCAGTTGTGTGGGCTAGAAAAGTTGGAAAAGTTTGGATTGGGAAGGGAAGTCTGGTTCTCTTGTCCATTCAACTTGGTGGTCATTTTTCAAGACACCTTTGTGTCATTCAATGGGGACATGAAAAAATTGCCTTGATGGCCAGAACATCTTAACATGGTAGTTTTATAGTCACAGGAGGTCATCTTTTATTAAAATAATTTCTTCCCTCTGAAGTCCATCAATAAATGCAACATGTTTTTCAGCTTAACTGAAAAAGTACTGAAGAACTATAGCCCCAAATGGCCATAATATTGGTGAGGGCTATGAATGCTTGATGATCCACCAGTTTAGTTCATATTCTGCTCCTGAGTAGCATTCATAAGAGTTGAATGTTTGACATACTATTAATCTAAAAATCTTAAATATGTGCACATTCAGAAAAAAAAGATGACTGCACATGCAAAATTACACAGTGCTTTGTTACAGCTGCCCCCTCCTCCAAGTTTGGCATTTCTACTTCCAAAGTTAAACCTCATTTAAAAAAAATAGTTTGACAATTTTGAATTGAGACATACTACTTTTGGTCTCTCTGCTTGGTAGCTATGACAGTGTTACTCCATGCCCATCAATAGGTACCTGGATCCTAATCAATGTGTATTGCTTTTCTTGGGAACTGCAGTCCTCTATGTCTGTAAAAATCTTATTTAAAAACTTTTACATGACTAAAAGTGATTCATCTCAGGGTTTGTTGAATTTTTGACATATGGTGGCCCATACTGACAACTAAAAGGAAAGGAAGCTGAATTGTTTTGACTGTGAATATATGCTGAGAATATTTATTAACTTTGCAAAGTACATGACCTGACTGTGAACCTAGATGCCAAATATTAGAGTTATAAGTTTTTGCAATGGTGATAGATGCCACCAACTTTTGCTGGCTCATAGAACAGGCAATGTGTCTAGTAAGTCATATAAATTATGCATTTGTGCATGAACATATAAGGAACACACTGTGAGTTCATTCATTAAATAAATCATTTTAAATAACAATACTAAGCAGGTCTACTCAGAGTCCTTCTCATCTAATCAATAGGGCTTACTTCCAGAAAAGTAGTATTAAGATTGCAATATTAATAAGCTATTTATGAACATAGGGATTGATATATAATTCTAGTGGCTGAGAAGATTCAGTTCATGGACTGTGAGAGTTGAAATGTATATGTTACAAATAAAGCTTATTTAGCAAATGCCAGTATTTTTCAGGTTTGGGATATCCGAACACAAAAAAATACTGATTTTTTTTGTGTGCACACCCCTATCCTGTAGCACAAGTGGCTACTGTGCAGATGCAAAGCTGTTCCATGTGACATTCAAAATGAATATCGAACAACAATAGTGAGACAATATAGTGAGGGGGTTCAACTCATATGTAAACAAGGAGTTTGTTCTGCCTCCCATATTTTATTATACCATCCAGACAAATTCAGTGTTCTTCATTTTGTCTCCAAAAGATCGTCTTATAACAATTCTGTTCTCTTTGAGTTCTTAATATAATATAGGCTTCAGTGGTCTTTCTTTGGAATAGGATTCAGTAGTCATTCACTGGAATTTGTATTTAAAATCCCCGTTCTTTAGTGTCCTTGGACAAAATATGAAATCATAAATGGTAGATTATTTTGTACATGTTGACAAATGCTGAAAACAAAATTCTGTAGTAGCATCCTTTCTTGGTTAAGCCAGCATTAGTTCACCAGTAATTATTTATGTGATTTTTCTTCACATCAGCAGTCTCATTAATAACTTAAACATATAATCCAAATATTTTATTCCAAACATACAGCCTTTTAACCACACAAACATCTATTGAGTAATCCTGAAAAACACCCTCAACAGCAGTTTAGAAATCTGAGCATTTTTGTGAGAAGGCAAAAGACCACAATAAATATATTAACCACTGAACGATACCCTGCATGACATATTTACCAAATGGCAAAAGAGTTCCAACAAATCCAGAGGTTTTCCAAGGATATTTACTTAACTGAGTGTTCAGCAGGTTTTCCTTAAATCTGGGAATAATATAATGTCTGTTTATTCATATATTCAGGGCTATTTTGGGGCCGAAATGCACCGTAAAGGTGTTCCAGCTGGCGTTCTAGTTGGTCACACCCCCATGCCATTCCAGACAATTAGCTGCCTGCAACCAGCCATGCCCGGTACGGGACTGAACTGGGAAGCTCTCCCCCTCGGCCTGGGCCCAGCATGCCCTGGCCCTCCCAGCTTGCTGCCCTGGGGCTGGTGCTGCTGGCTCACCTCTCCTTCCCCTTGCAGGCTGGCTCCAGGCCTGCACAGGGCGTCTCAGGCAGGACGCTCATCCTGCTGGATGTGAGCGCCAGGAGCCCCCTGTGCCTCACCAGTCCCAACTTCCTCTGGCTGCAGCTTATCCCCTCCATTCTCCATGATGGCTGGCTGGACTTCCTCAGGTAAGAGCCCCCTCCCCCCATGGGGCTCCTGCCTCCCCTTTGCCAGCCCTGCACTGCTGCTGTGGCTGGGACAGGAGGCCGCTGGGCCATGGTTCCCAAGAGGCACATGTTTGCAATGGAGGCAGCACCGTGGCAGCAGCCGGTTGCCTCCTCTTGCCCCCACCCTGCTCACCAGAGCTGCCCAGGTGCAGGTCCCAGCCTTGGAGGGCCTAGCACGTGGGCGGGTGGGGGGCTCAGCTGCAGCAGCAGCAGCCCCGACTACTACCTCAAGAACTATGAGGACAGTGAGCCAGTGGGAGTGAAAATGAACCCGGCCACTGCTGGCCCATGAGGAGGGGGCGGGAGGAGGCAGCCCAGGTGAAGGGAGCAGGGATATGGCAGCTCCGGCAGGCAGGACTCCCTGACCACTCCTGACAGGCAGCAAAAGAGTGGGCTGGGCAGCAGCTGCTCCCCAGCGCTGAGGAAGAGGGGCCACAGCAGCCTCACCCCAGCAGCAGCCCGGTCAGCATGGCAGCAGGCACCAAGAAGCCACCTCTGTGGGCGGGCGGGCGGGCAGGGAAGCTGCAGCCAGCCAGTGCTCCCCGAGTGGGAGACGCAGTGCAAGAAACTCGTGTCTCCTTCCAACTGGCGAGTCACTGGGCTCCACCAGCCATGATGGGTGTGGCAGACTTCTTACCTCTTGCCAGGAGGGCCCTCAGGGCTGGGACAGGCCGGCCCTCTGCCGGGTCTGGGGGGCTTGTGAGAAACCAGGGACCCATGTTAGCACAAGTGCCTGCAGGAGGAGAGGGATGAAGGAGAAGACTTCTCCGAGGGGCCGCCAGGGTAGGAAGGGAGCACAGAGATCTCACACATGAGCATCTGGGGAACAAGTGTGCCCTTAGGATGGTGGATGTTTGTGCCATATGGACCTCAATCCCAGGTGGCAGAGGGACCCAGAAGCAAAAATGGCATTCAGGTGTTTTGGTTTGGGAACCCTGGAGAATTCATACTTCAGAATAGGAAATGGGAGCCTCATAATAAAGCACCTTCTTTCCTCCTCCATTTTACCCTCACAACAACAACTCTGTGAGGTAGGTTTGGCTGAGAAAGAGTGACTACCCCAAAGTCTCACAGCAAGCTTTTGTGTCAGAGCAGTGTCAGGTAGCCCTGTCATGGGGATGGAATGAGGAGGGAGTACTCTCAGTCTACCAGCCTCTGAACATTACTGCTCCTACTGTATGTATGTCATCATTTGTATGACCTTGTAGACGCTTCAGCTGCACAACTCCTAAGCTGGGAAATAACGGCTTTTAGATTGTTTGCTTGCTTCTCCTGCTTGCTTAGCCCACACATGTGAACTATACTCATTGGCTTCAGCTCATTCAGGGGGTGCTTGATTGTAGTATAATTTAGGTGGCCCTACTGTTCTCAGGCATTCCTGACACAAGCTGTACATGTGTCTTTAGTTCTGATTCACCAATAAACAGTTTTCTTCTGATGAAGCCCTGTGTTGCATGACCTGACCAAGGAGCCTGACAAGCAGGGTCTCCCAGAGCCCTAACTGATGCTCCACCCAGTATACCACACTGGCTCTTGCTGGCTTTTAAAAACATCATCAGACTTTTTTCTTGAATGTGGAAAAAGCTTCTGATGCTTTTCATTTTAGGGACTCTCTGCCCAAATTGGGAAGGGATTGGGATAGAGGCTTCTAAAATTAGGAATATGGTAAAGAAAGTTCTCATACTAGAACTCACCATCACCAAATGAAGCTGATGTTCAGAATATACTCAGGGAAGAATTCCTTCCTGCAACACACTGTTAGCTTAAAGAATGGGCAACCTTGGCTAGGTTTAGATGTGTTTAAGAGCAGCTAGGCAATTTCCTGAAGCAGAGTTCTATGGAAAGCTGCTTGCTATGATAGCTGAATGAGACCCTCCATGTCAGAGGCAGTGTATCTCTGAATACCAATTTCTCTGGGATGAGCCACAGGGCACAGCTGTTTATTCCCTTCTAGTCCAGCTTCATCTGTGAGCAGAGGTCCATCAGAGGCTATTAGCCACAAGGTATAGGTAGGAACTCTGGGACAAGTGATGCTCTGTATTCTTGGTGCTTGGGGGGGGGAACAGTGGGAGAGCTTCTAGTGTCCTGGCTCCACTGGTGGACCTCCTGATGGCACCTGGTGTTTTTGGCCACTGTGTGACAAAGTGTTGGACTGGATGGGCCATTGGCCTGATCCAACATTGGCTTCTCTTATGTTCTTATGTTCTTCCCACAACCACAAGCATTTGGCAGACTGTTAGCCTAATTGCTTTAAATTATTAATTATAATGGGGAATTTGCGATATTATAAATGGGCAATAAGGGAATGAACACCTGTATATACAGAGGTCCCGCTTCTTCTGGAGATACCAGTAATAGACGTGGAGGCTGGAGTCAGCATAAAAATGATGTCTTTTACTGGAGAAACTTCACATTCAAACAGTACATACACATACACTCAATTACACAGCTTCTAGGAAAATCAGATGGAGCAGAGACATTTGCATGAGCAGGATATTGTTGGTGAGTAATATTTACCTGTCCAATGTGATGATGTATCCTAATGGAAAAATAGGGGAGACTAATAAGAAAAATGGGGATCATGCTCTGAACCGGCAGAAAACACATGGAAGACTCTGGCTGCAGTCCAAGAATCTTAGAGGCAGGGTGAGTTTCAGGATAGCAAGAGCTAGAGGTTAGAAAGGTCTAGAGAGGACGTAGAGAGGGCGTAGACAGGGTGAGAATGCTGCTGGGTACCCACTTTTATTAGGTGGATATTTGGGGCAGGACTATGCTGGACCCTCCCTTGGGACTTCCAAAAGTCACATTTGCAATGGGTGAGGGGCTTAAGGAGTTGGTCAATATTGAATTCTCACCTGGCTTGTGGCAGAGACACTTCGATGGTCGTAATGACTCATCAGCTAGCATTTATTGTGTTCTTTGTCTCAGGTCAGCAGAACCAGTTCCTGCAGAGAAGGGGGGGGGCTGCCAGTGTGATGAAGATGGACTTCCTTAATGGCATCAGGAGTCCTCAGTTTAAACAGCAATGAAAGATGGCTATTTTGGAGTGCTTCATGTGTCTAGGGATACATCTGGAATGGGGCAACCTTGGGAATCACGGGCACATCATTTCAGGCTCTTGCTGGCTCATGTCTGGCATCACAATCTGGTCACCTTACATCAGAGTCCCTTTTACACATTTCATGCACAGTTCATTTATGTCCATAAGAGAGCACAAAGCTCCTTGCTGGGCAAAAAGACTGCTATTAGAGATAGGATGCTGAACTAGACAGGCCCTCCTTAGGATAATGCTGACATTTCTCTGTGTGTTGAGTTAATCAGTATAATTTTATAGATCCCCGTGCTCACATGAGAGGTAAGTTTAGCTTTACTGATTAAAAGATAGCATTTCTACTACAGTGGAGAATTTTTTCTGTTTTCTTTTAATTTAAAAAAGCATACATCACCAAATAGCGGAGTCTGCAGCCTTGGGTGGGGGTGTGTCAAGAGGACTGTAGGGCATTTAAAATTCCCAGAATGTCATGGGAACTGCTAACAACCTCATTAAAACAAAATTCACTTTTATTAAAGTTCCCATTTTTTCCGTGAACAACTACAAACAACTTTACCTGAGAGGTAAAGAACATGCCTTTTTCAAGCCCCTGCCTGCTGTACCAGCTGGCTTGGCAGAGGCATTGTCCTTTTAAATTCCTGCTCTAAGCAGGACAGGGCTTGGAGAAAAGATGTTCTCCAAGCCAAGATAGCAGGAGTTGGAGTTGGAGAATGCATTTATGTTAAATTCAACTTAGATTTAAAGACTTATCTCACCATTTCAGTATAGTTTTCCAAGTTCCAGAGTGTTTATTGAGATGTTTCCTTATGTTACTGTTAATGTTACTTTTAAAATAAATATAATATTAATTATTAAAAGTATGGAATTGGAAACTCTTTTAAAAATGTTTTTATTGGTTTTATCAACCATTTTGACAAGAAACAAAGAATAAGAAATAAAAGGTGGGTGTGGCTGGATGACCACACTTCTGGTAACATGGGCTGTATGGCCTAATATGCTAATGAGCTGTGCTGTCAGGGGTGTGGCCTAATATGCTAATGAGTTTCTGCTGTTGGGTGTTCATAGCCTGGAGAACTACTACAAGATAATGACTCAGCCCTACCCCACCTTCCAGGGTAGATATAAATTACCTGCCTACCATTTTTCTGCTCACCTTGACACAGAGAGTACTACATCTCTCTGTGTTATACATCTGAGGATGCCAGTCACAGCTACTGGCGAAACGTCAGGTCCTACAATGCCAAGACCATGGCCACACAACCTGGAAAATCTACAGCAACTAATTTCCAGTTCCTTATTGTTTGATCTACCCTGTGGCAGAGTAGTAATACACCAAATTGTTCTAAATAATTGGGCTGGGTGAGAGCTCGCAGACGCAGTCATGGCTATGTAATATTCTCTTTTTGCAGCCTTGACTGCCATCTCATAGGATCTCATAAACATCCTATAGGATGCTCTCGTCACTTCATCCCGAATGCATCGCCACTGTCTCTCTAGCCATCTAAGCTCCTGCTTCATCAACCTCAGCTCCTGTGTGTACCATGGAGCGAGTTTAAAGTGGGGGCACAGAAGGCATTGGGGAGCGATCTCATCAATGACTGCCAAGAGTCGGCTTTGGCAGTCCTCGACAAGCTCATCCAGTGAGCTGCCAGGGGGCATCAGATCCTGCAGAGCCATTTGGAACCACATGGGGTCCATTTGGCTCTGCGGAGGAGCTAAAATACGCTTGCCACCCAAACAGGGTCGGGGTGGCACATTCACGTGGGCCTTCAGGGCATGGTGGTCCAACCAGGGAACTGCTATAGCAGTAATTCGTTCCACTGTAACCCCCGCCACAAAGATCAGATTGAGCATGTGCCCTGTAACCCGTAACATATTGGGAGAGTCCTAGCGCCACCATGGATGACATCAGGTCCATTGCCTGTGTGGAGGTCATGTCATCAGCATGGACATTGAAGTTACCCAGGACTAACAGTCTAAGGTGCTCCAGTGCCCAGCCTGATATGGCCTCCAGCAAAGATGGCAGGCTATTTGCTGGTGCATTGGGTGGACGGTACACCAGCCAAACAGCCAAACTCCCTCCAGCTTCCCATACAAAGCTGGCATACTCTATGCCTGTGAGCTTTGGTGGAAGAAGCACTCTGAAGGTGTAATCCTCCCAAATGAATAAAGCCACTCCTCCCCCCACCCCTTAGTTTGGGATTGGTGAAGGACCGAGAACCCAGGAGGAGCTAACTGGGAGAGAGCTACAGTCTCCCCATCTCACACCAGGGTTTCGGTCACGGATGCCAGGTCCATGTCCTGTTCTGACAGAAAGTCATAACTGACTGTGGTCTTATTATTTATGGACCTGGCATTGCACAACACCAGTGTCTATATACCAAGCCCACATCATGTGACAGAACGACTGGTACACAAAGCAAGAAATAACAGTGAACTGAAAGCTTCAAAAAAGATTCCTGTTCTTCTGGCACTTCTTATGCAGCCTGATGATATGATATAATCAACTGTTGTACAAGGTGTGAGGCAACCACTTTAAAAACACACAAATAACCTCTCCTGACAAATACATTTTAAATGAAGTTATTATTAAAAATCAGGGCTCTTATGCCCCAGTACTGGTCTCTTACTACTTTTTGTTGACATCTAAAAAGTCCCACAAGTTATAGACTGATTTTATTAACATTATCTTTCTAGAAATCTGCTAGGAATAACTAGTAGAAAACTGTTGGTAGACTAATTAACACAGCAATGGTGCACAACCTGATTAAAGAGTAGATAAAGGTTTATTTAGGAACTAGCATTCTTGATAGGAAAGATGAAAGACAGAGATAGGTTCCTAACTACATCTTTAGCTGAGAGAGAGAGAGAGAGACAGACAGACAGACAGACGGACTGTGGTACTTCTAAGAAGAATGAGGAAATTGCCATAATAGCAATCTGGAGAAAGACAAAGAATGACACTCAACAGGAGAGACGAAGTGCTGTTGTCACTATCCTATCTAATTGTCTTCTTGCTGCCCCCTTCAGAGTCTTCTTCTGTTCTTCTTTGTACAGCAAACACTGCCCTTTCCAACCACAGTCATATACAATCTCTTCTTTTCTTTAATTCTTTATTATCCTCTCATGCTAAATAATAACCACCATGATTTGAATTTATCAGCCCTGTAGTGAGGGTTGGAGTCTAGGACCTTAATTTTATGACCTTGCCCCTAATGCATACTTGTTTATGCATACCATAACCCCATCTCACTGTTAGGCTTTTAAAGATGCTTTCTTCATTAACATCACAAAAAGGCACTGGAAACTAAGTGAGACAATATGTAATTTTGTTGTACAAGGCTCTCAAATTCTTTGCTGCAGTGCACTCAGATAACTTCCCATTAAAACTGTATTTTCTCCTCCACCCTTTGGTTTTGACTGTAGTAAATATTCGCATAGACCTAGTGGGGACAGAAACAGATTGCTTGTCTATATCAGCCTGTTCAGAAAAAAATATCTGGTTTTAAGCAGGTTGCCTGGCTGTGGCCACTAAGATAAAGATACAAAAATCCAATCGTAATAAATCTTCTTTAAGATATTGTTTTGAATGAGTTTCTTTAAAAAAAAAAATCAAAGACACATTAAATATAAAATGAAGCCATTTGACATACAGCATAATCTAAACACCAGGTGATAAACTATGGTCCTACAGCAAAGCATTTTTAGATACTAATGAAAGCAAGTAAAAAATTGAGGAGGGGGAAGAGGGAGAAGTTTTTTTATAAACTAGGCCAAGCCACTGGATCATAATGGTATAAAATATCATCAAGAGTGCTTTAAATGATAGGCATATCCCTATGGGAAAACACAGTTCTCTTGATGGACTAATATATTTGTTGAGGCACAATTGCTGGACAGAAATTTCTCAAGTTCATTATAGAAGAGCTTCATTGCATGTGTTTACTTGGAGTTGCTGTTGCAATTTTGGGTCTCACTTTGCTGTCTCCACAGGCATTTGGACTAGTGAGACAAGTAAACATGGCATGGGGTGAATATTAATGGTATACTTGTTTTCTGTTTTTCCCCATGCAGTTCATTTGGAGCATAGGGTCTCGTAAACCCTGATGTACACTTGCCACTTTCCAGAAGAGAAAAACTGGATCGCAGAACCACTTTAATCTATTACAACACCAGCCCAACACAGAGATACTTTTGGCTTTACCTAGAAATTAATTTTATTTCACTTCTTCTGAGTGGCCCTATTGTTAGATTCATTAGTATTGTAAGCCAGTAATCTTTATCTTATTTAGCAGAGTGCATGAGGCTTACACACAGCAGCAGCTTCTTTGTTCTGTATATGCTAGCAAAGTTACAGAGTTACACAGAGCCACTTGTCAGTTTCAAACTAATAAGAATCCTTTATTCAAGGAATTACATTCTAGACAATGCAGGTTGGGAGATAGGGATAGAATCTAATTTAACTAGGTGGATGTATGCAGAATGCATCTATATCCATAGTGCCAAAGATGGAGAGAAACATGCTCCTTCAGTGTGTGTTTGTGTGTGTGTAACTGGAAGGAAAGAAGCAATTCCTTGACAATTCCTTGACAGTATCAGTCTACACATCAAAGGGAGAGGGGCAGAAGAGTAAACAGGAAGGATGCTCACAGTTTTGCCTGTCTGTCTGTCTGTCTGTCTGTCTGTACAGACAGACTCTTGTAACCCTCCCTCTGGAGGCTAAGGCTAGGTGGCAGCATTAGTCCATCTCTTCTAACAGCATTAGTCCCTCTGCGTTTTGTGACTCAGTTCACAAGATTCATCTTCTTCCATAGATCTTTAAAATGTTCTTTAAGAAACAGCTTAGTGAGGGTGTCTGCAATCATTCCTTTCATTGAACAGCAGGTTAACTTGGTAACTTCTTTCTGCAGGTTTCTCACTAGGTGATACTTTATGTCAATATGCTTGGTAAAGTGGTTCACATCTTGTTTGGATAGGTGAATGCAACTTTGATTGTCTTCATGCATTAGTATTGGTTGTGGTACATCTATGCTGATGTCTGTTATCTTATCTCTTGGCAACCTTGTGCAGCTGACACGTATTCTGCTTCAGTGGTGGATGCTGCAAGCATGTCTTATTTCTTACTTGACCAGTTTATAGTGCCTTCTCCACAGAAAATTATACTACCACTGGTGGATTTACTGTTACCTCTCCATCCCAGTCAGCATCTACATAGGCCACTAAAGACACTAGGGAAAATCTAGTAGTTAACAGGTTGCAATGGGCCACAGACAGACTTTCCCATGTGTGATCACTCCAGCGGTCTCTCAGGATGTCAGCATGGTGCTGTTATTCCCCCCCCCTTCACAGTATGCATATAATCGCAAGCTCCATAGGGAGCCCTCAGTGTGGAGGTGCAATTCATGGATCCCTCGGTTAAGTGCATGGGGAAAAAATGGCACACATAAAAGTGACTCACCCGCAGTTGCATCTGATCACATGCTGACAGACCGCACCCGCAGCTTCAAAGGGAGGTATGATCATGCAACTGCGGGTCAAATTCCTCTGGAGGAAATAGCCTTGCTCCCCCCCCTTTTTTCTGGCATGTGTGACCACAACCTAAGAATGTAAGTCCATTTGCTATTTTTGCATTTGGTATACAGGCAAGGATATAAGTCCTTCTTTGCCTTTCTCTATGAAGCCAGGTGGTTGTTGCATATAGATTTCTTCTTCTAGTTCACCATACAAGAATGCAGTCTTCATGTCTAGGCGCTCAACCTGCATTCTCTTGCTTGCAGCAGTGCTCAGAAGTGTTCTTATTGTTTCATGTTTAACTACAGGTGCAAATGTTTCATCATAGTCCTCTTCATATTTCTGTGAGTATCTCTTAGCTACTACTCTGGCTTTGTAGTGTTGGAGTTTCACCTTCTGCATTGTGTTTCAGTTTGAAGACTCACTTCCATCCTATAGCTTTCCTCCCTTGAGGTGTCTCTGTAAGTGTCCATGTGTTGTTCTTGTGTAGAGCATTAAGCTCCTCTCATGCAGCATGTTTCCACGTCATGCCTCTTGAGGTGGCAGGTGGGATATTTCTTCCCATGATGAAGGCTCTGGTATTTCTGCCATTTCTGTAAGATAGGACAGTCTTGGGGCCGGAATACCTTTGTTAGAGTGCACTGATCGCCTCACTACAAGTTCTATGATCTCCCCATTCTCTCTTTGTTGATCAGGCACATCTGGTGGAGCATCTTGTATTGTTTCATCAGTTAGGGTCATATCAGGATCAGTAGTCTTTTCTTCCTTGATATTGGTCACATACGGATACCCAGTGCTGATTGCTTCTGAAGCTGGAGGTCTCTCACTTTCATCAAAATGGACAGATATGCTCATTGTGATATTGTTGGTCTGTGAATCCAAAATTCTGTAGCCTTTATATCAAGCTGAATAACCTGCAAAAATTCCTTCTGCAGCTTTATTAGCTAGTTTGGATGGCCTTCTTTCTTTTGGAACATATGCATAGGCCTTGCTTCCAAACACCTTTAAGTGTTCCATCGAAGGTTCAAAGCCATGCCATAACTCATATGGCATGGTGTTTGTTGCCTTTGTGATCAGCCTATTCTGTATGTATGTGGCTATCATTATGCTTTTCCATCAGCACTTGTGTGGGAGTACCATATCCAAAAGCATGCATCTTACCATCTCTAAGAAGGTCCAGTTCTTTCTCTCTGCAACTCCATTCTGCTCAGGGTTGTAGGGAACTGTTTTCTGGTGCTCAATCCCTTGTTCTCTCAGGAACTCCTGTGTTGCACCTGATATATATTCTCCTGCATTGTCAGAGTGAAGAACCTGTGGCTTTCTCCCAAACTTGTTGGACACCTGCGCTACATCATCTTTTAATTTCTCCAGCATCTGTGATCTTTCAGTAAGCAGAAAAGGGATTAAATAGCTGGAAAAAAAATCATCAATGAATGTAAGAAAATACTGTATCCACCAATAGTTGATGGTAAGGGTCCACAAATATCTCTGTGTATCAAGTCCAGTGGCTTCTTGGCCTTCCTTTCACTCTGTTTTGGAAAGGGCTGGTTAATTGCCTTTGATTGAATACAATAAATACAAGGAGGGTTAGTTCTACATTCTATAGAATCAATGTCACTGGTAAGACCTTTCCTCTGCATGTCCAGAATAGCTGGATAGCTTTTATGACCTAATCTGCAATGCCAGAGGCGCACATGTGCATCATGAGAATATGACTTAGACTGGCTTCCTGTTCCATTTTGTCTGGTACTTCAGCATCAGAGTGACAGATTTCAGTTTCACTGTCTGTGTCTGACATTGGCACATCATTTGCCTGCATGATCTAAAGTCCTTTATCTCTCGTGCCAATAATGTACACTTCTCCATTTCATAAAACTGCTCTTACCATCCTCAAATTGAGTTTTATAGAAATAGAAATCTAGTGGCTGGAGAAGCACATCACCCTTCTCAAATGCAGTAATACAGATGCTATTCCCCAGATAGACTTTCAAAGGGTATGAAATCCTTTCCAAATTAATGAACAATTCTTTGGTATTAAAAATATGCATTCTTGTTCCACTAACAAGAATGACATTAGTATTTTCCCGTAATAAAGAAGCAGTAAAATTGTGATACTTAGATTCATTGTTTGTGGGGTTTGAGTTCCCTTTAAAAATCTTGTCCTACTTGCCTGTGGGACATTGGAATGCTTTATGCCCCCAGCCACTGCAAAAGAAACACCTCAGCTCAAATTTCTTGCTAGGTGCAGGAAAAACCTCTTCCTTCCCCAGCAGGGTTCCCTTGGCAACAGATTGCTCTCTTGATTTTTGCAATCTTCCTGCATTCCCAACATTTTTGTTTTGTGCTCTGTATTCCCATTGGGAGTTTTGTAATGATCCCTCTCTCAACGAAGCTCTAAGTGCAAATATTTCATGCAACCCCTCTGATTCTATCTGCCAGGTTAGGACTCTGTGGCAATCCACCTCCATCTGCAGCTCATTTACAGCCCCATCAAACATAAGGTTATCTTTCAATTCCATGTAAGAAACAATATGAGCATAATCTGCCAGTAAAGTTAGAAAGAAAGTAGCTACTTTAGTGTCCTGGTCTAACTGTTCTCCACAGTTGCCCAGAGTTGGCTAATGATGAAAAGAAGTCCGTCAGCTTACTGACATGGGATCTGAAGCATTGTCCCTCTTAATACTGTAAAGCATTTAATTTCTAATGTATAGCATATCTGGATGTCCACCCCTTTGCTTGATGGGATGAGGCTGAGGCTAAGAAACAGTGTAACATCATTAAATAGTTCTACAACAGCTTTCATTATTTTAATTATAAATCTATGCTGTGCATAAGTTAGGCTGCACAACTGAATTCTACCAAGTTGAATGGAATCCACTGATGATGTTTTATGCACTGTCAGTTACCTAGTAACACCCTCTTTTTACAGTGCCAGGTAGGAGTAGGGATATAAAAGGATTCCTTGTTTTGACTCGTGACATGTTTCAAGAAGGTATTTCTAAACCATGGGATGGATCTCAACCATCTCAAATGCTAAAGTCCTCAAACAGATATTTTTATGACATTTATTGGATGTGCGAGTGTGTACCCTTGTTTCTTTTGTGAACTGCTGGTGATCTCTTGCTGAGAATTTCTGCTATAGTTGTGATAACCAGTTATGTTTGTCTTCCCCAGGGGCCAAAAAAAGACCCCCATCCCCCAAAAAAGTAGGAAGGGAGAAAAACAAGATATTTCATGCCATGATCTTGAGACTCTTTTGTTTGCTCCTAAGAACATAAGAGAAGCCAATGCTGGATCAGGCCAATGGCCCATCCAGTCCAACACCCTGTCACACAGTGGCCAAAAATACCAGGTGCCATCAGGAGGTCCACCAGTGGGGCCAGGACACTAGAAGCCCTCCCACTGTTGACACTCCCCCCAAGCACCAAGAATACAGTGCATCACTTGCCCCAGCCTGAGAGTTCCTATCTATACCTTGTGGCTAATAGCCATTGGTGGACTTCTGCTCCATATGTTTATCTAATTCCCTCTGGAAGCTGTCCATGCTTGTAGCTGCCACCACCTCCTGTGATAGTGAATTCCATGTGTTAATCACTCTTTGGGTGAAGAAGTACTTCCTTTTAGCCATTCTAACCCAACTGCTCAGCAATTTCATTGAGTGCCCACCAGTTCTTGTATTGTGAGAAAGGGAGAAAAGTCTTCTTTCTCAACCTGCTCTATCCCATGCATAACCTTATAAACCTCGATCATGTCACCCCTCAGCCATCATTTCTCCAAGCTAAAGAGCCCCAAGTGTTTTAACCTTTCTTCATAGGGAAGGTGTTCCAACCCTTTTATCATTCTAGTTGCCCGTTTCTGCACTTTTTCCAATGCTACAATATCCTTTTTGAGGTGTGGCAACCAGAACTGTACACAGTACTCCAAATGAGGTTGCACCATCAATTTATAGAGGGACATTATGATACTGGCTGATTTGTTTTCAGTTCCCTTCCTAATAATCTCCAGCATAGTGTTGGCCATCCAGTCGCACTCTGTCTCAACATTTTCACTGAGTTTATCTACTACGACTCCAAGATCTTTCTCTTGGTCAGTCTCTGCCAGTTCAGACCCCATCAACGTGTATTTATAGTTAGGATTTTTGGCTCCAATGTGTATCACTTTGCACTTGGCCACATTGAACCCCATTTGCCACATTGACGCCCACTCGCCCATCCTCGACAGATCCCTTTGGAGTGTCTCACAATCCTCCCTGGTTCTCACCACCCTAAACAACTTCGTGTCACCTGCAAATTTAGCCACTTCACTGCTTACTCCCAACTCCAAATCATTAATAAACAAGTTAAAAAGCATCAGATTGAGTACTGATCCCTGCGGTACCCCACTGCCTACCACCCTCTATTGAGAAAATTTCCCATTTATACTCACTCTCTGTTTCCTATTAATTAGCCAGTTTTTGATCCACAAGAGGACTTGTCCTTTTATCCCGTGACTACTGAGCTTACTTAGGAGCCTTTGATGAGGAACTTTCTGAAAGTCAAAGTAAACAACATCTATTGGGTCCCCCTTGTCCACATGTTTGTTTACTCCCTCAAAAAACACTAACAGGTTAATGAGACCTGATCTTCCCTTACAGAACCCATGCTGAGTCTGCCTCAATAGTTTTTGTTCATCAATGTGCCTACTAATTCTTTCCTTAATAACAGTTTCCACCAACTTACCTGGTATCAGTATCAGACTGACTGGCCTGCAATTTCCCGGATCTCCTCTGGAACCCTTTTTAAAGATGGGAATGACATTAGTTACCTTCCAGTCCTCAGGAATGGAGGCAGATTTTAAAGAAAGATTACATATTTTTGTCAGGAGATCCACAAGTTCACATTTGAGTTCTTTCAGAACTCTTGGATGTATGCCATATGGGCCTGGTGATTTATCAGTTTTTAAGTTGTCTATCAGTTGTAGGACCTCCTCTCTCTTCACTTCAATCTGACTCAGGTCTTTCAACACCCCTCCCGAAATCAGTGGTTCTGGAGTGGGCAAGCACTTCTCATCTTCCACAGTGAAGACAGAGGCAAAAAAATGCATTCAGCTTCTCAGTCATTTCCCTATCATCCTTCACTACTCCTTTTACCCCTTGGTCATCCAAGGGCCCCACTGCCTCCCTGGCTGGTTTCCTGCTTCTAATGTATCTAATGCTTCCTGCTTCTAATGTAATCCTCTTTAGAATGACTTGCCTGACCTAGATGGGCCAGCCTGGCACAATCTTGTCAGATCTCATAAAGCTAAGGAGGATCAGCCCTGGTTAGTATTTGGATGGGAGCCTACCAAGGATTCATCTCATGTCTTCAAAACCCTATGGAGTTGTTATAAGTCAGCTGTGATTTCACAGCACTTTACACAAAGAATGGCCTACAGACTTCAGGTGCAGGACAGGGTTTTTTTTCAGGTACTCTTCACCTTATTAGGGAAAAGGTGAAAACAATGACAGCTTCTATTTTGAACATAAAAACAAGTGCTTAATCAAATGGAACACACAGCTCCCATAAAACACTGAGAGAAAAATATAGCTGTCCTTTCTGGGGTTTTGTTTTGTAATATCCCATCAGGTGAAAACTTCTGGAGAACTCACAAGATTGCACACTGTTTTATGCCATTTGGGCTGACATTAATAAAAGGTACTATATGGCTTTTGCTTTTGAATCGTTTTTGGACAAACACAACGTCTTGCAACCTGTATTGCTTCTAGTTTGCCACAAGGAGGGAAACCATAGCAGTAGTATAATGCCAACCAGCCACTTACCTGGGGAATTAAAAAAAAAAAATAGGGATTTTTTTTTTAATTACAGGGACTCAATTTTTTAAAAATTACAGGGACTCAAGGTGGATTACACATAGTGAGTCAGTGCAATCAACAAAATGAGACATTCAGTAACCAATACATTAGAATATTAGAAGTCTAGAACCACCAGATATTAAGAACAACACAAACATCTTAAAACAGATGCCTAACTTACAGACGCTTTAAAAAGCATGAAACAAATGCCATAGCAATGTAAACAGATCCCCAGCATTTGATTTTTGCAGAAACACAGGAATGAAGTAAGAACTACCAAATAACTAAACATTTACAAGTTCATACAGGAAGCAAAAGCAAAAGCTCTGATGGGTAGGGCTTATTGGTTTACAGGTTATGCAGGCATTATATAAACACAACCTCAGAAGTTTTACATTTCTTCTTCTTTATCAACTTGAGTCCTGCAAACACACTGGTGGCCTCAGATGGATTTGTGTATTCTGTGCTATTTATGACTTATGGTGGACTGGGGTAACTAGAGAGAATTTTAAAAGGTATGAGTAAGGTTTCATGTGGAATCGAATGAAGGAAGCAGTGTTGTGTAGTGGTTAGAGTGTCAGACTAGAATTTGAGAGACTCAAGATCAGCTTCCTACTCTTCCATGAAAGCTCACTGGCAGACCTTAGGCCAGACACTGTCTCTCAACCTAACTTTCCTCACAGGTTTGCTGTGAGCATAACATGTAGGAGAAGAAAATGATGTTGTTAGTTGCTTTCAGTCCCCATTGGAGGAAAGCATGGGGATATTAATATCTAAATAAATGAAGAAATCTGACATCACACTCTGCATTTATTAAAGGTATGTTGCATCTCAATTCTAATTTTTAAGAGTTCCTAACTCTGTCATTATATTCTTGCCACTTTAACAGAGCCTGGGTAAGTATCATAATGAAAACTGACACACAGCTGCATCCCCATTAACTGCACACAGAGTCTGTTTCGGTTCCTATGTTGGTGTCTCTAAGTACCTTTGTCTGTCTCCCTATGTTGATGTCTTCCATTGTGGGTGAAGATCTTTTTGTTTCATTCAGCATACCCCAATAGCAGTTATTGGACCTCCTCCCTAGTTCTGGTGTTGTTTATGTGCTTTTAATAAATCATTTTATAAAATTAAATGTTTTAGATTGTTCAAATGTTTCAGTGTTTTTATGTGTGCTGCCTTGGAGACCTTGATTGGGTAGAAAGGCAGCATAAAAATTTTAAATAAATAAAAAATAAATATGTACAGGTTTTTTTCTTGACGCCATTTGCACAACTATCATTTGCTGAGACATGAGCTACTTTCCCTCTGGTAGGGAAATGCCAGCCTCTAGGTGGGATCTGGGGATCCCCCAGAATTATAGCTCATCGCCAGACTACAGAGATCAGTTTCCCTGGAGAAAATGGATGCTTTGGAGGATGGATTCTATGGCAACCTGACGGCTGGGGGGACCTGGCAAGCCTACCCTATGGTCAAGGAAAACATAAAGGACAAGTGGAGACCTGCAAGAAACTTGTGGGAGTGGCCATGCCATTCCCCCCACCTCTGCTTCTCCCCCTTCCCCCTACTTCTCTCACACTCTTTCTCTTTCCTGCTGTCCCTTTTCTTACTTTCTCTCTCCCCTCCATGCCTGTCACTTCCTTTTTGCTCCCACCCTATCACTCTTTCGTCCCATCACTCTCCTGGCCTCCCATCACTTCCTCCCCACCACAGCAGCAGTGGCAGCAGCTGCTCTCCAGGAATCACAATGGATTGCCCAAATACATGGATTATTTCCTTTTAGAGTTGCCAGCGCCATGTTGGGAAATTCCTGGAGATTTGGGGGTGGAGCCTTGGGAGGATGAGGTTTGAGCTTGGAAGTGACCTCAGCAGGGTATAATACCATAAACACCACCCTTCAAAGCAGCCATTTTCTTCAGGGGAATTGATCTCTGTCATATGGAGATCAGTTGTAATTCTAGGAGATCTCTAACCCTTACCTGGAGTTTGGCAACATTAGTTCGTCTGGAGGAAATGACTGCTTTGAAGGGTGGAGTCTATGGTATTAGATCTGCCTGAAGTCCCTCCCTGCCTCAATCCCCACCACCCCCAGGCTCCACCCATCAAATATCCAGGAATTTCTCATCCTGGAGTTGGCATCCCTATCTCCTTCCCACTCAACAGCCAACCTACCTTTATCTGCCCTTTTGTCTTCAGCTTTCCATCTCCTTCCCCCCTGCAACTTCTGCTGAGGAAAACGATGGTCTTTCTCCACAGTGGGGACTAAAGCAGTTTACATTATTCTTTCCTCCTTTTTACCCAAACAACAACTCTATGAGGTAGGTTATGCTGAAAGTATGTGACTGGTCCAAAATCACCCACTGAGCTTCCACAGCAACATGGAGATCTAAACCTGGGTCTTGCAAACCCTACTGTAAGCTCTGCCCATTATACTACACTAACTTTCATAGGGTGGCTGCTGTTGAACAGTAGTAAACAGCCAGGCCTAGTTGAATCATGCAAGTCAGGTGATCTCAAGTCACCCAGAGGGTGCTGCTAGGCCTAGGTTTGCCAGCCTTCAGGTGGGACCTGGAGATCTCCCAGAATTACAACTGAACTCCAGAGAACAGAGATTTGTCTCCCTGGAGAAAATGGATTGACTCTGTGGCTTTATATCCAGCTGTGGCCTCTCACCTCCCCAAACTGTATTCCCCAGACTTCACCACAGAATCTCTAGGAATTTCTCAACCTGGAGTGGGCAATCCTAGTCCCAGGCCTGGTTCCAACCCCCCTGCTGTTTAGCCATTCATACTGCAGCAGGAATCCTCCCCAATCCAAGATCCAATTCTGCTTTTTGCTTTCCCCTCAGCTATCAGCCAGTCTGTCTTCACTGTTGATGTGGTGGGGCCTGGAGTAGATCCCTGCATCGACCATTTCAAAAGGTATTGGGGGGGGAATTCAATCCTCCCCAGGTTTTTAAAAACGTTTTAGATTTTTCTGCACAACCAGGGAGTCCTGAGTCTATAGAAAAATCTGTTGGAGGAGACTGTATCCCCTATCTGTGGAAATAAATATCCACACACAGAGGGGACTGTTGAGAATTCTAACTACACACAGCTTTCTGTGTAGATTAACTTCCTTGCTAGCTTGATATTTAGTTATACAGCTCAAGGTAAGGCTTGGGAACATACGTGTAATCTTGGGGGGGGGCTGGGGAGCTCATACCTCCCCGAAGGTACTGAGCCCCCCAGGGGCAACTGGTGTCAGCCAGAGCCTTACTACCCCCTGGTCCCCCACCCCATTTTGAAAGTGGAGAGTTTTTTCCCTCTGCTTTCTGAGACTGTTTGGCTGGGCTGGGAGTGGGATGGAAGTCAAGGTGGTGGGGGCTTTGCTTCCTTGTGGAAACTAAGCTCCACTCACAGCTCCCAGCAGCCCGGGAGAGGAGCTGGATGGCTGCACGTAGAGGCTGGCTTCAAGGCAGCACGTGCTGCCTCTGCTTGCTGCGGCTGCCACCACCAGCCTGAAGGGTAAGTAGGTGGGGGTGTAAGGAGTGGGGGCTTGTTTCAGGTGGGGTGGGAGCCCAAGGCTGCACCCACCCAGCCATCCTGCAAGTCCAAGCAGGAGAGGTAGGAGAGCCAGCATGAGAATGTGCCTGACTGCCACTTAGTGGGGAGGATGGAAGTTGGGAAGGGGAGCTGGGCAAGAACGGAAGTAGGGGGAGGGTCGGGGGCCCTTCTGTGGCCTCTGGTTGCCAGTGCCATCAGTGAGTGGCTTGCTTTCTCCTGCAGTCCAGTTTAAACTGGGCTGCAGGAGAAAGTGAGCCCCAGGAACCCTTGTGCTGCACCGAGCACATTGCTCCAGGATACAGAAAATCTTGGGCTCACTTTCTCCTGTAATCGGGGGGGGGGCTGTGCTTTCTGTCCCTCTCTCTCTTTCTGTTTCTCTCGCCCTTTCAGTTGAGATGTGTGAGAGCAGGAAACAAGGACCAGGCCCGTAGCCAGGATTTTTAAAGTCAGGGGGCATTTAAATTTCTTAGGGGGCACTGGCTAATCAATCTGGGAGAGAAGACCATGACACCCTGGGCTAGATGGGAAGTCAGGGGGCCTTGCCAGCAAGTCAGGGGGCCTAGCCCCAAGATGCCCCACTGTAGCTACGGGCCTGAAGGAGAGCTGCTCCACCCCACTCCAGGCTGCTTCCCTTGCAGTCTGATTTTCTTTCTTTTCTTTCCTTCCCTTCTTTCTGTCTTTCACTTCTCTCGCCCAATCTATTTGCTTTCCCCCCAGCTTTCCCCTCTCTCCCTTGCTAAATTAGTCCCAGTCAGGATTGCCAGGTACCCCCTGGCCACCTCTGGGGGATGAGGGGAGGGTGGCCCAATCCAGGTTAGGAAACTCCTGGATACTTGGGAATGGAGTCTGGGGAGGACAGGGACCTCAGTGGGGCACAATGCCATCATTTTCCCCCCAGGGAAACTGATCTCTGTAGTCTGGAAATGAGATTTAATTCCAGGGGATCCCCAAGTCCCACCTGGAGGCTGGCATCCTTAGTTCCAGTGCTGAAATTGGAAAGTCTGGTTCTGCTGTGTGAGTTGGTACACACAAACCACTGGCACTGGCTTGCATTTGCCAAACCACCCTGCTTCATATAGGATGCACAACAGCCAGGTGGAGGAGGGGAGGGGTGTCATTCTATCAAAAATGACAGTGTTTGTTTTTCTCTGAATCTGAGGACAGGAACTGGCACTGGAATGAGATTGTAAAAGAGTGTGTGGCTTTCTGAAAACCCTTTTGCTACAGTAATAATTATGCTACAATACAGCTTGTTAGTCCAAAAGGTGCTACTGAGCTTTTTACTATTTTGTATGTTATGACAGTGATATGAGAGTCAATTGAGCTCTGGGTCTATCTCATGCTACTGACAGTAGTTATACATTAGGCCTTGCCCAAATGCTTCTGGGCATTAAAGCGCACTTGCCCTGTGGTGATGGAAAGTGCTAGCAAGTCATAGCCAACTCATGGTAACCCTGTAGGATTTTTGAGGCAAGAAACGTTCAAAGATGATTTGCCATTGCCTGACTCTGCATCATGTCCCTGGTATTCCTTGGAGGTCTCCCATCCAAATACTAAGAGCTGACTCTGCTTAGTTTCCAAAATCTGATGAGATCAGGCTAACCTGAGCCATCTGGGTCCATGGTATGGTGCTATGTGGGTGCTTGCCAGGCAATCATCTTCAAACTGTTCTTGGGAGCCACAATCATTAGGAAAGAGCCATGTGATAGAAGTGTAATAATAATTTACTCATAGTTGCAAGAGCCAATAAAATTTGAGTCTGTTGGGGGATTGGGCAAATTGATCTAAGGAACTGAAAGAAGAAAAAGTATTAGCAAGCTCAGTGGTTAAGGATTTGAATAGAACTCTTTATAGTCCAATCCTGAGGACACTTCCCTGGGAGTAAGCCCTCTTGGATAGACCTCAGTAGGATGTCTCTGTTAGACTGATGAGGAATTGTTATAGGAAGGGGATAAACAATTAAAGTATATAGAGAGAGAGAGAGAGAGAGAGAGAGAGAGAGAGAGAGAGAGAGAGAGAGAGAGAGAGAGAGAGAGAGAGAGAGAGAGAGAGAATGTCTGAAAATGTAACAGGTTTCGGTGGACTGCCTCCCGTGTTATATCACACAGACCTTGCAATAGCATTGTAGCTAACCCCAACTAAGAAACTTCCATGCTGTTTCTATAATATCTCAAATATACTTCACACCAACTGTGCATCTCCATTCCTTTCTAATTCCTCTCCACTATGTAGAGCTTTCTATGTCGTGCTTCATTTGGACTGCTTTGCTTTCTCAGCTCCTAGCCCCCTTCTTTTCTATAACCATGGATCTACATCCCCTTCCTCAAGCCTTGCTGCTTGTCCCAACTCTCTAAAGTCAGACCAGTTTGGCCAGTGGCAACCCAAAATACATCTGTCTGTCGAGGAAGTTCAAATAAATGCCACTAGAGGTTTTGTCACCCCTGCTACATCACTTAATGCATTACAATATAGGTTCATGTTCAGGCTATAATTTATGATATTTTAGTTTGGGAAGATCTGTTTTCTTGGTCACATCAGTTGGTGCTATTTTTTTTCTGTAAACTCCTCTTCCATCACAATGGACTCTGCTGCTCAAATGTTGTCTGTCAATCCCCTCTTTATCCTCCAGTCTCCCTTCCCTTATTTTGACCTCACAACAATGGCAATACCACCCAGCCTGATGAAGGGAGCTTTGACTCTTGGAAGCTTATTCACTGAAACTCTTGTTGGTCTCTAATCTGCTCCTGGACTCAAAGCTAACTGTCCCAGTATCACCAAGTAAGCATCATACAAAATGTAGATCTGAACATGGGTCTCCTCAGTCCACACTGGTCTTCATGCCATTGGTCCATCTACTTCAGCATGGTTTGCTCTGATGCAGGTGAGCTCTACAGACTCAAACAGAGACAGATGCTTTCCAACAACTGTTCTCTTAGACCTCCTAGGTTTAAACCTTTATCATTTGGCACATAAAGCATGGTCCCTCTACCATCAGTCCATCAGTGTCATCATTGTCTACTCAGACTGGCAGTGGTTCTCCAGAGTTCTTTGCAGAGGATTTTGCCCAAGCCGTGCTTTGTTTCTGAGCCGTTGGGGCTGGGAGGGAAGGATACAGGCGGTCTGGTTTTATTTGTAATGCAAAAGTATATTACCTCTTTCTAACAACATATGTCCATGCAAGATTTACATATGTTCACTGTAATATGTGAACAGGACTTCTGTTTCCCTCCGTGGTGAGCACGAAGAGAGGGAAATGGCAACAGGTATGTTTTTGATATGTACATCATCCATGGAGAACACTTAACACCTCATGTTTATGCCACACATCATCATCCTTGATTGGCATGCAGATCAGAGGCCTTTTAAAATTTCCTTTTGCCCTGTATGCAGGCAAGAAATGTACACTCTATACATGTGGTACAGTTTCAAAGGGAAGACTAACTGGGATGTATAAAAGGAATGACAGGATTACCCATTGCAAACAATGGGAGAGACTTGAAGGCCCATTGGGCGAACTAGGCGCTGGCCTAGGGCGCGCCGGCCTAAGGGGCACCAAATGGCGCCCCACTGCTCCCCCCAAAAGACCCCCGCCGCCCTAACCGCCAGCAGAGTCCCGGCAAAAACCTTCACCCGCCTCCTGCCGGCTCTGCCGGGCGCCTCTGGGTTCCTCAGGCCAAAGTATGCTTCTGGTCTGGTCTCCCAGCGGCCGGGCGGGGAGGGAGGGGGAAGGAGCGAGGGGCCTCCTGACAGAGGCCAGGCCGGCGGGCCCTGCGTGCCCCAGCAGAGTCCCGGCAAAAACCTTCCCCCGCCTCCTGCCGGCTCTGCCGGGCGCCTCTGGGTTCCTCAGGCCAGAGTATGCTGCTCGCGTCTCGTCTCCCAGCGGCCTAGCCTAGCCGCTGGGAGACGAGACGCGAGAAGGGCTTGCCTTCAGACGGGGCGGGGAGGGGGGAGGGAGAAAGGGGGGCTCCTGACAGAGGCCGGGCCGTCGGGCCCAGCGCGCGCCAGCAGAGTCCCCGCGAAAACCTTCCCCCGTCTCCTGCCGGCTCCGCCGGGCGCCCCTGGGTTCCTGAGAGCGAAGTACGCTTCTCGCGTCTCGTCTCCCAGCGCCCTTGGCCCTTGATGCTGGGAGACGAGACGCGAGAAGGGCTTTTGCCTCCAGACGGGACAGGGAGGGGGGAGGGAGAAAGGGGGGCTCCTGACAGAGGCCGGGCCGTCGGGCCCAGCGCGCGCCAGCAGAGTCCCCGCGAAAACCTTCCCCCGTCTCCTGCCGGCTCCGCCGGGCGCCCCTGGGTTCCTGAGAGAGAAGTACGCTTCTCGCGTCTCGTCTCCCAGCGCCCTTGGCCCTCGTCTCCTTGGCGCTGGGAGACGAGACGCGAGAAGGGCTTTTGCCTCCAGACGGGGTGGGGAGGGGGGGAGAAAGGGGGGGCTCCTGACAGAGGCCGGGCCGTCGGGCCCAGCGCGCGCCAGCAGAGTCCCCGCGAAAACCTTCCCCTGTCTCCTGGCGGCTCCGCTTCTCGGGTCTCGTCTCCTGGCGCCCCTGGGTTCCTGAGAGCGAAGTACGCTTCTTGCGTCTCGTCCCCGCGAAAACCTTCCCCGTCTCCTGCCGGCTCCGCCCGGCGCCCCTGGGTTCCTGAGAGCGAAGCTTTTGCCTCCAGATGGGGCGGGGGGGGGAGAGAAAGGGGGGGCTCCTGACAGACGCCGGGCGCCCCTGGGTTCCTAAGAGCGAAGTACGCTTCTCGCGTCTCGTCTCCCAGTGGGAGACGTGAGAAGGGCTTTTGCCTCCAGACGGCTCCGCCGGGCGCCTCTGGGTTCCTCAGGCCAAAGTATGCTTCTCCCATCTCATCTCCCAGTGGCCTTGCCGCCGCCTCCGGGCGCTTCTGGAACTGGGGGTGGAGAGGCGGGGGAAGCTTAATGCTCAGGACCCTGTCAGAACATCAAAAGGCGTAAAGAAGGTTCCAGTGATTTTTTTATTTTTTTAATTTGGAAGGTGTTTTATGGCTAATACCTCAGTACATTTAATACTGATTTGTATTTCTAAGAAAGTTGGCTAAAACAAATTGCTGTCTTATTAGAAGTACATCTGAAGAAGTGAGCAGTGACTCATGAAAGCTCATACCATGCTACAAATTTTGTTAGTCTGTAAGGTGCTACTGGACTCTTACTCTTTTCTATAGCTGTCTGCATTTATTATGAGATCTGTTTTATTCTTAGTGATAATCTATTTACTTTTTTTAAAGGTTCTTTTCATTCTCCCTGAGCTTGGAGGGGGTTATTTTTCATTTTACCTTTTACATTTTTACTATGAATATTCATATTTGGTTACTTTAACTTTGCAGTGGCACTTTTATTCAATTATGGCTTATATATATTAGCAGATACTTTTTTCCCTTTCTTTTTTCCCTCAGTGAAATGAATGTTTGTTACACTTACTGACAAGTTTTAGTTACCTCCAACTTTTTATTACTTTTTACTTTAGAAAACATGCAGCAGATCCCCTACATTAATCATTAAATCCTTATGCCAAATCAATCAGTTCTATGGAGTTTGTACTACTGTGTTATATTCTACTTTTTTGGGTTTCCAAGTTCAGTTGGTGATCTGTGGCATACAAAAAGATCTCCTGGAAATTGTTAGTTCTATTCATGGTTCCTCCAGTCTTTGTCAAGAGCCAGACATCCTAATACTTGTCATACAGTATAATATGACATTTTCATAGATTTTATATGACATTTTTCTTTCCCATTCTCTGATGATGATTAATTTTTAAAGACAATGTTACTTAATTAAGCTTGATGATTATTTACTGGATTAAACAAATATAACGTTAAAACATTTTTTCCTCTACTGTGTCTGTATATCTATGAGTGTGTTGCCTTTTCCTCTGATTGGATTCCTGATGTCTCTTTTAATTGTTTTATTGTTTTTTGAAGTTTCTGATTGTAACACATCCTGATAATCAGTTTTCTGGCTGAAGAGGAGGATGTGCGTATCCTGTCCTATTAAATAAAAGGGTAGTGGTCTGGCAAGGTTCTATGCTTGGCAAAATCAATTCGCTCCCTGGTATGTCGCTCAGAATCTGTCCCTATCCACTAGCTGCGTTGCCTGAGTTCTCTCCCACCCACTGCAGCCTAGGCCACTCTTCTCTGATTGGGCCAGCATTTCAAGCTCATTTGCATACGGAAGCTGATTGGACTTCACTCCATTTCGCACCTCAAACTCCCCCCCCACCGCAAGACAGTTGGAATTGTCCGTTGTTTATTCAACCTGTTGTATTCTGAGGTGAAATATGTCCTCACTCACAACACTTCCCCTTCAAAAGAAACAAACCCAATAACACAACCATGCCACACCACAAAAAAGACAGGTCACACAACAAGCAGAATACCACAAGGCAAAAAAAGCTCTGGTACTAATTCTGGCAGGGGACACTGTGAGTGTAGAAAATGATTTATTGACACAGTGGAAAATCTTTAAGAATTGTTTGGTGCATTTACCATGGGGCACCCACCCAGAGCCTCTGGCATTTTCTCAGTCTGCCGGCATCAAAACCAATTGAAGGCAAAATAGAGATATGGAGACTTTTCCAGTCTGCTTTGCCTCAATTTGTCTTTGTTGGCAATGGCAACCCTAGGCCTGGCTGCTTGCTCCTGTTCAGCAGGAGCATCCCTATGGAAACTGCCTGGGTGATTTTGGATCAGCCGGACACTTTCTGCCTAACCTGCCTTACAGGGTTGCTGTACAGATCACAAAGCCGAAAAGAATGAAGTAAACTGCTTTGCTCCCTGCTAATGAGAAAGACAGAATTTTGCCTAGGAAGAGGCTGCTGAGAGGGGATGAGATAAAGTTGCCAACTATAGGTATGGAAATTCCTGGAGATTTGAGGGGTGGAGCCCAGAGAGGGTGAGGTTTGAGGTTTGAGGAGGGGTGGGACCTCAGACAGGTACAGTGCCATAGACTCCACCCTCCAAAGCAGCCATTTTCTCCTGGGGAACGATTGTTGCCAATCTTGGCCCAGTGGCCATCAAACCATTCTCTTCCACCCCCTGCTGTGCAGCTGTCTTTCCCCTAGGGTTGCCAATCAGGAAAATGTGGTTTGATTCATGATGAGCCCCATTTGCGAACCACAGACCATCACAAATTTTTAGCTGCCTCACAAACTGGTTTAGTTAATGAGGTTTGTGGGCTGGTAGAATTGTCCCCTGGTGTGCTAGAGACACTGAACTCACTGGAGATCTTTAGCTGACTC
The DNA here is from genome assembly GCA_029375565.1 of Gekko gecko. Classification (NCBI taxonomy): domain Eukaryota; kingdom Metazoa; phylum Chordata; class Lepidosauria; order Squamata; family Gekkonidae; genus Gekko; species Gekko gecko. Next base: position 68,292,378 of record JAPDNY010000004.1, on the reverse strand, counting down.
ACCTCTACCTGCCTTCCAAGATTGATGAAGATTGGATTTATGGGATCTGAGTTATGGCCCCCCAAATAAGGTACCCCCAGGAAAGTGATTTCTGAGGAAATGACCCTGTAAATCCAATCCTCACTAAACTTGGGCGCGGGTAGAGGAAAGTCAGCTAGAGAACCCCTCTGAGGTTGGTGTCTCTAGCTTGCACAGGATCCATTCTATATACTGCTGAACCTCCACCAGCAGTCATTTTGACAGGCGCAGGTTCATGAGGTTCAGGAGTGTATAGAATGGATCCTGTGCAAGCTAGAGACACTAAACTTAGTGGGCATATAGAGGAGCATCCAGGGGGGTCCCATGTGAGTTTGGTGTCTCTAGCTTACACAGTATCCATTCTATACAAACCAGAAAAACACAGTTCAGTTCAGCTCATGGTTTGTGGTGTGCCTGGTTTGTGAACCATGGACCATCACAAACTTTTAAAGGCTAAACAAACCAGTTCAGTTTTTGATGTGGTAGAACATGCCCCCCCCCCAGTGTGCTAGAGACACCAAACTCACAGAGGCCCTCTGGCTGACTTTCCTGTACCAGCCCTCCAAGTTTGGTGAGGATTGGACTTGGGGGGGTGTCTCAGTTGTGCCCCCCCCAAAGAAGGTGCCCCCTGGAAAGTGCTTCCCAGGGAAATGACTGGTGCAGGTTCAGGAGGCTCACAAGTTCACCTCTGCCTGATGCTCCTCTACATGCCCTCTAAGTTATGTGCAGATTGGATTTAGGGGTCTGAGTTATGGTCCCAGAAAGAAGATTCCCTCAGGAAAAAATATCAGGCACAGGTTCAAAAGTATATAGAATGCAAGCTACACACACCAAATGCACCAGGAACCTCACCCTGCTGCCTTCTCCTCAACAGTCTGTCCAAGTTTGGAAGTGGATTACATTTCAGGGGTCCCAGTTACAGACCCCCTCAAAGGTTTCCCCAGTGCTGTCTCTCTGGAAAAGATAGCTGCAGTTACAGGAGTTTATGGAACAGCTCAGGAACAAGTCAGTGACATCATACTGACAGGGAAATGTCACCTGGGCAGACCCCTCCCCCAGTCAGGTACTCTAAGCAAGGTAAACATCCTCCTATGTTCGCAGCATTCTCCAACCCTCCAGATGCAGGTTCTGAAGGACAGAGAGGCAGACATCCCCTTGAGTTCTGACAGGGGGTCCTCAAAGTACAGTTTTGTGGGCACCCTAGCCACACCACAGAGGAGTGGCTTTGAAGCAAATTCTCAGGATTGCTCCCAGTACTACAAAATATACTTAATGCATTATGAAGTGTGCTTGCTTCAAATTGCTGAACACTTCTATGTGCCAAGAAGGTGAAAGTGGGTGCAAGGTGTGTTCACTGTGAGGGTAAGAAGTCCTTCACCCCCTGCGTATCACAGGCCCTCAGCCCTGGGAACCAAACCCATCCTGTCAGCCCAGTGTAGCCTGCCCCTAGCAAGGCATCACCAGAAGTCATGGAGCCCCCTTTCCCTGATCTGTTCCTGGGGTTCTCCACAGAGGCAAAAGAGTTGTTAGTACTGCCCAGAGGAACCAGCAGATGCTAACAGTCTTTGGAGAGGAAAACTCTGACAGCAGTGATTCAGAGGGTGAGGGGAAGCCCACAGTTTGGAAACATTTCCACACCTTCCCCAGTGACCCCTGTGTGGCAGAGTGACAGGCATGCTACACCCATGTCCAGAGGGGCACAAACCCCCAACACTTGTCCTCCTTCAACTTCTGCAGGGACCTTTACAGGGTCATCCAACTATGTTGCTGCTGGAGGAAAGAGTGGCAGCCAGTGGGAGGAAAAAGAGGCCCACTCCCTCTCAGCAGGAAAAAGTGGAGGGGGAACAGGAGGCCCCTCCAAGAAAAGCTCTCCACACTCGGGGTGCTGTGAGTGGAACATCAAGGCCAGCCACCCTCCAAGAGGTCAAAAGAGCTATGTGGAGGGCCCAGGAAACAGTCACTCACCTCATCGGTAAGATGATTGCTGTGGATAGCATTGGAGTTTTGTAAATAGTTTAATTGAATAGGGACAGTCTGTCTGGAAATGTATCCATTCACAAGCCACCACAAACTACGACAAACAGCACCAATGTTCATGGAATGTTCATGCTGGTTTCTCTTCCATGAATATCATTTTGTGAACCATGAACCAGCCAGAATTCATGAGCTGGGTAGTGTCCATCCACATTCTGTATGTTAAGTATGAGACTTAACGCAGGAGGTAAGTTCAAAGTGATTCAGCTTTATTTAGCTCCAAGGTTTAGACCAGCTAAGGGCTAGACCAGCTAGACCAAAGACATCAGTAAAACAGCGATATATATATACAATTCTGGCTGAGGTAGCCACGCCCTCAGTCATATCAATATCCAATAACAGTAATGCATAACAGCCAATCATAACTCAAAGGTAAGGACCAATCATATTTCATATCAATAACCAATCATAGATGTTCCCTCCATAAGCCCTTTGATTGGGCAATACCAGACAGTTTCTGAATCCGCATAATGAGCACCTGCTCTGCTTATGCTGACACTTAAGCTTACACCTTATGTCTTTGAAGACATAACAGCTCCTCCCCCCTTAGATGAAACACACTCATACTCGAATAAGTAGGGAGGGGCCCTTCTGCTTCGCTCTGACCGTCTTAACTCTGGGGCTTCTGCTTGATCAGGGTCTGCACTAAGCTCAGGGCCAGGCATTGCTGGGCTGTCAGGCTCCCCAGGGTCCGTGAGTCCAGGGTTCTGCCCTGACTCAGGTTCTTGCCGAGAACCAGCAGCACTCACCTCAGCCGGAGGTGAGTGGGACTGCTCCCTGGGCCCATATAGATCTCCGGTCTCACTCTCCTGTTCCGCAGGAGACCACCGTTGCCGGAGCTGATCTATGTGGCGGTGTATCTTTCGGCCGTCAGATAGCCTCACCACATACATCCTGGACCCCAAACGGTTGGTGACTTTGGCGGGAAGCCACCGGTGCCCCTCAGCATAGTTACGGGCAAAGACCCAGTCCCTGGGCTGGAACTCCCTGGATGGCGTGGGCGGTTTGGCCCGTACAGCTCTGCTGCGATCCAGGTCTGGGTACAGGCGGTCGAGGAGGGTTGTCAGCTTCCTCCCCATGAGCAGCTCGGCCGGGCTTTTCCCTGTGGCAGAGCTCGGTGTGACATCCTGCCACAGGAGAAAATCGGCCACACGATGGTCCCAGTCCTCGCCAGGCAGTCGGGTGAGGGTCTCTTTCGCTGTCCGAACCATACGCTCTGCCTGGCCGTTGGAAGCGGGGTGGAATGGAGCTGTGGTGATGTGCCGGATGCCGTATCCCTCTAGGAAGCTGGCGAACTCCCTAGAGGTCAGTTGAGGCCCGTTGTCACTGACAAGTACTTCAGGTAGCCCATGGGTGGCAAAAAGTTGGCACAAAGCCTTTATTAGGTTTGCCGATGTTGTGGATCTCATGGGAACTACCTCCAGCCACTTTGAATAAGAGTCCACAACTACCAGGAGCATTTGGCCGTTGATTGGCCCTGCAAAGTCAAAGTGCAGCCTTGACCAAGGCTTTTCAGCTCTATCCATGGCTGCTGGTGGTGTGTGCGGAGGATCAGGCCGGGACTGCTGTCAGCTTAAGCAGCCTCGAACCCTCTCTTCAATATTGGCATCCAGCCCAGGCCACCACAGGTATCCCCTGGCCAGGGCTTTCATGTGTACGATGCCTGGGTGCCCGGCATGCAAGGACTCAAGCACCCTTTCCCTTAGTTTGGGGGGAATCACCACCCTATTTCCCCACAGGATGCAACCTTTTGAAATAGAGAGCTCAGCCCTTCTCCCCCAATACGCTTTGAACTCAGGCTCAACACAAACACTTGGCCACCCCCTCCACACCCAGTTTAAAACACGGGATAGTGTTGGGTCCTTCTGGGTGGAAGTAGCAATGTCCACGGACCAAAGTGGAGACTTTGGCAGTTCATCCAGCGCAAAGATGTCTGCCGTTGGAGCCGGATCCAGACCAGTCTCAGGCAGGGGGCAGTGGCTCAGGGCATCAGCATGTGCGATACACTTCCCCGGTCTGTGCTCTAGATCGTACTCGTACGCTGTGAGGAACAGAGTCCATCTCAACATCCTGGGCGATAGGATGTTAGGCGTGGGGCGGTCAGGGGCGAAGATTCCCAGGAGCGGCTTATGGTCAGTTACCAGAAGGAAACGGCGGCCATACTAAAAGTCATGGAATTTCTTGACCGCACTCACAAGCGTCAAACCCTCTTTGTCTATTTGTGCATAGTTTTTTTCCGCACCACTCAATGACCTTGAGTAATATGCAATCGGTGCCTCAGACCCGTTAGCCATTACGTGGCTCAAAACTGCCCCAATGCCGAATGGTGATGCATCAGCCGCCAGAACCAACATTTTACTTTCATCATAATGAGTCAGCACGCTGTCAGATGTCAGTAACACTTTAACATTTTCAAATGCTTTTTCCTGTAGCCATCCCCAAACCCATTTCGCGCCTTTATTTAACAACCGATGTAATGACTCGGCTACCGAAGCTTTGTGGGGCAGAAATGAATGGTAGAAATTGATTAGCCCTAAATAGGCTTGTAACTCCGTTTTATTCTTAGGTCTGGGTGCATTGTGTATAGCTGCTACCTTTCCAGGGGTTGGGTGTACACCTTGTTCGTCAATCTTGAACCCTAAGAACTCGACACTGGAGACCCCAATAGTACATTTTCCCCTTTTTACGCGCAACCCAGCCTTATTGAAACACTGAAGAACACTCCTGACCCTTTCCAGCAGTTCTTCGTCACTCTTTCCCGCAATAAGCACATCATCAAAATAGGGAATAACTCCCTTCAGACCTCTGAGCAGACCTTCCATCAATCCCTGTAAAATCCCAGGTGCGACATTTACCCCGAATTGGAGGCGCTTGACTCGAAATGCACCTCTATGAGTAACGATAGTTTGTGCTTCGGCAGCATTGCTATCAACGGGCAACTGTTGATATGCCTGGGCAAGGTCTAACTTTGCAAAAACCTTACCTCCCCCCAAAGACGCAAGAACATGGCTTATCATGGGTACAGGATATGAGTGTTGTTGCAACGCCCTATTGATTGTACATTTATAATCTGCACAAATGCGTATTGAACCATCGGGTTTGACAGGAGTAACGATGGGCGTTTCCCATTTACTGTACGGAACTGGCTCTAAGACCCCTTGCTCAATGAGCTTATCAATTTCTGATTCTATTTTCGGTCGCAACGCTAATGGCACTTTTCTGTATTTCAGCCTGATAGGCCTAACATTTGGATCCAACTCAAATGAAACCGGGGGACCTGTATAGGTTCCCAACCCTTTTGCAAAAACCTGAGGAAACTCGTCATACAAACAATTCCATTTATCATAACACACTGCATTTATACCCGAAATAGCAATGACCAACGGTTCAAACCAATCAAGCCCCAACAGGCTTACCCTGTCCCCCTCGGCAACAATCAGGGACAGGGCCGCCTTACGCTCTTTGAAATGGACTTCAAATTCCGCCTCACCTGCCAATGGGATTCGGTGCCCTTGGAAATCTGCAAGACGGGCGTCGGTTGGCAGGAGGCGGCGGTGGCTTCGGCTTGGAAATAGACGATCTAAGGTGCACGTCGAAATGATTGTTCTAGCCGACCCGGAATCGACTTCGAAAGGGCAGGCAACGCCGTCGAGAAACAAGGTGATGAAAATCTTCTTCCTCCGGGGTGCTTCTGTGGTGAGGACAGATGATGAAGAGGGGTTGGACGACAGGGTCGGGTTTCGGGACGACAGGAATGCGGAGCAGGTTGTGTTGACCTTGCTTCGGAATTGAGAGCGCTGTGGCAGTGAGGTAGGCGGCGATCTTTTCGACTTGCAGACTCTGTCGATGTGCCCGCGTTTTCCGCATGCCCGACAAACCAACTCTCTGGCCCAACAGGTGTCGCGCTCGTGCTTCCCGCCACAACCTAGGCACTGATGCGCTGGCGCAGTCTTCACTTGGGTTCGTGACTGACTGCTGGAACAAGGCCCTCTTATGTCATCAACGGCAGGCGCTGGCTCACGGTCCTCGACCTGTAGGTGAATGCTGGAATCGGCTGCTGCAGGCCACTGTCGCACCTCTTGCGTTGACCTTTCAGCAGTCTCAACGGCGATGGCTTCCTCGAACGCGACCTTGAATGTCAGCGTCTTGAGAGCGAATAGACGTTGCTGCAGCTTGGCATCGTGGTGACTGCAGACCAATCAGTCTCGCAAGGCTGTCTTGAAATCGGTGAAATTGCAAGCCCTCACCAACTTCCTTAATGCCACCACAAACTTGGCTACGGATTCGCTGGAGCCCTGCCGCCTCTCATAGAATGCGTGCAGGGAAGCGATCTCGGAAGGCTGCGGCGCAAAGTGGGCCTTCAATTTCTCCGTCAGCGTGGCATACGGCACGGTTTTGATATCATCAGGCGTGACGAGCGAGCGGGCAATGTCGAACACCTCCTTTCCACATGAGCTAAGTAGTGCAGCTCATTTTTTTGCATCATCCGTCATTCCGCCACTCTCGAGGTGAAACTCGAACCGGGTGAGATATGCTTCCCAATCTTCAGTCACCGGCTCGAACGGCTCGAAATTATGCTTGGAGCCCATCGCAGTGCCTTCTGGAGCGGACGGCTCCCTCAGAGGCTCGCGGTCAATCGGAACTTCCTCCGTGATTCTTCCAGCGGGGCTGCCTACCCGCTAAATCCCACCTTCGTCGCCACTTGTTAAGTATGAGACTTAACGCAGGAGGTAAGTTCAAAGTGATTCAGCTTTATTTAGCTCCAAGGTTTAGACCAGCTAAGGGCTAGACCAGCTAGACCAAAGACATCAGTAAAACAGCAATATATTTACAATTCTGGCTGAGGTAGCCACGCCCTCAGTCATATCAATATCCAATAACAGTAATGCATAACAGCCAATCATAACTCAAAGATAAGGACCAATCATATTTCATATCAATAACCAATCATAGATGATCCCTCCATAAGCCCTTTGATTGGGCAATACCAGATAGTTTCTGAATCCACATAATGAGCACCTGCTCTGCTTATGCTGACACTTAAGCTTATACCTTATGTCTTTGAAGACATAACACTGTACACTCCTGAACCTGCACCAGTCAAATTGGTAATTTTGACAGGCACAGGTTCAGGAGGTACAGGAGTGTATAGAATGGATCCTGTGCAAGCTAGAGACATCAAATTTGCAGGGGGATCTATGTGCCCTCTAAGTTTTTGCTTTGAGGTTTTGCAAACATTTCGACTGAGTGGAGACAGTCTGTCTAGGAATGTATCTGCTCATGAACTGGTAGAAACTTCCACAAGAAAGCTTGAAAGTTCATGGAAGGTTTGTGTCAGGCACCCTGCCGTGAACTTAATATTGTAAATCATAAACTGGCCACAATTTGTCATGAACTTTTGTTTGTAAGCTAGTTCATGTTCATCCCTAGTTATTAATGGTTATCAGTATACTGTTTCCTTGTTTCCCTCACATACAACCCATTGACACCAGGAGCTAATGCTAGCTTAGGATGCATTAACAGAAGCATTGTGTCCAGATCACGGGAGGTGGTAGTTCCGCTCTATTCTGCTATGGTCAGGCCTCACCTGGAGCGCTGTGTCCAGTTTTGGGCACCACATTTTAGGAAGGATGTTGACAAGCTTGAGCGTGTCCAGAAGGGGATAACCAGGATGGTGAGAGGGTTGGAATCCAAGTCTTACGAGGAAAGGCTGAAAGAGTTGGGTATGTTTAGCCTGGGAAAGAGAAGACTTAGAGGGGACATGATTGCAGTCTTCAAAATATCTGAAGGGCTGTCATGTAGAAGATGGATCAGATCTATTCTCTCTTGCTCCCGATTGCAAGACTAGATTTAATAGGTGGAAATTACAAGGGAGTTGTTAACGGCTAAATATCAGGAGAGACTTCCTAACTGTAAGAGTGGTTGAGCAGTGGAACAGACTGCCTTGGGAGGTGGTGGATGCTCCTTCGTTGGACGTTTTTAAGTGGAGGCTGGATGACCATCTTTTGGGTATGTTGTAGGGCTATTTTTCAGCTATGCTCCTGCAGAGTGCAGGGGGTTGGACTAGATCACCTGCAAAGGTCCCTTCCAACGCTAACATTCTATGATTCTATTATTTCTTTCCTGGACATATAACTTTTAATTATAAAACAAGATTCACTGGAATGATTGTCACAACCATATATTTGTTCCAAATTTCAAAATCTACTTTTATACAGAGGGAAAAATATCAGGTTACAACAAGAGGGGGACCTGTAAGGACTGGCATCTCATCCCCCCCCCAGTTCCACTTTCTGTTCCCTGAAATCCCCCATAGCCTCTCTCCTTTTTCTGCTTCCTTCTCTGCTTCCCACCCACCAACCAACTTACCTTTATCTGCCCCTCAATCATCAGCTTTCCCTTCTCCCCCTCTTGAAAGCTGATACCTAGCCATAGCTCAGTTGCAAGGTGCCAGCCTCAGGGCCCAGTTGCACAACAGAGAATTCACAAGGATTTGTAGATGGTGCCTTGTTTTCTCCAGATCTCCATACCCATACTATTTACTCTTTCCTTCCTTCTGAAAACCCTACATCCTCACCTTTCCCTGCTTCTTTCTCTCATTTACAACTACCCACCAAGCAACCAACCTTTTATCTTCATTTCTTCAGTTTTGTTCGTTATTTATTTACTTCATGTAAACCCCACCTGTCTCCCCACTGGGGATCCAAAGCATCATTCTCTTGTACTCCATTTTATCCTAACTACAACCCAACCCAATCTTGTTAGTCTTTAAGGTGCTACTGGATTCTTGGTCTTTTCTAGTGCTACAACCCAATAAGTATATTAATTTGAGTGTGTATAACTGGCTCAAAGTTACCCAGTGAACCTTCCACAGCAGAGTGGGGATTAGAACCTGGATCTTAAAAATCCTAGTCTGAAACTCTAACCATCCACCGCCTCCTAAGGCTTTTGGTGAGGGTGGCTGCAGTTGAACAGGAGCAAGCAGACAGGCCTGGGTGAGTCATGCAATTCAGGTGGTAGCCAGTTGCCTGGTGTTTGCTTGTGGGCCTGGCTCCAATGAGGCCTCCTTCCCCCTGCATTCTGAACACGTGAACAAATTAACACATTTTTTAAAGGTTTCAGATTTTTCTGTAAACCTGGGGCTGTTATCAGGTTTCTGGAAAGGCCTGTCTTGTTTGTTCATGACTCCTGTCTCTGGATTTAAATATCCATAGATTTGGCCACACTGAGCATCATATATATTGATGTTCTAAGGAAGCTCTCTTCCCTGCACAAAAAAATTGGTGCTCCTGTCCATTACCAGTATCTGAAATATTAATGATAGCAACCTACAAAATTTTAATGATTTCTGAGTTCATGGCCCTGTAACTGCTATTATTATTTTTGACCTCTGAAGATAAGGTGCTAGAGAGACATGGAGCTAATACACTAATAAAAGACACAGAGAAAAATAAAAGCTTAAAAACCTTGACTGAAATGGAATAAAAGCTAAACAAGATAAAAAGAAGCTATATAATGGACCCCTATCACTCTCCCCATACTGGCACAAGCTTTCCCACCAAAATTCTTTGGTTTCCTGCTGTGACTGAGCAGACTTTGGTAGTACATAAATAATAATGGTTTTTGAAAGAATTTATGTCCCACCCTGTCCCACTGAATATAATTTGGCTTTTAGCCCAGCCCAAGGAACTTGTTGTAGAAAAGCAGGAGCCCTCTTTTTAATTTCCCTTTTGAAATGGCACTGTTGACTATTTAACAGTAAAACAAAATAACAAGTTTATTCAACAGGCAGGGACTGAATAGGGGAGTCAGGGATTGGGACTGCTGAGGTAAAAGTTGTTGATAATGCAGAAATTACATCTTTTAGCAGGCAAAATAATGTTATTAAAGCTTATTTTCAGGTATTAGTTTTTAGTTGTATGAAGTGTTTTAGTTAGTATTTTATTTACAACAGCAATGTTTTGTCAGAGAGTTTCCTATAGCAGTTCAGGTTTCTTGAAGTTGGTTACTGTCTTTGTGAACTTAACTCACTCCTTGGTTAAATTACAGTTCTCTGATTTAGCTGCACTATGAAACCTGATTTTAAAGTGTTTATCACAAGCTACAAATCAGATACACACACACACACATACACTAAATATCTTTGATATCTAAGATTGAACAAGTCCTTTAAAAACCCAGAAAACTGAATAAAAATTGAAATTGGATTGGTGGGTGGGCAGGAGAGAAGGAAGCTGGGAAAGGTGAGGATATAGCAGTTGCCAGGAGGATAGAAAGAAGACAGAGTGTGGGGAGAGCAATACAGGGGAAATTGCAGTACCCTCAGCAAGTTCTTGAGGGTTTCTGACCATGCAACTGGGGCTGCAGCCATCACTGCACACCTGGCATCATACTTATGGCTGGTACCACATAACTGGGCCATGCTTTTCCTGGGCAGAGGTTGCCAGGGGAGGGAAGGAGGGAAAACTGCATATGATATGATACCTTGCATTTATTGCACATAGTCAAAGCTACATGAATCAAGAACAAGAATGTATAACACAAATAATAATAAAAATTAAAATAATCAGATCTAAAAGTACTTATGAATACTGGGGGGGTGATGAATGGGAAAGAGAGAAGGAAGTAGGAGGAAGAAAGAGGCTATGGGGACTTTTAGAGAAGGGAAAGAGGAAATAGTGGTGGAGAAACTGAGATGCCCCCACATTCCCTTGTTGGCCCCCAACTTTTTAAATATATTTCATGTGTACATGTATTTTTGTTTGAACTCTTTGTCTAAGATATATGAGCTTCTACAGAGAAAGAGCAATTCATCTTAAACTTTCAAGTGAACACCCCCAAACAACCAAAACCTACAGATATTCCCTCAGAGAATATGCCTAGGGTCCATCTAACCAATGGGAAATAGGAGTAGCTTCCCAAAGCCCCATGCTAGGCCCTTGGCTCAGTCCCTAAAAGGGGGACAATCAGCCTGCCAGTAGTGGCTGCTCATGCCCACCCTATTCACAGCTTGGATAGCTGACTTCTGGTGTCAACAGTGGCTCCTGCTGCCTAATGTGGCAGGGGTTAAGAATGGGGGTGATCAGGGGGTTCACAGTGATTCTGGGGCTACATTCTTGATTTTTGCTCAGGGCCCCAGAATCACTAAGACTTCCTCTGAATATGCCAGTGTACACAGAACACATTTTTTTAAAAAAATTCTTTCTTTCCTTCCCCCGGAACCTGTGATGGAACAGCTCAGTTGACCCTTTAGCAGAGCTCTGTTGTGGCCCTCTAAGGCATGTAGGCTAGGTACCAACAACTGGCCCTAGTTTCTGCCCAGCAATACAGTGATTTCCCAGCCCACCTGACCCTTGAAGGGATTACCTCTCTCACTTCTCCTTTGATATGCTGCCACAAGGTGGTGATTTGGGTATTACCCAACAGCACTCCTAGCTTCCCTTATGCATTGCTGATTAAAGTCTCTGTCTGGTGCTCATGTTTCCCACTACTTTGCATCGAGTTACTACCAGAACAGCTTGTGCACTTCCAAGAAATTTTTTTAAAACCAAGTGTGGGAGTTTTGCAAAGACCAAACTTCCAAATAAATTGCATTCCTCCACAGACCCAAACTGCTAAGGACTAAATTATCTTCACAGATCTGTTTTTATTTTCAGCTGCACTTGCTCTTTTAAAAAAGGCTGTTCCTCCAGAACACTACAGAAAAGACAGTAAAATCCAGAACCCAGAAGTAACTTCAGAGAACATGTACAGCTTCAATGCTACAGTATATTCTTCCCCCTTCTCTTCAGAAACTTAAAGGGCCCTATCAATCTATTTTCCTTCTATCTACCACCATGGTAGGCTCCTGGTTTTAATTTCAGCTACAAAGAATGAGAAAATGTTTTTGATCCATTGGAGCATTTCCACAGATGGAAGGATTTCTATTCACAAAGCACCACACAGAACAGGAGGGGGGAAATGAGAAAGTCACACTCCACAGGCAGAAATCCTTCCATTCACAGAAGTGGATCCAAGCCAGAAATACAACCCTGACACCAGACTAATAATTTTCTCTTTGCTTATGTTATTAAAATTAGCATTTTTGTATAATGTGCACTTTAGATTAATTTATTTTACACTGGAGAAATACAATAATTTATAATTAGGCATTTTAAAATTGTAGCAAATCATTCCACATAGGAGAGAAAATGGCAGTGTGATGATAATTTCTGTACATCTATTGGTAGGCCCATGGTCCTCATTAATGCTGCCACATTAATGCTCTCAAGCACCTGCCTCTGGAATTAATGTGTAATATGTACTAAATAATGCTGGTTGTACTTCTATAAATCAGGCACAAACACAATGGGGGTTGTCACTAATGAACCAACTAATACAAGAAGTGAACAACCAGGAATAACATAAACAAATGTAATATTCATTAAACAGCCATGATTCAGCCAAAGCTAAACTTTCAAGTTCCATCCATTTCAATGGGGAAGTTAATTTTGATGTTTAATTTCCTACCACTAGAAAACAATGAGACATAAAAGTGCTTGTGGTGGAATGGGCCTGCTCCAGCCTGAAGGCCCTATTCTACCCTCCCTCCAAGGTTCTCCTAATACTTGGAGAGGCCTTACTCTCTCTCCAGTAACTCACCACCACCAGCACCTGACCTTTGTAAGGAATTGCCTGCTGGGATGGTCAGGACTTCCAGCTTCCCTTCCCATCCTCTGTGTCTCCCATTGTCCAGCACCTGGTCACCATAGGGACCATTTACTACATTTTGCGCCCTTGGAGAAATAGCCTCTTGCCAACAGCCTGCCTTCCCCAGTACTCCTTTTAAAATAGTGTGTCCAAGACAGTGGAGGTCTATGTGGTACAGAGATCCAGTACCAGTACCAAAAGTTATAAAGTATTTATTTAAAAGAAAATGTTCACAAGCACCTTTTAGCACAGCACTACATTGAGCAAGGGATTCAAAAGATATGGGCAAAATGCAAATCCTCTGTCTTCTCTCTGAGCCTGCTTTGTGGGGAGGGCAGGGTATAAATTTGATTATAAATAAATAAATAAATACATAAAGAATATACCCTATCAAATGTTAAAATATAGGACAGACTCCTAAAGTTTAGTAAGGTACAGATCTCTACAGAGTTAACATTACCTTGAAGCTTTCTGTAGCTCTTTGGACCAGCACCTAGTCAATGGCTGCCCCCTCCAGACCTAAGCTAAGCATTCTGTCTGCTCTGATGGAACCAGCATGAAAGAGATTTCCTTCCTTGCTCCCCTAAGATTTATCACCTCTCTTTTCCCCACCCGCTGACCTGGCCTGATGTTTTTCCTGAGACTCTAGAATATTCCTTCCTGGAGCTTCTCTAGTATTTAGTTCCTCCAAATCTCTGTCCCCTGCTTGGGGGGGAGAGCTTGACCTACCCATTGTCTCTCCTGCTAGAACTATTAGCATTTGTATGAAGGTGGGTTGAGGTACCTCAGGAAAGCAATTGAACTGACTTCCCCCCTTCCTGCCTGCTTTCTTCCCAGAGAGAGAGAATTTTTTAAAAAAACAGAAACTGAGGGTTTTGCTCATTTCAGCCTTCAAGAAAAAAGGTATTTCTTCACAGTGCTCAATTTAAGCTGAATCACATCCAATTTTTTAAATAACACAAATAAATAATGGTCATGAATTCCACTATGGGTACAGTGCACATATGAAAGGAAACCCAGAGTAATAATGTAGTCTTTTTATTCTACTATCAGACTGTATGCAAAAGCATTGTGTGTTATGATTTTATGGTATTTTTCCTATAACCACCTCAATCAGGAGACTGATATATCAGGAGCCTTCTATGAGGCTAATATTCAAAGTGAATCTCCCTGAGTTTCAAAGCAGATTTCACAGTGTAAATTGATAGCTTTCCATATGGAGAGCCATCTAATAAGCATAGTGGAGGTCAATAGAATCAATATGAAGAGATATTTAATGACCAGTGTTCTAGGACTTGGATTACCAAAACCTGAATAAACAAAGCATCTTAGACAAGATAAGAGTGGATGCAATGAACAAAAATGGCATTACATCAGTAGAAAACAATGAAATGATGGCAGGGTACTATGTGCAGCAAACTGATAATATGTAGCAATAGAATTCTCTCTCTGTCTCTCTCTCTCTGTCTCTCTGTCTCTGTCTCTCTGTCTCTCTGTCTCTCTGTCTCTCTCTCTCTCTCTCTCTCTCTCTCTCTCTCTCTCTCTCTCTCTCTCTCACACACACACACACTTTTACATCTGGATAGTTTTACGTTTGGGGTTTTTATTGCAAGCCCACAGAAGAACACTTCTAACTTGTACAGCTCCTGGTATCTCTAGTGCCATATTGGGAAGATAAGGAACTGCATTCCTATTCCAATGGTTAGATATGAACATGGGAGAAAATATTCCTCAGAAGAAGAACTGGAGGTCAGAAGCAATGCTATGGGAAACCATGAACGACACATTGCAGATATGCCACAATATACCATAACTACAGGAGAAAATAGAGCTGCTACAAGGGCCATTGCAATGATAAAATGGGAAGAAAACAGTTAACTGATATGCACTGCTAGTCAGAAGAGCTGTTGGCACATTAAGCAGTTCATTAATTGACATATGATATGATGCAATTTTCTCAATAAATGGGCCACCTTTTACAACAAACCTTCCAATAATCAGAGATTAAGGGATTAAAGGGATTAGGGAGAGAAATCTATTCTTTAGCTTAATTGGGATCTGTCTGGGCAGTCATGGTTATGTGAGAAATATGGTTGTTTAGCAGGGCAAGCAAAGAAAATTCACTAGTGTAGAGGACCTTACAAAACTGTAGGTTAGGGGATCAGGGAGAATTTAAATGATGGAAAGTTAATGAAGGGCTGTTCAATGGTTGTTGATGAGACTGGCATTCAAGACCATTTTGCATAAAAGAAAGGGCATGTTTTATACTTGAAAACCTGCTTCTCACATGATAATAATTTAAAGAAAATATGTATGTACCCTGGATTATGGATTCTTCACACTATAGCAAGCAGCAAACTTTATACAGGGAGGAAAGCCATAACCCACCTTAAATAACATTATATGCTGTGTACACATTTTATATAAATACTATTATTTATTGTTTTATTATATGTTGTGAGCTGCTCAGAGCCCACTTGTGGGGCAGGGCAGGATATAAACTGAGCAAATAAATAAATAAATATTTTATGCATAAATAGAAATATAATGTGCATTCAAGCAATGGTTTAACGTATATGAAGCTATCAAGCTGGAAAGGATTTGATCCTCAGTTCTATTCACTTTAAGAGAAAAATTAAATTTGAATCATGCGTGCATTTTTACACCTGGTGCAAAAATCATATATCCATACCTGAATGCAAAATATAAGAATAAAGTAACTCATTGACAGTTTCTAGCCTATGTCTATTTACTTGGAAGTAAGTCCTGCTGAGTTCAATAGTGAGAGCCAGTTTGGTGTAGTGGTTAAGTGGGAGAACCGGGTTTGATTCCTCATGCCTCCACTTGCACCTGCTGATGTGACCTTGGGTCAGTCACAAGCTCTGGCACAGCTGTTCTTGAAAAAAGAGCAGTTTCTGTCAGAGTTCTCTCAGCCCCACCTACCTCACAGGGTGTCTGTTGTTTGGAGGGGAAGGGAAAGGAATTTGCAAGCCGGTCTGAGACTCCTTTGGGTAGTGAAGGGTGGGGTATAAATCCAATCTCTTCTTCTTCTTTATGTCCATGTAAGTGTGCATTGGATTGTAGTCTGAGTTATGCTTCAGTTTTTTTAGTTTCTGACTTAGGTCATACACACAAAATAATCCACTTTCAATCCACTTTTAATGCACTTTCCAACAGGATTTTCACTGTGTGGTCTGGCAAAATCCAGATGGAAAGTGGATTATTTAGTGTGTGTGACCGCAACCTTATTGATGATGATCTGTTTATTGTGAGCAGATAGTATAATCATGGATGACTGTCTTGACGTGGTGAGGGGACTTGTGTGGTTTGATGAGGCTGTGGGCTATGCCATGGAGGGCCACCCAGGATGGAGAGGCTGCAGCAGAGAACTCAGACCAACTGTGATCCACTGGAGAAGGAAATGGCAACCCACTCCAGTATGTCTGCCAAGAAAACCCCATAGATCGTAACAAAAGGCTAAAAGATATGATGCTGGAAGATGAGCCCCTCAGGTCAGAAGGTGTCCAATATGCTACTGGGGAAGATCAGAGGGCAAGTACAAATAACCCCAGAAAGAGTGAAGAGGCTGGGCCAAAGCAGAAAGGACGCTCAGTTGTGGATGGGTCTGATGGTAGAAGGAAAGTCCAGTGCTGCAAAGAACTGTACTGCATAGGAACCTGGAATGTAAGATCTATGAATCAAGGTAAATTGGATGTGGTCAAAAATGAGATGGCAAGACTGAACATTGACATCTTGGGAATCAGTGAACTAAAGTGGACAGGAATGGGCGAGTTTAACTCAGAAGACCATTATATCTACTACTGTGATCAAGAATCCCATAGAAAAAAATGGTGTGGCCTATATAGTCAACAAGAGAGTGTGAAAGGCAGTAATGGGATACAGTCTCAAAAACAACAGAATGATTTCGGTCTGAATCCAAGGCAAATCATTCAACATCACAGTAATCCAAGTCTATGCCCCAACCACTGATGCAGAAAGGACTGACCAGTTCTATAAAGACCTACAACACCACCTAGAACTAACACCAAAAAAAGATGTCCTCAGGGGACTGGAATGCTAAAGTAGGGGAGCCAAAAGGTAACCAGAATGGTGGAAAAGTTTGGCCTTGGAGAACAAAATGAAGCCGGGCAAAGGCTAACAGAGTTTTGTCAAGAGAACATGCTGGTTATAATGAACACCCTCTTCCAACAATCTAAGAAGTGACTCTACACATGGACATCACCAGATGGGCAACACCAAAATCAGATTGATTATATCATTTGCAGTCAAAGGTGGAGAAGCTCTATACAGTCAGTAAAAACAAAACCTGGAGATGACTGTGGCTCAGATCACGAGCTACTCATTGCAAAATTCAGACTTAAACTGAAGAAAACCACTAGGCCAGTCAGGTTTGACTTGGATCACATCCCTTATGAATATACAGTGGAGGTGAAGAATCGGTTTAAGGGACTAGATTTGATAGAGTGCCTGAAGAACTATGGACAGAGGTTTGTGACATTGTACAGGAGGCAGCAATCAGCACCATTCCAAAGAAAAAGAAATGCAAGAAAGCAAAGTGGCTGTCTGATGAGGCTTTACAAATAGCAGAGGAAAGAAGGAAAGCGAAAGGCAAAGGTGAAAAGGAAAGATTTACTCAACTGAAAGCAGATTTCCAGAGAACAGCAAGGAGAGATAAGGAGGCTTTCCTGAATGAAAAATGCAAAGTGATAGAGGAAAACAATAGAATGGGAAGGACTAGAGATTCCTTTAAGAAAACTGGAGAAATCAAGGGAACATTCTGTACAAGGCTGGCCATGATAAAGGACAAAAACTGTAGGAACCTAACAGAAGCAGAAGAAATTAGGAAGGGGTGGCAAGAATACACAGAAGACCTATACAAGAAGGACCTCAATGTACTTGACAACCACGATGGTGTGATCACTGACCTTGAGCCAGACATCCTAGAGTATGAAATCAAATGGGCCTTAGAAAGCATTACTAGCAACAAAGCTAGTGGAGGTGATGGTATCCCAGCTGAGCTATTCAAAGTCTTAAAAGATGATGCTGTTAAAGCACTGCACTCCATATGCCAGCAAATTTGGAAAATGCAACAGTGGCCACAGGATTGGAAAAGGTCAGTTTATATTCCAATCCCAAAGAAAGGCAATGCCAAGGAATGTTCAAACTATCGCACAATTTCACTCATTGCACATGCTAGCAAGGTCATACTCAAGATCCTACAAGCCAGGCTTCTGCAGTACATGGATAGAAAACTGCCAGAAGTACATGCTGGGTTTTGAAGAGGTAGAGAAACTAGAGCTCAAATTGCCAACATTCTCTGGATTATGGAGAAAGCAAGGGAGTACCAGAAAAACATCTACTTCTGTTTCATTGACTATGTTAAAGCCTTAGATTGTGTGGACCACAACAAACTGTGGCAAGTCCTTAAAGACATGGGAGTACCAGACCACCTTATGTGTCTCCAGAGAAACCTGTATAAGGGTCAAGAAACAAGAGTTAGAATTGGTTATGGAACAACTTATTGGTTTAGCATAGGAAAAAGAGTATGACAAGGATGTATATTGTCACCCTGCTTATTTAATTCATATACAGAGTACATTGTACGAAATGCCAGCCTGGATGAATCACAAGCCAGAATTAAGATTGCCAGGAAAAACATCAACAACCTCAGATATGCAGACGATACCATTCTAATGGCAGAAAGTGAACCTCAACAGACTCTTGCTAAAGATGAAAGAGGAGAGTTCAAAAGTTGGCTTGAAACTTAACATTAAAAAACTAAGACATCTGGCCCCATCACTTGTTGGCAAATAGAAGAAGAAAAGAAGAGAAGAGAAGAGATTGGATTTTTACCCCGCCCTTCACTACCCAAAGGAGTCTCAGAGTGGCTTACAAACTCCTTTCCCTTCCCCTCTCCACAACAGACACCCTGTGAGGTAGGTGGGGCTGAAAGAACTCTGACAGAAACTGCTCTTTTTCAAGAACAGCCATGCCAGAACTATGGCTTGCCCAAAGTCATCCAGCAGGTGCAAGTGGAGGAGTGGGAAATCAAACCCGGTCCCCCAGATTAGAGTCCGTGCACTTATCCACTACACCAAACTGGCTAGAAGGGGAAGTCATGGAAGCAGTGACAGACTTCATGTTCCTGGGATCCAAGATCACTGCAGACGGTGACTGCAGCCATGAAATTAAAAGACGCTTGCTCCTTGGGAGGATAGCGATGGCAAACCTAGACAGCATAATAAAAAGTAGACACATCACCCTGCCAACAAAAGTCCGTATGGTCAAAGCAATGGTATCCCCAGTTGTAATTTATGACTGTGAGAGTTGGACTATAAGGAAGGCTGACTGCTGAAGAATAGATTCTTTTGAATTATGGTGCTGGAGAAGACTCTTGCGAGTCCCTTGGACTGCTAGGAAATCAAATCAGTCAGTCCTAAAGGAAATCAACCCTTACTGTTCCTTGGGAGGCCAGATACTGAAGCTGAAGCTCAAATACTTTGGCTACCAAATGAGAAAAGAGCACTCCCTGGAGAAGACCCTGCTGGGAACGATTTAAGGTAAAAGAAGGGGACGGCAAAGGATGAGATGGTTAGACAGTGTTATCGATGCAATGAACATGAAATTAAGCAAACTCCACAGCACGACGGAAGACAGGAGGACCTGGCGTGATGTGGTCCATGGGGTCGTGAAGAGTCGGACTCAGCTGTGAGACTGAACAACAACATAACCAGATACAAAAGGCAGTGTTCTGTTTTGATCAGATGCGTATCATCTGTGGCATATCATTATGACCATCAATTCAGATGACTTTCCCAGCATGAACAGAAAATCTGCTCATTATGAGAGGGAAAACTACCATGTAGCCAGGGCATAAAACCTGTGGTGACTGGAAAAACAGCAAACAAACCAAGCCCCACAGCTCTGGCACTGAGGAGACCAGTGACATTTGCAGCTACTTCCATGGACCCAACCTTGCATCCAGGTTGACAGAGCATTCTTTAAATAAGACCAGAATCTTCTGTGATGTACAAAAGATGATGGCACAGGTTTTCATTCCAAACTGAGCATCTGAGAAAGCTGAATGTAATATTTGCTACTTCTTCCACCCTCAGACTTCCCAGGTGCTCAATATGAGATTATATTCTTCACAAGCCCTCCATGAATTAAAGATCTCTTGAATAGGAGTGACTGTTTCAGATCTTTCATTTCATGGAGAACCTTATGAAACCAGAGGTCCAAAAAGAGAACTTGAAGCTCTCATTGACATCCTCAGATGCCCATTTCACAATGAGAGATTTCACTTTCTCATATGTTTATGTGGAGATATTTATACAATGTGGGAGCATTCCACCACATGAGACTGAAAAGAGTGCTTGCCATTTGTGGGTTCAGGAGCCAATGAATCGCTGTTACCTGTAATCCTGCAGCTAGCCTTGGTCAGGCATCAGCACTTTGCATTTCAAATTCTACAGTCCATCTCTCTCTTAACTCTCTCACTGTATATGAAGTTGTACAGCCCTATGAAAGACACACTTGGCCCCAAAGAAACAAAATAATTCTTTTTTCTTGAATTTTTGCTGTTTTTGAAATACAGTTATTGTCTTAGATCTTTTCGAGGAAGGTGTACATAAGTGTCTTGTCTCACTCACTGGCCTGTATTTAAAGGCATAATTTATCTTGGTGTCTGATGCTCTTTTCCAAACCTTCTCTGCATATTTTTTTTGTAGGATTCCTTCTTATGCGTTTGCCTCCTTTACTTTGCCTTTCAGTAGGTCACTTGGGGTTCTCACTCATTCCCCTTCACTTTCTGTTGCTTAGAAAGGTATGATACTTTTGACATTCACCTCAGGTTATTAGATTCTATTTCTCTATTCTTTCTGCTCATTTTTCCACGTTGGGGCTGAAAAGCCTTGCAAGGGTCCAGCAACATCTCCCTCACTGAATTAACTGGGTGCTGCAACTCAGACAATAGGAAGTATTACACAATACCAAGAATATGTCTCCTCTTTCAAGACTCGAGCAGGATTCTGAAGAAGCGGCATGAAATATCCTAAATAAACATAGCCACTCTATAGACCGGACTGTCAAACTCATTTGTTACAAGGGCCAGATCTGACATAAATGGGACTTTGTGGGGCCAGGCCATGCATGTCATAAAATGTAATGCCAGGTAGCAGAGATATAAACTTTATAAATGATACAAATGCAATTAAATATATTATTTTTTTACTTAAAATACAAATATGTTTAAAACTCTTGTGATATTTTGTTTATTTAACCGTCTTTGATAACTGACACCTCCCAAACCTACCCCCCCAAAGGTGCCTGCCTAAAATGGAAAGGTGGGCAAATGCAGAATCTATTGCTAGGGACTGTTATTCTACTCTGGGGACTGTTACTCCACTCCCAGAGCACTGTTTCTATTGCTATTAATGGAAAAATCCATTCTGCATTTGCTTTGTAACTTTGCAAGCCCAGAAGAGCTTCCTGCCAAAGCAGGCAAAGACAAGATGGAGGGACCTGGGAACTTTGGCAGCCTCAAACTTCAAAGGGTGAGGATAGGAGGGGAAGAAAAGGGGGGGGAAGAGCTGCGAGCCTGATTAAACCCCTGGGCAGGCCGCTTCCAGCCCATGGGCTTTACGTTTGACACCTCTGCTACAGAGTATAATTTGTTAGGGCAGGGGTGTCAAACTCATTTGTTATCTGACATAAATGAAACCTTGCTGGGCTGGGCCATGTGTGTCATAAAATGTAATGCCAGGTAGCAGAGATATAAACTTTATAAAGGACACAAAAACAAACTTAAAATAAAAACATGCTTAAAACAATAGCACTCTTGCAATATTTTGTTTATTTAACAGTGTCTGATAACTGACACCTCTTGCTCTGAATTATCACATCAAAATGTCTGCACTGTTGCAATCCTGAGTATGCTCTTCAGGTGTGTATCTGTAAGCTGCAAACCTACGATGCCACAGCAGCAGCAGAACTGGAAGAAAAGTAGAAGACAGCCAGTTCCATTGCGGGCATGATCCGCCCCCCGGGCCGCATATTTGACACCCATGTTAGGGTTTACCAAAGGTTACCTTCGAAAACTGACAAAGAATAATAAAGGTAATCCTGGGAACCACAGTGAAGGTTTCTAAAAGAAATTAGTGAGTATTTGGGGACCCTTCCAGATAACTACAAATGCAAGCATTACAGGGCTTTATTTCATTCAATAAGAAGAGTTCATCCTCTTTAATCCAATCTGCTGTAGTTCCTAGCCATGTCTAATGGAATAAGGGGAAAAAAAGATCATATTGGATTTAACAAAAATAAATAGTGGGTAACTAATATGAGCTTCATGGCCAGCATGGAGATAGCCCTTCTCCAAAACAGGTATCTGCTTCCCCCCCAAGGATATTGCTCCTCAAATCTTGTTGTATGTTAACAGCAATTGAAGGTTGGTTAGGCTCTCACTGACCTAATAATCAGATCTATGCAGATTATAAAACAGGAATTCTTAATCTCACTATTTCTAATCCTCTAAGAGGTGACAAGCGGGGGACACTCCATGATTTGTGAGAACACCTCATTTTTCCCTGTATCCCCTCTTTCCCTTCCCTGGCACTCCCATACTCTCTGAATTTCCTGCTTCCTTTTCTCCTTCCCACACAACCTACCTTTATCTTTCCCCTGTCTTCAGCTTTCCCTCCCTCTGGCAGCCTCTTCCCAGAAAAAGTCTGGCTGAGTTGTGTGGCAGCCACCGGGGCAAGACGTGGTTGCTGCTGCCTCTGAGTCTGCTTCCTTCTCTCCTTCTGACACAGCAGCCAATTTACCTTTATCTGCCCCTGTGTATTCACCTTTCCCTCCTTCTCTACCCCTAATAGCCTCTCCCAGGGAAAAGTTGGTTGGGCCACGTGACAGTTGGTGCTGGGGTAGGCTGTGCTGTGATTGGGTCCAGCTGTACAGTGGCCAACACTGGGGTGGCCAGGCTGGGCTGAGTTGTGTGGTGGCCACTTCTACCAGGCCTGACTGAGTTGTGTGGATAATGAATTTCAGGTAATCATCACTGGACCAGTGATGATTACCTGAAACTCATTATCCACACAACTCAGTCAGGCCTGGTAGTAGTGGCCACCATGCAAGTCTTCCTCCATCAAGGGACATGACATTGTCGAGTCTGACTCTTCACAATATAATGGACCACATCACACCAGGCTCTCCTAAAGCTAAAGCTTAACTATGACAATATAAAAATGGGATAATGAAAAATATGCACAATTTCACTTATTATCACAGTACTGTAGCACAGATCAGCTTGATCTGAACAAATCCTTGTTTCACTTATGATCTGATTGTGAGTATCAAACATGGTATGTTTGGCTGCTGAACATGTTCTTTATGAAGTTCATGCTATCCTTAGCTGGTAACAATGGCCTTCAGGTTGGTGTGGTGAGGTCTTCTCATAATGCCAATCAATTTGGTGAATTCCTCATTTACATTAAGAAACTTCAGTGTGAACTCAGTGAAAAGGTTATTTGCTATTATGAATAAAATAGTCGACAAATAGTAAGAGTCCATACTCCCTTTGGCACTTTTAAATATCTTAAGATAAATGCACAATTGTCATTCCCCTCTCCACATGCATGCAATCATTGTGGATTAAAAATTATTTATATTATCCCAGTAAATCCTTATAAAACAAGATGCTAATTTATATAATTAAGCATTTATCATCTGTGAAATGCAGCAGAATTGCATAGATAACAACGTTCTCCCCTGGTCTCCCATGTTATGGAATACTAAAAATAATTAATGAGGTGTCTGACTTCTGTTGTGTCACAGTAGCAATACATTCAACTTCAAAGTGGCCTGCAAAGCCCAATCTGACAACAGTGGTAGATAACATATACTGCCAATGACTGTGGAGCTATATTATTGATGCTGAGCATTATTCATTTATCTCTTGTCTATAAAAAGGAGGAGGCCTTATCAAGTATGATTTTGAGCTTCTGCAAATTGCAGGCAGATTGGAAAATATCAGACAGCCTTGCAGGTTTCCAGACACGTCTGTTCTTTAGAGATGACATTCACCAGTTGGTATTAACAGCATCCATCAATGAATATTTTACAATCTGATATGCTTTATTGGAGAAGAACAAGAATTATAACATCAGTCACTATGATTAGAAGTATCTGAAATATTTTTAGGGTAGGATTTCTAAAATTCATTGTTTGTGGTTTATTAGAAAGTAGAAGAGTAGTAGCCTAACTTCCTATGGTAAATTGTCAGATATTGCCATTAGAAAGAAATGTATGCACAGGAGCTGAACTGTTACAGGGAAACAAAAGCAACAAAACAAAGCAAAATCACTGAAATCCTTGAGCTCCCCGGTAATCTTGTATCCTCCTGAAGCCCAGATCCCTGTTAATAAGGTTTCCACAAAAGTTACTGTATACCAAGTGAAGTTCCTCTCATCACTTTTCCCCATTATACAAAAGTCAATATGGGTTAAGAAACACTGGAAACATAGTGCTCTAGTGTTTAATGCTGTAATTACTTACCTGACACGATGCATGGAAGTATGAGTGAAAGTTGACGCCCATGGCCCCATTAATTTGTCCTCCTAGGCATGAAAGTGTTCCAACCTTTTAAATAAAACATTTGAAGACCAGAACTTGAAAACTTTGCTGGAACAATCCCATACAATTCTGTCTGAAGAACCTATATGGTGTGAAATACTCCAGTTTGAATACTAAATTTTGGTAAAATATAAATATTGGAATATCCTTTTCATAAAGAAAGTATGAGACAACTCATACTCTATATACCATATGTCTCTGTTTATAAATGCAAGATATGGAAGCTGAAAGTATGGAGTGCTCTGTGTTAGTGTTATTAGGAGCTTCATAAAAGAACCAAGACAAAAACCATGCTTGTCACTAGCAACTTCTGAACTGTTTGTATAAATGTTATTCAGAGTAAAAAGGACAGTTGAGGTGAGCAAGCACAGTGATGAAAGGCTGGAGGGAAGTAAGACTCCCAGCAAGCTGCATGAGAATGTGGTTGTGTAAAATACCATTCCTTATATGGCACATTGCCATTTGAACATGTGGAGACAATCTAAAGAGCTGAAATGCCCAGTGAAAAACCTGCAAAATTCTTGTGATTGGCAAGCAGAATGGGAGCTGACTTGGCAGGTGCTTGAGCATCCCTAGTTTAGACTGGAGTAACTCTTCCTATTTTTTATTAGGTGTTCGACAAACCCTAGTCAGGTACCTAAACCAAGAGATGTATTGGGTCCCTGAGAACAGATGGTCCAACAAACATGGCAGAAGGGCTGTGTTTAGCTTGTGAGTCACAAATTGTGTAGCTCTGATGATTAGCAAACATTTCCCATGAATGCACAAGATTTCATCCATCTCTATGAAAGGGAAATAATTGGCACTTCTAATTGAAAACATCAATGTAGTATGTTCTTTTCATCCTCTGTGTCAGAATAACTTAAGAATATATCTAATAGCCATGTGTAAGCCAATCTGCAGATATGTATATCTGTGGATCATGCCCAAAATGACAGAAAGACTTTTCTCCAAATTTGGGGGAACCCCCCAAGTTTGCTGAAAAATCTGAAAACAAAATACATCGGGGATTAAATTTCCTCCAAATAAAAGAATGCACCTACCTCCTTATCCTGTGTCAGGCACTGGAAGAAACTTCTGTAGAGGCTGGCAGCTGTGCGGGGCTCACCAGCATTGTGGGGGGAAGCCTCAATGGGCCTTGTGGCAGAGGTTGAGACCTGTACGGGGCTCGCTGCTAACATCAGTGACGGGGATAGGGAAGTCTCAAGAGGGCTCACTAGTGGAAGAAGATCTCACTGCCCCCCAACAAAGCTAGCAAGGAGGGAGTTGGGGGGCAGGAGCCCTTGCTGACCACCAAGCTAGCAAACCTGCCTGCTTGATGAACCAGCAATAAGCTAGTCAGGCAGGGAAGCACAGAAGTCCTCACTTCCCCCCTGCCAAGCTGGCAATGAAGGGTTCAGGTGTGTGGGGGGGTGCAGGAGTCCTTACTGTCCCCATCAACTGAGACAGCAACCATGAAGTCAGGTGGGGAGGCATGGCAGCCCTTGCTGCCTCCCTTCAAGCTAGCAATGGGGGAGCTGGGCTGTGGCAGCAATGAGGGTGGGGTGAAAAGCTGTGGCAAGCCCAGTGATGGAGCTGTGTTGGCCTGAAGGCAGTGGTGATGGGGGGAGGGATTCTCCCTGCAAGTATCACATGTCTCCACTTGTAATGTAAGATTTTTCTGATTGACAATTTAGTCAAGCTTTTTTAAAAAGAAAGCTGTGATTCTTTTCAAAGAAAATCCAAGTCAGATTATGCCAAATACTCAGTACAAGTATGCAAACTGTGGTTTGGATCCAACCAACATTTTTGCTGATAGAAAAGGAAGTAGTGGTCCCCTTTGACCACCCAAAAAAAGGCTATGTTGGAGATCATGGGACCTGAATGTACAAAAGCCATATGGGATAAGGGCCTCAGTAAGGAAGAGAATTGGGCAACACTGAGTTTAACAGCTGGCTGGATTCAATCATGAAAATGAATGATGGCTGTGGTCACAGGAGCAGTTTGTGCTGGTATCATTATGGTACCTTTGCAGATTTAAAGAGTACGGCCAAACAGCAACATCTACCTTCCAGTTGTCACCACCCCATTTTGCCCTGTTTCAGAAGAAGAGTAATCAGGCACTGGGGAAAGTCTAGTGTTTATGGGTATCAGCGCTTTCATCCCACTTTTCTGGATATCTGAATTCCCTTGGTGTGAGCTCAACCTGGTTGGGAACTCTGATCGCTCTGTTTTGTTTTTGCTTCTTGGGTTTTTTTTAGCCAGTTAGTGATGTGCACATAACTGCATCTTTGTACACACCAGCAAGCTTTCAGCTGTCCTCTGAGGTGGGGGGGGAGGCAGGCGGAGAAGCCTCCTTTGTCTTTTTTCATGCTGGTTCCCCTGTCTACAGCTTTGCAGCCCACAGGGCAGGGAAGGGGTTAATTGAAAAGATGAGGTTTTTTTAGAGGGGGAGGCAGACTTCTCCAGCTGTTATGTGCATATGCAAAAGATAAATTAAAAAAGAAGCCACCTGACCACCCACTCCATGGTTGCCCCATAGCAATAATCTGAATGGTCGACCATGGGGAAAGTGTGCAGTGAGGGCGCTTCAGGGTGTGCTGTCTGGTCCACCCCTTCCCATGATGATTTAAACCACTGCAAATAAAGGCACTGCCAGATCACACCAAGCCTCCAGTGTGACCACAACATATGTGTTTGTATTCACAGTATATCTGTTTCTATTCAGATCACATTTTATTCCAAAGAGCTTACTCCCAAGAAAGTGCACTTAGGATTTGCATTGAAGGTTAGCAAACTATATTATACTGGTACAACCTATGTAGATGGGAAAAGGTCAAAATACAATGAATCTACAGTTTCTTTGTACAATATTAATTAATACACGTACCGTTAAATGTATGCAAAAATTGCCAGTGAATAATAAAGCCAGTCTTCCCAGACTTCCATTCATCTTTATTTTTTTAACCTTTTAGTATTTATTTCTAAATTTGTATTAAGAATAAAGGAAAGTTACCCTAAGACAATCATAACTATTATATTTATTTGATATTTATAAAGGATAGAAAATTAAAATACAAGTGACGTTCTTTTATATAATATAAAAAGAGAGTAATAAAATCCCAGTGAACATGAAGAAAGGCACACAGCTAGGTGCATGCATATAAAAGCTTGCATTTGCTTAAATGTAGGATATTATCTAGTAGCTTTGGACTAATGGTTATTTATTGATGCAAAGTGATGATAGTATATAACATTTTCAGATGATTGGAAATATCTGTTTGAGTCATGCCTCAATTGAGACATATTTTATTTATGGCTTTATTTGGTTTGTAGATGATCTCATCTCAAAGACTTGGGCATGTAGGCACTTATTAAAGCCATAAAAACAATTGCATTATTAATACCGTTACCACCCCATTTTATCCTAAATGCCAAAAGTCAACTAAAATAATGCTCCTTCCCCCAGAAAACCAATATTAGTAGGAGTTATGGGAGAAGGATATTACACAGCTAGAAGGTAGCCACTAAGAATGTGTTTCAACATATTATGCTGCCATGTAGATGGTAAACTTGAGAATGTTCCTCATTGATCTTGGAAGTTTGTGACAGACCATATTTAAAAACACTTTTCTGTGAACACATTCCCAATTTACTAGTTCCAAGGAGAATTCTTAGCAGATCTGCATACGATTGCTTTCTTAGACTCAGGCTACTTAGATTTTCTCAGTTCAAATAAGTATCTTGAACACCTACAGAGCCATAATGTATTCATAATGTCCCATCCTCATCATAAGCCAGGTTGTGACATTTTGGACCAGCTGAAAATTTTGACATGGCAATCAATATTCTCTCTAGGGTGTGCAGTCTCATGAGCAGAAATTTTACCCCGTGAGCCAAAAATGGTGTCAGCTTTAAAATTGGGAGTAGGCTGATGCTTAAAAATATTATTTCAGTTTACAAACATACAAAACATACAAACATAACATATAAACTATTATCATTAAAGCAAATTTTTAATGTAACCTCTCTCTTCTTCCTTTCTCCATTTCCACAAATTGAAAACACTATTAACATTATTCCCAGTTGACATATGCGGTTTAATTCTCATTAAGTTATCCAGGTGATCTGTATCTAGCCAATTTCTAATCTTAGTTTTGATGCGTTCATCAAGCTAAAACCTCGCTTGCAATCAGCACTTGAGGCTTGAAAAGCTCCACAAACATCTAGAAGAAGATTTAGTTCACTGAATTGTTCTTGTATAAATGTTAGTATGCCCTGGAAGGTTTTCATTGCTCTAGCTTTTATCTTCTCTGCAGTGGTTAATTGAAGACTGAATATTCTTTATGAACTTCCTTATCATATGATTTTGCCTCATTCTGGAACAAAATGCAGTAAAACTTAGCTAATGTTGAAAGCTCCTGATTCCCAAAGGTAAAGTCATCCAGGTTGGAAGGATTTGATAAACAGTCTGGGTCAAATACACAACAATCCTGTAATCCATTCTCTGGGAATCTTTTGCCCATGTGGTCACAAGTTTGCCTAATGAAATGGAGAATGGCATTGATATTTACTTCACTGTTAAGTGCCTTGGTTAGGAATTATGACACTTAATTGAGTATTGTAAAGGACAAGTCAAGGAAGATAATGACCCAGTACACAAATATTGCCTTGAAAGATTAAGTAATCCACAATACAAAGTGACATTATTTATCCTTACTGATGTAATTGGTTAATTAGCAGAACTTCTTCAAAAGAGCTTTTTGACCACTGTGGAAGCATTTCAGTTCACCAAAGTCAAAATTAAGGAAATCAGATCTCAGTATCTGGGAGACAAAGTCCATTTCAGTAAAACTGTACAAGACCTAATTTCATCTTACAACTCTAGAGCAGGGGTGTCGAACTCATTTCTTATGAGGGCCGGATCTGACATAAATGAGACCTTGCTGGGCCGGGCCATGTGTGTCATAAAATGTAATGCCAGGTAGCAGAGATATAAACTTTGTAAAGGACACAAACACAAAGGGTTTTTTTTTACTTAAAACAAAAACATGCTTGAAACATTAGCACTCTTGCAATATTTTGTTTATTTAACAGTGTCTGATAACTGACACCTCTTGCTCTGAATTATTAAATCAAAAAATGTCTGTGCTGTTGCACTCTTGAGTACGCTGTGTATCTGTAAGCTGAAAACCTACAATGACGCAACAGCAGCAGAACTGGAAGAAGCAGAAGACAGCCAGTTCCACTGAGGGCCTGATAGAAGCCCTCCAGAAGCCTGATCCGGCCCCAGGCCACATGTTTGAGATCCCTGGTCTAGAGAGCCACCTCCCTTCATACAGTGGCCTAAATGATACAACATCTCTGTCTGTTGCATTGGCAATTTCCTCCAGTTTGGCTTTTCATGTGATCAATCTACTGAAGAAGGTATAAACAGTGCATATTAGTTTCAACCTCCCTAATGAATGGGATTCCCATCCCCATGTGTCATCTATTCCTAAATCTTCTTGATAAACTACACAATGCTGCTCTAGCAGGTGAGGAATTGATTCATGCAGAATTGTAGCAACAACATTCTGCTTTCCAAGTATGACAGAGGCACCATCTGATGTGAACATAACCATGTGATACATGTCCAAATGATTCTCATTATAAAACTTCCTTATGGAATCAACCATTGCAGCACTATTGCAAGCAGCCAGTTTTACAGTGCCAGCAAACACAGTTTTATGAAGATCACTGCCCATTCTTCTGAATTTAATGTACATGATTAGCATCTTCGACACAGTGATGTTGGTACATTCATCAGTTATGAGGGTATGGAAAGAAGATTCCTGGATTTCATTTAAAATTTCACTTTTGACAACACTCTTTATGCATTCAATAATTTAAAGGCAGAGTTTTTCTTCTCCAGCTAGCAGGAATTTTGAGATATTTTGCCACATGGACATGAATTTCCTGCACAGACGGCATGGTTGTCTTCAACTTAACTGCAAGTAGCACGGTGTCAATTAAAATCTTGAACTCTTCTGGACTTGACCTGTCTTGGTTTGCATATTCAGTTTTGGTGTTCTGATCCTCAGGGGTTTCTCACAAGAAATTCACTAGAGATCCACTGGTCTTATTCTGAAGTTTTGTAACTGCATCCAAGTGGCATTGGTAATTTGTGTAATGCTTAAGATAATCTATTTTCCATTCACCCCATTTTTTCCCTGTGCTCCAGTTCTCATCAACTTCTGCTTTGAGACAAATTTTGCATACTACTATGTCTTCTGTTTCATGATATTTAAAGATTTCTTTTAGCTGCATGTTCTTGTGTCCATTCACGTGTAGCATCGCAGTTTTAATGGAAAAGTTCATCAGCTATTCCATCTTGAAACATTTTTTTCTTTGTGAGTTCACCGAAAAGTTAACTGTCAGCTTCCCACTTCAACATTTTCAAAGTTTCAGGTCCCTGGGGGACTAGCAAAAAAGAGAAAGTGTCTCTAAAGCTTACGGTTGAACAGTTGGTGCATGTGCTTGCATTGCAAGCACATATAGAAGGGCATTTAGAGTAGATCAGTATTTACTTTCAGCTGAGGTGCTTTAGCTGAGAAGGTACTGTGTGGGGGACTGTATTTGGGAGTGTGTGGGTGAGTTGTAACAGACTCCTGGCTGCTGGAGTTGGGCTGTGAAAGGGTAATTGTTTGCCTGTCATTAAGTGCCTAGGATGAATTTGAGTAGCTGCTGGCCACACCCTCTCCAGGGGGACACTTCTATTTAAGGCAGGAAGCTTGCAAGAGGCACGAGCCTCTGGCACGAGCCGAAGGGTGAGAGCAAAAGGGTGAGGCTCTTAGCCTAGGGGCTCTGTAAGAAGCCCAGGAAGAGCCAGAAAGACAGGGATCTTGGCTCCTTCGGTTCCCAGTAAGGTAAGTAGACTCCTACAACAGGAACCATATAAAAAAAAAGGGTTTTAAAAGGGGGGTTATAGAAAAGTATTTGTTTAAAAACAATTATGAAGCCAGAATGCCAGCAGGGGGTTGGGGGCTATCCAGTGTTTTGCTTGGAGTGTCACATGTATGACTATCTGCCCACTGGTCAGAAGTCTTGGGTGTGTGCTCAGTGCAAGGAGCTCCTGGTTCTCAGGGAGCGAGTTTGCTCCCTTGAGGCCAAGGTGGCTGACCTGGAGAAGCAGAGACAGTCAGTTAGGTGCACGGGGAAGACTCTCGGGGACTTGTTAGGTATGTCCCACTCTGGATCTGGTAGCCCGGCTGCTGCCAGGGAGCATGAAGGTCAAGGGGAAATGGGGCACCATGCTGAGGATAAGGGGAATGTGCCCTCAGAAGGGACCTCTTCTTCAGCTGGTGAACGGGTATCCTTTCATACCAAGGAACCATCCCTGGGAAGGGTGGGAGGGGGCTCTTGGTAGTTGGTGATTCGATCCTTAGGCAGGTAGACAGCTGGGTGGCGAACCCGCGTACTGACCGTATGGTGACTTGCCTGCCTGGTGCGAAGGTAGCGGACATTACGCGTGTTCTAGATAGGCTGGTAGATAGTGCTGGGGAGGAGCCACTGGTCGTGGTGCACGTCGGCACCAACGATGTGGGGAAATGCAGTCGTGAGGTCCTGGAGGAGAAATTTAGGCTGCTGGGCAGGAAACTCAAGGCCAGGACCTCCAAGTTAGCCTTCTCAGAAGTGCTACCTGTTCCACGCGCAGGGCCGGAGAGACAGGCACAGATCAGGAGTCTCAATGCGTGGATGAGACGGTGGTGTAGGGGGGAAGGGTTCAAGTTTGTTAGGCACTGGGATGCTTTTTGGGACAAGAGGGAGCTGTACAAAAGAGATGGTCTCCACTTGTCACGAGAAGGAACCAGACTGCTGGCGATCAAAATCAAAAAGGTGGCAGAGCAGTTTTTAAACTGAATAATGGGGGAAAGCCGACAGGAAATGAAAAGTCTCTGGTTTGGGATGGCTCATCTCAAAGAGATGAAGGGGTAGCTGTTACTTTTGTACAAGGAAATGAATTACAATTGTCCACTGAGACTGTGGCTAATGATAGGAACTGTCTGGCAAGGTCTCGAGGCAGCAAGAGGAAGGCTGTTGGCTTAACAAACGTGGGAAACTATAAGTGTTTATACACAAATGCTAGAAGTCTCCGAGGTAAAATCGGGGAGTTGGAATGTTTGGTGTTGGGGGGGGAAATAGACATTGTGGGTATTTCCGAAACTTGGTGGGATGAGGAAAATCAGTGGGATACGGTGATTCCTGGTTATAAATTATATCGGAAGGATAGGGGGGAAGGGTTGGAGGTGGGGTGGCTCTGTATGTCAGAGAGGGTATACCGTCCAGTAAGACTGAGAGGGTAAGAGAACTGGACTTGCTTCAGGAAATGCTATGGGTTGAAATAGTGGGTCCAAAAGGAGGCTTAACAGTGGGAGTTTGTTATCGCCCACCAGATCAAAAGATAGAGGAGGATTATAAAATGATGAATGAATTAAAGATAGCGGCTAGACAAAATAACTGTGTCGTAATAGGCGACTTTAACTACCCACACATTGATTGGGTCAATATGAGTTCTAGTCGGGAAAAAGAGATTGAGTTTTTAGACACTCTCAATGACTGTGCTATGGAACAGATGGTCACAGATCCTACCAGGGGAGAGGCGATCCTGGATTTGGTCCTAAGTAACACCCAAGACCTGGTGAGAGATGTAAAAGTGATTGCACCACTTGGGAACAGTGACCATAATGTCACTGAGTTTAACATTTGTACAGATAGGGAGTTGCCCAAAAAGACTGACACAACCACTTTTAACTTTAAAAGGGGTAACTTCTCTGGTATGAGGGGACATGTGAGGAAGAAATTAAAAGGAAGAGTGGAGAAGGTCGAAACCATTCGGGAAGCTTGGAAACTATTCAAAAATACAGTCCTAGAAGCTCAGAAAAAATATATACCGCAGGTTAGGAAACACACAAATAGGTATAGAAAAAAGCCTGCATGGTTAACAAATAAAGTAATGGAAGCTGTAAAAGGTAAGAAGGATTCCTTTAAGCGGTGGAAAGCTAGTCTTAGTGAGGTTGATAAAAGGGAACACAGACTATGGCAAATAAAATACAAGTCTGTGATCAGGCAAGCAAAAAGGGAATATGAGGAGCATATCGCAAAAAACATAAAGGCCAACAATAAAACTTTCTTCAAATACATTAGAAGTAGGAAGCCAGCCAGGGAGGCAGTGGGGCCCTTGGATGACTAAGGGGTAAAAGGAGTAGCGAAGGATGATAGGGAAATGGCTGAGAAGCTGAATGCATTTTTTGCCTCTGTCTTCACTGTGGAAGAGGAGAAGTGCTTGCCCACTCCAGAAGCACCAATTTCGGGAGGGGGTTTGAAAGACCTGAATCAGATTGCGGTGACAAGAGAGGAAGTCCTCCGACTGATGGACAATTTAAAAACTAATAAATCACCAGGACCGGATGGCATTCATCTGAGAGTTCTGAAAGAACTCAAATGTGAACTTGTGGATCTCCTGACAAAAATATGTAATCTTTCTTTAAAATCTGCCTCCATTCCTGAGGACTGAAAGGTAACTAATGTCACTCCCATCTTTAAAAAGGGCTCCAGGGGGGATCTGGGAAATTACAGGCCAGTCAGCCTGACGTTGATACCGGGTAAGTTGGTGGAAACTGATATTAAGGAGAGAATTAGTAGGCACATTGATGAACAAAAACTATTGAGGCAGACTCAGCATGGGTTCTGTAAGGGAAGATCTCTTCTCACTAACCTGTTAGTGTTTTTTGAGGGAGTGAACAAACATGTGGACAAGGGGGACCCAATAGATGTTGTTTACCTTGACTTCCAGAAAGCTTTTGATAAAGTTCCTCATCAAAGGCTCCTAAGCAAGTTCAATCGTCATGGGATAAAAGGACAAGTCCTCTTGTGAATCAAAAACTGGCTTATAAATAGGAAACAGAGAGTGAGTATAAATGGGAAACTTTTTCAGTGGAGGGTGGTAAGCAGTGGGGTACCACAGGGATCAGTACTCGGTCCGATGCTTTTTAACTTGTTTATTAATGATTTGGAATTGGGAGTAAGCACTGAAGTGGCTAAATTTGCAGGTGACACGAAGTTGTTCAGGGTGATGAAAACCAGGGAGGATTGTGAGGCGCTCCAAAGGGATCTGTCGAGGATGGGTGAGTGGGTGTCATTATGGCAAATGGGGTTCAATATGGCCAAGTGCAAAGTGATGCACATTGGAGCCAAAAATCCTAAATATAATACACATTGATGGGGTCTGAACTGGCAGAGACTGACCAAGAGAGAGATCTTGAAGTTGTAATAGATAACGCAATGAAAATGTCTAGACAGTGTGTAACTGTAACTGCAATAAAGAAGGCCAACGCTGTGCTGGGGATTATTAGGAAGGGAACTGAAAACAAATCAGCCAGTATCAAAATGCCCCTGTATAAATCAATGGTGTGACCTCATTTGGAATACTGTGTACAGTTCTGGTCGCCACACCTCAAAAAGGATATTATAGCATTGGGGAAAGTGCAGAGAAGGGCAACTAGAATGATAAAAGGGTTGGAACACCTTCCCTATGAAGAAAGGTTAAAATGCTTGGGGCTCTTTAGCTTGGAGAAATGACAGCTGAGGGATAACATGATTGAGGTTTATAAGATAAGACAGAGCAGGTTGAGAAAGAAGTACTTTTCTCCCTTTCTGACAATACAGGAACTCGTGTGCACTCAATGAAATTGCTGAGCAGTCAGGTTAGAACAGATAAAAGGAAGTACTTCTTCACCCAAAGAGTGATTAACATATGGAATTCACTGCCACAGGAGGTGGTGGCAGCTACAAGCATGGACAGTTTCAAGAGGGAATTAGATAAACATATGGAGCAGAAGTCCATCAGTGGCTATTAGCCACAGGGTATAGATGGGAATTCTCAGTCTGGGGCAGGTGATGCTCTCTATTCTTGGTGCTGGAGGGGGCAGCAGTGGGAGGGCTTCTAGTGTCCTGGCCCCACTGCTGGACCTCCTGATGGCACCTGGTATATTTTTGCCGCTGTATGACAGTGTGTTGGACTAGATGGGCCATTGGCCTGATTCAACATTGGCTTCTCTTATGTTCTTATGTTCTTATGATCCATCCAGTTGGAGGAAGGCGCCAGACTTGAGCCCAAAGGGAAAGGTATGGGAAGAGAAGGATTTTAGTAACCAAGGATCCACCCCATTGGGTTCAATTGGAGGGGTAAGTCTGGGCTGAATAAGGCTCAGAGTTTCCACCTCTCAAACTTTCAAGTGAAAGCTTGGAATTCTAAGAATATAGCAAAATAGAACAACCCATAATGTTCATTTACCAGCTTTTGCTTACAGAAGCTATTTGAATACAAACTCTCTTCCCTTTGTGGAAAGAGTATTCAAATGCAGACTGCAGGGTGCCTTACCTTATTACAGGAGTTTGGTTGTTCTGGGGTGATTCCGCACTGACAGTATACTCCCCGTTCCCCCCGGGTCTAATTGGCCTGAATCTTTGCGGGCAGTTCCGCAGTACAGATTTTGACCCGGGTTTGTTCCGCATGTTTATTTCCACATGTTGCCCTTCCCCGCACCAATTGTTCCCCCCCCTTTTTTTTTAACCGGAGGCATGGTTGCATTGTAACGCACCACCCACGGCCCTGCTGAATGGTTACCTGGGTAGGTGCGTTGTTATGCATCCACCCACCCAAAGTAACCAATTCTGTGCAAGCGTTGTCATGTCACAGTGGTACTGTGTGCTGATTGGCCAGTACAGATTTGAAATCAAGTTCCCGGGCAACTTGGATGAAGAATGTATACACCTTAACTGGTGCATGTATGTCTTGCGCATGCATTGTTACGTTGCAACATACCTCCATTGTCCTTTAAACCAGTTTGCCCGCGAAAACAGTGAACTCCATTGAAGACCGGTGCAGCAAGTGGCCTTTGTCAACATCATGTACCGTAGGCGAGTGACGGCAGTCGGAGTAATCTTGTCCCTGTTTCAGGTGCTTTCACTCACCTCATCTCATCTGCGCAGAAGTAATTGCGCCACAGCTTGTTCAGGTTGGGCATTCAAAGGGTAATTGAATGGCAAGTTAAGGACTGCTTATTAATACTTCTGAATGCAGCACCCGACACCCCTGAGAAAACCCTTCCACCGGGTGGCGGGGGGATGAATGTGGAGTCGATCTTCTAGCGCCCATGCTCAAAGACACCAACTGCAATTTCCTTCATCCATGTTAGCTTTTAATTCACTGCACTGAAAAACACATTGCAACTGGCCACAGAAACATTGCTTAAAGGAAAATTGGGCATTTGACCACTCCTCGGTGGCCTGTTATTACGTTGCAACGCGACACAAGCGAGGATTTAAAGAAAAAAACCCTTCACATGCTGAGGGCTGGAGGTTGAGGGGAGGGAAGTTGTGGGGAGGGAAGGAGGCAAAAGAGGAGAAAAACGGATCATCAGTGCAGTACACGCTCACCAAGGGTGTGTGTGTGAAAAAGTATGCTTAAATGCCATTTTCTTACTGGGTCATTAGTGTGTTGCAACGCAGCGCAGGCAGGGAGATGAAAAAAAAAGGGGGGGGCAATTTGAATGGAGGCAGGAAGGTGGGAAGGGGAGGGGAAAAGGCAGAGGGGCGTTAAAGGGGTGGAGCAGGTACGGCCGCGATTCAATAGTTCCCCACTGAAATGCCCTGACTCCAAACCTGTATAAGAAAAAAAGATCATGAAAATGTCGGATACGGAAAATCCGGGGAGAACCACCATTTGAACGCCGATCTGGGGCAACATGTGGGGAACTGGTAAATTGCCCCGAATCTTAACGGGTGGTGACACCAGGACAAGTGGTTGTGCGGAATCACCCCTGCAGTAGTTTCCTATTTGCTGCTGCACATGAAAGTGGGGCAAATTGTGCAGCGTTGCCTCTTGGCTACTAACTGGATGAAACAGCCCTTCCACAAGCAAACCTGAAGTGCAGACTTTATAGTGAGTGAAGCTAGTACTGAGGGATGAAGAATGATGCTCTATTAGTTCAAGAAAATGCAGGCTTTTGAAAAGGCTGCAATAAAAAAAAGGGTTATTGAGGCAAAATTCTCCTGAAGGTTTAATCTACATATTAAAATAAGAATACACACACATACACACAACTACTTTATCACACACTAGGAATAAGGCCCACTGTGCAAATAAAAACAATGAGCTCTAGAAAGAGGCTCTGGGAGAGTGCCATGGCCTTGGGCACTGAGCGTCAATGTGCTGTGGTGACCTCAGCAGGGCATAATGACACAGAGTCCACCATTTTCTCCAGAGGAACTGATCTCTGCTACCTGGAGATCAGTCATAATTCTGAGTGATTTCCACCCCTCTCCTGAGATTGGGAACAGTGGTTCCCTTCTTGGGAGGGTGAAGTCTATGGCATTGTACCTGTCTGAGATCCCAGCCCTCCTCAAACCTCACCCTCTCCATGTTCCATCCCTCAAATCTTTTTTTTTTTTGCAATTAACAATTTTTATTATTTTTTAATAAAAATACAAATGCAACAACAATAAAAAGGAATTCTCCAAAACATCAAATATCAATACAAAATAAACATAAAACAAAATTACCTTACATATAATCATTTTAAAATAGTAGAAAGCAAAGTCTTTATATTTCTGTGGTAGAGTAAAAGCTTGGGATTGACAGGCAGTAATGTATTCAAAGAAAACATACCATTTTTCCAAGAAGTTAATTTCAAGATTGGGATTATCATGTGTTAAAAGCTGCATTGCAATTCTGTCCGAGACAATCATATTCCATACCTTTGCCCTCCATTGAACAATTGTTGGGACCCTGTTTAATTTCCAGTTTAGAACTATTAAATTCTTAGCAGCCATTAATAAAATTGGAATAACTGAGGGCTTCCGGTCGGAGTAAAATGGCGAATTGACACACTTTGCGAGTTGTGCAGAGTGTACTGCGGTATCTGACGACAGTCTGGGCTTCATCTGGCCCAGCGCAGCACTCCCCAGGCGGGGGGTGGCAAGCAAGCAGCCAAGCCTGAGGGGGAGTTGAGATCGGTGTGGATAAGCTTCGGAGGAAGCTTGTTTACACTTTGATCTCCTTCCGTGAAGAGGGCAGTTGCAAATCAGCACTACAGATACCAGCTGGGCTGAGAATTCAGCATAAATTCGCCATCTACCGATCTCTTTAACATCAAGTTCAACATCGATTACAGAAGAAGCACCGCGAAACCCCGAGATTACAAGCAAGGTAACAAACGAATAAGCGCTTACCGGTTTAAAGAAGAACGCGAAATTGAATCGTACGGATAAGCGTAGAAACCTTTAATGAACTATTCCGCTTGATTTAAAAGTAAAACGAAAGCTTTCCTTTAGAGAAAACGGCTGAAAAGTGACTTTGTTTTGCATTCCTGTGGTCAGTCAAGTCTAAACTTTACGTAGCAGAAACGAAACTAACTGTAACTCTATGATACAGGAAGTAGGCTAGAGTGGACGTTTTAGAGGTTGCTGTGCCGGAAATAGACGGACGTTTGAATGTGTGACACCACCTTTACCGGAAGTTGGATTACAGAGACGGACAGATAAACAGGAAGTCTGGAAGGAGCCTACTCTAGCCGGAAAATCATAGAGAAATTGCGCCCGACATTTTGAGGAGGACTAAATTTTAAAAAGTTATTTTTAAGCCGAAAAGCGCTGATACAAGTTATAAAAGTGGCGATTCGGCTTGAAGATTGCTAATATAAAGATTGATTAGCACTGAAGTCGCTTTCAAGACGGATTTGAGGTCAAGACCTAGAGCTGCTTCATCACCTAGTCCAAGAATGACTGCAAAGGAAAAAAAGAGTGGCAAGCGGCTATGGAAGCGATGGAAAAACGGATGACCGAAGTGGTGCAGAATCTTGGAAAACAAATAGAATCACAGCTGCAACAACAATTGCAACAACAGCTGCAAATACAACTGGAGCAAATAGAACAAGTGCAAGTCCAAGTACAGAAAAAAAATATGGAAGAACTGAAAGAACTGGTACTAACAGAAGTGTCAGGGATTAAAAAAGATACAGAAGAAGTTAAGAAAGAGGTCAAAAGCCTGGTGACAAAATCTGAAGAAATGGAACAGAAGGTTAAAAAAACCCTGTTAGAAAATACAAGACTGGAGTCCATGATGGAATATAGAGCTACTCAGAATCATCTGAGATTGAGAGGGATAGAAGAGGAGGAAGATCAGGATCTACGGGCTCTAGTAATCAATACATTGACAACTTATGTAGGGGAAGATGTAGGAGATTTGGATTCAGACTTTGACTTGATTTACAGAGTAAACTCAGCTTATGCCAAGAGAAAGCAATTACCCAGAGATGTGATTGTTCAATTCGTGACAACAAAAATGAAGGAAGATGTTTTCAAGAAACAATTCACACAACCGTTGGAAATTAATGGGAAAAAAATAATAATTTTGAGAGAAATTCCGAGATCGATTTTACAAGACAGAAAGAAATTCAAGAAATTGACAGACAGACTAAAAGAAATGAATATCAGGTTCAGATGGGAGATTCCATATGGACTTTCATTTGTGTACAATTCGGTGAGATCTACTCTTAAATCTGAAGGAGACTTATACAGATTTAAAGAGAACAATTTTGATGATTTTAAAGATATTTAATTCAACACAATTATGGATTACAAATTTTTATCTTGGAACGTAAATGGACTAAATTCACCAAGTAAAAGAAGATTAGTGAATCATTGGCTGGAGAAACAAAAATGTAACATAGTTTGTTTACAAGAAACACATATCAGAAAACAAGATAATAAATACTTGATTAATAAAAAATTGGGAGAAGAATTTCATTCCTCAGCAACTAATAAGAAAAAAGGAACAGTGATTTATGTTTCAAAAGAATTGGATCCTAAAAAAATCTTCTCAGATAAAGAAGGAAGATATGTTGGCGTGGAAAGATTGATGAATAGAAAAAAGACATTGCTCGTAAATATATATGCACCCAATGGTGCAAAAGAGACTTTCTTCAATGACTTGACTAAAGAGTTGGATTGTCTAAATTATGATCAAATAGTCCTTGCTGGAGACTTTAATGGTACAGTGAATAACATATTGGACAGAAAATCCAAAGCAAGTGGAGAGACAATTGGAAAGCTACCAAAAAATTTCTTTCAATTGATGAAGCAAGAGAAACTGGAAGACGTTTGGAGGAAGTGGAATCCCAAGACTAAGGATTATACGTTTTATTCTAATAGACATAACTCCTTTTCCCGAATTGACATGATTTGGATGTCAGAGGAGATGGCGCAAAAAACTTATAAAATACAAATTTTACCGAAAACTAATTCTGATCATAATCCCTTACTCTGGATATCTAAAGAAAAAACTAAACAACTATATTGGAGAATTAATGAGGACTTACTGGATCAAAAACTAATCAATGAAACTTTAAAAAAAGAAACGAAAAGTTTTTTTGAATTGAATTTAAATAAAGGTACGGATATACAAGTTGTATGGGATGCGTACAAAGTGGTAATGAGAGGTATGCTTATCTCTCTGAACTCCAAGGACAAAAAGCAAAAGATGCAACAACAGAAAGACCTTTATGAAAAAATTCGACAAAAAGAAAAGGAATTAAAGAAAAGACCAGGGAAGAAAAAGATTATTAAAGAGATCCACTTTCTGCAAGATCAGCTGAATGTTTTATTAAACAGAGAATTATATTGGAATCTGAAGAAATTACAGCAAAAAGCATTTGAGGGTGCAAACAAACCAGGAAAGTTTTTAGCGTGGCAATTGAAAAATAGAAAAGAAAGGAATTTTATATCTAAGATTATTGAAGATGGAAAGGATGTTATGAATTTGAATGGTATAAAAAGAGCTTTCTTCAAATATTACGCCAAATTATTTAAAAAGAAAGGAATTGATCAACAGAGAATTA
Source organism: Gekko gecko (assembly GCA_029375565.1). Lineage (NCBI taxonomy): Eukaryota > Metazoa > Chordata > Lepidosauria > Squamata > Gekkonidae > Gekko > Gekko gecko. The sequence goes on along the minus strand of JAPDNY010000004.1, from coordinate 68,251,066 downwards.
AGAAATACTTGGAGACTATTGAAGTTCCAGAGCTGGGAAAACAAATTAAGGAATCATTAAATGGTTTAGTAACGAAAGAAGAAGTGATAATGGCAATAGAAGATGCAAAGTTGGGCAAAGCTCCAGGACCAGATGGCTTCACAGCAAAGTTCTACAAGAAATTTAAAGAGGAGCTAACCCCCATTTTAGTACTTCTGTCGAATGAGATAAGAAAGACTAAACGGATCCCAGATTCATGGAAAGAAGCAAATATTTCATTGATACCTAAAGAAGGTTTGGATTTGACTCAAGTAAAGAATTATAGACCAATATCGCTATTAAATAATGATTACAAATTATTTGCAAAAATAATTTCGGAGAGATTGAAAAAATATCTGAAAGATACTATAGTGGAAGAACAAGCCGGTTTTTTACCAAATAGACAAATTAGAGACAATTTAAGAGTGGTGATAGACGCAATTGAATACTATGACAAGCATCCAGAAAAAGAAGTTGGATTCCTCTTCCTAGATGCGGAAAAAGCTTTTGACAACTTAAATTGGGAGTTTATGCTGCAAGTTATTGAAAAAATGGACATTGGACAGTTCTTTTTAAACATGATTGTGGCAATATATTCAGAACAAAAAGCGGCTTTGAATATAAACAAAGAAAGGACGGATTTTTTCCAAGTTCAAAAGGGAACACGTCAAGGCTGCCCGTTGTCCCCGTTGCTGTTTATTTGGATGTTGGAAATATTATTGACAGCAATAAGAAAAGATAATAGTATTGAAGGACTTTCAGTGAAAGGATTTGTATATAAATACAGGGCATTTGCAGATGATGTGATGTTTATGATTCAGGATCCTATTGAGAAAATACCACATCTGATGGAGAAAACTGAAGAATTTGGCTCAGTTGCGGGTTTTTACGTTAATAAAAACAAAACTAAGGTGATGTGTAAAAACATGACGAAGCAAAGACAAATAGAACTTCAAGAGAAAATCCAATGTGAAGTAGTTACAAAGACTAAATATCTAGGAATTGAATTAACCATGAAAAATATTGACCTGTTTAAAAACAATTATGAAAAGGTGTGGCACAGGATTCAGCAAGACATGAAGAAATGGGACACTTTGAATTTATCATTGATGGGAAGAATCGCGACTGTAAAAATGAATATCTTACCGCGTTTGATGTTTTTATTTCAGACCATTCCAATACTAAAACAAAGGAAAGTACTGGATTCGTGGCAGAAAGAATTATCCAAATTTGTATGGGCAGGAAGAAAGCCAAGGATTAAAATGAAAATTTTATGTGACGCAAGAGAGAGAGGAGGCTTACAACTACCAAATCTAAGACTGTACTATGATGCCGTCTGTTTAACATGGTTGGAACAGTGGATTAATCTGGAGAATAAGAAGCTATTGGCCCTGGAAGGGCATGATAACAAATTTGGATGGCATGCATATTTATGGTATGGAAAAGTAAAAATGGACAAATTTTTTAAACACCACTTTGTAAGACAATCACTGTTCGAGACATGGATGAGATATAGAAAATTCTTCTCAGAAGAAAGACCACTTTGGATAGTACCAGCAGAAGTGATTAATCCATATTCAAGAAATCAAGGGTTAGATTGGCTACCTTATAAAAGTCTTTTAAAATTAGAAGGGAAAAACTTTGTGTTACAAGATAGATTTGATGTCGAATTTGAATATGATTGGTTGAAATACAGACAGATTTATGATTTATTTAAGACCGATAAAAGAGAACATGGTTTTAGAGAAAAGAACATTGAAATTGAAACTGTATGGCTTGAGAAAGGTAAAAAAAATGATTTCTAAACTGTACAAGGTTTTATTGAAATGGTACACTGAGGATGAAACTGTAAAAGAGCAAATGATAAAATGGGCTGTAAATGTTAATAATGAGATATTAATGACATCCTGGGAATATTTGTGGAAAAAGTCAATGAAAATTTCAACTTGTGTAAATGTTAAAGAGAATTGTTATAAAATGATGTACAGATGGTATATGATGCCTAAAAAAATTGCTATTATAAATGAAAGTATGTCCAACAAATGTTGGAAATGCAAGAAACATGAAGGGTCTTTTTACCATATGTGGTGGACATGTGATAAAGCAGTAAAGTATTGGACTGAGATCCACAATGAGATACAAAAATTTTTGAAATGTACTTTTAAGAAAGACCCACAGATGTTATTGTTAGGTCTTAAAATGGAAGAAATAAATGTAGCCAAGAGAACACTACTATGGTACTTGATTACAGCAGCTAGACTGATTTTTGCTCAATGTTGGAAACAAGATAAAGTACCTGAAACATGGGAATGGATTAAAAAGACGTTGTTTTTGGCAGAAATGGACAAATTAACAAGAAAGTTAAACAACGAAGAAGATGAAACTTTCTTTGAAGACTGGAAAGACTTTCAAAAATACTTGTTGAAAAATTGGGACATTAAACGTGGTTTGATTTGCTTTGATAGTTATTAAGAAGAAAATGAAAGAGAATTAGACTTTTGAATTGTTACCGTTTGTAAGAGAAAAGAAGTTTAGAAGTAATTGTAACAGAATAAGAGAGACATTAATGGGGTTGGAGCAGTGCGGGAAGCCTTGTTTGGGGGGGGAGAAGGGAAATAAGAAAAATGGATATGTAGGTAGGTTTAAATTGTATGAACATGTGATATATCCAATAATAAATTGTATTTACCAAAAAAATAAATAAAATTGGAATAACTTCCGTCATTTGTTTTGACAATTGCAATCCAGGCCAATAATGTAGCAGAAGCGAAGCAGGAGAATTTGGTACTTCATGTGAAGTGATTAACTTGATCTCTTTCACTATTTTGTTCAAAAAAAAAACTAATCCTGGGACAAGCCCACCAACAATGCACCAGGTTTCCCACTTCACCACAACCCTTCCAACAAGTTGGGGTTGGTTTAAATTTACTTTTAAACAAGCGATCTGGTATAAGGTACCATCTCACATAAATTTTAAAGTGTTGCAGCTTTAAATATATAGACCTACTGTTAAACATGCAGAAGACCAAATTTGTTTCCATTGTGCTTCAGAATATGTCTTCTCGAAATCTTTATGCCAAGCTAATTGAATCGAAAAAAGATTTGACCAAAGCTTCCCATTCAATAGCTGATATATGATTGCCAATAAACCTTTAACTTCTTGACCTTGTTTTTTCAAGAAGCGTTCAAAAGATGTCAAGTCTCTGTTGATATATGATGTATCACTAAGGCCTACCAACATGTGATGAAGCTGGAAATAGGACATCCATGAAAGTGAGGTACCATAGTTTCATTCTATTTGTTGCTGTGAACCAATTTTACCATTAAACAAAAAAATCACATACTCTAAAAAAGACTTTAGTCCTAATGTCAAATAAAAAATAGCTGTCTAGGCCAGGAGGGAACCAAGGTTGCCCAAATATGGAAGCTATTGGAGATACCCCAGGGGCCAAGATATTTCTGTGCTTATGCCAAATTTGTAAAGTATGTTTTAAAAAAGGGTTAGAAGAACATAAAAGAAGGGTTAGAAGAACATAAGAACATAAGAGAAGCCAATGCTGAATCACTGAGACTAGCTTTCCACCACTTAAAGGAATCCTTCTTACATTTTACAGCTTCCATTACTTTATGTGTTAACCATGCAGGCTTTTTTCTATACCTATTTGTGCCTTTCCTAACCTGCGGTATATATTTTTTCTGAGCTTCTAGGATTGTATTTTTAAATAGTCTCCAAGCTTCCCCTATGGCTTTGACCTTTTCCACTTTTCCTTTCAATTTCTTCCTCACATGTCCCCTCATACCAGAGGAGTTGCCCCTTTTGAAGATAAAAGTGGTTATGTCAGTCTTTTTGGGCAACTCCCTATTTATACAAATGTTAAACTCAATAACATTATGGTCACTGTTCCCAAGCAGTGCAATCACTTTTATATCTTTCACCAGGTCTTGGGCGTTACTTAGGACCAAATCCAGGATCGCCTCTCCCCTGGTAGGATCTGTGACCATCTGTTCCATAGCACAGTCACTGAGAGTGTCTAAAAACTCAATCTCTTTTTCCCGACTAGAACTCATATTGACCCAATCAATGTGTGGGTAGTTAAAGTCACCTATTACGACACAGTTACTTCGTCTAGCCGCTATCTTTAATCCATTCATCATTTTATAATCCTCCTCTACCTTTTGATCTGGTGGGCAATAACAAACTCCCACTGTTAAGCCTCCTTTTGGACCCACTATTTCAACCCATAGCATTTCCAGAACCAAATCCAATTCTCTTACCCTCTCAATCTTACTGGACTGTATACCCTCTCTGAAATACAGAGCCACCCCACCTCCAACCCTTTCCCCCCATCCTTCCGATATAATTTATAACCAGGAATCACCGTATCCCACTGATTTTCATCATCCCACCAAGTTTCTGAAATACCCACAATGTCTATTTCCTCCCCCCCAACACCAAGCATTCCAATTCTCCGATTTTACCTCGGAGACTTCTAGCATTTATGTATAAACACCTATAGTTTCCCATTCTTGTTAAGCCCACAACCTTCCTATTGCTGCTTCGAAACCTTGCCAGGCAGTCCCTATCATTAGCCACAGTCTCAGTGGACAATTGTAATCCATTTCCTTGTACAAAAGTAACAGCTAACCCTTCATCTCTTTGAGATGAGCCATCCCGAACCAGAGACTTTTCATCTCCTGTTGGCTTTCTCCCAATATTCAGTTTAAATACTGCTCTGCCACCTTTTTGATTTTGAACGCCAGCAGCCTGGTTCCTTCTTGGGACAAGTGGAGACCATCTCTTTTGTACAGCTCCCTCTTGTCCCAGAAAGCATACCAGTGCCTAACAAACTTGAACCCTTCTCCCCTACACCATTGTCTCATCCATGCATTGAGACTCCTGATCTGTGCCTGTCTCTCCGGTTCTGCGTGTGGAACAGGTAGCACTTCTAAGAAGACTATCTTGGAGGTCCTGGCCTTGAGTTTCCTGCCCAGGAACCTAAATTTCTCCTCCAGGACCTCACAACTGCATTTCCCCACATTGTTGGTGCCAACATGCACCACGACCACTGGCTCCTCCTCAGCACTATCTATCAGCCTATCTAAAACACGTGTAATGTCCGCTACCTTTGCACCAGGCAGACAAGTCACCATACGGTCAGTACGCAAGTTCACCACCCAGCTGTCTATCTGCCTAAGGATCGAATCACCAACTACCAAGAGCCCCCCTCCCACCCTGCCCAGAGATGGTTCCTTGGTACGAAAGGATACCCGTTCACCAGCTGAAGAAGAGGTCCCTTGTGAGGGCACATTCTCCTTGTCCTCAGCATGGTGCCCTGTTTCCCCTTGACCCTCATGCTCCCTGGCAGCAGCAGGTCCTGCCAGATCCAGAGTGGGACATATCTAACAAGTCCCCAAGAGTCTTCTCCGTGCACCTAACTGACTGTCTCTGCTTCTCCAGGTCAGCCACCTTGGCCTCAAGGGAGCAAACTTGTTCCCTGAGAACCAGGAGCTCCTTTCACCGAGCACACACCCAAGACTTCTGACCAGTGGGCAGATAGTCATACATGTGACACTCCATGCAAAACACTGGATAACCCCCAACCCCCTGCTGGCATTCTGGCTTCATGATTGCTTTTAAGCTAATACTTTTATGTAATCCCCCTTTCAAAACCCTTTGTATTTATGCGGTTCCTGTTGTAGAAGTCTACTTACCTTACTGGGAACCCAAGGAGCCTAGGTCCCTGGCTCTTCCTGGGCTTCTTACAGAGCCCTTAGTCTAAGAGTCCCTAGGCTATAAGCCACAGGCCAAGAGCCTCACCCTTTGGCTCATGCCAGAGGCTTGTGCCTCTTGCAAGCTTCCTGCCTTTAATAGAAGCTTCCCCCAGGAGAGGGTGTGGCCAGCAGCTATTCAAATCCACCCAGGCACTCAATTACAGGCAAACAATGACCCTTTCATACCCTAACTTGAGCAGCCAGGACTCTGCAACAACTCACAACTCACCCATACACTCCCAAATACAGTCCCCCACACAGTACCTTCTCAGCTAAATCACCTCAGCTGAAAGTAAATAATAAAAAAGCCAGTCATCCCTCTAGCAGCTCTTGCTCCTTCTCAGAGCTCAGCTGGGTCAGCTCTGCTTCTGGCAAGCTTCCTGCCTTAAATAGAAGCTTTCCTCAGGAGAGGGTGTGGCCAGCAGCTATTCAAATCCACCCAGGCACTCAGTTATAGGCAAACAATGTCCCTTTCACACCCTAACTCAAGCAGCCAGGACTCTGCAAAAACTCACAACCCACATACTTCCACACACACAGTCCCCCACAAAAATACAGTTTTGAAATTAGTTGAGTACTTGAATTATTCCAAATTACGTCCTGAAGATGATTTGGCAAAATTTCCAGTTGTTTGATATATAGCCAAGTTTTTGTACAAGAATGAAGAGAATAATAGTGAATGTTTCTTAACTGTGAGGCAAGATACTATTTCTCCAGATCAGGTAGTCCTATACCACCTAATTTAGTAGGTTTAGTCAATGTGATATAATTTATCCTGGCTTTCTTACCATTCCATATGAAGTCAGTTACCAATTTTTTCCAAAGATAAATATCTTTCGGTGGTATTGGGACAGGTAAGTTCTGAAATAATTATAAGAATTTAGGAAAGAGAATCGATTTTAACAGGGTAACTTTCTCCAAAAGATTGAAATGTAATTTGTTCCATTCACTTAATGTATCTTTAAATTGTCTCGTAAGTGGGCCATAATAGCCAGTCATCAATCTACCTTTATTTCCACTCCTCTCTTCAGCTTTCCATTTTCCCGTACACACACACCTGCAGCCTCTCCCGTGCTCTGAAGCCCTGACTGCCAGAGTCCACCATTTTCCATGCTCTGAAGCTCTGACTGCTACAGAGTCCACCATTTTCTCCAGGGGAACTGATCTCTGCCATCTGAAGAGCAGTTGTAATTCTGAGTTATCTCCAGCCCTCACCTGGAGATTGGCAACAATGCTTTCCCAGGAGGAAAAGTCATCTTTCTCTGCAATGTGGACCAAAGCAGCTTACATCATTCTCTTCTCCCCCTTTTGACTTGCACAACAATCCTGTGAGGTAGGTTAGAAAGTATGTGACCAAAATCACCCACTCAGCTTCTACAGCAAGAACCTAAATCTAGCAGAACCTGCTCTGAAGCACTGACTGCTATGCCTAGGGCAGCCAACCTCCAGGTGGAACCTGAAGATCACCAGGTATCACAACTGAACTCCAGACAACAGATCCCCCCCCCCAGAAAATAAGTGCTTTGGAAGGTGGGCTGTATGGCATTCAGCTGAGGCCTCTCCCCTCCCCAAACTCTGGCTTCCATAGACTCTTCCAGAAAATATCCAGGAATCTCCCTACCTGTAGCTGGCAACCCTAGACTCAAGACTGGCCCCAATGAGTTCCTCTCAAAGGCCTACAAAGAGTTTCTGTCCTTTGCCTGAACCAAGCTTGGTTGCCTATTGTGGCAAAATGGGCTCCAGTTTACCTCATACCCTCGTCCCATGCGCGTATCTCACTCCTTAAATTCGCTGCCAGGACTCACTGAATCGTCAGTGCCTTTTTAGAGGGACAGGGAGACCCCTGTGGCTGAATCTCTGTGTTTGGAGATGGAATCCCCAATCTTTGGGGGATCCCTGGAAAGTTGGCAATCCAACTGTCTGGCCTTTCCTTGCTGCCTTGGGCTACCCCCTCCTTTGTTATTGTGCAGAGCGGGGGAGACTATGTGGTTAGAGCAAAACACAGATTATTAGCCCAAGTAAAATAATTTATCTAACTATTTACACAGCTATAGGGAGCACACACACTGTAGGAGTAAGCACACACTATGAACCAGCAGGGCATAAACCCACAGGGGTTAAATGCCATCCTCTTTCCCTACACACTGGCCTCTGGCTCTCTGCTCTAGCTCTCTCTCTGGCCCAAGAGAGCAGGGAAATTTCCATTCATTCCCCAGTCCAGCCGATTGTGGAGTGGCTGAATTTCTGCTGCCTCCAAGGATTCACCCACGTCTCTGGCTTGTGGCCTGGATAGCCTGGTCAGCACAGGCAGCAGGAGCCTTTCCTAACCTCCTGTAGGACAAAGATGGCCTCCTCCCTGGATGGGCTGCAGTCTATATTGATGCTGCCCTGCATGTTGGGACAGTCCCTGTTTTCCTGCCGTTTTCTGCCTTGAGGCAGCTGGGAAATGTAGTCCAGCAGATGAGGAAGGCCCATTCAACCCAGTGAGTGATACTCCTACAGGCCCCTCTCCGGAACTACAGCTCAATTAAACCTTATGGCCAGGGGTCTTTTCGTAGAAAAAGAGCTGCAGGAGCTCATTAGCATATGGTATGCTAATGAGCTATTAGGCTATTAGCATATGCCACGCCCCTGACATCACCGGACGTGATGTCATAAGGGGAAGCAAAAGGGGGAGGCATCTTCAAAAGCCTCCCCTTCCCTACCCCAGCTGGCCTGGGTGGGGGAGCTAAGAGAGAATGCGTTTAAAGTTTAAACTCCTTCTCATGAGAGTTGGGCCACAGAAGGAGGAAAGAGAGTAGAGAGAAGGAAAGAAGGAAGGAAAGAGGGAAAGAAAGAGAAGGAAAGGGGAGGGAAAGAAAGAGAGGAAAGAAGGAGAGAAACAGGGAAAGAAGGAAAAAGAGAAGAGAAGAAGGTGGGAAAGAAAGAGAGAAGAGAAGAAGGAGGGAAAGAGGAAAAAGAGAAGGAAAGGACGGTACCGGCCCCATTATATCCTATGAGCCATTGAAGTCAATGGTGAAAACATAGGCATATCTGGGGCTGGAGGGAGTTTGAGGGAGGGCTCCAAACTCACAGGGTATCTGATGGAGCCTCTCCCCAAGATACCCACCAAGTTTCAAGAATATTGATCAGGGGTCCAACTCTATGGGCCCCAAACAGGTTGCCCCTATTCCCTCCATTGTTCTCTATGGTGGGAAAACAAGTTATTTTTTTTCCCACCATAGAGAACAACGGAGGGAATAGGGGCAACCTGTTTAGGGGCCCATAGAATTGGACCCCCTGATCCAATGTTCTTGAAACTTGGTGGGTATCTTGGGGAGAGGCTCCATCAGCCACCCTGTGAGTTTGGAGCCCCTCCCTCAAACCCCTCCCCTCCAGCTCCCAGAATATACCCTATGTTTTCACCATTGACTTCAATGGCCCATAGGATATAATGGAGCTGAAATTGACATTCGGCTGCCTGAAAGACTCTCCGGGAGCCGGCTGGGGGCGGGGCTTGGCTCCTGAGCTCCTGGAGCTGCGCTCCGGTGCGCTCCCCCCCCAAAAGACCCCTGCTTATGGCAGAACATTTTAAACAAACAACCACAGACAGTAGCCCAGCAGCCATCTTACAAACACAGGTAACTGCCATTTTGTTACACCTAACAACAGCCACTGAGGCAAGCAGGAGAAGCATCTTCGTCAAGAGACAAAATCATTTGCTAGGAATTCTGACAGAGAAGGGGAAGTGGGTGGGGAAGAGGAGCAGACCCAGCACCTGGCCAATGGCTGAGGGAGGGCATTTTACAGCCAATGGGAGCGCATGGAATCTTGCCACCCCAAGTCAGCTTTATATATAAGGAGAGATCTGTCTAGTGTATTTTTATCCTGTCCTTCCTCCAAGGAACTCAGAGCATTTATGGTTTTCCTTCATTTTATTATTTTTATTTATTTAATTTATATCCCGCCTGCCCTGCCGAAGCAGGCGCAGGGCGGCTTTATACTAATTTTATATGAACAAGAATCTGTCAGGCAGGTTGAGCTTACAGAGAATGGCCCAAGGTAACTCAAGCAAGCTTCACAAAACAGCGGGGTTTTGAACCCCTATTTCTAGTCTCACATAGTACCTACTAGGGATATGCATTCAGATCTAACTGAAATGAAAATATACCCCCAACATACCTTATTCATATTCGTACCTTTAAACAGGACTGCACAAGAGAGCCTGAACCTGGGCTGGTGGGGAGCAGTCTCCCCGTGGGCCCAGCTGTTTTGGGTGTATTGTGCATTCCTTTTAAAATGGGATTGCGCAAGAGAGCCTGAAGGAAGAGAGCATTCTCTCCCTCGGCCCAGCTTCAAGCTCTCTTGTGTAGTACCTTTAAATGGGACTGCACAACAGAATCCAAAACAGTTGACTGATGGGGAGACTGCTCCCTACTGGCTCAGCTGTTTTCTGGGATCTCTTGGGCATTCTTTTAAACATGCCCTGAGAGTCAGGAGCAAGCTGCTCCCACCTCTTAGCTGTTTTTTCCAGCTTTGCTGCTGCTGCTCCCCCCCACCCTTGGTTTTTTTTCTTTTGGGGTCTATTTAACCTGAAAAAAAATCAGGATTTCTGAAAAATCCTGGATCTGAATACTTTACCGGTATTGGGAGCCAGGATTTTTTGGGAATCCCAATTTTTTAAAAGTCAGATAGACTCAAACCGAAAAATACTGAGAGAGAGAAGACTGCACACCCTTACTACTTAAAACTTCACAGAACCTCTTAAGGCTGAGACTTTGTTTTGACATTCTAGCAAAGCTACTTAGCATATTTGATTAGTACAAAAACTACCTTTTTATTGACTCTTTCTGGAGCTTCTGACAGAAAGCAGACACTAGAAAATCCTTTTTTGTTCCTTTTCTTACAGCATAGCAAAGGAAGCTTTAACATAGGTGTGGATTTTGTTATATGTAATTTTACTTATAGATGTTCCATTTGAAGATAATTCTCTGTGCATTTATTTGCTGCCATTAGCTTTCAGCACTTTTCACTGTCAGATCTGCAAAATTCCATCAGGAATGCAGTTCAGCATTAAACAGGTAAATACTTCCCCCCCCTGCAAAGTGCACATTAACAGTCTGCACTGGTATGCTAATTCTTCACAATTGTAGAATTTTTAAAAAAGCTTTTCAAGGCTATCTTACATTGTTCCACTTTCCCCCCTGAAGCTCCCCCTGTATATTCTGAGTTTCTAACATTCTTTGTGGGTATTATCTACTTATGGGAGGAGGGGTCCATTTGAGATTTTTTTTTCATCATGAAAAATGATACTGCAGGTATTTTATGATAAGACTTGCACTTTGCAATACAGATCTACATTGGTGATGTATGGAAAGTTGCACCAGTGTGCTGTTTGTGTTGTTCCTCTTTGGCCAATGAATATGTGGGTGTTGGTTGTTGTTATTAAATTTAGAAACTATAAAGTACTGAGGCTGATGCACTGGAGAGTGATTTCAGCTCATACTTTATTTAGTTACAGGCAGATCTTGAGATGACTGACCCAGCTCGCAGGCCAGTTTATATTCCTGTAGCCAAACCATACCCAACACACACACACTCCCGTGATACGCTATTTACAGTGCACTCGAGTCCCATAGGTCCATTCTCGGATCCTAGCCCTCCAATAGGTGTGCACTAGGATCCATTTGGGCTATTGTCTTTCAAGCCAAAGCTTGGGTCCTTTGCCGGCCACGTGTGGACCCAACCACATGTGCAGTCTCGCTGGGTACACAATACCCCTCCCCCCTTGGTCCAGGTTACCCTAGCATACATAGTCTTTTAGGTACATGGGTCTCTTACGCTCCCGTGTGGATTGGCAGATGTCTGGAGCCGGGGTTGGGCTCACTGGCCTCGTTCCTGTTGGCTCCAGGGATGGCATCTCTGCTGTTGGGGTCAGAGCCTGTGCTGGTGTGCTGCTGGGCTCTGGGTCACTTGTTGGTTTTGGGTTGCTGCTGACCACCCCTCTGGGAATAGCGCTGGTCCCTGGATGCGGAGGATCAGTAGCTTCTGGTTCCCCGGGGGAGATGTCATCATTGTCTGTGCCTTCTGGGGCTGCAAGCAGGATGTGGCGGCATAATTGGTCAATGTGCCACATCCATAGCTGGCCATCTTCACAGGACACTTCATATGAGAGAAGTCCTGTCACCCGAACCACCCTGGCTGGAACCCAAGTGGGACCCCAGCCATAGTTTTGGGTGTAGACCGGGTCTTCTGGGAAGAATCCTCTTGGTGCCACCTGGTCTTCTGGGCTAGTGCTGTGGTCCGGTGCCCGGTCTGGATGGAGATGGTTGAGGTGGGTCATCAGACAGCGGCCCATGAGCAGTTCTGCAGGACTACGGCCGGTCATGGAGTGAGGGGTTGCTCGCTGGCCAAAAAGGAAGGCTGCCAGCTTGTAGTCCCAGTCTCCCCAGTCCATGCAGTGCAGCACCTCCACTGTGCCTAATACCATAGTAGTGGACAAACTCCTGGAACTCTGAGGAGGTAAAGGCAGTACCATTGTCCATTACTAGTGAGTCCGGGATGCTGTGTGAGCTAAAGATCTGCCACATCGCTCGAATGGCAGATCGGGATGAGGTTGACAGGACTGGTGCTACTTCCAGCCATTTTGTGTAGGCATTGACTAGAATACAGATGATCTGGCCCCGGAAGGGCCCTGCAAAGTCCAGGTGCAGCCTGGCCCACAGCTTGTGATGACTCCCAGGGTCACACTGGTGCTTTTGGGGGCTCTGGGCATGACTGCTGGCACTTCTGACATCGCTTAACTGTGTCTTCAACCTTGCTGTCCAGCCCTGGCCACCATACATAGCTCCGGGCCAGCACTTTCATTCTCACTATTCCAAGGTGGTGTTTGTGCAAGGCAGTGAGCACTCGGCTTTGCAGAAGTGGTGGTATCACCACCCGACTTCCCCACAATAAACACTTTTTGTGGGAAGACAACTCATCTCGGCGGACTGAAAATGCCGTGAACTCGGGACCCACTGGGCTGGCAGGCCACCCCCTCCCCACCCAGTCAAGAACCTGGGAGAGGATGCGGTCCCGGGCTAAGTGGCACAACACTTCCCCCACCTGGACCGGGCGATCAGGCAGGTCCTCCAGCACAGTGATGTGGTGAGCCGGCACAGGGTCGGAGGAGGGCAGGAGGAGGTGGCTTAAGGCACCTGCGTGTCCCATTGCTTTACTGGGGTGGTGGAGCAGTGTGTACTGGTATCCCTCAAGGAAATAGACCAGTGGAGCACCCAGCGAGACAAGATCTGGGGAGTCTGGTAGTCCGGAGCTAACAAACCCAGTAGAGGTTTGTGGTCAGTAACAATCATGAATGGCCGGCCATACAGGAAGTCATGAAATTTCTTCACACTGGCAACAATCACAAGGGCCTCTTTGTCAATCTGTGCATAGCTGCGCTCCGCAGCCAACAGTGTCCTGGAGTAATAGGCCACCAGAACCTCACAGCCATCTGCCAACCAGTGCCCCAGGATGGCCCCCACCCCATAGGGAGAAGCGTCACAAGCTAAAACCACGGGCAGGGACTCATCAAAATGGGCGAGGACATCATTAGAGACCAACAGTTCTTTAACCGCTGAGAAAGCAGCACCGTGTTTGGACCCCAGACCCAGGGAGCGTGCTTGTCAAGCAGCCGGTGCGGGGGTTCGGCGACTGTGGCTTTGTGGGGCAAGAAGGAGTGGTAAAAGTTTATTAGTCCCAGGAAAGCCTGTAACTCTGCCTTGGAAGAGGCCATGAGCACATCACTGATGGCGCAGACTTTATCTCATGTAGGTTGAATCCCCTGGGCATCCACCACAAACCCCAGGATTTCCACCCGCGGCACCCCCAGGAGGCACTTATCCTGCTTCACCTTCAGCCTAGTGGCAGCTAAGTGCTCCAGTACCAACCAGAGCAGCTCAGCAAACGTCTCGGAGTCCAGGGCCACGATCAGAACATCATCAAAGAATGGCTGGACTCCTGGGATGCCTTTGAGAAGACAAACCATCAAGTTTTGGAAGATTCCAGGTGCCACACTAACCCCAAATTGCAACTGCCGCACTCAAAAATTCCCCTGTGCGTTACTATCATTTGGGCCTCAGCGGTAGTATCATCCATCGGCAGCCACTGATAGGCCTGGGCCAAATCCAGCTTGCCAAAAACCCTTGCCCCTGCCAAGGAGGCCAACACGTGACTGACACCGGTACCAGGTGCATATGCAGTGCCTTGTTAATGGTATATTTATAATCAGCACAAATCCTGACGTCCCCATTGGGCTTCACCAGAGTCACTATGGGGGTTTCCCAGTGGGCGTGCGGCACCAGCTCCAGCACACCCTGCTCTACCAGACGGTCCAGTTCAGCCTCTGTCTTGGGTCGCAGGGCTAACGGCGGCTGCCTGGCCTTCATTCTGATGAGCCATACAGTGGGATCAAGTTCCAGAGAAACCGGGGTACTGGAATCGCAACCGAGTGTACTGTCAACAACCACCAGAAATGCCTCACAGACTGAATTAAAGTCCTGAGGCTGTATGGAGTTGACGCCTGTTACTTCAAATCCCAGGGGCCCAAACCACGCCAGTCCCAGCAAGTTTGTGAGTTTCCCTTCCACCACCAGCAATTCTAAAAGGCTGTCAAAGTCTCTGAATTACACCCTGAATTTGCCCCAGCCCTTGATAGCCATGGGGTTTCTTTGAAATCCTGAAGGGACAGACCCCACGGCTGCTTTAGGAGGGGTCCCCCCAGGGGGCAGAGTTTCTGTAATGTCTCTGCAGAAATTATGGAAAATGAGGAGCTTGTATCCAGTTCCATGTGGCAGGGGGGACCCCTCTATTAATACAGTAACATGTATTTTGTTGGTGGTTGATGCTTGGCATGTGCAGTTCCAGGTCCTCCTGGTGAGTGGACGTTGTCCTCTGGTTGCCACGGGATTGGCAGGCCCTGGCAATATGGCCTTGCTTTCCACATGTTCGGCATCATGGAACCAGCAAGTTTTGCACTCATGTGAGTCTCCACAGCTGGCACAGGATGTTGGGGATGCTGGTTTCCCTTGATGTGTGGTGGGCCCAGCCTGGGGTTGGTGATTCCTGCAACTGGGATGGCGAACTTGTTGGACCTCCTCTTCATCCGAATCGTTGGATGCAGCAGCTGGGAACATGTGGTGTGTTGAAGATTAAGATGGTGGACAGTCACAGTATGAGCCCTCAAACATGGCAGCCATCTGTTGGGCTCCATCTACATTGAGGTTGGCGGTGCCTACCAGTCTGTGGCAGACTTTAGTGTCACTCAGCCCCCATACAAATTGAGTCAGGATGTTTTTTTCCCACTTTCGTGAATCCGCAGTCCATTGCTTGTTTTGCTGGGCTTCTGGAGATGAGCTTGGAAGTTCATGCGCTTGGCCATCACGGTGGGCTTCAGTGCATAGAACTTTGTTAAGATCATGATGATCTCATTGTAGGTGTTTTCTGTTAGCGGCTTGGGTGCCGGGAGGCCCTTGGCCAGACAAATGGTGGCCACTCCACATGTGCTGAGGAGTAGGGCCCATTTCTTGTCATGGTAGGTGAAGAAGCTGGTGAGCTGGTCTACCCACGATTCCCAGAACTTGGGGTGTGTGGGGTTGAAGACCTTGCAGTGTCCTGGAGCAACAGCCATGATTCTCAAGTGAAGAGGGCAGCAGTGTCCTGGGAGACAGTGTGCATTGTGGTGCTGCTCAGGAGCGGTGCGGGGTGGGTGGCTTCCTCGGGATCATTGCTCAGTGCTGTGCTGGATGAATAGTCAGGCTCACTCATCAGGATCCCACCTTCGTCGCCAGTATAAAAGTACTGAGGCTGCTACAAAAAGAGCCCTACTTCTGAGGAAAAGCTGGAAAGGATGTGGGGTAACTTCAGGAATTACTGTAAACTCTGTGGTTTTACCCAGAAGAGACATTGCATCTCCTGTCCTTGCCCCCCCATCATCCCACAGGTTCACTACAAGCTACCTCTACTATATGAGCGTTCCATAACATATGTGTGAGTTATTGTGCCCCATCCCCAGACTCAGGAGCAACTCCTAAAGGGAAAGCAATTGACAGGGGCTGCAAGAGTGGCAGCCCCAAACTCAGTGCAGCTGGCAGGGGCACCGCAAAGGCCCCAGAAGACTAGAATGGCCACAGGAGAGTCAGCAGTGGGTATGGTAGCATCCTATCATGAAGAGAAGCACAAGGATGGATAACAAGCAACAGGGCAGTCACTGGGAAGCCAGCCTGGCCCAGCTGGCGGAAAGACGATTTTGGGAAGAAGAAGAAGAAGAAGAAGAAGAAGAAGAAGAAGAAGAAGAAGAAGAAGAAGAAGAAGAAGAAGAAGAAGAAGAAGAAGAAGAAGAGGAGGAGGAGGAGGAGGAGGAGGAGGAGGAGGAGGAGGAGGAGGAGGAGGAGGAGGAGATTGGATTTATATCCCACCCTTCACTACCAAAAAGGAGTCTCAGAGCGGCTTACAAATTCCTTTCCCTTCCCCTCCCCACAACAGACACCCTGTGAGGTAGGTGGGGCTGAGAGAGCTCTGACAGAAACTGCTCTTCTTCAAGAACAGCTGACCTCTGCGCCAGAGCTTGTGACTGACCCAAGGTCACACCAGCAGGTACAATTGGAGGAGTGGGGAATCAAACCCGTTTCCCCCAGATTAGAGTCCGCACACTTAACCACTACACCAAACTGGCTCTCTTTAAGCAAGCTTAAAGTCCTGGATGCATGTTGTCGCTGATGATCACCTTCAATGTTGTGTAAACAGACTGCTGCTTGCTATAATTGCCTTTGTTTGCATCTGAAAAGCCACACAGGGTTGTCAATCCCATTCATGGACTTTGGAAATTTACAGCACTGACACCTTTGAAAGCTATGGATTGAATTTACTCTCTGTTTGTTACAATTTAAATATTTTGTGATTTATTGGTTTGATAATATCAGGTTTTGGTCATAATAATCAGATAAAATATCTTTGAAAAGAATTGTATTTAAGTCATTGACACTGCAGTATGCTAAGTTTATTGAGAAGACATTCTTTGTAGTATTTTGACACCATTTTTTTGCGTATCTATGAGAATTTTTTCATTGCTAGACCTGCCAGCTGGGAAGAAGGAAGCAGCTCAGCCCCACTCTGACAGGTTACTCCATCTAGAGGGCCAGGGATTGGGCAGGTTTCAGAAGTTGGGGGCAAACCCAACCCATATAGGGCAGTTCCCACAAAAGGCCAGTGGGGAAGCAATGAATCCTGCTCCTGGCCTCTGAGAGCAGGTATTTATTTATTTACTTTATTCATCTTATATCCCACCATATCCCACAAGCGGGCTCAGGGCAGCTCACAACAAGATTAAGATAAATAGTAAATTCATAAGCATTAAACAATGTGTCTAAGTAAAATTACCTATTCTAATTTCTAAAACACAGTGCTTGCTGCAATGTCAGGGAGAGCACATTCCTGTCAGTAACTGACACTAAGTTGTTATAGGCAGTGCCCTTGGGTAGATGAGGCAGATCAGAATGAGCAGGGAAGACCAATGTAATTTGGACATCTGCTGTCTCAGCCAAAGGCCTGGAAGAACATCTCCATTTTGCAGGCCCTGTGGAACTGTGATAGATCCTGCAGGGCGCTGATCTCAGCCAGGAGCATGTTCCATGGGAGAGAGAGGAACTGTGTGATGCAATCTCCTCCTGTCTTCATTCTGAGGCCTGGGGAACTCAGCTGCCTGACAGCTGAAGGACAAAAGCTGTTTCATAGCTGTCTCTCCAAAGAAGATTAGGGAGACCAGAACCACACAGTTCTGTGGGCCTCTCAACTCTCAGATTTGTAAGAACTCAGAGGAAGTTCAAAGTAGTGGTAGACCTTTGGAAGCCTCAACATACAGCAAGACATCATCAAGGCACTGTTGTTGTTGTTCAGTCATACAGTTGAGTCTGACTCTTCATGACCCCATGGACCAAATCATGCCAGGCCCTTCTGTCTTCCACCGTCCACCGGAGTTTGCTTAATTTCATGTTCATTGCATCGATAACACTATCTAACCACCTCATCCTTTGCCATCACCTTCATCAAGGCAAGTAGACCCTAAAAAGAAAAGGTGTTTTCAGCCTTCCTTTCTCTTGGACTTTTCCCTTGGTCAGGGGCAGTACCATAGTGGTACTCTGCTACTTAGAGCCATGGACTTAATGTTTCCCTCTTTTATTGTTTCCTTCTCTAGTTCCAGCTCCTGCCAACCTAGCAGTTCGAAAGCAAGAAATTGCAAGTAGATAAATAGGTACCACTTTGGTGGGAAGGTAACAGCGTTCCGTGCACCTTGGTGTTTAGTCATGCCGGCCACATGACCACGGAAATGTCTTCGGACAGCGCTGGCTCTTCGGCTTTGAAACGGAGATGAGCACCGCAACCCTAGAGTCGGATTCGACTGGCTTTCGAGCAAGGGAACCTTTACCTTTACCTTGGCATCCAGAGGATAGGAAAACCCCATACCTAAATCATTTTCCAGTATCCAAAAACATATAAGGAAGGGCACTCTGTACAATATGATTATGCATACAAACAGTTCTCCCCCCACCCCTTAAGTATGGGAACTGGTCTTGTGGAATCTCAGTGCACGTAACAGTGTTTCCTAATTTGTCAGGAGCCTTCATATTTCTCTTGCTCTCTTAGCTAATGCTGCTTTTAACTTCACTGTCACAGTTGACACCAGCTGAGCTCCTACAGCTGAATCCACAGATTCTCCCAAAGCCATTGAAATGATCACTCAAAACAATCATGGCATTCCATGGTTGTTTTTATTTTATGACATTCCCTTATGCTTGCAAATAAGGAATAGGATACTTAGGTTCCTGCTGTTAGGTTCACACAGCAGAGCTGGGTGTGTTCAAAACAACATCCATTTATTAGCAAGAAGATACAGAGATGGGGGAAACTGGTTTTAAGACAAGGAAGTTCATGCAATCTACAGTGCCAACTAGCAACAAAAACAAAAACACACTAATGGGCAGGGACTCTACCCCATGACAGTAAATCAACACATACAAATATCTTAGGGGGGAATAGACTGTTCCATTGTAGTGTATAGAATAAATATACCACACATTGCATAATATTATGAACCCAAACACAGTTGAGATGAAATTGGAGAGAGGGCACCATTTTCCCCAATGGGAATCAGTGGAGAGAAGTGTGCCTGCACCAAGAGGCACTACTTTGGGAGTCTGTATAATCAAAATCCTGTGCTCAATCGGCTCAAAATTTATAGAGCATTTAGATTGTTGGGAGTGCCATATTCTGTTCAGATTTGGTGCTATTGTTCCCATTAAAAAACACCCCCATACCCTCAAATACATTCCCCATTGAAAATAATGATCCTGAAACTCTGGAAACCCCTCCCCCCCACACACAGAATTGAATCCTGAATGGGTAATATCCTACTTGAAAATCAGATTACAGTAAAAATATCCCCTCTGTATCCCAGATCCAAAATTAAATGATTTTTTTTGTCAGAACGCACCCTTACAATAAACCAATAGCTAGGTACTATTTCACTGTATTCTCAGCAAAAGTTGATGGATGGATGACCTGACTCTGCCCCAGAAAAACTGATCAAGGCACTGGAGACTGTGGCCGGATGGCTACAGCAGAGCCGATGAAAACTTAAGCCAACTAAGATGGAGGTCCTCTACCTAAGTTGCAGGGGGAGCTGGGCTGGGAATCAGGTTGCCTACCTTAGATGGTGCATTACTTGTGCCAAACCCAGAAGGTGAGGAGCCTGGGGGTGGTCTTGGATGCCTTGCTTTCCATGGAGACCCAGGTCACCATAGTTCCTAGGTCTGCCTTTTACCATCTCCGGCAGATCAGGCAGCTGGCACCTTACCTCTTCCCCCAGGACCTGGCTATGGTCGCCCATGCAACTCACTTTACAAAGGGCTTGCCCTTGTGGTTGATTCAGAAACTTCAGCTGGTGCAAAATGCAGCAGCGCACCTGCTGACTGTGTTGCCTGTGCGGGTACACATTCAGCCAGTGCTACACCAATTGCACTGGCTGCTGACTGAGTACCAGATAAGAACATAAGAACATAAGAGAAGCCAATGTTGAATCAGGCCAATGGCCCATCTAGTCCAACACTCTGTCACACAGCGGCCAAAATATACCAGGTGCCATCAGGAGGTCCAGCAGTGGGGCCAGGGCACCAGAAGCCCTCCCACTGCTGCCCCCTCCAGCACCAAGAATAGAGTGCATCACCTGCCCCAGACTGAGAGTTCTCATTCTATACCCTGTGGCTAATAGCCACTGGTGGACTTCTGCTCCATATGTTTATCTAATTTCCTCTTGAAACTGTCCATGCTTGCAGCTGCCACGACCTCCTGTGGCAGTGAATTCCATAAAATCTACTTCAAGGTGCTGGTGTTGACCTTCAAAGCCTTGTGTGCCCTGGGACTGACATAACTAAGGGACCACCTCTCCCCATACGTGCCCCAGAAAGCCTTGCATTCTGCCAATCAAGATCTGCTGGTTGTCCCCAGCCCAAGGGACATCCATTTAGTCTCTACCAGGACCAGGGCTGTCTCAGCCCTGGCCCTGGCCTGGTGGAACATGCTCCCACAGGAGATCAGGGCCCTGTGGGACCTTTTATTGTTATGCAGGGCCTGTAAAACTGAGCTGTTCTGCCAGGGTTTTGGCTGAGGCAGTGGGCATCCAGTAAAAGAGTCGGCCTCCCTCATGAAGACACCACTTCCACACAGCCCGGATTAAACAAATTTAGAGTCCAGCTGCGCCAGTATCAGAGACTATGCAATAACTGGTGCAATCTGTTTTTTAATTTTTTTTGTTTTAATGTTTTAATTAATTATTTATTATTGTGTTTTGTGATGCTGAACAGCCTAATTATTGTTGTGATCTGCCCTGAGCCCATTCGCAGGGTGGGTCGAATATAAATTTTATAAATAAATAAGTCACAGTTTCTGATAGCAAAGTGTCAGAACCTGAAATCAATTTTGATAAAATATGAAGAGAAGAAGAAGTGTTGGTTTTTATACCCCGCTCTTCACTACCAGAAGGAGTTTCAGAGCGGTTTACAATTGCCTTCCATTCCTCTCCCCACCACAGACACCCTGTGAGGTAGGTGGGGCTGAGAGAGCTCTGAGAGAACTGACTGGCCCAAGGTCACCCAGCTGGCTTCACATGGAGGAGTGGGGAATCAAACCTGGTTCTCCTGATTAGAGTCCACCAGTCTTAACCACTACACCAAACTGGCTCTCATAAATTAATCTGGAGCAAAAAACTATACTGGAATTACTTTAGATATAAGTCTAATTAAGTAATCTGAATAGTTCAGTTTAGCATGGGCTCTGCAGTACTTGGTTGGGAGACTACCAAGGAAGAATGGAGATGCTGTGTAGAGAAAGGCAATGGTAAACTGCTTCCTGTCATCTCTTGCCTAGAATGTCCCTTGGATGCAGTTGCCATGAATTGGCTGCAATTCAGTGACTTCTTCTTCTTCTAATTAACTATATTAAAATACATTTAAAGTTGCCTTATACTGAATCAGAAGACTTGTCTGTCTAGATAAAGGGAAGGAAAGATTTGGGGTTTGTTATTTTACTATTTTATTTTTGTTTTAGATGAATTTTTTCATCATTATTGTAAACTATCTTGAACCACAAGGAAAGGTGGTGTATGAATGTTAAGATACATAAATAAATAGTCTAATCTGAGTGATTATAGTTCTTTAGGATCTCAGACAGCAAAAAGTCTTTCTCTAACACCTGCCACTTGGAATCCTTTAATTTGATATACTAAGGACTGAAATTCAACATTCTGCATGTTAACCATATGTTCTACTACTATGGCACAGCCCTCCTTTGACATGATGTACATGGTCAAGCCACAATATCATCAAACAGTATAGTCAACCATATGCAGAACAAAACAACCATGGACTGTGATTCAACATAAGAGTGGTGGGTGCTTTCATAACTATGACATTTTAACCTTGGTAGGGTAGAGAAAAGAGGAATGTTTCCCTCTGCAATCAAGCAAAACTAAAATCTACTGTGATGTAATCTCTTGTTCTATATATTGTAAAACGACAAAACTTAAACTTCAAACTATCCATAAAGCATAGATAAAGCTGGCATAATGCTCCATTCAAGCATGAGAGAGAGAGAGAGAGAGAGAGAGAGAGAGAGAGAGAGAGAGAGAGAGAGAGAGAGAGAGAGAGAGAGAGAGAGAGAGAGAGAGAATAAATCATATGTTATCACGAGACTTATTTTGAATAAATATGGATATATCTATATATTTATGAAAACTTATTTTTAATAAATATGGACATGCATGGCCTTTAGAAGTGTTTCCATTTGGTAAATTTATCTTCTGTCCAGGTTTTATGTTAGAAAAATACTCCAGCTTTTAAGACACAAACATATATTTTAAGTACAAACACTAAGATGTTGAGCACCCTTTGTGACGTTTATGTTACAGTATTTTACAATTAGGCAGTTTCAAGTGTCAACTTGTCTTTTGTTATAGTATTTACTCTGACACCTGGCTAACCTATTTTGCATTTTTATATTTTTTACTTTTCCATTTTAATATTGTGAAAACCATAATCAAATCCAATTTTGATTGATTTTATATTTATGACTGCAATACCACATTATAGACTTTGTCAGAATGTCCTGTAGCAACATTACTTTTGTATGCATTAAAATAACAACACTGTAGTTTCACCAAGTTGCTTTATGAGGCTATAATCTACTTCCTTATAAGACAACTTGATTATTGCTTCATAAAAATGGCAAAAGCTGTAACACTGTGGTTATTTTACAAGGCTTTGTGTTATTGAATCTCATTATTTTGCTTTGAAAGTAGTTCTACAAGTTGTGGTTAAATGGCAATAATATTTCTTCTGTCATCTTGGAAATTAGTCCACACATCAACACCCAAACACAACAGCTGTTGTTGACATTGTTGGGGTAACATGAGGATATAGGTCCCCCAAATGTTAAAAAAAAGATATTGCATTGCAGCCATAATGAGGATTTTACATGGAAAATCATAGAAAGGAAGAATAGGTCCATACCTGCCCATGTGCACAGGTCTTCCCTGAAAATCTGTGTGGATTATATATTCCAGCATAGGGTTGCCACCCTTTCAACCCATAGCTGCTTCTAGGTCTTTATGTTGATCTGCAGGAATTAGCAAAAGTAGGTTATTTAAACATGAAAATAAACCTGCAACTCTTTTTCAGCTCAATGACTTTTAGGGGTGAACCACTGGGGAAAAAAATTACATCAGAATAAGTCCAAATATAGTGCAAATAAAGTACAAGAAGAAGAAGAGACTGGATTTATACCCCACCCTTCACTACCCAAAGGAGTCTCAGAGCAGTTTACAATCCCCTTTCCCTTCCTCTCCCCACAACAAACAACCTGTGAGGTAGGTGGGGCTGAGAAAGCTCTTCTGAGAACTGCTCCTGAGAGAACAGCTCTGATAGAACTATGGCTTGCCCGAGGTCATTCAGCAGCTGCATGTGGAGGAGTGGGGAATCAAACCCGGTTCTCCCAGATTAGCATCTGTGCTCCTAACCACCACACCAAAACAGCCTTTTAAACACAGTAACATTCACTATCGGCTGGAGGATGATAATTAATAATGGGGCAATAATAGAAGTGATTCTTGATTAAATGGATGGAGAAAAGCAGGGTTCAAGAAAGCTGTGCCAGAGAAACTGATAATCTCTTGGCTCAGACAGTAAGCTTCAGTGGTTCAAAATGCCATCAAAGTAAGGTTAGCATTACAAACCCCAAATTCTTCCTCCCTTGTCCTCTTCCTTCTGCCCACTGCAAGTTACATACCATGGCAGCACACAGTGACTTTATAAGCTGACTGATCAAGTAACCAAAAGTCTCTAAGTCCGGTAAGAATGTTCCACTTGTAAAAATAGCTAGAGAAATGTGGTATACTACAAGGGAATTTTGTATATGAGACTCTGTCCCATTAAGAAGAGTTGTTAGACATGGAATTGTTTCACTCTACTCAGAAGAAGACGCTCATCGAAACGGCTCCACATTCCGGAGACCGCCGTCAGACTTTACAGACTTCACACTTTGTATTTCTGTTATATATTGTATATAATATTCATAAATTTTGTTAAATTTTGTTAAATTTTTCAGTATCACAGTTTCTTTTTGCTTTTTATTAACTATATATACTGTGTACAGAGAATCAACAATTTTTAAACATCAGAAATAGTCTTAGATATTATATAGACAATCTTAACACATACAGAGCTTTAACCAGTCATAACCATTGATACAATCAGAAAAATTTGTAGACCCATTTTTATTTATAAATTTGAGTCTCTTCTTTTTTTTTTTTTGTATTTCTTCTCTGCACTATAATCTTTAGTTGTGCTGCCCATTTTTATATGTGGAGAGATTTTCCCTTGAAGTTTGCCATCTATATTCTCTCTTTGAAGTGGTTACAGACTCCATAGATTCCATTTCTTCTTGAACTGTTTTTCCCCTAAAGACTTTAAAGATTGTATCCTTTAGTTGCTCTTTAAGAACTCTGCTGTAGTTCCCTGCATCAATGTTTTCCCTCTGTTTTGATAAGTTGCGAGGTCCATTCTTTCACTTGAAGTTTGGATCCACATCTTGAACAGTTATAGATTGTGCTGGTGAAATCTGCCAGTCATCCTGAATTTATAAGATCTTCTCCACAGCTGCATTGACAATTTCTGAAATTATGGACTTAAATTCATCACGAAAAGTCTGAGACCAGTAAGTGTCACCAGAGCTTTCTCCAAGCATGTCAGCTGGCACATTTCCCAATGTGGCTTGCATTGTTTTTCGGTAATCTCCCCAGCTTAACCGCATTTCACTGACAGCAGACTCTCCAGACAAATTCACATGCAAGAATCTCTCAACACAAGTCAGATAACCACAGTCCTTATAATAGCATCTACTCATCTTATTTTTCAGCTATTTCAATGGGAAACTTAATAGTTAAAATACTGTTACAAAATAAAGAGATCAGTTTTTAGATGTCTCTCTTTCTTCCTTCCCAAAGCAGACTGACTTCCCTTTACTGAAAAATGCCAACCATTAAAATTATTTATGTTTCCATTTAAATCCAAGGGGGGAGGGAATCAATTGTATCTGTTAAAAGTAGGAGATGCCAAAGTTCTAAGATTCTTTAAAATATAACATAAAGTAGAAGAAGTTTAAACAACGGTCTTTATATTCTCTTTGCCCCCAAATGCTCTTAACACAGCTTTGCTGGGGCGCTACTCACTGCTTCACCACAGAGGGAGGGGAGAAATTCCACCTCTCCTCCTTGTCCTTTTAAAGATTTAAAGGGGGGCTTAGTGAAGGAACTGATGCTGCTTTTTACAGGTACTCACGGTAGTTTTCTTAATCCTCGATGTTATGGATGAGGCTCATAGTTTCTCTCTTGTAGGGGAGTTCACAGCTTATATGAATCATGGCTGCCATGACTGTGCTATTCCATTCCTTGCTTTGGGATGATCCTGGGCTTCCACCTGCTCACTGCCACTCGTGGGGGGGGGCGAATCACGTCCTTTGCACCGGATCTCCCTTCAGGAGGTCCAGTGGGGTACGGGGATCCCCTGAAACTCCCCTAAAAAGAACAGGATATTGGAGATCTCTGGGATTTGCCTCACTGCTCCACCTCACTGCTCCACCTCGCTGCTCCCTCAGATGGGGGTGAGTTGAGTGTCAACAGTGGCGGACTAGGTAGGCAGAGCAGTGAGGGTGGGGGAGGTGAGTGGACTTCCACGGATAGTGATAGTCACAGCAATGATGGGTGGGAGATTGGTAAAGTGCCAAGGGTGGGAGGTAGGCAGGCACAGCAGCAAAGTGGTAGTGACAGGAAGGGTACAAAAAGGTGGCTGGAATATCACAAGCCAGCAGACTAAGCAGTGACCAATGAGGGAATTTTCTTGTGAGTTCCTCACAAGTCTTCATCTGTAAACATCTGTTTCATCCATGGCCAACCAAAATACAGAAAGGGCCAAACCAAAGTGCTGTATGTTTGTTTTCAATAGAACAACAACAACTTGTTATCTTTACATTTCCTTCTTTCATGCAGACTTATATAAGAAATATAAAATAATATTTAGGTCTAAATTACCATGTGCTTCTCTAAGTCTTATTGGAGCGTACGTTTGCAAAAAGAAAAACAACTCTATTTTGAGATATTTTGTTCATCTGTTAAATGTTTGCATTCCATGTACTTTAACAAGTTAACTTTTAAAATGTATGCCTAGGAACTTCCTTATGTCAAATAAGGAAGTTCATAGAAACTTTTATGCAATATCATATGATCAGGTTCTGAGTGATAAGTTGACATTGAATTCCATTAGTAGATCTAAAGATCCTGTCCTCATAGAAATAGGTCAGATGTATGCAAGAAACTTGCTTGAATTTGTGGTGGGTTTCAGTAGATCCATGAACTACAGTTTGGAGTATCAGTATAAACTGAAGGCATCATGGACATGCCGAACATATAAAATGTCTACCCAAACCTAACAAAATTCAGGTAACATCACAGCTGTTATGAAGATCAGGGAATGAGGGGTTGGGCCTGGAGAGCTCTTTGATGGTAGTGATTATTGCCAGGCCTTGCTAGTCCAACTCCTGCAAAGGTCAGTGGTGAACAAGGCCAGGCCATTGTTAGCCCTGCTATCACGAATGAGCTGCCCATGGTCCACTCACCTTCACCCACTAGAACTAATCATTGTACACATGATTAAATAATTCACAATAGCATGCAAACAATGCAGGCCTCAGAAGGTGTTCTTATACTAAATGTTCAGGAACTGTCTGGGCTTCTCTGTAACAACCAGTGCATTGTTGCAGAAAAGAAAAAAATATATAGACCACCAGGGCTTTTCTTCTGAGAGAATGCACCAGAATGGAGTTCTAAAACCTCTTCAACAAAATTCTTTTTAAAATGTTTAAAAGTTCACCAGTTTTCAGAATACAGATTGAAAACTTCATTTCCCTCTTGAGAGTTCCGACACCTGTGTTGTTGTTGTTTTTAAGCCCTGTAGACCACTGTCAACTCCATTCCCTAAACTACAAACTCCGTATTTAATGTACGTGTTTTTTCTCTGAAAAAAATATTTTCAAGAAAGGAATAGATATTCCATCATTTCTCTTGCTTTCTTTTAAGCATGCTTATTTGGGGCAAAATCTCTGTTGTTCTGTTGTTGTTTTATCTGAATATAGACTAAGATAACTTCACCTCTCTTTAACACTGAAGAGGCACCTTGTCTCTGCTGCATTCATACATCTGTCTGGCTCCTTTGGTATTAGACATTAGCAAGCCCTTGCAGAAACAGCTCAAGGACACGCAGTTACTGCCAGTTTGCTGTTGTTCTTCTTTAGGACATTTACATGTCTTCTTCTTTTAAAAGTGCTCCCTGTTTCCTAAATAACATCACACACTGTTCACTTCCTTAAAAGATATTTAAAGACATAGTAGTGTTTTAAAGCTAGTAGATTGCAGAATGAAATCTAGTACAGCATTTCACTCATTTCTTTTTGAAAAACACCATAGCACAAACTTGTGCCCTGACAACCTGTATTCTGTATCTGACTTTTAAAAATCTTAAAATGTATTTATTTTGAAAACTTTCTCTGTCACCATTCTACCAAATTGGTGTTTGGGATGGCCCACAAAATAAAAAAATGGAAAAGAATAAAGACTACATGAAAACCTAAAGACAACAAATCGCAATAAAAGCAATCTAAACCATTAAAGTTTGCTGTTAGCCAAATTGCCTTAATTTATGAATAAACTTGGGGAATTATGAATATTAATAAAATATAGGATCATAACACGTGTATACCAGAGTCAGGATTCTCAGAGTCCATGAATATATGAGGAGGCAAGATTACTAAAATAATTGATTTGTTTCCATAATGATTCTCAAACATACAAATAATGATCAAGCATTCACACTCACAATACAGAACTAGGAATACAGAGTTGAAAGGATAGCAACGTTTGCATGAGCAGGAATGGGGGTGTGAACCATGAGCTGAACAGCAACACATATGGACTGATTCCAAACTGGCTGAGAATGGAACCAACAAGGTAGGATGAGGAGAACAGAAGAACAGTGGGCGAGCTCAGGGAGAGCTCACTTTAAATAGCTAAATTGTAACCTGAGGCACTGGCCATGTGGTCACTGGTTCCCAGGAAGTATTTTAGAAACTATACTCTAGATGGGGGATACAAAAAGAGATTGGCAGTTGGGCAACTGAAAATTAATGGTTGGCAGGGAGTGACACCTTTGGGGGAAGGGAGTGAGATAAAGGAGAGGGTGAAGGGATCTAATCACAGTGCAGGTCTGGTACTTCATATTAACAATCCGATGCTTGGTAGAGGCATTATCTGGATGGGTGGCAGGAAGGCTTAATCACTGCTGTTGTCTTTAGATGGGCAACAGTTTTTGTTTGAGGATGGTTTAGGAGGAGAGGGAGGATTGTGCTACATGATGAAGAAGAGATCTCTTCATAGCTTCTGTGCAGGAATGCTGGTCCTCTGTCAGAACATGGATTCTCTTCCCTTGTCTGCTGCTGTCTGTGTTCATGGAATCCAGAGCTGCTAGTCTGCATCACAGTCCTTGCACTGATACAGGGGTGTAGGGGCAGAAGGCTTCTGTAGTCTCGGTTTCACATCTGGCTTGGCATACTTCTTGGGCACGAGGCTTCTCTTGGCCACAGTGTACAGTCCATAGTCCAGCCCTGGGCACTTCTCATGGGACCACAACTCTGTCCATTGCCCTGGCATATGCTCTTCACAGTTCAACAATGCAGTGATATTAAAGTCTATAAAAATGCCATCTGAAGTGACTGCATGGTGACACAGGAAGACCCAGGTTCAAATCCTGACTCATGCCTTGGAAGCTAGCTGGGTGACCTTGGACCAGTCACATTCTCTCAGCCTAACCTCAGGGTTGTTGTGAGGATAAAATGGAGGATAGGAAAATGATGTAAACTGGTTTTGGTTTCCACTGGTGAAAAAGGCAGGGTATAAATGAATTAAACAGACAAACAGCAACAACAAACAAGCAATAAAAGCAATAAAACTGTCAAATCAAAGTACCCAAAGCATTATTTATTTATTTGATTTTTACCCCACCCTCCCCACCGAGGCAGGCTCAGGGTGGCTTACATAAGAAACAATAGATAAGACAACAATATAAATATCCATATATATTTATTAAAATAAAATCAAGAGAGAAAACAGCAATAAAAAGTAAAAAATAAAGAGATCAGCCTGATACACCATCTGAGAAACAAAAACCTTAACAGATTTATGGAAGGCTAAAAACAGAAGCCTTCTGGGAGAGGTCTCTGCTGAAAAGCCTGGGAGGTCACTGCTGAAAAATCCCTGACCTGGCTGCTCTTCAGTCTCACCTAATAAAGACACATGTAAGAGGGCAGCAATGATCAGTCTCAGATTGTGGGCTATGCACAATGGCACCTCAGAGAGAAGAAGAGAAGAGATTGGATTTATACCCCGCCCTTCACTTGGAGTCTCAGAGTGGCTTACAAACTCTTTTCCCTTCCCCTCCCCACAACCGTCACCCTGTGAGGTAGGTGGGGCTGAGAGAACTCTGACAGAAACTGCTTTTTTCAAGAACAGCTGTGCCAGAGCTTGTGACTGACCCAAGGTCACATCAGCAGGTGCAAGTGGAGTAGTGGGGAATCAAACCAGGTGCTCTCAGATTAGAGTCTGCACACTTAACCACTACACCAAACTGGATACTCCAGTCTAAAGCCTTCTAGGCAGCACCAGCTTGGGTGGAGGAAAAGAAAAATCTCAGCCCCCATTACTGAGCATCACTGAAGAGAAAATGGAAGGGAAAATGGAACCTGGTAGTGACAAAGTTGCTGGGGCCATGGCTGGTGCACCATGTGAATACACAGCTAATGAGTGACCAGTAGAACCTAATGTATATGAGAGATAATGACAGCACCTTCAGGTGCCAAGTTCTACTAGCCTCTGAAAACCAAATTATACATTACATCTGCCATGTGATCACCACAGAGATCTGCAGCCATACAACGGCTACAAGATCCCCATGGGAACTGAACTTAGAAGTTCCCTAGGGTGTCCAATTATGGTCAGGGCTGTGGAGGAGGGGCTGCCCCTGACATTTTCTTAACCATCATCATTATCATTATCATTATCATCATCATCATTATTATTATTATTAGTAGTAGTAGTAGTAGTAGTAGTAGTAGTAGTAGTAGTAGTAGTACCCTGCCCTCCCGAGCAAGGCCGGTTCAGGGCGACTTACATAAAACAACCTAAAATTTTACAATACAATACCAGTTTTATAATACAATACCAATAAAATATGAAAACATTTATTATCCTGCCTTTCCTTGTGGTTCAAGGTTGCTTACAATAATAGTTACAAAAAAATCCCAGGGCTCTCAGACAACGTGTGTGTGTGAGATTGGCTCCACATACTATGCCTTTCTTATAGTTCTTATAGGCATTTACAATGCCCCAACTTTTCTCTTGTGGAGGGGAAAGTAGCAAGGAGTATTCATCTAAATTGGGGAAGGGGGTGGTGACCCCCCTCCTAGCCATGTAGACCTGCACCGAAGCAACTAACTATAAGGGGCTCCGATGAGACACAGTCACGCCGGGCAGTGGAAGAGCCTGATAAAGCCACCAGAGTCTGAGCAAAATTATCTTTGCCTGAACGAAGCTAAGTGTTGTTGTTTTTCTGTACTTTAAAAACTTATTTCCTTGCAAGTGTTTGATAGACTGCAGCTGGAAGGAATTAGGCAGCACAGAGAAGGAGGAAAGGAAAGAACGCCCTTAACATTCATTAATCAATATGGGAGAAGTTTTCCCCCAAACAGCTATTTATATAAAATATTGAGGAAAGGGGGACGAAGAAATCTCACAACAGGGCAGTGAGATATAAGAGCAGAGGATTTATAGGAGAAAATCTCTTTAATTTACCTTTTGTTCTTTTTGGCCTTTCTGTTTCTTTAAATGTGGCAGCGTCTCAACCAAGACGGTGAAACGAGTCTGAGGAAAAGGCTGAGAGACGTCATAACTGGGAGCCTACTGAAAGGGGAAGTAGAGACCAAGAGGAGAGGGAAAGAACGGAGAGATGTGTGATATAGCAGCTAGAAGACAGTTTAAAGGGGCAGAAGTGGAGAAGAATGAAACAACACAGAACGACGTAGAAAGACACTTATAACTGAAGCAGAAAATTAATGTGGAGAGAAGAAGGACAAAAAATAAGACTGAATTTCAGAAGAGACTCTAAAGAGAATGGAGAGACGGAGAAAAGCAATCCTGTCCTTATTAATATTTGAATTTTGGTTCCGCAACATTCTATGGTTGCTATAATTGATTGGGCTCAAGAACGGGCAGTCAGAAGACACTGGACAGGGCTGACTGGCTGTTTGGTGAAGTCCTGCCCACATCAGCCCCGGTCAGTGTCTTCGGCTCAGTCTGCTCCGGTCCTCCGACAGGAGAGGACCATCAGCAGAATGAGCTCAGGGACACGCCCTCAAGGCTGAAGCAGGTGAGAGAAGCCCTTTTCCACAACCCCCTACCATCCTCTGGGCCTTCTATGGGTGCAGTAGGCCCAGAGAAGGCCTTTTCTGCCCCCCACACCATCCCCTTGGCCTTCTATGGGGGCAGTAGGCCCAGAGAAGCCCTTTTCCACCCCCCACACCATTCCCTGGGCTTTCTATGGGGGCAGTAGGCCCAGAGAAGCCCTTTTCCGCCTCCCCACACCATCCCCTGGGCCTTCTATGGAGGCAGTAGGCCCAGAGAAGCCCTTCCCACACACACACACACCATCCCCTGGGCCTTCTATGGGGGCAGTAGGCCCAGAGAAGTCCATTCTCCCCCCTACACCATCCTCTGGGCCTTCTCAGGGCCCAGTAGGCCCAGAGAAGCCCATTCCATGCCCCCCAAACCGTCATATGGGCCTTCTCAGGGCACAGTATTCACAGAGAAGCCTGTTCCACCCCCCACACACCATCCCCTGGGCCTTCTATGGGGGCAGTAGGCCCAGAGAAGCCCATTCTCCCCCCCACCATCCTCTGGGCCTTCTCAGGGCCCAGTAGGCCCAGAGAAGCCCTTTCCACTCCCCCAAAACCATCCTATGGGCCTTCTCAGGGCACAGTATTCCCAGAGAAGCCTGTTCTGCTCCCCAAAAACCATCCTCTGGGCCTTCTATGGGGGCAGTAGGCCCAGAGAAGCCCTTTTCTGCCCCCCACACCCTCCCCTGGGCTTTCTATGGGGGCAGTAGGCCCAGAGAAGCCCTTTTCCACCCCCCACACACCATCCCCTTGGCCTTCTATGGGGGAAGTAGGCCCAGAGAAGCCCTTTTTCACCCACACACACCACCCCCTGGGCCTTCTATGGGGGCAGTAGGCCCAGAGAAGCCCATTCTGCTCCCCCACACCATCCTCTGGGCCTTCTATGGGTGCAGTAGGCCCAGAGAAGCCCATTCTTCCCCCACACCATTCTCTGGGCCTTCTCAGGGCCCAGTAGGCTCAGAGAAGCCCGTTCCACACACCCCCAAACCTTCATATGGGCCTTCTCAGGGCCCAGTATTCCCAGAGAAGCCCGTTCCACCCCCCAAAAGCATCCTCTGGGCCTTCTACGGGCCCAGTAAGCCAAGAGAAGCCCATTCTGCCCCCCATCCTCTGGCCCTTCTATGGGCCCAGTAGGCTTAGAGAAGCCCGTTCCGCCCCTCTTCCCTTCCTTTCTCCCTTTTTTTCTTCCTCTTTCCTTTCTTTCACTCTTCCACCCCTTCCTTCCTCCCTCCCTCCCTCCCTCCCTCCCTTCCTCCAACCCTCTCTCCCTTCCACCCTCCTTCCCTTCCTTTCTAGGGCCCCTTGTCTTTCACCACAATGGGCTTTGCTCCCTAGTTAGAACATAATTGAGTAGTGAAAGCAAAACTGGAGAAAACAGTGTATGAGACTGTGTTAACAACAGTTGAATTGCCTTGTATTTAAAGGTACATGATAACAGATAAGAGAGATGCTGACAAAGACAGATTAGAAGGGAGTTTTTACTAAACTGATAAAGTTAGATTCAGCCAATTAATTAAATTAAAATCTAGGTAAATATGGATTAACACAGAGGAATACACAAATACAGAAAAAAGAGTTACTTTAACTATACCTAATAAAAATATAAATTATTAACCAGCAGTTGATGGCCTCAGGTACTAGTGGCTCCAGGAAAGCCTCCTTGTCATCCCCCAGTTAGATAAGTAATCTTATGGAGTTGAAGATAAATACAATGTCAACTTCACAAATGAACCTCAAAGACCTGAAGGTAATAATACAAGACTGTGTGAACCAAGCAGTGAAAACAACTGTAGATAACACACTACCAGGTTTAATAGAAAGAAACTGAACCCATAAAATTGAAAATAGATGAAATGTCAAACCAAATTAAACCTTTAAGATTAAAATGGAAGATATGTCAAATCAATTTAAAACAGATACGGAGGAAATTAAGAAACAAATAATGGAAAACAAACAAGAGATACTAAAAATAGCTGCTAATCAAAGAGCAAAGAAGAAAAGATTGAAGAATCACTAATCTCATTAGAAATTGATAGAGCTGCACTAATACTTAGATGCAAGAATATACCAGAGTCTGTAGAAAAAACCTTAAAAGAAGAAGCACAGAGCTTCTTTGGAAATAGGATCAAAAGAAGAAATTTGTTCAGAAATAGATACAATTTTCAGAAGAAACTCTGCATATGCTAAAAAACAAAACCCTGAGAGAAGTACATATTAATTTTCATAAATGAGAAATGAAAGACAAGGTCGTTAAAATGGCTAACCAAACTAAAGTTATAATTCAAGATGAAAAGGTCAAATTTTTAAAGGAGATTCCCTGGAGAGTAAGGGAGAGAAGACAAAGTTACTATGTTTTGACCTATCTTCTAAGAGAGAATAATATCTGGTTCAGGTGGCTTATCCCAGAAGGTGTGCTCTTTGAGCATCGAGGAAGAAGGCAAAGAATTGATTCAATTTTTAAAGTTGAGAATTTTCTTGAAAGATTTGGAGAGGACTTTGGATGGCAAAAAGAATAGGAAGAAGATAGAGAGGAAGAATCAGATATAGAAGAAGAGAAAATAGAACAAGAAGCAGAAAAAAAGTAAAAATGCCAAAGGAAAGTAGGATAAGAGAAAACCAAAGCCCGCTTGGCAGATGGTAACTAGACATAAAGCAAGAGACAATAAAAACAAAAATGGAACAAACTAAAAAATTCCAAATTCTCTCCATAAATATGAATGGATTGAACACTCCCTGAAAAAGAAGTAAGATATTTCATCAAATCTATAAGATCCATGCAGATTTAATCTGTCTGCAAAAAACACACATTAAGAAAGACAAAATAAAATATTTACAAAATAAAAAATTAGGTTTGGCGTTTATAGCTTCTGATGAGAAAAAAGAGGGGTAGTAATATACTCCAAGGAACATTTACACCCAGATTTAATATATACACCAAATGATGGTAGAATCGTAGCCATAGTCATAAATAGACAAGGAGTAGAATATTTAATTTCAAATATATATGCGCAAATCAAAATCAAGACCCATTTTTAAAGAATTAAAGAAAATCTTAATGATAAAAGAATATAGGAATATCTGTATTATAGGAGACTATAACACCATTTTTGATTAAAAAATGGGATAGCAAAAGTAGTAAAAACGCTGGAAGATCAGGAACAATGTTAACTAAAACATTCCTACAAATTGCAGAAGAATTTAGTTTGATAGATGCTTGGAGGATCAGGAATATTACCAAGGAAGACTTTACTTTCTATTCTTCAAGATATAATTCCTGGTCGTGAATAGACATGGTGTGGATTACAACAGCAATGGTAGCAGACCTTTTAGAAGTGGAAATTTTGCCTAGTACTTTTGCGGACCATAACCCCATACTTTTGGTGCTTAAAGATACACAAAAGAAATCTAGATGGAAAATGAATTTTGGCCTACTTAGAGATCAGAATTTTATAAAGAAAACCAAGACAGAAATTTTGGAATTTTTCAAAAGAAATATTCAACTGGACATTTCAATAAATACAGTGCGGGATGCATTTAAAGCATTCATTAGGGGATGGCTTATTAACCAA
Organism: Gekko gecko; assembly: GCA_029375565.1. Classification (NCBI taxonomy): domain Eukaryota; kingdom Metazoa; phylum Chordata; class Lepidosauria; order Squamata; family Gekkonidae; genus Gekko; species Gekko gecko. The sequence goes on along the minus strand of JAPDNY010000004.1, from coordinate 68,216,090 downwards.
GAAGCATGGAAGAGAAAACAAAAAAAAGGAAACGTATGAACACTTAACAAATCAAATCAAAATGGAAGAAGAAAAGATTAAGAATAAATTAAATAATGAAGACTCTAGAACTGTGCTTAAACTACTACGCCATAAAATGAATTTAATCTTATCTCAAGAAATAGCTAATGTCAGGTAGCCCTGCCATGATGGATGGAGGGGAGGGGAGGATGGCAATGGGCGCCATAGTGGCGTGACAGGCGGGAGGTTGGAATCCAAGGGGTGTTGATTTATGTCTCGGGTGTGAGAGTGGAATGTGCATCTGGTAACCCCTATCTCTCGCAGACTGAACATTCTGACCTTGAGGAGTCAAGCTGCGAGCTTTACTATCGCTTTCAAAGCTCCGGCTTTCCTGAGAATAATGGGGGCGTTGGGAACTTCATTAGCGTAGTAACTTTCGATTCCCAGTCGCATGTTATCCTCTGATTGGTGGAAGGGGGGGTCCCCATTCACCCCCTTCTCGGTATAACCACTTGCTTTATGTAACCAAGTCATTCTGAACAATGTACCTGCTACAGTGACCTTTCTATTGCAGCTCTATAATAAATGCTATTCTTGCTTGAACCGCAAGGCATGGTGTTTTGCTGACTAGGTTAGGGCTTCTGACAGCTAAGAACATAGAATTTACAAAGTATTATTACTTTGAAAATGCCAATAAACCATTGAGATGGCTTTCTTATACAATTAGAAAAGAAAGGGAGAAAAAGATAATTTTGGCTCTAAAAATGAAAATCATAAGGAAAAATGTAAAATACAAGACTTGAAGAATATTGCTGAAAATTTTTACAAAAGTGATATCAACAGAAAGAAGAAAATGTAGATCAGATTAAAGAATACTTATCACAAAAGAACAAGAATAATTTTAATGAAAAGCAAAAACAAATTTTAAATGATCATATTACGATGCGTGAAATATCTGAAGCAATCCAAAGACAAAAGAAGAAAACACCAGGTCCAGATGGCATTCCAATAGAATTTTATCAGAAATTTGATGAACAGATAATTCCATCGTTAAAAGAAGTGTTACAAAATATTATTAAAACAGGTAGATTGCCAGATTCTTGGAATCAGGCAATCATCACATTAATACCTAAACCCAATTCAGAAGGGAACCTAATTCAAAATTATAGACCCATCTCTCTATTAAATGTTGACTACAAAATACTTGCAAGTATTCTAGCAACGAGATTGAAAAGGTATTGGCAGAGGTGATTCACCCCAACCAAACAGGTTTTCTACCAAAAAGACACATGAAGAGCAATATAAGAACTATCATTGACATTCTGGAATACTATGAGACCTATCCCGATAAACAACTATTATTAATGTTTCTAGGCGCAGAGAAAGCATTTGATAATTTATTATGGTAATTTCTCTTGCAAAAATAAAAAAGGGACTGTGAAACAAATTTTCAAACAATGGTTACTGCAATATATAAAGAACAATATGCACAAATTACTTTAAATGGAGACACAAAAGATAAAGATTCAAAAAGGAACAAGACAAGGCTGTCCTCTGTCTCCACTATAATTCATATTTGTGCTAGAAACTTTAAACAAACAAGTGAGAAAGGAGGAAAAGATACAAGGTCTTAAAGTGAAGGGTGAAGAATTTAAACTGTTGGCATTTGCTGATGACCTGGCATTTATAATGAAAAATCCTAAAGTCTCATATATGCAGCTAGTAAAGATGATCCAAGAGTATGGGCATGTAGTGGGATTAAAGATAAACTACAAGAAGACTAAATTGTTAACTAAGAACTGTTCACCAGATATTATAGATGAAATTCAAAAGATAACCTCTATGGAGATAGTCAAAAAGGTCAGATACTCGGGCATTATGATATCGAATAGAAATAGTAATCTAAGACAAGACAACTATTATAAACTCCTCTCAGATTTAAAGAAAGATTTGAATAAATGGAATACATTACAACTTTCTCTGATGGGAAGAATAGCTACAGTGAAAATGAACGTACTTCCTAGGTTTTTATTTCTTGCTGAAAACATTCCAATCCTAAAAAATTGGAATTTTTTTTTTTTGTAGAACTGGACAAAATAAAAAGACAATTTATTTGGAATGGGAAAAAAGCCAGAATTAATTGGAAATTGCTGCAAGATAAAAAAGAGAGGACTTTGGTGTCTTGAACTGGAACATGTATTACTAAGCAGCCTCCCTTTGTTGGATTAAAGATTGGATAACCTTGGAAAATATAAGAACATTAAAGTTAGGGGGTCATGATTTGTTCATGGGGTGGCATGCTTACATATGGTACAGGAAGGAGAAAATCCATTCTAACTTCCCTAATCATTTATTAAGAAGAGTATTAATTAAAACATGGAATTACATAAAAGATCAATATTACCTGAAAACTCCTAAATGGGTAGTGCCCTTAGAAACTTTTGTAAAACCATCATTAATTATAGCAAAGAATAGGGAACCATATGAAATTTTACGTAAAAAGAATAATGAACTAAAAATGGAGGAAGAATTGCTAAAACATAATATACAGTTTTCCTGGTAGCAATATTTACAATTAAAATCTAGATATGCTAAAGACGCATCTCATGGGTTCGAAACCTGTAAGAACGAACTGAATAAGATTTGGCTTTCCTCTAATGACAAACTGATTCAAAATTATATTTTGTTGTTAGCGGATTATATGTTAGAGGAAACGATAAAGCCATCTATGATTTCCTGGATGGAAGATATTGGCCATAGTCTTGACATAGATGCATGGTCGAGAGTATGGGAGACTGCCAGACTTATGAGGGCTACAGCATATAAGGAGAATATATTTAAGATGTTTTACAGATGGCATTGGATGACAGAAAAAATTGCAAAATGTTATAAAAAGTCTACAAATAAATGTTGGAAATGCAAAAGAGTGGTTGGTACATTCTACCATATGCGGTGGAACTGTACAAAAGTCCAAAAGCATTGGCGAAAGGTACCGAAAATAATTTCAGAAATTACAAAGGTAAATTTGAAGTTAGTGCCTGAAAGTTATTTGCTGAATATGATTCCAGAAAATATTAGACAAATTGATATGTATTTAATAATAATGATAGTAACATCTACTAGAATTTTATGGGCTAAATATTGGAAACTGGATAAAATTCCAAGTGAGGAAGAATTGACTAACAAACTGTTAAATGTAGCAGAGATTAATAGAGTAAATTTATTAATGCAAGGCAAAGTTTATGAAGTATATCGGAAGAGATGGTCGAGAGTCTATACATGGATGAAAGATAAAAGAAAATAACAGACTTGAATTGTAGTAAAATATGAAATATATATGTTTGTATATATTATTAAAAAACTAACAATAAAAAATTGGGGGAAAAAACCCGGAATAAAATAACAAACCCTAAATCTCCATCCTTCCCACCTTTAAAACATTCCTGCCATTCAGACCCCCTCAATTCAATATGGTGAATTATTGTTTCTTCAATTGAACGAATTTAGAGTCCAGTGGCAGCTTTAAAACCAACAAAGTTTTATTCAGGGTATAAGCTTTCATGTTCCCACACACTTTTTGAAAAAGTTTGTGTGCACACGAAAGTCCATACCTCAAATAAAACTTTGTTGGTTTTAAAGCTGCCACTTGACTCTAAATTTGTTCTACTGATTCAGACCTACATGACTGACTACCTGTTTCTCCAGTTATCTGTCTTCTTGGTCTCCATTTTTGTAGTACTTTCTCTTACATTTAGCTGAAGTGGATAAATGCTGGTGTGGGTGGATCCCATATATATGCCATTATAGCTAACAAAGAGCTACTTTTTTTGGGGGGGGGAGGTTGTTCAGTTGCACAGTTGAGTCTGACTCTTTGCAACGCCATGGACCACATCATGCAAGGCCCTCCAGTCTTCTGTCATCCTCCAGAGTTTGCTTAATTTCATGTTCATTGCATTGATAACACTGTCTAACCATCTCATCCTTTGCTGTCCCCTTCTTCTTTGAGCTTCAGTCTTTCCCAGCATCAATGTCTTCTCCAGTGAGTGCCCCCTTCTCATTTGGTAGACAAAGTATTTGAGCTTCAGCTTCAGTATCTGGCCTTCCAGGGAACAGTCAGGGTTGATTTCATTTAGGATTGACTGATTTGATCTCCTTGCAGTCCAAGGGACTCCCAAGAGTCTTCTCCAGCACATAATTCAAAAGTATCTATTCTTTGGCGCTTGACCTTCCTTATGGTCCCACTCTTGCACCTATACATTACTACTGGGAATACCATTGCTTTGACCATACAGACTTCTGTTGGAAGGTGATGTCTCTACTTTTTATTATGCTGTCTAGGTTTGCCATAGCTTTCTTCCCAAGGAGCAGGCATCTTTTAATTTCATGGCTGCAGGATCCCAGGAATGTGAATTCTGTCACTGCTTCCGTGATTTCCCCTTCTATTTGCCAAGGTGTGATTTGCCATGATCTTAGTTTTTTTGATGTTGAGTTTCAAGCCAACTTTTGCAGTCTCCTCTTTCACTGTGAGCTAGAGGCTCTTTCAGTCCTCTTCACTTTCTGCCATTAGAGTGGCATTGTCTGCATATATGAGGTTGTTGATGTTTTTCCTGGCAATCTTAATTCCGGCTTGCGATTCATCCAGGCCAACATTTCACATGATGTACTCTGCATATAAATTAAATAAGCAGGGTGATTTATTATTTGGAACAATGTCCCTAATCATCAAGTTAATTGAAGAACTATTGTCTTTGTGTTTGCATATACTGTGTTTTGTATGAGTGTCTGTGTGTGAATGCACACACACATTTCTCTCTTGCTTCTTGTGTAGCTACTATTCTGCATCCTAGGTTTTCATGCTGATCACCACTTAAATTTATTATATCTAGCACTACTGGTTTTCTTTCATAATATTATAATAAATTAGCTCTATTTACTTCTTCCTGCTGTATTGTGCTATACATATTCTGCATTGAGGCATATTCATTTCAGTAGAAGTACTTGTGAATTTTTCAAGTACATTGAAGAAAATAGTAAGTATCAAATCTAAAGTTAATTACATAACAATATAGTACAAGCAAGGAAAAATTTGAAGCAAAATATGGCAACCCGCTCTGAACTCACATTTTCTGTTGAAACCAAAAGTGACACAATGAGGTTCTTCATCTGGAACATATTAATAATACATAAAATTACAGAATGACCTTATCACTTGAGGATGAAGCAGGAAAAAACTGTCTAATCATTAAACAAGAATAAGATACAACAAAAATGACATTATTTTGGTGTAGTGGTTAAGTTTGGTGTAGTGGTTAAGTGCGCAGACTCTAATCTGGGAGAACCGGGTTTGATTCCCCACTCCTCCACTTACACCTGCTGGATGACCTTAGGTAAGCCATCGTTCTGGCACAACTGTTCTTGAAAAAGAGCAGTTTCTGTCAGAGCTCTCTCAGCCTCACCTACCTCACAGGGTGTCTGTTGTGGGGAGGGGGAGGGAAAGGAGTTTGTAAGCCACTCTGAGACTTCTTTGGGTAGTGAAGAGCGGGGTATAAATCCAATATCCTCCTCCTATTTTCTGTTTCACAAAATTATTAGGAGTCTAGTATATACTATAGGAAGAGAAATAAAGCTTGAGAAAGAACTTCTGGCACTTTATGTTGTTAATGTACCAAGATATAATTTTGCCATACCACAATCTCCTCATGAAATTAAATACCAGATCTCATCACAGAATCATAGCTTAAAAGAAACATGCAATTACCATTGTGGTCAATGTTGTAGTGAATGTACTACATTATAAAATAAATACAAATAAATGATGATAGAGCAATGATAAAGGGTTGGATCCCACAACCCATTAGTGGAAGGCTCTTATGGTCATGGATCTTTCCCCCATACCCCTCCCTCCAGCAGTTTGCTCCAATTGCAGGGAAGGTTATATTTCGGATCATGGAACTTGTATAGACTAATAGCCATGTAGGTTGGAACACTGCAGTAGGAATGGGGAAGGAAAAAAAATCACCCTTTCTCCTCTTCTGTCAGTTGTAGTTCTGCTGCCAGAAGAACAAGGAAACAATTCCATCTAGAGATGGGCACAAACTGGCTCATGAGCCAAAATTCGAGCCAAACTTGAGCCAGCTCAAGCAATGTTAGGGAAGCAATGTTGGGGAAGATGCCCTCCCTGAACATTTACCAAACTTTGGCCTGTTTGGTTCAGCTCTTCGGGGCTGTTTGGGCTCTCTCTGTCGGCTCAGCTGTCTCTGGCTCTGTCACGCTGCCCCTTTAAATAAGCTGTGCCAGGGAGCTTGAGGCAGCTGGACTAGCAGAAAGGAGGGGTGAAATGCCCCCTGGAAGGCACTTCACCCCCATATTTAACCCTCTGGTTTTACTCCCTCCCCTACAAAGTGGTGGAGTCCACAGCTCAGCTGTTAGGTTTAAATGGACACTTTGAAGGATGGGAGCAAAACCAGAGGGTTAAATGAAGTCCCTTCCCAGGAGTTCCCCCTTTTCTCCTGGCTGTGGAAAGTCCCTTCCTGGGAGATCCCCCCCTTCTTCCATGGTGGGGAGGGCGGGATACAAATTAATTAAATAAATAAATGTCCCAAACTTGCTGGACCAGTTCAGTCCATGGGCTGCCATGGACCCCAAACCAAACCACCTTTTTTGGTCTATATACATTCCTAATTTCATCCCCTCCCACCTTCCTACTGCAGCCTCCCAAATCCATCTGGTAGACCACACAGATCTTCACAAGAGAACTGGGTGGCTACCAGGCACAGGACCTTTCTGTGGGGGCACTGTGAAAAGAATGGTCTTCTCACAGTGCAATCTTATGCAGAGTTGTACTTAGACTGGAGCAATGCTGCAGAGTATTGGTACTGTCAGTCATGGCCACTAGGTACTTCCTATGATCCTCTAGCTAAAATATTTTGATTTACCAAGGGCTTTGCTATTTTTAAGATTCTTTCTGGTGTCTGTAGCCTTGTTTTCAACTTTGTTTTTCATTGTAATAAACTGTTACGGTTTGCTGTTTAAACTTTAGTTGTAAGCTGCTTTGAAGGCCTGGATTAGCTGAAAAACTAGGGTATACAAAGTTTAATATTGTTAAAAGAATGAAGCCTAAAATCCTTATTGCACACAATTAATATGGCATATCTTATTCTTCAGGTTCATATCTCCAGCAGGTCCTGAACAAGTGACTAAGATGCAGACTATGCACCTAACTGACTAGAATGGGTAAGGAGGTCCAGAGTTCTCCTGGAGGCCTGGTGTTCTTCTGGAATTACAAAATATCTTCAGATTACAGAGATCAGTCCCCCAGGAGAAAAGGGCAACTTTGGAGCATGAAGTTGTTAGCCGGACTGCTTATCTACGCAGTGGCTGACTAACTTATTAAGGTCTTTTTGCCAGTGTATACAGAGAGAGCAAGTTTCGTGCTGGGAAGTCCTATTTCTTCAAAAGGAAAACGCTTAACAAGGTTTCTTAATTTGAATCAAGATTCTCTTTACTTAAAGTTCTTATTATTTACAGGCATACAAAAACATATTCACACACACATACATTCAAGTTCCTTTAGTTACAGTAGAAATGGAAAGCAATATTTGGGGTTTAAGCTAAAGGTATATTTAGGAAGGGGGGGAAGCATATACTTATCTGCTCTAGTAGTCTTGATCTTCCACAGTTCAGGAACAAGGATTGTTTCTAACTAGGGAAACTCTCACTTTACAATATTGGAGCCTGCCAACAATTGTAAAGGGTCTCTTGGTCCGGATTCCAAGAGAGCACACGAGAGTTACCTTAAGTTACAAAGGTTGCTTTTCTTGCAGGGGGCTGCAGGAGTGCGCGCGTGATTTCTTTTCCCCTCTTCTCTCTCTTCCTGCTCGAACTTTCCTCCCCTTGAACAAAAGGTTGCACCCCGTTTTATCAGCTAGTATGGGGGCTGGCTTGGGGTGTCTCTAGGTCCATCCCATCCCTATACCATTGGCTAAAGGATGTGGGGGTTCCCTCCTACTAAGGTGGGGCAACACTGAAAGTCTACACCTTTCTACAAGGGAGGTTTTTGGTCAAGGTGTCAAGATAGGTTGACATGGAAACCTTTAGGTATGTAGATGGATCTGGCCATTCTCAGGTGGGAACTTCACACATGTAAATGTCGAGCATCCTGTGGGTTACGTGAGGTGTAGAACTTCTTCACTGGTGGGAAAGCTGTTGTTTCTACATTCTGTTGAAGGGACCGTAATGGAGATGCTAATATGGAGGCTTCTTGTTCCCAAGGCCTCCTGGGTAGTATGTGCAAGGCATGTCTGTGACCTCATTTGCATGGAAGTACAGGCTGTGTGGTACCTCCTCTTACACAGAGAGTCACATTAACTCAAGCATACATTCTCCCAAAGCAAAGACACTTGCTGTCACCCTTCCTGGTGTGCATGCAGGTCAGAAAATAACAAATAAAAGCATTTTTAAAGTTCATCTCCTAACAAAGTCTAAGGTATCATATCCTTCTTGAGCACACTCCTCTCCAAAGATTCCACCCTCAAACAGGCCCTTAGCCATGGGGGACAGAGCCCTACCACTGATGAGCCCCACCACTGATTAGCATTTGGGGACAGAGCCCCACCACTGATGAGCCCTGCCCTACCCCAGGAGGATGCCAGACCCCACCCCAGATGCACCTTACCCCGCAGCCATGTGGAGGCTGGGAAGGAAAAGGAAGCCACCCTGTCACTTTTGGTCAGTTTCACTCCCCCCCATCAGCTGTTAGATTTAACAAATGATTGGAGGGGAGTGAAACTGACCAGAAAAGGCAAGGTTCCCTTTCCTTCCCCAGCCACCTCACCACCATGGGAGGGGGCTGGGAAGAAAAAGAGAGTGACAGGAAGCATGCCTTCTCTCTTTTTCCTTCCCCAGCCCCCCACCATTAGTAATCTAATCTAGTAACTGCTATCCCCATCTTTAGTAATCTAATTACATTCCCTGCTCCCACTCCCCTGCCTCAGCACCCAGCCCCTGCCCCACCAGCCAAAAAGTTCTGGCTATGGGGCCGCCCCCAAACCTCCAAGAACTTCCCAACTGGAAACTGGCAAACCTACAAAAGCTTCCAGGTTAGGATATCTTCTTTGTCGGAGAAACAAAAAACAGAACTTTCTGGCACTGATCCACTTTTGTCTTACTTCGGCAGTGTTTAGCCATATTTATTGTTAAATATTAATATGTTTATATTATATTAACTGCTAATGCTGCCGAGGCAGTGAGGCCGGGGGGGGCAAGAAAGCAGTAGCCACTGCATCAGGGCTGGTGAGGCCTGCCTGGGGGGTGGGGAGGCCCACGGCCAGTTGGCCTGGGCCGGCAGGGCCTGCCTGGGGGGTGAGAGGCCCTTGACCAGCCTGCTTGGGCTGGTAGGGAATGCCTGGGGGTGGGAGGCCTGCAACCAGCCTGCCTGGGCTGGTGGGGCTTGCCTGGGGGGGAAGCCTACGGCCAGCCTGCCTGGGCTAGTGGGGCTTGCCTGGGGGGAGGCCTACGGCCGGCCTGGTGGGGTGGGAGGCCCATGGCCAGCCTGTCTAGGCCAAGGGGGGCCTGTCTGGGAGAGAGAGGCCCATGGCCGGCCTGGCGGGCCTGGCGGGGCTTTGCCCAGCAAGGCCGTGGCTGCCCTCACTGGGCCGGCAGGGCCTTTTCAGTTGTCTTTGTTTCCTCCCTCCTTCCCTCACCATCTCTTTGCCCTCCCTGCCTCCGTCTCTCTTTCTCTTCCTTCCTTCCTCCTCATCTCTGCCTTCTTTCCCTCTGTTCCTCCCTCCCTCTCTCTCTCTTCCTTCCTTCCTTCCCTCCCATCTCTTTTTCTTCTTTCTCTTCCTCTTTCCCTTCCATCCTTCCTCCCCATATCTTTGCCTTTTCCCCCTCCCTTTCCCTTCCTTTCTTTTTTCCTGTTACTGATTTTGTGAATTATGCATACTTTTACTTCAAAGGAAGTCCCTCCAAGTTCAGTAGGAGGGGCTTGGGATGCTCTGACGCCAGCCCTCCAATCATTGCAGGCTCAGCGGCCAGGTCATGGCACTGCTCCTGAAGATTCCTTTCCTGCACATGGCTGGGGCATCAGTGGCCGGCCAGTGCAAGCAAGGCCCCTTCCCCTAAGCCGGAGGGGCTTGGGAGGCTGTGAGGCCAGCTCTGGCCCTGGTTGCCTCAGCCCACTGGTACTTGCTTCAACAGGCAGCGTAGTAGGATGGGGCGGGGTGGGGGCATGTACACCATCACCCCACTCCCTTTGCCACACAGAGGCCATCAATATGGCTGGAGTATCAGAGCCTGCAGTCTGATTCTGTCTTGGCCAGCTGTGTGTGTTCTCACAAATAGGGGACTGAGGTCTAATTCAGTATACAGCGGCTCCATGTGTTCTCTCTCTACAGGTCCAGGGGGTCTGATCACTTGACTGAACTTCTGACCATGCACTCCAATAGCAGAGGCAGTCTCACAGGACGATCAAACCCAATTCACTGTGCAAAACCCAAAAACATTGGTACACGCTTTGGCCACAGCAACCAATATCTTTAGACAAAATACCCCACTGTCTCATAGATTTATTTATTTATTTATTGCTTTGATTTCTATCCGGCCTTGTTGGCAAGCTGGTTCAAGGCGGCGTACAACAATCAATTAATATAAAACAATAGATACAATAAATTAGTTAAAACAGCATACAATACTAAAACACAATGTATATACAAACAATGGCAATCTTCATTAGATGGTGCATTGCTGGTATAACCAGTGGTATACCTAGGGCCATAGATGTTCTGATGACTCAATTCCTTGGTGGCAGCTCTTAATCGAAAGCCTGGTGGAAGAGCTCCATTTTACAGGCCCTGCGGAACTCTAAGAGGTCCCGCAGGGCCCTGATGTCCTCCAGGAGCTCATTCCACCAGTAAGGGGCCACCACCGAGAAGGCCCTGGCTCTGGTGGTAGCCAGTCTGGCGTCTTTCAGGCCAGGGAGAGCCAGGCGATTTTGTAGCCCTGACCTCAGTGCTCTCTGGGGCACATATGGGGAAAGGCAGTCCCTTAAGTAGGTAGGCCCCTGACCATATAGGGCTTTAAAGGTCAAAACCTGCACACTGAAATGGACCTGGTAAACTATTGGCAGCCAGTGCAATGCCTTCAGCACAGGCTGGATGTGGTCCCTTATAGGGAGACCCATCAGGAGCCTGGCTGCTGCATTTTGTACTAGCTGCAGTTTCCAGATCTGAGACAGCATCCATCCTTGGTAGGTAGCATCACTTACAGCTTTACTTTCCACAGACAACACTTCTGATTCCGAGACCCACAAACATCATAGGAGACTGAGACTGCTGTGAACAGACACACTGTAGACGTTACAAGACCAGGTAAATGGACCAGACATGGGGACAATGTACAAGTATCAGAATGTTCTCCTAAACTTTTCTGTGCATGATTTTCCGATTGATGGTCCTGTGGCCACGAAATCTTTAGACCAAAACATCCTATGTCTCAGCGATGCTGCATCCATCCTTAGTGACTAACAACACTTACTTCTTTATTTTCTAGAGATAACACTTCACATTCAGAGAACCACAAAAAACCACGGGAGACTGAGACAACTGTGAAAAGACACACTGTACATGCTACAGGACCAGGTAAGTGGACACGATATGGGGAAAGTGTTCCAGTACAAGAATGCCCTCCTGCACATTTCTGTGCATGGTTTACAGAATGATGGTCCTGTGGGCCTGAGATCCTTAGACAAAAAATCCCAGTGTCTCATGGCTGCAACATCCATCCTTGGTGGCTGACTTCACTTAATGCTTTACTTTGTACAGACAACACCATCCAGCCCTAAACCATCTTGCTGGAAAACATTCCTCAGCTACACTTCTCTACCATAAAAGACAACTTTTAAAACTATAGACATTTCACAACACTCATTTCCCAAGACTCCTCCTTCTCATTCCCTCATTCCCGCGTAACCTACTGAGACTTTCATCATGACCACTCACTTTCTTTTTTTAAAAAAAATAAAAAAATTAAATACTTTTTTATTGCTTTTCACTACACAGCTACAAAGGAAAGGGGAATAGGGGATACTGAACTAAAATACAAAGCTAAAGCAAGGATCATGTTACATTAATTACACTAATATCATGATAGTCTTCCCACATGTAAAGAATAAAAGGAATGTTACTGTCTAATATTTTTTTCAAAGTCAAACTAATGCAAGCATAATTAGCCAGAGTAGGTGCATCCTGGTTTCTTAAATATCAAGAGAGAATAAGGCTTTCAGCATTGAAGTACACATCATATCATTATCTCCTGTGTTTGTTCTTATCATAGTTCAATTTAACTATGAGGTGTTTAGGAGCTGCTGCTCCTTTCAGAGTCCTCTGAAGAGCTGCCCATTCTGCTTTCACTGTTTCTTAGTCCATGTTCACTGTTTTCTTCTGTTGGGTAGCTGTCTTCTGCTTTCCCTTTTTCCTTCACGGTTTTTTGATGTTGCTTCAAAAAGTCTGCTTTCTGAACAGAATTAATCTTCTCTTTTTTCTCTTTATAGTTGAAGATAAGTCCTTCTGGAAATATCCATTTTAAGGGAGTGTTGTTGTAGAAAAGAAGTTAGATTTTTATACTGTTTCCTCCATTTTCTTATCTCAAATGGAATGTCTTTTAAAACTCTCACCTCTTCACCTTTGATTATCAGGGTTACCCCATCTGTTGTTTTCAGAATTATATCTCTCACTGATCTCTTGGAGAACGTAACAAATACTTCACCGGGCAGCTTATCTTTCTTGATGAATTCTGGATAGGTTCGATAAACGATATCCATATCGCTTTATATAGATTCTGCTTTAAGATCTGCCACTGGAGGCAATGCCTCGCTTAAAATCTCTTTTAAGTTCTCCCCTTCCTGTTCTGGGAGACCTTGAAATCTCAGGACATATAGTGATTTTTCCATTTGTAGACGTAACAGAAGAAGAAGAAGAGATTGGATTTATACCCCGTCCTTCACTTGGAGTCTCAGAGTGGCTTACAAACTCCTCTCCCTTCCCCTCTCCACAACAGATACCCTGTAAGGTAGGTGGGGCTGAGAGAACCCTAGCAGGTGCAAGTGGAGGAGCATGGAATCAAACCCAGTTCTCCCAGATTAGAGTCCGCACACTTAATCACTACACCAAACTGGCAGCTGCTCTTTGTCAGAAAGCCTTTCTTTTCCCACAACCTCCAGTTTCGGATTGACCAAATTTGTCCTGGCATCAACTTTTTTAAGTGCCTTGACTGTTTCTTCTGTCTTTGTAGCTGTTTGTTTCAACTGTTTCTGGAGAGCATCAAAGTTGTTGTTGAGATTAGTCATCTGGTCTAGCAGAGGGCATAAGCACTGTAGCCAACATGTTTGGAAAATCGGTGGTTACTTCCGGTTTGGGAGATGACATCACTGAGCTGGCAGTTCCTGAAGAAGGTTTCTTCCTAACCACCATTTTATCTCTTCGCAGTGACATTGTTTACACAGGAGAAATCCAGTTAGCTCTCTAAAAGTCTATCAATTCTATACAATTTGTTCTATTCTGCATGATACTCGGCTAGTTGTTGTTCTTTCCACACTAAACCATCTCCCTGCCCCTCACTTTCACTCATAAATTGTAGCTTATTCAAGGGGGGATCAGCTCCTCCCCCTCCTCCGAATCGGCTTGGGGCCTTGGAATGGTTATCTGCTTAAACGCTTGATTAGTTACATGGAAATTCACACTCACAGTTCATTCCACAGGTTACTTCCGAAGGTGGAGAAACCATCAGAAGCACTGTATCACTTGCTCACTCAGCCCAGCATGTGCCTCTGCCTCCATACTTGCCTTGTGGCAGTGGGACCTATCAGGGCAAAGAGGAGCCTCAATTCCTTGGCCATTGCTTTGGAAGAGGCATTCCTCAAGCCTCAAGCAATGAGCCCCCAACAAGGGGTTTGGGCCCCCCGAAAACTTCTGGGACCCCTCCCATCCACTGTGATTACAGGGTGCTCACATTGGAGTGTGATGGAGCGTACCTGTCCAACAAGTTGCCAAAACCGGAAGTCACCCGACCACTCACTTTCAATCCACCTTCCCTTGAGACCTCTGCTCTAACAGGGTGGTCAGTGTGACCACAACCACATTGAATGACATGGACATCCAACATAAAATGACTTTGCAGACTGCCCAGTTGTTGACACTACTCCACAGACCCCTGTGTGCAACATTTTCTGGCCCACATTGTGTGACCTTGGACATTGGCTATTGTGTAACATAAGGTATGTGAGACTTTACCTCCACATTTGTATCTTTCACTTACAGACTGCTAATATTTATTTTACCTCCTTCCAGCCTATGCATTTGTTACACACCATATCTTTCTAGAGCTCGTTGTATTCCTTTCACAATGGGCTTTACTGCTAGTATATAATATAACACAATCAGGTAGGAGGGCTAATAAGAGTTAGTGATGAAATGCCAAGCAAAACAGGAAAGTCTTCACCTGCTGATGTAAGATGACTATAGAAGGAGACAGTTGAATCTCCCCAGGGAAGGAGTTCCAAAGAAGTCCCTTTCTCAGCTGGCAGGAGCATCCAAGGTAGGGCCTCTGAAGATAACCAGAGTGGTCAGGGAAGTTCATATGACGTTCAAAGCAATAATTCAAAATTCTGTAATTTGCTATCTTAAAACTTTTTTACCCCTCCTTCTCTCATTCTCAGCCATTCACCAACCTACCTTTTAACTGCTTCCCAGCTTCAGCTGGATTTATTATTTATTTACTTCATTGATATCCCACCTTTCTCCACAATGGGGACCAAAGCAGCTAATATTATTCTCCTCTCCTCCTTTTTATCCTCACAATAACCCTGTGAGTTAGGTTAGGCTGAAAGTATGTGGCTGGGTCATAATCACCCAGTGAGCTTCAACACAAAGATGGCGATTAGAACCTGAAGCTATTAACTGCTACACCACACTGGTTTCCATAGGGTGGCTGCTGTTGAACAGTAGCAAGCAGCCAGACCTAGTTGTGCCATGGAAGTTGGGTCATCTGAGTCATTTGAGTTGGGTATCAAGTCATCTGAGGTTGCTTCCAGTCCTAGGTGTGCCAGTCTCCAAGTGGAATCTGGATATCTCCTAGAATTACAACTGAACTCCAGACAGCAGAGCTCTGTCCTTCTGGAGAAAATACCTGCTTTGGAGGGTGGACTTTATGGCATTATATTAATCTGGGGCCACTCCTCTTCCCAAACCTTGCCCTTCTCAGACTCCACCACAAAATGTATAGGAATTTTCCAACCTGGAGCTGGCAAACCAGTCACCAGAAGCCTGGCCCTAAGAAGTCCTCCGTCAAAGGCCAAAATAGGCCTTGAAAAGGCTCAGCCCTGCTTCCTTTTTTTTATGGACAGAACCAGGCCTTGGAACACTGTTGTTGCCTAGCAACAGACTCTGAGGGGATCTGTTGCTTAAAGTTACAGGCACTCTTTTTATCATTTCCGGGGTTTTTTTAACACACTAACTTTTTTTGGATTTCACATTTTCCTGCAATGTTTGCATTTCTTTTTCAGGTTTGTAGAAAGTTCTGTCTTGCATGTTCACAGCTCCAGTCACTAGATTTAAATATCCAAAGATTTTCTGACTTTGCTATTAGATTACATTACCGTATCAAAATGCCACTTCATTTTGTTTTCAAAGGCAGCCACAGAAGGTTGCTTTATTGTATTTTAATAGCAAAGATCATCAACCAACATGGTCTCCACTTTGTCTGTATTTATACTGAGCATTCAATCCAAGTACTAGCATAGGACAGAACCAGGGAAAGGACAGAGCACTGTGACACCCTATAGTACACTTTCCAGTCTGGTTTTCATCCCATGGAACGGAGACTGTGCTGGTCACATTGGTAGATGATCTCCAGAGATATCTGGATCAAGGTGGATCAGCGATGCTGAATCTCCTTGATCTGTCAGCAGCATTCAGTACAGTCAACCATGAGTTGTTGATCCACTGCCTCACCGATATGGGGATATGGGGATTAGCCTTACAATGGCTGGCCTCCCCTCTCCAAGGTTGAGGATAGAGGGTGGTGCTGAGGGGGAAGTTAAATGTGGGTTCCATAGGGTGCGATTCTCTCCCCAATGCTATTCATTGCTATATGTGCCCCCTTTGCTAGATTATTCAGAGATAGGGGCTGGGCTGTCACTAGTACACTGATGTACTACTGGCTAATGGATGGCTGCCCAGACTCTGCCCCCGAACATTAGGACAGGACATTACAGGACATGGCTGGTTGGTTACAGCAGAGAAGACTGAAGCTGAATCCATCAAAGACAGATGTCCTGCACCTGGGCCATGGGGGGCTGGAGTTCGGCATTGGGCTTCCAGCCTTTAGCAGGGCCTAGTTGGTGCTGGCATCAGAGGTAAAAAGCCTGGGAGTGCTCATGGATGCCTCATTATCTATGGAGGCCCAAGTCACTGCCACAGCCAGATCAGCCTTTTTCCACCTGAGGCGGGTCAGGCAGTTGGCCCCATATCTCACCTCTCATGACCTGGCTGCAGTGATCCATGCAATGGTCACTTCCAGGCTAGATTATTGTAATTCTGTCTACATGGGGCTGCCCTTCACTCTGGTCTGGAAACTGCAGCTGGTGAGGAATGGGGGAAGCTTCTATTTAAGGCAGGAAGAGGCAAGAGCCTCTGGCACGAGCTGAAGGGTGAGCCAAAGGGTGAGGCTCTTTGCCTGTGGCTCATAGCCTAGGGGCTCTGTAAGAAGCCCAGGAAGAGCCAGAAAGCCAGGGACCTAGGCTCCTTGGGTTCCCAGTAAGGTAAGTAGACTTCTACAACAGGAACCACATACATACAAAGGGTTTTGAAAGGGGGATTACATAAAACTGTAAGTTTAAAAGCAACTATGAAGCCAGAATGCCAGCAGGGGGTTGGGGGCTATCCAGTGTTTTGCATGGAGTGTCACATGCATGACTGTCTGCCCACTGGTCAGAAGTCTTGGGTGTTTGCTCAATGCAAGGAGCTCCTGGTTCTCAGGGAACGAGTTTGCTCCCTTGAGGCCAAGGTGGCTGACCTGGAGAAGCAGAGACAGTCAGTTAGGTGCACGGAGAAGACTCTTGGGGACTTGTTAGATATATCCCACTCTGGATCTGGCAACC
This sequence comes from Gekko gecko, assembly GCA_029375565.1. Taxonomy (NCBI): domain Eukaryota; kingdom Metazoa; phylum Chordata; class Lepidosauria; order Squamata; family Gekkonidae; genus Gekko; species Gekko gecko. Next base: position 68,198,938 of record JAPDNY010000004.1, on the reverse strand, counting down.
CTGCTGCTGCCAGGGAGCATGAGGGTCAAGGGGAAACAGGGCACCATGCTGAGGACAAGGGGAATGTGCCCTCAGAAGGGACCTCTTCTTCAGCTGGTGAACGGGTATCCTTTCATACCAAGGAACCATCCCTGGGAAGGGTGGGAGGGGGGCTCTTGGTAGTTGGTGATTCAATCCTTAGGCAGGTAGACAGCTGGGTGGCGAACCCGCGTACTAACTGTATGGTGACTTGCCTGCCTGGTGTGAAGGTAGCGGACATTATGTGTGTTTTAGATAGGCTGATAGATAGTGCTGGGGAGAAGCCAGTGGTCATGGTGCATGTTGGCACCAATGATGTGGGGAAATGCACTCATGAGGTCCTGGAGGAGAAATTTAGGCTCCTGGGCAGGAAACTCAAGGCCAGGAACTCCAAGGTAGCCTTCTCAGAAGTGCTACCTGTTCCACGCGCAGGGCCGGAGAGACAGGCACAGATCAGGACTCTCAATGCGTGGATGAGGCGATGGTGTAGGGGAGAAGGGTTCAAGTTTGTTAGGCACTGGGATGCTTTTTGAGACAAGAGGGAACTGTACAAAACAGATGGTCTCCACTTGTCCCGAGAAGGAACCAGGCTGCTGGCGTTCAAAATCAAAAAGGTGGCAGAGCAGTTTTTATATTGAATATTGGGGGGAAGGTCAATACGAGATGAAAAGTCTCTGGTTCAGGATGGCTCATCTCAAAGAGATGAAGGGGTAGCTGTCACTTTTGTACAAGGAAATGGATTACAATTGTCCACTGAGACTGTGGCTAATGATAGGGACTGCCTGGCAAGGTCTCGAAGCAGCAAGAGGAATATTGTGGGCTTAACAAGCATGTGAAACTATAGGTGTTTATACACAAACGCTAGAAGTCTCCGAGGTAAAATCGGGGAGTTGGAATGCTTGGTGTTGCGGGGCGGGGAGGAAATAGACATTGTGTGTTTCAGAAATTTGGTGGGATGAGGAAAATCAGTAGGATACAGTGATTCCTGGTTATAAATTATACTGGAAGGATAGAGGGGGAATGGTTGGAGGTGGGGTGGCTCTATATGTCAGAGAGGGTATACAGTCCAGTAAGATTGAGAGGGTAAGTAAATTGGATTCACTTCTGGAAATGCTATGGGTTGAAATAGTGGGACCAAAAGGAGGCTTAACAGTGGGAGTCTGTATTCACCCACCAGATCAAAAGGTAGAGGAGGATTATAAAATGATGAATGAATTAAAGATAGTGGCTAAATGAAATAACTGTGTCGTAATAGGCGACTTTAACTACCCACACATTGATTGGGTCAATATGAGTTCTAGTCGGGAAAAAGAGATTGAGTTTTTAGACACTCTCAATGACTGTGCTATGGAACAGATGGTCACAGATCCTACCAGGGGAGAAGCGATCCTGGATTTGGTCCTAAGTAACACCCAAGACCTGGTGAGAGATGTAAAAGTGATTGCACCGCTTGGGAACAGTGACCATAATGTCATTGAGTTTAACATTTGTACAGATAGGGAGTTGCCCAAAAAGACTGACACAACCACTTTTAACTTTAAAAGGGGTAACTTCTCTGGTATGAGGGGACATCTGAGGAAGAAATTGAAAGGAAAAGTGGAAAAGGTCAAAGCCATAGGGGAAGCTTGGAGACTATTTAAAAATATAATCCTAGAAACTCAGAAAAAAATATATACTGCAGGTTAGGAAAGGCACAAATAGGTATAGAAAAAAGCCTGCATGGTTAACACATAAAGTAATGGAAGCTGTAAAATGTAAGAAGGATTCCTTTAAGCGGTGGAAAGCCAGTCTTAGTGAGGTTGATAAAAAGGAACACAGGCTGTGGCAAATAAAATGCAAGAGAACATGAGGAGCATATCGCAAAAAGCATAAAGGCCAACAATAAAACTTTCTTCAAATACATTAGAAGTAGGAAACCAGCCAGGGAGGCAGTGGGGTCCTTGGATGACCAAGGGGTAAAAGGACTACTGAAGGATAACAGGGAAATGGCTGAGAAGCTGAATGCCTTTTTTGCCTCTGTCTTCACTGCGGAAGATGCCCACTCCAGAAGCACCGATTTCGGGAGGGGGTTTGAAAGACCTGAATCAGATTGAGGTGACAAGAGAGGAAGTCTTATGGCTGGTGGACAATTTAAAAACTAATAAATCACCAGGCCCGGATGGCATTCATCCGAGAGTTCTGAAAGAACTCAAATGTGAACTTGTAGATCTCCTGACAAAAATATGTAACCTTTCTTTAAAATCTGCCTCCATTCACTCCCATCTTTAAAAAGGGCTCCAGGGGAGATCTGGGAAATTACAGGCCAGTCAGTCTGACATTGATACCAGGTAATTTGGTGGAAACTGTTATTAAGGAAAGAATTAGTAGGCACATTGATGAACAAAAACTATTGAGGCAGACTCAGCATGGGTTCTGTAAGGGAAGATCTCTTCTCACTAACCTGTTAGTGTTTTTTGAGGGAGTGAACAAACATGTGGACAAGGGGGACCCAATAGATGTTGTTTACCTTGACTTCCAGAAAGCTTTTGATACAGTTCCTCATCAAAGGCTCCTAAGTAAGCTCAATAGTCATGGGATAAAAGGACAGGTCCTCTTGTGGATCAAAAACTGGCTTATAAATAGGAAACAGAGAGTGAGTATAAATGGGAAACTTTTTCAGTGGAGGGTGGTAAGCAGTGGGGTACCACAGGGATCAGTACTCGGTCTGATGCTTTTTAACTTGTTTATTAATGATTTGGAATTGGGAGTAAGCAGTGAAGTGGCTAAATTTGCAGATGACACGAAGTTGTTCAGGGTGGTGAAAACCAGGGAGAATTGTGAGGCACTTCAAAGGGATCTGTCGAGAATGGGTGAGTGGGCGTCAAGATCGCAAATGGGGTTCAATGTGGCCAAGTGCAAAGTAATGCACATTAGAGCCAAAAATCCTAAATATAATACACATTAATGGAGTCTGAACTGGCAGAGACTGACCAAGAGAGAGATCTTGGAGTCATAGTAGATAACTCAATGAAAATGTCTAGACAGTGTGTTACTACAATAAAGAAGGCCAACGCTATGCTGGGGATTATTAGGAAGGGAATTGAAAACAAATCAGCCAGTATCATCATGCCCCTGTATAAATCATTGGTGCGACCTCATTTGGAATACTGTGTACAGTTCTGGTTGCCAAACCTGAAAAAGGATATTATAGCATTGGAAAAAGTGCAGAGAAGGGCAACTAGAATGATAAAAGGGTTGGAACACTTCCCCTATGAAGAAAGATTAAAACGCTTGGGGCTCTTTAGCTTGGAGAAACGACGACTGAGGGGTGACATGATCGAGGTGTATAAGATTATCCATGGGATGGAGCAGGTTGAGAAAGAAGTACTTTTCTCCCTTTCTCACAATACAGGAACTCGTGGGTACTCAATGAAATTGCTAAGCAGTCAGGCTAGAACAGATGAAAGGAAGTACTTCTGTACCCAAAGAATGATTAACACATGGAATTCACTACCACAGGAGGTGGTGGCGGCTACAAGCATGGACAGCTTCAGAAGGGAATTAGATAAGCATATGGAGTAGAGATCCATCAGTGGCTATTAGTCACAAGGTATAGATAGGAAGTCTTGGTCTGGGGCAAATGATGCTCTGTATTCTTGGTGCTGGGGGGGGGCAACAGTGGGAGGGCTTCTACTGTCCTGACCTCCTGATGGCACCTGGTATTTTTGGCCACTGTGTGACAGGATGTTGGACTAGATAGGCCATTGGCCTCATCCAACATTGGCATCTTATAATGGTATGTTGATGGTTGGCTGGGAAGAAAATAGGGTTGCCACCTCCAGGTTGGGAAATTCCTGGAGATTTGAGGAATGGAGCCTGGATAGGGTGGGATTTGAGGAGGAGTGGGCCCTCAGACAGGTACAATGCTATAGACTCCAGCATCCAAACCAGCCTTTCCCTCCTGGGAATCATTGCTGCCATTCTCCAGGTGAGGACTGGAGATCACTCAGAATGAAAACTGTTCTCCAGATGGCATGCAATTACCATTTCCTTTAGGCTTCATTATACTGATATCCATCAAGGACTTACAGAAACCACTCAAATAAAACATGTTAGATCAAGGTTTTGACTGAGACCCATTGGGACACATGTCTGTAATTTAAATATCCAAAATGCTTTCTTCTGTAGTAACAACTTTTGAACATCCTCCTGGTTATAAGGATGAGGGATATATCTACATATTACAAAGAAATGTAATTTCTCAGGACTATGGTTCTTCTCATTAAAGTGAAAAACAATTGATGCTTCTGTAACTCTGTTTTTAATGTGAGATCTATGTTCCATGATTTGTAACTCATATTTCTGGCACTGCTGCCAACATACATTAACACATAAGGACGTATAATGGCATACACCACCTTTTTGTATTGCAACTGGTAAAGCTCATCAGTCTTATTGTTTTACCTGTGAGCAAGAAAATTATTTAATCTCCATAGCCAAAGAACAAATAGCGCAATTCCTGCACTTGTAATGTTCACATGTTTCTATTCTTTCTTTAGGTCTCTTTAAAATGTTGGATGTCACTATCATATTTTTACTATTTCTGGTCTTACAAAAATCTATCAAAGGTTTATTATAACAATTTGAGATATTGTCATAGAGTGTGCAGGCATCTGCCCACTCAGAGGGCAGGACCGGTGTCTAACGAGAAAGTCTAGGGTGGTCAGCAATGCTTCCTCAGACTCTTGGGTGCAGTTGCCATTAACTCACAGTGGGCTCCCTGTTGAGGCTGAGGTTTTGGGGCTAGCGTTATTTGGGGAGCTAAGAAGTCGACCCCAGAGCCCATCTCTCTCACCTCCTATCTGGCTTCCTCTGCCCCCGTTTCACAGCTTGCACCCAATTTCACCTCAGCCCCAACTGCTTACTCCACAGTAGCGTGGCATGGCCTCCTCTATTTCCCCCTAGTGTCCGCGCTGCCCTATGGCCAGCCAGCCAGCCATTGGCCCTCTCATTCTCCCTTCTTCTCTGCTGGGGATCCATCTGTCCTTCTTCCTCCTGGTCAATACCATGGCATGGCCCACCAGTTCTTCCTCTTTGGAGGGCTGGGGATCCTTGAGCCGGTTGTGCTGCCAGCATCCTGGGCCCTTCTCAAGGTTGCTGCCCCAGGGCTAGCATCCTGGGCCCTTCTTGAGGTTGCTGCCCCAGGGCCAGCCAGCGATTTCCTGGTCTCGCATTTGCATTGGACCATGAAGGCAGCTTCTGGATCTCCCCCCAGTCTCCTCTGCCTGGGTATGCCACCGGTCCTCTTTGCCCTTGATGGAGCCAGCTGCCTCTTCAGTTGTTCAGGGGCACATCAGGAGGGCAGGCCTGTGGCCGCCAGATATCAGCAATGATGTGGCAATGTATAAATATAATGCATTTAAAAGAATTAGACAAGGGAGTGTACTCTAAACCACATGTAATGGCATTCTGGGTGTGATTAATTTTTTTCTTTAAATAAATTGTTCCTACAAACTGATTGAGCAAGTTTTTTACCTTGTTGAATTATTTGGAGTGGATAATCTCATTCCAAAAATTGTCTTTCCATGACTTTACTGTCATTCTCAAAATTGTTTTCATAAATTGAGTTGTGCTTTATTCTTTCTTTCTTTCTTTCTTTATTCTTTATTTATAGCCTGCTCTGGTGGGGTAGAGTGGGATATAAATCAGAATATAAATAAATAAATAATTGCCAATAGGGCAAATTCTGTCAAATGCTCTGGATGGAAAGACTTAAAGTGGAGAAATGAATTTCTATCAGTTGGTTTTGTGTAAATTTTCACAGATAGTTCTTTCTTACTATTTTTATACACTATTGTAGATCTAGAATTGAAGGTAAGAACTACTCTAGCCTCCTCATGTGGAGTGCTCATGTAAAGTGCTGAAATGTCCATGGTTACCAGTATCACAGTTTCTGTGATATCCCCTTTTTCTACCTTCTTAATGAAGTCCTTTGTATCTTTAAGATAGGAACTGGTTTGACACACAAATAGCTTCAAAAAAGTGTCAATATACTGTGACAAGGTTTCCAAAATTGAATTTGACCCAGATACTATAGGTCGTCCAGGAGAGGGAAGCCTGGTTTCTGTATTTTTTGTAAGGTATAGAAGATCAGAATTCACAGATATTCATTAATTAGAAATTTAGAAATCCCTTCGTCTATGAGTCCCATTATCAATGCATCTTCTACAATAATTTTGATAAAGTGTGCAATATGGGAAGTAAGATCATTATTACTACTAATGTAATTGGACCTGTCATTAAGTTGACGTCTCACTTCACTTACATAATCAGAAGTATTCATAACCACAATAGCCCCTCCCTTATCTGGCTCCTTAATTACAAAACACTGATCCTGGGCTAAATCCCTATGCTTCTGTGTTGTCATATTTTGTCTTCTATATTTCCAACATTTCTCCAACTTATTAATATCCTTTAACACCAGTTTTCAAATGTTTGTAAAGATGGATCATTCACCAAAGGGAGAGAAGTGGATTTGGGGTGACATTTATTTTCAACTTGTGGGACTTAAAGGCAGAGCCATAATTTGATTTCATTGTAAGTAATTAGTAATTTAGCAACTTGCTTCACTTTTGCTAGCTTTGGATAAGACAGTGGCCTGGCTGGGATGTAAACTGAGTAGATACTCATTCTTTCCTTATCTATAACTCCAATTGTATCAGTTGTCCTGCCTTGTTAATGGGCTTTAGAAGTAATGCTAATAGAAGATTTAAAGAAAGGAGTATCAGTTTGAAAATGAAAGCATTTGTATCCTTTTACTATCCTTCCTGCTACATTTTTGATGAAAGATTTATGAATTTACAACTTGATGTCAGGAGAAAGACAAGTGCCTTGCATTTTTGGTGAGTTATTCATGTTGTGATATAGTGGGCACCTGGAAGTCTGGTTGGGGCCTAGGCCTATTGAGTGATTCACATATGAAGAGTCCTCGATAATTACAAGAAGAGATCTCTGTGCTCCTTGTCACATAAACAATTGCAAATGAATGTAATACAACCCAAACTGGGTTCAACCAATGGATTTGTGCCAACTCAAAAGATACCCCCTGATCTGTAACCAATGGGGTCTTCCATGCATCGTTACCTATACTTATGTCATTTTGGGTATATAATCCTCTGCCCTTCCTGTAAGGGGTAGAGAGCAGCTTGGTTTGTGGGCAATCTATTGCATAGTACTGTTTCTCTCTGTTTATTGCAATAAACATCTAGACTTTTCTTCCTCACTTGGACTTCACTCATGTGTTCTTCATTGGGCCTGGGACACATGAGCCATGATTTGTGTAACAAATGAACCCACTATATTACCAAAGAAAACACATAGTTGTAAGTATCTAATAAGATTAAAAAGATCTACTTCTGTTGGGAAAACATTATATCGGAAAGTTGGTACATATTCTAGGCCATAGTTTAAGACATTCTGCTCCAATATAGACAAGCTGCATGATGAAAGATTGACCACTAGGTCCTCTGCCTGCCTCTGTACCAGAGGCAAAACTTGGAAAAATTCACTCTTGAGTGTCTTTTGGTATCTCTTTCATAGTAAGACCTGCCATAGCTGCTTTCTTTTTCTGATTTAGTAGCTCGCCATCTGTTGTTTCTAGCTCAAAGTTAGACTGAGCCCTGTCTGCCGATCTCACTCTCCCCCCACTCCAGTTGTTGCTAGTGAGTACCATTTATATACCTTGGACAAACTATAATCTGAAGTAATTTTTTTAACTATAATCTGAAGCATTTTTTCCCCTCCCTGTTTTCAAATCCTTTTACATTAGACCTGTTCTTGTAAATTAGTGTCATATGTACTGGAACTAGATGTTTCTGTCAAAGATTGTTCCATAGCCAATATATACGTTTTAAAGACTTCAGTTTCTTGTAAGGCCTTCTCTATTAATAATGACTAGTCTACCTCAGGGCATATTTTAAGGAAGTCTGTGCTGTGTAAGTTCAAGTAGCCCTTGGCTTGTGGAGTTCTTTGACATTATGCAACATATACTTAAATATGATCTCTTTTCTGAAATTCATAGTTTCTTTTCTTTGCATGTTACTCATGGAATCACCAAGATACATAGCACTCCCGTAGTGGTTTTATTCTGTTGGAAGCCCAAAGAATTTTTCTGGGTAACAATATACATTTGCATCTTGTATTGAAACACTTCTCAGGCAGGTCATGTATTGTTTTCCTCACTTATCTTGGACGCTATATATTTTCCTGCATTTTGCATTATCATTTGTTAAATGTACTCCAACATGTAATTTATCTTAGTCAGCAGATTTAAGACCTTTGCACCACCTGGCATGTCCAGGGATTTCAGAAATAAATCACTGTTCCTAGGTTTGTTGCTAATGCAACAAATGGTTTCTGGAGGGGAACCCAAGAGCAGAGATGTCCAATATCATACTAAATGTTGCTGCTGCAATGAAATATGTATCACCTGTTCCCTTGGAGAGCAGGACAGGTCTGACTCCATTTAATTTTCTTTTTGCTATTTTTTATTTTTAATAGACATTGCTATTTTATTGAATCTAGAATCCAGGAGTTATATTAAATTCTGTTTCATATTACATAGGAATACACTCCAAGAAAATGATGATGGTCTTGGTAAGGACTGTGTTTCATTTTTCTATTTTCCTCTTTATTTGAGTTCAATTTCAGAAGAAGCAAACAGACATAATAAAAGCTGCAGCATTTTCAGGTTAACATGGTATAAGTTTACTATGTTTAAGCATAACTGGGCATTTCATACCAGTCACACCATTGTATTAGTCTAGTAACTCAGACAGGATGCCATTAAATGGATGAATGAGGAATCATACCATGCCTCGCTACTGGCACCCAAATGTTCACTGAAGCTGGTTCACAAGGCATAATATACCCTTTTTTTGTAGAACAAGCCCAGCAGGAACTCATTAGCATAATAGGCCACACCCAACAGCAGAAACTCATTAGCATATTAAGCCACACCCCCTGATGGTGCAGCTCATTAGCATATTAGGCTATACCCCCATGTTGCCAGAAGTGTGGTCATCCAGCCACACCCACCTTTTGCTTCTTATTCTTTTTACCTTGTTTGTTGTCAAAACCCAGGACTTTTTTGTGGCAGGAACTCTTTTGCATGTTAGGCCACACACCCCTAATGTAGTCAATCCTAATGAGTTTCTGCTGTTGGGTGTGGCCTATTATGCTAATGAGTTCCTGCTGGACGTGGCCAGCTCAGGAGCCAGCTGGATCTCCGTTCCTGTGTGTTCCTGCCCAAAAATAGCCCTGATATACCCTAATCTGTATATGGTCTGAATGTTGTTACCTCTGCTTTCCCATATTTCTAAAAACTGATCATACATTCAGAGCCTCAGTCCAGAGGTTCCAATGAGTGCATGGAAATCAAGCATGGGCCAATAAGCATGATTCTATTCCCGAGTGCATGGAAATCAAGCATGGGCCAATAAGCATGATTCTATTCCCCCTTTCTTTTCTTCATTTGTAGCCTGTTTAAAAATGTGTATGAAGCTATTGTATACTCATTTCTCAATGTATCTGAGCACAAGCTTCAGGAAACAGGATTTATGACTTAGAGACTCCAAAGTAGACATATTGGGTGCTTCTAAGGTTTTTGGGGAAAGGAAGTAGTATATCTGAGCATGGAAGGAAAATTATTAGGCTGCAAAAATCCAACATAAAACTGCATTGTTAAAGTGTAATCCTACACAGAGTTATACTTTTCTAAACCCTTAGACTAAGGAGGGTTAATTCTATTTAGGATGACAGTACAACTTAATTCCTGTTTCTAGCTTATCTGATAAGATAGGAACTTATCAAGTATTCAGGAAAAACCATACAAACGAAAGGAATTTATAAGGAAGGACAGAAGTGTGTATATATGCATCATTTATAAATCTTCTTCCACATTGATTTTTGGCAGCTTTCAGTCTCAACACAGTATGAAAACGAACTGGAAAGAAAATATTTGAAATGCTTCTTTAAACTGAACCTCTGCTGTTTTGATATTTTTCTCAACCAACAATGAACCTGCATGCTCTGTTGAAAGATGATTCTCTCTTCCATCACCTTGACAGAGCCAAGTGCCCTTTTGTACCAATGATGTGGGATTATAGGCAGTGTTCACAAGAACTTCATCATCAAACAACAAAGAAAGATCTTTATGATTTATATAAATTTTTAGCTTTACATGTTCTTCCAAAACAGAGATTTTCTACTGACAGAATGGAAAATATTCACCTGTGTTATACAAAGAATGAATCATTGGGAGGGCTTAACAATTTGCAGATAATGCACAAAATGGCTGATTCAGTTGTTCAACTGACAGTTTCCTTATTAAACTCCTGATCTGATGTATATTTCGTAGAATCATCATTAGCAGCAGGGATCAGACACATTCATTCTCTCACAGTGAGATGCATCTAACCCTTTTGTTAATTTTGAGGCAATTAACAGCAGAATGCAGAGGGATTGTTGCAACAGAGCGACTCATGTCATACTTACTGAGGAACAATAGGATTGCTTTGATTTCTGAACCAAATCTAATTCTCCAGACTACTTAGTTTCAAATAAGTGTAAACTATAAAAGAATTGGAATAATCGGATTCTTGGGTTATACTCTGTTACCACAGCAATAGAAACTAAATGATATCAACTTGCTTTGTTAAGACAAAAATGGAATAAATTTGACAGAAATTACGCCCGAGATTTGTATATGCTAATGTGCATGAGGATAATTTCAGAAGGCTATTTCAGTGCAATTTTACTTCAAAAATAACATCTGTATAGCTAGTATGCAGCAGAAAGAAGAGCTTTCCTCATCCTCCATATAGCACAGACTGATTTTTATAGTAACTAATGAAAGCTTAGATTAAGTTGATGTTGAATTGCTCATCCTTGAAAGCATTTTCAAACTCCAAACCCTGGCTTTGATTTTATTTCACCCCTATGTGAGTTAAACCATAATTATTTTTGTGCTGTTTTATGCTTCTTCTTCTTGAATTTTCCCAGTGAAAGGTATGCATTTTTCCATGGTATTTGTCCATCAATAAACAAACATTGGCCCAATCTGCATCTAGCATTTGCTCCGCTGTTTTACCAAACCCACGCTGGAACAGAAATTCCCCTCTACATTGCATGCCACTTTAGCTTTTGCTTGTCGGATTGTATGGCAGTGTCCAGACTGAATGCCGCTTTCACTTTGTTTGATCTCTCAGTTTTATAGTAGCCATCTGCAGTCAGTACGGTGTTGGCCCAGGGTATTTTAATGTGGTTTTAAGTTGCATCTTTTTCTGTTCCAATGTGGGTTTAGTAAAACAGCGGAGCAAATGCTAGATGCAGATTGAGCCATTGTATCCAATATATATATATATGCACAATACAAAGGTGCAATAAGAAGCTGGGATGGACCAATGTCATGATCCAATGTCCCCAGGCATGTCACTTATGATCTAAGATATTGCCAGATAGGCATTAAGCATGGTCGTTAGGTAACTTCCTAATGTTCTGGGATGAGTCTTGGGAAAGGTGACCCAGAACTCATTTAGGAGTTGAATTCTGGGCATCTTAAGGGGAAACAGAGAAAACAGAGAACACCAAAAGAAAAAGGTGATTCACACTGATCCACATGGAATGTGCATGTTTTCTTTTAATGTCCAAATGACTAGACAAAGAGTTGTTGCCAAGTTCTGTGTGTCTTTACAGGGAGACCTCAACAACAAACTGGAAAAATCCAGAACTGGTTGCATAACAAATTTGGCCAGGATTTAGGGTTGCCTGGTCCCTACCTGCTGCTGGGGGTGGGAATAGGGCTTCTTTGCCAGGAACTTTTGGCGAGCATACTATGCACACATGCTGTGATGACATCACCCAGAAGTGACATCACTGAGCTAGGCATTTGGTCAGAAAACTCTATGGTACCAGGTGACATCATCATGCTGAGCACATCACCGCAAACCTGGCACTTCGGGGGCAGGTTTCCCCCACTGACCAGATCTGGGCCAGCAGATTGGGGGCCCCTAAAGCAAGCAAACCCCTTCCCCCCCCAGGGGGAAATGGCATTCCTACCAGGATTGTGTCATTTTATGATAGGAGATGGAAGATATATAAAAGTGGAAGCAGAGCTCTGGAGAAGTAGGAAAGAGGCCTATGGCCTTTCTCACTCTCTCTATTTCCTTTTCAGGTTATCCTCTACCTCATCTGAGTGAATCTAAAATAATGCTGATGTAAAATCTCTCAGCCAGACTGATTTTATTATTGTTCATGGAAACTGGTGAGATTATTGTAATCTAGTATAGTAAAAAATTAGTACTGAGGTAATATCTGTTAGAATTTACTGGGATTTCTGTTTTGGAATTTGTCCTCTTGGGCTGAGAGAAACTAGTTGAGAATTTCTCATGGGGGATTTATCCTCTTTGGTTGAGATTGTTAGAAATAAAATCTAAGAATTCTGGGAATCAAAAGGGAGGTTGATCAGGGTTTCTCTTTGAAACTCTTACAATTTAGCATGGGGTTCTTAATATTGCACTTCAGAGTTGATGAAGGAGAGAAAGAGACATGGGAGCCAGTATTCAGAGAACAAAGTTGCAGCTTTCATTGAATACAATACATTGCAAATAAGTTCTTCAAAATGTATGCTCACCTGCCCCTGAACTTTACTAGTTTGAGAATGAAACTGACCAGTCAGAAGAAATCTGGCAAGGGGAATTTCTATCCTGTATTTCACAGGCCTGACCAGGGCCGTCCCCAGCTTATTTTGAACCCTAGGCAAGGATCCCTTCTGGCGCCCCCCCCGTGCCCTCCCAATTTTCAAAAATAAATGCATTCTAGGAAGAATGACAAAAACACAAATTTTGAAATTGCTAATTTCTTTGTGAGAAAAACACAGAAAAACACATCATTGACTACCAGGTCACTCAGGCAATGCAGCCAATGGATAGGGAGACCCTCTGAATGACAGATCATTCAGCCAACTGATTTCATACCCTTTTGGGATCACATATGAACCCCAAAGTGTAGGAGGATTAAATTGTTTCCTGATTATTCACATTTTTCTGGGTTTGCTCTCTTTTTAACTTGACTGCCCCGTTATTCTTTATTTTCACCTTCAAACAGGCATCTTCATTATGATTCCCCCTTGCACCACTTAAAGGGGTACAATACAGTGGTCTATTATTTGGTAATGTTTCACATCCCCTCCCATTGAGTTCTTTTTTTAAGTTGAAGGTTTCATTAAGATGGCATTGAGCTCAGTTAAACCACAATTAAAATGAATGGGGAAAGTGAAATACTGCACCTCCCAGGTATTGGTCAGCTCTCGCAATTTAAGCAGGGTCCAAAGTGATTAGTACTTGGTTGGGAGACCACCAAGGAAGTCCAGGGTTGCTAAGCAAAACAGGCAATGACAAACTACCTCTGATTGACTCTTGCCTTGAAAACACTATGGAGTTATCTTCCTTCTGGGCGCACTTGGGACTCGGGGAAAAAGGCAGCAGCGGCAGCAGCAGGCAGTGGCGGTGGTCACCCTGGTCAGGAAGATGCAGCCGGGCTTCTTGGCGGGGGGGGATTTTGGCGGGAGGGCAGGTGCACTTCAGGCCGGAAGCTCCAAGTCCCGGGCCCCAGCCGGTGTCCCATCCCCTCCTCCTCCATGTGCAAAGCGCCCCCATTTTTTTATTTTCTTTTTTTTTTGTGCTGCATGCGCACACACCTTCCCGGCCAGACACGCAGGAACCTGAGGTGAAAGAGGCGTTGCCCTTTTAAGAACCCGGCAGCGAGCAGCAGCGTTCAGTCAGGGTGGTCACAGTCAGGGCGGCGGCGCACGCCTTCCCAGCCAAGCACGTAGCCAGGGTGGGGGCTAGGTAGGCAGGCAGAGCCCATTGGCAACCCAATCAGATTAGCTGTCCGGGGGGGGGAACCTGGAGTGAAAGAGGTGGCGCGGCGGCTTGTCCTCCACATGCAGCAGCGCCGGCTTTCCTGAAGGCTCCGCAGCTGTGGGGCCCCCAGGAAAGACAGGGCAGGGGTGGGGGCTCTAGCCCCCGACCCCTCCCTCCCAGTGCTGGCTTTCCTGAAGGCTCTGCAGCTGCAGGGCCTCCAGGAAAGCCAGGGAAGGGGGCTCTAGCCCCCACCCCTTCCCTCACAGCGGCAGCTCTTCACTGGGAGGGATCTCCCTCCCAGGCCACCCCCCAGCCAGGCATCTCTCCACCCCTGCCCCCCTTCCAGTCACCTCCTGCATGGGGTCGCCCATGGTGGCTGCAACTGGACTGCCCAGCGGAAGCACCTCCATGGCGGCCCCAACGGGTGGGTGGGGAAGGGAGCTTGGCCCACCCAGCCTCATGCCTCCTCCTCTGCCACCTGCTGGGCTCCTCCGAGAGAGTCCTGGGCCCGCTCCCCGAGGGGGGAGGGGGAGGGCAGTAAAGCTCCAACGCCACCCCCGCCTCCTCTCCCCCCAGGGCACCCAGGCAAGGCAGGGAAGAGGCGGGGTTTTACCAACCCGTCTCTTCCCTCTTTTCTTCTCTGAGCCCAAGGGGGGAGGAGGAGGGTGGGAAAGCTCTGCCGCCGCCTCCTGCGCCACTGCCCCCCGCCTCCTCTCCCCCCCAGGGCGCCCCACCAGGGCGCTCTTCACTGTCGGTGGCCGTGGCGGGGAGGTGGCAGGGGGCTTTTCGGGTGGGGGGTGGGGGGCCGTTTGGCGCCCCTGCAGGCCCGGCGCCCTAGGCGAGCGTCTAGCTCGCCTAGTGGGCGAGCCAGCCATGGGCCTGACCCTTCTCTCTGGGTATTTTACCACTCTGTGAGGTAGTCATGGGGGTCTTGGGACTTGTCCTCAAGGGGTGATCTAATCTCCCCTCCTTTTGCTTACATAACACTAAATTTCCTGGGGGCAAGGCTAACATCCTGGTTCTTATGCTCTACTTCCCTTTCCTTTGCCTATCCTATGCAATTTTCACTTCTGGGCAAACCTCTTTCTTATATGTGCCCATGTCTCCTACCCTAACTTTGTCTGGGGATGGGTACCCATTGTGGGGCCTTATGTCCCCTATCCATGTTCTTTTTCACAAGCAGGCTTTTCCCTGGGGCAAGGTGATTGATAGACTGATCAGTTACAAATTTGCTAAAGCAGCAGTAATTGCTTGTAACACATCTCTCCTAGTCATAATTTGACATGAGTTTCAGATCCTGTGGCTACCAGATTCTTTCATCGCTTCTTCTTGGCCAGCAGTATGTCTGCTGGGTCTCATCCATTTCTTTAACGTTTTTTCTTTTAGTTTGCAAAACACCACTTTTCAAACTAGCAAGTCATTGCACATTTCTTCAAGAGAGAGAGAGAGAGAGAGAGAGAGAGAGAGAGAGAGAAGCACAATTATTATGTGAAAGGTCTTTAATAAAACTCTCAAGAAAATAAAGTCCCCAGATTCATTTCCTATTTCTCAAAAGGAACAAGTGAAGAATTTCTGTTTGGGGAGAATCTGTCCTCCTGGGCTGAAAGGAACAGTGGAGAATTTAACTTTTGTCTGTCTGTCTGTCTGTCTATCTATCTTTCAATAATCTATCATCTATTTATCGATATAGATATACGTATGTGTATCTCTCTCTCTCTCTCTCATCTATCATCTATCTATCTATCTATCTATCTATCTATCTATCTATCTATCTATTCTTTAGAAAATCTGTTGTTCTTTTTGTTGCTGGGTTTTGTTTTGTTTTGAGAATTTATCCTTTTGGTTAGAAGAACATGTAATATGAAAATGAAATGAAGGAATGAACCTTATTGCCTTAAAACCTTCATTGCTGCATAGCTGAAAGTTGAATAATATTTGGATTGAATCTGGTTTATTTCACACAGGATTTTGCTAAAAGATCCCTTGTAATTCAAAGGCTGAGGGCAGTATGAAGTGTGAGGGAGTCATGGCAAAAAGACCTGGAACAATGTGTTCCGGGTATTCCTGGTCACACTGTACTGACTGATGCGGGAGCATTCCGGGGAGGAGGTGCAAGGGAGCATTTGCACTGTTGGCCTGCCCCTGGAGAAGGCACAGCTGTAAGCAGCTTTTTTTCACTCCGGTGACATGCGCCTATGCGCATAGGCACATAGGCACAGCAGCAATTATCAATGCAGCTTGTTTGCAGCTTTTAGCATGCACATGTCTGGGAAACAGGATCAACATGCTCTCCAGGATTTGCTATCACCTTCACCTGGTACTTTTTAAACTTGGGAAGGAAGTGTTATAAGATGGGTTGAATATGGCTGGGGAATGCCTGACAGCTGTCCCTGTGTGAACTGGCCCCTTTAATCTGTTTGTGAAACGTGCCTATATCGGGCTAAACTGCCAGTCTGAACTCAGCCAAAGTTAGCCTGGGAGCTGACAGGTTAACAATTGAAGGTTATGTTGGCAATCATGGACCTGGATGTACACAAGCCTTGTTGAATGGGGGCAGTAGAAGGGAGGGGGATTGAGTGAGAGAATGAAAAAGTCAGATGGATCCGAGCCATTGACTGGACAGGCAGTTATGGGGGGAGGGACAATGTATTTCTGTTTTGTATCCATATGTGCACGTTAGTAGACATATGTCCTAGGCTTGAGGCATTGCACTTCCCCTACTGCAAGGGGTATTAAAACCTGAAGACTTCAACTATACCTGTATGTACACTAACAGAATATTAAAGATAGCCTCAACATTTTCCCAAAGGTAAAATGAGGAAAAGTACGTGTATAGGAAAAAACTTTCCTGGTTCATTCATACTAGGCCCAAATGGCTTAGCTGAGAACATGTCCCTGTGACTTTTGACACCTGCACAGATGGCATGCACAGATGCCAGGCCTAGATATCCATTTCAAAAGCCACTTTGGCACCTCTGAGGGGAAGACCAGACATTGAGATTCTTCCCAAACTTCAAAGCCCAGCGTACGTGCCTTCAGGAGCATAGGCATGTCGGCTAGCCACACCTCTTAATTCCCTTGTGATTGGATAAATGGCCATATTCAATTGTGATGGAAGAGGGAGGGAGTGTGATCGCCCTATGGAAACTGAGACAGAGTTTTCCTGAAAAGTTAGCTTCTTTCTAAGAGTTAGTCTCTGCTTGGATTACAAACCTGCAACATGGAATTTGACTAGTGGGCAGTGAAGCTGGACTTGCTCACAGCAAACATGGTTTTCATCTTGAAGATTCCCTGGGCAATGGACTTTGTTCTACCTGGTAATTATGGAATAACTCTATGTGTAGTAAGAGCTATGTAAAGCTATAGGCCTTGTGCTTTGTTTTCTACCTCTGCTAGTCTCTTGTCATATAACTGCTTTGCTTAATAAAGATCTTATATAGATTAATCTCATCTGATTGTGAGTTCATGTATTGTAATTGGATCTCCAAGCCTAGATCTAGAGTCTGTGCTGCTCGCCTAGAAAGCTACTACTGTGTGTTAATTATCTGCAGCTCTAGCCTAGAGCTGATAAGTTGTTAATTCCCAGAAACTTGGCAGGAGGTGGGACCTATGCTCCTGTCTGAGTTGGGAACGTCCTTAAATAGGTCCTGGTGGCAGAATACTGATTTCAGTGTTCCTGAAGCATGTGGGTCTCTGGTATCTCTCACTCCTGGAGGGGCGTGGGACAGACGTGAGATTCTCCATGTGCTGGCATAGTAACAAGACTTGGACCTTTCTTATCTCCTGGACTGGAGGTGAGAGGGTGCAAGAAACCTTGTACAGTAGGGACAGTGATTTACTGGGGATAGACAGCAGAAAACTGAGAATTCCTTGGTCAATAAGATAGTTCGGCCCTGTAGGAGAGGAATGAGTACTTTGCAGGAATATTATGGATATGGTGGAGAAGTGAAAGAGACTACACTAAGTCAGATAACAAAAGAACAGTATCTCCCCCTCAAACACTAGCTCAGAGACAAAAAACTATCTTTACCTGGGAGATGTTAAAAAGAAACCATAACAATGAAACAAGCTTGGCTGTGGAAGAAGGAGTCTAGAAATTACAATAATTAAGAATAGCTAATAAATCTGTGAGCATGAATAATGGATAAAGAGCTAGATTTTTTCCTTAGAAATTGCTATACACAGCAGTCACCATTTTAAAAAGCGTATTTAAAAGCAAGAAACTCTTTACAATGTTGTTCTAGCATAAAAATGTAACCATCAATAGAAGTTTGCCACTGAGTATTCAAAAATAGTCTGTAAGAATCAAAGGATACCTGAAAAGGTAAAAATTTAGCAGGAGGGAAGTTTACGCCTCTTCCTTTCTGTCCTCTCTCCAGTTATATTTCGCTATTCAAATGAAAACTGCTGGAGGGCTGCAGTTTCTCTTTTTCCATATCTAGCATGAGCGCTGTCAATAATACGGAGTGGATCACTGCACCCTTTTGTATTATCAGCAGAAAGGATATGTGAATAGGAACTAGCATTTCTTATGCGTGGCATCATCCTGTGAAGTGACGAGCACTTCCTGAAAGCAACTGAGTGCCACCAACATCACTGGACTCAATAAAAAAGGAGGAAATTGAGCAGTGTCAGATGGTGGGAGCTCAGATGACATGTTCTGTACCAACAATAAGGCATTAATAAAGCAAAATAGAGAAAGCAGATGGTTTAAATACCAGATTAATTACAGCTTTAGCTATAGAATAATTATATACAGTGCAGGATGTAATGTTAAATCAATGCCGTGTCAGTTTCTAATCATGTTTTAAAATGTGACTGCATGTTGTGCTATGAGAAGCAAGATTTGAAATGTATTTTCAAGGAGTAATGTCATGGACATTTGTATGTTCTGCAAGAATAGCCTGGAAAATGAGAATGTTGGCCTCAAAGACCCAGTTAGTATGTTTACTGCCTATGTAACTGGGTTTTACCTAGGGATGGGCACGAATCAGCTCACGGACAAAAGTTTGTGATGAATTTTTGTGATCTGTGCTTCTCGAAGTTAAGTTCATGGCATGTCACCCAACACAAACTATCCATGAACTTTCAAGCTGCTCACAGAGGTTCATGCTGATTTGTGAGTGCAGACATTTCCAGACAGACTGTCTCCACTCAATCAACATTTTTCCATAACTTCAAAACAACAACTTAGAGGGCATGTAGAGGAGCATCTGGGGGAGTCCCCTGTGAGATTGGTGTCTCTAGCTTGCACAGGATCCATTCTATATATTCCTGAACCTTGGTCATTTTGACAGGCACAGGTTCAGGAGTGTATAGAATGGATCCTGCACAAGCAAGAGACCAAATTTGAAGTGGACCTCCCCAGGATGTTCCTCTACATGCCCTCCAAGTTTGATGTCTCTATCTTGCATAGGATCTGTTCTATACACTCCTGAACCTCCTGAAAGTGTGCCTGTCAAAATGACTGCAGCAGTCATAGAATCATAGAGTTGGAAGGGGCATACAGACCATCTAGTCCAATGCAGGACCAGCCTAAAGCATCTCTGACAAATATTCATCCAGCCTCTTCTTGAAAGCTGTCAGTGAAAGGGAGCTAACCACCTCCCTAGGCAGCTGATTCCACTTTTGAACCACTCTGACCATGAACAAGTTTTTCCTAACATCCAGCCAATACCTTTCTGCATATAATTTAAACCCATTGCTTCGGGTCCTATCCTCTGCTGCCAACTGGAACAGCTCCTTGTCCTCCTCCAAATAACATCCTTTCAAATATTTAAAAGAGCAATATGTCCCCCCCTCAATCTCCTCTTCTCCAAACTAAACATTCCCAAGGCCCTTGGGCTTTCCTTGTAGGGCTCAGTCTCCAGACCCCTGATCATCCTCGTCGCTCTCTTCTGCACCCTCTCGATTTTGTCCACATCCTTTTTGAAGTGAGGCCTCCAGAACTGCATACGGTACTTAAGTTGAGGACTGACCAAGGCAGTATACAGAGGGGCTATGACCTCCTGCGAGTTCAAAGCTATGGCCCTCTTAATACAATCCAAGACTGAATTTGCCTTTTTTGCCACAGCATCACGCTGCGAGCCCCTACTCCTGCCGAGCTTGCAATGGTGGGAGGGGGCTGATTTGCCTCCTCATGGGGCAGCAAGACAAGGACACCGGCGCTCAGCTCCCACCTCCTGCCTCAGCAGTTCTTCGGCGTGCTCAGAGAGTAAAGGACACGGGGACTGGGCTGCTTGCTTGAGGCCTTGGCCTGTGTAGCAGCAGCAGGGTCAGCGACTGGGGGAAGCTGGCAGCAACAGTCTCGGGGCAGCTCACAGTGGTGGTGGGATCTCGACAGTGGCAATGAAATCTTGGTGGTGGAGGCAGCAGCTGGGCAGTGGAGTGGCCCGTTTGCACATCAGCAGCCCATTTGCATGCTGGCAGCCCGTTTAAGCAGCAGCAGCCTGTTCCCGGTGGTGAGACTCCTGGCAGCAGTGGTAGTGTGGCCCTGGGTTGAAGGAGTCAGGGACCTGAGTCGGCGACATAGGCCCTGAAGCAGCTGCGGTGCCTTTGATGCACTTCAAGGTGATGGCGGTGCTCCTGGCTATTGCCAAGCTGTGCAGACTGTGGTCATGCAGGCTCGTGGTGACTGAGTGACTGGGTGTCGACCTTCAGGCCTCACTGGCAGCTTGGCCCCTTTGGCAGCCTTTCATGTATGGGGGGGTGTATAGGGCCCCAACTGACAGGGAGTTAGGCCCAGGAGAAGGGGGTTGGCAGGTTAGTGAGGGACTCCAGGCCAAAGCATCGTGGCAATTAGGGGCAGCAGCAGGATAAGGCTGCTTCACCCTCTCCCTATCCCTCCCTTCCCCCACAGACTTGAAAGCCTGCTTGTTGGCTGGGGAGGCTTTTCCTTGCTTTTAGCCCCCTCCCCTCTATATCTGCATTGGGGCACAGGGGGTTGGGTGGCTGATATCAATCCCCCTACTGTTTAATGGCGGTGGGGTTTGGGTTATTAGGCCTTCCTTGCAACCTGCCTCTTCAGTGGTGGCCATTTCATGGTGGAGCCAAGTGGTGAGGTGTGGCAGCCATTTTGCTGATTGATGGCCATTTTATAGTGTAATTAAAATATATAAATAAGGGGGGAAGGAACAGGGAAAGTACTGTACCTCTTGCCATTGGTATAGAAGTGCTGCTGGTTCCAGCCAAGTGTTCATGGTCAGGAGACTGGCAGCAGGATAAGGCTGCCTCACTCATTCCATGTTATATATGGTGGGTAGCTAGGCCCTTGATTTTCTAAAGACCAGTGTGGTGCAGTTGTTAAGCGTGTAGTCTCTAATTTGAGTGAACCAGGATTGATTCTCTGCTCCTCCAGTTGCAGCTGCTGGATGACCATGGGCAAGCCATAGTTCTGTCAGAGCTGTTCTTTAAAGAGCAGTTCGCGAGGGACCTCTCTCAGCCCCACCTACCTCACAGGCAATGCTCCCTCACAGGGTAGGGTGTCTGTTGTGGGGAAGGGAAAGGAAAAATGTTTGTGGGCCACTCTGAGGCTCTGAGTGAGGGGCAGGGTATAAATCCTATCTCCCCCTTCCTTCCTTCCTCCATTCGCTGTTGCTGGCATGGTTTTTAAGGTAGGATTTATTAGGGAACTAATCTCTGCAATAACTGGAAGATTATTTCACTTTAAAATTAACATGGCTGGGGTTGGTGATCATTGTGCCCTCTAAGCTGAGTTAGTGTGGGCTAGCTCACAGTTTTTTGGCCTCTGGCTCACAAATTTTTATTTTGGCTTGGGATGGATGGCTCCAGAGCAAACTGGTTTATGCAGTAGTCAAATCACTCGATCACAACTTTAGTGCCAGTGGCTCTCAAGGTAGAATTTTGCTCACAAGATTCCACAGCTTGGAGGGAGTATTTGGAAGAGATGTCTCAGTGGCAGACCATCTGCTTGACATGCATATGGTCCCAGGTTCCATCCCGGTATCTTTAGTTGAAGAATTTGGAGTTGGGTGATGTGACAGACCTCTTGCCTGAGATCTGGAAAGCCTTTGCCAGTCTGAGTAGGCAATACTAATTTTATTAAGCTTTAAAGCATACAGCGCTATCGAAAGGACTATTCCTTATGAAGGATAACAATGTTTACCTGTTTATTGCAGCAGGTTTTATTTATATTTGTGAGTATAGACAGGGGGTTCTATTCAAATAGCATATTTACATGGTTTTATTCTGAGAAAGACAGTATAAATTGCCAATCTTCCAATTACAATATTTGGCCCTAATGCAATAAGGAGGTATTTCTGGTACAGGGGTTAAGAGTGAAATCAAGTGTAATCTGAAAGGAAAACAACTGAATTTCTTAGGGTTTTCTTCTGTGAAGGAATCCTTGTCAGCAACATGTGAATTTGACAGTGTGAATGCAGTCTGAGTTAGTGAATTGGCTTAGTCTTTGTCATGTGTTAAGATTTGAAAATATCCATTGTAATATGTCATTTGTACCTTCTGTTTTATGTTTTAGCAGAAATACAGTGTGACTTCCAACCTGACACTATGATCTGGGAATTTGACAACCGGCATGTCATGTCATTGCTTGGTCCTAATGAGCATTCTTCACAGGTTTAATAGTGCATTTGTCTTTAAATGGAGGTCCAGTGAGTTGCCATGGCCTGTGAGAGTGGTGTTGGTCATGACAGGCTGTGGGTGGTGCCGGCTGGGATGCAGTGGCACTGCCACAGCAACAGAAATGAGGCAGGTGGCTTCCAGGGAGGTTCTGTGGGGGCTGTTCTGCCCACTCATTTGGCCAGGAAAGAACTATTTTCAGACATGGCAACCCAGCCTTACTCATGAATATATGGAATAGGGTCCATTGAAAACATTATGCTGAATGAACATATAGCCTGCATGTAGGTGTGTACACCTGTTTATTAAAGGGGCCAGTGCACTTTATTGTGTGCTTGTCCTTTGTCTTTAGGATAAGAACCCAGTTTCTATAAGAAATTATAGGTACTGTGCTCTCTTCAGGGTAGGGTATTTTTTCAAAATAAATACATATACAGGTTTTACAGTGACAACATTGTAGATTGGCATTTATGTTTTAAAGGCCAAACTAGCTTTTTGTTATGATGGGTCTCAGTGGTTAGTAGAACTGGGGAAGATTACATACCAAGAAGTGTTTCAGAATGCCTTATGGAGGCAGTCTCTTGACTTCTAAACAATGAATGCTTGTGAAAAGTTCTTTAAAGAACTCCAAGGCTGAGAGAATGTTCCCATAGTTTGCCAATCCAGTGGATTTGGAATTGAATCAGAGACATTCTCTTCTGGTATAGACCTTAGACAATGATAATTCTAGGCCTCAGTTTCCTGTCTTTCAGGGTGCAGGATTGCCAAACAATCCAAAGAATTAAGTCTTGTCTGCTTTATAGAGACTTAATGTGCAAAAATGCACAGCTGTAGTGTTTTGTGGCATGGAGGTAAAGAACGTCACCAGACGATTAACATCCCTTTGCTTCCTTTGCTACCCAGGAATATCAATAAGTTATTTCACTTGATCAGTGCAAACATAAGCCCTATGAATATTGGGCAGTGCCTTGCAAATTGCAATGACTGTGCAAAAGCAAACATTGCTGTGTACATGTAGTAGAATTTCTAAAGCATTCTATGAAGGTCTTGGGAAATGGGAGCTCTAGAGGACCAGAGGCAAACCATTTCCCTGGCAGTGGAAAAAGGGTCATTTTTGCAACCTGGGGTGTTACTGTACTTCATGTTATGTAGATGGTTACCGCTTTAGGCATGCGGATGGAACTCTGATGACCAGGCACCAGTTTACAGTGGTAGTGCCTGGGCTTTGGACACGTTGGGCCTTTCCCGGGGTGAAGTTTGGATGTCACTATTCTCATTTCAGTGCTGCTTCCACTACAGCTGCCCTGGGCTATGCGTTCCCTTGCTGTGCGATAAGGTCAGTGGGACCTTGTTCAGATCAGGACCTTTGTTTGGTCACTGCACTCCATTTTGGGGGTGGTGCTGTGGATCAGTGAGCTAGTGATAGGCTTTAGCCTAGCGTTCAAAGAATGGAATTGCAAAGTTAAAGTTATTAATGAGGTTTTTCTTTCAGGTGCTGCTGGCCATGGGGCAAGACGAAGTGTCAACATCTGTGGCAACAGCATGGTCTTTTGGGCCACCCCCTGGGCCAGGAGGACACCCTGGCCATGAAGGCTATGAGTAAGGCAGACCTTGTGATGATGAGAGCAAGATGGCTCAGAGTGTGGATAGTCTGGCCAGCAAGGCCCTTGTGGGACAAGCTGAGGCTGTTCTTGCAATGCTAAGAGCAAGGTGGCCCGGAGTATAGATAGTCTGGTCAGCTATTCTGTGTTGTATGAAGGGCAAGGCTCTGGTGTTACAAATGGAGGCTGACCTTGTGATGATAAGAGCAAGGTGGCCCAGAGTGCAGATGGTCTGGTCAGCTATGCTGCTTCATCATGATGGACAAGGCCATGGTGCTACAAGTGGGGGCTGATCTTGCAATGATAAGAGCAAGGTGGCCCAGAGTGCAGATGGTCTGGTCAGCTATTCTGCGTCATCATGAAGGGCAAGGCCCTGGTGTTACAAGTGGAGACTGACCTTGCAATGATAAGAGCAAGGTGGCCCAGAGTGCAGATAGTCAGGCTGACTATTCTGCCCCGCCAGGTTGGTGCAATTTGGGGACCCCCACTAGGCGTAGGGACAGCCGGTGGCCTGGGGTGCAGCTGGTCTTGTATGCAATATTGCTGCACCAGGTGGTGTAGCCTCAGGGATCCTAGGTGCTTGGACTGGCTGAGATGAAATGCCAATAGGCAGCTCAGGAATACCATGGAAGGTGGCTTGGGCCCCTTCTTGTTGCACCCTGATATATGGGTCGAGTTAATGGACCTATATAGGGGAGATGGGGTGCACCTCTTTAACAAGGGCAACACCATATTTCTGGAAGATTTGAGGTGAGAGGTGCTGTTGGCGTTGGATCGCTTGGTGGGGGTGCAAAGGCCTAAGCAGAGGCTTGGCCTTTGCTATAGCAGGGTAGCACAATCAGCAAGTTGAAAATGGTGAGCGCCTGGGCATTGTTATAAAGGAATTAAAGGGTCCTCCAAGAACGGCTTTTGGGCCTTTGTGGCTCAAGGCCGGGAAGGGGTGATCTTCCTTAGAACAATCTGGCCCGGCCTATCTTAGCAGGCCTTGTGGCTTCTGGGGCGGTGGGCCAGGGGGTTCTCCTAAACATGCCAAGCTGCTGGACAAGAGCCACATTGGGTGGCTCGAGATTGGGGAAGGTGCATCACCCAGAAGGAGATGAAGGTGGTCAGGAGTTTGACACCTGTCATATTCCTCAGTACATTTAGCAGCCCCTCGCTAGTTGTTTGATTATAAATAATTAATAAAGTGGCCCTTGTTAAATCCATATTGGTGTCCATCTCTTCATTCCGATTGTGGTGGCAATGACTGCCCATATTCCAGTGACAGTCCACTCTTACCCCAAGATCTCTTTCACATACACTACTCCCCAGAAATGTATCCCCCATCCAGTATTTGTGCTTGACATTTTTGTGGCCTAGATGTAATACTGTGCATTTATCTTTGTTGAATTGCATCCCGTTTGCAACTGCCCAATTCTCCAGAGTATTCAGGTCTCATTGAATTTTAGCTCTGTCTTCTTGGGTGTTTGCCACTCCCCCCATTTGGTATCATCAGCAAATTTAATGAGTAGCCCTTCTACCCCTTCATCTAGATCATTGACAGGGCTATTTTTGGGCAGGAACGCACAGGAACGGAGTTCTGGCTGGCTCCCGAGTTGGCCACACCCAGCAGGAACTCATTAGCATTATAGGCCACACCCAATAGCAGAAATTCATTAGGATTGGCTACATTTGGGGTGTGTGGCCTAACATGCAAAGGAGTTCCTGCTACAAAAAAAGCCCTGGGTTTTGACAACAAACAAGGTAAACAGAATAAGAAGCAAAAGGTGGGTGTGGCCAGATGACCACACTTCTGGTAACATGGGGGTGTAGCCTAATATGCTAATGAGCTGTGCTGCCAGGGGTGCGGCCTATTATGCTAATGAGTTCCTGCTGGGATTTTTCTACAAAAAAAGCCCTGATCATTGATAAAAATATTGAAAAATACCAGGCCCAAAAACAAGCCCTGCAGCACTCCACTGGACAACTCCCTCCAATCTGATGAAAAACCATTGACCACCACTCTTTGGGTGCAGTCCTCTAACCAATTCCCTATTCACCAAACTGTCCTATAATCCAGGCCACAATCTGCCAGGTTGCCCATTAGAATGTCATAGGGAACTTTATCAAAAAGCTTTACTGAAATTCAGGTAAATCACATCAACAGAGTTCCCATGATCCAGTAAGTTTGTCACACAATCAAAGAAGGAAACCAGGTTGGTCTGACAAGATCTGTTGGGGACAAAACCATGCTGACTTCCCCAGATCACTAAATGGTCCTTCAGATGCTTACAGATCAATCCCTTTAAAATCTGCTCTAATATTTTCCCAGCAACAGAAGTCAGACTGACCAGCCTGTAGTTTCCCGGGTCAGCCTTCTTCCCTTTCTTAAAGATTGGGATAACATTCGCTCTTCTGCAATCTTGTGGCATATCCCCAGTCTTCCAGGAAGCCTTGAAGATGAAGGACAGAGGCTCTGCAAGTTCATTAGAAAATTCTTTGAGCACTCTTGGGTGCACATCATCTGGCCCAGGGGATTTGTATTCATCCAGTGCAGCCAGGTGCCTCTCCATAACCTCCCTGTCAATGTCAACTAGACACTCAAGTGTCCTGTTATGTCCTCTACCATCTCTAGATGCACTTAAGTTCTTCTGGGAGAAAATAGAGGCAAAGAAGTAATTAAACCTGTCTGCTTTTTCTCTGTCCTCCACCAGAGTTTTTCCTTCTACTCCCAAAAGTGGTCCAATTGCTTCTTTTACCTTGTGTTTGCTTCTCACATATCTGTAGAAGTTTTTCTTATTGTAGTGAGCCCCCTGGCCAGATCCAACTCATATTGATCTGCAGTACCTAGTAACTCTCATATACTCCTCTTTAGAGGTCTGACCTTCCCTCCATTTCCTTTTTCTCCCTTAGTTTCTTCTGAAGGTCTTGGTTCATCTACATCGGTTTCTTGGATTCAT
Source organism: Gekko gecko (assembly GCA_029375565.1). NCBI lineage: Eukaryota > Metazoa > Chordata > Lepidosauria > Squamata > Gekkonidae > Gekko > Gekko gecko. The sequence goes on along the minus strand of JAPDNY010000004.1, from coordinate 68,171,881 downwards.
TTTGACAGGCACAGGTTCAGGAGGTTCAGTAGTGCATAGAATGGATCCTGTGCAACCTAGAGACACAAGGGATCTCTGGATGAGTCTCCTCTACCTGCCCTCCAGAGATTCTCTGCAAGTTTGGTGTTTCTAGCACCTGGGGAGGGGTTTTACTGCCTCATGAACCTCACAAACCAAACCAATTTGTGAGGTGGTGAAAAGTATGTGATGGTCCATGGTTCACAAACTGGGCATGCCATGAACTGAACCAAATTGCATTTTTTTGGTCCATGGCCATCCCTAGTTTTACCATTGCCTGTAGTGCTTCAGTACATTCCTTGTGCATGAATTTTTGGCTAAGGACAAGTTGTCTATTTACAAGGAAAATTAACATCTGAACATGGAGGGGAGTAAGTATTTGATTACAAAAATTACATAAGCACATATCTCTGAATACCAAAAGAAGGAGGAGGAGGAGGAGGAGGAGATTGGATTTATACCCCACCCTTCACTCAGAGCATCAGAGTGGCTTACAAACTCCTTTCCCTTCCTCTCCCCACAACAGACACCCTGTGAAGTAGGTGTGGCTGACAGAACTCTGACAGAAACTGCTATTTTTCAAGAACAGCTGTGCCAGAACAGCTTGCCCAAGGTCATCCAGCAGCTGCAATTGTAGGAGTGGGGAATCAAACGCAGTTCTCCCAGATTAGAGTCCACACACTTAACCACTGCACCAAACTGGCTCTCAAGAATATGAAGTTACAAGTGGAGACCCGCAAGAAACTTGCAGGATGGTCATCCCATTCCTCACACCTTTGCTTCCTCCCCTCTACCCTTACCTATCTCACACTCTTTCTCCCTTCTGGGGGTGGAGCCATAGTCTCAACCCTCCAAAGCAGCCATTTTATCCAGGGGAACTGATCTCTGTCACCCGGACAACAGTTGTAATTCTGGGTGATCTCCAGCCCTCACCCAGAGGCTGGCAATGGTAGTTCTCATGGAGGAAAAGGCTGGTTTGGAGGGTGGAGTCTATGGCATTATACTGGTCTGAAGTTCCTCCCCTCCTCAAACCCCACCATCCCCAGGATCCACCCCTTAAATGTCCAGGAGTTTCCCAATACAGAGTTGGCAACCCTATTTCCTTCCCACCCAACAGCCTACTTAACCTTTATCTGCCTTTATCTGTCTTCAGCTTTTTGTCTCCACCCCCCTCCCCCACAGCTTCTACCAAGGAAAATTATAGTCTTTCTCCACAGTGGGGACCAAAGCAGCTTACATTATTCTCACCTCCTTTTTATCTGCACAACAACCCTGTGAGGTTGGTTAGGCTGAAAGTATGTGACTGGTCCAAAATCACCCAGTCAGCTTCCACCGCAATATGGGGATCTGAACCTGGGTCTTGCAGACCCTATTCTGAGGCTCTAACTGCTGCATCACTGCTGGCTTTCATAGGGTGGCTGCAGAACAGCAGCAAGCAGCCAGGCCAAGTTGAGTCATGCAAATTAGGTGGTATCAAGTCACCCAGAGGGTGCTGCCTAGGGATGCCAGCCTCCAGGTGGGATCTGGGGATCCCCTGGAATTACTGCTCAGCTCCAGACTACTGAGATAACTTCCCCTGGAGAAAATGGATGCTTTGGAGGGTGGACTCTAGGGCATTGTACCCCACTGAGGTCCCTGTCCTCCCCAGGCTCCATCCCCAAATCTCCAGGAGTTTCCAGACTTGGAGCTGGCAACCCCACTACCTCTATCCCCTGCCAGTGCCCGTGGGGGGACCTGGAAACCCTAGACTGCTGCCAGGCCTAGGGTTGGCAACCTCCAAGTGGGGCCCGGAGAGTGAACTCCAGAGATCTGTGAACAACAGAGATCTGTCTCCCTGGATAAAATGGCTTCTTTGGAGGGTGGATTGTGTGGCATGATGCCCAGCTGAGGCCTCTCCCTTCCCCAAATCCTGCCCTCCTTGCACTGCACCCCAAAACCTCTAGGAATCCCCCAGCCTGGCCCGAAGGCTCCCTCCCTCCCTCCCCCCTCCCTCCAAGGCCGAAAGAGGCCAGGAAAGAAAGGGCCCTCCCCCCCTTCACCAACAGAGCCAGTCAGAAGCCTCCCCCCCCCAACGTTCTAATCTCTCACCGTTGATGCCTGGAGTCAGGTCCCTGCAGAGGCCATTTCAAAAGGCTTTTTTGGGGGAATTCAACCGTCCCTGAAGGGATTTCCTCACTTTTGGGATTTTTCTACAAACCCAGGAAGTCTACTGACTATGTAGGAAAAGCTGTTGGGGGAGAGTGAGGCCCCTGTTGGTGGGAATAGGTATCCGCACAGAAAAAAAAAAGTCTGGGAATTAGAATAAGGATAGTAATTGAAAGTTTTGTTTTGGAACATAATTTTTCAATGAAGTGATTGAAATAATATACACCCAGGGGTCTTTTAGTAGAAAAATAGCTGCCGGAGCTCATTAGCATATCGTATGCTAATGAACTATTAGACTATTAGCATATGCCACGCCCCCTGACATCACCGGAAGTGATGTCAGAAGGGGAAGCAAAAGGGGGGAGGTATCTTCAAAAGCCTCCCCTTCCCCAGCTGGCCTGGGTGGGGGAGCTAAGAGAGAAGGGGTTTAAAGTTTAAACTCCTTCTCATGAGAGTTGGGCCACAGAAGGAGGAAAGAGGGAAGGAAAGAGAGAGAGTAGAGAGAAGAAAAGAAGGAAGGAAAGAGGGAAAGAAAAAGAAGGAAAGGGGAGGGAAAGAAAGAGAGGGAAGAAGGAGGGAAACAGGGAAAGGAGGAAAAAGAAGAGAAGAAGGTGGGAAAGAAAGAAAGAGAGAAGAGAAGGAGGGAAAGAGGAAAAAGAGAGAAGGAAAGGAGGGAATGAAAGAAATTCGGTGGCAATTCGACCCCATTATATCCTATGGGCCATTGAAGTCAATGGTGAAAACATAGGGTATATTCTGGGAGTTGGAGGAGAGGGGGTTTGAGGGAGAGGCTCCATACTCACAGGGTAGCTTATGGAGCCTCTCCCCAAGATACCCACCACGTTTCAAGAACATTGGATCAGGGGGTCCAATTCTATGGGCCCCCAAACAGGTTGCCCCTATTCCCTCCATTGTTCTCTATGGTGGGGAAAAATGTTATAATGTTTTCACCATTGACTTCAATAGCCCATTGGATATAATGGAGCTGAAATTGACATTCGGCTGCCTGAAAGACTCCCTGGGAGCTGGCTGGGGGTGGGGCTTGGCTCCTGAGCTCCCGGAGCTGAGCTCAGGTGCGCTACCCCCAAAAAAGACCCCTGTATACACGAGGTTCTCTGGAATGGCACAGAATTTTTCTAAATATACTAATAATATTATATTTCTTTTATTTACAAAACTCTGCCTTTTTTGCCCTCACAAGGGCCACCAAGATAGCTAACAATTTATAATGTACATGATAGAAATCACATTTTAAAACCATTAAAATTAACCCCTCCAAGCACATATCATTAAAACAAATTAAAAAGAAGTTAAAATATTTAAAGTTATACTGTAAAAACATTGGCCCATAAGAAGGGATCGCTGAGGGAATGCCAAATGAAAGGAAAAATTCTTCACCTGCTAGCAGAAGATGGTGACAGATTGGGAAGTTTAGTTATGTCCTATATTTCATATATGACTTTACTGTTTGAACATCCACTAGTTAAGAGAATGTAGCAATAATTTTACCCAGGATCTGTGCATCAAGTAATGGCATGTGAAAAAAGTCTTTGATGTATACTTATCCTGCACTGATTTGACTAGAAGAGCACTTAAGTAACAGGCACAATAATGCCCTTTGTCATCAATCCTAGATCCAGTGCAGCCTCTAGAACTGGTTAACCAAAATTCTAACAACTGTTGCTTTTTAACAACTTTTGCTGAGTCACTGCACCTTCCATTTTTGTTACTCAGTACAGCTATTTATAGCAAACCTGGTGCCAGATGTGAGCCTTCATGAAGTAGGCTTGCCGTTTGCCCACCCATAGCAGGGAACACCTCCCAGCCACAATCCCCACCTCCAGAGAAGCAGAAGGGGGAGGAGGTCAGAAAATGGCTTCCATAGTGATGCTCCACAAATGTCTCCAGGGTTCCATATTCTCCACTGCTAACATTTATATGAAACTGCTGGGTAAGGTAATTTTGACTGTACTGCCAGAACTATGTGGATGGCACTCAAATCTATCTCTTACTATCAGATGATCAGAAAAAGGCTGTAGAAACCCTAAACCAGTACCTGGAGGCAATTTGGGAGTTGATGTAGACTACTAACAGAACCTTAGTCCAGACAAGATAGAAGTGCTACTGGTTTTGAAGGGTTTGCACTCCTCTTGTAAAAACCTGTATATAGCCTGGGCTTGTGCTAGATAAAGGTTACTGCTAGATAGGCAGGTGGTTATTGTGACCAGCTTAGTCAGCTCAGCTGTTCTAATTGGTTAGCCAGCTGTAGAATTTTCTGGCCAGAAAGGATCTAGCCACTGTGGTACATGCCTTGGTAACATCTACATTAGAGTACTGCAATTCACTCGACATTACGGTTGCCAGCTTCCAGGTGAGGCCTGGGGATCTCCCACTTTTACAACTGATCTCCAGATGATAGAGATCAGCTCCCCTGGAGAAAATGGCCACTTTGCAGAGTGGACTCTATGACACTGTACTGTGCTGAGGCCCCTCCCCAAACCCCACCCTCTCTTTGATCCACCCCCAAAGTCTCCAAGTATTTTCCAACCCAGACATGGCAACCCTAGTCTAAAAAACTTCAGTTGGTACTATAGCCAGGAAGTTCACTGGGCTGGGCTTCAGGCATCATATCACTCCATTCTTGGCCCATCTATCCTGATTCCTTTTCTGCACCCAATTCAAGGTGCTGATGTTGACCTTTAAAGCCTGTATGGGTTTGGACCATTATATTTAAAGGACTGTCAACTCCCATAAGGACCTACCTGACCCCTACATTCAAATTCTGAGGACCTGCTTCAGGTGCCCCCAGTTTCTGAGGATGGGGCGATAACAATCTAAGAGAGTACCTTCTCAGTCATGGCACCCCAATTATGCAACTTCTCCCCAGAGATATGAATCTGTCCCCTTCAATCACAGCCTTCTGCCAGTGGGTGAGGACTTTTTTGTTTTGTATGTCACTCCCTCAATGATCTCTCTTTCCTCCCTTATGTTTTAATTATTGTTTCTGGGTTTCATAGAAGTATTTTAGGTTTGGTTCTAGTTAGTGTTTTGTTTTAATTATCAGTGACCTTAGGGACCCTGATTGGGCAGAAAGTCTTGTAAATCAGATTTTTAAAAGGTTAGATTCAAACAATCACAATCATACCTCCACTTACAGAATGGATCTTTTCCACCTGTTAACCAGAGGCGCTGTCTTACTATAGGGTAGCCCCAACAGCAGGGGTACCCCATTTCTAACCTGACTCAGAGACTAGAGATGTGAAGGCCTGGGAAAAAACCAAAAAAATTCAGAAAAAAAACTGTTTCTCCCCCATTTTTTTCCTGAAGCCTTTTTTGTTTTTTTCCGAAAAATTGGAAAAATTGAAAAAAGAGAAGGGAAGGAAAAAAATTGATTAGGGAATGTTTTATTTTAACATGATGAATAAAATATTTTAAGACAAGGTGTTCAAATATTTCCCAAATCATTTCTAAAAAATATGTATGGTATCAGATTAAACCAATTTCTGTGCACTGAGGACAAGCAGGTCCTAGGTTACAAACTGAACTCTCCAATGCAAGAACAAGATGCATTTCTTCCTTTAGGAGGTGCTATTGTCACAAGAAAAGAAAAAGGTTTCAGTTTTGTTTTTGCATGTGGGTGGGTATACTGGCACTCAGGCTTCACTAGGCCTCAAAGCATTGAAAAAGCTGATAATTACAGCCCAGAAAATGATTCTGATTAAATTTCATGCCCATTCATTGAAACTTAGTCCCACACTCCCTTCTATACACTTCCCCCCTCTTCAATTCTTTTTATGAGAATGGTTTTTTTATTTTTATTTAATACTGTGGAGAGGAAATATGAATAATTGTTACTTCTGGATTTTTAAAAATTGTTTTGTGGAAGTTTTTTTGCCTGTTCCACATAAACTAGTAAACAGTTCAGGAGATCGTTGCTCCATTTGTTACAATTACAACTAAATATTATTTAAAAAGTAAATTGTTTGTAATAATTGTTTGGATACACTATATTTTAATATGCTAGTTGTGATATTTCATGCTAGGTAAAATTGTTCTTTATGTTCCTAAAGTAACAGAATGACTTTCAATCTGGAAAAGAAAAAAGAAGTGCTAATGCAGCATTTTTTTCAATTTTTCCAAAAATTTCTGTTTTTTCCTGGAAAAAAATGGGTTTTTTTCCGAGCGTCAGAATTTCTGTAAATTTTACATCTCTACCAGAGACCCACAAAAGTCAAGCCAAAGGAAGACACTCCTGGCCTGAAACACAGAGCTAGCAAAAGCTCTGAAAAGGGGTCTCCATTTTCAGATTTTCATACAAGGCAGCCCTCCAAGGCAATCTTCAACATTCCTTCCTCCAGCAGTGACAATGAAGGCAGATCCCTCCAGGTGTAGGTATCTGCATTTCTACAGGCTATTCAGTTGCCACATGTTGAATAGCCCTTCTGTTTCCAGAACTTCACCTGGCCCTTTTTGTGATTCCTATAAATCCTTTGTATCAACATCTCTCCTTCCTGCCCCATCCCTCAGGATAACTAATCAAATATTTAAATTATTAACTATCCTTCCTGGTGTCTATCAGGGACCCATTTCACACCTTTTGTGTAAATCTGGGAACCATCAATGGCCATCAAGACCCATTAAACTCGCCATCCAGCACCTGGCTAGACCCATCAGGTCTATTGTGCAGCTAGACTCTGCCCCTCTGAAAGCTCCTTGGTCTCACCTAGGGCTTGATCCCTCCAGATGCCATGCCTTCTGAGGCTCACCATTGGTCCAGGTAATCTTGTCTTCACCTGGGGCAAGCCCCTCAAGATCTTCCATTGGTTAGCATTGTTTTCTAATGTCTATATCCATCCACGCACATGGTCTCAGGGTGTGCCACTGCCCTGATGCTAACTGGCAGTCCACTCCCAAACATGTGTTGCGTCACAATCCTTCTTCATGGCCTTCTGCACATCTGGACAGGTAGCTATGCACCCCCCCAATGCTTTGCCCTCTTTTGTCTCTGATCTCTTAAGATTGCCTCAGCCCTTTATTTCCAAACTCTTGAGTGTGTATGAGTGCTAATTATATTCTGTATGCTTGAGAATTATTAAGTAAAAGACCAATTATTGCATTCAACCTGGTCTCCTCATATATTCATGGGCTCTGGGACTTCTGACTCCACTACACACAGGTTATGATCTATATTTTATGCCTATTGCCATTTAATATTCATAATTCCCAAGCTTAATAATAAAATAAGGCAATTTGGCTAACACACCCCAGTACTTTGAACAAGCTTTGTCAATCCGTTGGCTGCCTCCTGTGGGGCCACCTTTGCCTCCTCATGAGGAGGAAGGAGGAGGGGCTGCGGTGCAGCCTTAACTCCAAAGGGGGAGCAGAGCCGGCATTTTTAAAGGCTGGTTCTGCTCTATCCCCTGCAGTTCTTGCCTCATGCTCAGCCCACCCACCCACCCTGTATGTAGTGTAAGCACAGGCTGGTTGCCCCATTTTGGGGGCTGCGTAGGAATTTTTTGGGCACTTCTCTGTTTGGCTGTTGAGAAGGGGTCTTTTTCACCTACCCTGCACTGTGGCCAGTGGCTTGAGGAATTGGCTTGGGATGGTGCCACGAGTTCTTGCCTCGTGCTCGGTCCATCCACCCACCCTGTATGTAGTGTAAGCACAGGCTGGTTGCCCCATTTTGGGGGGCTGGGTAGGAATTTTTTGGCCACTTCTCTGTTTGGCTGTTGAGAAGGGGTCTTTTTTGCCAGTGGCTTGAGGAATTGGCTTGGGATGGTGCCATGAGTTACTTCATCACTTTATCAAGGCAGAATTAGGTTTAGATAAAGTTCAGCAGCTCCGTAAGCACCAATCAATAACCCCATGGGGGGGTAGAGGGGTCTGTGGGATCAACCCTGTGGCTGTGCAGCCAGGGATGAGGCTTGCAGACTGCCTATGGGGATGGCCATGACAGAGACTCAGTGCTGCCCATGTGGTGGTATTTGAGGGCTCCTGAAGGCACATCCCAATCATTGGCTAGGCTGAGTTTGCAAGCGACTTACAGTTGGCTCCAACCTGGGGCCTTGGTGTCTTGCCTGTTATACGGTTAAGGATGGGGTCAGAGCGACACCAGGCCTTGACCATGCTGCTGTTTATGTTTGCCCTTGCCGTTACTTTCAATATGTTAAATAAAGTGGCCTTAGTTTCATCCAACCTTAATTGTCCGACTCTTTCTTCCGTCTGAGGGGGCAAAAGACATTGGAGCATATATGTATTGCTCCTTTTCTGGCCAAGGAGACCTTAGCTATGAGGAATTACCATTTTCTGCAGATACAATGACTCAAGTCCATTTCTCCATCCAGATGCAGAAGGCCTACATTTAACCATATGGAGATTGAGCAACACTCTGTTGAGAGAAGGGTCCCCAGTCTCAGGAAGTCATTGTTTGGTTTTCAGTCTACAATTGGTAGGAATATGTCAAGTGACGTGAAAATGGGATATCAGTCTAAAAAATCCAAACTACCCTGAATCACTGACAGCTTGTTGGGTTTTTGCAAGTATCACTCCTTCTGTCATTGAAGGGGTTAAGTTATAGTTTATATAATCTAATATTAGTTAGTTAGCATAGGGCCAATCTTCCCATCACAAAGGGGGATATATTATTTCTAATGAGGTGACCTGAAGATTTACTATTGGCTGCTCAATATATTGGGTAATGGTATATGTCATTTGTCATGTACACAAGGGTGGAGCTTTGGGGGGAAACATTCTTTTTCTTTGTTCTCTGCCTCAGAACACTTAGAACTCACACACTTGCATGTTAGCAAATATACAAGCAAGATGTATAGCTAGTTATTCAGGTTGTTATTTTTTTTCTCCATGTAACCCCTTCCCTGTTTCCTAGTAACCTTTTTATTATATGCTAACACACACATCTGTGTCACTTCATTTCTGCTGCACAACATTGCTCTGCTAAATAACCAACACAGCTGTTTCAGGTACTAACATGCTCCTTTGACATGGCTTCCATGCTTTCCTCTGTGGAGTGTTTCTATGCTATCAAGCTACCCATTCATGGAATATTTCCTGAATGGGGGAGATCTTGCTCTCTTATCTCCAGCAGTTCATCATTTCCATTCTTGACAACTGTGAGTTGCCTCAAAGTCTCTTACGCAAGAACCTTTTGAGTCTATGAGGGAAATTTCTCAAGATACTCTTGTGGAAGGTTTACTTCTCAATGGCACTAAATTTTACCAGGCTAGTATTACAGCTCGGAGCCCTGGCAATCATTTAAGGGCTTCTTGTTTTTCAAAATAAGATGGTGTTCCCACTTTACCATGTCTTGTGCCTAAGGTTCATTCTCTTTTACAGCATGCCTTCTTTTGGCCCCAAATATTCCCATATTTGGAAAAGGAATTGCCTTGCACTAAACCTTGGTAAGGTGTTCCTCTTCTCCTTCATAGCATGGGACACTCCAGGAAATCAGATTGCCCCCCCTGTACAGGATTTGAGCTCTCACCCCAGTCCAGGGATAAGAGGCACAACTCCAGATACTGTCGGCATGTATAGGATTTTACTTCTCCCTCACACCAGTCCAGGAATGAGAGATACCAAAATCCCATATGCTTCAGGAACACTTAAACAAGCTCTAGAGTATGTCTGCACACACTCCTGGCTTACCAGTAGTCACTGCCACCAAGATATCTTACATCAAGGCCCTCATCAAGGCTCAGGAGCAGAGATCTAAACTCCTGCCTGGTCTAGAGGACTTAGCAATTTTACCAGCTCTGTGCCAGAGCTGCAAACGACTATTTAATCTAGTGGTAGCCACATCCGCTGAGTTGGCTCAGGCGACAAGATTTAGGTTTAGAATTCAAGTTGCAACATAGGAAACAAACTCAGATAATATTGATTAGATATTATCTTTATTCAGGGCATAAGCATGCATATATCAGAAGACCTGCAGAGGTAGGAAAACAAATAATATCTATAGCATGTTCAGCTCTAACTATACAAAGAGGTATTCATAGTTACCAGCTTACAGAGGTCTCAAATGGTTCCTTGTTTTTTTTGTTTTTGTTTTTATCTGCTTGCCCGAATGGCAAAGTTTATTAGTTTTTTATAGAAATTATAGAAAACAAAAAAAAGAAGAGCAATAAATTTCAAAATATCTAACCATAGTCTCGTTCATAACCTCGTTAGGTATATAATTCCCTTTTTTCCTTAGTTAATCTGTATTCCACAACAAATATCATTATACACAAGTCTGTTCCCAATAAACACTTCATTTTCTTCTATATCCTATCTGCTATAACTATTGTTAATCAGTTATATAACTATAAAAATACAAGAGGGAAATGAAAAAAGAACAAAGGTATTACAGAGCAATTTAACAATTCAGATTAAGTCACATATTTCTTATATAATATCAATCTAGTCAAGATATTCTTTCATCTTTTTTGCATTATTAGCTTTCAAAAATCCCATTTGCTTGCAAAAATATAGTAATTTATATTTGCTCCTTAACATAAACTCCCAACTTTACAATGCCAAAATACTTTCACCTCACCCTATATATAAATCCATCTTTTCTCTCGCAGCATTTAAGTCATTTAAGTCATTGCATCTCTGCTAAATAATCAGCCCATTGCATTTATTTTTTCCCTGCAGTGTCTACTTTACAAATCAAACTTGCTCTATAATTTTTTATCAACCATCAATTAAATCATTACAGATATCTAGCACATATTATTTCAAATAAACACACCATTACTTATAACTATCACTGATCAGTTAAGACAATGAAGGTAAGCAATATTTGTACCTACCGATTATATTCTTAGTCAATCATTTAGATATATATATCTATCTAAATGATTGACTAAGAATATAATCGGTAGGTACAAATATTGCTTACCTTCATTGTCTTAACTGATCAGTGATAGTTATAAGTAATGGTGTGGTTTATTTGATATATATATATATAAGGAAAAACATAAGCATCAATTTGAGAGCAGGAAGAAAGTAGTACTATGTAAACAGATACTTCTTAGCAGTTTGAGAGTTTCACTTTAGATAAATCTTTTCATTAATCAGTTTAACCTTGCAGACCATCAAGATATATTGCTATAAATTAATCATACAATTTATTTTTCTTCTGTTTTCCTTGCACATGCCTCCCTAGAATTATTTGTCTCCTGTGCCTTTGATCTTTGTACTGCCCATCATTTTTGAACTTGGTTGTGTAATAGCACTTCAAACCCTGCTCAGTCTCTGAAAGTGCTTTGAAGCTGGTCCCCTCTTTGAAACTGCTTGTGTGAGAAATCAAACAGTCCACATCTTGTGAAGGTGTCTCGTTGTGGCTGACAGCTGAAAAATCTTGGTACTTCCAGCAGTCAAGATAGCCTTTGTTATTCCTCTCGTGTCAAAAGTCACATCTCCGAATGGGCCACATCAATCAGGGTATTTGGACAAGGATGTCGTCATCTGCAATGGAGGGTCTATTATTTCCAGCACACTAGTCTGCTCACTCTCAAAATCACTCATAATTTGTTCCAAAATTGGAGAGATAGCTTCACATATTTTACTTTGCATTCGTAGAATGATCTCTTCCCAGAAAGATTCAGACAGTTGCAGGTCCTCACCGATTTGTGCTGAGAGAGCCATTTCACACTTAAGCCAGGTTTCTTGTAAACAGCTGTCTCTGTGAAATTACGCCATTAAGAATGCTAGCTTCATTGCCATTTTAAATCCAGACCGTTTCTCTTCCATAAATCAAGTAAATCACCAGTCTTCAATATTTAAGATGCTTTCCAAATAGCAGATAGGAAATTTCAATATATTACTTTGCCCCTTGTAGTTATAATGACGTTGACACCCCGAAACTCTGCTCAGCCATCTAGCGTAGGAATGTGCGAGGGAGAGAAAATTCCTCAGCACCTCCTTTGGCTTCTCGGGAAGATTTATAGGAGCAATTAAGAGTTGTTTTCCAAGCTTAGAAGTTGTCAAGAAAAAGCACGTACTTACAAGTTCATCGCCTAGTTGTTATGACGAGGTTAAAAGGCTCTTTGTTTAGGGGTAATACAGCTTGTCAGTCGTGCTATCACGACTGGTCTTCAGTGCTTCCTGTTTCAGGACGATTCTGACTCCACACCCGTTGTTGCCACAAATGGGGGACTCAGATATAAAGCTCTCTGCAATCAGTTCGTACTCCTGACAAACTGATGGGGCCAAGGAAAACCAAATAGCCCCCTAAAAAAGCTCCAGAAGTTGGTGAGTCTCAGAGCCCCTAAGAAACTCAACCACCTTGCTGCATTGTAGCCCCGCCTCTCAAATGGTTCCTTGTGCAGTCCAAAGTCTCACCAAGGGATCTTGAGAAAGAACCACATGATTGCTGTGGGCAGTTAAGTCCAGCTTCGCTGCCCACTAGTAAAAATCCATGTTGCAGGTATACAATCCAAAGGGGAACTCTCTCTCGGAAAGGAGCTCTCTTTCCAAGAAAACTGTCCCCCTCTTCCCATAGGGTGATCACAATTCCCTCCCTTTCCCGTCATAATTGAATATGGCCATTATCCAATCACGAGGGGATGAAGGGGTGTGCCCAAATCTCTGGGTCTACGTGACAAAAGCCATGTCAGAGGAGCTTTGATGTGTTAATGTCTTGGGACAGCTGTGTCCCAAGCCTGAATGTCTGCTCTTCCCAGCTAATGTGTTAAAGTGTCTTGTATATGGATATCAGGCTTGTCATCTGGCATGCCATCTGCCTAGGTGACAAAAGTCACATGGACATGTTAGCAACTAGGCCATTTGGCCCTAACAGGAATAGTTCAGGAAAGTCTTTTCCTATACACCCCCCATGGGAGCCTTACATCCAGTTATCAAAAGGAATAAAGTCTCTATGGTGACACTTGAAAAATAGTTCTGAGAATGCTTAGCCTTGCCATATTGTTCACTCATTACAGTAGTCTTTGTTTGGAGCACAGGTACCTTGGCATCATTTGGCATCAGTGTTCTGTTTCAGACATCCTTGAGGCTGCACATGGGCATCAGTGTTCATGTTTGTTTAGCATTAAATGATGGTCACTGTTGTCTCACCCAATGTGGCTTTAGCAGTGAACTGTCTGAACCTTTCTGTATGGCAAGTTATATTCCCTCACTGGATGGATGTAATGTTTGGAAACATCTCAAGTATCCCAGAATGTCCTCCTACTTTCAATAGAAAATGAAACACTGGGCATACCTGTTAAAAAGGTCTCCCTGCCCAATCTGGGCTAAAGCCCCTTTTGCCAAGAGGCTGGCTAGCTGTAAATTACAAATGGTGTTGGAAGCACCTGTGCACCTCCAACATAAGTAGGTTACCACCTGTCCTATATTCCTCAAGTCTGGAGCCTTCTACACCGTCATTGATGGAAAGGGTCTCTTTATTACTTTTTGCAGCTAAAACTGTCATTGCCACACAATGGAAAATGACAATGGCACCCACTCTTTCACAATGGCATAAAAAGTTGTGGGATTTATATATTATGGCTAAACTCTTGGACGCGATTTAATAAGATTCCTACCCCCACCATGTTTGTTTCTATATGGTTTCCCATTTTAGAATATCTCTCTGGACAAAATGATATTCCTAAAGTGATTGACGAGTTATGGTAAAAATTGACTGGCTAACTCTTGCCAACCAAAAATGTTCTCTGTATATGTGATTACTCTATAAAATGCATAAGCAATGTACGTTTTAACTGTTTAATCTTGGGTTTCGGTTTCGGCACTGCGAATGGCGGCCGCCTCTCGGGACGCTCCCGGAGGCGGTTAGCCCACACGCAGTCAGGGGGGGTCTTCGCGTGTGCGAAAGACCCTAGTGAGCCTTAGGCAAAGGCTCCGAACCAGGGGCGCTTGGGGAGTAGCCTCTTTGCCAGCAGATAGTCGGGAAATTGAGGCTTTCTCCCCGCCCCAATCGGCCCCGCTGCGTTGTGCCCGCAATGGGACTTAGTGGCGCCACCGAATTCCAGGAGTGAAGACAGCGTTACGATTTAATATAAAAAGAAGAAGTGGCATTGAACCGTGAGTTGAAGATCGATTTTGAAGCGTGAATTCGAGCCCCCCGTAAGCGTCTAAGCGTATGGGAGGAGGGAGGAGTCCCCATCCCTTTTGAGAAGCAAAATTTACAAAGGGAGTGCGAGGGGGGGCAGAGCGGAAAACGGTGTTGGTGAAAGTACCGTTGGAGTTGTATAAAAGAATACGATCCTATTAGCTTCCTTGGGGATGCGGCACGAACTTTATAAAAGTAAATAATAAATCAAAATGTCGACTACGGGGAAAGTCCTGCAGAAACCGGAAGAGATGAGAGGAGGGACTTCTGGCCCGGGTAGCCCCCCCCAAGAGCTAGCTGTCAATCAACAGGATCTGCGCCCTCTACTGGAGCAAATACGGAAAATCAATGAAACTTTGCTTAAAGTGGAAAGTGTCTTGATTAGTCGACAGGGGAAATTGGAGGAAATAGAACAGAAATCGGATTTGATTCTAAGTTTTCAGGGCGTGAAAGAAGAAGAGAAAGAGGATCTCAGATTTACCTCGACAAATGTTTTGGCACCCCTAACTGGCAGTGAAGCGAAAGAATTAAAAGAAGAGGTGGACATGGCTCTCAAAGCCTATTCCGCTTTTATAAAAGAAGATACTCTGCCAGTAGAAGGGGATGTTGAATACAGCAGGCAATATACCAGAGATCCGATTCCATGTGCAGTAATTATGGCGCCCTGGGAATTTGAAGGCCGGAAACATAAGGAAAAAGAGAAAAGAAAGAAGATGGATTACACCTTTAAAAAGCAAAAATCTTTGAAGAGACACGCCAGTTTGGAGGAAGACGCAGCATTTAAAATTGGCAGAGAAGAAGACGGCAGCCCAGGGGAAGGAGGCGACGGATTGGAAGACATCAAAGTTGAAAAGGACTCAATCTACAACTGGAAGAGACCTAAGAAGAAGACATTTTAAGGACTGTTCGTGTACCATCAACAAGGAGCTGTTTGATTACTAACCCCAATGGACTTTACTAACTGTATTAACAGAGTGATTTTGGACTTCGTAAAGTTTAAAAGAAGATCTTCGAATCGCGATAGATGCCAAAAATGGTATTGATTACTAACTAAAATTAACCTTTATTAACAGAGAAAACTTCACTCCATCTTTCCCTTTCTCCAGCTGTCTACCCTTTCCCCTTTCTTATAAAAAGAATAAAATTCTCTCCTTTTTAGGAGAGTTTTACCAAAAAAAAACAAAAAACTGTTTAATCTTCATCTACTTTTAGTGTTGTTTAAACTGTTTGGCTGCAGAATGTGCTATCACCAAATGTCTTTTCTTGACTTTGCATATTTCTAACCAGTTAACAGTTCTGTATTATGTAATACTTGTCTTTGTTATGGAAAAACGCCATAAAAATTTTATTGTTAAAAAAAATGTCTGGAGTCAAAGGACAAACTCCTGGCCTTCCCAGAATTACCTAGGGAGTCTTCCCTGCAAGCTTGTCTCACAGTAGGAAATCCACCAAAGTTACTATTATGGTAGTGTCTACCAATTTAGGTACTAGATTTCTTATTGCAGCTGTAGAGACAAAGAACAAGAGTTTAGTATTTAACATATAATTGTATTAATATGCAAAAAGTTATTAAGGTGCAAAGATTACTTAAACTACTGTGAGGAAGAAAACAATAAAACTAGAGATTAAGAGGCTAACTAAACACTTTAAAACATTGGTTGCCAAAAGACAAGATGTTACCTATTCAGAGTTTTGGGTACAAAGCAACTCTTCTCCAGAGTCCCAAAGCCAGGCTGGTTAGCTTCAGCAACAGGGTCTCAAGATGTCCCAAACTGAGCAAGACAATGTCAGCATAACATGCAGACACCATCAAGCCCCCTGAATAGGCTTCAAGATAGATAATTTATTATCTGAATCCTAGACTGCTGCTAGGCCTTTACACCAATCAGGGTTCAGACAGTATCCTATAGTTACAAGTAGGCCAATCACTAACAGGATGACTTCATTGGTTCTCTGTCCATGTCAGAAGGGCAGTGGGGTGATGCAGCTCACTCCACCCACATCTCTCACAGGGATTTAATTGAATGGAATGTTAATTGGAGAGCCAAAGCTGGAGAAGAACATTGTCTCTTTGCAAGTGCAAGGCCATGGTGCCTCTCCCAGCTCAACTGTGTGAAACTGTGAAACACAGAAGACAAGTAATTTCAACAAACACAGGCTGAAGCCTGACTGAACCAACTTTTAAAAACAGAACTCTATTTTGAATGAGCCAAGGTTCTTGACAACACCATGAAGGTAAATGAGGGGGGAAAGGACATTTAGGACCCTAACTTTACTTGTGGAGGGATTATTCTGGGTATCTTGTTGCATGTTATGACCATTTCTTGAGCTTGTCTGCCTGCACTCTTATGATCTGCATTATTATCAAGTGTTGCTTGGTATTATATTTTTCAGTGTTGACTGATGTTATTTCTTAGTCCTTCCTATGATGTCATTGCTTCTGTTTAATCTGTTGGTTCACCAGACATCCAGGTAGGGTCTGGAGTTCTCCCATAATTACAACCAATCCCCAGGCTATAGAGATCAGTTGGAAAATGGCAGCTTTTAGAGGGCAGAGTCCATGGCATTGTATCCACACTGAGATTTCTCCCTGAACTCCACCCTCCCCAGGCATTGTCCCTGAATCTCCAGGAATGTCCTGACCTAGGACTGGTACAAGAACATATGAACCTTAGGGTAGGGTGTCCTGGCCCAAAGATACACATAAAATGGACGTTTTGGTTTGCTATGGAACTCTCCAAATTGAAAATGGGTGGGTACTTCATCTTCAAATGGAAACTGAAAGATCAGTCTACTTCCTGCCTCCAGAAAACAGGGACTGTAGGTAGAAGGGCTCATTTCTTTCCCTTCCCCTCCAAGCTGTCTGGGGATAGACACAATACTTCTGAGCTCTCCACTATAAAAGAAATAGGAGCTAATCTATTGGTTTTCTCCTACAGCTCAAATTCAAAAGCTTGGCCTAGGGAGAAGACAATCTATTTCTTTCCTCCACTCCATACCAAGACCAGTCTCCTTTACTCCACAGCCCAAGCTGACAGCTAATTTAGCTGCACCTCTCAGAAATTCTGGGATGCAACGAAGTTGCCAGAATGTGGGATCAGAAAAATCTAACTTCTTGCTGAAAGTCTTTACGCCCACCCCTCAATTTTGCTGGGTACAGATTGAAACATACACAGCAAGAGAGCAAAAAACAACTCTCAGCTATCAGTTCATTGGTTGCTGATCACCACTGGCAAATCAGAAGTTGGCCAGACTTTCAGGTGATTGAACAACCCAATTTACAGCATTGTTCTTCTCGTCCATCTTATCCTCACAACAACAGCCTGGTGAGTGCTGTGAATGACTGGCCCAAAATCACCCAGTGAGCCCCCAAGGAAGAATGAGGATTTGAATGTTGGTCTCCCAGATCCTAGTCTGACACCCGAGCATCCATGTTGCATACTGCATTCTGTAGATGTTCCCCTGGCACATGCTGAACTATGATGAATTGTTGTGGTTGATATTTGACAGTTTTGAGATGGGGGAAACCTGTGATTTCAAATAGTGAAATAATATTTCTAGAAAACTGTTTGTTACTGTGTGTTCCATATGGTATTCAATAATTAAATGTGTAAATGTTTTTTATGTTCTGTAAAGCTGTGATAAAATTAAGATGCAAATAACTTTGTTATTTGATATAGATGATATTAAAACCTTGTTTTCAATTGTTCATGCAATATGGTGATCCTCCTACCCTCTCGTTGTAATTATTCATGGATAGTTCAGAATATCCCACCCTGAACTTCTGGTCTCTTAAAATAAATATCCCACTCAATTTATATCTACATTTTAATGTCCTACAGAACTGCAGCAATTATCTGCACAAATAATGGGATAACACTGAGCTGGTAGTAGTTTAATACCTACTAATATAGCTAATATGTTCTGCATATTTATTAGCACTCTGCAGAGCAAGTAAATGGTACATTATCATTCTTTTCCCAATAAACACTGGAAATGCTGAGACTCTGGACTAAATTTATCACTAGCATAAGCAATACCAGTGACTTTCATTATCTTATGTTCTAATAGCAAAGTCCGGATATCTTTGGATAGTTAAATCCAGTAACTGGAGCTGTGAACGAGCAAGACAGCTCCTTCTGCAAACCTGAAAAAGGCCCTAGGTTTGCAGAAAAATGTGAAATCTAAAAAAAGAAAAGAAATACACTGGGCAGCTTTAAAAAATCCAAAAATGATAAAAGGAGTACCTGTAGCTTTAAGCAACAGATTCCCACAGTGGCTGCTGCTAGATGATCACAGCATTCATGCTTGGCTCTGTCAGTAAAAGGCAGGAGGTGAGGGGAGGGCCCTTCCCAGCCCTATTTTGGCCTTTGAGGGAGAACTCATTGGGGCCAGGCCTGATAGCATTGCCAGCTCCAGGTAGGGAAATTCCTGGAGATTTTGTGAAGTATGAGGAGTGCTGGGTTTGGGGGAGGGGAGACACCTTGGTATGGTATAATGTCATAGAGACCACCTCCTGAAGCAGCCATTTTCACCAGGAGAACAGATGTCTGTAGTTCAGTTGTAATTCTGGGTGATTTCCAGGTCCCACCTGGAGGTTGGATACCCTGAGCCTGGCTACCCTGAGTCTGGCAGCAAGCACTGGGTGACTCAATGCCACTTGTCTTTTATGACTCAAGTAGGAATGGCTGCTTACTACTATTCACCAAAGAGCAAATAGGCAAGGAGAAGGTTGCCAATAATAGAATCAACCAAACATACAAAAGCAACCTTGAAGAATGTAAACAAAATCTGTTCTTTAACAGCCAAAGATAAGTCCCTCAAAGCATGAAGACATCAAGGTTAGTACTAGATGACAGGCCTGTTTTGAATCGATATCTTTATCAAGCTGTTAGTCTTCATAAGGCTTGTGGGACTTCTACTAACAATAAGAATGAAAATATAAGGTGCATCATTACTAAAACAGCTGCAGTAGACAAGGTTTCAAAACAAAATAAGAAAACAGAGAGCTTACCTAGTTTCCAAGAATTCAAAAGCACATGGCAGCAAGCATCCCTCATAACAAGCTTGAGATAGCTGCAAGTATGTGTAAGTAAACCACCAATTTAAAGAGACACATAGGCCAATCAATTAAAGTTAATGAGGGTTTATGCACATACTGCAGCAGTTCAATGCATTAAAGAAACATACCTAAATAAACTATGTTGTATGCATCAGCATATCACAACATTATATGATCCTTTATGTAATTTCCTATACATATAGCAGACATCAAGTACACTTGAGTACCACCATAATATTTTACTTTACAGAAAGCAAGAAAGATCCCATTCTGAGTTCAGACCACCAGGGGCTAATGTGCCCAATCTAAAGATTTAGGACATCTCTTGTTGTAACAGACAATTGTGAATGTCCCTAGAACTCTCCTGTTGGCAATGATATTTAAATAAAACAAAATATCTTAGATCATCTGAAGATCATCTGGATTATGGCCTTTCCCCCTAAAGTGCATAACAAGGAACACATCAAGTACCCCAGCACAAATCCTGGAACAGTGTTCCAACACCCTAGTTTTGATTGCTCTCATTGTACTTCCTACATAATATTTCTGGCAGGGGCAAGATATAACATACACTAACTGCCTGGAGGCACATGTTGTGAGGACCCTTAATTTTACAGATGAATTCTGAGAGTTGGGAGATCTGTTGTGGTTCCAAGACATTTCCAGCCCCCACCAGTCCCTAGAAGAAGAGAAGGAAGCAAGAAAAAGGGAGAGACTATAGGGGAAAGAGGAAATTGTGAGTGAGGGGGAAGTGAGATGCCTCCTGCAAGTCCTTGCAGCCTCCCACTTGTCTAATATGCCTGGACCACATGCAGATACAAGAATGAGCACAACAAAGCCAGTCACATGTAAAATTTGAGGTTGAGCACATGAAGCTGTCTTATAGTGAATCAGACCATTTGTCCATCATAGTCAGTATTGTCTACTCAGACTGCTGTGGCTGTCCAGAGTCTTAGGGTAAGGACTTCGGCATCACTTACTGCCTTTTCAGTGCAAATGCTTGGAACTGTACCTGGGACATTTTGCATCCCTAGCAGATGTTCTACCACAGCCCCTACATGAGATTCTGCAAAAGGGGGAGGAAACCCAGCTTTGCAGAAGAACATTTACAAACCCTAGTTATGAGATAGTCCGTGCCCCCCCCCCAATTGATAGTGATATTCTCCCAAAAGAAATAACTGGAAAGATAGCAACCCTAAATGTATGCAAAATGGCTCAAGTGGTTAAAATGCTGAACTGCAGACCGGAAGGTCGGTAGTTCAGCAGTTCAAGACCCAAGTGCGCATGATGGAGTGAGCTCCCATCTCTGGTCCCAGCTCCTGCCAACCTAGCAGTTCAAAAGCAAGAAATTGCAAGTAGATAAATAGTTACCACTTCAGTGGGAAGGTAACACCAGGGAGCCAATGCTGATGGAAAGGCAAATCAGAATGGGGGATGGGTGAAGGTTTGCCAGCAGTGTGCAAGAAGGAGAGCCCCTATGAGCCCTTCCAGGTCCCCCTAATTCTAGTCTATAGTTGTTTTCAAACATGCATTCTCACTGATGCTTAAATATCATACCCTGCACCTAGTTTGTAAATTCTGTTGGATACCTGATGGATATTTTGGCATGTAAGTTACAGAATTTCACACTCCTCTTCCTGCTTGAGAAAAGGGCAGCCCAATGAAATACCAAGTGCATATAATGAGATAGTGAGAAACATCTACACCTATAGGAGAATTTTGTCTTATGTAATATTATTTTTGATAATGTTCAAGGTCAGAAGAGATATAGTGACTAATTTAAGCAACAATGGCATCTTTAGGCCATTTCCACAGGGAATAGTTGACCATGGTTCAATGCTGTTGGGAATTGGATCTTTTTTTCCTGCTTTCCCAATACTCGTGATGCATTTGTGTACCTCCCAAGGTTTCCCTGGCTTTTCTCTAAAGTTTCCCAAAGCTGTCTTGCTGCAAAGAAATATTGTAGCAAAGTCTGAATGTCTTTCAAGTGGGTGGAGAGGTTTGGATTTTCCCAGTCCTGTCCACATGGCAACCATTTTTCCCACACCAGTTCCTGTGGTAGCAATGTCATCATCCTGGTACCAGCAACTGAATATCATTTTAAAACTATACCAATCTATAACTCTGGTTCTCTGACTTCCCAGGTTTTTTTAAAGTCTCTAGTTCTTTCCATTGTGGCAATGCATATATGGCTAGAGAGCTACTTAAAAAAAAAATGGCAAACCTAAGACCTCATGAGAGGGCAGGGCAAGTTGGGCCCAGCAACTATGAGACTCAGGGCCAGCCAGTGGGGCCCAATTTGAAACTCTGGGGCCCAACTGGAAAAGTTTTTGTGGGGCCCCAGTTCACAGCCAAAGTATGCAGAATCTTAGAGATATAAATAAAATCCACCTAGATTGCCCTGGTGCGGGGACCCCCTTAGGAGCGGCCCGCAGGGCCCAATTTGGCCAAATTGCTCCAATTTCCTTAAGGCCAGCCCTAATGAGACTGTGCAGGGGTTGGACTGACAAGCCCTGCCCCTTCTAGGCTCCTAGTGCCACTATTCAGAGTACAGACTCCAGGACTCCAGAACCAACAGCCCAGAGTCAATAACCAGCTGTACAGCCTTCCCCAGCTCAACGGTCAGTAGTGATATGTGCTGTACTTTAATCAGTGGGAGAGTGTGAGTGGGGGACCAGCTGGAGCAGATAGACCAGGCAAGCAAGCTCTCCCAATTTCCTTCCATTCCTTCCTTCCTCCTTGGCTTGAACAGAGCCAGCACATGTGACTGGCACTGGCCTCACCCCTCCCAGGCAGGGGAGTCTATCTTTCACACTTCACAGAGCCCTGTCGGTGCCTGCAGCCTGTACTCGCAACCCCTTTCTCAGAACCTCTTGGATATGAAAAGAAATATTGATGGTGTCAATTGTCATGCCAATAAATCCAAACAATACTGCTTCATACATTAATAGTAGATTAATTGTTCTAAAGCCATTGCAGAATCTAATCAAAGTTTTACATATTTATTTTATATAACATTTTTTGGCAGTTGGCTCTTTTAAATGGCTAATATTGATTGTTGGATAGGAGTCTGGTGTTTGCTGCTGCTGAAATTATTAGATAAGAAATTATAGTTAATTATTAACCTATGTTTTTGCATCATTTTCAAGCCGCCTAATTGCATGTCTCTTGGAGAAAATTATTTTGAATCCTTTTGGCAATTTTGAAAGTTTATAAACTTTTGAGAATGTTTAGATTGGAAAATGATGTTGTGCTATAGGGTTGGCTTGTTGGATGTGACAGAATAGATTCCATCTTGTGTTTGCTTTCGCTTAGGTTGTTTAGTTTAATTAAAATGGCCACCCACCCTGGGAAGTAGGGCAGAACTCCAGGGTAGGCCTACAAATCCCAGATGCCTCTATAGCCAAAAAAGTGCGGGAAAGCCAGGGGGTCAGAAGATATAAATGCTCCAGCCAGCCTGGGAGGGAGGAGTCATCCTGCAACCCTCAGAGAGGTCAGGAGGCTCTTGCTGCAGATTGCCCACAGGCAGAGAGAGGCC
The DNA here is from genome assembly GCA_029375565.1 of Gekko gecko. NCBI lineage: Eukaryota > Metazoa > Chordata > Lepidosauria > Squamata > Gekkonidae > Gekko > Gekko gecko. Next base: position 68,149,048 of record JAPDNY010000004.1, on the reverse strand, counting down.
TTGGGGATCCGGGAAGGCAGCAGTGGGAAGGGATCCTTGGAGGGATCCAGAACTACCTGTAGAAGGCAGGAGGCCAGACTGCAGGTTGGTAACTGAACCTCATCCCAAGGGAAAATAAGTATAGGGATCAGTTCAGGGAGAGAGGAACTGTGTTTTGTTTTGTCTTATTTTATTTGTGCCCGGTGGTGTTTTCCTTTCTGTGTTTGATTTAAAGTGCCTTTTTGTGTTTAAAATCCTATTACTTGTAAATAGTCAATAAAATCCTTGTTCTTTGTTTAAAACCCCAGTCTTGTGCTCTGACCATGGAGTCTCCCCTGCTCTGTCCACTACCAGTGTCTTAAAAAGGGTCCTGGGATGGAAAAAGCCCAAAATGTGCAGGTGCCAACCCTCCAGGATAAACCCAAAGTTAGGGGTTTCCATCTCCAAACCCCAGGAGTCAGCCAGAGGGGTCTCACTGCCCCTCAAGAAAAGCATAGGGAAATCAGTGAGTGGTGGCAGCTACTGAAGAGTGACAGAAGCCCACCAAGGAGGTCGGAAGGCAAAGCAGGGCTCATGAGCCACAAATTGGCTACTTAGTGCCCCTGGGCTGAGGTTGGGTGCCTGTTTTGTCACAGTGGAAAACTGAATTCTGTAACCCTTCAGCAGCAACCATCTATACCTTGTGCCAGTAGCCACTGATGGACCTCTGATCCATGTGTTTTATCCAGTTGAAGATTAATTTTACTTTTTATTTTTAGCTTCTAATCTGAGCATGAGTAAAAGGTTTGAAAGTGGTGCTATCAAGCGCAAGAGACAGAGACTTGAAAATGCTATGGTAATGAAGTTAAGACCAATCACTGCTTTCGTGCATCAACCACCCATTGAAGCAACAAGAGCCAGCAGTGGAGCTATCCAGCCTGAGCCAACTACCAACATGCAACCAGACAAAAACTTCCCTGAAAGAGAAACAGTGAAGCAGGATGTGGAACAGCAAGCTGATTATGAGGAAGCAGCCATGATGCTGGTTCAAACTGAAAATATAGAACTAATTCAAGAGTCACTTACTGGACAGGGAGAGGCTAAAGAGCCACAAGAAAATAATGTAAATAGTCAGATTTTGCAATTCACACCTGGCAAGATAGGCCAAGTCCAAGGTGTTCCAGATGCAGATAAAGATAATGCCAAACATAGATCTACCGTAACAGATGTTGGTTTGTGGTCAGAATTATCATATGAGAAAGTATCCTATTGGGTAGAGAAGAGTCCTTCTCAAATTCTGGATCATTGTGGACCATTTTCAAATTCCAAACGAGTGTACAAAAAGCAGTCCAGGTTTTGCACAAAAGATCTTTTTTATTCAACAAAAGCAAATGGGGAAACATATAGCCGAGAGTGGCTTGTATATTCTCCCTCAAAAGGCCAGATTTATTGCTTTGTTTGTAAACTCTTTCCAAACCTTGCATCTTCTTCCACAGCTTTAGCTACTGGAGGGTTTGATGACTGGCAAAACCCCCATCTTATCCAAACACATGAAAACTCAGAGAAGCATAGGAATGCCATATTGGCCTACCTAACAAGGAAGTAAGGGCAAACATTAACTTCCAAGCTAGAGGGGAAAAAAAGCAGAACAGCGGTACTGATGGCATGTCATGGAGAGAATTATTGCTATAATATGCACTCTTGTAGAACAAGGCTTACCATTCAGAGGAGACAATGAACACTTTGGATCTCCAAATAATGGCAATTATTTTGGTCTTTTAGAACTAGTGTCAAAATTTGATCCATTTTTACTTGCTCATATCAATCGGTATGGACATTCTGGATCAAGCAATCCCTTTTATTTGTCAAAAACTATATGTGAGGAAATGATTCAACTTATGGCAAAAAAAGTTAAGGATGCAATTCTGGCTGGATATTTCAGGTTTTCAGTAGATTCCACTCTGACATTTCACATACTGATCAGTTGACTTTAATTATCAGATGTGTATCACCTGAAGATGGTTTGCCAACTGAGAGATTTTTAACTTTCCTTGAGCTAAAGGACCACTCAGGAGAAAGCATGGCTGATTTTAGTGTTCAATTATTTCACTACTGAGCTTGAAATTGACTTTAGAAAATGCAGCGGGCAATCTTATGACAACGCTGTCAACATGACTGCTAAGTACAATGGTATGCAGCACAAAATCATCGGAAGAAAACAATTTGCAAGATATATTCCATGCACAGGTCACTCTTTAAATCTGGTGGGCCATTCAGCTGTGGATTGCTGCCTTGATGCAGTGAACTGTTTTGGCATTATCAATGAAATTTATACCTTCTTTTCATCTTCCACAAAGAGATGGGCAGTTATAAAATCATTTTTGCCACCTCAGTCTAAAGTGCCTAAATATTTGTCAGACACTAGGTGGGATGCACATGCAAAAGCCACAGAAGCTGTTTTGGAAAGTTACAGTGCTATCACTGATGCTCTCAGTCATTTGTACTCTGATGTTAATGGGAAGGGGGAGACCAGGCTTCAAGCTATCAATCTTCTGCAGAAAATGGAAGAACTGGGATTTGTGTTTATGCTGCATTTTTGGACCCACATGCTAGGTCATTTTCACAAGGTCAGCAAAGCCCTTCAGAAATCAGACCTATTATTGAGTTCTTGTGCAAGTTTGTACAGTTCACCTGGATTTTTTTAAGGAAAATTAGAGAAGATTTTGATGAGCTTGAGAAACAAGCAAAAGCCACCTTGCCAAATGTTAACTAAAAAACAAGGAGACAAAGAGTAAGGGAATGGCAAAGAAATAACAGAAGTGCACCTGATGCCTTAGATGCACTTTCTTCAAGAGATAAGTTTAGGATAAAATCCTTTATTCCTATATTAGATGCCCTTAAAGCCAATTTAAAAAGAAGTACTGTGTACAGTGATGTTGCACAATTGTTTTCCATTCCTGCTAATCTGACAGCATCTAAGCAAGAAATTCAGTAAGGTGTTTAACTGTTGATATTGACCTGAAACTTATTGATGAACTTTTGTATTTTCACCTGTATGTGAGACAAAGTCATAGGTTTACAGAAGAGCACTCTCTGTCTCATACAGACCTTTATCAAATTATATACAAGGAAAAAAAATAGATGGCCTTTCTTAATGTGGAAACAATCTTGTGGCTATTTCTTAGCTTTGTGGTCACTAACTGCCCGGGACAGAGGAGTTTTTCAAGACTCAAAAGAATTAAAAATGAATTAAGGGCCACGATGTCTCAAGAGAGGTTGTCCACACTGAGCATTCTGTACATTGAAAGTGACAAACTTAGACAAACAAATTTTGATGAAGTTTTGGATGATTTTGCTATGAGGAAGGCTAGAAAAAAACATTTTTAGTCTTACTGTATATGATGGTTGCAGTTTACTTCTTAATATGTATTTACTTCTTAATATGTAACCTGACTGTTTAATGATAACATAAAGTAGATTCTAAAAGTGCCACACTGTCAGATAATCATGATCATATTATTTACACTTCCCAGGCAATATAATTTGTAAACTCAAGGTGTTTTTTTTTTTAGAATAACATTATAACGTCATTTTCCTAAAAATGAATGCTTATTCCACAAAAGGTTTACAAAGTTCAGTTATTGCAAAAGTTTTTCAGTGTTAATTTTAACATTTATGCATTTTTTTTCAGTCACTATGGTATTTAACAACAACGTCTTACGTCCTTTAGAGGAGAAATTGTGAACTGCAGAATTTTAAATACCCGTCATCATCCTTGACTTCACTCAGTTTTGTTTATAACACTCTTCCATTTTCTTCTAGTCGTGAGGATGGGGGATTGGGAGGGGCCTCACAAGTGGAGTAGCCTAGGGCCTCTCTTCATCTAAATCCAGCCCTGATTATAAGCCTCTTTGTGTCCCCATTGGTTAAAAAAGAGAAGTTTAAATGAAGTAAGTAAAGACAATAAATAAATAAATACATCATTATAATGATATTCTCTGAAGAAGAAAAACTCTAGCAGAACAGTTAGTGGGTGGGTAAGTGGTTGAGCGCAGTCATTGCCAGAAGACTGCACCAGGGAAATTATGGGAACACTTGCTATGGGGAAACCCTGTTGCTGCTGCCCTATATCAACAGCCGCAGGAGCAATGGAAAACTACACAAGCATGTCCCTTTGTGCAAAACCACTTACATTGGAATCTTATAGCATTTCAGTACTGTGGGAGCAGCTGGCACTCTGGCTTTTACTATGTCTCCAGTTAACACAAAAATTCTAGCACTACACTGGAGAAGCCCACAATGCAGCTTCACTTTATCCCAGCATTAACCCAGTTACCCAAATGGTAATTCAGATATCTGGAAGTGGTTCAACTTGCACTTTTCCAATGTAGTCTGGTGCTTTTTATATTACCATGGTATTGTGGGAAGGACCAATGCTGCTGTGATGTTCCTTCTGACACTAGAATATGTGAATTCCAGGCCCCTGCTGGAGGTCTTAATGACTTTAAGTGAGTTCTTTATTTTAAGACTTTAAAAGAAAAATTTGGTGCACTCCTAAACTGAGTTACATCCTTCTAAACGCATTGACTTCTACTGAATCAGAAGGGATATAACTTTTTTAGGATTGCATTGTCAGTCACATTTCAGCTATGTGTTTTTTCGATTTTAAAACTATCTGACACATATATGAGATACAGGTCTCTACAGATGTCAGAGACAAACTATATGTTCTCTTGACGCTTCTAATGGGATTAATAATAAGTAAAAGTGGAGATCTTCTTGCATGACCATATTTTAAAGGAACAAAAAGAAATTAGAACCAAAGATGTAGGCTTTAGTTGCATGTAAAAATGCATTTCAGAAAATCATCTGTTTTGAGATAGTTTCATTGAAACATTTGGTGTAGTGGTTAAGTGTGCGGACTCTAATCTGGGAGAAATGGGTTTGATTCCCCACTCCTCCACTTGCACCTGCTAGATGACTTTGGGCAAGCCATAGTTCTGGCACAGCAGTTCTTGAAAAAGAGCAGTTTCTGTCAGAGCCCTCTCAGTCCCACCTACCTCACAGGGTGTCTGTTGTGGGAAAGGGAAGGGACAGGAGTTTGTAAACTGCTCTGAGACTCCCTTGGGTAGTGAAGGTCAGGGTATAAATCCAATCTCCTCCTCCTCCTTCTTCTTATTGTCTGCTCTATTAAAAAATCTCACCAATTTTAATATCTGGGGGGAAACATTTGCATGAGTATTATTCACATCATAAATTACAGTCCTCTGTTTGTATTTGGATGCATCAGTCTACTAGAAAAGTATTATTAGGATTTCACAGCAGCCATGCATTTATCCAAGCGAGTGGATTATGACTGTAATTTCTTGCACATATGTTAAACTAGGAGGCTTCGATGGGTGTCCAAGTTAGCTTTCAGAAACTCTATACAATTAATGTGCAGCTCTGCTCTACATGTGATCATCCCTCTGCCAAAACAATATGTTGCCTATAATTGTATGCTATGCAGCTTTAGAAAATGAGGATGGCACAGAATTCTTTGCAAAACTTACTTTAAATGAGCTTTTAAAAATACTCTTCAAAATTGGCTAACAATCTGTATAAGACTTGCTGTACCAGCACACAAGTATCCAGGACGTGTGCCAACATTCTGTATGAATTCAACTTTACAAAAATTACTGGCTTGTTTGGTTGCAGCGGTGTTACACTGCCTCAAAGACCCCTGAGGTGACAAGCTGGGAGAGTACCCTGATTAGTCTGTATCGGGGTACACTTCAAGGTTCAGTTCTGGGATATCGGAAGAAGGAATAGATGGAAGTATGTCTCAGGAAGCATAAGGCTAGATTTTCCTCAACAATAACATATCAAGCTTTAGTGGAGACCACTTTTTGAAAAAAAAATTCAGTCCTGACATCTTGTGCAGATACAGCACTGGTGCTGCAATCTCCCATAGTCATTCACCAACCATTTCATAGCCCCTTCATAAATCCGCATTTATGCCAGTTCACTGCTGGAAGAAATCATCAGGGGAAAAGCCAAAAGCAGTTGGTCTAGTGGTTCCATGGTGGTTCTGGAAGCACACCAATTGTGCCATTATGCTAAACTGCATGAAAGATCAAACACAATAGTAAATTAATTTCAGAGGGTAGCCATGTTGGTCTGCATTCAAACAGCTAGCTTTGAGTCCAGTAGCACCTTAGAGCCGAGCAAGATTTTTGAGGTAATGAGCCTTTGAGAGTCAAAGCTCCCTTCATCATACCACAAATGGAGCTTTGACTCTTGAAAGCTCACGTGACAAAAACCTTGTTGGTCTCTAAGGTGCTACCGGACTTGGATCTAGCAATAGTAGTGTCAGAGTTTGCTTCGATACATCACAAAACAAACTCTCCAAAATTTCCTCAAGAATTTACTTAAGTGAAGTTTAATCTGTAAGGGCTTTCAAAAGTTCTGACATCCTTACCACGGGTTGAACACTTATTTTTTCTGAAGTAATGACAAGAAGGCTGATGATGCAAGCCAGCTTCCAACAATGGTATGAAAAACATTAGTGTAGCATATTTATTTATTTATTATTTCAATTTATACCCCACCCTCCCCGCAAGCAGGCTCAGGGCAAATATTTTTTTAATTTTTTTAAAAAAAAATCATGCCGCCATTCCACCCAATCAAGGTCCACAAGGTGACGAACATAAAAAACATTAAAATATTTAAGCAATTTAGAATGCTGTTAAAATTATAATTAAAAACATATAAACAAACAACACTAGAAGGAGGTCCAGTAACCAATATTAGGGGTATGTCAGGTGGAATAAATAAGTCTTCACCTGCTGGCAGAAGACAATTACAGAGGGAGACAGACAAATCTTCCTGGGGAGGGAGTTCTAAAGTTTAGCTGCCACAACAAAGAAGGCCCTTCTAGTTTATATTTATAATAAGTAGTTATTGTTTAAAATCACACCCAAGATCAACACTCTGTAATATACCTCACTGGATGACCATGGACCAATTACTATCTGTTTAGTGTAGGTGCACCACAGAACTGTTTTGTTAAAATAAATTGTGGGTAGACCATATTTGCTGCCAGAATTTCTTGGAAGATGGATGGGATAAAGTAATCAATAAGTAAAATTCTCTCCTTAAACAGTTTTACTGGTGCAGGTCTTGCTAGAGTGAACAGGAACTGTGTTTCAGCCTGTTTCCAGAAATGGAATGTGGGATATAGGAAACAGTAGTCCCAAACCTTTTCTTAAGAATCAGTACAATACAAGGAAATGTTTCCTTAATGTGTAGTTTATTTTCAAGGTCTTTGGATTTATTTTCATAACCATTTCATCCAGTATTTTGCACTACAGATTTAAAATGCAATTTCCAGGAGTTTTTTTCCCTTGTGGATTCAATATTTTAATCCATGTATAATTCTAGTGGATGAAACAATAGACTGAGCAAAGAAGAGTTTTTCATTGAGCAGTATCCATTGCAAAAGAATACCCCAAAGAGACAGCCAGAGAGTAATTCCCCACTGAGTGAGAGCAAGCGAATGTATAGAATAAGAATTCTGTACAAGTAGATCTCTATGTGTCCTTTTATAGCCTTCAGTTGTATAGTAATTCACATTGTAAGATAACAGACCAAATAACTAGGAAGAATAATAGCTGCTTTCTCTTAATAACATTTTGTTCTATTGCCTTATTGTATTTAATCTCCTTTATGTTTTTAGGAGGACTGTTTTTAAAATGTGTTGTTCAGGAAATAACTTCCTCCCAGTATCTTATGCAAATCCATCCACAAACCTTGTGTTAGGGCCCTTTCTTATGACTAGCTTAGCTGAGGAAAAATGTTAACCACTTCCAGATACTTTAGCCCAAGGCCATGCAGTCATATGTGCATAGGGTTGCCAGCCTCCAGGTGGCAATATTCAAATATTGATCTTGACAGGCTGCAAAACTGGATTAAAACAAATAATGAATTTCAATGTGGATAAATGTGAAGTTCTGCATTTAGGTAGGAAAAATCAAATGCATAATTACTGGATGGGGGAGACTGGTTTTGGAAGTAGTATGTGTGAAAGGGATCTAGGAGTCTTAGTAGACCATACACTGAACATGAGTCAGAAGTGTGATGTGGTAGCTAAAAAGGCAAATGCGATTTTGGGCTCTATTAACAGAAGTACAGTGTCCAGATCATGCAAGGTGATGGTATCGCTTTACTCTGCTCTGGTTAGACCTCATCTAGAGTATTAAAAGACACCTGCTCATTGGAAGGAAAGCTATGGCAAACCTAGACAGCATAGTAAACAGTAGAGACATTACACTGCCAACTAAAGTCCGCATAGTGATGGTATTCCCAGTAGTAATGTATGGCTGCAAGAGTTGGACCATTAGGAAGGCCGAACGCCAAAGAATAGATGCTTTTGAATTATGATACTGGAGAAGACTATTGAGAGTCCCTTAGTCTGCAAGGACTGCAAGGAGATCAAATCAGTCAAATGAGAAGGGAACACTCACTGGAGAAGACCTTGATGCTGGGAAAGATTGAAGGTAACAAAAGAAGAGGACAGCAAAGGATGAGATGGTTAGAAAGTGTTACCAATGCAATGAACATGACCTTCAATGGGGCTCCTTTGGTGCCAGCACCAGAGGATAGGAGTTTGGTAGTGCTCCTAGATGCTTCCTTAACAATGGAGGCCCAGGTAGCAGCCCCTGCCAAATCGGCCTTCTGTCATCTTCGGCTGATCAGGCAGTTGGTTCCCTTCCCTGAATGCAACAACTTGGCAACAGTGATCCACGCGATGGTCACCTCAAGACTGGACTACCGTAATGCTCTCTACATGGGGCTGTCCTTGTCTCAAATCTGGAAGCTGCAGCTGGTGCAAAATGCTGTGCCCAGGCTCTTGATGGGACTCCCTACTCGGGAACACATCCAGCCTCTGCTAAAGGCACTGCACTGGCTGCTGATAGCATACCAGATTCATTTCAAGGTGCAGGTTCTTACTTTTAAAGCCCTTTATGGTCAGGGGCCTACATGACTAATGGACCACCTTTCCCCACATGTTCCCCAGAGAGCACTGTGATCAGGGGCCCAGAACTGACTGGCCCTCCCAAGTCTCAAGGAGGTCAGGCTGGTAATAACCAGGGCCAGGGCTTTCTCAGTGGCAGCTCCACTCTGGTGGAATGAGCTCCCAGAGGAGATCAAGGCCTGCAGGACCTTTTGCAGTTCCCCGGGGCCTGTAAAACAGAGCTCTTCCACCAGGCTATTGGAGCTGCTGCCATCATTAACAACTGATAGCTGAAGGTTAGAGAGCCCTGTTCCCCTGGAACTTTTAACAATAGCCTGAGCTAGCCACCGGAAGGACAGTCAAAAGAAGATCGAGAAGCTGACTGTGAGAAGGGGAGAACTGAGTAACTGCAGCCATCATGGAATCAATGACACTAGCACTTTACTATGTTGTACAGTCCAACTGGTTTTAGAACTGTTTTAAGTTAAATTTATACTTATGTTTTATTGTAAATTATGTGCCGATTTTATGTAAGCCACCCTGAGCCAGTCTTGGCTGGGAGGGCGGGGTAGAATCATTATCATTATCATTATCATTATCATTATCATTATCATTATCATTATCATTATCATTATCATTATCATTATCATTATCAATATTATTATTTAGGAAGAACTTCCTGACAGTTAGAGCAGTCAGGACAGTGGAAGACAGGAGGGCCTGGCGTAATCTGGTCCATGGGGTCGCGAAGAGTCGGACTCGACTGTGCGACTGAACAACAACAACAGAGCAGTTCCTTTGTGGAACAGGCTTCCTTAGGAGGTGGTGGGCTCTCCTTGGGAGGTTTTCAAACCGAAGCTAGATGGCCATCTGGCAGCCTTGCTGATTCTATGAACTTAGGCACATCACAAGAAAGGAGGGCAGGAAGGGTTGCATCAGTGCTTAGTTCTTGTGGCCCTTTCTTACACACCCAGGGAAATGCTGATCACCACTTTGGGGTCAGGAAGCAATTTTTCTCCAGGCTGGAGATCCTGGAGATTTTTTGTCATCTTCTGGGTGTGGAACAGCGGTCACTAGAGGTGTGGAAGGGGAGGTTTGTGAATTTCCTACATTTTGCAGGGGATTGGACTAGATGACCCTGGAGGTCCCTTCCAACTCTATGATTCTATGAACATAGCTCAGGTGGCATGCCAAAAGCAAGTCCTGGCTCAGCTCAATGTGAGGGAGTAGCCAGCCCATCTGCCCAGCCTGGAATAGAAGTGTGAATACGCTGGACTTTGTCCCATAACCTGCTTTGTTGAAATGGTGGAAATATGTCCTTATACTTTTTCAAGAGTGCTCTGGATAAAATTAATACTGCCTTCTAGGAAAACAGAAAAACATTATCATGTTACAGTCAGGAATGGTCCTCATAATTGTAGAACTCAGTGCAAGGAGGAAAAAGGCTTTCAGGGGAGCAATTGAACTTGCCTCAGCCTAATCCCTATGCATCTGTACAATTTACATGTTTAAAGTATAACCATATATCATTTTAATTTGCACTATTAAAAAGAACGGCTTAATTAATCTTAGGTTTTTTAAAAGGGACAAATTCCTTTGATGGTTCAATCAATCAATCAATTAAAATGGTCCTTGACCAGCACAGAATAAAACAGATTCATATACTCCAAATTTAAAGGACTATTAATAAATATAATATTTAAAACATGCTGGTGTACAGAGATTCCACTTCCATGGTGGCTAAAATAGTATTCTCTGGGTGTGTTCAGACGGATCTTTTGATCTGCCATAGGAACGACTCCCTTGCGGATCAAAAATGCACGACCAGACAGAAACATCTGGGAAAAATTCCGGTCCTGTAGACATCCCGTTCTGCTGCGCCTCCAATCCTGATTTAAAAAGAAGCAGTTTCTATGTAGGGTTTTCGCTTACCCGCGCGACAATTGCAGACTTTCTTCCATCTGGTCACTCCATTAGCGCGCGATGCTCCCGTCGGCTCGGTCTGACGTCAGACCGAGCCGACAGGGGCGCGATTTTTTAAAAAATGAAACCCTATGTGCGCTTTAACGAGGAAACGCATTCAGCGATAAGCACTACGAGGAATGTAATATTCATGCTTATTTATTTTAGGGACAAGATGTTACCGCGATGGGAAATGGAGGGGGGAAGGACTGTTCTAACTTGCGAAATAGTCCCTCCATTGATCATGATGGCAATGGCAAGGGGGAGGACCGGGACTTATTCTTTCCATCCCTGCATGCGCAAAACTTTGCTGAAAACCCTCCGCGATCGCCTCAGTTCTCCAAGGAGGCGCAGCCTTGCCTATGCGAATGTACAAAACTTTTTTTAAAAAAATCCTCGGTGGATGCCGTGTAGACAAATCACGGTGGGAACAATGTGTGGTGAGGCTATTTCATGGGGGGGGGGCGTCTGGTCGTGCTAGGCTGGATTAAAAAAATCGGGATAAAATTTTAGGAGGGCTCATGGCGCGATTGACTGGCCGTCTGAACGCAGCCTCTGAAATGTTTTTAAATATTGTATTTTCCTCAGAAAATCTGTGGTGTCACAAACATAACTAGGAGCATTGATGGCATAGGGCCTTAGAACAAAGTCCATGTATTCAGATACCCACATGGTGATAGTGCCTATGCCTGAGACAATGTGGTGTCCTGGGTTGCCAGGTTTGTGTATTTTGGGTAGATGTTAAAAGGCACCTGGTCAAGGTTCCCGTGGTGTGTCTGAAAGGATTTGTTCCTGAATGTGCAGGAGTAAGTCCTTTAGAATCTTGTTTAGTTCTTTTTTGTATTTCTGTGTGGGATCTGAGTACAGCTCTTTGTAAAAAGTAGTATTTGAGAGTTGTCTTTAACCTCCTGGATAAAGTCTAATCTATTCATGATGGCACTGGCTACCCCTTTGTCTGTCTCTTTAATTATAATATATGGATTGTTCCTGAGATTGTCATTCAGCCTTCCTTTCAGCATGGTTGAGATTCTGTGGTATGTGATGGTGTTTGTTGATCACATTAGTTTGGACTCTATGTCAAAAGCATTCAATGTAGAAATTCAGTGTCGCGTTGCAACCATCAGGAGGGGTCCATGTGAAGTCTCTTTTTTGTAGCACTGTTTTGATAGCAATTGGTGATTAGTATCTTGTTCATTTGGTGGGTTGGAGGGATGGTAGCTGTACTCCAGTAGATTGTGTGATGGTATGCTGTGAAAAAGTTGTCTGTTCTTTCTTGTCCTGTTCTTGGGTACATTGAAAGTACTCCTTCAAGCATAAACATAAGGAAAAGGCTTCTGGGTCCCCTTCCTGACAGGGTAGCCAAATGGGTTCCTTTTATCCTCCCACTTATCCTCATAAACGTATGCTTCCTTCCATGAGCTTAACATGAGGATTTTATGGCAGGATTCATAGATTAGTACGTGTTTCTCATGAGGTAGATAGGCTCCATTTCACATAAGCACCTACTTCACTTTCTTTTTATTCAGGCTTTTACTTAAGGGGATGCAATCTTTTTATCTATTGTGTGGTCTCCTTCTAGCCTGACGACTGTTTTATCAATATCTTAGACTGCTCCGTTTTAAGTGCTTTTAGGCTCTAGTTTGATCTTATTGGCTGCTTTTATTTACTTATATTTCTTTATTTTCTTACTTGAATTGTTCTATTTATGTTTTATTTGTATGACTTGTTTTTATCGTTTTAGTTGTGAACCGCATCAAGAGAAGTGGCATAAAAAATTTCTAAACAAATAATAAATAATGCATTGCTCACTCAGATTGATGGGGTTGTTATGATCTCACAGTTATCAACTCGGGGTTGGACCCATGGAGGCAAAGGCTACAGTAGCATTGCATTCAGCTGGGGATACTGTAAAAGCAAATCTTGAGCTGACTGCCAACTGTTCAGTGCAATGCTAGTCACTTGAGAGAAAGCAGACCTAAAGTGAGTAAACTGTCAGTAGGATTATTTGGTTGGGTTTCCTTAAGCTTTTTTAACAAGGGATGAGACACCAATTGCATTTTCAGGAGGGTGATTTTTTGAAGCCCTAACAGATGAATGACAGAACAAAGTTTGAGTCCGGTGACATCTTTAAGACCAACTAAGTTTTATTCAAGGTATAAGCTTTCATGTGCATGCATACTTCTTCAGATGAATGATGATTGGTCAGTCAGTTGGTCAAGGATGGGAAAGGGTTAGCATTAAGGAGCTACAGAGATGTTCCCAAATAATCTGAGGAAAGATGAGAGCCACAGCAGAAGAGTACATCTAAACCACAGAGCTAAAGAAGATGAAACACAAAGCTAAAGGCTTCTTCTGAGACCAAGAGTCTTTTGATCTACAGCAGCCCAGAAATGGCAGAACTCTGATGGGAGGAAGATACATTTCCAGATTGTTATACAGAGGGTAAATGCCAAACTTCTTCATTGTGAGCACTGGGAATCCATCTCTAACTGTTGTGGGACTAAGGAATCTGCTATCCACTCACATTTTAGCTCTTTTCTTTTTGCTTACAATATTGGCAGAATTGTGTGTGTGTAACATGTTGTCAAATCACTTCTGACTTATGGCAAAGGTACAATGTATATTGTAATCAGCTTGATTAGAGTAGAGGGAAAATGCTTGGGGACAGAAAATTAGCATATGTAGTGAGATAAAAATCCTAGGGGTGTGTTCAGACGGATCTTTTGATCTGCCATAGGAACGACTCCCTTGCGGATCAAAAATGCACGACCAGACAGAAACATCTGCGAAATATTCCGGTCCCATAGGCATCCCGTTCTGCTGCGCCTCCAATCCTGATTTAAAAAGTAGCAGTTTCAATGTAGGGTTTTCGCTTACCCGCGCAACAACTGCAGACTTTCTTCCGTCTGGTCACTCCATTAGCGCGCGATGCTCCCGTCGGCTTGGTCTGACGTCAGACCGAGCCGACGGGGGAGCGATTTTTAAAAAATTGAAACCCCATGTGCGCTTTAACGAGGAAACGCATTCAGCGATAAGCGCTACGAGGAATGTAATATTCATGCTTATTTCTTTTAGGGACAAGATGTTACCGCGAAGGGAGATGGAGGGGGGGAAGGACTGTTCTAACTTGCAAAATAGTCCCTCCATTGATCATGATGGCAAGGGGGAGGACCGGGACTTTGCTGAAAACCCTCCGCGATCGCCTCAGTTCTCCAAGGAGGCGCAGCCTTGCCTATGCGAATGTACAAAACTTTTTTTTAAAAAATCCTCAGTGGATGCCGTGTAGACAAATCACGGTGGGAACAACGCGCGGTGAGGCTATTTCATGGGGGGGCGTCTGGTCGTGCTAGGCTGGATTAAAAAAATCGGGATAAAATTTTAGGAGGGCTCATGGCGCGATTGACTGGCCGTCTGAACGCAGCCTAGGTCTCTATTCAGCCCTGAGGGGGTCCATTGCTTTGAACTTGTGAATTAACTCAAGTTCAGCAATCTCATACTGTAATTTCCCTTTGAAATTTCTTTGTTTGAGGACTGCCACTCTTGGGTCAGCAATGGAATGACTTGGAAGATTAAAATGTTCTCCCACTTTTTTTTGAGCATTATAGTTTTTAGTGTTGGATTTATGCACATTTATTCTTTTGTGTAGGGATTGGCCTGTTTGTCCAATGTAGAGAATGGAAGGCCATTGCTAACATTTGTTGGCATATATAATGTTGGAAGATGAACAAGAGAATGAACCTAAGTTGGTGTGCCAGGTCTTGTTTCATCCAGTTATTGGGTTGTCAGAGTGGATATGGGGGCAGAGTTGGCATCTTGGTTTGTTGCAGGCCCTGGTCCCAGAGTTGGTTTCCATGTTTGGAAGAGTATTGCTGTGAATGAGAAGTTGTTTAAGGTTAGAAGGCTATCTGTGGTCAAGAAAAGGTTTACTCCCAATGCCTGTAAAAAAAAGTATCATTGCCCAGCATAGGTTGTAGGTCATTAATGATCTGTAGAACCAGTTTGAGCTGACAGCTGTATGTGAACACCAGTGGTGTTCTGTGTTTGTTTCATCTGGGCCTATCTTGTATTAGATTATCCATTGGTATCATTCTGGCTTTGTTGATCTATTTCATTACTTCATCAGGTGGGTATTCCAAGAATGTCTGTTGTAGATCTGCAGGTGAGAATCTCTGTCTGAGGAACTGGAACAGATGGGGCTGTAACATTGAGCTTGGTCATTTGGTGTGTTTAGGATGATTACTGGAGGCATATAGATATGTTTGCAATCAGTATGTTTCCATTATGTATTTGTACAGTGGTTTCTAGAAAGTGTATTTCTTGTGTGGATTGGTTCATGGTCAGGTTAATAGTAGGGTGGATGTTGTCCAAATGATGAAAATGACATCAATAAATTTCAAGTACAAGAGGGTTGTTAACAGTTGAGAGCTGAGGAAGCACTGCTGCAGATAAGCCATTAAAATGCTGGCATATTCCCCAAATAGTATGGTATCTGTAAGACTCTCATTCAACACCATATTTCAAATGAAGCAACTCTGTTTTTTCACTGTCTAACTTTCACGCCCATACATAGTAATGAAGAATACTGTTCTATGCATTATCTTGATCTTGGTTGCCAGCAACACATCCTTATCCTTAAGGATCTTTTCTAGTTCCTTCATGATTCCCTTTCCAGTTTCAATCTCCTTCTGATTTTTCGGGTGCAGTCTTCCTTTCGGTTGATTATGGAGCCAAGAAATAGAAAATCTTTAACTATGTCAGTTTCTTCATTGTCAGTTTAAAGTCTGGTAATTCCTCAGTACTCATTACTTTTGTCTTCTTCTGTAACCTTCATCAGTAGTCATTTCAAGTCTTCACTGTTTTCTGCTATTAATGTGATGTCATCTGCATATCTCAAATTGTTAATGTTCCTTTCACCAATCTTTACTCCACCTTCTCCACTTACTCCTCTTGGATGCACACCTTAATGTGGTGATAGGGTTTGGGTGTCTCAGTGAAACTGAGAGAAATACTATAAGGAGTTTAGATTCTATCAAGAGGCCAAACTCCTAGCAGAATCACTCAAGGCATTCACAGCTGAGACACCAGAATAAATGTACCCATCCCTTCAGGTATCAATGGCCATGTCAGTAGGAGAGAACAAACAGTTCCAATGGTGATGGGGGTGAAGGAATCCTTGAAGGGTAGCTGCTGGGCAGCAATAGTGGAAGGTGACACTGTGGAGGATCTATCGCAGACAATGGCAGTGATACATCAGCTAACCCTGGTTAGTAGTGCACAGATGAAGGCAATGGTAAACCACTTCTGAGGAGCCCAGCCTCCCTGGGGGGAATATAATGCCTGGCTTCCCAGCCCATGGGGCACCTGGAGAAGATGGAGCAGGGAAGCCAGCCAGCATGTCTGCTCGGCTCCCCTTCCTTCTCCAGCCAGCCTACCACAGGGGGAATTAAATGCATGGCTTCTCAGCCCCATCTTCTCCAGGTGCCCCTTTGTATTCTTTGTATTCTATGGTCCCATAGACTACAATGAAAAGATCGTGCTGCCCCTGCAGCGTGACTCTAGATAGAAGGGGTTTAAACTTTAAACCCCTTCTCGCTTCATTTCCCCCCCCAGCCCAGCTTGGCAGGCCAGCTGTGGAAGCAAAAAAGGGGGGGAGGCATCTTCAAAAGCCTCCCCTTCCCTTCCCTAGCTGGCCTGCCAAGGCGGGCTGAGCGGGGGTTAAGTGAAGCAAGAAGGGGTTTAAAGAAGGGTTTTTTTTGTAAAACTCTCCTAAAAAGGAGAGAATTTTATTGCTTTTTATATAGAAAGGGGGAAGGTATACAGTGGGACAAAGAAAAGAGGTGAGTGAAGAGTAATTAGTATATTAAACTTTTTGTTAGTATATGTAAAGTTCTTGGCTTTTACCGTGGTTGACCAATCTTCTTTTCATCTTGCTGTAAGTCCAAAACAAACCTGTTAAGTAGATTAGTAAAGTCTTTTGGGGTTAATTGTTAGTATACTCCATCTTTGCGCTCCATGAACAAATGTTCATATTTTGGGATGTCTTCCTTTCAGATCTCTCAAGTTATATGTTGGGCCCTTCTTTGCTTTTCCATCTTCTAATTCTTCCTCTCCTTCCTCTGGGCCACTGTCTTCTTCGCTGTTTAGCATTGTCCATTTGGCGAGTTCTGCATCTTCCTCTGAACTGGCGTGCCTCTTCAGAAATTCTTGAGCTTTGAAGATGGAGTCAATCTTCTCTCTTTTATCCTTAAATTTAAAGACCAATCCTTTGGGGATCCACCATTTATAGCTAATTTGGTACTGGTCAGTCCTTTATATGCTTTCCTTTTCATGCGAATTTCATATGGAACATCTTTTAGAATCCTTATATTCTGCTCCCCAATCCTCAAGGGCGTTGCTGAAGTCGCTCTTAGAATTTGATCTCGAGTACGTTGCTTAGTAAACTTGACAACCACTTCTGCTGGCAAATTATTTTTCTTTGTAAAGTTGGAATAGGCTCTGTAGGCCATATCCATTTCTTTGCTTAATTTTTGCGCTTCTATGCCAGTTATTGGTGCCAAGCCGTTTGCCAGAATACATCTGAGATCTTCTTTCTCTTCTTCCTTTATGCCCTGAAAGCGGAGAGTCAGGTTTGATTTTTCCATCTGAAGCATTAATATTTTTTTCTTGCATCTCTTGATGTTTTTCTATTTTGCTGACCTTTTTCTTAATTTTTTTGGTGTCTTCTGTCGAGATCAGACATTTCTTTGCGATCTCCTCCATCTTCTTAGCTGTATCTGTTAACTGTGTCTGCTGATTCTTGAGCACACTTTCCATATTACAAAGGGTTTCGCTGATCTTTTGCATTTGATCCAGCAGAGGGTGCAGCATCTCGCTTTTCTGTTGATTGACAGTTGGCTCCAAGGGGAAGGTACCAGAACCGGAAGTTCCTCCCAGCTTCTTTGTCGGCTTGTCTGGGACCTTCTTCTGCCCCGACATTTTTATTGTTTACTTTTAAGAAGTTCATGCTGTGTAACTCAGGAGACAAACTATTTTCTTCACCTTCGACAAGTCCCCAAAAGGTAGCTTCACCAATCCGCTTTTTCACTCCGCCCCCTTTCTTTTCTCTTTTCTAAACTCCGTCTTCTTGGGGGGGATCCCTCCCTCCTCCCATGTGCTTATACGATTGGGGGGGGAGCGCATTTACACCGCTTTTGCACAGATCTTCAACTCACGGTTTGCTGCCGGTTCTTTCTTTTTTAATTCATCTTCCGCTGCTTCACTCCGGGAAGTCGGTGGTGTTGCTAAGTCCCATCAGGGCACTACACAGCGGGGCCACTGGGGCTGGGGGAAAGCCTCAATTTCCCAACCATCAGGCCAGCAAAGAGGCTGCTCCCCAAAGCGCCCCCTGGTTCGGAGCCCTTAAATAAGGCTCACTAGGGTCCTCACTTGTGCGAAGACCCCCCCAACCATGTGTGGGCTGGTTATCTCTGGGAGCGTCCCGAGAGCCCGACCGCCATTCGCTCTGCCGAAACCAAAACCCCATTTGAGGGCTTTTTCATGTGGTAGTCATACCACATGACTTACTTGATCCAGAGATCACATGGAAAGTCTCCACACCAGTGAAACACATTATTGGTCCTAGCATAGAGACTCTTTACATGATCATGGTGACCCATGCAGTGAGTATCATTAAAACTCAGAATACATCGGCGAATTGTTGATAGTCAACAAGGTATAATGACATTTATTATTTTTTCATTAGTGCCATAAATGTATGTGGCACGTTATAAAATACAAGACGATACCTACAATCCATAATTTGACTTGAAGGAAACCACAAGGAACAGGGAAGAACCTAGAGATAGATATAAACAGATATTGATAGATATAGATATAGACAGAGGAAGAGTAAGCATTAATTTCTGCTACATGAGAAAATAGTTTGTTCCAAAGACTTAATGGACATTTGAGCTTTAAAGAAGAACCTATTTAAACTAATTGTTAGCCTGAAACGTGGGAAATGTATGTCAATTTCTGTTCATCCAGGTGTAATAATAATTGATTGCCATCAAGCTGCAACCAATTTATGGTGACCCCTCACAGTGTTTTCAAGGCAAGAGATGAGCGGAGGTGTTTTGCCATTACCTTCCTCTGCATAGCAACCCTAATTTTCCTTGGTGGACTTCTATCCAAAAGCTAACCATGGCTGACCCTGCTTAGATTCCAAGGTCTGGCAAGCTCCAGCTAGCCTGAGCTATTCAGGTTGCTATAGGGATTGTGGGCATGTATGGGTGAAGGATGACTTTCATCAAATATATTATTAATTACAATCTTGATTATTTTGCCAGTCCTTAGTAGTCTGCTACTTTTCCCTCTTTCAGGGAAAATACCATATTGGTCACAATCTGAGAGCAGAATAAAAAAGGGCCATAAATGTCTCACATCATTAGCCTCATCTTTAGCTCTAAAGATGAAACTTTCTTTATTCAATCCTATTCTGCCCATCAGTGTCTCTGGTTTGGTCTGATGAGCTGTCTGTGGCTTTTCTCGGGCTGTTTTTAATTAGTCTTCTGATTGTATGTTTGTTTCTGCCCACAATAGGCTCCATTTGGTCCTGATGTTGAGGTCTATTCAGCAATTAGTTTCCCTTTGCTAGTTTCTGTTGCTAGGGCAACCCACCTGCTCACCAGGTGTCAGCACTTAGAGGCTGTTCATGAAAGTTTTCTTGTCACAAACCTGTGACACTGATCAGATTCAGAAAGGAGGATGCCAAAAGTGGCAATATCATGTCACATTGCTATTAGTTACCACTTAAAAGTTTGCTAAGAAAAAGGAATCATTATAGGTCACATTAGGCAAGTTTCCACTGAAAATATTCATTATTTGTGCAATGGCACACAGCCAAGACAGGATATTTTGAATGGACCAATCTTTCTTGAACTGTACAATTCAGGAGGAATCACAAAGCCATTAATTCAAGGTTTCAGTACATTTGCAGTGGTAACCTTTTTGAGTGGCATCAATAAAAGGACAAAAGTCTGGATATAATAGGGGATGCTCTCCAAGTGTACTAAACATAGTTTTCTCTGACACTATAAACTAAAAGAAACAAGAGCTAAGAGGTAATAAGAACATTTTATTTCAGGTAATAAGAACATAAGAAGAACCCTACTGGATCAGACCAATGGTCCATCTAGTCCAGCATCCTGCCTCACACAGTGGCCAACCAGTTTTTTGGCATGGCCAACAACAGATCATAGAGGCCGAGGCCTTCCCCTGATGTTGCCTCCTGGCTCTGGGATTCAGAGGCTTAGTGCCTCTGAATGTGACGGTTCTCCTCAGTCACCATAGCTAATACATCCAGATGGGTAGCCATGTTGGTCTGAAGCAGTAGAACAAAATTTGAGTCCAGTGGCACCTTTAAGATCAACAAAGTTTTATTCAAGATATGAGCTTCCGTGTGCACGCACACTTCTTCAGATACAGTGAAATGGAAATAGAAATAACATCCTCCATGAATCGATCTTATCCTTTTTTAAAGTTGTTCATTCTGGTGGCCATCACTACAACCTCTGGCAGCAAAAACCACATCTTAATCACCCCGTGTATTCCCCATGCATAATTTAATAAACCTCTTTAGTCATCTCCCCCTTTAGTCCCCCTTGGTCATCTCTCTTCTAAACTGAAAACCCCCAGGCTCTTTAGCCTTTCCTCATAGGGAAGGTGCTCCAACCCCCTGATCATCTTGGTTGCCCTCCTCTCTACTTTTTCCTGCTCTGCAATGACCTTTTGGAGATATGGTCACCATACATTCATAGCAGGCCATGGTAATATGTAGAAATATGCAGAAACCTTTCTCATGTGTCTGTTGTCCCAGAATCCATAAAAGAATTGCATTGACTAACAAACATTTCAGCATTGTGGAGCTGCTCCAGAAGGTAGCAATGCTACCTTGCACTGCTTCCTCTTTCCTTTTGTCCCATGGCAAGGATAGTGAAAAGCTGCTTTTGGACCAAGAACAGTGGAAAGCTGCCTCAGAATGCAGATATGGTTGAGGATTGATTTGGAGACCTTCAAGCACCTCACCTTGTGGGGTCTCTCTCTCTCTCTCTGTATATATATCAGAAAATATATATCAGAAAATCAAACAAACCAGTCAATTGGTCCACAATAGAATGATATTCCAAATCTCTGATCTAAAGCCACAGTTGTGAATAGTTTTACAATACATATGATCTACTATAGTTCAGCTGATATGTGGCATCTGCATAGCACTGAATGTAAGTTTGGAATGCTGTAGTTAAAACTGATTTGTTTTTCACCTTGTCAACAATAGTTTAATTAATAACAGCATGACTGTTATTTGGAGGCTTGATCTAAAAGTTCATACTTTCCCTTCAAAAGAAGTTATAGCCAAAATATTGGAAACTGCTGAGATGGACACTTATGATATTAAGAGGAAACAACAAAGAGGACTTTGACAACACATGGTCAAGATTTTATGACTGGATAAAAGAAAATAACAATTAAAATTCCCAGATCTCTAACCCTTAACTGATACAAAAAGAACTAAGAATTAAAGATGTAGTTACTGAAAAAATATAATTGTATGATAGAAAAAAGTGACGATTTCTAGACTATAATAAGATACTAAAGAAAAGGGTAAAATGGTACAGATAAACTCTCCCTTTTATGTGTATTTATGGCTGAGTTCAGATTGGCAATTTGCCCCGCTATAGCCATGTTTCAACCATGTTTCCCAAACGGATTAAAGGGGGCATTCACACAGGCACATTTGCCTGGCGTTACCCACTTGTAGGCAACCCTTGCTGTTCTGCATCGCTCCCGGGATTAAAAGATACCTGTTGAAAGTGGTAGCAAATCCTGGAGAGCCCATTTATCCTGCTGCTTTCCGCTTCCCAGAAGTGTGAACGCTCAGTTGAAAAGCCGGGAGTAGCCCACATTGCGCATAAGGCAGCAGCGATATGATTGGCTGTGCTCTGCTCTACCACCCAATGTGGTGCCGGCGCAATGAGATCCTCCCCAAACCAGCCGAATGCCTATGTGTATATGTGCGCATGAGCGCATATGCGCTCATGCACACATAAGCATCTGGCTGATTTACCAGGAAAAAGCTGTTTACAGTTGCGCCTCTGGGCCAGCAGTCTGAATGCTCCCGCACACCTCCTCCCGATATGCTCTCGCATCAGTCGGCACAGTGTGACCGGGAAAACCTGGAACAGTTTGTTCCGTGTTTTTTTTGCCATGACTGGCTCCCACTTCAAACTGCCAGTCTGAACTCAGCCTATGTATGTTTGAAATAAAAAATATATTTTAAAAATAAAGGATCATATTTTCCCTAGTATCTTCTATGAGAGAACATGTTGCAGGGGAGTATTCCGACAAAAATGATGTATGCCTGTGTAAGGACAGCCAAATGAATGCAAGCAATGATACAGATTCTAAACACAGTTCAGGGTGCTAGTACATATCTCCATGGCTGTAAAAAAGTTTACCTACATCCTTCTTACAGCATCTATATAGCACTATCTATGTCATTTTCAGAGGCCCTGTTTTGGGTGCCCCCACCTTTTGAGGGGGGGCAAGTAGAGAGAGCCTTCTCAGTCATGGCACCAAAGCTCTGAAAGTCTCTCCCTAGGGAGATTCATCTGCCTCCTTCCATGGTCTTCTTCCATCAGTGGGTGAAGACTTTTGTGTTTCATTTGGTATTCCCTCAATCCTTCCCCCTTCCTAAGCAACATTTTATGTTTTGTATACATTTTAACTGTTTGATATGTATTTTTAAAAAAGTTGTTTCAGCTAGGAATGTTTGGAGGGGGGTTATTTTAATGGTTGTGTAATGAACTGTATGTATGTTTTGAATTGTTAGCCACCTTGGTGGCCCTTGTAAGAGGAGAAGGGTGAGATATACAGTTTGTAAATAAAATAAATAAATGTATAAACCCTCTTTCCTTTTAAAAGGAGAATCTTTTGTAGTTGAATGGATTTGATTGATAACATACATTGAGCAGTTTGGAAAGATTAGACAAGGAAAGGAACAAGAAATTTCCAGTCTTGGTTTTTGTATTATGGCTTCCTCTCCAAAGAAGTTGACTAAGTTAACCCTATCAGTTTGAGGCAGACGCAACAAATTTTCCTCAAAGAGGCATTTACTGATAAATTTGAAGTATTTTAGTCCATTGTTTTACTTGTGAGGTTCTATTTAGATACTTTGAACTGAACTGATACAAATGAAATATATGTTTGGGCTTCCGGTTGGGGTAAAATGGCGAACTGACACACCTTGTGAAAGAGCAGGGTGGACAGCAGCTTCTTCTGACAGTTTGGGCATCTTTATTGCCCAACGCAGCATCCCCTAGGCAGGGGGCTGACAGGCAAGCAACAAGGTCCAAGTGAGAGTTGAGATTGGCGTGTATAAGTCCTGAAGGGGGCTTGTTTACGCTTTGATCCCCTCTCAGAAGCGGGTGATTGCAAGACAGCACTAAAGAAGACAGCTGAGCTGAAGAATCAGCTTAAATTTGTCATTTCCTAACTTCTTAAGAAAGAGATTGAAGTTGAAAGTGAAAAGAAGTGATGCGAAGTCCCAAGATAAACATGCAAGGTAACAAAAACTGTTTGCTTACTGGGATGAAGATTTAATGAAATTTGAATAAGGCGGTTAAGTGCAAAAGATTTAAATCTGAACAATCGATCCATCGTACAAATTTGAAGAGCTTGTCAAAGCACTTAATTTGAATAAAATAGACTTTGTTTATCATTCCTGTGGTTAGAAGACTGAGAGTGAAGCGCATGACCGAATACAACAGAAAAGATCGCGAGACTGAGGTGTTACAAAAATCTGTGTCTGGCTAGAACTGTGATTAAAGGCTAGAGTGCTTGTTAGAGGATCGGAAGAGCGGCAGAACAGGAAACTTCTGGTAGGACAATGTTAATGTGGGAAACCATAAAGAAATTGTGCCCGCCATTTTGAGGAGGACTGAATTTTAAAATGCAATTTTAAAAGTGAAATTGACTTTAAAGGGCAGCGAAAAAAGTCTGACTTAAGAGAACATTTAGAGGACAGTTGAAGTATACTAGAAAATCTCCAAAATGAACCCAAAACATCGGCACAGAGCTGCTTCAACTGCGAGCCCAAGTATGTCAGCGAAAGAAAAAAAAGAATGGCAAGCTGCAATTGAAGCAATGGAGAAGCGGATGATTGAAGCGATTCAAGGTATGATGAAACAGATAGACCAACAGACAGAGAAACAAATGGAAAAACAGCTGGAGCAGTTGGAAGAAGTGCAAGAAAAAAATGTGGCAGCCTTGAAAGAGCTAGTGCTAGCAGAGGTGGCTGAAATTAAAAAAGAAGTGGCAAGCACAAATAGTCAAGTTAAAGACTTGACAACAAAATAAACTGAATTGGAGCAAAAGACACAAGATATAGACAGAAAAATGGAAACAACTCTACAAGACAACTGCAAACTTGAGGCAATGATGGAATACAGAGCGATGTCAAATCATCTGAGGTTAAGAGGGATAGAAGAAACGACTGATGAAGATATACGCACGATAGTGATGGCAGTTCTGACTGAATACCTGGGAGAAGACCAAGGAGAATTGGATTCTGATTTTGATTTAATTTATAGAGTGAATTCAGCATATGTGCAAAGGAAAACATTGCCAAGAGATGTTATCGTCCAATTTGTAACAAGGAAAATGAAAGAGGATATCTTAAAAAAACAATTTACACAACCTTTGGAGATTGATGGCAAAAAGATAATAATAATGAGAGAACTCCCAAGAATGATTCTGCAGGACAGAAAGAAATATAAGAAGCTGGTGGACAAATTGAAGCAGTTAAGCATCAGATTCAGATGGGAGATACCACAAGGTCTGTCATTTACCTACAATTCAAAAAGACATATGATCAAGACAACAGGGGATATGTATAGGTTTAAGGCAGAAAATTTGGAAGATTTTGAAGATATTTAAAGGCAAATCATGATGGATTATAAATTATTATCATGGAATGTAAATGGACTTAATTCACCTTCCAAGAGGAAGTTAGTGAACTATTGGTTACAAAAGCAGAAATCCAATATCATTTGTTTACAAGAAACCCATATTAAAAAGCAGGACAATAAGTATTTGATCAACAAAAAATTGGGAGAAGAATTTTATTCATTGACAGAGGAAAAAAAACAAGGGAGTTGTGATTTATGTAAATAAAGATTTGGATCCAAAAGAAATTTTTAGTGATAAAGATGGGAGATATATTGGAGTGGAAATAACAATGCTTCAGAAAAAGACGTTGATAGTTAATTTATATGTGCCTAATGGAGCCAAAGAAATTTTTTTTTAAGGACTTGATGAAGGAACTGGACCAAATGAACTACGACCAGATAATATTGGCAGGAGACTTTAATGGTACAGTAAACAATAAATTGGACAGGAAATCAAAAAAGTTTGATGAGAAGATCAGAAAGCTTCCAAAAATTGTTTTAACTTGATGGAACAAGAGAAACTTGAAGACATTTGGAGAAAATGGAATCCCAAAGTTAAAGACTTTATGTTTTACTCTAATAGACATAAATCCTTTTCCAGAATTGACATGATTTGGATGTCGGGTGAGATGGCACTAAAAACCCAGAAAGCTGAGATCTTGCCAAAGACAAATTCGGACCATAACCTGGTGATTTGGATGTTAAAAGAGAAAGTCAAACAATTCCAATGGAGAATTAATTAAGATTTATTGGACAAGACAAAAATAACTGAGATATTGCGTAAGGAAACTCAATCATTTTTTCAAATGAATTTAAATCAAAATGTTAAAATACAGACGGTCTGGGATGCATATAAGGCTGTGATGAGAGGTTTACTTATATCGTTGAATGTGACTGATAAGAAACAGAATTTAAAACAACAAAAGGAGTTGCAAGAAAAAATCCAGCAAAAAGAAAATGAACTGAAGAGGAGACTGGGAAAAAAGAAAATTATTAAAGAAATTCAAATTTTACAAGATCAACTGAATGTGATATTTAATCGGGAACTCTATTGGAATTTAAAGAAACTGCAACAAAAACCCTTTGAAGGAGCGAACAATCCAGGAAAGTTTTTGGCATGGCAACTGAAAAACCGAAGAGAGAAAAGGTTAATAAATAAAATATTTGAAGATGGTAAAGAAATTGTGGATATGAATGGTTTAAAAAGAGTATTCTTCAAGTACTATGCGAAGTTATTTCAAAAGAAGAATATAGATTCAGAAAAAAACCAAAAAATATTTGGACAAGGTAGAAATACCAAAGGTCGAAGCCAAAATTAAGGAAATGCTGAATGGTCCAATCCAGAAAGAAGAAATCTACAATGCGATAGAAGATGCTAAGTTGGGGAAAGCTCCTGGTCCAGATGGATTTACCGCAAAATTTTATAAAAAATTAAAAGAGGAGTTGACCCCAATCTTGGAACTTTTAGCAAATGAGATACAGGTGACCAAAGCAATACCAGAGACGTGGAATTTCTTTACTCAATAATGACTATAAGTTGTTTGCCAAAATAATTTCAGAAAGACTGAAGAATTATTTGAAAGATGTCATAACGGAAGAACAAGCCAGTTTTTTACCAAATAGACAAATCAGAGACAATTTAAGGACGGTGTTAGATGCTGTTGAATACTACGACAAACATCCAGAAAAAGAGGTTGCTTTTCTATTTGTAGACGCCGAAAAAGCCTTTGACAATTAAAATTGGGACTTTATGTTTCAAGTGATTGGAAGAATGGACATCGGACAGCCTTTTTAAAATGTGATTAGAGCAATATATTCTGAACAGAATGCATCGCTGAATGTAAACGAAGAGATGATGGAACATTTTAAGGTTCAAAAAGGGACCAGGCAAGGGTGTCCGCTATCCCCCTTATTATTTATTTGGATTTTAGAAGTTTTGCTGGGGAGGGTAGGACAAGATAAGTATATAAGGGGACTTACAATTGGAGACTTTACGTACAAGTATAGGGCTTTTGCGGATGATGTCATGTTTCTGATTGAAGATCCAGTAATCAATTTACCGTTGTTGATGGAAAAGATTAAAGAATTTGGAGATTTGGCTGGATTTTATGTGAACAAGTATAAAACAAAGGTGCTTTGCAAGTACATGACAAAAGAAAAACAACTGGAACTCCAAGAAAAAATTCAGTGTGAAGTGGTGAAAAAAACAAAATATTTAGGAATTGAGCTCACAATGAAAAACATAGATCTTTTTAAGAATAATTATGAAAAGACTTGGTGCAAAATTCAACAGAATATAAAAAAGTGGGATACGTTGAATCTATCACTATTGGGTAGAATTTCGGTAGTCAAGATGAATATTTTACCGCATTTGATATTTTTATTTCAGACGATTCCAATTGTAAAAGACTGTAAAGTGCTGAATTTATGGCAGAAGGAGATCTCAAAATTTGTCTGGTCAGGAAGGAAACCGAGGATCAAAATGAAGATTCTATGTGACGCAAAGGAAAGGGGAAGATTCCAACTACCCAATCTTAGACTGCACCACGATGCGGTGTGTCTGTCTTGGCTTGAACAATGGATTAATTTGGACAATAGAAAAATGTTAGCGTTGGAAGGTCCTGACCATAAGTTTGGATGGCACGCCTATTTATGGTATGAGAAATCCAAAGTGGACAATTTTTTTAAATACCACTTTATAAGAAGATCACTGTTTATGACTTGGATGAGATATAAAAGATTTTTTTTGAAGCAAGACCATTATGGATAGTTCCGGCAGAGGTAATTAAACCACTTTCAAGGCACAAAAAAGAAGATTGGATACGTTATAGAGACATTTTGAAGGTAGAGGGGAGCAGTTTCGTGATGAGAGCTAGAGAGGAACTGGAATTTGAATATGACTGGTTAAATTACAGACAGATCTATGACTTATTTAAGGCGGATAAAATGAGGTATGGCTTCAGGAAGGAAAATAATGAAATTGAAACTGTATGGGCAGAAAAAGGTAAAAAAGTGATTTCAAAAATTTATAAGGTTTTATTAAAATGGTATACAGAGGAGGATGAGACTGTAAAAGAACAGATGGTGAAATGGGCCATAAATATAAATAGAGAAATAGATATGTCATCATAGGAGTGTCTGTGGAAAAAGTCAATTACATGTGTTAATGTAAAAGAAAATTGTTATAAAATGATGTATAGATGGTATATGACACCAAAAAAAAATTGCTAATATGAATGAGAACATGTCTAACAAATGTTGGAAGTGTAAAAAAAAGGAAGGCTCATTTTATCATATGTGGTGGACTTGTGATAAAGCGGTAGCTTATTGGACAGAGATCCATAATGAAATTCAGAAGATCCTGAAGTGTACCTTGAAAAAAGAACCAGAAATGTTACTTTTAGGTCTTAAAATGGAAGAATTTAATGTGACAAAGAGAACATTGTTATGGTATTTGATTACAACCGCAAGAATGACATTTGCTCAATTTTGGAAGCAAAAAAAGATACCGGAAAAATGGGACTGGATAAAGAAGATGCTTTTTATGGCAGAAATGGATAAATTGACAAAGAAGCTTAATGGTAAAGAAGATGAAGAATTTTTAGCGGATTGGAAAGACTTTAAAGACTATTTAGAGGTGAACTGGGATGTAAAAAACAAGTTACTCTGCTTTGATAACTATTAAGATTAGAAGACTTGAAAGTAATGAATAGTAGTTAAAATGTTACCTAAGAATGAGACAGGGAAAATGAATATGTTAGAAATGAAGAATCGAATATTGGATAAGTTTTTATTGTTAGTGAATATTGATTGAAATGATAGCAGGGGTGGAGCATCGCTGGAAGCCAGGTGGGTGGGGGAGGGAATATCAGAAAAGGATGTAGCAAAAAAATATTTGGAAATATGGAACGTGTTAATATATCCTATTAATAAAGTTCTTTAAAAAATGAAATATATGTTTAACAGATCTTTTTAAAGTACATAAGAACATAAGAGACGCCAATGTTTGATCAGGCCAACACTCTGTTACACAGTGGCCAAAAATACCAGGTGCCATCAAGAGGTCCAGCACTGGGGCCAGGACACTAGAAACCCTCCCATTGTTGCTTCCCCAAGCACCAAAAATACAGAGCATCACTTGCCCCCGCCTGAGAGTTCCTATCTATACCTTGTGGATAATAGCAAATGATGGACCTCTGCTCCATATGCTTATCTAATTCCCTCTTGAAGCTGTCCATGCTTGTAGCCACCACTATCTCCTATGGCTGTATTTTTTTTCTTAACAGCAATGTCTACAGAGTAGCTTCCCTGTGTTCCAAATTGCTTTCCCATCATTCTCAGCATATACAGAGACTGACATGTGGCAGTGGGGATTGTGGCAGCAAACTCTGTCCCCAAGCAACAAGGGCCATTTTCAAACTGCCTTTGACCTCATTTGGAGTCCTGTGTACAGTTCTGGTGACCACACCTCAAAAAGGATATTATAGCATTGGAAAAAGTGCAGAAAAGGGCAACTAGAATAATAAAAGGATTGGAACACTTTCCCTATGAAGAAAGGTTAAAATGCTTGGGGCTCTTTAGCTTGGAGAACGGAGCTCCCGCCTGCCTGGCAACGCCACTGGTGGGCGGGGGCTCTTTTGCCACTCCGAGGAAGGGAGATGGCAATGGCTAAGGACGCTGTGCATCCCGACGCGGTGGGGGGCGGAGCCGGCTGCTTCAAAGGGCCAGGCTCCGCTCCCGCCCTTTGTCAGTTGCTCCGCATGCTCGGCTAGCTGGGAGCACACAGAGTGGAGCTTTTGGAGCCTGGCCTTCTGCTGCCTTACCCACCTGATTGGGGCTTTT
Organism: Gekko gecko; assembly: GCA_029375565.1. NCBI lineage: Eukaryota > Metazoa > Chordata > Lepidosauria > Squamata > Gekkonidae > Gekko > Gekko gecko. Next base: position 68,119,306 of record JAPDNY010000004.1, on the reverse strand, counting down.
ACCGAGCAGCAGCAGAAGTCCTGGGGTGTTAGGTAGGCGAGTGGGTGCTGCTGCTGCAGCGCGCAGCCTGTTGATTACCGGAGCGCTGAATAGCGCGATTTATTTGGGGTGCTGCCTGGTCTCTGGGCCTCAAGGAGGATCAGTGGGATGTGACAGTGATCCCCTGAGGTGGCGGCTGTCCCTGGCTGCGAGCTGGGTAGTGAGAGGTGAAGATTCGACTCAGCAGGGTGGCACGTGGCAGCAAGCAGCTTGCTGACTCTCGGATTTTGTTAAGCAAGACCACACACACACATAATACGGAGAATTAGCTTTCTGGGATACCAGTCAAGACACTTCTTTAGTAACAGCAGTGTGGTGAGGCTGCTGGGGCCCCAGTTTACGCCTTGCTTGTCCATTTTACCCCCCCATAGCAGCCGTTGGCGTTTAGGTGTGCCGGTGGGTGAAGGGTGCTGTTGTTTTCCTATGGTGGTGGCCATTTTAGATTATTATAGGGGACGGCCATCTTGAGTGGGCTGATTGACAGGTAGCAGCCATTTTAGGTGCTAGTTGGTAATGTCGGCCATTTTGTGTAGGTCTGCTTAGACCAATTCTTACAATAATGTCAGTTGGTCCTTGTGTCCAGCTGCTTGGGAAGCCGTTGGGTTACGAATACCGGATTGTTTTAGTGCCATTCTCTTGCTATGGCCCCTAAGAAAGGGCAATGGAAAGCGAAAGGGAAACAGCCAGCTCCTAAGTGGCCACCGGTGCAGGAAGTGCCAGTTGTTCCCTCTGATGATGAGGACGAAGATCCCATTAATGCTGCAATATTACAAAGGCTTGCAGCACTTGAACAGAGGAGGGGTGTCCCTACTAAGATGGATGCAGGTAAATGTCCTAGGGGAGAGGTTAATGCTTCTAATGCCTCTTTTCAGGCTCAGGTTTTGGCCCACCTGGCATTCTTGGAGGATCAGCAGGAAGCATCCACCGGGGATATCGATGACTGGTCCCCTGGTCAGCGAGGGCAAGGCACAGATGAACACCAGGTGGAAGTGTACAAGGGACCGGCTCAAAAAGGGAGTAAGGAAGACCATTCTGATAATAGCAGCATGCATTGGCCATGGGGTCCCTGTCCGCCTAGTACATCTGTGTCTTCTGCGTCCATGACACCAACCTATTGGCCGCAATATCCTGGCTGGGGATGCGGTATGCCGCCCCTTCCCCTTGGGGCTTGGCCCAGATGGGGCTATCCTCAGCCTTGAGCAGGTTACGTGGGCTCAGGGACTGTCTCCTATGAGACTATCTCTGCAAGTGCCATTCCATCTGGGGACACTGGGCTGCCCCTGGGTGATCATTTGTCTGTCGCTACAAAAGAAAAGATCCTTAAGGGCGAATATGTGGACATATATTCTCTTTTATATAGGGAGTTAGAGAAGAAAGATAAAGACAATCTTGATGACCAGGAGAAGGAACGCCTAAAGAGGCGGGTTGTTGAGAGAACCTGGGCTAACTGGTACCCTGGGTTCTTAATTTATGCTACGATTATCATACGGCATCATCCATGGAGAGCAGTTGCGCTGCTCCAATACATGGATATTATTTATAAAGCGTTCACTGATTTCCCGGGCCCAGCGTGGTCACAATACGATGAACAGTTTCGTATGCGGGCGGCCATGAATCCGGCCATGAGATGGGACCGGATACACCTGGACCTTTGGTTGCAGACTATGTCTACAATCAGGTCCCCTGCTAGTGAAAGGTCACACAGTGGTCATTCAATGCGTAAGCTGCAGAATCCAAATCAGGCACCTGTGCCCAGGTTCAGCGACGCCCGCTTTGTTGGGAGTTTACCTCCCACGGGACGTGTGTCGGAAGTCTTGCTCCTTCTGCCATGAGTGTCCATTGTGCACAGGTGTTGCGGGGTGCGTGTCTTAACGGTTCAAGCCCCCAAACCTTTACTAGGACTTCCCAGCCACCTCAGTCTCTCACCTGCTTGCACTGCAGATCCAGCAGAGGAACCTCTTATAGTAACCACACAAAGGCAGTCCAGTGGTACACTATATACAAGAGTTTTATTCACAGTATTCACAAGCAAAGTGCTACGCCAGGCATCCAATATACAAAAGGAAAAAGTATGGCAGTAATACAAAGACATATATACAAACCTCCACCAATCAGTGGACTGCTGAGTCACAGTGACTGCACACTGTTCAGTGCCAGGCAGAACAAGTTGGGACTTGTCCTCTGAGTACATCAGCTGACACTAACTGACAGGTAGCTGTCATCCTAGATCCTAATGATCTAGCTACTGGAGATTAACATACAACACTCCCCCTTAAGCTTCAGTAGGTAGGATCATGTTGAGTCTCCCCTAAGGTTCAAGAATTGTGCTTCATTCAAGCCCTTAGTAAACATGTCTGCAACATTCTCACTAGACATACAGTGTTGTAATGACACTATTTTTCTTTGGACAATATCCCTAACATTTTGGTATCTAATGTTAATGTGCCTAGATCTAGGCCTTATACCTTGGGCATCTGCTAACATTTCAGCTGCAGTATTGTCACATTTTACAATCATAGGCATATCATGCTTTACATCAAAATCTGTTAACAGTTGTTGTAGCCATTCCATTTGTACAGTCAATTCATTCAAGGCTGCAAATTCGGACTCACACGTACTGGTCGAAACTAGACTCTGTTTTACAGATTTCCATATCACCAATGATCCATGCACAAAAATTACATAGCCAGTTATAGACTTTGCATCAAGATTGGAGCCCCAATTTGAATCACTATAACCCAGAACCTGTTGTGCATTGTTTAAACCCAATACAAGTTTGCATTTCTTGGTTCCCTTTAAATACCTTAAAAGCCTTTTAGCTGCATTCCAGTCCCGTTTGTATGGTTTAGCACTTTTTTGGCTAAGTGCATGAACAGCATAACAAATATCTGGCCGAGACCATGTAGCTAAATAGTTTAAAGAACCTATCAATGACTGGTACAATTGTTTTTGTTCAAAGACTTCATCTTCAGGTTCTCTAGCATAGCTAGTAGAGATTGGTGTGGACACAGGTTTTGCATCAAGCATATTATATTTTTCCAACAATTTCACAATTTTGTTTTCTTGGCATATTTCAAAATAACCATCAGAGTTTCTGCTGATATCTATTCCCAGATAATGACTTTGTACCAAGATTCTTCATTTTAAAATATTGTTTTGTTGTACATTCAAACCATGTCAGATCTTCTGTTTGCCTATAGATAAAACACACATCATCGACGAAAAGTACCAAATAACATTTGTTTCCGTTGATGACTTTACTGAACATGCATGGGTCAGCAAGACTCTGTTTGAACCCCATATCAGTCAAAGTGTTTGTTAAACATTGGTTCCAGAGATGACCTGATTGACGTAAACCATAAAGACCTTTCTTTAGTTTTAATACCAAATTTGGATTTTCATTCACAAAACCAGGGATTTGTTGCATGTACAATGCTTCTTTCAAGTCTGCATTCAAATATGCTGTAGTGAAATCAAAGTGTTGAACATGCATTCCCTCTATACCTGCTTTAGTCAGGGCCACATTTAAAGTATGACTTTTTATTGTGGGTGCAAAAGTTTCATCAAAATCTTCGCCAATAAGTTGAGAAAAGCCTTGAGCTACTAACCTAGCTTTCTTTTGAGGTTGACCACCCTGTACAGGTTTTAATTTATACACCCATTTGCAACCTATGATTCTGCTACCCTCTGGTGCTTCAGCCAGTTCAAACACATCATTTGAACACAATGAATCATATTCAGTTTGCATCGCCTGCATCCAGGCTTGTTTTTCATCTTTAGGCATTACAGTAACATCATAATAACATGTAGGCTCCTTTACACAGACCATATTTACAACTTGTGTTTCAAAACCATACCTCTGAGGAGGAATACCTTTGTTGCTCCTTTCAGACCTTCTAAGAGTACTGGTTTCAACCTGTACATCACTTGAAACAGTAGACTGAGAAGATGAGCCAGGTTGAGACTCCTCAGAATTTGACACAGTTTGTTGATCACCTGAGAGTGGTAACATTACCTTTTCATATAGTGAGTTACCATGAATCTTGTGCCAATTCCTTCCCTCAGTGAAGTTGGCAGACCTACTAAAACTGAGTTGGTTATGATCATTGACAAACCTATAAGCTTTCATACCAGACTGGCATCCCATGAAAGTCAAGAGTTTGGATCTCTGACCACCCTTCCTGCGCTGATTCAATGGTACATTTACCCATGCTTGGGAACCAAACACACGCAGAAAATCTAACTTTGGCATTTTTTGGTACAACATTGCATATGGTATGGAATTTGTTACTCTTGTCCACAGCCTATTTGTAACAAAAGTGACATATTTTAAGGCTTCTGCCCAATACTGTTTAGGCAATTGTGCATCAGCGAGCATGGCATACATAACCGTCTGTAAAGTAGCATTTTTTCTTTCATCAACCCCATTCTCAGCTGGCGTGCTAACATTTGCCACACGATGTTTCACCCCTAGATTTCTTAACCATTGTTTCATTTTGTTTGACATAAATTCAGAACCCATGTCAGTTTGTATAGCTTTGAGATCCCCTAATTGGTTCTTTACCTTCTTGTACCAATATTTCAGTGACTCAAAGGCATCAGACTTATGTTTTAAAATATAAGTCCAAACATATTTTGAAAAATCGTCAACCACTGTCAGGGCAAAGCGATTATTAGACACACTGGGTGCAAAAGGACCTATGATATCAACATGTACTAGTTGCAAAGGATAAGTTGACTCCCTTTCACTTTTGCGTGCCACAGGATAAGCATGAGATTTAACCTGTTTACATATTTGGCAATCAAGAAAAGTATTACAAGCCTTAACACCTTCTTTACCTGTTAAAGCAAGGGTTTCATTAATTGCCTTGAAGGAGGCGTGGCCTAACCGGCGATGGAGGAGATGTAGGCACTCATGATGTGGATCCTTATTTCCAGGAACACTTGCTGTAGCTGCAAGAACAGAGCTATTCAATACATACACCCCATTTACAAGGTTAGCATTTGCAATTTCCCTTCCACCTTTCTTAATAAGACATTGCTCCCCACCAAAAATAATTTTAAAGTTGGCACGATCCAGTGCCAGAACACTAAGTAAATTACTTTCCAGAGTTGGAACACAGATTACGTTCTGGAAGGTGTGGTTTAGACACTGTAGGGTTAGTTCTCCAGAACAAGTCACTTCTGCTACATGACCATCTGCAAGGCTTACATGTTGTAGTTGAGCATCCCGCACATTCATCAACAAGTCAGGACTGTTTACAATTGTGACACTTGCCCCACTGTCGAGAACCCATTTAGACTTGTCTTCCTCTTTGGTAGTGAGAAGAGACACAAAAGGACGACTCAACGACGTGTCAGAGCGACCACCAAGATTGTTCCTTTTGTTTGAAGGACAGGATTTTTTCACATGTTTTGTTGAGCCACACAGATAACAGCGTTTTACTCGCAGAGCTTTAGCTGGCTCTATCTTTTCCTCTTTGAAACTTCTGATGAAGCCTTTATTTCCACTGGCAACTCCCACACAGTCATTAGTTCGCTGGCAGGCAACCGGAGCAGACAGAGACTGCTGAGATTTTAGTTTTGCTTCATATTCCAAAGCTCTCCCAATTATATGCTGAAAGTTCAATTGGGCAGGCTGCAGCCCCTCCAAATTTACTATAAGGGAGTCGAAAGCCTCGTTTAATGAACTGAGTAGGAGATAACATTTATCTTCAGCGCTAATTTGTTTACCTCTGCCTTCAAGCTGTTGATAAAACTCAGTCAGCACATTGATATGCTCCCGAACTGATTCGTTTGGAGCTTGAACTTTTCTATACAAACGGCATGTTAAAGACATCACAGTTCCAGCAGTTGTTTGCACATAAACATCTTTAAGTGATTGCCAAGCCTCCCGTGCATCAGCTGCTGACGTAATATGAATAAGCTGATCGTCACTCACCGACAAAACGATGCATGCCAGGGCTCGTTTAGCCTTCGGCTGGTCTCCCACAGGCACAGGGTCAGGAGGATCCTCAACATACAGCCAAATCCCCTCTCTAATGAGGTAATGCTTCATTTTAAAAGCCCAAACGTCATAGTTTGTAGAAGTTAATTTGTCCACCACTTGCATAGCTGGCATGAGAGCCATAATTCACTCCCGACTCACCAACACTCACAAGCTGGAACTGCCGTCTGTTCTCTGGCGTGGCTCTTGCTGCATACAGGCTTATCTGGGCAGGTCACTCCCCCACTCCTGGAGAATGCAGTAACCGTCCACCTCAGCTCCTGGACTCACAGCTGCACACACCACCTTTCAGCACGGCTCACCGGCGTTCCATGGAAAGCAGAAGCTGGTTGTTCGCACCAAGCTGGCTCTCCTTCAGACTGGGCTGGGTCCTTTGCAGGCTGGGTTCGAACCCGTTAAGGTCTGGGCCCATAACCCTGTTGCGGGGTGCGTGTCTTAACGGTTCAAGCCCCCAAACCTTTACTAGGACTTCCCAGCCACCTCAGTCTCTCACCTGCTTGCACTGCAGATCCAGCAGAGGAACCTCTTATAGTAACCACACAAAGGCAGTCCAGTGGTACACTATATACAAGAGTTTTATTCACAGTATTCACAAGCAAAGTGCTATGCTAGGCATCCAATATACAAAAGGAAAAAGTATGGCAGTAATACAAAGACATATATACAAACCTCCACCAATCAGTGGACTGCTGAGTCACAGTGACTGCACACTGTTCAGTGCCAGGCAGAACAAGTTGGGACTTGTCCTCTGAGTACATCAGCTGACACTAACTGACAGGTAGCTGTCATCCTAGATCCTAATGATCTAGCTACTGGAGATTAACATACAACACAGGGCTCCATGCTTTGTCCAACTGCCCTAAACCGACGGGGAGGAGGGAAAGGTGGAATGCACCCTGGAGGAGGTGGGGGCTTTAACCCCCCTTCTGACAAGGAGTCCTAGCCCAATTAAGTTACGAGTTCTGGAACGGTGGTTGCGGGATTACCCGAACCACGGCAATAGGGTTTATCTCCTTGAGGGTTTCATGTTGGGCTTTAGGATACCTTTCCAGGGCCTCAGGACTCCGTACATGGTTCCTAACTTAAAATCAGTTCAGGGTATGGAGCACATTGTTTGGCAAAAAATTGCCAAGGAATGTGTGGAGGGTAGGGTTCTTGGTTCTTTTCCTTCACCCCCTGTTGACAATTTGAGGGTTTCCCCATTGGGAGTAGTACCAAAGAAAGCACTGGGTATCGTCTCATTCACCACCTGTCCTAGCCACGTGGGGAGTCGGTGTATGACGCGATACCAGATGAGTTATGTTCTGTTAGGTACGTGTCCTTTGACCAGACCCTGAGGGTGGTGCGCAGCTGTGGTCAGGGAGCGGAATTGGCAGAATGTGACATTAAGTCAACCTTTCATTTCCTGCTTGTTCACCCTGAGGATTTTGAGCTCCTGGGGTTTGCCTTCGAGGGCAACTTCTATATGGATAGGGCCCTTCCAATGGGCTGCTCAGTATCCTGCGCTGCTTTTGAGAGGTTCAGTTCCTTTTTGGGCCGTGCTGTTCAGGACGGGCCTCAGCAGTACCACCCATTACCTTGATGATTTTTTATTGGCAGGAAGGAGGGGCATGGGCACATATTTGCTGTCCAGTTTCATCAATTTGGCAACGGAGCTGGGAGTTCCCCTTGCTCAGGAAAAGACTGAAGGCCCAACCCTTATCTTGACTTTCCTGGGAATAGAGATTGACACGGTGGGGCAGTGCTGCAGATTGCCTAGGGATAAATTAACTATGCTGCAGGCATTAATAGATGCAGCGAGGAAGAAGAATAAAATAACCCTTCTGGAGTTGCAGCAGTTGGTGGGTCACCTCAACTTTGCATGCAAAGTTGTGGCCCTTGGTAGGGCTTTTGTTAGGAGACTTTGTGAGTCTATGAAGGGTCTGCGTCTTTCCCATCATAGGGCTTGGGTCACCAAGGGGATCCGGGATGACCTCCTTATATGGAAATGATTTTTGGAGTCATACAACGGGGTGTCCTTTTGGCACGAAGACCTCTTAGTCGAAGCTGAGCTGCAGGTGGCATCTGATGCGGCAGGTTCCTCCAGCTTTGGGGTCTATTTCTGGGGGCATTGGTGTGCTGGGGACTGGCCTGAGGAGTGGTTTCAGGCAGGGTGGGTTACTGACCACGCCAACCTGGAATTTTTCCCGATTGTCGCAGCAATGTGGATTTGGGCTGCAGACTTTGCCAACCACACTGTCCACTTCTGGTGCGACAACATGTCCATGGTACATGTCATCAACTCCTTGATGTCCAAGTCCCCCAGGGTCATGGCTCTCGTCAGAGCCTTCACTCTGCAATGTTTACACCATAATATAATGTTTAAGGCTAGGCATGTGCCGGGAGTTAATAACGGGGTTGCTGACACACTCTCTCAGAAACAGATGGAGAGATTCCATCAGCTGGCTCCAGACGCCGACCGGTCCCTTGTGCATATGCCAGGTGAAGTGTGGCAGATTGGCGGGCTGAGGCCGACAGGGTTATGAGCCTGGCTTTTGCCCCCTCCACATGCAGAGCTTACATGAGGGCGGGTAAGCAATTCCTGTCCTTCAGGGAGGGTGCAGGCTTGCAGCAGGTGTGACTCATACCTGTCCCTCATTTAATGCAATTCTGTGTGACTTTGAGGGATCAGGGCTTGTCATCCCATACCATCAGGGCCAAGTTGTCTTCACTGGCATATGCCAGCAAGGCTTCAGGATACGCGGATAGGACTGGTGACTTCTGTATTCGGAAGATGCTCTAGGGCTGGTCCAGGGAGAGTGGTGTCACAGCTGATAGCAGGGAACCTTTCACCCCAGCAATATTGAGAGGGCTTAAGTCGCAGTGGTGCACTTTGTGTGCTGATGGCTATGAAGCTGCCCTTTTTCACGCAGCATCACTGGTTGCCTGTTTTGGGGCACTGCAGATCAGCGAGCTGGTGGCAAGCTCATGGCAGGATGCGTCTGGCCTGGCTCTTGAGCGGTGGGACGTTTCTGTTTCGGACTCCAAAGTGGGACTTAGGATCCGCCAGTCAAAGACTGACCAACGTGGCAAAGGGAAGTTTATAGAGCTTGATCGCTGTTCTGAAGTTGAGTTATGCCCGGTTGAGGCTTTGAGCCATTTTCTGGCATTGAGAGGAGAAGGTCGGGGCTACCTATTCTGGCACAGGGATGGTACCCCCCTCACTAAGTTTCAGTTTTGGAGTCTGACGCAGAAGGCTTTGGATCGTTTGGGACTGGGTGAGGTTCGTTTTGGGACACACTCATTCCAGATTGGGGCCACTTCAACGGCGGCGGCCATGGGGTACAAAGGTTATTCAGAGGATAGGTCGGTGGAGGTCGCGCTGTTACAAAGGTTATGTGCGTAACTGTGTGTTGTAAATATCCTACATGGTTGGCTGATTTATTAATAATGTTCTTGTTACAGATGCTGCAGGCCGCAGGGCGAAACAAAGGGTTACCATCTGCGGCCACAGCATGGTCTTCTGGGCAGCTCATCAGGCCAAGATGACATCCAGCGGTTCTCAGCTTGGCCTTGGCGAATGGGCTACAGTAGAATGGTTGGGAAGGAGGGGCATGCGTTGGCCTGCACTTCTTCCCCTGCTATTTGATGAGAGGAGAGGGCCCCCTCCTCATATCCTGGTAATACACCTGGGGGGCAATGACCTGGGTCTACTGAAGGGCAAGGCCCTTGTGTTGCAGGCTGAGGCAGACCTCGCGAGGATAAGAGGGAGGTGGCCTGGTGTGTAGATAGTATGGTCAGCCATACTGCCCCGCCTGGTGTGGCGGAACTTGGAGGACCCCAGGTGTATTGACCGTGCTAGGCGTAAAGTTAATAGGCAGCTGAGAAAGGCCATGGATGCTGGTTTGGGGCTGCTTTTGCCGCACCCTGATATACAGGGTCGTGTTTAGGGACCTGTATAGAGAAGAGGGGGTGCATTTGTCGGACAAGGGCAATGCAATATTTTTGAAGGACTTGCAGCAAGGAATTAGGTCGGCATTAGGATGCTGAGTGGGGAGGAAAGGCCAAAGCAGAGGCTTGACCTTAGCTATGGCAGGTTTGCGCAAGCAATAAGGAACTGGAGAGCACCTTTCGGCATATCCCGTTAGGGAACAGGTGGTCATCATGAATTGTCTTCGGATTCTAAGGTCCTGGGTGGGGAATGGTGATCACCTCTGGGAACCTTTTAGGGCAGGCTCCTCCCTGCAAGTTGGAAGGCTTCAGGGGTAGGCGCTCCTAGGGGGCAACCAGTTGCTGGGCTGCCGGTTATGAGCCAGAGAGTAAATGGCTCATGGCCGGAGCTGGGTGACCCGCCCTTTAAGGGCAAGGAGGCTGGTCAGGGAAGTGACGCCTACCTTGCCTGTTCCATGCTTGCTTACTTGTTATTGCTGCAATGTTCTGTTAAATAGTTAATAAAGTGGCCCTTGTTTTATTCCAAACCGTTGTCTGTCTCATTATTCCGGCTGGGGGAGCAATGGAGCTCCCGCCCACCCGGCAACGTCGCTGGTGGGCGGGGGCTCTTTTGCCACTCTGAGGAAGGGAGATGGCAATGGATGGGGATGCTGTGCATCCCAATGCGGCGGGGGGCGGAGCCAGCTGCTTCAAAGGGCCAGGCTCCGCTCCTGCCCTTTGTCAGTTGCTCTGCATGCTCACCCACCCTCCCACCCTGTTATTAGTGCAGGCTTTGGCTGGTCGCCATTTTGAAGGGGCCAGGTAGGAAATTTTCACTTCTACCCATATTGGCAGACAAGGTGGAGGTACTTTTGCCTACCTTGCACTGAGGGCAGTGGTTTTAAGGGAATTATTGTGGGGAGCACTTAATTAATCTGGTCACTGGGCAGGTTTGCGCAAGCAATACGGAACTGGTGAGCACCTTTCAGCATATCCCATTAGGGAACAGGTGGTCATCATGAACTGCCTTCAGATTCTAAGGTCCTGGATGGGGAATGGTGATCACCTCTGGGAACCTTTTAGGGCAGGCTCCTCCCTGCAAGTTGGAAGGCTTCAGGGGTAGGCGCTCCTAGGGGGCAACCAGTTGCTGGGCTGTCGGTTACGAGCCAGAGAGTAAATGGCTCACGGCCAGAGCTGGGTGACCCGCCCTTTAAGGGCAAGGAGGCTGGTCAGGGAAGTGATGCTTACCTTGCCTGTTCCATGCTTGCTTAGTTGTTATTGCTGCAATGTTCGGCCCTTGTTTTATTTCAAACCGTTGTCTGTCTCATTATTCCGGCTGGGGGGGCAAATGATGGCTGAGGGGTGACATGATAGAGGTTTATAAGATTATGCATGGGATAGAGCAGGTGGAGAAAGAAGTACTTTTCTCCCTTTCTCACAATGCAAGAACTCGTGGGCACTCCATGAAATTGCTGAGCAGTCGGGTTAGAACAGATAAAAGGAAGTACTTCTTCACCCAAAGAGTGATTAACAAATGGCCACAGGAGATGGTGGTGGCTACAAGCATGAACAGCTTCATGAGGAAATTAGATAAGCATATGGAGCAGAGGTCCATCGGTGGCTATTAGCCACAAGGTATCAATAGGAACTCTCAGTCTGGGGCAAGTGATGCTCTGTATTCTTGGTGCTTGGGGTGGGTAACAGTGGGAGGTCTTCTAGTGTCCTGGCCCCACTGGTGGACCTCCTGTTGGCACCTGGTATTTTTGGCCACTGTGTGTCAGAGTGTTGGACTGGATGGGTCATTGACCTGATCCAACATTGGCTCCTCTTATGTTCTTATGTTCTTTGTATTCCATTTTAGTAACTGGTTGCTAATGGATTTTTTCTCTCATTTCAGACAGACCCAATTTAGTAACCAGTTTCTAGCAGAATTTATTTAAATGTTCATACAAACCTGCTTGCATCAGATTAGCAAAGAGTGGTTGAGCTGCTTTTGAGGGAAACTGCTTTCTTCCATTTTCTACCCCTTGGTGAACTTCTGAGTCATTGTGGTGGGCTGTTTAAAATGTCCATAGCTCTTCCTACAATGCCACTTTTTTCCTGCCCTTCTTCGCCATGTGATCTTTCTTGAAAATTTTTTAAACGTCCTGAGTGCTATAATGCTAAACCAATATAGAAGAAGAGTTGGATGTATGCCCTGCCCTTCTCTTGGAATCTCAGAGTAGCTTACAGTTTCCTTCCCTTCCTCTCCCCACAGCAGACACCCTGTGAGGTAGGTGGGGCTGAAAGAACTCTGAGAGAACTGCTTTTGAGAGCTCTGAGAGAGCTGTGACTGACCCAAGGAGGAGGAGTGGGAAATCAAACTCAGTTCTGCCACTCCTAATTGCTATAACAAACTGGCTCAATGGAGTCTTGGCATCTTAATGATCCTGAAGTGCTATATTGGTTCAGTGCTATAGCACTCAATTTAGAACATTTTTTTTAAAGTTTGAGGAAGATTGCTCAATGGGTGTGTGTGGGGGAAGCAGCACTGTTTGAAATGACCATAGCACTTCAGAGATGGCCCATTAATGGAAGGAAATTCGCTGTATGAACCCCCATTCCTGTAATGTTTTACTTGAAATGGACCAACAATTAATAGCATTCAGTTTAGAATGGTAATGTGAAAAGAAGAAGAAGAAGAAGAAGAAGAAGAAGAAGAAGAAGAAGAAGAGGAGGAGATTGGATTTATACCCCGCCCTTCACTACCCAAAGGTGTCTCAGAGCGGCTTACAAACTCCTTTCCCTTCCCCTCCCCACAACAGACACCCTGTGAGGTAGGTGGGGCTGAGAGAGCTCTTGACAGAAACTGCTCTTTTTTCAAGAACAGCTCTTATCAGGACTATGGCTTGCCCAAGGTCATCCAGCCAGGTGCAAGTGGAGGAGTGGGGAATCAAACCCGGTTCTCCCAGATTAGAGTCCACACATTTAACCACTACACCAATGGGCTATACATTTTTTGGAATGTAAACATAGAGCTTCCTTGAGTATAGTTCTCTCTGCACAATTGAGAGCTTTGAAAATGCATGGCTCCCAATCGTATGTAGATAACCTTACATGCATTTGTATGAAAGTACATAAGCTCTACATATACATTCCAATGAATGTGCTAGGTCAGGAGTAGAGTTTGTGATCCTGCTTCTCCATATAAACATTTACATGTAAAAGGGCTGGGTAGTCTTTCTGATTTATACATTGGTAGGTGAAAGAGTTCATTCAATTTATAGACCTTTTGACATTAATGAAGTGTGAAGACATTTTATTACATGAAAGATCTACTGTCTACTTAATGTTCTATAGTATAGAAGATGTGGGACAATGAGAAGTTTATTATATCTGGAATGTTCTCTTCCATTTACTGAGTGCAATTTAAATATATCCATCAAAATCTACTAGTCTGTTGAGCAATGATTCTTGGTGGAACAGTGAACTTATGTCTCTTTAAACGTGTTAGTCACGTATAAGGCAAATCAGAGCTGACCTCGTAATGCCAAATTTTATTTAGAGCTGGCGAGTAGGTTAGAGAGGAGTTACTTGGTATCTTTCACACTGTATTAAGAAATATGCAGCTGTATAGTAGAATGAAACCCAAATACTGCACAGATTTTGACTTTCCAAATAATTTGTAGTTCAGTTCTGTACTTCACAAGAAAAGGTATTCAGATAATGAAGGGCACTGCCTTGGGAAGAGCAATTCAGAACACCTTCACATAAATGCTGGAAGCAATTACCTTGGCCTTCTGCATTCATAGTTTCCTTCCAACATACTAAATCCTTATTAGTAGCTGCACTTTATACATTTTGTCAGCAGCTTAAGTTCACAGCACAAATCCCTATAACACTGCTGAACTATCAAGTATAAGCAGAGTTTCTGTGCTTTGTGTTCATAAGTGGTTGCTTAAGAATATCAGTCTCTTTCACTGAGACATTCCTAGATCACATATCTAAATGACTTTTTTCCTTGTTGGGGGAGCCTATGATATATACAGCTGGAACCAAATATTATTATGTTTGAGTGAGCAACTCCTCCTAGCATCAGATGGTCCCCTTTCCCCCCAGGCTGCATTGCCCTTCATGTGTCCAAGAAGTTTGGGAACATCCAGAGGAAGTTTGGGAACCTCCTCCTGCAGTTGAGGAGGAAATTAACAATCCTAAATTTGGATCCAACACTATATCAATAAATAGTCACCTATGCTTGCCTTAACTCTAGTTGGAAAATTTTCCATACTTTTTTCTAGAGTGTAAGAAGGGTGCAGTTAGTTGGTTTAATTTTCCCACCAATAGGTTGAAAACACATGCTATGCCAATGTATTTCCCAGATGGTATTACCTCACTAGATTTAAGTTGCTTTGTACATTTCCTATTTTATGACATTTGAAGTAGAACAGTGAAGGCGTTATGCAATGCAAACATATGAAAAATTAAAACAATGACTTTATATGGTGAACATGATAACGTTTTTCTTCTTATATTATATCAGGACCTGCCCTGAGCTTCCTTCAACATGGGATGAACACAGAAGATTAATCTTAAATCAAGAATGGCCCCATGCTGGTTTTGACATATTAACAGATAACACTGTGTATGAATTAATTGATTCAATTGGTTTGGTACTTTGTAGCTAGTGAGGTCTTTCTAAAACCCAAGAATTCAGTACAACAGTTAGTTGTTAGATGAATAAAGTGACTAATTTCTTGGAAACTCAAGTTCTAGGCTCACATCTTCCATAGATTTGTTTTGTGAGTAAATCACTATTGCTCAGCTTCATCATCTAACTAGTAAACTGGAATAATAATTACCTACTTTACAGGACTGTTAATAATACAAACCAGTTTCCAGATTATGGCTTCAATACTACTTTAATTCATTTTAACTCCTACTCAGATCAGTGAATTTTAACCATGTGTAACTTGGTGCAGGACTGCACTCTAATCTGCATTCAAAATAAACCATTTTTTAAAAAAGCACTTTACAAACAATGTATCATTATATTCCTTGCTGAACATGGCCTCAGAATGTGGATCAAAACGTCAGCATAACGTTGTGATATATAGAAAGGGTTTCTCCCCTGCAACCCTGGGGTAACACCGAAATTTGCAATAAACAAAATCCCAAAGGTTAAAAGTCTGGGTAATTACAAGAACCCACAAAGCAGAGAACTGTTGTCTGAAGTTATGCAGAAAACATAAAGGAAGAAAAATCTTGTGCCACAGCAGGATTTCAACCAGCATTGGGCGGGGGAGGGGGAGGTTGCATATAATCCCAAGTAAATATTGCTAGGGTGATTAGGTATGAAGGCAGCCGCAGGGGGAGGGCAGAAAACAAACTGGGTCATTCATTCTACTTTTCTTTCTCCTCTTATAAAGAAGAAACATGGTTTAAATCGGATCACTCACAATACATTTGTGCACAGTAACGCCCAGCACCAGTTTTACTTCCTGCATGTTGAAGCAGACAGGAAATGTGTTAGATCAAGATGGGTAGTGTTTGTCTATAGTAGTAGAAAAGAGTAAGAGTCCACTCAAATTTGTGGTAGCAGAAGATTGTAGCAAACTGGTTGAAAATGAAAACAACTGGCTCACAGTGTTGAAAACTGCTATAGGGCTGCCATAAAGCAACTGCTGAAATGCAAAGTGTGAAGAAATACATTTTTTCTTTGGAGGTTTGAAATGAGCAAAACCCTCATTCTGCATTTTAAAAGTTTTTTCCCTCTGGGCAGAGAACCAGCACGCAGGAAGGAAGACCATTCAATTGCTTTCCAGACTTACCTCAGCCAACCTTCATACAAATGATAATAAGTCTAGACAATGGGATGATCAAGCTCCCCCATCCTTGCAAGCAGGGAACAGAAACTTGGAGGACTTAAGGCTAGAAAGTCTTCAGGAAGAAGTTTCTTGAGATGTCAGGAAAAGCTCCCTTGACCTGGCCTGACCAGGTCAGTGGGAGGGGAAAAGAGAAATGATAAAACTCAGGGGAGCAAAGAGGAAGCTCTCTTTCTCTGGGTGCTGAGTCCATCAGAGTGCACAGAACTCTTAAGGCAGCCATTGACCATATACTGTCCTGGGGAGCTGAAGGAAGCTTCAAGGTAATGGTAACTCTGTAGAGATCCATAACTTCCTAAGCCAAGGGGCTTGTCCTGTTTTAACATCTGATAGGGCATATATAGAGAAAGGGAATGATGTTTACCCATTTCTTTATAATCCTTTGCTCAATCTGGTGCTGTGCTAAAAGTATGCTCATGAACATTTTATTTTAATAAAAACATTATAACTTTTAATGCTGGTAGTTGTTCTCTGTACCACATAGACCTCCACTGTCTTGGATATGCTATTTTAAAAGGAACACTGGGGGAAGGCCAGAAGTTGGCACATGGCTATTCTTCCAGGGGCAGTAAACTGTCCCCATGATGACCAGGCACTGGCAGTGAAAGACACAGAGTCAAGGCCTCAGAACTTTGAAGGGAAGCTGGGAGTCCTGACCCTCCCAGCAGGCAATTTTTGACAAAGGTCAAGTGGTCATGGCCAGTTACTGTGGAGAGAGAGAGAGAGAGAGAGAGAGAGAGAGAGAGAGAGAGAGAGAGAGAGAGAGAGAGAGGGAGAGAGAGAGAGAGAGAGAGAGAGAGAGAGAGAGAGAGAGAGAGAGAGAAGCCTCTCCAGGTGTTGCAAAAACCTTGGAGGGCAGGGTGGAACAGGGCCTGCAGGCCAGAGCAGGCCTGTTTCACTACACAAGGTATAACAGGAAATGCACCCAGTCCTGGGATTTCTTCCTATAGCCCATCAAGTGTAAGGTATTACCTCATCCATCACCATCTACAGTAGAATGCAGATTTATTTTTCAAAAAAGCATAATTACTACAAACTAATCTACAGAAAACCACCTTTTCCTACCCCCTTTACATGTCTGCACAGTCATTCATCCTTCAAAACCTCCCCTCTGTTAGCCGAAATGCTTATCTACGCATTGATCGGTCTAAACTTATATATTGAGTTCTGGTCTATGTATACAGAGAAAGTAATTTCACCCAGAGAACCCGTTTCAAAAAGACCACGTGACAAGGTTTCTTTAGTAAAATCAGTTATTCTCTTTACTGAATAATATCTTTTGAATCACAGGCAAACAAAACAGATGCATTCACACATACACACAAGTTCCTTTAGATACAATAGAAATGGAAAACAATATTGGGGTTTTAAATCTAGAGATGTTTAGGAAGGGAAAAACACGTGATACTTATCTGATTCCTGAAGCTCGACCTTCACAGTGAAGAATACAAGAATAAAGATTCTGACTAAGGATACTTTTACTGCACACAGTTGGAACCTGCCAACACGTGTGAGGATTAAATGACTTGCTAGCGAGGTAGGTGTACACCAAGGAAAGAGACCGAGACCCCAGAACAAAGGTTGAACCTTGTTTTTATCAGCTATTTTGGGGGCTGGCATTAGGGTCTTCCAGTTCGTCCCATTCCTATATCATTGGCTATAGGATGTGGGGTACCCTCCTACTAAGGTGGGGCAATATTGGAAATCTACACCTTTCACTAAAGGGAGCATTTGGTCCAAGGTGTGAAGATGGGTTGTCATGGAAACCTTAGAACTGCAGATGACTCTAGCCTGGTCCAAGCCATCAACAGGAAACAGTCTTAACACTTGCAAAAACCAAAGCATCCTTTGGGTTATGTGTGGAATTCAAATTCCTTGATGGTAGACAGGTTGTTGTTTATATCATCCTTCTAGCAGACCATAATGGAGATGCTTTTCTTGTTCCAAGTTCATGATGGGTAGATGTATGTGCATACGTGTGTGTGTGACTTCATTAGCAGGAAAGTGCAGACAGAAGGGCAACTTCCTAGTGCAGGTGGTCACATCAAACAAAGCACACAGTTTTCCCAAACCAAAGACACTTGCAAGCATCATTCAGGTGTGTGTGCAGGTCAGAAAACAACAAATAAAAGCATTTTGAAAGTACATCTCCTAACACCTCTTCCTTTTCTTTCCTCTAAAAAAAATTCTTGGAACACCTTAATTGCTTATTGCTTAATTTACAAGCATGTTGTTTCTTTGTCAATTTTTTATTCAAGAGACTCTAACCCTACTTGTGTACTGTATAGGGTGCATGTTGGTTAGGAGTTAAAGATAGTGGCTAGACGAAATAACTGTATCATAATAGGTGACTTTAACTACCCACACATTGATTGGGTCAATATGAGTTCTAGTCGGGAAAAAGAGATTGAGTTTTTAGACACTCTCAATGACTGTGCTATGGAACAGATGGTCACAGATCCTACCAGGGGAGAGGCGATCCTGGATTTGGTCCTAAGTAACACCCAAGACCTGGTGAGAGATGTAAAAGTGATTGCGCCACTTGGGAACAGTGACCATAATGTCATTGAGTTTAACATTTGTACAGATAGGGAGTTGCCCAAAAAGACTGACACAACCACTTTTAACTTTAAAAGGGGTAACTTCTCTGGTATGAGGGGACATGTGAGGAAGAAATTGAAAGGAAGAGGGGAGAAGGTCAAAACCATTGGGGAAGCTTGGAGATTATTTAAAAAGACAATCCTAGAAGCTCAGAAAAAATATATACCGCAGGTTAGGAAAGGTACAAATAGGTATAGAAAAAAGCCTGCATGGTTAACAAATAAAGTAATGGAAGCTGTAAAAGGTAAGAAGGATTCCTTTAAGCGGTGGAAAGCTAGTCTTAGTGAGGTTGATAAAAGGGAACACAGACTATGGCAAATAAAATGCAGGTCTGTGATCAGGCAAGCAAAAAGGGAATATGAGGAGCATATTGCAAAAAACATAAAGGTCAACAATAAAACTTTCTTCAAATGCATTAGAAGTAGGAAGCCAGCCAGGGAGGCAGTGGGGCCCTTGGATGACCAAGGGGTAAAAGGAGTAGTGAAGGATGATAGGGAAATGGCTGAGAAGCTGAATGCATTTTTTGCCTCTGTCTTCACTGTGGAAGAGGAGAAGTGCTTGCCCACTCCAGAAGCACCGATTTTGGGAGGGGGTTTGAACGATCTGAATCAGATTGAGGTGACAAGAGAGGAAATCCTCCGACTGATGGACAATTTAAAAACTAATAAATCACCAGGCCCGGATGGCATTCATCCGAGAGTTCTGAAAGAACTCAGATGTGAACTTGTAGATCTCCTGACAAAAATATGTAATCTTTCTTTAAAATCTGCCTCCATTCCTGAGGACTGGAAGGTAGCTAATGTCACTCCCATCTTTAAAAAGGGCTCCAGGGGAGATCCAGGAAATTACAGGCCAGTCAGTCTGACATCGATACTGGGTAAGTTGGTGGAAACTGTTATTAAGGAAAGAATTAGTAGGTACATTGATGAACAAAAACTATTGAGTCAGACTCAGCATGGGTTCTGTAAGGGAAGATCTTGTCTCACTAACCTGTTAGTGTTTTTTGAGGGAGTGAACAAACATGTGGACAAGGGGGACCCAATAGATATTATTTACCTTGACTTCCAGAAAGCTTTTGATACAGTTCCTCATCAAAGGCTCCTAAGTAAGCTCAATAGTCATGGGATAAAAGGACAAGTCCTCTTGTGGATCAAAAACTGGCTTATAAATAGGAAACAGAGAGTGAGTATAAATGGGAAACTTTTTCAGTGGAGGGTGGTAAGCAGTGGGGTACCACAGGGATCAGTACTCGGTCCGATGCTTTTTAACTTGTTTATTAATGATTTGGAATTGGGATTAAGCAGTGAAGTGGCTAAATTTGCAGATGACACGAAGTTGTTCAGGGTGGTGAAAACCAGGGAGGATTGTGAGGCACTCCAAAGGGATCTGTTGAGGATGGGTGAGTGAACGTCAACATGGCAAATCGGGTTCAATGTGGCCAAGTGCAAAGTGATGCACATTGGAGCCAAAAATCCTAAATATAAATACACGTTGATGGGGTCTGAACTGGCAGAGACGGACCAAGAGAGAGATCTTGGAGTCGTAGTGGATAACTCAATGAAAATGTCTAGACAGTGTGTAGCTGCAATAAAGAAGGCCAACGCTATGCTGGGGATTATTAGGAAGGGAACTGAAAACAAATCAGCCAGTATCATAATGCCCCTGTATAAATCATTGGTGCAACCTCATTTGGAATACTGTGTACAGTTCTGGTCACCACATCTCAAAAAGGATATTATAGCACTGGAAAAAGTGCAGAAAAGGGCAACTAGAATGATAAAAGGGTTGGAACACCTTCCCTATGAAGAAAGGTTAAAACGCTTGGGGCTCTTCAGCTTGGAGAAACGACGGCTGAGGGGTAACATGATTGAGGTTTATAAGATTATGAATGGGATTGAGCAAATTGAGAAAGAAGTACTTTTCTCCCTTTCTCACAATACAAGAACTCGTGGGCACTCCATGAAATTGCTGAGCAGTCGGGTTAGAACAGATAAAAGGAAATTCTTCTTCACCCAAAGAGTGATTAACACATGGAATTCACTGCCACAGGAGGTGGTGGCAGCTACAAGCATGGACAGTTTCAAGAGGGAATTAAATAAACATATGGAGCAGAAGTTCATCAGTGGCTATTAGCCACAGGCTATAGATGGGAACTCTCAGTCTGAGGCAGGTGATGCACTCTATTCTTGGTGCTGGAGGGGGCAGCAGTGGGCGGGCTTCTAGTGTCCTGGCTCCACTGCTGGACCTCCTGATAGCACGTGGTATTTTTGGCTGCTGTGTGACAGAGTGTTGGACTAGATGGGCCATTGGCCTGATTCAACATTGGCTTCTCTTATGTTCTTATGTTCTTATGTAGTTGCCAGGCAACCTCTTCATTCAATTAGGAGCAAAACTGGGGGTTGAGTGATGGTGCGTGACATTGCAGCATCATTTCTGGTTGCACTCAGAACTGATGTTGTGATGTTCTAGGAATTCCCTGATTCCTTGAGTTTTGTGACATCACTTTTGAGTACAATTGGATAAGATATCACAATGCCGTGTGATGTTGCTTCCCACCCCTTATTTTTGCTCCTGCTGGAGTTCAGAATGATGGCAGTGCAGAGAAGGGGCAGTGCAGAGCTGGAGTGCAGAGCCATGACAAGGGCTAGGAGCCAGGGACCAGAGATTGTCTGTCACTGTGAATCCGCCAAAGTAGGCAATCTGGTAAACCTAATGATACCAGATTGTATAATAAAGACATCCATACAAAATACAGAGAACTCTTTCAAACTAAAGAACAGGGCTGGAAGAAAAGCCAGCTGTCATATTTAGTCATGTTATACGCACCATAAACTTCAAAACAAGATTCAAATTATGCCAAAATTATGCCTTCAAAATTCATTTGAATGTTATTCCTTAAAAAAAGTTATCTCATTCTAACAGGCTTGCACCTGGGAGTGTACCCATTAAGAGGATAGCTTAATCACAGTGACACCTAGAGCTGAAGTCAATGGGCTTTTGCGTCTCTCTCTCTCTTTCTCTCTGTGTGTGTTAATGCCAAGTTGCTTCTGGCTTATGATGACCCTATGAATTAAAGACTTCCAAAATGTCCTATTGTCAACAGCCCTGCTCAGGTCTTGCAGACTGAGGACCATGGCTTCCTTAATTGAGTCTTCCTCTTTTCCTACTGCCTTCAGCTTTTCCTAGCAGGATATAAATTTTCTTCAGATGGTACTGTAAATTTGATGCTCCCTGCAGTTTTCTGTATTCTCCTGATGAGGGGATACTATAGAAAATTCTTGATGTTTTGCATTGATGCTCTCTATGATCTACATCAACCACTAATGCACACTTTTTAAAAAATTTCAACCATTCCAGTTGTCTGCAAAACTAGTGTTTGAAACTGCCCTACAGCTACCTTAGAAAGTAACATGCTGTTTGTCCTCATCTTCTTAGTACAGTTTTCAGGTATGTCACCTTGTGAGGGGTCTGTACAGTGAACTTATTTTAAAATATTCTTTTAAAATTAAACTTTGGACTTTTTGTGCTTCCCTTCCTTGTCTTCTTATTTGTGGTAAGGCTCTGCAGTCTGTGACACTCACAGTGTGGAATTCTAATTCAGAGGTGGTGAATCAGCTTGAACTGATTTACATTCTGTTGCAATATTGGCGATCAGGGCATGCTTACATGATCTTCACATTTTGCACTCCAGTAGTATAATGAATGGCAGAGAAAGCAGCACTGAGAGAAAGGAAAAGTACTCTCTGACCCATTTTGTTTATCCACACACAATCATAAGGTCACACTGCCACTAGATACTAGAAGCTTTCAGAGGAAAGAACAATTTCTTCTCAGTAGATTTCTAAAGGGACTAACAGGTTACAAACAGACATGGAAGACAAGTTCTTTTGGCCTTAAGTGGATACCAGAGGGCCAGGTCTCCAAACTCTTTAACATGATATTTTTTTTTTATTTAAGAAGAAAACCCATTCATACAGCATACCATCTTCCAGGAGCATCTACTGTGGCATGAAAACCTGACTGAAGTGAATTGGTGATGTGTTTTTATACATCCACTGATTTCAGTAGGCATTGCACACAAGAAGATGTGGATTATTGTCATCAAGTAAGTGAATGTCATGAATTTTAAAAGGAAAGTTATTATATTATGTGGTTGTTTTGGAGCAGCAACAAAATTCCTGTTTTATGCCAGTGTATTTTAATTACCAAATAGAAGGTTTAAGAAGTTCACTCCACATGGGCTGCCCAAGAAAGCTCCTTTTTGTTCCCTGTGTCTCAGCTGTTTAAAAGGGCTTTCTTATGCAGCCAGCCCCTAGGGCTAGCTGGTGCTCTGTGTGTGGCTCAGTCTCTGGGGATGGCTGCCCAAGAAAACCCCTTTAAACAGCTGAGACAATTGAAACAGTTGAGGCACAGGAGCAGAGTACCCTCATAGCTCAGCTATTTCCAATCTCTTGGTGGCTTTCTTGGGGAGGAGAAAACAGAGGCTGCATGAATTGGCCAAAATTCATCACGAAGGTTCATGAGCCTGTTTATGCCAGTCCTTACTACCAACTGTCCTCAGAGATTCAGTAGAAAAGGGGTTAGCAAGTAAGCAGGACAGGGACTAAGGGTGCATAGCCTAACATTTCTGAGCTGAAAATATATGAGAAAATTGCTGTTTTAGGTCTTTACCATGATGGTAATGGCAACACAAAGCCAGGATTCTTAGGCATTATGAAAATTACCCCCTGAGAATTGTGTGTTGTTTTTTTCATGTTCAGAGGTTTCATGGCAGCAGCAGCAGCAGCAGGTGACTTGTTTGCTTTAATTCTTCTGATTTCTCAGGCAGTGGTCTTTCTCCTTTCCGATCAGATTGTTTAAAGGGATCAGGAGGTAAATGCTCCCAGCCAATCACCTTTGGAGACAAGCACCAGAGAAAGAATTTCTATCGAGGAGTCTATGTCAAACAGTGAGTGTTCAGAATACTCCATGCACAGCTCCAAATGTATGCAGGTAACTAACCGCTGGGTATTTTTCAAGATCAGGAAAAGGCAGGGGGGGGAGCAAGAGCCCCTTTCTTCCCCTTGCCCCCCCCAAAAAATCAACTTCTATGGCTTTTAAAGCAATGTTCTTGGAGTTGGCATTTCAAGGCAATAAACCCAGAAACAACTTACAAACAAATGTTTAATGTAGCTTAGCCTTTGGACTCCCACACCCCATAGCCTTCTAGCTCCTCCTCCTCCTCCAGGAACTCAGATAGTAGTAGTAGTAGTGATTACTAATTGTAGTGCCCCTAAAGTGGACAGCCAGAGTAAAGACACAAGTCTCATAAAAACTGGATGATTAATTCATCACATGCAATCACACACATATGATCTGTATATTTGTTTGCTTTTAAATTGAAATAAGATTGCAGGGATGGAGTAGGCAGAGGAAGTTGTCTACAAAAGAAGCCTTCCTCACTTTGTAAAAAGAAACTCCATTTACTGCCACAGTAAGATTATGCTAAAAAATGGATACAGGCAGGATTAAAAAAAAAAATCTGGTGGCCAGTGCTTTCCTGCTGTGCCCACAACCATTCCCTCCCTGTAGGAATCAGGAGAGAGAGATGTGCCTGTGAAAAGAGTCACCTGAATTGTGGGGTCTATAAAATCAAACTCCTTCATCCATTCTGCTTTAAATGTAGGTAGTCATCAGATTAATGGGAAGACTATGTTCTATGAAAAATCATGACCATAATCTTTAAAAACAACTGCCCCATACCCTCAAATTGGTTATCTATAAAAAATATTCTGATCCTTCTCACCCAGTTCATTATATCCACTCAAAATATCTTAAACATGTTTATATTTCTGTTCCAGGTGACCTCACACACAAGTACAGCTCAGAATGGCTTGGGGTTGCTAGCATGTTGAGAAAGTAGAGTGGTGGACTTAGAACAAGGACAAGGATCAGATACAAAGCATTCTGAGTGACTTTAAGTAATTAGTGGTCTGTATTCTACTACCTCAGTGAGTAAAGTTTAGAGATTTTCTCCAATCTAAGAAGAGTTCCTCCAACTTAAGTGGTTCTTCTTGCATTCCTAAGGGCACTGTGAGCTCCAAGCAAGGAAGGAGGAAATTACATCAAGAAAAAACTCCAGAGACTCTTTTGAGCAAAAAAGAGGCCACAGCTGTATTGATTACAGCATTCAGAGCATTTCATGCTGCATAGGGCAAGATCCAAGAATCTAGCAATCAGACTGTCAATCGATGACCCACATCCAAATTGGGGAAAGCCAGGAGTGACAAGAAGGTGGCCCCGCAAAGGTACAAGCCCCTGCATGGAACTTCTGTTACATGCAAGTGGAGCCAGGCAACCGCCCCCAAATTGGGCATGCTGCTAAATGACTCAATCCCCAAGACACCATAAGGGGGTCCCCATCCAAGGAGGTGGGCACAGAGGCACAGTCTCCCCCAAAATGGATCCTGTCTAATGCCTAAAACTGCCATAAAGCTATGACAGAAAATAACATATGAATATAAATCACAATAACCAAACATTTAGAAAAAGGGGAAGGAGAGAATATCCAAAGAGGTAAGGGCCAGGAAGCCCAAACACTCACTCAAGCCCACCCACAGCAAACCAATCAGGGAGTGCAGAAGAGCCAGCAATTGACTGGCAGCCGAGGAGACCTTCCCAGATGCCCCAAGGCACAGGACTGCCGCAATCCAGCAGGAACCAACCAAGGTGGCCATGTGGCCTTGTTCCTAGCCAGGGGGCTCCTAAGCCCTGTGACTGTAAGGCAGCCCCCAGTAAGTCAGTGGCTGCAGATTCTGGCAGAAGAGCCTCCAAAGTTGGTGAGGTCCCTCAGGCTGAAGGTAAGCTTCAGACTTTGCTCAGTGAAGTGGCAATGATTTGTATTCTACCTCTCATCATAACATACCCTTTAGGTGTGTTTGTGAGGATAGAATGAGGTCAGAGATCCTTATATGCTGCCTTGTATCTTTGGAGAAAGAGCAGCATAAAATGTAATGAAATTAATAGTCTTGGCTCTCAACAAGGCTTTGTGATACAGTAACCATTGTTTAATGGAAGGTTTCTGAAAAGAAATACCTTTACAAAAGTGAGGTTAAAGTTAAGAGTCATTTATAATGTAACCTTCAGCTTTTACATTGGAAGATCTGCTTGCAACACCCTTGTGGCATAGCTTTAAAGGGACTGTAATGTTGCTATTGGGAGATTGTCATAATACTATGGGCTATGACTTTACAGTGGCATAACTGTTACTGTGCCTCATCCTATACATTTATGAGCTGCTGAAAGAAGTCTGGTGTTTAGGCTCTTGCTAAATTGAACAAGCTGGCAAGCTGAAATGAATAAAGTGGATTGACTGGAATCCCACTGACATACACAAAGACACCCCATATATGTTCACATACTGTGAACACACCTACTTAGTAAACTTGTAGCCTCAATTCTTTTCATGTTCCTGTTTGTGCAGCTCTGTTCATTGCAGCAATGATGCATTTGAATCCGGTTCATGCTTTCTTTCTTCGGAGTCTCACCAGGATATTTCCACTAATTTCCCCCCACAAGAAGATAAGCTTGGGGGGAGCTTTTCTTCAGAAGCACCATGCAAATAAAATGTCAAGAGCATCATTTTCTGAACTTCTGTTACCCGAGACAGCTTTCAAGAGAATAAAAATATATATTCTTAAACTTGAAAAGGAGTAAGAACTATTTGACTTCAGAGCAGCTCACAATTGTAAATATGTGTCCATTACTGTTCAGGGTAGGGCTCATTGAAGGGAGCAAATGAGTCTGCAGTATTTCTGCATCAGGAGTGTCTGAATGATCCCATAAGAACCACACTGTTGACTCAGACCCAAGGTCCATCTAGTAGCGCATCCTGGTTTCCACAGTGGGAACCAAAAATTCCAAAAAGCCCACAATCAGAGGCACAGAGGAAAAGCCTCCCAGTTGTTGCTCCTCAGCCACTGGTATTAAGAAGTGTATTGCCCCTGAACATGGGATTCCCATGTAGCCATCATATGTCATGTAGCCATTGATGGATCTGTTCTACATGAATTTGTTTAATTGATTGTTATTACATTATTAATAGTTTGGCTTTCTCACTGAGGCTCAAGGCAGATTATACAGACTGAGTTAATACAATCAACAGGATAGGATATTCAATAAACAATGAAATAGTATTTGGGTTGTAGAACTAGCCAGAAGTCTAAAAAGCAAATCCAAAGCAAAGCATATGTATTAAAATGAATCATTAAATGATGCAAAATTACACAGTAGGAACCAAATTACACCAAACTATACACAGTAAGTTTAAACCACAGTCCCTAATAATTTGTTCAAGTAGCTTTGTGAATCATTTTGTACAGTGCTACTCTATTGCCTGCATAGAAACCCGTATTGAATAATACAGTTTTGCATAATTTGGAGAAAGTCAGGGGGGAATCTTCCTGACATCCTCAGGCAGACCATTCCACAAGGTGAGGGCCAAATGAAGAAAGGATGTGTATGGACAGGTGTTGATTTTGCCCATTTGCAGGTTGGCACCTGTAGAAGGCCCTGCTCAGATGAGTGGAGCTGTCATGATGGAGCACAAGGGAATGGATGGTCTCACAGATATGAGGGTCCAAGGTTATGAAGGGCTTTGTATGTGACAACCAATACTTTAAATTGAGCCCAGTAACTGGTGGCAGCCAGTGGAGTGCCTGCAGAATGGGAGTAATATGCTTACTCCATCTAGCTCTCAATAATAGCTGAGCTGCAGCATTTTGCACCAACTGGAACTTCCTAACTGATCTTGAGGGGAGACCCTCTCAAGCAGTGCATGACAGTTGTTTAGTCTTGATGTGACTATGGTATAGATCCAGGTGGAAAGATCAGCCATATCAAGGTAAGGGGCCATTTTTCAAGCTAGGCCGAGTTGGAAGAAAGCCTTTTCCAGCTGCATTCCTGCTTCTCCAGCAATAATATTGGGTGTGGTATAACCCTGAGGCTCTTAATTGAGTCAACAAGGGTCAGCTGAATCCACTGAAAGTGGGGAGGATAATGTCCTTCAAGACCCCTGCCTTTCCAATCAGCATTTCTTCTGTCTTTCCAGAGTTTAGTTTCCAGTTGTTCACTCTTACCTATTTAGCCACAGCAGCCAAGCAGTAATTTAGGTCCTTTATGGCATCACCAGGAGATTTGGATAAAGATATATTGCCCCCAAGTCCAAAGGAGGCAGAGCAGCCCCTGCCCACAGCCGCTGTCAGCTCTGCAGCCAGTGAGGAACCAAATATAGCTGCATATAGTCTGCATATTGATGACAGCCAACTCCCAAACTACAAATGATTTGGCCTGTGGGCTTTACATAAAGACTGAAGAGCATGGGTGATAGGACTGTGCTCTGTGGAACCCCACAGTATAGGTCCTACACCGATGATAAATGGTCTCCAATTCTTTGTGTATGGTCTTTGAGGAATGATTTGAACCAGTCTAACAGAGACCCTGATACCTACTTCTGGCTCCAGGTGCCTCAGCAAGATGGTATGGTGCTCTGTGTCGAAGGCAGCAGATAAGTCCAGTAGGATCAACAAGGAAGCCTGACCTTTGTCTACATTTAGACAGTGGTCATCACTTAAAACCAGTAGAGCTGTCTCTGTCCTATAGCCTGGTCTGAATCCAGACTTGAAAAGGATCTAGAGCAGATGAGTTACTCAAGAAGACCTCTCTCAACCAATTTGCCTAGGAAGGACATATTAGAGACAGGGCAATAACTGGCTACATCATAGATTCAGGTGGGTAGCCGTGTAGGTCTAAAGCAATAGAACAAAGTTTGAGTCCAGTGGCACCTTTAAGACCAACAAAGTTTAATATAAGCTTTCGTGTGTGGTATCTGATGAAGTGTGCATGCACAGAAATGCTTATATACAGAATTAAACCTTGTTGGTCTTAAAGGTACCACTCAAACTTTGTTTTATGGCTACGTCATGTTTCTGTTGGGATTTTTTTTTTAGTAGCAGATAAATAGTGGGTAAGTGGTATAGTGGTTAAGTGGGTGGACTCTAATCTGGGAGAACTGGGTTTGATTACCCACTCCTCCTCCTTGCAGCTGCTGGATGACCTTGGGCAAGCCATAATTCTGTCAGAGCTGTTCTCTCAAGGACAATTATGGAAAGAGCTCTCTCAGCCTCACCTATATCACAGGGTGTCTGTTGTGGGGAGAGGAAAGGAGTTTGTAAGCTGCTCTGAGACTCCTTCAGGTAGTGAAGGGCAGGGTATAAATCCAATCTCTTCCTCCTCTTCTCCTCCTCCTCCTTCTCCTGTGCATCACCTGATTCAGAGGTGTGGGTTAAGAATTACCTGCCCTTGCGGAGGTTGATTGGAAGGTGGCAAGCCCATAACAGCAGATTACAACAATAACCAGAAGGAAGCCTTCACTGTGCATTCAGCTAGATACAATCCTGGAATTTCCATGAATGGAGCTCTCAGTGACTCTTTTCTATAAGTAACATGTGGGTATCAGTACCGCCAACACTCCAAATACCTCTATGTGGGGCCATTTCACACTGGGAAAGTAAAAGACAGAATTAACCCCTCCTCCAACTTTTTTAATCATAGCAGGTACATGGTATCTAATTCAGTTTGGGACTGTAGCATACACAAAAAGGGGGGGGAGATGCTGGTAGCTCCATTCTAGGAACTCCAGTTGCATTCCCATTTTGACCCTCTGGGTAAGCACCTTGTTCTCACAGGAGGCTTACATTTCTTAGGGAACTCTAGTAATTCTCTTAAGGCAAGTGATTTAGGACTTACTTGTATAGATACTTGTATAGATAAACTGAATATTTTATATTGTATTTTATTTCTGTTGTACATCACCCAGAGCCCTATGAATGTAGGGATTGGGAGACGCACAAATATAATAAATAAATAAATAAATTTTTAAAAATGTGCCTCCAGGTTGCCTCTGAGAAAAAGCAATGGAAGAAAGGTGTTCCTTGATGTTCTTAGGGTGAAATCCCATCCCTTCAGTTGAATGTGGTGATGGACATCATGTGTCAATGCAGCACTATGAAGAGACTGTTCTTTTCTGAAAAACAGGCACATATAAGAAAGACTGTTTAATTTACTATGAAGTGGATGGTATTAGCCTGTGAGAATCAAAGTAGTCCATTGGCTTGGCCTATGATTGCAATTCTTCTGTTCCTAAATTTAAAAATTAATTTATTGCCACTGCCAGCAGGATGCCTATTTGCCTTTTGTCAGGAAAACGTTCATTACTAAAAGTAGCTTTTTAGATGCAAATCTAATTCCCAGAGAATCACTTTGAATTTCTGTGCTAATGATACTCATGCAAGTTTTTCCCAACTCTTTTCTGCTTGGGCTAATACCCTTCAGCTCCAAAGTTTATCACCAGACTAATGACAACCTGGAAATCCCAGCTCTTTCTCAAAGGGATGATAAATGTTATCTGCCAATCTCTTCTTCTGAATAAACTCACTTTGATCTGCATTAATCACATTTGGCAGGAGCTGTTGAAGCCTGCAAGCAGCAATCTTGGTGAACAGCTTGGCATTATTGCTTAATAATGAAGTGGAACAGTATTAAGAAAAACAACCTGAAGGATCCTTCCTTCTCTCTTCCCAAAGTCAATGACACAAGCATCCCTATTGAATGAATAGAGTCAAAACAGAAACCAACACTTTTTTTAAGGATATGTTTTGATTCATTTTGTAGGTTTCCAAAAGGGAAACCACTCAGGGTTTTTTTGGTCACTCCATAACATTTAATTTTTTTAAAAAAAAGATTTTTTTTTTCATGAGGGGTCATAAAATGTCCAATACGTTCTTTAATAATCCACAAACCAGTCTTAAGTATTTCAGCATTCATGACTGCAGGTCAGTAGTAGGGAAGTCAGTGGGGTTCTATAATCAGTTTGCTTAAGAGAGCTCTTACAAATCCCCAGGAAAATGAGAGGGATGTAGTCAGTTGAGCAGTGTAGCTGGAAGGCAAACTTCAAAAGGGTACATCTCCCCTACTATTGACTAGTGCATTTGAAAACAACAGACCATGAAAATATCAGTCACTTTGGTTTCTACTCTATGAAGAATATTACCTTAGGATAAAACCAGCCCTTCACATAAGTACCTAGTGCATAATGAGCCTTCTCATGCACAGACCTCATTGGAACAAACAGAAGCAGAACAAAACCACGGTAGAACTCTGGAAACAGCTCTGCTTCATAGGGTATATGAATGAGATTTTCTTGGTGGATTGAACCTGAAATTACTATACTAGGCATAAATATTCCTACTCTTCAAGAAGATTATCTTTGAAAGGCCAATGAAATCCACAGAAATAATTCAGTTACCTTCAAATAGTTGTTGTACAGACAATATGCTGGGTTTACAGCTATCTCAAATTTTGTTGCTGTGGCCCACAGGGGTTTAGCGATGAATTGGTTTTTTACTATACATCCACTCAAGCATTTCCTCACATTAATATCACCATTACTGAGACTTGTATGGGTGCTCCATCTCCTACCATGGGAGTGACAGAGCCTAGCATTTAATCTGTGTGTAAGTACTTGAAAATCAGCTCATAAGAGTATTTTATCAGGAAAGAGAATTTCACTTCAACACCTCGGGTGTTATGAACTCACACTGAATTCAACTGCACAAGAAATAGCTTGTAACTTGTGATTACTCTCAGAGTGTAGTATAGATTAAGGCTTGAGTATTTTATACAAAGATATTGTGTGATCCTAGTTTACTCTGGTAAAAATTTCCTTCCAGGTGATTTACAGGCTGATTTAATCCCAAAAGAATCCAGTAGGGTTTACTCTTGATAAAGTGTGTGGAGAATTATAGTCCATTATTCCATTATTACCATGGAAGAAAAGACTATTTTCTTTCTTAGACTAGCTTCCGCCATGGATGCAGTCTAGTTTCTCTGGGGGGGAACTTATTCCGCATGTAGAATGCCTTCAAAGTTTCATGCACATTACTCCCAAGTTTGCACCTATAGAGAGGTCATGTTTTTATTCTTGTACAATATAGTGCAGCTGCAAGAGAGCATGTTCCAGGCACATATGGGGTATAAGTGATTTGCTAAGTCAAACCTAAACATAAACTGCTTCCAGTATAAGAGTCTATTGAGCAAATATAAAAGGGAAACAGAGAAAAAATATAAATATAATATGGACAGATATAAGATGGAGGTAGAGTGCAGTAGGAAAAGTGTGTTGCTGGTTTCCTATGCAAAAAGCTGTCATACCAGGAACATACTTTTCACTTGTGACTTACAGTGTTTGCATTTTTAAAAATGATTTTTACCTAAGAACATAAGTAGAGCCTTCTGGATCAGACCTGTGGTCCATCTAGTCCAGCATACTGTTTCACAGTGGCCAACCAGTTCCTCTGGGGGGCAAACAACAACACATAGACGGCAATACCTTCACTTAATGCTGCCTTCTAGTACTGGTATTCAAAGTTTTTCTGCCTATGTATATGAAGGTTCCCTTTAGTCACCGTGGCTAGTAACCATTGATAGACCTCTGCACCATGAAGAGAGAACTGAATGTCTGCAATTCAATGCTTATACTATGAGGTCAAAACGCCTATGCCATTCACAAACCATCAGATACTCAAAATTATCCATCTGGAATGTTACCTGTATTTTTATCAGTATTTTTATGTAATCAGTATCAGTATTATACAGCACCACCAGCATTTTCAATGCCACTTTAAACTCTGCTGTCATTACTGTGTGTCATATGTCAGTGTGAATTTAGGAATATGGCCTACTTTTCAACGGAAGCCCCAAATCTATACTTAAATAGCCAAGAGTAAGGAAGCCACCTGGGTTCATAAAACTAGATGCCCACCAGATGGCAGGTTATGTCCAGTCCCCCAATTCTAAATAAGTTATTCCACTCAAGAAAAAGGAAAGCCAGAAATAACAATACAGGAGAGAGATTACAGTGAGGCATGGGGCAAGGTAGCTGGGTAGCAAATAATCCAGTTAGACATTGTGCCAAACAGGCAGTCTGCAGCTATACAAATATGCTGCCTCTGGGCCACTCCATTAAAATTATACTTTGGGGAAGCATTCTGGTCACATTTATAGGGCCCTAGCTCAGTGGTAAAGCATCTGCTTGGCATGCATAAGGTCCCTGGTTCAATCCCTGGCATCTCCAGTTCACTGTTCAGTAGGTGATGTGAAAGACTGCTGCCTGAGACCTGCAGAGCTGCTGCCACTCTGAGTAAATAAAACTGGCTGTGATCAGACAAGCTGTTTGATCTGGTGTCACTGCTGTTCCCTTCCAGATTTAAAATGCATGATCGGACAGCAATATTTGTCTCCCATTCCCCAGTTGTCAGCACCCATTATCACCAGTCTTTGAATTGGAATTATTTGACACCAGGGAAAGTCCAGTCCTTCCTGGTGTCACCCCTCATCTCCAAAAGCCTTATCAATCCATCATGCTTTCAAGCCATTTGGGTAAGTCTGAACGTCCCTTTCCAGTTTGGGGCTTGTTTTTTTGAGGCAGTTAGCAAAGTGTGTGCTTCATAATTTTACAGATCTCTCTCTCTTTCTCTCACACACACACACACTCACTCACTCACACACTCACACTCACACACACACACACACGAGAGAGAGAGAGAGAGAGAGAGAGAGAGAGAGAGAGAGAGAGAGAGAGAGAAGACATGGGCTTCTTAAAACTGTGTTTTTTTTTAAAAAAAAAACTTCCAATGCACAGTTTAAAAAACATTTCACCCAGACTGCACTTCGTATCCCAGCAGCCTCCTCCAGCAATCCCATTGATCACCATCCTGCCCAGAGTTTGAAGCGCTGCTTCCAATACATGCTTCTGTGCATGCTCAAAAGGCAAAACATTTTTAAAAGTTGCCCGACTGCCTCACCCCGTGGCTGCTGCATCTGAACTGTCAACTATGGGGAGAGCACATGGTGAAGCAGGTTAAGGGTAAGATGTCTGATCAAAACTCTCTGTTATAACCCCTCCCCCCCCGAATTAATTAGAGGTGGGGCCAGATCACTCTAAGCTTGTCATCTGACCACAGCCACTGACTTTGATGGACTAATGGTCTGATTCAGTATATGTCTATTCCATGTGTCATGTGTAGGGCAGTCAGTAGAACTCCAAAATAAATATACTTTTATTTCCAGGTTTAGAAAGAAGGGAGGGCACTGTCTGTTTTCCTGGTAGAGACAGTTTACTTGTTTAAATGCAAAAAATATAGCTGGTCCTGGCAGCAATATAGAAGACAAATAAACAAATTTGGGGCAGCCTTGCAAAGCTATATGCCTGTTCAACCCTGATCTACCATATCTGATAAAGAGTTGCCAGCGGGTGTCTGTTCAATTGTCTATTGTTAATTAAAATACACATCTGGTGAAAGGAGTGGCTTGGGCTTTCCGTCACTTTAAAAACAACAAAAATATCACTTCTGGAAAGGAAAAAATTCTTCCTTCAAACCACTAATGCTGGGCAATTATAGATCATGCTCAATCTGCCCTTTCTGGATAGTGTCATAGAGTAGACTTCAGCTGTTCACACAGAATTTGGATGAAACAGAATTACATTATCATTCACATCAACAGACTTTTCTTCAGGTTAAACCCTGACCTGTGGAATTCTATCCTCAGGGAAACTCATCAGGTTTCTTGCACAGTGATTCTTAGAAAATCTGTTTAAACATTTTCATTTAGATTGTTTTGGTTAATATGAAATTATTCACACTTTAGGTAACACAAAATCTGTGCATTCATATTTTGAATTTTATTTTAAAGTAGTTTATCCTTGGTTATGGTGTTTTTATTATAGATAGCTGAGGCCTTTGGGGTGAAAACTAGTACAGATTTATAAATAAAAATAAAGAGAATACCAAGCAAAATTCACAGATTCCCTAGCACAAGTATTTGAATAATATAAATTTTAATAGTGGGGAGGAGAGAAGGAAGGAAGGAAGTGGAGGGGAGGGGAGGGGAGGGGGGAGAGAGGAATGAAGAAAGGAAAACTATAAAGGGATAAGGTGTGAGTATGTGTAACGTTAAAACTTTTATTGAGGATGGAGAAAGTATCTAAAGGATGATTTGCAGAAAGAGAGATAAAAACAGTCATATGGGCATTCTTGGTGGGGATTCCAGGGATAGCAAGGTAGAATGTCAGGTGACATTTGAAGAGTGGGGCAATTCTGGGCAGCTAAGGATGGCAAATTGGGATGGAAAAAGGAAACATGCTGTAATAAAACAGAAAATGAAGCAGATTTATGTAATGGAGCAAGGACATTCCAAGTTTTAAGCAAAAGGAAGATAAGAGCAAGGATTTAGTATTAGGTGCCATGTAAGAAGCCAGCAAAGTGCAATGAGGGTGAGTCAGATCCTGTCATGGGTCGGTTAGGAGAGATGGACCCCTCAGGAGAAGAGGAGCCAGCAAGTAGCCAGCTCTGAATCAGCAGAAGCTGTCAAGCAAGAAGATGTCAGTGTTCACAGCTGATACAGGGTCACCAGCACCTTCCACCCTCATTCCAACAGATGAAACCTAGGTGGTCATTACTAACCCTCCAGTTTCACCCACACCCTTTGAGCACCAGAGACGAAGGCTTAGAATGGAGCTCTAGGAGAGAAGATAAAGTGCACATCTCCTGGCCTGACACCAGCTGCTTGCTGATGACGAGTAGCTGCAGGGTTATTCCCAAGCAGTTGGCTGTAAGTAAGACCTTCCAGCAGATGTCTATAAAAGCCAATCAAGGGAGACTGCTTGATGAGGGAAGCAACAAATGACCACTCAATGAACTCTGTAACCACAACTTCTGACTCTGCTTTGCCACAGTGACCTTTGGACTGGCTTTGGACTTGGATCTGCTTGCTCTTCAGTATGATTTTGGACTGAACAACTCTTCCTTGCCTGACTTCTGGAACCCTGACTTTGGACTGAACAACCTTGCCTTACCTGACTTCTGGAACCTTGACTTTAGACTGACATTGACACTGACTCTGGACTCTGACTGTGACTGCACCCAGGCCCTGACAGATCTCCTCAACCCTCAGAAGTGATCGTCATATCATATGTAGTTAAGAAGAAGAAGGAGAGAAGAGAAGAGAAGAGGAGATTGGATTTATACCCTGCCTTTCACTACCCAAAGGAGTCTCAGAGCGGCTTACAGTCTCCTTTCCCTTCCCCTCCCCACAACAGACACCCTGTGAGGTAAGTGGGGCTGAGAGAGCTCTGACAGAAACTGCTCTTTTTCAAGAACAGCTGTGGCAGAACTATGGCTTGCCCAAGGTCATCCAGCAGCTGCAAGTGGAGGAGTAGGGAATCAAACCCGGTTCTCCCAGATCAGAGTCCGCGCACTTAATCACTACACTAAACTAAGCAAAAGAGGTGCTCCAATATCTTCATAGCTCCCTTGAAATCGAATGTTCAGACTCTCTCTGAAGGTCAATCCTATGCATCTTTTCTGGGATGTAATCTCCAGTGACATCAATAAAACCTGATTCCAGATGAATACATTTAGGACAGGAATTTTGTATAGCCAACGGCAAGTGATTTGCTACAGTTTGGCTGCTGCAGGCAAATACTTTACAATCTGTTACTACAAGTGAAAGAAAACCAAACATAAGTATTCCATGGTGTATTGTCCAATTTAAATTACTTCTGAGCCATGGAACTGTAAAAGACACAAGGATTGGTAAGGTGAAACAAATAATGTCTCATTACAATTATTTCTACTCTTTTGTTCTCATGTTGCAAGTTCAGTTAAACAAAACCATTAGGATGCAGGAAACTATTGGCTGTTTGCAGGAGTTTTGGGGAATTGAAGTTTGCTCGTTTAGGAATAGGTCCTTTCCATTTACAAAGCAGTCTACTGTATTATTCATGTCTGAAGGATATGAAAATTGTTTTTTTTAAATTTTCATTTCATGTCTCCATATTTTTTCCTCTGATACTTGGGTGAGCATCATAATTTGGTAGACAGACTGATTCTCTACAGCAAGGACTTCATGCAAAAATTCACCATCTTTCAGCTAACGCAAAGCATGATCCTGAGGATTAGCTCCGATATAAAGGAGGATTTGAGATACAGACAGACTGAACACCCTTTGCAGATATTGTGCTGGTGTTGTATTCATGTGCCAGCCATGCATTTGAGTAATGCCATATGCACAATTGGGCAAGAAGTGGCTATACCATGCAGATACATGCCCTATTCACATAATATGGCAATGATACATATTGTACTCTCCAAACACATGACTGACAGACTCCTGTTTCATATGAATACATTACACAAGTGTAACATATGCAGAGGGCTATCATCAAACTAGATATGATATGTCAGATCCATGATTATGATATTTTCTTCTTTATTAATTAGCAACTGCTTTAAAGATAGATATGAGGCAATAGGGGAGGTACTAAGGGACCCAGCTAGGAAACAGTGACTTATTCTAACTGTGCTTGGACAGGCATCACTGAAGCATCCCTGAAATTCCAGGGTTCTTCTCGGGGAATGAATGTGGCCAGAACTCCCCAACCTGTCAGGGAAGGAGAATACTTCGAACCAAAAGGGTTAAGCTAACACAGTATATTATAAAAATACAAATGTTTATTATGGTGTACACATGTTAAAACATATTATGAGTAAAAGAAAGAGTTTAAATATCAGACTTATAAAAGCTTTTCAAATACAAATACATATGATGGGTAAACAATTTCAAACTTTAGGACCAAACGCATTTCGGCCCCTTTGAACCTTCCTCAGTAGTCACTATTCTCTATATTGCACTGACACACATCCAAATACATGTATAAAAGGTTTTTAGTATACATATATGTGTGTGTATGTATGTGTATGTATATGTATATATATATACCCACACAACCAGATGTTGTTTCCTGAAATTATAAAGAGGAAAAAGTGAAAGGAGGGGAAAACCTCATTATAATAAACCAAATGTATAGAAAATCATTAATGATGAAAAAAATCCCTTTTTAAACTGAAATTACCTTGTGTGTTTATAATTATGTTACTGGTATATATGTTGGGCCATAGATATAGACATACCAATTCTTCAAAGGAGAATATACAGGTAAAGAGTGATCCATTCATGAAGCATGGGCTCCCCTTGCGATGCTCAGCCTGGCAAAATGTATTATCTACTGCTACAGTTACAAATTACTAACTTTTAAAGATTTTTTCCAGTTAATATACTTTCATGGATGAGTAACTAACAGTACAGTCCTATGCATAACTACTCCAGTCTAAAGCGATTGGCCTTAGACTGAAATAACTCTACATAGGATTGCACTGTAGATTTTGCAATACTTCATTTTTACCCTTTATTGGTAATATATCCAATTGTAACAGATGATAGTCTTGTTTCTAAATTCTGATGTCAGCTATGATAGACATGGTTTTTATCAAATTATGTACCCTAAGGAGAAGTCTATATCAATTTATCATTATGCCTTTTCTTCAATTTTAGGTTACTGGACTCTCTGAGATAATTCAATTAGGTATAACTTTAAAAGTTAGATGATGAAAATGTACTGCAAAATTAATCAAAAGCTGAAATAGTAACTCAGTTCAAATCAAAACTCTCTTTTCCAACTGACAACTTGCTCTGTTATACAGTGTCTCTGAGTGTCCTAACAATCCTAATTTGCCTTTGGCATTCATTTATAATTACTTACAAAATTCACCTGCTAGGGAAGCCTCTAACTTTCATTTTTTGTTTGTATACATGATATGGTAAGCCAGTGCTAGCACAGTGACAAACCCTTTTGATTATAATTCATAATGCATTAATTCAACCTTCTTTTTCACATCTAAGAAGCTGTCAGTTTAATGTAACATCAAAAATAATATGTTATCCCAGAAATCGTTAGGCAATATTGCTCAGAGCGTGTACTTTGCTTTTGAGCTAAAAATGTAAATAGCACCATGTAAACAGTTTTCATAAGTGCTTCATTGCTTTACTAGAATGAATTTGATAGTCTCTATGCTTAGTTTTGATAAGACGTAAACTGATTCAAAATAATTTGTCAGCACATGATTTTGTTAATAAAGCTCTAATGGTTTACATTACTTAAATCCTTTACAGTTTCTAAAATTATTCAGGCATAATTTTAACATTATATTTTAAATTTGATATATGCTATCCCTTTATACCATAACCAATAGATTATGAGGTTTTTAGACAGCCTATGTATTCTCCTTCAGGAACTGGTTACTAATGGAATATTTCTGTCATTTCAGACAGATCCATTTTAGTAACCAGCTGCTGATGGATTACATTTACCTTTTCAGACAATTCTGCTTGTGTCTGATTCAGGAGGTGTGCCTGAGGAGTTCTAGCTGAAAACTGTTTTATTCCATTTTCAATTCTGTCTTCCACTTCTGAATTGCTATGGGGTGCTGTGTAAAATGCCCCTAGCTAGAGTGCTTCCTGTAATGCCACTTCCTCTTCTCATCATGCTCATGTGCGCAATCTTTTTCAGCTGTTGGTGTTGTGTTTTTTTGAAGGCTGTAATGAGACTGGTGCTTGCACATGAGTAAGACTTTTGCCCACCCCTCACATACTCGAAGGAAACCACGAAGGTTGAGGAGCCTATTAGGAGCCAGCGCAGGAGTGCTGGCCTATCAGGGACAAGTGGCTGGACAAGGTTCAGGTCAGCAGCCATTCCTTGGCCATTCCAGCTGAGCTCCCCACCCACCCGCCTACCCTTGGCTACGGACCATGTGGGATTAGCCAGTCGCTGGATATGTGGCTGAGGAGGAATTTTTTGAGCTTCCCCCAAATGGCCAGGATAGGGGCTTTTTTCACCTGCTTCACATGGTCCAGGAGGCCACGGCATAAATAGGCCTGGTAACCTGGTTAGGGGCTTTCTGGGAATGCAGGAAAGCATGGGTTGAGGGGGTTTATTCATGTTGGCAAGCACCCTGAGATATCAGCTATAGGAGGGGTCCTCAAACTGGGTATCTAGTGGCTTAGCAGTCCAGGAGACCTGGAGGGGGGCCTCTTTGGGGTTGGGAGAGCATATGACAAGCCCTAAGGCTTAGCAGTCATGGGCTGGAATATGTTCCCACTTCTCTACACATTTGACGTGCAGGCCGTGACGAGTGGGTACAGAAGGATTCTGGACCCGGCTCTGAGCCAGGGTGGGTTTGCTAGGGCCTGTTTTGCAGGCACAAGGCAACCCATGCTTAATTGATATAATTGAGGTAGATCTGTTCATACATAAATAAATTCCCAGTTTAACCCATGACTTGTGTATGTGTTTCATTCGTGGGGTAGGCAGGCAAAGAGCAATTCATCGCCATAGCGATTCCATAAACAACCCTGGAAGAGGAAAAATTCCACTTTATCCCAAGGCTTCTCTCTCTCTCTCTCTCTCTCTCTCTCTCTCTCTCTCTCCCTCCCTCCCTCCCTCCCTCCCTGGGATAGATTCAGGTGGGTAGCCATGTTGGCTAGAAGCAGAACAAAGTTTGAGTTCTAGCTCTGCATATGCATCTAGGCTCTGAGTGACCTCTCCTAACAGCTTACCCCACCTTCTTTTTTCTGTAACTAATTTTTGAGATTTTATTCCACTTTTGTCTGAAGAAGTGTGTTTTGCACACAAAAGCTTACACTTTGAATAAAATGTTGTAGTTCACAAAGGTGCCACTGGACTCAAACTTTGTTCTCTCTCTGAGAGTGGGGGAAATAACTGCATCTGCTCGGGAAGGGGGAATTGCAAATGAGGCTGGGGCCAGGGTTTTTTATGAGATCACTGCAGCAATTAATTCCTCTGTTTTTTTAAGTGTCTCAGCACTCCCCACCAACAGCTGAAGAATATCGCATGCACAAGGAGGGTGAGAAGAGGGAGTGGCACTCTGTGAAATGGCCAGATCACTACAGAAACAGCCAGTAACGGAAGGTAATTTGCTGTGTGAAAGATCTGTCCCTGTATTGCTTTAGTCAGAGCTGCCCCCAAAACTGATACCACCTGGAATATAAAAGTAATGTGAAAAGGTTATATATTTGTGTCCTATGGAAATGATTTGTGGTTTTTCTATATGAAACAGAACTATGTGTGCAAGTGAGCATGGTGAATCCTATCCTATCCTACCACTCCACCAAACATAGTTTATTTACTTAATTTTAAAATATTTATACTTCCCTCCATTTCTTTTGCCTGAAGCCTGAAGCCTCCCACCAATCTGAAGAGCCTTCCTCCAAGTTATATGGCTCTTCTGCTGGAGAAAGCTACATAAATTGGAGGAAGCCTCCTTAGGCTGGAGGATGACTACAAGAAGGATGATTTGCATCCATCCCTATATATCTACATATACATACTAAGAAAATTTTAGGAACTGAATATTATTAAAGAGTTGCAAGTTGTAAAAGAAAACCACATTGGCGTGCAAATGAAAAATAATTTTTCCTAAAGATTTCATTTCTAATACTTTAAGGATTCACATTAATAATTTAAGGATTCCCATTCCAAACAGAATGAGAAAAGTGCACTGAAGACTAGAGGCTTTTGGATGCCATGGGGGACTACTGTACAGAAGAGAAGCTTACCATCAATTATACGAAAACCAAAGAAGTAGTTTTATGGAAGAGGCCCAAAAGTTCTCTTGGCGTATATATGGTACCCCAATGGAACAGTGTAAAATCCATAAATATTTTGGCCGAATATTTAGTGAAATCCTGAACTGAAACACCCTTATGGTCTCCATAAAATTCTCAGCATCTAAGATCATTGGAGTGATATTGAGGTTCTACTACACCTTTTTTTTCTACAAAAAAAGCCTGGTAGAAAGTATACTTCAACTGCCCATTTCTTATATTTTATAGGAATTGATGTTATAAAATAACTATTATTCTACTCTTGGGAAGTATGGCAAAGGAAGCATGTGTCAGCCTGAGTAAATTCTGTTTTTTCCCCTCTAAATGTATTCAGAATTCTATGCTTTGATAAATTATATTCTTTTCTTGCTTCAGTTTCTGCAGTATAATGTAAGATGGCTACGTTTTTTTGCAATTGCTGAGCCCTCAGAGTTTCCCTTGTAATCAGACTCAGATAAACCAAATGGTGCACAAATAAATTGCCATGTCTCTTGGGTTATCCAGAGTCAAAATATGAATACTTGGGGAGGAATTGGGGCAATATGCATTGTGACCAACATTGGGTTTTTGAAGCTGCAACCTAATTTTCTTACTGCTCTATTGTTGCAGCAGCAATGGAATAATATATAGTACACTGGCAAGCCAACTAGCCAGGTAAGTAGAAGAAAGAGCCTCTTACTTTCTTACCTTTCAGTCAAAGATGAAAGAAGTAGTAGGGAAGAATCTTCTTTCTCCTGGTCAGCTGGCTGACCCACCGCTTGCATCACAACAGAAAAGCAGCAATAGGTAAGCTGGACAGGAGAGAAGAATGAGAAGGAGGAGAAGTGGAATTCTCTGATTTGTATTGACCATCCTAGAAGATTTCTAGAATTCCTTGTGCTTGACTCATGTTGCATGAAGGCATGACTATAGTTTTTATATATTGGATATCTAATATATAGGCAGAACTAACGAACTGCAGAAGCAACTTTCCAAGTAGAATGATGAAGGTAAAGATCCAGTCTAGAGATCACAACGTGTCAAGTGTGGTCCAGAACTCTATATACAGAATATATCAAGCTGAATGCGTGAACTAGCCTAGTGAATGCATTGGCCAGGATAAACTTTATTAATATTAAGCAATTACACTGAAGTCAGTATACTTAGAAGAATAAAATACTGTTTAGGATTGCATTGTAAATCTGGGTTCTAATAGAGGGGAATGCATGCTTGAGTCTTGATGTAATAGTATAACTTCCCTATTATGTGCAGACTCCCACTGACTAGCTGACAAATTCCTCTGTGCAAACACTCCTATTGTAAATATGCTTAAGAGATGATGGCAGGATCATCTTACAAAAGGGAAAAACAAATAAGTACAAGGGGCTGGTCAGACACTTTGATTTTTTGCAGTTATCTTCAGGCTGATTGAGAGTTTGTTAATTCTTGCTAAGCAAACATGTTTTTTACTTTGAGGGAAATGACTGTGGTAGCTTCCTGCAGTGATCTGAGAAGCCTTTAAAGTGACAGATATTTCACTCCTAAAGTAAGTCTTGGCTTACTCTGTCACAGAAGTAAAATAAAGATTCTGAGCTACCATTTAGAAAATAAAATATAGTCAGACAGTGATTACTATTAATGTAATTTCTCAAAGGGTGCTCCTGATCCAATTACAACTAATACAGTGTAACCTGCAACTATAAACAAAAAGACCTGCAGGGACACACAGATCATATTCAGCTATCATGAGACAGTTGATAACTAGGAAATAAATAACTTGGAAATAAATGGACAGCTCTGTTCACTGTTTAAAAGTGTTGAAATCAAAGTTTTAGAATAAATAATATAG
The DNA here is from genome assembly GCA_029375565.1 of Gekko gecko. Taxonomy (NCBI): domain Eukaryota; kingdom Metazoa; phylum Chordata; class Lepidosauria; order Squamata; family Gekkonidae; genus Gekko; species Gekko gecko. Next base: position 68,076,444 of record JAPDNY010000004.1, on the reverse strand, counting down.
CAAGGCTATTGTTGTAGGCATTTTCAGATGTAACAAACATCAATATATATCAGTACTATATAAATATGTTGACTAGCAGGAAGACCAGGTTCAAATCTCATATGGTGCAGTCCAACCTTTTATTTACCACCCTTTGTTCAACGGCCTTCTCTAAAGACCAGGTGAATTTATTTTTTCAGTGGTGCAGCATGCATGGGCCAGGGGCAAGGAGGTGTGCATGGCACATTTGTGTGTGTTTCTTCTTTGCATGCAGCTGCAGCCATCAGAATTCAAGGGTGGCTAAGGCTGACTGTGCAGGAGCAGTGGTTTGAATCAGCAAGAATGAGTAACAAGGAAGTATCCCTACATGTGAGGGAAGTACCAGGTGGTTGGCCATGTTGGTCTGAAGCAGTACAACAAATTTAGTGTCCTGTGGCACCTTTAAGACCAACAAAGCTTTATTCAAGGTGTGAGCTTTCAGATGTGCACACACTTTTTCAAATACATTGGAAGGAAGGTAAGGTTCAAATTTATAGACCGGGGCTGAACAGCAAATTAGCATGCACTATGATGAAGATTTTTTAAGATATGCGATGAGAAAGCTAAATAAGCTAAGGTTATAAGGTCAACATTTGAAAGCAGTAAATGTGTCAAAATAAGACTGAGACTCTCCATTCATTCCTCTCAGGCGTGGAGATCACTTAACAGAATCCAACCCCCTTTTTGAGGTCTACTTTGTGAACTACTGGCAATAAAGTTGTGAGCGAGCGATTTGGCTACTGCATGAATTAAAATGTGTGAGCCAGAAGCTAAAAAACTATGAGCTAGCTCACACTAACTCAGCTTAGAGGGAACACTGATTCTAATGTACTATTCTGGAAAAGAAAATACAGAGGATATACAGTCCCTCTGTATGAGAATACATATGTGACCACTAGTTGTGTTCTATTGTTGTCTCTTTATGGCTGACTTGGAACAATGCTTCCTAAACTCCCACCCACTCATACCTCTCTTATACCTCTTATAGAGGCTGCAAGTCATTGATGATGTTTTGAACTGAGAGCTATATGTGACCATTAGTGGTGTTCTATTATTGTCTCTTTTGGGCCTGTTTTGTAACAGGTTTTCTCTGGGTATCGTTCTGGCCATTAAGAGACAATAATAGAACACCACTAGTGGTCACATGTGTATTCTCATACAGATATACATCCTCTGTATTTTAGGGTTTTTTTTCCAGAATAGTATATTAGAATACTGAATGTAATACATGGAATATTGGAGTGTTTGGCTGACATACACTACACCCACCTCAAAAGGGGGGGGGGATGCAGTTAAGTGATCCCTACACCTGAGAGGAGTGAATGGAGAGTCTCAGTCTTATTTTGACATATTCATTGCTTTACAACTGTTGACCTTATATCCTTAGCTTGCTATTTAGTTTTCTCTTTACATATCTTAAAACATCTTCATCATGCTACAAGTTAATTTGCTGTTCAGCCCCTGTCTATAAGTTTGAACCTTACCTTCCTTCCAATGAATTTGAAAAAGTGTACATGCACATGAAAGCTCATACCTTGAATAAAACTTAGTTGGTCTTAAAGGTGCCACTGGACACTAAATTTGTGAGGGTAGCAAACGTGGGGACAATCCAAAACCATAGAAAGTTTTAAAAATATATTTTATATATGCTTCAGTAAGGAGCTTTGTTCACAGGGGTGCCTCATCATCATTTGGATGAGCACTTCTAATCTTCATAGATGAAGGGTGTCTTTTTATGGCTTTCACTGCATGACTGTCCCCAAACCACTCAACTGGTTGGAGGAGTTTATCATCTCCACCCACCTTCTGCAGCCTATAATGGATTGTTCCCTTTGTGCAACACAAATTGCAGTTAAACTATGTAGGTGCAGAAGCACATGTGTCACCAGCCTCCTGGGCCCTGAACCCAAGGTGGTCTTTCCCAAGAGAGAGGCACCCCAAAATGACCTCTGAACCTCCACAAGCAGTGCCCTCATAAAGCCAGGCTTGGCTTAAACAGTGGCTTTTGCTGGGAGGCTAGGAGAACCACATCTTGGCTAGGAAAACTCAGGAGAAGTGAAGATTCTTCAGGCTGGCTGCAGTGCCAAACATCCTCCATGCAAGCAACCCTCTCCCCCTTTTCTCCCATCAGCTCAATCCAAATGGACTAGAATGGGCAAATTTCTGCTCTTGCCTCAGGCAGCTTCTACTGACCAAATGGCTAGTCTTTTGTGTGTCAAATGTACAGGCAGGCAGGGACAAAGAGCTTCTGGTCTGTACTGTTGTCATGAATAAAGTATGTTACATCTTTCCATCCCCATCTCCTATATGTCAGGAAATACCTTTGAAATAGTCTTCACATACCTGTCTACAGATATTTGTCTAAAATATCTGCATTATTAATACCTCTGCCAGACCTATCAAGGTAAACATTCAATCTTCATGTACAGTGAATGGTCACCCATTCAAGTTCATCTTGCCACACATTAAGAAACATTTCCTCTTTTGTCTGGCACCAGGGAAACACCAGACCACCCTATTGTTCCACAATGGACACTTCCAGCCCAACCATTTAGCACCTGGCTAGGCCCATCATAGCTATTGTTAATCCAAACTCTGCCCCTCTCAGACCTCATTGGTCACACCTAGGCCATGCCCCTCCTGACAACCACACCCCCTGGGAAACCTGATTGGTCCAGGTTATCTTTTGTCTTCAACTGGGGCAAGCCCCTCAAGACCTCCCATTGGTCAGCATTGTTCTCTAATGTCTATATCTGTCCGAGTACACAGTCTCAAATTTTGTGTGCCTCTGCCCTGATGCCAATGGGCAGTCCACCCCCAAACTTTTGTTTTGGGTCACAATCCCATTTCCATGAACTTCTGCATGTCTGAACAGGTGTTATCATCCCGTAACTGACCCCTCTTTTGTTGTTCAGTCGCACAGTCGAGTCCGACTCTTCGCGACCCCATGGACCAGAACACGCCAGGCCCTCCTGTCTTCCGCTGTCCGCTGAAGTTTGCTCAATTTCATGTTCGTTGCATCAATGACACTGTCTAACCATCTCATCCTTTGCCGTCCCCTTCTTCTTTGACCTTCAATCTTTCCCAGCATCAGGGTCTTCTCCAGTGAGTGCTCCCTTCTCATTTGGTGGCCAAAGTATTTGAGCTTCAGCTTCAGGATCTGGCCTTCCAGGGAACAGTCAGGGTTGATTTCTTTTAGGATTGACTGATTCGATCTCCTTGCAGTCCAAGGGACTCTCAAGAGTCTTCTCCAGCACCACAGTTCAAAAGAATCTATTCTTCGGCGCTCGGCCTTCCTTATAGTCCAACTCTCACAGCCATACATTACTACAGGGAATACCATTGCTTTGACCATGCGGACTTTTGTTGGCAAGGTGATGTCTCTGCTTTTTATCATGCTGTTTAGGTTTGCCATCGCTTTCCTCCCAAGGAGCAGGCGTCTTTTAATTTCATGGCTGCAATCACCATCTGCAGTGATCTGGGATCCTAGGAATGTGAAGTCTGTCACTACTTCTACGACTTCCCCTTCTATTTGCCAAGGAGTGATGGGCCCAGATGCCATGATCTTAGTTTTTTTGATGTTGAGCTTCAAGCCCACTTTTGCGCTCTCCTCTTTCACCCTGAGCAAGAGGCTCTTTAGGTCCTCTTCACTTTCTGCCATCAGAGTGGTATCGTCTGCATAACTGAGGTTATTGATCTTTTCCCCAGCAATCTTAACTCCAGCTTGTGATTCATCCAGGCCAGCATTTCGCATGATGTACTCTGCATATAAATTAAATAAGCAAGGTGACAATATACATCCTTGTCGTACTCCTTTTCCTATGGTAAACCAATCAGTTGTTCCATATCCGGTTCTAACTGTTGCTTCTTGACCCTTATACAGGTTTCCCAGGAGACATGTGAGGTGGTCCGGTACTCCCATCTCTTTAAGAACCTGCCATAATTTATTGTGATCCACACAATCAAAGGCTTTAGCATAGTCAATGAAGCAGAAGTAGATGTTTTTCTGGTACTCTCTTGCTTTCTCCATAATCCAGCGAATGTTGGCAATTTGATCTCTAGTTCCTCTACCTCTTCGAAACCCAGCTTGTACTTCTGGCAGTTCTCTATCCACGTACTGTTGGAGCCTAGCTTGTAGGATTTTGAGCATGACCTTGCTAGCATTTGAAATGAGTGCAATTGTGCGATAGTTTGAACATTCCTTGACGTTGCCCTTCTTTGGGATTGGAATGTAAACTGACCTTTTCCAATCCTGTGGCCACTGTTGTGTTTTCCAAATTTGTTGGCAAATTGAGTGCAGCACTTTAACAGCATCTTCTTTTAAGACTTTGAATAACTCAGCTGGGATACCATCACCTCCACTAGCTTTGTTGTTAGTAATGCTTTCTAAGGCCCATTTAACTTCGCTTTCCAGGATGTCTGGCTCGAGGTCAGTGATTATACCATCGTGGTTGTCAAGGACATCGAGGTCCTTCTTGTATAGTTCTTCTGTGTATTCTTGCCATCTTTTCCTAATCTCTTCTGCTTCTGTTAGGTCCCTACCGTTTTTGTCCTTTATCATGGCCAGCTTTGCATGGAACGTTCCCTTGATTTCTCCAATTTTCTTGAAGAGATCTCTAGTCCTTCCCAATCTATTGTTTTCCTCTATTACTTTGCATTGTTCATTCAGGAAAGCCTCCTTATCTCTCCTTGCTGTTCTCTGGAAATCTGCATTCAGTTGGGCAAATCTTTCCTTTTCCCCATTGCCTTTAGCTTTCCTTCTTTCCTCTGCTATGTGTAAAGCCTCATCAGACAGCCACTTTGCTTTTTTGCATTTCTTTTTCTTTGGGATGGCGGTGAGTGCTGCCTCCTTTACAATGTCACGGACCTCTGTCCATAGTTCTTCAGGCACTCTGTCTATCAAATCTAGTCCCTTAAACCTATTCTTCACCTCTACTGTATATTCATCGGGGATGCGATCTAGGTCAAATCTGAATGGCCTTGTGGTTTTCCCAACTTTCTTCAATTTAAGTCTGAATTTTGCAATGAGTAGCTCATGATCTGTGCCACAGTCAGCTCCAGGTCTTGTTTTTACTGACCCCTCTATTCGCTATCAATCACCTCTGTTTTCTTAGTTCTGTATCACTTGCTCTTTTTGAATGCTTAGTGTGCTTGTAATTCGGGAAATTCTTTAATAAAATCTGGAGTCTTCCTACTGTGACCTTGGTATACAATTGGTGTGTGGTCTCCCCTGCTGCATAGTTAATTTCTCCAAACAACAAGGCAGGCCATTGGTAGTAACACATGTGAGAGAAGGAGGGAGGTGAGGATGCACAAGTATGGGAACAATCTTTGGTCATGATCTATGCAATTTAATTAGAGCATGTTGTAACAGCTTTTTGTAGCTCATGGCATTCACACAAAATCTACACAGTTCTATACAGTGACATTTCCTTAGTGCTAGGCAATTATTCCTCTTCTGCTGGTGCTGCAGCCATTACACCAATGGAAGAAAGGAATCAGTAGAATCCAAGAAGTAAAGTTTACATTGCAGCAGAAAATAAAGTTGATTAAAGTAACAACTTTTGTACCTCTTCCGTCGTACAGAAGAAACTTAACTATACAACTCTGTTTTCTTCAAGGACAATATTATTATCCAACAACTCCGTTTTACTTTCTCAGCAACATCACATCTGTTCAGGGTTCACTGTACAACAAAGAGCACTATGATACTAGAATTAAATGGACTATTTGCTGTGATTTGTTATGATTTAAATCAGTCCTTGTTGTTGATGAGAAACTCTTTTCTCTTTTAATTTGGAGTGCTTTTTAGAAATAATGTGGTACATAAAAAACACTATCAATTGTCTTCTAAATTAACTGTTGCCTTTATATACATTAGCTCTCATTGCTCCCAATCCTTTTTAGTTCTCCCACGGAGCAAGATTTATTGTGGCCTGTCAAGGGGCTGAAGAGCATTCTAAAATATGCATAAAGGAACTGTGGATTCTTCTCTGAATAAGTATTAAAAGCTTGAGGATTATTCATTGAAGGGGGGGAGGCCAATTTCCTAGGCCTCCTGCCAGACTCTTGAGACCTTCACAGGACACTTCCAGCATTTTCATGTAAAATAAAAATCTGTACACACTTTATTTGATAATGTTAACAAGTTTTTAAAGATACTTTATTACCATTTTTATATTACATATGAGGAGCAGAGACAGTAAAGAAAGTCCTTTTATTTATTTTCTTGAATACCTGTGCCATATTATCATGTTCATTTAAGATAGTTTACAATAGTGTGGGAGTTGGTAATTAGAACAGACATAACTTTCCATCTTGGCTTTAATGCCTTTCCTGGTGGGAATCTGTAACTAACCCCCTTTCACCCTTCTAAATCCCGCAATTAAAACAATGAAAAGCTTTGTAATCGAATCTCCCTCTATCTCCCAACCTTAGTTAATCTCTCTGATGACTAAAATGGATTCAAAAGAGGGTTGCACAAGTTTATGGATAATAGGCTTTTTGTCTGTTAGCCATGATAGCCAAGTGGGGCCTTACAGTTTAGAGCAGAGGTGTTGAACTCATTTGTTATGAGAGCCACATCTGACATAAATGAGACCTTGCTGGTTTGGGTCATGTGTGTTATAAAATGTAATGCCAGGTAGTGGAGATATAAACTTTATAAAGGACACAAAGGGTTTTTTCCCCCTTAAAATAAAAACATACTTAAAACATTAGCACTCTTACAATATTTTGTTTATTTAACAGTGTCTGATAACTGATACCTCTTGCTCTGAATTACTGCATCAAAATGTCTGTGCTGTTGCAATCTTGAGTATGCTGTTCAAGTGTGTATTTGAGAGCTGCAACCCTACTTTTGACTTATTGACATTCGCTACAGAAATCTCATGCTCAGAGTTCTGAGCCTAGGACCCAGGGGAATCATAAAATGGCTGAGCATTGTGACCTTTGTACATAAATTGATTTGTGTGCTGGTCAAGAACATGAGAAGTCACCATGACACAGACTGAGGGCTATGTGTTTGTCTACAAAACTTAAGTCTTCCTCAGTGGTCAGTCAAAATCCCCCAAGGAAATGTGCTGGATGGACTTGGTCTGGACACACACTCTCAGCCTAACTCACCTCACTGGTTTGTTGTTATTCCTCATCTAAATAGTTCACATTGCTTTCTTACTGAACACGATTGGATCATGAGGGCATGAATACAGTGAAAAGGGGGAGGGAACCCAGTTGCACCCAGGAGAGCCACAGCATAACAAGCTGAACAAAATGCACACACTGTATCGAGGCACACAAAAGCTCATGCCTTGGATAAAACTTCATTGGTCTTAAATTTGCTTTGTATTTCTTCCATGTGATTGAGGCAGCTAAGCAAAGCAAGCTCTCCCTCCTTCCCTCCCTCCCTTTGGGTTAAAGACCAAAAAGGAAAAACACACACAGACTATCAATTAACAAAGTCTTTGCTGATTTCTACCAGACACTCTATTCCTCTACAGAACCCTCCTCTGATGATACCCAAACATATTTGGCAATGAACTAGCACATCAAAAAGATTACAGAAGAACAGCAAGAAATTCTTGAAAGACCAATAGAGCCTCGGGAAATCCTGGAGATAATAAAGAACCTGAAAAACAACAAATCAGCTATTCCTGACGGATTCCCTCTGGAGTTTTATAAACGTTTTGCCACCTCATTGGCCAAACCACTAGGTGACGCCTGCAACAATACATTGTCTACTGGGCAAATTCCACCATCTTGGAATTCAGCCTCCATAATAGCTATTCCAAAATCTGGAAAGGACAGCTTAAATCCAGCATCTTACTGTCCCATATCGCTTCTGAATCAGGATTACAAAATCTTTATGGCAATCCTGACCAATGTTTATATCAAATTACATCTAGCAGAACCAAATGGGTTTTGTTCCCAGTAGGGATATAATGGACAACATCTTCAAAACGTTGAATATAATCTCTGCATGTGAAAAATCGAAATTGGAATCTATTCTCATATCACTGGACATAGAGAAAGCTTTTGACTCCCTGGGAACCTCCTATTTAACTGTATTATTACATCACATGGGTTTTGGTCCTATGTTTCTTAGAGCCATCACTTTGATCTACATGGCACCAACAGCCCAAGTCAAGATAAACAGGCCGACATCCAGGAATATCACACTTAATAGAGGCACCAGACAAGGATGTCCGCTGTCACCAATCCTTTTTGCCTTGGTGCTGGAACCTCTAGCAACAGAGATCAGAAACAACAGCAACATCCAAGGGATATCAGTGGGTCTTCACACCTTCAAACTCAGTCTATTCGCAGATGACATGCTGGTTTATCTGACCAACCCAAATACATCTCTGATCCATCTACAGCAAACATTAAAACATTTTGGCACAATCTCAGGACTTAAGATTAACCAATCTAAAGCTCTCATAATGCCTCTGAACCTGTCATCAATATTGGAGCTTACCCTGAAAGAGCAACATGATTACCAATGGTCCAAAGATTCCCTTCAGTACCTGGGAATCCATATACCCAGGAAGTTAGAAGACCTACAGTCTAGAAACCACCAAGCAAAATTCTCAGATATCAAAATGGAACTTCGCAAATGGGAAAACATACAGCTGACCTACATAGACAGGCTACATCTAATCAAATCATTTGTCCTCCCTAAACTTCTATTCTTATTTCACACGATCCCTGTCAAAATATCAAACAACATGCTTAAACAATGACAATGAACATTTAACTCATTTCTTTGGCAAGGTAAGCATCCAAGGACAAGATTTAAACACTCAGGAGATGAACAGCGCAAGGAGGCCTAAATTATTCTGACTTGATGACTCACTACAAGGCAACACTGTTGGCCCCTATAATTAAGATTATATGTCATGGAGACAACTTAGACTGGGTAAAACCGCTTATACCTCTAATATCTCCCCTGACAATCCAAGATGTCATATGGAACACAACAGGCAATCGTCCTCACAGAGTGAAAGCAAACATGTTGCTGATGGCCATCCTAAAAAATTGGGATTCCTGTCAGCTGTTACTATTACCGAGATACTCCAGATTCCCTTCTTTTCTATCTCAATCCTGGTTCCTCCCTGGATGTGACACTGGAATGAAGGAACGATGGAAGCAAGCAAACATGTCATGCCTAATTGACACCTTATCTAAAGATGGCCTCTTCCCTAAATTACTGCTAGAACAAAAGTTAAAGAAATCTATCCCGTGGTTCTTTTATCTTCAACTAAATCATATGATACAACACCTGGGCCTCACTCATCTATTGAGAGATCCATTGACCCCGTTTGAAAAGCTCATTGATTCAAAAAATGAAACATCTAAAGGCTTAATTACCACAACATATGGCATCATGATCCACCAAAAAGACGACCTACCAATGAAACATCAACTGCAATGGCAGCAGGACTGCAGCAAATCCATTACACCTCAACAATGGTTTCTAATCTGGAAATCCAAACTGTTGACCTCGCCTGTCATCTCAACAAAACTGCAGACTCACAGAATTATTATGCGCTGGTACCTTATGCTGGAACGACTCTCCAAGATGACTTCGTCACACTCACCTTACTGCTGGTGGCAGTGTGTCCATATCCAACATTTCTGGCAAGATGTACTGGCTCAAATCAAACTAATCACTGGCTATGACACACCATTTGACCTGGCATTGCTGTTTCTAGATTTATGGAACTCAAAAGAAACACCACCCATTCACCATGAACTAATCACCAGTCTTATTGTGGCTGCCAAAGCAGCAATTGCATCCAGATGAAAAGCTGATAAGGCCCCGTCTTGCTCATGCTGGCTAAATAAAGTATGGGACCATCTAATCTTGGAAAAAATAACGCCTTCGCAACTCAGAACTTTATCCTAAGCCATCTACATTTGCAGAGAAATGGCTACCCTTCATGGAATACCTCTTTGCCTCAGATCTGCAGCCGCACAATCTCATATACCTGAACATATTACACCAATAACTGACTTCACACCAATGTATTCACAATGCCTAGACAAAGTATGATGCAACTTGTTTCTGATTGAATAAGAGAAACACATGCCCACTGTAATTTTAGTACTATTACTGGAAAAGAAATCCACACACTTGTTAATACGCTTACTGTATTTGTTAGCTTGACTATATGCATCATCACTATTTTCTTTTTGTTATGAAAGTTATCTCCACAACCGCGCATGACACTTTGTATGTAAAGTTTCTGAAAACTGTTTATTGTTGAAAACCAATAAAAATATTTGTTAAAAAAAGAAGATCCCATAAAAGCCTCCTTATATAAGAGCAGCCTCACCCTGGATCAAAACTGAGAAGGGCTAATGCTGCCATGCCTTGCCTTTCATTGCCTATATAGAACTTGTGCCAAAAAGGTGTTTAGCTTCCTCCCACCCCTATGCTATTCAGCAGCTAGTGTTTAGGTGGTACTGCTCAGATCAAGCAGTTTTATCCAATTCCACCCACCTACAGCCATATACAGCGTTCCGTGCGCCTTGGTGTTTAGTCATGCCGGCCACATGACCACGGAAATGTCTTCAGACAGCGCTGGCTCTTCGGCTTTGAAACGGAGATGAGCACCGCAACCCTAGAGTCGGATTCGACTGGCTTTCGAGCAAGGGAACCTTTACCTTTACCTTACAGCCATATAACCAATAAACAAGAAACTTCCTTCAAGAAACTTCCTTAGATATCTCAAGGTGTTTGACAATTTTCCTACGTAGCTTAGGCTATGCTTACCCTATTATTCCTGTCAAACTAGTTAAGACCTCACCAGTCCCAGGACTAGGCCTAATTAATCAAAAACAAAGGAACAAAAAACAAAAACGGAAACAAACATCCTAAATAGACAGTAGGACGTAGGCAACGCCCCCCATCATAGCCAATGTGATGGAATTAAAAATAAATCCTGTTTGTCTCATAAGTGACAAACCCATACTACTAAGCCATTAGGTGAAAAGAGTATCACTCTGAGCAAAAGTCAGACCATGTGGTGAAGCTGCAGTAAACACATATTCCATAGCTCCCTGTCATTGTCAGTGCATGAGGTGCAAAAATAGCGAGAAGCCAAAAATGCCATGTTCCCAATTCTTCACAAGAAGTATGGCCAAAATGGCCCCTGTTTCCACATCATGTAAGAAACACCATAGTGCTACCTAAGCCTAAATCATAACTTATCCCTGGAAACTTTCTTCGATACCAGACATTAATCCTACAGCACACAAAGCAAAAAACAACCTGCTTTTTTGTTTTTCTCTGTGATCAATCCCCCAGCAAACCTACAAACTCTATAGGAAGGAAGGAAGGAAGGAAGGAAGGAAGGAAGGAAGGAAGGAAGGAAGGAAGGAAGGAAGGAAGGAAGGAAGGAAGGAAGGATGGAGGAAGGAAGGAAGGAAGGAAGGCCATTCCATAAACAATTATTGAAGTACCATTTGAGGAAAATACTTTACTCGACAGAAAATATGGTATTCCCTTAGCTCAACAGAATTGAAGAGATGGGGTCTGTATGAAACCAAATGAGAAACAAATGAATACTTATTGCATGATAAATTGATTGTGCAGAGAGGACTTCAGTGATTATCAGCAAATGCACATTAAAGTGGTTGTAAATGCTAAAGTAGTCATTTGGATCTCAGCAGAGTGGTCATAAACTTACTCAAAATACACTGCCTGTTAAAATGACTTTCCAAACAAGCACTAGAACTCATTTCTGGAGGGCTTCTACGATCTGGCACAAAGGAGAAACCACATTGCTAACCAAAGTAAGCAAGTTCTCTGTACATTTTACAAGTTTTAAATATTTGGATGGGAAAGCTTTGGATGTTATATTTAACAGACTGAATTTAAATTCCACACACTATTAAAACCATTTCCCAAAACAAACTTTGTGTCCATAAGTTAGTGGTTATGGCAACATAAAAAATGATAGTGACATTTATTCACCTATATTTGTATGAACCTGTTTATGAACGTATAGTAGGCTGTTGCTTTAATTTTATTAGAATTTAACAAGAAATATGTGTGAAATAAGCTTCCAATTAAACTGTGAACAACAATGAAATGAGATTCCCATCAGATCATAATTATACAATAGGTATTTCCATTACAAGAAGTGCAAAATAATGAATCTAAAAGTAGTGCCTTTGTCAACCCTAACTCTATTGATGATGGAAATAAATTATCACTGGTGCTAGTCCCTAATTATTGTATGATAATGGCTATACACGTGAGCCGACTGTAAAGGACACAGTCTTATTATGCAATCATATGAAACTATCAATTTGATCCAGAAACAGAAGACTTGGATTTAAGACACTGGGACTTGGTCCTGTTCTTGTTGGCAGAGTTCAGGAAATAATCCAATCCACACTTTGGAGTTTGCTTTCAATGAAGTTAATGCAACAGGATTTTGCAAAAAGACAATGACTGACTGCAGACCACTAATACAACAGAGAGGCCTTCAGAGCACAAGCTCTCACACATACTAACACACAGCTGAGAGAGAAATGAGAGGTAGACTAAACTGCAAGAGAAAACATTCAATAAACCCTGCATACTACTAGGGAATGCACCACAGCTCCCCCTAGGGCATATGTAGACTAAACTACTCTTTCAGCACTATTTACAGTAACTAGACTCTTGGTAGGCTGTTGCTTTTCCAACAGTTCTTTCTTTCCACTGCAGTGACCAAGGAAGAAGCTGCTGCAGTAACAAGTACTAGCATTCTAGTGAAACTTAAGTAGGGTAGGGTGGCATACTACAATCACAAAACCCTTTACTACTGTTGTGTATTGCAATGTGAATCTGGGCTATACATTCCTATGTTAAGCTTGATTTCAGATGTGGCTCTTCAGCTGTCGCATTACTATTGGCTGGTTTCTGAGAAACCTCTGTACAGAACCAATCATCTTGTAAATATGTATCAAAGCGGGAACACTTGTGATTGGACCTTATCTCTGTAATTCTATTGGTCCTTAACTTATTTTGGGAGTGGCTTTGACAGCCCGGGAGAGTTTAAAAGAAGGAGCTGTGCTCCACTGTTTTGTGGTGTGTTTGTTGTGGTGTTCTGAGTTGGAGTTGCTGTTACGAATAAGCTGAAATCACTTGCGGAAATCATTTCATTGTTGAGTTCCATACTTAACAACTACAGTATCTGAACAGTGCAAAGTTCCACTGATGCTGTAGGGACAAGGCTATTGATTAGTCTTTAGGATCAAGGTTCCCCAACCCAGCCCTGCTGTCCTCTCCAGGACTGAGAAATCATTTTACATGATGACACCAACCATCTGGTGGGCTAGGAGTTCTCCAAGAATTACAATCCTAACAATAGCAATCAGATTCACTGCATGAAATGGCAGCTTTGGGTGGCAGACCTGATGGCATAACATCCCTGCTGAGCTCAGTCCATTCTCTGGACTCCACTCTCACCAGGTTCTACCCTCAAATCTTGAGGAATTGCCCATTCCAAAGTTTGCAGCCCTAAACTTCACTTTGTGTAGACTTTTATTGTAGCAATGGATGCTTTGCCATCCCACAGGAAACAGAACCAGACCGTACCAATGCCTGTCCTAGGTAAAAATGGCTTCCATTATGCTGCTGCTGTACAGCAACAAAGCACAGGGTCACACTATTAATATAACTTCACTCAGTTGTACCTAGGTCATGGATTACTTATATATATTGAATTTGCAATAAGTCCTCTGTGGATATTGCATCAGTGTTATATATAATATTTAAACAATATGCTTCTAAATCTTTCTAGTATGGTAAACTATAAAACTGCCCGGCTTGCATGGCCCAGGCTAGTCCAATCACATCAGATCTCAGAAACTAAGCAGAGTCCACTCAAAACCTATTGTAATGTCATGATTAGGGTCCTTCTAATCCATTTGTATCTACCTCCATGGGCGTAATCTTTGCGGGGGCTGCGGCTTCCCCCTCCGAAGGTAATGAGCCCCCCCGGGAGCAACTGGTGCCAGCCAGAGCCTTACTACCCCCCTGGTCCCCCCTCCCCTTTCCAAGGCTAAGTTCAGCTGGGTTGGGAGCTCCTGGAAGCTAAGCCCCACCCCCAGCTCCCAGCAGCCCTCAGTTCAGCCTGGAGAGGAGCTGGAGGGCTGCATGTGGAGACTGGCTTTGAGGCAGAACATGCTGCCTCTGCTTGTCATCAGCCTGAAGGGTAAGTAGGAGGGGGTGTAAGGAGTGGGGGCTTGTTTCAGGTGAGGTGGGGGCCCAGGGCTGCACCCACCCAGCCATCCTGCAAGTCCAAGTGGGGGAGTTGAAGAGCCAGCATGAGAATGTGCCTGGCTGCCAGTTAGTGGGGAGGATGGAGGTGCGGGGGGGGGGGGAGCTGGGCAAGAATAGGGGGAGGGGGCCTTCTGTGGCCTCTGGTTGCCAATGCTGTCAGCGAGTGGCTCGCTTTCTCCTTCAGTCCAGTTTAAACTGGGCTGCAGGAGAAAGCGAGCCCCAGGAACCCTTGCGTTGCACAGAGCAAATTGCTCCAGGATACAGAAAATCCTGGGCTCACTTTCTCCTGGGCCGATTCCGCACAATCACTTGCTCCAGTGTCACCCCCTGATAATATCCGGGGAAACTGATCAGTTCCCCACAAGTTTGTCTGGATCGGCAATTGACCCGATTCTAATGGCGTTTCTCCCCTATTTTCTGTTTCCACTATTTTCAGGACCTTTTTTTTACTGCGGGATTGAAGTCGGGGCATTGTAGTGGGGAACTTGTGAATCGTGGCTGTCCTCTCTCCACCCCTTTAATGCCCCTCTGCTTCTTTCCCTCCCCTTCCCTTCCTGCCTCTCTACACCCCTTCAACACCCCTCTGCTTCTCTGCTTCTCTCCCCCTCCCTTTCCCCTCCCTTTCCCACCCCAGGAATGAGGGGTTCCTCCCCCCCGTGTTGCATTGCAACACAATACTGATCTATTGTTGACTGGCATTTAAATGTCCTTTTAAATGTACCTCTGCTGTTTCCCTATTTCTGTGTTACAATTTGCTATTTGTACAAAAGTAGTGCCATTGTTAAAAAAATGCATTAAGGGTGACATGGAGGCATGGACAAAATTTTTTGTGGGGCTAACCTACAGGCTGCAGTGCAACTGTTAAAAAGATACAATGAGGGTGGCATGGAGGTGTGGACACAATTTTTGCGGGGGTTACATGTGTTGCCTTGCATGTCTGCTTCTCTCCCTCCCTCCCTCTCTCCCTTCCCACCTCCCCTTTCCCCTCCCTTTTTTGACCTGGCACAACGCAACTACACATGTGTAAAGCACACCCCTGATAAAAAAAAGAGGGGGAAGAGAGGGGAAGAGGCACTAGACTCAGGGCAAGGCAACAAACCTGGGTCAGAGTTCTTTAATGTGGAACTCCCCCAACAGAATCAGGCCAATTAGACCCGAGGAGAGTGGAGAGCAAAGCATTAGTGTGGAATTGGCCCTGTAGTCAGTGCAGCATGGGGAGGAGGGCTGCACTTTCTGTCCCTCTCTTTCTTTCTGTTTCTCTTTCCCTTTGTGTTGAGGTGTGTGAGAGCTGGAAACAAGGAGAGGCTGGGGAGCTGCTCCACCCCACTCCAGGCTGCTTCCCTTGCAGCCTGATTTTCTTTTTCTTTCTTCCTTTCTTTCTGTCAGGTATTGCCTGCCATAATGGATGGAGAAGGGAGGGAGGATGGGACTGTATGGAGAAGGGAGGGCGGATGGGAATGTCGGGTGGTGATTGATGCTTTCAGACTGGTGGGATGGAATGTGGGGAGCTGCCGATGCTGCCCGGGCAACCGGGTCGTATCTTAAGATCCCAGGCCAAGAGTGGCCTTGAATGCCAGGCTGACTGTCTCCTATCGCTTTCTAAAGACAACAGCTAGGCTGGGAAAGGTGGGCTGGAGGGTGAACTATTATTTACAGCTTCTGGGCTTCCCCCGCACGCGAGGTTCATCCATTGGTAGAAGAGTGGGGGCCCTTCCCCCCTTTAGGGTATATCTCTATGCTTCATGTAACCAAAGTATTCTTAACAATGCTTCTGTTTTAGTGACCTAGTCTTGCAGCTTAATAAATACTATTCTTGTTTCAATGAACAAGGTCTGGTGTTTGGCTGACTAACTAAGGACCCTGACACTTTCCTTCCTTCTTTCCCTCCCTCCCTTCTTTCTGTCTCACTTCTCTCTCCCAATCTATTTGCTTGCCCCCCCAGCTTCCCTTCTGCTGAAATAGCCCTAATTAGGGTTGCCAGGTCCCCCCTGGCCACCTCTGGGGGATGAGGGGAGGGTGGCCCAATCCGGATTAGGAAACTCCTGGAGATTTGGTAATGGAGTCTGGGGAGGACAGAGACCTCAGTGGGGTACAATGCCATAGAGTCTACCCTCCAGAACACCATTTTCCCTCCCAGGGAAAGTGATCTCTGTAGACTAGAAATGAGCTGCAATTCCAGGGGATCCCCAGGTCCCACCTGGAGTCTGGCATCCCTAGCTCCAGTGCTGAAATTGGAATCTCTGGTTCTGCTGTGTGAGTTGGTGCATGCAAACCATTGGTATTGGCTTGCATTTGTAAAATCTCCCTGCTTTGTATAGGATGCACAACAGCCAGATGGAGGAGGTGGGGGGTTGTCATTCTACCAAAAATGAGAGTGTTTGGGTTTCTCTGTGAATTTGAGGACAGGAACTGGCACTGAAGTGAGATTGTAAAAGAGTGTGTGGCTTTTGTTGGAAATGTATGTGCTTGCAAGGTCTGACAATCCAGTCATTATAGGGTTAACTTGTTTACCAGTGTTGCTGTTGTTTAGACTGACCTGGAAGGGAAAACTGGCACAGAGCCAATGGGGCTTTTGCCCGGGAAAAGTAACTTCTATTGTGACACAGATTGGTTGTTTGTTTCAGGTGACTTCCTTCCTAGGGGTCAAGAAGAAGCACACCTTCTCCTTTGTCTGTGTGTAGTTAATAGCCATGACTTGAACTGTAAGCAGCTTAGAAATGTAGCTCTTAGATGTTTGTTTATTTGTAGGTTTCCCGTATACCTTTTACCCTTAGCAATAAAGGTTTTTAAACACAAAGAAATCTCTTCATTCCAATAGAGCAAGATCCATCGATACTCTGAGTAATTAAATACTTTTGAATATTTTACAACAGCTTTCTGAAAACCCTTGTGCTACAGTAATAATTATGCTACAATATAGTTTGTTAGTCTTAAAGGTGCTACTGAGCTTTTTACTATTTTGTATGTTATGACAGTGATATGAGAGTCAATTGAACTGCGGATCCATTTCATGCTACTGACAGTAGTTATACATTAGGCCTTGCCCAAATGCTTCTGGGCATTAAAGCACACTTGCCCTGTGGTGATGGAAAGTGCTAGCAAGTCATAGCCAACTCATGGTAACCCTGTAGGGTTTTCAAAAGAAGAAGCATTCAAAGATGATTTGCCATTGCCTGACTCTGCATCATGTCCCTGGTATTCCTTGGAGGTCTCCCATCCAAATACTAGTCAGAGCTGACCCTGCTTAGCTTCCAAAATCTGATGAGATCAGACTGACCTGAGCCATCTGGGTCCATGGCATGGTGCTGTGTGGGTGCTTCCCAGGCAATCATCTTCAACCTATTCTTGAGAGCCACAATCATTAAGAAAGAGCCATCTGATAGAAGTGTAATAATAATTTACTCATAATTGCAAGAGCCAGTAAGATTTGAGTTTGATGAGGGATTGGACAAATTGATCTAAGGAACTGAAAGAAGAGAAAGTATTAGCAAGCTCAGTAGTTAAGGATTTGAATAGAGCTCTTTATAGTCCAGTCCTGAGGACACTGCCCTGGGAGTAAGCCCACACGGATAGACCTCAGTAGGATGTCTCTGTTAGACTGATGAGGAATTGTTATAGGAAGGGAATAAACAATTAAAGTATATGAGAGAGAAAGAAGAGAGAGAGAGAGAGAGAGAGAGAGAGAGAGAGAGAGAGAGAGAGAGAGAGAGAGAGAGAGAAAATGTCTGAAAATGTAATACAGGTTTCTGTGGATTGCCTCCCGTGTTATATCACACAGACCTTGCAATAGCATTGTAGCTAACCCCAACTAAGAAACTTCCATGCTGTTTCTATAATTTCTCAAATGTACTTCACACCAACTGTGCATCTCCATTCCTTTCTAATTCCTCTCAACTATGTACAGCTATCTATGTTGTGCTTCATTTGGACTGCTTTGCTTTCTCAGGTCCTAGTCTCCTTCTTTTCTATAACCATGGATCTACATTCCCTTCCTCAAGCCTTGCTACTTGTCCCAACTCTCTAAAGTCAGACCAGTTTGGCCAGTGGCAACCCAAAATACATCTGTGTGTCCAGGAAATTCAACTAAATACCACTAGAGGTTTTGTCACCACTGCTACATCACTTAATGCATTACAATATAGGTTCATGTTCAGGCTATAATTTATGATGTTTTAGTTTGGGAAGATCTGTTTTCTTGGTCACATCAGTTGGTGCTATTTTTTTCTGTAAACTCCTCTTCCATCACAATGGAATCTGCTGCTCACATGTTGTCTGTCAATCCCCTCTTTATCCCACCCTTCCTCCAGTCTCCCTTCCCTTATACTGACCTCACAACAATGGCAATATCACTAAGCCTGATGAAGGGAGCTTTGACTCTTGGAAGCTTATTCCCTGAAACTCTTGTTAGTTTCTAATCTGCTACTGGACTTGAATATAACTGTCCCAGTATCACTTAGTAAGTGTCATGCAAAATGTAAATCTGAACATGAGTCTCCTCAGTCCACACTGGTCTTCATGCCATTGATCCATCTACTTCAGCATGGTCTGCTCTGATGCAGGTGAGCTCTACAGACTCAAAGAAAGATCCTTTCCAGCACCTGTCCTTTTAGAGACACAAAGCATGGTCTCTCTACCATCAGTCCATCAGTGTCATCATTGTCTACTCAGACTGACAGTGGTTCTCCAGATTTTTTTGTAAAAGATTTTGCCTATGCCGTGCTTTGTTTCTGAGCTGTTGGGGCGGGGGGGAGGATGCAGGTGGGCTGCTTTTATTTGTAATGCAAAAGTATATTACCTCTTTCTAACAACATATGTCCATGCAAGATGTACATATGTTCACTGTAATAAGTGAACAGGGCTTCTGTTTCCCTGGATGGTGAGCAGCAAGAGAGGGAAATGGTAACAGGTATGTTCTTGATATGTACACCATCCAGGGACAACACTTAACACTTAACTCATGTTTATGCCACACAGCATTATCCTGATTGGCACGCAGATCAGAGGCCTTTAAAATTTTCCTTTTGCCCTGTGTGCAGCCCAGAAAGAACATTGGCAAGAAATGTACATTCTGTACATGTTCATGCTCTTCATTTTGCTGTTACTTAAAATGATGTGGTAGTTTCAAAGGGACAACTAACTGGGATGTATAAAAGGAATGACATGATTGCCCATTGCAAACAATGGGAGAGGCTTGAAGGCCCACTGGAGATAATGGGAGCCAGGAATACCAAATGGTTCCACCTCCATAAATAGTGACAATGGCCTGTGATGTCACTGGCTCCTCCCTATGATGTCACTGGGCTTCAGTTCTTTTAAGGACCTAGCACAGTACTGCCTCTGGCCCAGCCCGGGAAATTGGAAAGTCTATGCCCTTGTCTACCTGAAGACCATGGTTTTAGAAGAAGATGGTATGGTATAGTCCAAACCAGGCCCGTAGGTACAATGGAGCATTTTGGGGCCCCTTCTCCTTAATTAAAAGCCCCACCACACAAATAGCCATGCCAGAAACCTTATGGGGGATATTTTTTATATATGTGCATAGAAACCTTATTTTTGAGATCCCTGGAGACAGTAGCACCATGGCTTGCCCACAGGCTTCCCTCAACTTCCCACTGTAGAATTGTTGGGGGGCATCATGGGCTCAATGCTCCCTCTAAGCTGTAGTCTTGTGAGCAAAGATTCAACTTTGTGAGCTACTGGCATGAAAGTTGTGAGCGAATGATTTTGCTACTGCATAAATTAGTTTGCTCTGGAGCCATCCTTCCTGAGCTAAGACAAAAATGTGTGAGCCAGAGACTAAAAAAATGGTGAGCTAGCTCACACTAACTCAACTTACAGGGAACACTGCATGGGACCTGGGAAAACATAGCTCAGAAGGTATTTAAATGCCTTTTGAGTTCCCTTCCACAAGGCAAGAATGCTTAGAAAGGCACTCAAGAGTGGCTCCTTCAATGCATCTGTAACAACCCCCTTTTCTGCTAGCCTAGTCCTGCTATGTACCACTTAGGTCATAGAGAGTCCTTCAAAATCATTCCCATGAGCCTTTGGGAAACAGGCGAATTAATTTCTTTTCTTGCTTCAGTTTCTGCAGTACAATATGAGATGTCTATAGTTTCTGGCAATTGCTGAGCCCTCAGAGTTTCCCTTTTAATCAGACTCAGATAAACCAAATGGTGCACAAATAAATTGCCATGTCTCTTGGGTTATCCAGAGTCAAAATATGAATACTTGGGGAGGAATTGGGACAATATGCATTGTGATGAACATCAGGTTTTTGAAGCTGCAACCTAATTTTCCTACTGCTCTATTGTTGTAGCAGCAATAGAATAATATATAGTACACTGGCAAGCCAACTGGCCAGGTGAGAAGAAGAAAGATCCTCCTACTTTCTTACCTTTCAAGCTCCTTGCCTGTTCCTTTGTCAGTTGGCATGCCACATACTTACTAGGACATGTAGACCCAAGTACTAGCAAATGTTTGACACCCTGAGAACTACTTTTCCTAAAGTTCACAAGGCAGTCAAAGATGAAAGAAGTAGTAAGGAAGAATCTTCTTTCTCCTGGTCAGCTGGCTGGCCCACTGCTTGCATCACAACAGAAAAGCAGCAATAGGTAAGCTGGACAGGAGAGAAGAATGAGAAGCAGAAAGAGAGGTGGAATTCTCTGATTTGTATTGACCATCCTAGAAGATTTCTAGAATTCCTTGTGCTTGAATCATGTTGCAGGAAGGCATGAACATAGTGATGTGTGTGTGTGTAAATTAAATAAATAGGCAGGTAGAAAATGCTGTTTCCAAATGACCTGATGAACTGCAGAAGCAACTTTATTATCGGAGATGTATTGAAGGTGCCACTCCTGAGTGCCCTTATAAGCTTTCTTGCCCTATGGAAGGGAATCCAAAAGGCATTTAGGTATGTTCTGAAGGCTCTCTGGGATGTTTTTTTTCCTAGCGACTGATGTGCTTGCAGCCTGCCCTTGAATGGAAGGGCTAGAAACAGGCTGGGAGCCTCCCCCTTTAAAGACAGGTGTTCAGATTAATTTAATTAACTGCAATTTAACTGCCCCCTTAAAAATGTAAATGCCCCCTGAACAAAAAAACCTTGGCTACCTTGGAAGATTCCACAGAGGAAGGTAATGGCTAACCACCTCTGCTTCTGATTTGCCTTGTAAGTGCCTTGCTGTGACTTGATGGCACCTTACACAAATAACATAGTTTACAACACAAACAATGCCAGATAGCATGATAACTTGATTTCACTAGAATATTGCTTAAGAAATTATAAATGTTTCTATAGTGATTAAAATAGATATAAGTAAACAAGAATGGATTAGTTAATAGGCCATACAAATCAACTGACTTGGGGCTATTCTGTGGTCTATAGTATTACCTTCCTCTTTCTGATCTCTTTAAAAGACCGATATACATTGGCTTAGATCCTAAGAACAATTTTCATGTGCCCAGGTTTCTGGAATGGAGTGTGCTTTCTCCTCCCCTAGTACTTCCATCTGAGTAAGGGCTCATTAAAAGGCATCAATCTTGTACAAGTAGAAGTACCAGCAGAAAAGGAAGCATGCTCTGCAGCAGAAACTAATGTGTATGAAACTTGTCCATAAGATCTACAGAGAAATTCTTGTACATACAAAACATATAGGGATTGATCCTCCCCCTATCCTACCACTCCACTAACCCATTTTTGTTCTACACAGAAAAAAAAAAGCTTCTATAGTTAATTATTGTGTGCACAGTGGCCATTGGTCCAGGCTGCAATCAGGACACATCATCTACTAATTTCTATAATAAATAGAGTTCTGGAACTATGCTGCAAATAATTGATTCCCTGTTCCTAAAACCATGCTTTAAGTGCTGCTGCTTAAGGGTATTTATGATTCACTATGCATATTTATCAGAATTTTCCAGGGCAAAACCTATTTTGCTCTTATGTCTTGGCTAATTTAAATAAGAGCTATTACATTTTTTTAACCAAAAATAGCTTGTTAGAAAATTGCAAATAAATACATTTTTCTAGACTCAAGAATATTACAATATGTCTCCATACTTGACTTTTTATATTGTAAATGTAAATTACTAAGGATGATAATGCTATTGCCTAATATTTTCAGAGAAGTAATAATTTCCAGATTGTATTAGTCTTTATTCAGAATATTATCTGAAGGAAGAATATGCTGGATTAGATTTAGTAGTATATCTTTTTACATCCTTCAAGGTATAGAAATTTGGGAATACTTTAATTTAAGAGTCCATATATTTAGAATTCATACATGGTCAAGATAGTTTATAAGAATCTATGAAATCAACTGAAGGGTTTTAAAGGCACAAGGTACAATATACAGGAGTGCACAGCTACCAGGGGAGCAGCATTTTGCATTGACCGAAAATTATGGGTTCTACAGTCATCTTCAACATCTCCTCATTTCAAACTGTAATGAGGGTATCAACAGAACTGCCATTGCAGATAGCCCTGGGCCACTGTGGAATCCTTAAATCTCCAAGGCTCTGTTACCTTAACCCAGCCACAGACTGTAGTGCAGGATGGTTAGGTCCAGATGTGTGACACAGATAATGATCTAATCATGACAATGGACAAATAATGCAGAAATGTTTAAATAAATAAAATAAGGTATAGGCTGTGAACCTATCAAAGTTTATCACAAGTCCACAATTAAGTGGGTTCATAAGATCAATTAGAATGATAAGGGTGTGCCTAACTTTTCCACTGAAACCAGTGGATCATGCCCACTGTGATACTTTGCATTTCCAAAAATGTTATGCAATATATTAGGATTTTTTGTTAATGGACTTTTAATGTGATTAAACAAGATCACTTCAAACATTATGCCTGATACTAATTTTCTTACAACCAGCCCATTCTTTGATGCCCCACTTTTGTTTTTTGAAGCAAAACATTTTAGCAACAGAAAAACAACAAAATGTTAAAAATCCTTTCTAATATGAATTCTTCCTTTGTTTAATAGAAGTTCCTTTATGTATCAACCTCCAGTGGATTGTCACAATGTAATATTCTCCTTTCATGTCCTTAAATCTTTTTAAAGGATTATTACTCATTAGGTTTTACTGAAATCTTTTGTACTATATACAGAAAGACAACAGAATGGAAACATGAGAGGGAAATAATTTTATTTCTCACTGTGTGAATGTAGTATAGTAAACAAATGTAGAAATAAATAAAATCCTCCTACCAAAAGCATAAAGTAAATCCAAAGAAACTTCAGAACAAAGGAAAACAGAACTAATGCTAATTTTACCACAAGTGAACAATCAAAGGATTCTGTGCTGCAGCACTATTCTCGCAAGGCCAGGAATGAAGAAATCGCTACAAAATAACTTCTTTTCACAGCTGTACGATGACAAGAATTGCAGAGCATGCTAAAAAGAGCAAAATTAAACATGATAATTAGACTTTCACTCTCAAGGAAGCTTTTGAAGGCCTAAGAGAGTAGAACTGAATTTAAAAAGGGGGAGGGAGGCTTGGAAGATGAATAGACACATTTGTAGACCTATGTATGCAAGGAAATAGGGATGATGTCAAATGTATAATCTCTTCAGTTTAGATTCCAAAATCCTCATTTTGCTTCACCTTTATGTGAATCCAGCCACTGATTTCTAATCTCTGCACAATTCTCTGTTTCCACTTATTGATTCCCCCCACTAAATGTATTCATGTGTAATGTTATTTGCACATTAATAAACCACCATTATACATTATGCATAGAGGAAGCCATGGCCCTCAGTTTGTAAGACCTGAGCAAAACTGTTAATGATGGGACATTTCGGAGGTAATTAATTCATAGGGTCACCATAAGTCAGAAAGAGACTCGATGGCACTTAACACACATACACATACTTTATGCATTTACTAAATGGATTAACAATGTACACTGCATGCAAAAAATGCCATGAAATCTGAGAAACATATGTTCACAATATCAAAGAACAAATGATGGTCTTGCAAAAACTGGGGGGGGGACCTTATTTTCCTCTGTATTCCTGCCCACACCGTTTTCCTTCCCTGACAGCCTCTAAAGCTTCTTCCCTTTTTCTGTTGTTTTTTTCTCTTCTTCCCACTCACCAGCCAGCCTAGCTTTGTCTGCCTCCCTGCCTTCAGGTTTCTCTCCTCCAGCAGCCTCTCCCCAGGTAAAGCCTGGCTGAGTTGTACTGCTGCTGTCACTGGTCTGAGCCCAGTTACACAGTTGCTGCTGATACCCCTAGGCTGGGCTGGGCCCAGTTGTGTAGTAGATAGCAGTGGCACCTAGCCAGATCCGGCTGCATGGTAGCTAGTGGCCCAGCCCAGTTGCATGGTGGCTGCCCCTGGGCTGGACCCACTGCAGTAGATTCCAGGCCGGAGCTAGTAGTGTGGTTAGTAAGTCTCCAGTTATTGGTGTGAGGCCTGTCCATGACAAATCTTCCTCCATAAGAAGACATGATGGGGGAAAGGGTCAGAACACTGCCACTCCATGGCTTTTATAGAAACCAGGGCTTGGAATCCTCAGCAATATTGTGGCTGCTTAGTAACCTACAAAAATGGCCAGTGAAAGCTCAGTAGGCATTATTTTTCTTAAAGTTACAGGTGTTGTTTCTATCATTTTGGGGAGTTCTAATCCGTAGATTTTTTTTTAAGGCTTCATATTTCACTGCTATCTTGGGGCTTCCTTTAGGTTTGTCTGTACCTCCAGTTTTCTGATCTTTTAATCTACATTCCATAGCCCAATTCAGAATTACATATATATGTGCAAAACCAATCACAGAGAATTAATTGATAACAAAAATATGTACAAATATATTTGTTGTTGTTCAGTCGCACAGTCGAGTCCAATTCTTTGTAACCCCATGGACCACATCACGCCAGGCCTTCCTGTCTTCTGTCGTGCTCCAGAGTTTGCTTAATTTCATATTCATTGCTTCGATAACACTGTCTAACCATCTCATCTTTTGCCGTCCCCTTCTTCTTTGACCTTAGGATTGACTGATTTGATCTCCTTGCAGTCCAGGAGACTCTCAAGAGTCTTCTCCAGTGAGCTCTTCCTTCGGTGACTAGCCGACGAAGGGAGGCTCTTCCATGCCCTGAAGGTCCCGCCTCAGAGCTTCCGTGAAAGGAACTAAGAATGCACACCGAAACAAGTGTTTGGTGGCAGAGCGTATGAGCTAAAAGTGGATGAAGGCCCATTTGACTTCACACTCCAGGATGTCTGACTCAAGGTCAGTGATCACACTGTTGTGGTTGTCAAGGACATTGAGGTCCTTCTTGTATAGGTCTTCCGTGTATTCTTGCCATCCCTTCCTAATCTCTTCTGCTTCTGTTAGGTCCCTACCATTTTATTTTTTAAATTAATTTTCTATATGACAATTCACAACATCCAAAATATGTTCAATAGATACATTAAGGTGCAAAACCATGTTGCACCATTGTTCAAATCACAGTCTTCCAATAGGCAGCACATCTAAAACACAACAAAAACATAAACATTAAATTAACAACAAAATATCTACAAGTAATACAACAAATACTACATCAGGGGTTATTAAATTAACCAATTTACTTTCAGATTAAGATAACGATAATTTGTAGACTGTGTGTTCCCTTCAAGAATCTCTTCCAATTTGATTAGAATTGGATACCATCTTTCCAAATAATAAGAAAGTCCCAGTGAAGGATCTTTATCTGCTAGAGAGTCCGAAATTTTATTCAAAATTAAATGGTCCCAAATTCTAGAGTACCAATTTTTAATTAATGGTTTATTTGTTTCCTTCCAGCATGACGCTATCGTAGTCTTGGCTGCCGTAAAGAGTATCATTATCAGATCTTTCCTAAGCTGTGGAATGTTAACTTCTTGCCAATAATTCAGTAATATAATCTTCGGTTTCAACAGAATTTTATAACCAGTTAAGTTTTCAATTTGAAGTACTATAGCTTGCCAAAACTGCTTGATCACTGTACACTCCCACCAACAATGCTAAAAAGTTCCCACAAAACCACATTGTTTCCAACACAGTGGACATATTAGTTTGTTTATACAATTCAGTTTCCTAGGCGTCATGTACCAACGTGTTAACATTTTAATGTTCTGTTCTTGTATATTAAGAGATTTGGTTTTGTACACATAGGAAGACCAAATCGATTCCCATTGAATTCTAATCCATTGGAGATTGCATTCCACTTGCCAGGGTATCATGTATGATGGTAAATCTACCATATCATGTTCCAACAATATTTTATATACAGTTGATATTATTCCTTTCCTAACTCTGTTTTCAGATAATAAAAGTTTCTCAAACGCTATCAAGGGTTTGTTCAGTTGCTCAGATATCAAAGGTGATACTATAAAGTGACATAATTGTAAATACTCAAACCAAGGTACATTTGATTTCACTAATAGGTCTAATTTCCACTTCTCTAGCATTTGGCCCTTATGAGTTACATCTGAAATACTATGAATCTTAGCTAACCTCCAAGTTTTAAAGGCTGTACTGTGTTGTGCTGGAGGGAACCATTTTTGCCCCCAAAATATCTTTGCTATTGAAAAAGGTGGAACCAAATGTTCCCTTCTAAAGTCCCATGTCCATACCAATGTCTGGATTAACATATTTGAAGGGACCAATGACCTTTTGATTTTGTAGCCCATAAAAATTCAGAGTATTTAAAGTAAAGGTAAAGGTTCCCTTGCTTGAAAGCCAGTCGAATCCGACTCTAGGGTTGCAGTGCTCATCTCCGTTTCAAAGCCAAAGAGCCAGCGCTGTCCGAAGACGTTTCCGTGGTCATGTGGCCGGCATGACTAAACACAAAGGCGCACGGAACACTGTTACCTTCCCACCAAAGTATTTATAGGGGGTTAAATAAAATAAAATTATTCTATTGGTACCCATTCTATACATGAAGATGGTTGAAGAATACGTATTAATGTAGACAATTTAGAGGCTTCATAGTACAGCTTAAAATCTGTCATTGAGAGGCCACCGTATTCAGGTGGTCTACGTAGTGTTAAATAGGTAACCCTCGCTGAGCAATTATGCCAAACAAATTTTCTCCATTTGCTATGCCATTTTTGAAATGTAGCTTTTGGGATCCAAATTGGAAGTGTCTGAAACAAATACAAAAATTTGGGAAAGATAAATGTTTTTAGTGTTTTAATTCTTTCTAGCCATGTCAAGGCTAATGAATTCCATTTGTTACACATATCTGAAGTTTCTTGCAATAACTTCTGATAGTTTACTTTATATAGATCCTTCAACTCCAGGGTTTTGTCAACCATTGGTATGAAAAATAAGCTTTTATATAGTGTTCACTTTCCCTAGACAAATTAATAGGGCATAGGACTGGTTTAGATTGATTAACACTAAGACCTACCAACAAGCTAAACATTGATAGTATATTTTCTAGTTGTAGAATTGAGGCTTGTGGTTCAGAAATATATAAAACTAAATCATCAGCAAATAGACTAATTTTATATTCTATTTGATTTATAGATATACCACATATTTGAGCTGAGTTTCTTACCATGTTAGCCAATGACTCAATAACCAAAGCAAAAAGCAGGGGTGACAATGGGCACCCCTGTCTAGTACCTCTTGTAAGCTGAAAATCTTGTGAACAGAGCCCATTCAAAGCTATTTGTGCCTTAGGTGAAGTGTATAGAGTATCTATTATTTTCTTAAATCTCGGTCCATTTCTGCTATCACCTGTTTTAAAAAAAGTGGTTCCACTCATTCAAAGGCCTTTTCAATATCAAGGGCCAATAAACAGTTGTCTGTTGAATATGATTTGCCATACTGTATTATACTGATAGTTTTCCTAATATTAGCACTCATATCCCTTTTAGGTATGAAGCCAGTTTGATTTAAATGAATATATTGATCTATTATTTGATTGAGTCTTAAGGTAATAACAGTAGCAAAAATTTTGTAATCACTGTTCAAAAGTGAAATTGGCCTGTACGATTTAGTAATTTGAGGGTCTGTCTCTTTCTTATGCAAAAGTATAATCTTTACCTCATCGCATGTAGGTGTTTTAATTTCTTGTTCTAATACTAGGTTACAAAGTTTGGTTAGTGGTGTAACTAAGAGATGCTTATATTTTTTATAGAATTCGGCTGGGAGGCCATCTCTACCAGGACATTTATTTATTTTTAAATGTGATATTGCTGCCAATACCTCCTTTTCAAAGATTGGTTCATCCATAAAATCTTTATGTCTGAGTAAGTTGCTTAACCAGGTGATTTTTCCTAAGATAGTCCAGTATATCTGAACCTGCAGGTACATCAGATTTGTATAAGTTCTTATAATAGTCTAAAAATGTTTCCATAATTCCCCAGTGGAGTAAATTCTATATTTCCATCTGTTTTCTTAATAGAAGTAAGAGTCTTTTTTGCTTGCTGTTCTCTTATTTTCCATGCCAGAAGTTTTAGTGATCTGGGATGTCTATACCAATAATTTTGTTTAAGATACATTATATTTTTCTGAATTTGCGTCGTTTCAAATGCCTCAAGTTTTTTACATTTTATGAGAAGATGCTGATAGTTTTTCTTAGAACCTATAGCTTTATGTTTATCTTCTAGTATTTTAATTTTATCTAATATTTCTTGTTTCATAATGTTTCTATTTTTATTATAAAATCAAGTTACTGAAATAAATTTGCCATGGATTACAGCTTTCATAGCATCCCAGATTAAACCTTCTGAGACTTCACTTGAGGAATTCAATCTAAAGTATTCTTGTATATCTTTATCAATTTGCTCAACTATAGGTTGATGGAATAAAACCCTTGTATTTAAGGACCATGTTCTTATGCTTTTTTCTTTCCTTAAAACACTAAATATATACTCGGTCCATGCATGGTCAGATAATGTATGAAGACCAATATCCATATGTAATGTCTGCGGGACTAAAGAAGTAGATATTAAAATTAAATGGATATGAGTAAATATATTATGCTTCAGTGAAAAGTAAGTGTAATCTTTAACACCAGTATTCTGTAACCGCCAAATGCCCTTCAAATCATACTGATCTATAATTTTCTGGAGTGTTGATACATTGTGTTTCCCTTTTCTCTTGGAACGATGTTGTTCTATCTTAAAAGTCCTATCCCATTGTTGATCTAGTATACAATTGAAATCTCCTACTACTACCACATGTCCTTCTTTAAAGGCCTCAAGTGTCTCCAATATTGATTTTATAAAAGGCTCTTGACCATTGTTGGGAGCATATACCACAACAAAAGTGTATTTTTCCCCATTTAACAAACCGTTTAGAAATAAAAAAAATGGCCATCTGGGTCTATCTTGTTATCTTGACATTGAAAACAAATCATTTTAGATAATAGAATAGCAACTCCATGGGATTTGGATTTTCTAGGTGCCTGGTATTGTTCTGAAAACCATTTTGACTTAAATATTGGTCTATCAGACTTTTTAATGTGTGTCTCCTGCAAAAATGAAATTGTTGGCTTTAGTTTAACCAATGAGTTTTCCAACCTTTTGGCTTTAATTTTATTATTCAAACCTCTGCAATTAAGCGAGAGGATTTTTATTTGGTCATCCATTTAACAAATCCTATATAAGAATCTTCCCATATATCCTTAACCAAAAACCTAGTCATAACTGTAGCCACACAGTTTACTGTCTTTATATATCCTGAGAAATTATAGTAATGTTCTGTAAGAAAACCCGTCTACAAAAGACAAAATACGAGAAACCTCCAAACAATACACAAAAAGCCCATACTGTCTTGCCAATCACTCATGGTGATCAGCAACTAGTGAGATAGACTAAAGTCTTCCTACTACGAAGAAGAGAGAAAAAAATTAAAAAGAAAGAAATAAAAAAGAGATAAAAGGAAGAAAAAAGAAACAAAACAAAACAAAAAAACTAGCTCTCCAGGAAAAAAAACTAGCTCTCCCCCCTGCTTCCCCTCATATTCAAAATGTAAGTCCCAAACCTCAGCTCTAGAGTTCTTAATCACAAAATTAAAAGAGAGACAGGTATACTTCATTATAATGTTCATTTTTTAAGCTTACGTCTGTGGACCCGTGTCCAATTAAAAGTAGGTTCTTCATCAGAATCTTCTGAAACTTCTGGTTCCAATGGAGTAGGAAAATCACATGAAACCTGAAGTGTTTTAAGAAAACCGTATCCTGAATGTAGGTCATTAGCAAAAAGTCTAGTACTTTGATGTAAAACCATAATTTCGTTAGCTGAACTCCAGTGGAACCTGATGTTATTTTGATTTAATTTATCTGTTATAATGCGAAGGTCCCTCCTTTGTTGCATAGTTTCTGCTGTGAGGTCTAATAAAGCCAGAATCTTAACATCATCATATAACAGTCCCGTCTCTGTTCTTGCTTTTTTAAGAATAATTCCCCTGATTTTAGAGTCAGGAATTATAGCAATAATATCCCTGGGGAACTTTTCTGAACGGGCAGTACATAAGCCCACCCTATAAGCTGCATCAATCAGTGGTGCTGCATTCTTGTCGAGGTCCAGGGCAATAGCCAGCCAAGACGCCAAAAAAGTTTTAAGTTCTTGTTCTCCTTCGGCTTTTTCTGGCATCCCGCGAAACTTCAGGTTTTTTTCTTTAAATTTATTTTCCATAGCCATAATTTTTCCTTTTGCCCATTTCTCTGCTGCTTGCAAATGCCACACCTCTTTATATGTAGTTATAGAGGCTTCCAGAGCCTGCTTAGCTGTCTTTGATACTTCAGACATTGATTTAGTGAGTGCTGAGATTTGTTCCTTCATGGGCTTAAGCTCTGCTTGCATTTGTTTATTTATGTTAACCTCCAATTGATGTATAGCAGCAATAAAGTTGTCTTTAGTTAAAATGGAGCTCTCTGTTACCTTTTTTGAGGTTTTGCCCGCCATGTTGTCTGCATCTCAGAGCTGCTCTTTTGGTTGCTCACTCCTTAGAAAATAGGCAGCAAGAGCTTGCGGTGTTGCAGTTGATTTCTTGTTTTTATTAGTAGATGCCTTGCCCATATTATTAGGTGTCTGAAAATCTTCAAAGCTGAGGTTTTTGTCGGAGTTTAGGTGATTGAGCAAGGAGAGAGATCCTTAGGCATTTGCCATCTTTGGTAGCGTCGCCATGCCCCCATTTTTGTCCTTTATTATGGCCAGCTTTGCATGAAATGTTCCCTTGATTTCTCCAATTTTCTTGAAGAGATCTCTAGTCCTTCCCATTCTATTGTTTTCCTCTATCACTTTGTATTGTTCATTCCAGAAAGCCTCCTTATCTTTCCTTGCTGTTCGGTGGAAATCTGCATTCAGTTGGGTAAATCTTTCCTTTTCACTCTTGCCTTTTGCTTTCCTTCTTCCCTCCACTATTTGTAAAGCCTCTTCAGACAGCCACTTTGCTTTCTTGCATTTCTTTTTCTTTAGGATAGTGCTGATTGCTGCCTCCTGTACAATGTCACGAACCATCATCCATAGTTCTTCAGGCACTCTGTCTATCAAATCTAGTCCCTTAAACCTATCCTTCACCTCCACGGTATATTCGTAAGGGATGTGATCTAGGTCAAACCTGAATGGCCTAGTGGTTTTCCCAACTTTCTTCAGTCTAAACCTGAATTTTGCAATGATATGTGCCATAGCTCCAGGTCTTGTTGTTACTGACTGTATGAAGCTTCTCCACCTTTGACTGCAAATAATATAATCAATCTGATTTTGGTGTTGCCCATCTGGTGATGTCCATGTGTAGAGTTGCTTCTTAGGTTGTTGGAAGAGGGTGTTTGCTATGACCAGTGTGTTCTCTTGACAAAACTCTGTTAGCCTTTGCCCAGCTTCATTTTGTTCTCCAAAGCCAAATTTTTCCACCATTCTGGTTACCTTTTGACTTCCTACTTTAGAATTCCAAGCCCCTATGATGATAAGGGCATCTTTTTTTTGGTGTTAGTTCTAGGAGGTGCTGTAGGTCTTCATAGAACCGGTCCACTTCAGTCTCTTCTGTGTCAGTGGTTGGGGCATAGACTTGGATTACTGTGATGTTGATTAGTTTGCCTTGGATTCAGATGGAGATTATTCTGTCATTTCTGAGATTGTATCCCATTACTGCTTTTCGCATTCTCTTGTTGACTATAAAAGCCACACCATTTTTTCTATGGGATTCTTGGCCACAGTAGTAGATATAATGGTCTTCTGAGTTAAATTCACCCATTCCTGTCCACTTTCGTTCACTGATTCCCAAGATATCGACGTTCAGTCTTGCCATCTCATTTTTGACCACATCCAACTTACCTTGATTCATAGATCTTACATTCCAGGTTCCTATGCAGTACCATTCTTTGCAGCTTCGGACATTCCTTTCACCATCAGACACATCCACAGCTGATCATCCTTTTGGCTTTGGCCCAGCTGTTTCACTCTTTCTGGGGTTACTTGTACTTGCCCTCTGTTCTTCCCCAGTAGCATATTGGACCCCTTCCGACCTGAGGGGCTCATCTTCTAGCGTCATATCTCTTAGCCTTTTGTTACTGCCCTTGGGGCTTTCTTGGCAAAGACACTGGAGTGGGTTGCCATTTCCTTCTCCGGTGGACCACACTTGATCTGAGTTCTCTGCTGTGGCCTGTTCATCCTGGGTGGCCCTCCACAGTATAGCCCACAGCCTCATCGAACCATGCAAGCCCCCTCGCCACATCAAGGCAGTGATCCATGAGGGAGACAAATATATACAATGATATAATAGTTGTAAAAGAGAACGAAATAAGGAATGTCTGTATCTTGTTGCTTGGGACTAGTGTGTAAATTATTAACATCCTTTTCTCTCATTTACTAGCTCTTGTAATACTGTGTATTGCTTTGTTGGTTTGCTACTGAGAAGTTAAACTGTTATTTCTATTTCTGCCTAATGTTTCATGCAACTATTAGTGGCTGTATCTTTTTAAAAAGTCTATATAGTCATATTTTTCTATAGTGTGCTTATTGAAATGATCCTGCAAAGATCTTTGTGAGGTCATGTTACGTGACTATATCCTGAGATGAATTAAGAGTCAAACTGGCACAGTCTGTTTTATATCAAAGCTATAACAAATGAACAGATGCCTCCCCTAATGCTGTATTAGGAACTAGATAATATATTTCAAATGAGCTGGGATCAAATGGGCTGTGACCAACCTACCTATGAATGGGCAGTTATGGTAGATCCCAGGAATAGCTCCCTGACCACTAACCTGCTGTATTTCTGATTCTTTCCTTATATTGTAAAGGTTAGTGTAAAAGCTATAAAAATATACAATATTTTGATTTTGAGGATGTCTTTCTGTAGATTGGAGCCAGGGACAAATTCACTGAAGGGCCTGTAGATAAGTTAATGAAACAGATCTTATATGTTTTATCTGACTCCAAATCTGCACCAGTAAATGATGTTGCAAGCAATGTTTCCTCTAAGCTGAGTTAGTGTGAGCTAGCTCACAGTTTTTTAGCTTCCAGCTCACACATTTTTGTCTTAGCTCAGGACGGATGGCTCCAGAGCCAACTAATTTATGCAGTAGCCAAATTACTCACAACTTTAATGCCGGTAGCTCACAAAGTTGAATTTTTGCTCACAAGACAACACAGCTTAGTGGGAGCATTGCAACCTCTTCCCCTTTTCTTTGTTTATAGCTTTCAGGAGGGAAATTCTCACATGCTCTGGTCTATTTTCTTTTGTCTTCTTCTCCTCATCCACCTATCCATAATTTTTCCCCTTTAAAAACTCTGAATTTTCTACATACTGCATGCAATCAGTCTTGTTGAAACTCCCCTCCAAATGCTTATGTACCACAAATCATAGCTCATGTGTCCCCTGGCCCAATGAAGAACACACGAGGGAAGTCCAAGTGAGGAAGAAGCTAAAATGTTTATTGTAATAAACAGAGAGGAACAGTACTAAGCAATAGATTGCTTGCAAACCACTCTGCTCTCTACCCCAAACAGGAAGGGCAGAGGATTATATACCCAAAATGACATAGGTACAAGTAACAATGCATAGAAGGTCCCATTGATTACTGGTTGGGGGGCATAATTTGATCTGGCACAAATCCAATGGTTGACCCTGTTTGGGTTGAATTACATTCATTTGCAATTGTTTACATGACATGGAGTACAGATGTCTCTTCTTGTAATTATCAAAGTCTCTTCATGTATAAAGACAGAGGCATAAGTGATGTGAATCACTCAATAGTCCTAGGCCTCAATCAGACTTTCTAGTGCCACTGTATCACAACATGGGTAAATCACTAAAAAAGAAAGGCACTTCTTTTTCTATTGACACTGGGCTATAAATCCATAAATCTTATGTTAAACATATAGTAGCAATATAGTAGAACAAATAGCTAAGAGACACTAGCTACAATAGGCTTTCCAAGCCCCTGCTGGGGGCGGGTAAATTCCCACCCGGGAGGCCTGTTACCTGCCGGCGGCAGATTGGGCCCCAGGGGGAACTCCACCCCCAGAGGTGACACCATCACGTTAGTCATGTTGTGGGGGGACACTCTGTGAATCGAGGGAAAACTCTATGGTTTTCCCTTGAGTCACGGCACCCAGCCCCCAACATGGACGATGTGATGACGTCACTTCTGGTGATGTCATCATGGCACATGCACAAAGCGCACACAAGGGGACACTCCCGACGGAGCCGGGACTCCCCCTGTTTTCACAGTAAGTTGACTTGGCAACCCTAAGCTACAAGATACAGATGCTCTCATTTTCAAACTGATACTCCCTTCTCTTCCATTAGTACTACTTCCAAGGCCTAATTAACAGAGCAGAATGTCTGTTAACACCAGAGGCTCAGATAAGGAACAAATGTCTATCTACTCAGCTTACATCCCAACTTCCAGGTCACTTCCTTGCCAGACTTGTGAAAGGGAGGCTTGTGAAAGGGAAGCAAGCTGCTAGGCTGCAAGCAGAATGTCTAATTACTTATATCATTATGAAATCAAATTATGATTTTGCCTTCAAGTCCCACACCTGTTAATATTTTCCTTCCTTCCTTCCTTCCTTCCTTCCTTCCTTCCTTCCTTCCTTCCTTCCTTCCTTCCTTCCTTCCTTCCTTCCTTCCTTCCTTCCTTCCTTCCCTCCCTCCCTCCCTCCCTCCCTCCCTCCCTCCCTCCCTTCCTTTTTCTTTCCCTATTATTTTCTTTCCACACCAATATCACATCTTTAAAATATTAAATTGAAATGGGTTTGTAAAAACAAACAACTATACTCTGAAAGCAGTTCAAATTACATACATTGAGGAAACATTTGCTATCAATTGCTTGGTGTGTTTCTTTTATTCTAGCTGAATGCCGAAATTCCTGCTTATGATGTTTTTATCTTTTATTTATTTTGGAGTGGAGGATACTGAGTAGATATTGGTAATGGCCAGAGTAAAATCAACAAACGTGGTTAATAGTCTCAGGAGGATGAGCACAGGATAAATTGCAGTGCCAGTTCCAAATGTTTCAACCCATTTTTGTTACCACTCCATTCAGTTTCTGATAATACACATAGAGAATGCTGCATCAATTGCTAGGGAACAAATGAAACAAACAAAGAAGAACCCTGGGGGACTTTTTTTTTTAGCAAAAGGACTCAAATTCTATAGAGATTCCATGACAACCTATCTGTGCCACTTAAAAAAAAACCAGGAAGTATACAGATCCTAAAGGATAATTAAATGAAATCTCATCACAGAATATGGGTTTACTTCTAAGAAGTAATTTTTAATATATTGAGGAGCTACTATATG
The DNA here is from genome assembly GCA_029375565.1 of Gekko gecko. NCBI lineage: Eukaryota > Metazoa > Chordata > Lepidosauria > Squamata > Gekkonidae > Gekko > Gekko gecko. Next base: position 68,040,413 of record JAPDNY010000004.1, on the reverse strand, counting down.
CTTTTGATAAAGTGAGCTCTAACCCAAGATGGCTAACAAAAATAACAAGGAAAACAGGTGAGAGAACAAGGTCTATGGAAGGGGCCTTACTGTCAATTCTTCACTCTCCTGGTCACAAATAGAGGCTGGAAGGTGACAGTTGGGTTTTGAAAACTAATAAAAGGAACCCTAAGTTCTCCCCCCTCTCTTTCTGCAGTATGTCTGGCCATTGATAGAGGCTCAGAGGAAATTTGGAATAAAAACATAGCCAGTACAGTGGTGATGAGTAAATTCCTTAATGAGAATGTGCAACAACCATCATCTCAACATGCAGCAACAGAGTAGACTTCTCAGTGGTTCAGTAACATGTACTGAGTCTCTATAGCAACTTCATTTCTGGTCCATCCTTTCTCAGAACACTTAGGGCCAGTTTGGTGTAGTGGTTAAGTGTGTGGACTCTGATCTGGGAGAACTGGGTTTGATTCCCCACTCCTCCACTTGCAGCTGCTGGATGATGTTGGGCAAGCCATAGTTCTATCAGAGCTGTTCTTGAAAAGTGCAGTTTCTATCAGAGCTCTCTCAGCCCTGCCTACCTCACAGGGTGTTTGTTGTGGGGAGGGGAAGGGAAAGGAGTTTGTCAGCCGCTCTGAGACTCCAAGTGAAGGGCAGGGTATAAATCCAATCTCCTCTTCTCTTCTCTTCTTCATATGTAATTCTTTGGGGGGGGGGGTGGCGTCGGCTGAACATGGCGGGCGCTCTGTGAGTCGGCTCCAGAGCCCTTTTCCCCTGGATCCCAGAAATCACGAGCGGTAAGGATGCTGAAAATTTCTAAATAATGGGCAAAATTGGTGGAGGGTCTAACAAACCTGCTGGTCCAACTGCCAAACCAGTAAAATAATTCTTTACCTAAGAATCTCTGCCTGAAGCGGCTGACAGAAACAAAATGGCGGGCTTTAAAATGGTGGACCGTGAAATTCCTGCCTATTCCAACTCATCCTTGCTTACTAAAAATGATCTCTACGACACTCTGAAAGTCTTTAAAAAAGAGATTTTAAATAACATTAGTGAAATGCTCCGTCCTTTATTGAATCAATTGGAAGAAATGAGCACAGCGATGCATAAAATTTCCCTGACCGCAGAGACAGCATTGGAAAAAACAATAACAAACCAGGGAGACATTCAGAAACTCCAGGTAGCAGAAACATGGGCCAGGGACAAAATTTTTACATTGGAGCACAAAGTCCGTGAAAATTTTTTAAAATTTCGAGGTTTTGCGGAACAAGCTGAGGGCAATGCAGAGGTTTCCATTTTTATCTCACATTGGCTGGCGCAGGTCTTGCAATTAGAAGAAAGGATTGCCCCAATCATAGTTAAAGCATTCCGCCTAAGCCCTGTTGCATCAGATAAGTGCAGAGGTCCCCAGGACATATTGGTTGAATTTGCTGAATACAGAACCAGGTCCAAAATCCTGCTAATGGCCAAAAATAAAGGTGCTTTTAAATTCAACAACGATGAGATCTCCATCTTCCCTGATGTGGCCCCTGAGGCTTTGCAACTGCGGCGAACACTGAAACCTGTCACACAACGATTAAATGAAGTGGGAATCAGATACCGGTGGCTGCCTTCCGGCTATCTACAGGTTTGCCATAACGGCACCAGCCATCAAGCAGATGACATCGACTCCGGTACTGCCCTCCTGAGAGCACTGCACCTGGATGTTTCCCTTGATCTACAACGAAACGTCAACAAGAAGAAAAGAAAGATGGATCTTCCCAACTCGCCTCCTCACTGGAGCAAGATTCCAATACGTCATGCCTCTATTGCTGACGACTGAACAGTTGCAGATGAAGAAATCAAAGAGTTGTCTACTCCAGTGTTTAAGTTTAATTCTTTGTCCTTACCTTTTTAATGCATCTTTCATATTCTGGGATTCGGGGGAGGGCGGCTGGGGGGTTGATTCATGTTTCCCTATTGGGTCTGGAATGTTTTCTTCATATCTCTTTTTGTCAAGTTTTTGATTCCTCTGACAGAGGGGCTATTACAGCCCAGCAAGGTCTTATTCCTTGCACTAGAGGGTGGGGAGGGGAATGGGTTAATTATTGACGTTTCTTTTTATTTCCAAAATTTATTGTTGTTTCTTACTATTGTTGCCTGCATAAGGAATTTAAGAAAGGGGGCAGTGGTTTCGGTTTCAGCGGAGCGAATGGCGGCCACCTCTTGGGATGCTCCCGGAGATGGTTAGCCCACACACGGTTGGGGGGGTCTTCGCTCATGCAAAAGACCCTAGTGAGCCTTAGGCAAAGGCTCTGAACCGGGGGCGCTTGGGGAGTAGCCTCTTTGCTGGCAGATAGCTGGGAAATTGAGGCTTTCTCCCCACCCCAGTCGGCCCCGCTGTGTTGTGCCCGTATGGGAAGTAGCAACGCCACCAACTTCCAGGAGTGAAGACGCAGCGGAATGAATTAATAAAAGAAGAACTGGCAGCGAATCGTGAGTTGGAGATCTGTTTTGAAATGGCATAAATGCGCTCCCCCCCATAAACGTATAAGCGCATGGGAGGAGGGAGGAACCCCCACCCCCTTTAAAAAACGGGACTGTTAAAGGAAGAGTGAAGGGGGGGGCGAAGCAAAAAAGCGGATTGGTAAAAGTACCTTTGGGGCTTTACTGAAGATTAAGATGTCAGCTTGTCTCCTGTGTGTCGCGGCACAAACTTTGTTAAAGTAAACAATAAAAAATGTTGGGGCAGAAAAAGGTCCCAGAGAAGCTGGTAAAGAAGGGGGGAGGGACTTCCAGTCCTGGCAGCCTCCCCCTAGAGCCATCCATCAATCAACAGAAAAGTGAGCCACTGCGCCCTCTGCTGGATCAAATGCAGAAAATTAGCAAAACCCTTTGCAACATGGAAAGTGTTCTCAACAGTCAACAAAAACAACTAACAGAAACAGCAAAGAAAATGGAGGAGATCGCACAGAAGTGTCTGGTCTCGATGGAAGACACCAAGAAAATTAAGAAAAGGGTCAAAACAGTAGAAAAACATCAAGATATGCAAGAAAAAAGAATTTTAATGCTTCAGATGGAAAAATCAAATCTGACTCTCTGCTTTCAGGGCATAAAGGAAGAAGAGAAAGAAGATCTTAGAGCTATACTGGCGAATGCCTTGGCACCACTAACTGGCAGAGAAGCGCAAGAATTAAAGGATGAGATGGATGTGGCCTATAGAGCCTATTCCAGCTTTACAAAGAAAAATAATTTGCCAGCAGAAGTGGTTGTCAAGTTTACTAAGCAGCGTACTAGAAATCAAATTCTGCGTGCAGTTTCAGTGGTGCCCTTGAAGATTGGAGAGCAGACTATCAGAACTTTAAAGGATGTTCCATATGAAATTTGTATGAAAAGGAAAGCATATAAAGGATTGACCACTTTTTGATCAGGCAAGCAAAAAGGGAATATGAGGAGCATATCGCAAAAAACATAAAGACCAACAATAAAACTTTCTTCAAATACATTAGAAGTAGGAAGCCAGCCAGGGAGGCAGTGGGGCCCTTGGATGACCAAGGGGTAAAAGGAGTAGTGAAGGATGATAGGGAAATGGCTGAGAAGCTGAATGCATTTTTTGCCTCTGTCTTCACTGTGGAAGAGGAGAAGTGTTTGCCCACTCCAGAAGCACCGATTTCGGGAGGGGGTTTGAAAGACCTGAATCAGATTGCGGTAACAAGAGAGGAAGTCCTCCGACTGATGGACAATTTAAAAACTAATAAATCACCAGGCCCGGATGGCATTCATCCGAGAGTTCTGAAAGAACTCAAATGTGAACTTGTGGATCTCCTGACAAAAATATGTAATCTTTCTTTAAAATCTGCCTCCATTCCTGAGGACTGGAAGGTAGCTAATGTCACTCCCATCTTTAAAAAGGGCTCCAGGGGAGATCCGGGAAATTACAGGCCAGTCAGTCTGACATCGATACCGGGTAAGTTGGTGGAAACTGTTATTAAGGAAAGAATTAGTAGGCACATTGATGAACAAAAACTATTGAGGCAGACTCAGCATGGGTTCTGTAAGGGAAGATCTTGTCTCACTAACCTGTTAGTGTTTTTTGAGGGAGTGAACAAACATGTGGACAAGGGGGACCCAATAGATATTATTTACCTTGACTTCTGGAAAGCTTTTGATACAGTTCCTCATCAAAGGCTCCTAAGTAAGCTCAATAATCATGGGATAAAAGGACAAGTCCTCTTGTGGATCAAAAACTGGGTTATAAATAGAAAACAGAGAGTGAGTATAAATGGGAAACTTTCTCAGTGGAGGGTGGTAAGCAGTGGGGTACCACAGGGATCAGTACTCGGTCCGATGCTTTTTAACTTGTTTATTAACGATTTGGAATTGGGAGTAAGCAGTGATGTGGCTAAATTTGCAGATGACACAAAGTTGTTCAGGGTGGTGAAAACCAGGGAGGATTGTGAGGCACTCCAAAGGGATCTGTTGAGGATGGGTGAGTGGGCGTCAATGTGGCAAATGGGGTTCAATGTGGCCAAGTGCAAAGTGATGCACATTGGAGCCAAAAATCCTAAATATAAATACACGTTGATGGGGTCTGATCTGGCAGAGACGGACCAAGAGAGAGATCTTGGAGTCGTAGTGGATAACTCACTGAAAATGTCTACACAATGTGTAGCTGCAATAAAGAAGGCCAACGCTATGCTGGGGATTATTAGGAAGGGAATTGATAACAAATCAGCCAGTATCATCATGCCCCTGTATAAATCATTGGTGCGACCTCATTTGGAATACTGTGTACAGTTCTGGTCACCACATCTCAAAAAGGATATTATAGCACTGGAAAAAGTGCAGAGAAGGGCAACTAGAATGATAAAAGGGTTGGAACACCTTCCCTATGAAGAAAGGTTAAAATGCTTGGGGCTCTTTAGCTTGGAGAAACGACGGCTGAGAGGTGACATTTTTTTTTTTTTGTAAAACTCTCTTAAAAAAGAGAGAATTTTATTCTTTTTATAAGAAAAGGGAAGGGTAGACAGATGGAGAAAGAAAAAGGTGGAGTGAAATTTTTTTCTGTTAGTGAGAGTTAGTTTAGGTTAATAACCAATACCAAGTTTTGGCATCCATCGTGGTTAGAAGATCTTCTTTTTAACTAAAGCAAAGTCCAAAATCACTCTGTTAATGCAGTTAGTAAAGTCCATTGGGGTTAGTAATTAGACAGCTCCTTCCAGATGTAACACGAACAGTCCTCAAAGTATCTTCTTCTTAATTTTCTTCCAGTTATGGATTAAGTCCATCTTAACTTTGAAGTCTTCCGTTCCATCACCTTCCCCTGGGTTGCTGTCTTCTGCACTTATCCCAATTTTGAATGCTGCATCCTTCTTCCTGCTGGCGTGTCTCTTCAGGAGTTTCTGTGTTTTGAAGATGAAATCCTTCTTCTTTCTTTTCTTTTTTTTCTTAAACTTCTGGCCTTCAAGCTTCCAGGGCTCCACAAATTCAGCAGATGAAATTAGATCTCCCGTTTGTCGCCTGCTATGCTTGACATCCCCTTCTACTGGCAGAGTATTTCTTTTTATAAAGGCGGAATAGGCTTTAGGAGCCTTATCCACCTCTTCTTTTAACTTTTTCGCTTCACTGCCAGTTAGGGGTGCCAAGACATTTGTCAAGGTAAATCCGAGATCTTCTTTCTCCTCTTCTTTAGCGCCCTGGAAACCTGGAATCAAATTCGATTTCTGTTCAATCTCCTTCATCTTTCTAGTTGTTTCCAATATCTGTTTCTGTCGACTGATGAGAACACTTTCCATTTTAAACAAAGTTTGGTTGATCTTCTGCAATTGTTCCAGCAGGGGGCACAGCATCTCCTTTTTCTGTTGATTGACAGCAAGCTCCTGGGGGGGCTATCTGGACCGGAAGTCCCTCCTCTCTCCTCTTCCGGTGTCTGCAGGGCTTTTTCCATTATCGACATTTTGTTTTTTTGTTTACTTTTAAAAAGTTCGTGCCGCATCCCCCAGGAAGCTAAGATGAACACATTCTTCCATGCAGCCCCAACGGTACTTTCACCAACACTTTGTTTTCTTTCTGCCCCCCTTCGCGCTCCCTTTGAATAGCTTGCTTCTCGAGGGGGTGGGGACTCCTCCCTCCTCCCAACGCTTATACGCATGCAGGGGGCTTCGATTTACGCTTCAAAATAGATCTTCAACTCACGATTCGATGCCACTACTTCTTTTTATGTTGAACCATAGCGCTGTTTTCACTCCTGGAATTCGGTGGCGCCGCTAAGTCCCATTACGGGCACGCCGCAGCGGGGCCGATTGGGGCGGGGAGAAAGCCTCAATTTCCCGGCTGTCTGCCGGCAAAGAGGCTACTCCCCAAGCGCCCCCGGTTCGGAGCCTTTACCTAAGGCTCACTAGGGTCTTTCGCATATGCGAAGACCCCCCCTAACTGCGCGTGGGCTAACCGCCTCCGGGAGCGTCCCGAGAAGCGGCCGCCATTCGCGACGCCGGAAACCGAAACCCGGCTGAGAGGTGACATGATCGAGGTTTATAAGATTATGAATGGGATTGAGCAGGTTGAGAAAGAAGTACTTTTCTCCCTTTCTCACAATACAAGAACTCGTGGGCACTCTATGAAATTGCTGAGCAGTCGGGTTAGAACAGATAAAAGGAAATACTTCTTCACCCAAAGAGTGATTAACATATGGAATTCACTGCCACAGGAGGTCGTGGCAGCTGCAAGCATGGACAGTTTCAAGAGGAAATTAGATAAACATATGGAGCAGAAGTCCACCAGTGGCTATTAGCCACAGGGTATAGATGGGAACTCTCAGTCTGGGGCAGGTGATGCACTTTATTCTTGGTGCTGGAGGGGGCAGCAGTGGGAGGGCTTCTGGTGCCCTGGCCCCACTGCTGGACCTCCTGATGGCACCTGGTATATTTTGGCCGCTGTGTGACAGAGTGTTGGACTGGATGGGCCATTGGCCTGATCTAACATTGGCTTCTCTTATGTTCTTATGTTCTTATGTTCTTATTGACCATGTTTTTACAAAGACACCAAACCATTTACAAATGGTGCTTTCCCGAGGGACTGGTGTTTAAATTCAAGGATAAAAGAGAGAAGATTGACTCTGTTTTCAAAGCTCAAGAATTTCTGAAGAGACACGCCAGCTCAGAGGAAGATGCAGAACTCGCCAATTGGACAGTGCTAAGCAGCGAAGAGGACAGCGGCCCGGAGGAGGGAGGTGCCGGAGTGGGAGATGAGAAGGCAAAAGAGGGCCCATCGTATAATCTGAGAGACTTAAAAAGAAGACACCCCAAGATATAGCAGCTGTCCGTGAGGCGGCAGAAGGGAGCTGATCAACAACTAACCCCGAAGGACTTTACTAATTTAACTAATAGATTTATTTTGGACTTTCGGTAGGATGAAAAGAAGATCTTCCAACCACGGTGGAAGCCAAAAACTTTATTTGTACTAACTAAAACTAACATTTTAACAGAAAATTCACTCAAATCTTTTCTTAATCCATCTATATACCCTACCTTTTTCCCACAAAACAAGCAATACAATTCTCTCCTTTTTAGGAGGGGTTTTTACAAAAAAAAAAAAAAGGAATTTAAGAAAGGGGCGTGGGGTGCCGGGGGGGGGAGATTTAAAGGTTTGTATGTTAAAGACACCTTTATTTTGGTTGGTTACAAAAAGGTTTATTAGCATGCAATTTTGTCATTCAACTAAGTCTTTAGTGGTTAAAATGCACTACTCTAGGTCAATGTTAAATCATAATTTGTTCAAGATTTTATCTGTTTATATAATTATAACTGCTTCTGAGATTTTACACTTAGACTCCCAGTTTGGAATTTGCAATGGGTTTGTCACCCAGCATTTGCTGTTTCATTCTATCATTTTTAATCCGATGTTGGTAAGGAATGCTCTATGGATAACGGATCCTTTGAAAAAGGTGTTTAACATTTCTGGTTTGATACCCAATGTCTCTCATCTCTTAAACTTTAAGCCTTCAGTTATTTTATGAAATATGGCTTCCACCAGATTGAATATTTTGTCTTTGAACTGTAGAGGCCTTAATAATAAGATCAAAGTGAAACGTATCTCTTCATATCTTAAACAACAAAGGATAGATATTGCATTTCTGCAAGAAACATATATATAAAAAAGGTAGCTCGGTCTTCTCCTCTAAGTGGTTCACAGGTCAATACATGGCTTATGGCACTTCAAAGGCGAGGGGAGTTGCTGTGATACTTTCGAAGAACACCAGATTTACCCTAGATTCATCTTGAATAGATGTAAACGGCAGATTTATTTTCTTAAAAGGTACGCTGAATGGTTCCCAAACCACGCTAGCCTCACTCTATGTGCCTAATCAAGCTCAGGTCTCTTACAAGAAAAACTCGAACAAAAAAGGTCCCAAAGCTCTCAAAGCTTTAGCTTGGAAAAACAAACAACAGCAATCTGAACGCCTTATTACTAATATCAGAGACAGTAATGGTACTCTCCACTCAGATACTACCAACATTGTAAGAATAATGGAAGACTTCTACATGAAATTATATAGCTCCTCCTCCCCCTCTGAATCAACTATCAGTTCTTACCTGCAGTCCAGATCTGATTTAAAGCCCCTTTCATTAGAACACAAAGAATTCCTTGACCTACTGATCTCTGAACAGGAGGTCAATGCAGCTATTAAAGCTTTGAAACGAAATAAAGCTCCTGGTCCAGATGGATTTGGAGCGGACAATTATAAGGCTCTAGTGCCGTTACTTGTTAAACCAATGACGGTCCTGTTCAACAACATCTTGCAAGAAGGGGTAACCCCTAATTCTTGGAAGGAAGCTGCAGTGATTCTTTTACCGAAAAAAGATAAAGATTCTACTGACCCTAAGGCTTATAGGCCGATATCCCTCTTGAATGTGGATTACAAAATCTTTATGCACATTCTTACTGCCAGACTAAAACACATTATCCCTTGGTACATACATAAAGACCAAACGGGGTTTATACCGTCCCGTGACATTACGGACAACATCCGTAAAACTTTGAACTTAATCCATCATGGGAAGCAACTCCCCGAAACGGACTCGCTTATACTATCTATTGACATAGAAAAAGTGTTCGACACGCTAGAAACTTCTTATCTTCACAACTTACTGACCCATCTTCAGTTTGGACCAATATTTTGTAAAGCACTTCATACGATTTGCACAACACCTCAAGCAGTTCTACAGATTAATGGTGTCTCCTCTAAGCCGATCCAGCTTCCTAGGGGTTACCAGACAGGGGAGCCCTATGTCACCCCTCCTTTTTGCTTTGGCCATGGAGCCATTGGCCTGCCAATTGCATTTGGATGATGGCTTCCAGGGAATTGATGTAGCAGGCAATGGCTATAAGCTCAGTTTATTTGCTGATGATCTGGTGCTCTATATAACAAATCCTAAATAATCATTACCATCAGTAAACTCTATCCTACAGGAATTTGGGGCAGTCTCTGGTCTTAAGGTTAACCCTCAGAAATCTACTTTGAACCCAATCTGTCTCTCCCGCTCTACATTGACTTATATAAAAACTAATTTTGAATACCAATGGACGAAACAGTTTTGGCAAACTTTGGGAATAAAGATACCCCTTGACTTAAAAGATATCCTCAAAATCAATCACCTCGAGATTTGCAAAGATATTTAGATTCTTCTTAAAAAATGGGATACTAAATTCTTATCATGGTTAGATAGGATTTCATTGATTAAAAGTTTCATTCTTCCGAAATTCCTTTTCTGTTTCAGAGCCATCCCTGTTTATATACCCCCTCATACCCTGAGAAGTTGGCAAAAACTAATGGAGTCTTTTATTTGGCAATACAAATCTCCTCGTATAGGATCTTCACTGTTGAGTAGGCAAAGCAGTAATGGAAGTTTATCTGTCTCAGACTTGCAATGGTACTACACAGCTTCTACTCTCACAAGTCTTCTTAGACATTATAACGATGCTTTGGAATCAGACTGAATGCGGATTGAAGATAGCTTTCTTCATCACAAAACCTTCTGTGAATCACTCTGGGGAAAAAACATCAACCATGTACAGTTCAATCAGAGCAACCCCTTCTTACTCACTTCTATTAAATTATGGTATGCTCACAAAAATAAATTAGTTTCAACTTTTTCGATAATAAGATCTTTTACTGGACAGTCTTGGTTTCAGCCAGCACGAGACCCCTCTTCCTTCAAAGCCTGGAGGATGGCTGGAATAACAAGAATTATGGATGTCTTGCGTAATGGGAAAAGGCTAACCAAAATTGAATTAGAAAGAAAATATAAGGTCAAGATTCCGTGGTTTGAATACTTACAAGTCCAACATCTTCTTCACTTTACACTTTCCCAGAATAACAATGCAACTATAATCTCACAGGTTTCTGATTTTGAGAGACTCTTAGTATCTAACAATCTATCAAAATCTTTGAGAATTCAAGCTACGGCCTTCAAATCTTTATTCAGATGGTACCTAACCCCAGTACGATTAGCCTATATGACTTCACATGTGAGTCCCCTCTGTTGGAAAGAATGTGGTGCCAAGGGCTCCTACCTTCATACTTGGTGGGAATGTATTCATATTCATACCTTTTGGAAACAATTATTGCAAACAATACTTCAGCTCACCAACATAGCTATACCTTTAGATCCTAAGCTTATCTTTCTGAATTTGTGGGAGGAGTTTCAGTAACCTAAAACTCAAAGAGATTTAATCCTTGTTCTTTTAACCGCTGCTAAAGCAGTTATAGCACAACATTGGAAGAATAGGGATCCCTCTTCTATAGACCAATGGTATGGGAAAGTTTGGGATTATTTTACTCTAGAAAAATTTACATTTTATACCGATAAAACCTCTCTAGAAACTATGTTACATGATCCGTTAGATAAATGGTTTCCTTTTCTTGAGAAAATTGAAGCAGACAAGCTGATCTGTGAGAAATGGTCATTGTTTAAACTTGAGTCTCTACTGTGTTAAATCTCATGTATAAATTATCCTACTAGTTGTTATGTAGCCCTAGACTTTAATTAGCAAAGGTGTTAATTACTTTTTTTCTTGTTAACCTTATGCTTCAATACTTTTGTATTTGCTTTTTTAAAAATTAATAAAATGTTATTAAAAAATTAAAAAATGTAATTCTTTTGTTGTTCTCTGAACTCCTCAGACCTCCAGAAAACTATAATTAGCTGTTGGATCCTGCTAGCCTTTTATCTCAATATTGTCCATTTCTCTTCCTTATTACAGCCCCAGTCCCACATGGCTTGGCCCATGGGGTCCCAAAATCCCCAACATAACCCTTTTTGGTGGACACAACCCCTTTTTCACCTGCAGAACATCTAGCTGGACCCAATTCTAGGAATATTTCTGAAATTCTCTTCATCTAAGATCTATTTGGATTTGGGAATTGCCCAATCTTGTTTACAAAGTGGAGTTCTCTGTTACTGTTTCCTATTTCCAGATTTTGTACAGAACATAAATATTCTGTATAAGCCTTCTGCCACAGCTTTCAGTTCATTCCATTCATGTATAACTTTTTCATGTTCTGTGGTACCAATGTGCATTGTTACCCAAATCAGTCCATGTGTCAGGCCTGTCATGTAAACTACATTCCCTACATGTGAGAGCCTGGAATATGAGTCCTAGGGCAAAGGGGATTTTTAAAAATCTTTTGTATGCACAGGTCCCAGTCTGAGGAGAGAATTATGAAAGGGAGGCGAGAGCTTAACCAACAAATAACTTTATTGCCCTATCAAAAATATAGGAAACAAATGTAGGGATATCAAGATAAAAGTACAAGACAGAACAATTCCAGTAATACCATGGCAATTTGTATATGGCAATCCGTTAAAATAATTCATGTTTGTACAGTCTTACTGGTTGGTTGTATTACTTCAAGCTAAATACCTAATTAATGCTACTTTTAATGTAAGTTATGTTTCTTCCACATAGCTACTCCAGATCAACCCAACCTAGGAAGAATAATTAGGACAGGACTAGAATTTGTCAGGATGGGACTAGAATGTGTCCAGGATGGGACTAGAATGTCCAGTGGGATAAGCAAGGAAAGAATTCTGAATTAAGAGGGGATGAATCTATAGCCAGATAAGGAATAATGATGGCCCTGGGACCCTCACCCCATGGGGACCTTCAATTTTTGTAATACATGTACATCTCAGTTTGGGCCTAGAAGTCCATATCAGATAGCAGTGTGTCACCCAAAGAACAGAACCTTCTATAAATTGTGCATCATCCAATTCTGGTATTAATTTTAGAAAGGAATTAAGGAGAAATAGAATACCAGGAGAAAGTCAGGAACTATAAAGGCATTAAATGGAAGAAATATGTTCATCTTATTTAGCAATATCAAATAAGTATAGGCATTGGCATTACAAACCTCATGTAACCAACAGCCTTTGACATCTGTGAAACCACCATCAGGTTTCTGTGAAAAGTAGCCACAACAGTTTATGTTTATGTGTTATACCTCTGAGGATGCCAGTCACAGCTACTGGCAAAACGTCAGGTCCTACAATGCCAAGACCACGGCCACATGACTCAGAAAATCTACAGCAACTAATGTACTCTGGTGGTGAAAGCCTTTGACAACATAGATTTAAAGAAATTTAGCCAGGAGTTGACTAAGCCATATTCTTTAAAAGATAGACCCATAACACTAGTCTAGGCTCTGGAGCCCTGACATACATCTCTAGAAATATTGGGAAGAATGGGAAGACTGAATTTACTCCTATTGTTCTCTTACTGGCACCGCTGGTGGACCTCCTGATGGCACCTGGTATTTTTGGCCACTGTGTGACAGAATGTTGGATTGGATGGGCCATTGGCCTGATCCAACATTGGCTTCTCTTATGTTCTTATGTACTGACAGATGCCTCTAAAGTCCCAAAGCCTGAGCCACTGACCAATACAAGGGAAGGCTCTGGGATATTTTTGAATGTCCACCAGTTCTACTCATGTTCTGTTTATCAGTCATAAGCAGTGAACTGATTTTTCTTTGATAAGCAGTTTGGCCATTTGCTACTAAGTTTGACCCAGTGTAACAGGTAATTTTTCATGTATTAAAACAGTACAGTTCAGTATATCCTGCACACCACAAAGGAAATCCTAGTTTCTGTCTTTCCTGACAGACCTGGCATCCTTACTGCTTAGCAGCCAATCATATAAATAAACAGTGAGCAAATGAATTGATCAGCCAGTGATTATGCATCACTATTTTTTTTTTAAAAAAAACAACTTACCATATGATATTCTTTTCATTTTTTATCCTTAAGGTTTATTTCTCCCATGTGTCTTATTATATTCACACAGCTTTATTTTAATACTACCCACCCATCATTTAATTATCTAACCTAATGATCCGTGGCCCTAGGGGAGAATTGATCTCACCTATTCTACAAGTGCAACAGATACCTGCAAAGGGAAAGAAATGAAAATGAAGCACTACAGCTACCATATGGCCATTATACAGCCACAGAACTATCAGGCAGCTTCAGGGTAGACCATGGTTAGGCATGAAGATCCAGGGCTCAGCTCCAGTGATCATGGGTGTTGGACATGGTATTTTCACCTGCCAGACCTGTTTAATATAAAGTCTGTGGCATCCCTAAAGTATACCTGGAAGGAAAAATTACTGACTAAAGTTGAGGGCCCTATGCACATAGTTGTTCAATAAATGAATGTCTTGGTATGTCAAAGTGATGATTTCAAAATCATTATTTCAAAAGAATGCAGTCATGTCCATAACAGCATCAATATAAATGAAATATTCCAGGTGGGGTATGAGCAGGAAGAAATGCTAGTTTCATATTAAAAGAGTTAATTAAATCTATGGTGATGAACTGAAAAAGTACTGAATCAACAGCTACACAAGAAATACTATTTTTAAAACCAACCCAGAAAATACTTATAAAATCAGAATGCTTGTATATTTACAGATTATACCTAGACATCTATGACAAGTACAGTACAATTAATTATGGATCATCAAAGAGATTCCTTTTAAATAATTAACCACACAGAGACTACACCTAAATGAAGAGTTTGGAAAATAGTTTTGTTGGGAAAAAGCTCAACAAGTCATAGTGACCACAAATTATGTTAGAGTTTGCAGTTTGATATCACAATGGAGTATGTTTTTATAATGTCACTATATATCATGTACCTGAAAAATGACAGTATTGTGAAGCCAACCTATAATCTGAACACACATAATGTTAAGTGCTTTCTATAAATTACATAATATAATTAATCCCCATTAATTCAGGTATGAGAAGAATCTCTTTTCCTAGAAGTTGACCCTTGGGGCTCTATAAATATATTAGGCACCTGATCATGTGAAGGTTATGAAGCCTTCAAAAACAGTTGAAAGAAAAGCAATGATAAGAACTGAAAAGCCTTCCTAGAATAAGATATCTTCTTTGGCTGTGATCAAATGAGCACTTTGGTCCATTGTCGTTGCTTCTCCCCAACAGATTTAAATTGCTTGTTCAGACAGCAACATCTATATCCCATGCTACAGTCGTCAGTTCCCCATGCTCACCACAACTTTCCTGACACTACAGAAAGTCTGGTATTTATGGATCCTACTGGTTTCACAGCGCTTCTGTGGATGTCTTGTGGAGTGAAGCATTTTGGTAAGTCAGATTGCTTACTTCCTGTTTCATCACCATTTTTTTCTGAGTTACTGATGTGTGTATAAGTGGATATACACCACAAGCTTCTTAGGCATCACTTGTGCATTTTGTCAGCCCTCCCCCACCCACTCCATTCAGCCCTCTCAGCATGCATCTGTCCCCAGCTGGACTGGAGAGAGCCCCTCCTCTGGAGCCACCACCTCACCCTTCCCTTCTCCAAACTAAGGTGGCTGTTCACCATATAAAGTGGCGGTGGAGGGAGGCTGCAGCAGTGGCAACGCCAGTGCCGTCAACACCTCAGCCCCTTTCCCACTGGTTTCTCTAAAGAACCACCACCAACTTTCCCCAGGTGTGCATGAGGCTTGGGAAATAGGAGGCACCACGACTACCATGGAGTGCAATGTGCTTGTCACTGCTGGTCATCCTGCCGTAGCAGCCACAGCCCTGAAGAAGCCATGCCAGGTTGGAAGAAAAACATCCCCGTCTGCCTGCAAATGAAGCAGGGGAGATGTGAAAGAGAGCTGCTCCAGGGTGATAACAGGGTAATAAAAGAGTTGGAACTCTTTCCATATGAAGAAAGGTTAAGGAGCTTGGGGCTCTTTAGCTTGGAGAAATGATGGCTGAGGGGTGACATGATCGAGTTTCATAAGATTATGCATGGGATAGAGCAGGTGGAGAAAGAAGTACTTTTCTCCCTTTCTCACAATACAAGAACTCCTGGGCACTCAATGAAATTGCTGAGCAGTCGGGATAAAAGGAAGTACTTCTTCACCCAAAGAGTGATTAACACATGGAATTCACTGCCACAGGAGGTGGTAGCGGCTACAAGCATGGACAGCTTCAAGAGGGAATTAGATAAACATATGGAGCAGAAGTCCATCAGTGGCTATTAGCCACAAGGTATAGATAGGAACTCTCAGTCTGGGGCAAGTGATTCTCTGTATTCTTGTTGCTTGGGGGGAGCAACAGTGGGAGGACTTCTAGTGTCCTGGCCCCACTACTGGACCTCCTGATTGCACCTGGTATTTTTGTCCACTGTGTGACAGAGTATTGGACTAGATGGCCCATTGGCCTGATCCAACATTAGCTTCTCTTATGTACTTATGTTCTTATGGTGTCTGATCTAACTGGAACAAAAAAAAAAGTCCAGACCAAATTAGAAATGTGGCCACACCAGGATAAGCAGGCCATCTGATCACACTGTTTGCTTTATAGGAATCAGTTAGTATAAAAAGGAGATTAATAAATTCAGCAACCATTAGTGATAGGACATCATGAAGGGGGGGGATATTTATACGCCAGATTCCTGCTGTCTGCTCTGTGAGGTGAGTTCAACTGGTTCTATAAATTCAACTGCTGTCTGAGTACAACTGTTTATTCTCTGAGTTCAAATTAAAATCTCTGGAACATAACAGAAGAACATAAGAAAAGCCCTGCTGGACTAGACCAGTGTCTATCTAATCCAGCATCCTGTCTCCAGGCTCGTAGCTGCAGTGGGGCATCTTGGGGCTAGCCCCCCCCCCGACTTACTGGGAAGGCCCCATGACTTCCCATCCAGCCCAGGACCCCCAAACAGAGGTGAGTGTGGGGAAGGAGCTGGGTATTCCTGTGCAGCTGTTTGATGTGAAGGGCTGGCTACGGTGACAGCACAGAGCCAGACAGCACCTCCCTATTTCCCCCAGAAAGTCTTTTTAACTTTAATTAAATTACCTTTAATTTGATAAGCCAGTGCCCCCTAAGAAACTTAAATGCCCCGACTAAAAAAATCCTGGCTACAGGCCTGCCTGTCTCACACAATGACCAACTAGTTCCTCTGGAGATCCAACAACAGAGCACTGAGGCCAAGCCCTTCCCTGATGTTGCCTCCTGGAAGTGGTATTCATAGGTTTACTGCCTCTGAACTTGAAGATCCCTTTAGTTACCATAGATAGTAGCCACTGACAGATGTATCCTCCATGAATTTGTCTTATCCTCCTTTAAAGCTGTCTATGGAATTCAGCTGAACATAACCCCTGCCATTCCCTTGACAGCACCTAATGTGAACCCTTCCCATAGCCCCATTTCCCCTATTTTTATTGTTATTTTAGATGTTTATACCCCAAAACTGCTTAAAATATTGTTCCCTCCTCCTCCATTTTATCTTCTCAACAGCCACACTGGGGTGCAGGATAGGAAGAGAGAGAAAGAGAGGTCAGCTGGATGTGGCTATGAGCATATGCATAAACCTGATGTTGTTATGATCCTGTGTAGTGGGAGCAAGACAATCTGAGAACAATGTAAAATGTAGCACCCAGGCCATTTTTGGGGGAGGGGGGTACTCACCAGTACTGACTACTGACACCTGGGGGGGGGTCTCCTAAGTCCAAGGGGGTGGAATTGGTGGAAATTAGTGCAACCTTATAGATTAGTACTGTTACTTTTCTTTTTACAAAAAAAAAATACTGGTAGCTCCCAATATTCCCACTAAGCTGAGTTAGTGTGAGCTAGCTCACAGTTTTTTAGCCTCTGGCTCACACATTTTTGTCTTAGCTGAGGAAGGTAGGCTCCAGAAATTTATGCAGTAGCCAAATTGTTTGCTCATCACTTTAATGCCAGTAGCTCACAAAGTAGAATATCTGCTCACAAGACTCCACAGCTTAGAGGGAACATTGGTAGCTCCCATGATCACTGAGAGCCAATTTGGTGTAGTGGTTAAGTGTGCGGACTCTAATCTGGGAGAACTGGGTTTGATTTCCCACTCCTCCACTTGCACCTGCTGATGTGACCTTGGGTCAGTCACAAGCTCTGGCACAGCTGCTCTTGAAAAAGAGCAGTTGCCGTCAAAGTTCTCTCAACCCCACCTACCTCACAGGATATCTGTTGTGGGGAGGGGAAGGGAAAGGAGTTTGTAAGCTGCTCTGAGACTCCCTTGGGTAGTGAAGGGGGGGTATAAATCCAATCTCCTCCTCCTCCTCCTCCTCCTATCTTCCCTGGACCTTTCTATGCATAAGTATATTTAAAATAAGTATACAATGAAATGAACTTGCTGATATGATTCACAGAAATTAAGGATAAAAATAATCAGATATACCCTCTACTAAGTGTGGAGGAAATGCCTTCAAAGTACATCCTGACAAGAAATATATCAGAATGCTGCATGTATCTCAACACTTCATAAGATGCCTTTATCTGGAAGGCCTTTAGACTGGATAAATTCTATGCAGTTTTACATCTCTTGCACAGACATTTTGCCTTTCTGCTGTAGTGCCTTTTATTGATTGCTTTTACAGCTGTTTTATTTATTTAGATTATTGGTATCTTGAGTACTTGAGAATAATAAAAAGGCAAGACACAATAATAAAAAATGAAAAAAATAACACAGCCGAGGATATAGCTAGTACTGTGGGCAATAAAGGCCTGTAGGAACACTGCACAGATAAATCCTATCTCCCTCCCTTCATGTCATATTACATTTTACTTTTTTGGGGGGGGTATTCGATAGTCTGCGTTACATACTATTCAGCAGATCAACTGACTACAGTTTAAAGATGGCTGGATGCTGACGTTATTTGAGATTCACAACCGTTTTGTTTTTATAGACAATGATAACAATATGGTTTGTATTGATTGAAGGGAAACTGTGACTGTGACTATTCTGGATGTTCTCTGACAAATCATAGTCACAGCAAAACATTGGGAGAATTTCTCATATGAACCTATTCATGAGTCAGTGATTTACATGCCAATGTTCTCCATTTACTTTGGCATTTATATTTCTCACACTACTTCCAAGAAACTCAAATGGACATATACAGCTGGAATTTACTGCATTTTAGCTTCTCAAGAACTCTATGAGGTAGAGTGACTGGCTCAAGGTCACCAAGTGAGCTTCATGGCACAAGCAGGAATTCCAACATGAGTCTCCCTTGTCTGAGTCCAACCATGAATCAATTTGAGTTTGACTCAAAATATATAAAAATTCCCTTCCTTTGCTTATGTATTTTTGGGACATTTTGGTGCCACTCCTTCAGAATTCTGCTTGAGGTGACTTACAATTTAAACAACGTTGCAATATATATATAAAAAAACCCAGTCCATAAAACAAGCCATTGGCATAAACAGCAAAAGGACTATCTATATAAGAGAGGCAATTTAAAAAGCTGTTCCTAATTAGAAGTCTGGGTAAAAAGATGTTTTGGTTTGGCATCTAAAAATAATAATAAAGTTGGCATCAAGCAACCATCAAGCGTGGGCATTCCAGAGCTGAGGTGCAACCACAGAAAATGCCCTGTTTCTTGTTGCCACTCACCTCACCTCGACAGCAGGGGCAGAGAAAGCAGAGCTAGAGACAATAGATATCAGTTGGTGAGCTGGATACTACAGGAGGACATGATCCTTTAGCTACCCTAGCCCCACATTGTTTAGAGCAGGGATGTCAAATATGGTCCATGGGCTAGATCCAGCCCCTGCAAGGTCCCAATCCAGCCTGAGAGCAACTGGCTGTCTGCTGCTTCTTGCTTCCTGTTCCTTACGCCATAGCTCCTTCTGGCCAGTCTCTCCTAGTTCCTGCTTCAGATGAGAGAAAGAAAGCCTTCCCTCGATTGGCTGAGGACTCCTCCCCCTTCTCCTACTCGGGGAAGGGAGTGGGAGGGAAAAAGAAAGGGGGGGGAAATAGTATCTTGTGGGACTTTTAAGACCAGTAATGTTTTATTCCAGGTATAAGCACACTTTTTCTTCACAGAGAGAGAGGGAGGGAGGAAGCCAGAGGGAGCACACCAGAAAAAGAGAGAGTCCCGTGTTTAAGACAAAAAAAACCCCCACATTTTGTTCCAGGGATTGGGGGAGGGAGAATCCCGTGTTTAAGACCCAAAACTGTTTTATTCTAGGTACTAGGGAGCAAAGCCCGTTGTGGTGGAAGACAACGGGCCCTAGAAAGGAAGGGAGGGAGGTGGAAGGGAGAGAGGGTTAGAGAAAGGAAGGAAGGAAGGAAGGAAGGAAGGAAGGAAGGGAGAGGGGGAAGAGTGAAAGAAAGGAGAGAGGAAGAAAGGAGAGGGGAGAAAGGAAGGGAAGAGGGGCAGAAAAGGGCTTCTCTGGGCCCAGAGAAGGCCTTTTCTATCCCCCACACACCATCCCCTGGGCCTTCTATGGGGGCAGTAGGCAGTGTGTGGGGGGAAAAGGGCTTCTCTGGGCCTACTGCCCTCATAGAAGGCCCAGGGGATGGCATGTGGAGGATGGAAAGGGCTTCTCTGGACCTACTGCCGCCATAGAAGGCCCAGGGGATGGCGTGTGGGGGATGGAAAAGGCCTTCTCTGGGCCTAGTGCCCCATAGAAAGCCCAGGGGATAGCGTGTGGGGGATGGAAAAGGCCTTCTCTAGGCCTACTGCCCCCATAGAAGGCCCAGGGGATGGTGTGTGGGGAATGGAAAAGGCCTTCTCTGGGCCTAGTGCCCCATAGAAGGCCCAGGGGATGGCGTGTGGGGACGGAAAAGGCCTTCTCTGGGTCTAGTTCCCCATAGAAGGTGCAGGGGATGGCGTGTGGGGACTGAAAAGGCCTTCTCTGGGCCTACTGCCCCATAGAAGGCCCAGGGGATGGCGTGTGGGGGGTGGAAAAGGCCTTCTCTGGGCCTAGTGCCCCCATAGAAGGCCCAGGGGATGGCGTGTGGGGGACAGAAATGGCCTTCTCTGGGCCTAGAGCCCCATAGAAGGCCCAGGGAATAGCGTGTGGGGGCGGAAAAGGGCTTCTCTGGGCCTAGTCCCCTCATAGAAGGCCCAGGGGATGGTGTGGGGGGGCGGAAAAGGGTTTCTCTCACTTGCCTTAGCCTGAAGGGCCTGTCCCTGCGCTCACACTCCAGACGGTCCTCTCCTGTTGGAGGACTGGAGCAGACTGAGCTGAAAACACTGACTGGGGCTGACGTGGGCGGGACTTTGCGAAGCAGCCAGTCAGCCCTGGCCAGTGTCTTCTGACTGCCAGTTCTTGAGCCGAATCAATTATGGCAAGCATAGAATGCTGTGGAACCAAAATTCAAATATTTAAAGGACAGGATAGGGAGGGAGGCCTGTGTTTAAGCCCAATTTTTTTTTTATTCCAGGTATGGAGGGAAGAGTCCTGTGTTTAAGACCAATTTTTTTTTAATTCCAGGTATGGGGGGGAAGAGTCCTGTGTTTATGACCATAAAAATTTTTATTCCAGGTATGAGAGAGAGAAAGGGGGAGAGAAATACCTTTGTTTAAGACCACAAAAAATTATTCCAGGTATGAGAGAGAGAGAGAGAGAGAGAGAGAGAGAGAGAGAGAGAGAGAGAGAGAGAGAGAGAGAGAGAGAGAGAGACACTATCCCATGGCACTTGGAGAGATCCCCCTTTCCATTTCTAACATATTGGGGGGGGAATCTTAACAGCACAGCTTGCATTCCTTATTAGTGAAGGGAGCAAGAGTACAGCAGAACCTTAATGACAAACAAAAAATTGTGGCAGGGCATGAGCTTTCATGAATCACTACTTACTTCTTCAGATATAGCTGGAATGTGAGTCTATCTGTCCTTATATCTTGGAGTGAAGTGATTTCAGATGCCAAATGACAATAGCAGGCATTGGTAATGAGAGAAAAAAACTAGGTCTCAACTCAGTCCAGAAGTTTGCAGTGTCTTGAGCTTCATGATCAGTTGCAATTCAGCAGTCTCTTTTTCTAATCTCCCTTTGAAATTCCTTGTAAGACAACTGCTATTTTTAGGTCAGTAACTGAATGCCCTGGAAAGTTAAAATACTCCCTCACTGGTTTTTGAATGTTGTAGTTTCTAATAATGGTAGAAAGAGTAAGAGTCCAGTAGCACCTTCAAAGACAAGATTGTGGTATGGTATGTGCTTTTGTGAGTCACTGCTCACTTCTTCAGATTTATTTCCATTTATTCTTTGAATCCTCCTGGATTGCATCCTCCTGTACCAAACTGAGACCTAGGTTTCCTGTCTCATTACCAATGCTGCTTTCTCCATGTCTCTGTATATCACACCAATGCTGATATCTCCACCCATCTGGATATCACAGCTAATACAATCATGCCTGCACTTGGCATCTGAAATCATCTTTATAAAGTTTATATCTCCAGTACCTTGTGTTACATTTTATGGCACACATGGGCCATCCTGACAAAGTGACATTTATGTCAGATCAAGCCCTCAAAACAAATGAGTTCGACACATCTGGTTTAGGGCCTTAAAGATTTGAATTGCGCCTGGAAAAAGATGGGTAACCAGTACAGATATTTCATCATGGGGGTGATAAAATGCTGATAACTGATGCCTGTCAATATCTTGGCTGTCACATATTAGAGTAATTGAATTTTCAAGATGGTTTTCAAAGGCAGATTCATGTAGAATGCATTACAGTAATCTAACCTAGATGTGATTACAGCATGGATCACCATGGCCAGATCACTCTTCTCAAGGAATGGTCACAGCTGGCAAACCAACTGGAGCAGATAAATGATACAGCTTGCCATAGAAGAGACCTGACCCTGGAACTGTAGGCCACTACTAAGTAGCACCCCCAAGTTACAGACCTAGGTCTTCTGCATGAGGTTTTTTTTTTTGCTAAAAGCCACAACATGGAATGTTATTTAATATCAGACCTTTACAGAAAGAAGTTTATCACTAATCCAAATGCCCCTGAAGATATAAGAAGGGATGCACTGAGGATTTTTACACATCAGCAGAGCTTTCACCAGCAAAATTCAATGGCATGAGCAAAGCTAGTCAGATTCTTCAATATTCAGCATTCTGTGACTGAATTCTTACAACAGCTTTAAGGAATAAATAGTCTCTGCATTGCAACCTGCTGTTCTAATTGATAATATGGTTACAGTAATTCCATCATGTGGTGGCTGCAGATACTAGTAATCTTTAAATAAAGTTAAATACCTTCTCTTTTATTGAAAAATTACATTTGCAGGAGGATGGCATACATTCTGCCATCCAGTCTTTGGGTTAAAAAGGAGACCAACTATATTGAAATATTAATTTTTTATAAGGAAACACCTGTACAGCATTGTCCCATTTTCTTGGGAAAAACTAGGAATGTAGCCAGTAGGATCCATAGTGTGAACACTGAAAAGGAATGAGCAATGATATGCTATAATTCCCAGCCTTTGAATGGAGGAAATGATAACACCGTTTTTACATTAAGTGAACAAGGGATATCAAGCATCATTCCAAGCAAGCCAGTGAACACCCTGTTGGAGGATGGAGACATGCTCTGTCACAGACAGTTTTAAATAGTAACATCAAAACACAAGTTTCTCTTCCACCTGGGAAACATATTTTCTAATGAGGTCAATCTGTAGAGATCCTCCTTGGGGAATCAGATGTGTTAAGGCATATGTTCCAGCTCTCCATATTTACCAGGAGCAGGCCCAATTTTCTGGTCCCATCCCTGATAAATTGCAGGTCCTGTTTTGTTTTTTTGAGATGCAGTTCTATAAGTTTCTTATCAAGAGCTGCCAGAACTGCCATTACAGACTATTCTGAATTTCTCATCCCTGTTGTTTCAGTATGAACATTCATGTTTTAAATACATTTTTCCCTGTGCAAATTAAACTGATTCTCTTTTTGGCACTTTTTTTTTTTTTGGGGGGGGGGTGCTTTTCCTGATAACAGTTTTCCCTCTGCAAGATATATGCATTTTTCACTATTATTTGTGTCAGTAAATCAGCATTATACATTGCAAGCCTATAACTTCCTAAATGATCTGCAAAAATGCAAAATGTATTACATATAAAACATACAATGAGTACACGCAGTACAAAGGAATCAAGAAAACCAAGCAATAAAAATTGCAGAGAAGCTGAGTCTGTAACTACTGAAAAGGCACTGCTTTTGATGGGTTCCAATCTTGTATCCACCAGTACTGATTTATTTTAAAAAGTCTGAGGATTACTTTAAATGATTTACTAGACTTGTGTATGTTTCTTCATTATTAAGTACAATAAAAATGGAGTATTTGTAATTATCATCCTTTCATGGATTGCTGCCTTGTCGCAGCTAGGGGGCTTGCATGATTTGATGAGGCTGTGGGCTATACTGTGGAGAGCCACCCAGGATGGACAGGCCACAGCAGAGAACTCAGACAAAATGTGATCCACTGGAGAAGGAAATGGCAACCCACTCCAGTGTCTTTGCCAAGAAAACCCACGGGCAGTAACAAAAGGCTAAAAGATATGACGCTGGAAGATGAGCCCCTCAGGTTGGAAGGGGTCCAATATGTGACTGGGGAAGAACAGAGGGAAAGTACAAGTAACCCCAGAAAGAATGAAGTGGCTGGGCCAAAGCTGAAAGGACGCTCAGCTGTGGATGTGTCTGATGGTGAAAGGAAAGTCCAATGCTGCAAAGAATGGTACTGCATAGGAATCTGGAATGTAAGATCTATGAATCAAGGTAAATTGGATGTGGTCAAAAATGAGATGGCAAGACTGAACGTCGATATCTTGGGAATTACTGAACTAAAGTGGAGAGGAATGGGCGGATTTAACTCAATAGACAATTATATCTACTATTGTGATGAAGAATCCCATAGAAAAAATGATGTGTCCTTTATAGTCAACAAGAGAATGAGAAAAGCAGTAATGGGATACAATCTCAGAAACAATAGAATGATCTCAGTCTGAATCCAAGGCGAACTATTCAACATCACAGTAATCCACGTCTATATCCCAACCACTGACACAGAAGAGACTGAAGTGGACCGGTTCTATGAAGACCTACAACACCTCCTAGAACTAACACCAAAAAAAGATGTCCTTATCATCATGGGGGCCTGGAATGCTAAAGCAGGAAGGCAAAAGGTAACCAAAATGGTGGAAAAGTTTGGCTTTGGAGAACAAAATGAAGCCGGGCAAAAGCTAACAGAGTTTTGTCAAGAGAACACGCTGGTCATAGCGAACACCCTCTTCCAACAACCCAAGAAGCAACTCTACACATGGACATCACCAGGTGGGCAACACCAAAATCAGATTGATTATATTATTTGCAGTCAAAGGTGGAGTAGCTTCATACAGTCAGTAAAAACAAAACCTGGAGCTGACTGTGGCACATATCATTGCAAAATTCAGGCTTAGGCTGAAGAAAGTTGGGAAAACCACTAGGCCATTCAGGTTTGACCTAGATCACATCCCTTACGAATATACCGTGGAGGTGAAGGATAGGTTTAAGGGACTAGATTTGATAGACAGAGTGCCTGAAGAACTATGGATGGTGGTTTGTGACATTGTACAGGAGGCAGCAATCAGCACTATCCTAAAGAAAAGAAATGCAAGAAAGCAAAACAGCTATCTGATGAGGCTTTACAAATAGCTGAGGGAAGAAGGAAAGCAAAAGGCAAGAGTGAAAAGGAAAGATTTACCCAACTGAATGCAGATTTCCAGAGAACAGCAAGGAGAGATAAGGAGGCTTTCCGGAATGAACAATACAAAGTGATAGAGGAAAACAATAGAATGGGAAGGACTAGAGATCTCTTCAAGAAAATTGGAGAAATCAAGGGAACATTTTGTGCAAAGCTGGCCATGCTAAAAGACAAAAATGGTAGGGACCTAACAGAAGCAGAAGAGATCAGGAACGGGTGGCAAGAATACACAGAAGAACTATACAAGAAGGACCTCAATGTCCTTGACGACTACAACAGTGTGATCACTGACCTCGAGCCAGACATCCTGGAGTGTGAAGTCAAATGGGCCTTAGAAAGCATTATTAACAACAAAGCTAGTGGAGATGATGGTATCCCAGCTGAGCTATTCAAAGTCCTAAAAGATAATGCTGTTAAAGTGCTGCACTCCATATGCCAGCAAATTTGGAAAATAAAGCAGTGGCTACAGGAGTGGAAAAGGCCAGTTTACATTCCAATCTCAAAGAAGGGTAATGGCAAGGAATGTCCAAACTATCACACAATTGCACTCATTTCACACGCTAGCAAGGTCATGCTAAAGATGCTACAAGCTAGGCTTCAGTAGTATGTGGATAGAGAACTGCATGAAGTACAAGCTGGGTTTCGAAGAGGTAGAGGAGCTAGAGATCAAATTGCCAACATTCACTTAATTGACTGTGGCAATGTCCTTAAAGAGACGGGAGTACCAGACTACCTCACATGTCTCCTGAGAAACCTGTAGAAGAGTCAAGAATCAACATTTAGAACTGGACATGGAACAACTGGTTGGTTTAGAATAGAAAAGGAGTACAGCAAGGATGTATATTGTCACCCTGCTTATTTAATTTATATGCCTCTCCACTGTCATCTTAATTCCTGGACAGGGACATATGGGAGAAGACTGGTCCCAAGCCATGTAGAGCTTTGAAGGACAAAACCAACACTTTGAAGTGGGCTTAGCAGAGGATTGGAAGCCAATGTAATTGCTGTAGTATTGGGGACATGTGCTCCTGATAGCTGGCACTGACTAGTAGCATTCTGCACTAGCTGCAGCTTCTGAACACTTCTCGAGGGTAGCCCTAAGTAGAATGTATCACAATAGTTTAGTCTAAATGTACTAAATGTAAATCACTGTGGCTAGATCTGACTGGACCAGGAACAGCCACAGCTGAACAAATGGACTCTGAGCCACAGCAGTCACCTGGCTTTCTTTGTCACGCAACACTTCCAAGATGTGAACCAGACTTTTCAGGGGGAGTTTAACCTCCTCCAAGACAGGGGAGATCTGAAGTTCCAGGTCTGCCTTTCTGCCAGCCCAGAGAACCACTGTCTTGTCAGCTTGTTCCCCCTCATCCAGCCCAATACTGACTCCAAGCACCAGTTCAGAACATTAACAGCATCCCTGGAACTCTGTTGGAAAAGCTTTTATGAGCCAGGCACATAGATTTTTATTCTCCCAGATTTTTGAATCTCCCACCATATTTTAATAGTCACTTTTTCGGATATCCTTAATTCTGTTCTGCTTTTCTGTTAGCAGGCTTTGCAATTTTGGAGGGCTTTGCTTTTGTATGACTTTTAGAATTTTTATTGCTGGAAGCTGTTGTACACATATTTATATGGAGAAACTGGGGTATAAATGTTGTAAATAAATGAATCTAAACAAAGCTTCATAACTGACAGATGCAAATTGTTTTGCTTTGAAAATAAGCAGGGACACCATCCTTTTTTACTGTTTGTGTGCATGCATTTTATCGCCTTGCTGCTTCCCAGGAGTTCTGTTCACACATTGCAGTGAATGCACATCCTGCATGTATGTGTGTACATCTGCTCATAAGACAGAGCCAACATGTGTTTACTTTACAAATAAACATGGGGACCAGTCCTGGATAAAAGTGTGGTTTAAGTCACGCGTTGAACTGTACATGCATTGAACATAGCATGAGAATTATTTGATGCACATGTAAAGAAGTATGAGTGTTAGTATAACTTGTGAACAGTGCTGCAGAACCAGACTATTGCTCTCCATAATTCCTAATGCAAAAAGGTTTCTCATTCCTTTAGCTGCTGTATACCTGTTTATTCTATGCAAAGAAACAATCTGATCTGAAGATTAAAATTTTGTTGTTGATTATAGCTCTTGTTGGCACTTCGGGTGGTATGGAGAGCAATGGCCTTTATCTCTAGGCTGTGTTCTGGACACGATCACCTTTTTCTGCGGTGATACAATGATATTCTCTTTCTATGTGAGTAATATAATATGGAATCAAAGTGCTCTTTCCAGCTTTTAGCTTTATTCTTTGTGTGATTTCAATATCTGTCCAGGAGAGTCTCTAATGGGCACCACATGTGACCATCTTTCTTTCTGAAAGATCCTTCACTGCTTTGTAAAGCTGTTTGAAGTCTTAATTTTTTTTTGCTTCTGCAGCCTTCTCATGGTTTCTATGTGGCCTGTACCTCCTTTCTACTTTTGCCCTTTCCTCTCTACCTTACATGTGTCTTCAGGAGCTCCACACATTTCACTCTGTTCTTTCTTCCTTTGTCTTTAGAGGCTTCCATTCATCAGTGAGTCTCCAGGTTTCTGGTATAATCCACTTAACTCTCTTTCATCCTCTCCAGTAGCCTGCGTCACTTCTGCCTACTTTTTGCTGCCTGATTTGCTGCCTAATGTCTATTTCTCTGCCTCTTCTCCCATGCAAATATTGTAGCAATCAGAGTCAAGACCAGAACCAGATATCTTCTCTTCTTATTAGATTTCACCTTTGCTATGATGCCTCCTTGCTTAGGGTTTGTGACATGGTCCCCAACAATTTTATTATCTGCTTTCAGACTGTCTTATCTACTAACTTATGTTTTTCTAAATGTGCCAGTGGTTGTAAGCTCTTGTGTTCTGTTTTCATTTCCCTAACTGTTGCTTAGTTTCCCCCCTCTAATGGTATGATGCATGTGAAACCAGTAGGGATAAGTAAACATTGCTTATTTCATTTCTTTCAATGTTTCTTTATATTTTGGCACTGGTTTCTATACTTTATTTTTAATTGTTTTTTTATTGTGTACTCATGCTTAATGGTATTTATATAGAATTATATGACACACATATAGAATGTATTTCATTTATGTATATAATATGTGTGTGTGTGTTAAGTGCTGTTGTCACCTCCAACTTATGGGGACTGTATGAATTAATGACCTCCAGAACACCCTATCATTAACAGTCTTGCTCAAGTCTGGCTTCTTTTATTAATCCATTTCATGTTGGGTCCTCCTCTTTTTCTGCTTTGTTCAACTGTTCCTAGCATTATTGTCTTTTCCAGTGACTCTTATAATATATGCATAAAGCTGGTTTATTGATATACAATTCTAACTGGAAAATACATATATTTATTGGGGGGAATCAGTATAATCAGTATCAGTAGAAGCAGAATATGAAAAAGAAAGAGCATCAGGTTCTATTCGTACACAGAAGAAGACAAACCAAAACAGGGATTTTCAGATCGAAAGAGGCAGGATAGGAAATTCAAAAATGATGCGTAAATAATGATCACATATTACTTGGTGAATCTATTCATGCAAAGTATCCTGATACATGAGCTAACTAACCAAATTGAAGTGAATAAATGAATTTAGGCCATTTTAGAGCCAACGGCTACATTAGGTTACATCCAATGAACACTAAGTAAGGAGTTTCCTTTGATGGAGGAAGGTTTAAAATACTGTTCACTTAGTGCTAAAGAATCCTCATATCACACCTATATTGGTTGTCTCAGAGAAACTTTACAGATAAGAGCAGAAGTCCATCAGTGGACATATGGAGCAGAAGTCCATCAGTGGCTATTAGCCACAGGGTATAGATGGGAACTCTCAGTCTGGGGCAGGTGATGCACTCTATTCTTGGTGCTGGAGGGGGCAGCAGTGGGAGGGCTTCTGGTGCCCTGGCCCCACTGCTGGACCTCCTGATGGCACCTGGTATATTTTGGCCGCTGTGTGACAGAGTGTTGGACTAGATGGGCCATTGGCCTGATTCAACATTGGCTTCTCTTATGTTCTCTTATGTTCTTATGTAAGACATGCTTGTTGTATGCATCAGCTCACTATTTTCCCCACATGAATTCAATAATCCCCTAAAGATTCATGGTGGCATGGAGAAAACCAGTCAATTTGGTGATCAGATGCATATAAATGTGGGGTGAGGGGAAAGAAATACACTCAGTACCTGCTCAGGAATAATGCAGTTCTTCATTTATCCCTGTAGGATTACCACCCTAGAGATCTCCTGGAATTACTGTTGGAATATGCAAGGTTTATAGTTCAGTCTTATGAAGAAGATCTGAATATCATCCTGTAGAGGGACTCCTGAAGGACTGGCAGTTAGCATAGCTAGATTAGGGACTGCCCACAATTTCAAATTATGTCCTTGTTGTCTCCTGATTGGCTTTTCTGGAGACTTCCTGTTCCTGCAGAGCTTCCTGTTCCTGTTGTTCCTCTCAGAGCAGACTAGATAGTTGAGTCTTTCTCTATGTTCTATAACAGTTTGTTCTTCTTTAATAAACCTACTTATTTTTTCTCTAAACAGTCAGTGCTCCACCTCCTTGCATATTTAAACTCTGCCAACAATTACAGCTGATCTGCAGACTTCAGAGTTCAGTTCCCCTGGAGGAAATGGCAGCTTTGAAAACAGGGTCTGTTTCAGGATTGTATGGGTCCTGGGCCCCCTTCCCCCCACACACCCCTTTCATTTGGTTCCTCCCTTTTCTTATTCAACTACTCCCTTTTCCATTTCAATCTGCATGCTATGATAAGAGAAATCATGTCATATAAAAACAGAGAGAAGAAAATACGCCTTCCATGATTTTATTTGGTTGGCATTCAATAAAATTGGTATCATTTGTAAAAAAGCAATAAAAATCTCAACCTGGAGGAATCTCAGTCTCAAGGTCTGTGGAAAAGTCATAACTGAAAGTGAGGAGGCCAATCCACATCCATCCAAAATGCTTAAGCAACTGAACAATCCTAACATACTGAAGATGTTCATTTTGAAGTATCTGGTGGAAAGACAGGAACTTAATTTCATCACTCCACACTGGATCAAAGAAGCCATAAATTAACTAATAGAAGAAAATAAAACTTATTTTTAATACTGAGAAATATATCACTTTGATACAACTAATTTAATGCTCCAACAAATATCACAATCCAAATCTTTAATCGTTGGTTTTACATATATGTACTTTTAAAAATTGACTTTTATTACATTTTTAACCGTTGACTGCCTTGAGGACCCTAACTTGTTACAAAAAGGCCAAGTATATTTCTTGCCTGTGTATACCCATAATGATCAAGACATGTACAATGAGAAAGCACCTCTAATGCATTAACTAGTTGTGGCAATTGCCACAAAATTGATTTGACAGCATGTGCCTCAACATGTAGTACTCCAAGATGTCTGAGAAAGACTTTTCAGGGTCCGTTTTAGCAAATGCTGTAAGGCCACTTTCCAGTATTATGTTGTTCCAGAAAAAATGAATACATGTGATGCTCTATCACAAAAAAATTATCACCATGACTTGGATAGCCCAGGCAAGCCTGATCTTGTTAGATCTCAGAAGCTAAGCAGGGCTGACCCTGGCAAGTATTTGGATAGGAGACCTTCAGAGAATACTGAAGCCAGGATGCCAGAGGCAGGCTATCAAGCCACTTCTCTGAATGTCCTCTGTGTACATGTATACACAGGGCTGGTGCTACCATTAGGCCAACTAGGCAGCCACCTCGGGTGCAGACCTCAGGGGGCACAGAACTGACAATCAGCATTAGGGTGTGAAATCTGTCACACATCTGTAGGTGTAAATTTTCTAGTAAAAAAGGAGGAAATTGGGGTAAACAGTGTGAAGCCTGTCATAAATCTCTGTGCCATTGGTGGTGAATTCTCTATGCCATTGGCTAGAACAGAATTAGCAGCAGGAGGGGGAGTGAAATCATGTTGGAGTAAACAGAGTGAGATTAAAGAATGAAGGGATAAAAAAGGTATCATAGCAGGCTCAGAAGAAAGTAAAGAAAAAGACAGAAAGATGAACAGGACAGTAGTTGTAGATTTTCCAGGCAGTATGGCCATAGTCTTGGCATTGTAGAACCTTATGTTTCACCAGGAGCTGTGATTGGTATCCTCAGAGGTATAACACAGAAAGATGGAGTACTCTTTGTGTTAAGGTGAGAAGAAAAATGGTAGGCAGGTAATTTATCTATGACCGTCTAGAACAGGCTGTCTTATGTGAGAGAACCCATACTGCCCGCAGAGAACTTGCTGCCACAGAAAAGGAGCAGTTTTCTTTGCACATCAACACCAGCCAGAAAATGAGAAGTCATGATTGGGACAGGATTGATAATGTCACCTACAGAAAAATGGAACATGGATTAACAAGCCATACTTCCAGACAGAAGCAGAAGTTTAATAAATTCCAGGATAAAAGACAGTCAAACCCACTACTCAACAACACACACATTGTCATCAATCTGACAGATCGTAAACTCTCACCAGAAGAAATCTCCATCTTAGCCAAGGGAGGTAACTTTGCAGTCACCCCCACAGAAATTCCTGTGGAAGACATCATCACAAATGTAGAAGCTGCCATCCATCATCTACCTGAAGAAGAAGCTGACGAGATAAGAGGGGAAATGCAAGGATTCTATGAAAAGCAAAGCTTCCTACCAACAATATAACATGTAAGGAGAGAAATGCCATCAAAACCCTCAATGCTAATCCAGACATCATTATTCTACCAGCTGACAAAGGTAATGCCACAGTGATCATGAAAATGGAAGAATACAGAAATAAGATTAGAGAACTTCTGGACCCTGCCACATACAAAAAACTAAAACAAGAACCTGCAAAATCACCAGGCAAACGAGCTCACTGATCAAGAATTTCTCACTTCATCCCAACATACACAAAAAACTGTGCAAGACAGAAGTACAGCCACCATGACTATATGGACTCCCTAAAATTCATAAAATTCATGAGTGGCATTGGTTCCCCTACATATGAATTAGCTAAATACCTGGCCGATCTCCTACAGAACCACATCGGAAAAACCACAACATACATCAAAGATTCAACACATTTCACCAACAAAATCAGTCCTCTGAAACTCAACCCACAGGACATACTCGTCAGTTTTCATAGAATCTCAGAATGTTAGAGTTGGAAGACATTGCAGGTCATCTAGTCCAATCCCCTGCACTCTGCAAGAGCATAGCCAAAAGATAGCCCTACATACCTACAACATATCCAAAAGATGGTCATCCAGCCTCCGCTTGAAAACGTCCAGGGAAGGAGCATGCACCACCTCCCGAGGCAGACTGTTCCACTGCTCAACCACTCTTACAGTTAGGAAGTTTCTCCTAATATTTAGCCAGTAACGACTCCTTTGTAATTTCCACCCATTTGATCTAGTCTTGCAATCTGGAGCAAGAGAGAATAAATCTGCTCCATCTTCTACATGACAGCCCTTCAAATACTTGAGGACTGCAATCATGTCCCCTCTAAGTCTTCTCTTTCCCAGGCTAAACATACCCAACTCTTCCAGCCTTTCCTCATAAGACTTAGATTCCAACCCTCTCACCATCCTGGTCGCCCTCTTCTGGACATGCTGAAGCTTGTCAACATCCTTCCTAAAGTATTGTGCCCCAAACTGGACACAGTACTCCAGGTGAGACCTGACCATAGCAGAATAGAGTGGAACTACCATCTCCCATGATCTGGACACAATGCTTCTGTTAATGCATCCTAAGATTGCATTAACTTTCTTCACAACCATATCACACTGCAGGCTCATGTTGAGCTTGTGATCAACCATAACACCTAGGTTTTGATCTCTTTTTACCACGGTTCTGGTAAAAGACACATTCACACTTGTTAATGAGATTTTTCCAGAAGACATAACAGCCTTATTCCACCATTGTTTGACAACCAGTTACTTCCAACAGGATAACGAATTCTATGAATGGATGGGGTTGCCATGGGAAGCCCTCTGAGCCCTGTTATAGCAAACTTGTACATGGAACAATTTGAAAAAAACAGCTTTAGAATCTGCACACACACACACCCCCACAAACCTACAGTCTGGTTCCAGTACGTAGATGATACCTTTATCATTTGGAGCCATTTAGAATTGATGGAGTTTTTAGACCACCTCAACAACATCCACCCGAACATACAATTCACCGTGGAAAAAGAAATTGAGGGTAAACTCCCATTTCTAGATACCATGGTCATCCGCAAAGCTAACCTTCAGTTAGGTCACCAGGTTTATAGAAAACCAACTCACACAGATCGCTATTTACACAAAAACTCCAGTCACCACCCTTGGCAAAAAAGAGGCATAATCAAAACATTAGTAGACCATGCAAGATGGTTATGTGAACTACACTTCCTCAACAATGAATTAAATCATCTAAACCACTCTCTTCAAGCAAATGGCTATTCCAAGAGTGAAATCAGAAGAGCAATTAAACCAAAGGTAAAACAAACAACTGAGGAAAACAGTCTCCCACAGGAGAAGTGTTTTTGCCATATGTCAAAGGAATATATCAAAGGAATCACTGAACAGATGGGAAAACATATGAAAAAATCACAACCTACAAACATTATTCAGACCCACCAGAAAAATACAACAGATGCTACAATCGGCAAAAGACAGAAGAGACCCCCCTCACTTCTGCAGGAGTATACTGCATATCATGCAATTGTGGACAGGTTTACACTGAGACCACACAGCGTAGCATTCAGACAAGAATAAAAGAACATGAAAGACACTGCAGACTGGGCCAACCTGAAAAATCAGCAGTGACTGAACATAACCTAGCTCAAACAGGACACAATATCTTATTCCAAGTCACTGAAAGGCTGGACAACACATCCAATTACCATGTCAGATTACACAGGGAAGCCATTGAAATTCATAAACATAAACACAATTTCAACAGAAAAGAAGATAATTTAAAAATAAATAGGGCATGGTTTCCTGTCCTGAAAAACACAAAATGCTCTACATCTTACAACAGTATTACAGATAAGATTAGAATTTCAACAACCAATCCATATGCAAAAGAACCTCCTCAGGAAAGCTCCTCCATTAGCATGTCACAGCCTGGGAAACTCCTACAAAATAACGGCTCAGCCCTATCCCACCTTCCTGAGTAGATATAAATTACCTGCCCATCATTTTTCTTCTCACCTTGACACAGAGAGTACTCTGTCTTTCTGTGCTATACCTCTGAGGATACCAGTCACAGCTACTGGTGAAAAGTCAGGTCCTACAATGCCAAGACAATGGCCATACAGCCCAGAAAATCAACAACTAATGAACTCCGGCCATGAAAGCCTTCAACAGGACAGTGTTTCACAATAGTCCGGTAGAACTCTTATTGCTGGGGAAATTATTTTTGACAGAACAGGAGACACATAATAAGGAATCTAGATCCAGAGGCAAGTGAGCACAAATCTCCTTTGGCTAATGTATGCTAACCCACAAAAATTTTATTCACAAAGGGGAGAGCTGTGGTGTTTTGTGTTTGCTCTGAAGATTAAAAGTTGCTGAGAGAGGACCCCACCTGTGGGCACCCCAGGGATCATGCTTGAGTCTATGTTTGTTCACTTAGACAAGAATCCTGCTCACAGCCTGATCCGATGCTCTTTATTTATATTTACTTTATATATGGTATGCCATTCTCACTGAGACTCAAAATGGGTTACACAGTGTAAGTCAATGCAATAATTCACATGAGACATCTAATAAACAATGCAATAAGACTAGGATTATAGCAATGTGAAACAGAGCAAAAATAATTACTCTTGGTATGTCAAACAATGCAGAAAATGATATTACAAAGATAGAAAGCAATGCAGTAAGAGCACAATAATACATACAGAAAACTGTATGTACTATACTGTGATACAGTTCACAGTCCTGTTCATTTAGGGGATTCAGGAGGGGATAAAAGCTCCCTCCTGAACCATTCTATTATCCTATAGCCTTATTATAATCTGTACTAAGATGCCCTCTTGAACCATTCTGGTTTACGTAATTTGCAGAAAGACAAAGCGTGGAAGCTTTCCTGACTTCTTCAGAAAGGCCATTTCGCAAATGGGAGCCACAATAGAAAATACGTATGTATGGGAAGTTGCTGATTTTCCCATTGATTGGGTCATACTATTAGAAGCCTTGAATTAGTGATTTACAGAGAAAAGAAGGTTGAGTTTACAGTTTCAGGTTTCAGTAACTGGAAGAAAGCTCTCACACTTTTTAATTCTGCAAACTATGTAAAACAGTTTCTTGGGAGGGCATTTTTATAAAGCTTATATAGAACAGGACTGTAGTCTATACCACAGTGTACAGTATACATTATTGATTCGTTGTATGTTCTATCATGCTCTTACAATATTATTTTCATTTTTTGTAATTCCATTTTCTGCATTGCTTAACATAGCATGTCTGATACTTTTTTTTGCATTGTTTGTAAGCCTAGTCCTATTGCATCCTTTATTAGATCTCATATGCTATTTGATTACAATATTCTATACCATGTAAGACACCTTGTAGAATTATATACCATGTAAGACACCTTCAAGTAGAAAACTGGTAAATAGCTAATAAAAAACAATTAAATAAATAATAAAATAAATAAATAACGATGGGCTGACCACCACTGTTGAAGAGAGAGCTATTTTGGGGCAGGAATGCACAGGAACAGAGTTCCGGCTGGCTCCTGGGTAGACCATGCCCATCAGGAACTCATTAGCATAAGAAGCCACACCCAACACCAGAAACTCATTAGGATTGGCTACATTAGGGGTGTGTGGCCTAACATGCAAAGGAGTTCTTGCTACAAAAAAAAGCCCTGGGTTTTGACAATGAACAAAGTAAACAGAATAAGAAGCAAAAGGTGGTTGTAGCTGAATAACCACACTTCTTGTAACATGGGGTGTGTGGCCTAATAAGAAAATGAGTTTTTGGTGTTGGATGTGGCCTATTATGCTAATGAGTTCTTCCTGGACTTTTTCTACAAAAAAGGCCCTGGCTACAACAACATAATTTATTTAAGATATTTAAGGCCTGCAAGAATTTGGAAAAATCTCTGATGTACAATGGGAACAAAGATATTGATGCTTGAGATCTGTGCTGTGAACCTATAGCAATAGCTTGAAGACTTCCAAAGTCTATGCCACCACAAGGAGTACTTCTCTTTATAATGCAACAAAAAATCCTAAATAGTGTGTGCCTAATGTTTCTATTGCTCTAAAGATCCTTCTCACACTTCTAGTGTCAGTGACAAGTAGGGGTGTGGACTGAAAAAAAAATCGGTAAAATTTGGATTTGGAGATATTCATGGCTGACATATTCAGGAATTCCATATATCCCTTTATAAAAGGTTGGAAAATGCTGGCTGGTTCAGGAGACATTCAGGAATCCCGAATATATGGCTCCATTATACCCTATGGGCCATTAAAGTCAATGGCAAAATCTCATAGGGTATAATCTGGGGGCTGGGGGGAAGGGGTTTAAGGGAGAGTCACCAAATTCACTGTGTAGCTGTTGTAGCCTCTCCCCAAGAGAATCCACAAGTTCTAAAAAGGTTAGACCAGGGGGTCCAATTCTATGGCCCCCCAAAGAGGTTGCCCCCATTCTCCATTGGTTCCTATGGTGGGGGAGAACTGTCAAATTTCCCATGGTGTTTTCAGTGGGCTGGGGGGAAGGGATTTGAGGGAGAGGCATCAAATTCACTGTGTAGCTACTGAACCCTCTCTCCACATGAACCCCCAAGTTCCAAAGACATTGGACTACTGGGTCCAATTCTATGGGCATCCAAAGAGGTTGCCCCCATTCCCTCCATTTTTTCCTATGGTGGTAAAAAAAACCTAACCCAGAAAACAGCAAAGTAAGCAGGCATCCAGTAGTCAGACTTTCTCAGGCTGCAGTCACATGCACCAGCTGAAGCAGAGGGGAAACGAGACTACTCCCTCCAGAGGAATTTGACATGCAGTTGTGAGTTCACACAGCCCTTTTAAGCTGCAGGCTCAGCCTGTCACTGTGTGATCAAACACAACTGCAGGCGATTCTTTTTTTTGCTATTTGCTTCCCATGCTCTTAAAAAAGGAATCACACCTCCACATTGAAGGTTCCCTATGGAGTTTGTGATGATGAAGGGGGGGGAAGGACTGCACTGAGTTGGGATGGAGTGATCAGACCATCCCAACAACATGAGAGTGT
The DNA here is from genome assembly GCA_029375565.1 of Gekko gecko. NCBI lineage: Eukaryota > Metazoa > Chordata > Lepidosauria > Squamata > Gekkonidae > Gekko > Gekko gecko. Next base: position 68,003,129 of record JAPDNY010000004.1, on the reverse strand, counting down.
GCTTGAGTGATCAAATAGGGAAAGTCTGTCCATGGCCTATCATATCGGATTAACACAGGACTTTCTCAGGTGTTTTTTAACTCCACTTTTGTGGTGGAGTAGCATGGGTTGCCAACAACTGAGGGAAACTTCCCAGATGTTGCTGTCTGATCACTCCCTTTAAATCTGTCAGGCATTTGCATGTATGTTGGATCTAAAGGCACGTGTGATTGCAACCCCAGAGAATCTCATGGGAAGTGAACTGTTGGGAGGTTGCTTGTTTGCAAGGAGCCTAACTCTGCTATGTGGCCAGCAGAACAAGTGTCACTGTGGCAGTGCAAGTGCCACAACAGGATCAACTTCAACCACAACAGGATCAACTTCAAACTAACAACAAGGCACAATATTGAACAACAAGCCATGCCCACCAGCTTCCACACAACAACCAAAAGGTATCTACTGTTAAACAGGAAAACTTTACTAAACCCAACCTTTGCAACACTGCAACAACTAACACAAACCACAAGAGAAGTTGAACTACTGAACAAAAATGCACACTAGTGAAAAACAACCAGCTCCCCACCCAGAAATCAGAAGGAACAATTAAACAGGAAAACTTAAAAACAACAACAACAACCCAACCTTCACAACAGTGGAAGTGCAACAATGAGCACAAATCAGAACTTACAACTAGGCACACTATTGATTTTGAACAAAAAACTTACAACACATCAGCTCCCCCCCCAAAGAACCCAGAAGGAATAAACTAACCAACAATAAAACTTTTTAAAGCAGGAAAACAGACTTTTAAAATTTATTTTTTAAAACACTTAAATTGTATCTTTAAGCAAAGTTGGACTGAGCAAAGCCAATCCCCCCCAGCACCCACCCAACAGAACCCCCCCCCAAACCAATCAATCCACCCACCCAACACAGTATATGTAAAGGAAGACTTTAAAAACTCTTTAAAAATTCTTTTAAAAATATATCTATTTTTCCAAACCAGCTGATGTGTTCAGTCCAGTAAGGTAGGAGTCCACCATGGTCCAACAGGAAAAAGACAGGCAGGCCAGGTACAAAGTAGCAGCAGCTGAAGCCAAGACAAAAGCCCCTCCCCAAACCCTGTTATCCTCTGGTACCAACCCCAAATCTTCAAGAATTTCCCAAGCCATTACTGGCAACTCTATACCCCAGAATTGTAAGGGGAAAAAGAAAAAGAAAGAGTATGAAATACATTGTGTTATATATGTTGTTCCCAGAATTGTGAGCTCTGGAATTAAAATTGGATGTCCAGATGAAAAGCACAAACTAAAAGAGCTGAAGAAAACAGGACGCATGACATGATCCAGTGTAGTGTAGTGGTTAGTGTTGAAGTAGGACCAGTAAGAACTGGGATAAAATCCCTGCTTCCCATGAAACTTATTGAGTAATCTTGAGCCACTCATTCTTTCACAACCTTACACAGTTGTAGTAAGGATAAAATGGAGAAGGGGATGACCATGTGCACCACCTTAAATTCTTTGGAGAACAAGTGGAATAAAAGTGTACCTAATAATAAATAAACATATGAAGTTGCCATATACCAAATCAGATCACTGATCCATGGATCTTGGTTAAACTGACAAGAGCTCTCTGACGGGCCTTTCTCATCGCTTACCACAAATCCCAAGAATTCAAGCTGAGAACTTCTGCATGTCAAGCATACAATTTACAACTGAGCCACAGCTCTTCTCCGAGCAACCATCTCCATACAGATTTTCAAGGTATAAGTGTGAGAAATAAGAGAAGGAATAGGCCCGACAACTGCTAAAAATTGCTCCAGAGTCTAATTCAGGTGAAGGAGTGTGGGGGAGGAAAGCGTTTCTCTCAGAATGTTGATTGCAAAAGAATAGTCATCTTCAGCTACTAATAGGAGTTTATTTTTTTCCCCCAGGGACAATCTACAGACACTACCTGAAGAATGTCAGAGAGGGAAATTATCTTTCACAGAAGTGATCCAGGAAACTGCCAAAAAAAAAAAAAAAAAGCAGAATACAGAGTGCAGAATATCTGAGTGTCTTGAATTTAACAATGCATCACAGCCGCAAAGTAATTTCTTATTGTTGTCTTTTAAAAAAATTATCCTGTGAGGAAAGATTTGACATTATTCTTTGGGATAACACAAAATATCCTTCAATTCTAAAGTCTAATATTCTCAGGCTACCAAAAAGTAATTTGTTCTCCATGCATGAGTAAACAGCTATATATTTTACAACTCCAAAAGTATGTATTTTTTACTTCCTGCTCAGTGGAAAGTCAGTGTGAAAGGAAATGTATAAATTAGTTTTGACTCTGTATGGTGAATATGTATGTGTTCCTGGCTTACTATTCTGAGGCTGAAGATGTAAGCCTTTTCATTATAAATTATTAGTATATGGTTTTTCCCAGTAGCTTCTAGGTTGTGTGCTAAAGAAATAATCAATAAAGTCTTTAAAAGTGGCATTACCAATTACAATGGGAACAATTAAGAAAAGTCCAATGCAGAAGGTAGAATTAAAATGTGTGGACCTTAGAAAAATATGATTAGAGATAATTTTAAAACTATTAATGTCTGCAAATGAAAAACAGTTTAAAATAAGCAAGGGAATGGATGCTTCAAGAATTACTACATCTGCTATATGCAGAGATCAAGCAACTATATCAAGCAACTATATTGGCTAAAAACAATTTGCTGTAGGTGAACAAAGAAATGAACAAAGAAATGAAATAATACTATACATTATGATCAACCCCACTGCTCATGCACAAATGTAATAATGTTCTTGTTCCCATCATATGCTGGGCCACACATAAACTGTTTCTCTATAGTAGTGTCTCTTATCTTATCCAACAATGGGATGGATCCAGCACAAACTTTCCATGTGTGGAATTACTCTTGTGTAAGCAGAAATGCATGAAAAGCCCACAATAGCCAGTTGCATTAACTGAAACCCATTGCATTTGTGTTTCTGCTTGCACAAGGCATTGTGGAAATAGTTTCTAAGCATTATAATATCATCAGTCTCCACTGGACAAGGAGACTCACTTTCCAGCTATTTTTTTCTCAGCATGCCTGTGAGCAATACCTCAGCAATGGGGAAGAAGGGGGTATTCCTTCACCTTCGTCCCCTCTGGTTGCCCTCTGGATTTGAGGACAAGACCTATTCCCCTTCTTCCTTAGCCTCCAGGCAGGCCTTATGAAGTAATATCTGATGCAGGACTTCTCTGGGCTCCCACCAGTGCTCTCACTTTTGACTGTCCTCTTGGCAAATGGTCTCTCTTTCTTCCACAATCCAAAACTTTAAAAGCCTCACCTAGCCTTTTCTTCTCAGGTCTAGGAGCCACCTCATATTTCCCCAGTTTGTTTCTGGCCACCTGGGCCATCCCCTACTTTTGGGGGCTCCAATCCACCCCTGGCCAGCTTGCCAGTGGGGGAAATTTAAAGGGCTTCAGCTGATTGCTGGGGGAAGCACATGGCCCACCAATCAGCTGGAGGGCCCTTTAAATTTAGCAGGAGGGAAGGGAGATAACTGAAGGGAATAGGAATAGGAAACAGAGAGTGAGTATAAATGGGAAACTTTCTCAGTGGAGGGTGGTAAGCAGTGGGGTACCACAGGGATCAGTACTCGGTCCAATGCTTTTTAACTTGTTTATTAATGATTTGGAATTGGGAGTAAGCAGTGAAGTGGCTAAATCTGCAGATGACATGAAGTTGTTCAGGGGTGGTAAAAACCAGGGAGGATTGTGAGGCACTCCAAAGGGATCTGTCGAGGATGGGTGAGTGGGCATCAACGTGGCAAATGGGGTTCAATGTGGCCAAGTGCAAAGTGATGCACATTGGAGCCAAAAATCCTAAATATAAATACAAGTTGATGGGGTCTGAACTGGCAGAGATGGATCAAGAGAGAGATCTTGGAGTCGTAGTGGATAACTCAATGAAAATGTCTAGACAGTGTGTAGCTGCAATAAAGAAGGCCAATGTTATGCTGGGGATTATTAGGAAGGGAATTGAAAACAAATCAGCCAGTATCATAATGCCCCTGTGTAAATCATTGGTGCGACCTCATTTGGAATACTGTGTACAGTTCTGGTTGCCACATCTCAAAAAGGATATTATAGCATTGGAAAAAGTGCAGAGAAGGGCAACTACAATGATAAGAGGGTTGGAACACCTTCCCTATGAAGAAAGGTTAAAACGCTTGGGGCTCTTTAGCTTGGAGAAACGACGGCTGAGGGGTGACATGATCAAGGTTTATAAGATTATGAATGGGATTGAGCAGGTTGAGAAAGAAGTACTTTTCTCCCTTTCTCACAATACAAGAACTCGTGGGCACTCCATGAAATTGCTGAGCAGTCAGGTTAGAACAGATAAAAGGAAATATTTCTTCACCCAAAGAGTGATTAACATATGGAATTCACTGCCACAGGAGGTGGTGGCAGCTACAAGCATGGACAGTTTCAAGAGGGAATTAGATAAACATATGGAGCAGAAGTCCACCAGTGGCTATTAGCCACAGGGTATAGATGGGAATTCTCAGTCTGGGGCAGGTGATGCACTCTATTCTTGGTGCTGGGGGGGCAGCAGTGGGAGGGCTTCTAGTGTCCTGGCCTCACTGCTGGACCTCCTGATGGCACATGGTATATTTTGGCCACTGTGTGACAGAGTGTTGGACTAGATGGGCCATGGCCTGATTCAACATTGGCTTCTCTTATGTTCTTATGAGAGGGGCAGTCGTGGGCTGCACTCTTGGCTCACAAAAAATCCCTTTAAAGGGACTCTTTAAAGGGTTCTTTTGTGAGTCAAGCCTGCAGCCCATGACTATCCCTCTCCATCCTTCCTGCTAGATTTTTTCTCTGCTAGATTTTAAGGGCCCTCCGGCTGATTGATAGGCGACGTGGTCCCCGTCAAGCAGCTGAAGCCCTTTAAATTTGGCAGGAGAGGAAGGAGAGGGGTGACTGGGTGGGTGGTCACACTTGCAGACAGGGCTTGGGGGCATCCCCCCACCCCTGGAAAGCCCCCCCATCCTCTTGCTGGAGTGAGGAGGGGACCTGGAGTCCCCAGAGGTTGTCCTTCCTTCCCCCAGTTTTCAGTTTCAGCGCAACTGCCTCTGCTGATGTCGCTTCACCTTTCCTCCTCTACCCTTTCTCTAGCAGCCAAGGATTGTTTATTTTTCTGCTTCCTCATCATCTAGTCCAGTGTCTAGAGATGGCAATGGGATCAATGAAGACCAATGAATGAAGCTTAACCCAAACCATTTTCTCTCTTCAGGACCCACCACCCAAAATAAATCACATGCACCCCAAAAAATCATTGATGGGTGGTAAGTTGATTTCATGATGGAAGAACATGTACTGGTTGACATTAAATACTTAGACTTCCCAAAAGGCTTTTGGCAGGCTCCTTCATCAAAGGCTCCTGTGCAGACCTAGAGCCAAATTAGATATCACAGTGGGAGCTATGTGAATGAACCTTTCCATTTCTTTTTAAAGCTTCTGCACAGGTCCAATTGGATTGGACCCTCTGTGTGAGGGAAGGGGTGGTTAAACATTCCTTTTGTACTATTTTCCTAAACTAAAATGCCCCCAGAAATCTGTAATTTTCCCTGTTGGGAAAACACAAAGGTACCCAATGAGGCAAACAGCAGCTCCACATGGCTGTTTTGGGATGAGAAAATGGTATGTGATTGGTTTTAAAAACCCTCCCCTTATGCTGTGTTCTTAATTCATATTGCGGTCCCCTGCATCTGCTTTCAAAGAGGAAAAAAATTCTGGGAGTTCCATTCATTGACCTTACAACATTGCATCAGGTTTGGCCTTCAGCAGTCATGGGTTAAGTGGAAAAGTCAATTTGTGAATTAGAAAGAGGTTAAATTCAGAGAAAATTGGCAGGAAATGTAGGGAAGTAAGCAGGGGGTCCCCCAGGAATCTGTATTAATACTGCTGCATTTTAGTTTGTTTATAAATTATAAATTATATGAAATGAGCAATGCACTTGCTAAATTTTCATTTTACATGAAACACTCAAGATGGTGAAAGGTACCTTAAGGACCTGCACTCAGAACCATGGCTCAGTAGTTCTAGAGGCTTGCTCTGCATATTATCTTAGCTGCCTGCCTTCAGAAAAGAGGTTTTGACCCAGACTCCTCTGTATTGTCCTGAAGATAGCCAGCAAAGGAAGTACACTTGCCAAGAAGGATCAAATGAGAGCTTTAAGGGACAGCTGACTGAAGGGTCCATTAACATCTAGCCGAGAGATAGAAAGTTGGACCTTTCAGGCAGAGTAACCTGTCTATACATGAAGACTTTCCCCCTCACGGATCACTGCCTTGTCATGGTGAGGGGGCTTGTGTGGTTCAGTGAGGCTGTTGGCTATGCCGTGGAGGGCCACCCAGGATGGACAGGCCACAGCAGAGAACTCAGACCAAGTGTGATCCACTGGAGAAGGAAATGGCAACCCACTCCAGTATCTTTGCCAAGAAAACCCCATGGACAGTAACAAAAGGCTAAAAGGCTATGACGCCGGAAGATGAGCTCCTCTGGTCAGAAGGTGTCCAATATGCTACTGGGGAAGAGCAGAGGGAAAGTACAAGTAACCCCAGAAAGAGTGAAGCGGCTGGGCCAAAGCCAAAAGAACACTCAATTGTGGATGTGTCTGACGGTGAAAGGAAAGTCCAATGCTGCAAAGAACAATATTGCATAGGAACCTGGAATGTAAGATATATGAGTCAAGGTAAGCTTGACGTGGTCGAAAATGAGATGGCAAGACTGAACATCGTCATCTTGGGAATCAGTGAACTAAAGTGGAGAGGAATGGGCGAATTTAACTCAAAAGACCATTATATCTACTACTGTGGCCAGGAATCCCATAGAAAAAATGGTGTGGCCTTTATAGTCAACAAGAAAGTGAGAAAGGCAGTATTGGGATACAACCTCAAAAATGACAGAATGATCTCGGCCCGAATCCAAGGCAAACCATTCAACATTAATCCAAGTCTATGCCCCAACCACTGATGCAGAAGAGGCTGAAGTGGACCAGTTCTGTGAAGACCTACAACACCTCATAGAACTAACATCAAAAAATGATGTCCTCATCATCATAGGGGCTTGGAATGCTAAAGCAGGAAATCAAAAGGTAACCAGAATAACAGACAAGTTTGGCCTTGGAGAACAAAATGAAGCAGGGCAAAGGCTAACAGAGTTTTGTCAAGAGAACACACTAGTCATAGTAAACACCCTTTTCCAACAACCTCAGAGGTGACTCTACACATGGACGTCACCAGATGGGCAACACTGAAATCAGATTGACTATATAATTTGCAGTCAAAGATGGAGAAGCTCTATCCAGTCAGTAAAAACAAGACCTGGAGCTGACTGGCTCCGATCATGAGCTACTCTTTGCAAAATTCAGACTTAAACTGAAGAAAGTTGGGAAAACCACTAGGCCATTCAGATTTGATCTAGATCACATCCCCAGTGAATATACAGTAGAGGTGACGAATAGGTTTAAGGGACTAGATTTGATAGACAGAGTACCTGAAGAACTATGGACAGAGGTTCGTGACATTGTACAGGAGGCAGCAATCACTGCCATCCCAAAGAAAAAGAAATGCAAGAAAGCAAAGTGGCTGTCTGATGAGGCTTTACAAATAGCAGAGGAAAAAATGGAAAGCAAAAGGCAAAGGTGAAAAGGAAATATTTACTCAACTGAATGCAGATTTCCAGTGAACAGCAAGGAGAGATAAGGAGGCTTTCCTGAATGAACAATACAAAGTAATAGAGGAAAACAATAGAATGGGAAGGACTAGAGATCTCTTCAAGAAAATTGGAGAAATCAAGAGAACGTTCCATGCAAAGCTGGCCATGATAAAGGACAAAAATGGTAGGGACCTAACAGAAGCAGAAGAAATTAGTAAAAGATGGCAAGAATACACAGAAGAACTATACATGAAGGACCTCACTGTCCTTGACAACCACAACAGTATAATAACTGACCTCAAGCCAGACATCCTGGAATGCGAAGTTAAATGGGCCTTAGAAAGCATTACTAACAACAAAGCTAGTGGAGGTGATGGTATCCCAGCTGAGCTATTCAAAGTCTTAAAAGAAGATGCTGTTAAAGTGCTGCACTCAATTTGCCAACAAATTTGGAAAACACAACAGTGGCCACAGGATTGGAAAAGGTCAGTATACATTCCAATCCAAAAGAAGGGCAATGCCAAGGAACGTTCAAACTATCACACAATTGCACTCATTTCACATGCTAGCAAGGTCATGCTCAAGATCCTACAAGCTAGGCTCCAACAGTACGTGGATAGAGAGCTGCCAGAAGTACAAGCTGGGTTTTGAAGAGGTAGAGGAACTAGAGATCAAGTTGCCAACATTCGCTGGATTATGGAGAAAGCAAGAGAGTACCAGGAAAACATCTACTTCTCCTTCATCGACTATGCTAAAGCCTTTGATTGTACGGATCACAATAAACTATGGAAGATTCTTAAAGAGATGAGAGTACCAGACCACCTCACATGTCTCCTGAGAAACCTGTATAAGGGTCAAGAAGCAACAGTTAGAACTGGATATGGAAGAACTGATTGGTTTAGCATAGGAAAAGGAGTACAACAAGCATGTATATTGTCACCTTACTTATTTAATTTATATGCAGAGTACATCATGTGAAACGCTGGCCTGGATGAATCACAAGCTGGAGTTAAGATTGCTGGGTAAAAGATCGATAACCTCAGATATGCAGATGATACCACTCTGATGGCAGAAAGTGAAGAGGACTTCAAGAGCCTCTTGCTCAGGGTGAAAGAGGAGAACGCAAAAGTGGGCTTGAAGCTCAACATCAAAAAAACTATGATTATGGCATCCGGCCCCATCACTCCTTGGCAAATAGAAGGGGAAGTCGTGGAAGTAGTGACAGACTTCACGTTCCTGGGATCCCAGATCACTGCAGATGGTGACTGCAGCCATAAAATTAAAAGATGCCTGCTCCTTGAGAGGAAAGCAATGGCAAACCTAAACAGCATGATAGAAAGCAGAGACATCACCCTGCCAACAAAAGTCCACATGGTCAAAGCAATGGTATTCCCAGTAGTAACGTATGGCTGCGAGAGTTGGACTAAGGAAGGCCGAGCGCCGAAGTATAGATTTTTTTTAACTATGGTGCTGGAGAAGACTCTTGAGAGTCGCTTGGACTGCAAGGAAATCAAATCATTCAATCCTAAAAGAAATCAACCCTGACTGTTTCCTGGAAGGCCAGATCCTGAAGTTGAAGCTCAAATACTTTGGCCACCAAATGAGAAGGGAGCACTCACTGGAGAAGACCCTGATGCTGGGAAAGATTGAAGGTCAAAGAAGAAGGGGATGGCAAAGGATGAGATGGTTAGACAGTGTCATCGATGCAATGAACATGAAATTGAGCAAACTTCAGAGGACAGTGGAAGACAGGAGGGCCTGGCATGATCTGGTCCATGGGGTCGCAAAGAGTTGGACTCGACTGTGCGACTGAACAACAACAACAACACATGAAGACTTTGCTGGTGCTGCTGAGCCTGGTTCTTGAGTCCTGCCTATTTTGAATTTGTGTTTTGACTGCCTTGTGGATTCCCAGTCTTTGGTCTGAGCCTGATTTATATGTCTGTATATATTTGTACAGTACACTTTTGTTTTTCTTTTCTTAGGCTGTGATCACACACTTTCCAACTGGATTTTACTGTGTGAACTGGCAAAATTCAGTTGTAAAGCGCATTGAAAGTGGATTAAAAGTGGATTATTTTGTGTGTGTGATTGCAGCCTTATTTGTCTAAATTATATTTTTCTGGGGTTTATTTGTAAGCCTCTTTTCATCCACAGTCAGGAGAAAAGTGGGATATAAATTCCTAAATAAATAATTAAGACCTGTGACCTGTGAGAAAAGGCTGACAAGCATGGGGATTTTCACTTTATGATGCATACAATGGGTGGCACAACAAAGGCTGATAAAATTAAGCAAGATGTGAAGACAATGGGCACAGACATATGTTTCACCCTCTCCTTAGGGGTAGGCAACAAAGTCAATTTTACAGCAGTTTTAGGACATGCATAAGAAGACATTTTTTATGCAACACAAGGAACTTTCCATAAGATGTCATTGAAATGGGATGCAGGATCAGGAGGACATTTCATCTAATGCCTCAGGGTTCAGCTTTTGTATTAGTTTGATATTATGCATGTATGTACAACTTGGCAATTTATTAAAAGGCAGCATCAGGTGAAGGCCTCTCTGTCCTGTTTGCTGGCCCTCCAGGACTGCTGGCTGCTGCGTGAGACAGTATGCTGAACTAGGTGGACCACTAGCCTGATGCAACAGGGCTCTTCTTATGTAGCTTTGTCCTTTTACTTAAGTTATCTGATGAAAAATCATACATCAGTTTAACAAATATCCTAAAATCCATTTGCTAAGATTCCAGAATGAAATCTGCAGAATGAAACACGAAGGAATAGGGAGAGAATATATCCTTGTGTCCGAGCCTCAATTTCCACTTCCAGTTTTAAATCTGAACAATATACCGTACCATTAATTCTTCTTTTAAAGGCCTTCTCATAACTCATCCATTCCAGAAGCCCATCCAGCAGCAGCAATGTTTACTTCTTACCCAATAATATAGTGAAACATGGGTGAAAGTAGTATGATATTTCACAATTAATGCCTGCTGAAATAACAAGAGACTCAAAAATTAAGCACTGAGTGATTTCAAATAGATTTCAAGTTTAGAATATGCTTATCCATCATTGAAATCATGGGCCTTAAAAGTGTTTAACTTTGGCTACAAATGCCTATAAAGTACTGCCAAATACGCCTCTGCAACCTTTTTAAAAAAACAAAGTCAGAACAGTGCAGAAATGTGCAATGTGAGGGGTTAAACAAAATAATGAATTTCTGGATATACTCTGTGCCACTTTTATTATTCCCTGTGGTTCATGATAATATATAACATTAAAAGGAGACTGTGAGTTGGCTTTGGCAGTTCCTCTGAAATGAAAGAAAATTTTGACAGTGTAAGATGGTGGAAGCCTGCTATGTGCTAGTAGCCCTTCCCCTGCTTAACTACTCAAGGGGTGAAAAGGAGGAGAAAAAAAGCCATGTGCCCTATAATAACAACAACAACAAAAGCTGACACACAGGACAAATGGCTGAAGGGTAACTTGGTAAAATATCCAGGAGAATGCTCTATACATGGCTATGAAATGGGAAAATCTATGTTGTTGTCATTTGGCATAGCTCCCTGTCATGCTATTTCTCCGCTAATAGGTCATCACTGAACATAACCAGAATCAATGCAACTGATGCTGAAAGTGGGAAGTATGTAGGCACCTAATCCTGTGGAAAGTCATTTGCAAAGCAGTGTCAATTGCCTACATGTGTTAGTCCTTTTTATTCTCTCTACTAACCCTGAAAATGAAGGCTTTCACTAACAGGCTTAAAATTGCTTAAAACAACTATGTACCATGTGCCTGTCTTCCTATGTGTTTATGCTCCTCAACAGTTCCCAATACTGGGGGACACTAGATCATTCTGTAAATGTCTCATCAGGCTACATTGTGAATCCACTAAATCACCAACGAATGGAGGAACAACGATATTCTTGCTTGTTGGTCTTGCTGATGAAATACCATTACTGGTGTTGGATTCCCATGCCCATTCTTATAATTATCATGTATTAGCTGCTTTGAAAATTCTACCATGTATCATTTTTCTTGGTAATGGTGCATTCCTTGTAGCCCATCTAAGCTATGCAGAGAAAGGTCGCCCATGAAAATGAAAAGGGACAATACAATCCATATGCCATGGAGTAACAAATATGGTCAGAAGTCATATGTAGATTGGATGCTCTGTGATCTAACACATAATTATTTGTAGGCAAAGCCAAGATTGATTGCAATATTTCACAGTTCGGGAAGAGGTCTGTGTCAGTCTGAAGCATCCACTATTCTCTAGTCATCCTTTCACAGTAGCCATTCCTCGTATGCAGCTCTTGTTCCAATCCCCAGAACAGCTGCAAGATCAAACAGGTGCCTTCATGAAAGCACTTGTAAATCATAAAATCAGCAAGGTAATTTCAGAAGAGTGGATGAGTTAAAGTGAAAGACCTTTACTTAGGTGATAATTGCACACTTCTGACCTAAGGCATTAGTCAAGGATTTCTGAGGGACAACCATTGGCACAAGCAATTATGTTTAATAATACTTAATTACAGAATCATAAATATTTGAGATTGGAAAGACCCAGTAGGTCATCTAGTCCCTTTCCTTATCTGAGTAGAATTCTTTCCCATTGTACATTTGCTAGTATATTGCCTATTCATTTCTCCAACCAGCTGTCAGGAGAATTAGCTTTGAGTTCTGCTTCTGCCTAAATTTTCCATTTCTTAATTTCATCTTTCTAGCTGTACCTGTTCTGTCAGTGCAAAGCAATTCCCTACTGTCCCAAGTGTTTAAACCAATCAAATATTTGTAGATGGTTAGCATGCCTCTTTTCAGTTATCGCTTAGCCAAACTTTACATATTTATTTAGCTCTTTTAATCTTCCTTATAGTCAAATCCCTGCTGCCCCTTAATTATTTTGTTGCTCTTCTTTGATCTTTCATATGATTTCTATCACTCTGGAAATGAGTTAGCCAGATTCACATGCGGGTGTAGGATTTATTTATTTTTAATTCTGTCACTGGAGCCATTGAGACTGTGAGGAAAGGCTAGATAGATCTTCATTCACATTTGAAATTTCTTTAGGAGTGTGCAGTGCTCATGAATGGCATGGTTTTTACTGCCATACCCACACTGTGTGTTTTCTTTTTAGAGGAGGAGAGGAAAAGGCCTTTTAAAAAGTTTTATCCTAGATCCTCCTTGTATAGTGCTGTGTCTTACAGTAACTGTGTCTTACAGAGCACTCAAAGCCTTCTCCAAATCTCCCAGCATCTACTATCTAGAGATGATGTAGTCTGCTTGCATTCATGATTACCTCTCAAAAAGAGCACAGGATATAACCCTATCTCAAGTATAAAATCCTTGCCTTGCAATGGCTCACATCCTTCCTTCAGGGTTGGGGACAAAGGGTGGCACTAGGTGAACCGTAGGCACCCACTGATTTGTGGAGTGCCTCAGGGGATGGTACTTTCCCCGATGCTGTTTAACATTGCCCAGAGGCATGGGCTAGGGTGTCACCAATATGCGGATGACACCCAGCTCTATCTGTTGTTGTGTGGCCAATCTGACTCTATCCCAGAAGATCTGGACCCAACATTACAAGCTGTGGCTGATTGGCTTAGACTGAGTCAATTGAAACTGAATCTGATGAAGATGGAGGTCCTGTGCCTGAGCCGAGGGTAGGGATCCCACTCCCAACCTTCAATGGGGTGCAGCTGTTGCCAGTGCTGAAGGTTAGGAGCTTGGGAGTGCTCCTGGATGCATCTTTAACAATGGAGGCCCAGGTAGCAGCCAGTGCCAAGTCAGCCTTTTATAATTTTCTGCTGATCAGGCAGCTGGTTCCCTTCCTTGAATGCAACAACTTAGCAACAGTGATCCATGCGATGGTCACCTCGAGTTTAGACTACTGTAATGCTCTCTACATGGGGCTGCCCTTGTCTCAAATTCGGAAGCTGCAGAATGCTGTGGCCAGGCTGTTGATGGATCTAGCTATACGGGACATCCAGCCTGTGCTGAAAGCACTGCACTGGCTACCAGTAGCATACCGGATTCACTTCAAGGTGCTGGTTTTGACCTTTAAAGCCCTTATGGTCAGGGTCCAGCATACCTAAGGGACCATCTTTCCCCATATGTTCCCCAGAGAGCGCTGTGTTCAGGGACCCAAAACCAGTTGGCCCTTCCAGGTCCCAAACATGCCAGGTTGGTGACAACCAGGGCCAGGGCCTTCTCAGTGGTGGTTCCGTACTGGTGGAATGAGCTTCCAGAAGGGATCAGGGCCCTGCGGGACCTCTTACAGTTCCTTAGGGCCTGCAAGATGGAGTTCTTCCACCAGGCATTCAACTAAGGAGCTGCATCATATACTGAGGAGTGTCCCTGTGCCCTGGCCTCACCATCTTCAGCCCACCCGTGCTGCATATATATAAGTAGATCAACGGAGCTGGTGCAGGAATACCATCATTATTGCCACCTGTGGAGTATTGCTTAAATTTGAAATTCTCTGCTCTAGCACTTTATCTGAATATCGTTCCAACACTTTAGGATAACTGATTTGTTTACAGTATTTAGGTGTTTTTATGGTGGATTTTGAGGGGACTGCCATGGCTCAGAGGTTAAGACACTGAGCTGCAGACTGGAAGGTCTGTAGTTCGGCAGTTCAATACCCTGGTGCCATGTGACAGAGTGAGCTCTTGTCTCTGGCCCCAGGTCTAGCAGTTCGAAAGCAAGAAATTGCAAGTAGATAAATGGTACCACTTCAGTGGGAAGGTAAAAACGTTCCTTGTGTCTCAGTGTTTAGTCATGCCAGCCACATGACCACAGAAGCATCTTTGGACAGCTCTGGCTCTTTGGCTTGGAAACAGAGATGAGCACCACCCCCTAGAGTCGGATTCGACTGGCTTTCAAGCAAGGGAAACCTTTACCTTTATGATGGATTTTAATTATATTTATATATGCATTTTAGGTAAGCCACCCTGAGTGTCAGGCTCTCTGTGCATTTTACAGCGCACCTGCCATAGAAGGGGTTTCCCCTCCCTTTGATGTACCTGCGGCTTGACACATAGTGGAGCCAAACGTCCCAGCGTCTTATTTGCTTGTTATTCTTGTTTCTTGTTATAAAGAGGCTACGTGCCAAGGAGGGGATAGGCAATGGCTAGGTTGGTGGGAGGGGTGCTCGACTGTTAAATCCTGGCCAGCAAATACAAGGGAGTGATTGGGTCCTGGGTTTTATTACTTCTGTTTGAAACCAATATATCTGTAACCTTCCCGTGTTCATCTTTAGTTCTAACAAAGGATGTATCCAGAGGGTATCTATCAATGATCTCAATAAGTTAGTTTCTCTCAAACTGGCTGTTGTTGAGAACTGATTTAATCCAGATTCTGACAATGAGCCTGCCTTGGTGGGGAGGGCAGGGTATAAATTTAATAAATGAATGAATGAATAAAATACCTTTGAGCAACATAAGTAAATAAGGAACTTTGCTCATTGTTCACAAAGTAAATGCAAATGCTTGGTAAAAATAGTGTTTGGTGCAAATCACTTTGAGTGTCTATGTGCAGGAATGAGTGATGCACAGAGTGATAGGCATAACTGCTATGAAGGAGTGTGTTACTCATGATCACAAACTTAATATTTCTGTGCGCTGCAAAGAGGCTAAGTAACATAGATAACAGTAATACTAGCAGTGCGATCCTAAGCAGGGTTACACCTTTCTAAGCTTATTGACTTCAGTAGACTCAGAAAGGTGTAACTCTCTTTAGGATGGCACTGTAGTATACACACAAAACAAAGTACAGAGTTAACAGATTAACACTAGAGGGATGGGGGAAATCTCATGCATGAACTCTGTAACAATGTTCTCATACCTTATAGAGAATAGCAAATCAATTACACTCAAATAGGTTGGTCATAGACTCTTAATGCTAACAACAATGTACCATGGGGAAAAAACTTGAAAACAAGGCTCAAGCCTTGGAGTTTGTCTAGTAATGTTCCTGAAATCTCTTAATAAACTAAAGCTGATTCACTGCAATGCATCCAGAACCCAGTATTTAACACTTATATAAAACCAAATAATATATTCATAAGTTTCTGATGATTGAGTGACCAGGGGTCTTTTTTTGGGGGGGAGCGCACCGGAGCGCAGCTTCAGGAGCTCAGGAGCCAAGCCCCACCCCCAGCCGGAGTCCCAGGGAGTCTTTCAGGCAGCCAAATGTCAATTTCAGCTCCATTATATCCTATGGGCCATTGAAGTCAATGGTGAAAACATAGGGTATATTCTGGGAGCTGGAGGGGAGGGGGTTTGAGGGAGAGGCTCCAAACTCACAGGGTAGCTGTTGGAGCCTCTCCCCAAGATACCCACCAAGTTTCAAGAACATTGTGTCAGGGGGTCCAATTCTGTGGGCCCCCAAACAGGTTGCCCCCATTCCCTCCATTGTTCTCTATGGTGGGAAAAAATTAACCCCTCCAGCCCCCAAAATATACCCTATGTTTTCACCATTGACTTCAATGGCCCATAGGATATAAGGGGGCTGAATTGCCACCAAATTTCTTTCATTTCCTCCTTTCCTTTTCTCTTTTTCCTCTTTCCCACCTTCTTCTCTTCTCTTTTTTCCTCCTTTCCCTGTTTCCCTCCTTCTTCCCTCTCTTTCTTTCCCTCCCCTTTCCTTCTCTTTCTTTCCCTCTTTTCTTTCTTCTTTCCTTCTCTCTACTCTCTCTCTTTCCTTCCCTCTTTCCTCTTCCTGTGGCCCAACTCTCATGAGAAGGAGTTTAAACTTCTCTCTTAGCTCCCCCACCCAGACCAGCTGGGGAAGGGAAGGGGAGGCTTTTGAAGATGCCTCCCCCTTTTGCTTCCCCTTCTGACATCACTTCCGGTGATGTCAGGGGGTGTGGCATATGCTAATAGCCTAGTAGCTTATTAGCATACCATATGCTAATGAGCTCCTGCAGCTGTTTTTCTATGAAAAGACCCCTGAGTGAGACAGTATAGAAACAAAGAGATATTAGGAAACATGTTTTCTGTGATATGGCTTAGGATGAGTTTCATCATTTTGACACAGTGACCTCTTCTCTCTTTGACTTTGAACTCTGCTCAAACTCTCTAAACCAGACAACTGGAAGCCTGAATAATAAAGGAAATATAGTTTTACTATTTGTCTGCATTGTAGTAAAAGATGAAATTTCATTTTTTCACTACTTAATAAACAAATCCACATTCCTTCAATGTGATAGTAAAAAAATATTCATTGCATTGCAAAGCAAATTAGAAGAAATAAGGCAAGGAGAAACATTGTTTTTAAAAGTTTCCATTTTCCTTTCCAGGTGAAACAGTTACTTAATCATTTTTCTTTGGTACAGTATGAAGATCAATATCATCATGGTCCGAGAATCTAGAATATTCCTTTCCATATATAACAGCCCTGTTGTAGCTTGACAAAGTGCAAAGGATGAGATGTTGAGTCACACAGAAGTGAGTAGAAAACAGTCTGTTGTGATCATGGGAGACTACAGATCTGTGCTGGAGTAGGCCAAGATGGATCACCTAAGGCATGCAATTCAACCTCATACAAAGTCTTTAAACCTTGGCTAGCTCCTAGGCAGCACTAGGAAGCTCTGAATTCTCTGTGTTAGTAGAGCAGACTGTAGCTTGCCTGAAGCTTATCTCCTTAACAATGAAGGCTATATTCTGTTTTCCAGCACTCCTTTAACATTTAGGGTATAAATAATAAGAAATTCTGGTAATAAGAGGAAAAAATATGGTAAACAAATATAAATATTGAGGGGGGAATTGGGTATGTTTTTGGCAAAAATAAAAAAGACAAACCTTTGTAAGATGCATCTGTGACCGGTACTGGATATAGTGGATCCTGGGTTTTGCTGTTCTGGGTCAGGGGGTGCAAAAAGGAGGGTCAGGCTGGGGTTGTCTCTGTCATCCCAGATAAAGAGATATTACATATCCTTGTTAGTGATACACATATTTGCAGCCTTGATCTCTGTAATGTCCACTTGCTAAAAGAGATAAAAGAGTATAATACATGACACCAAAAATAAGGTTCCAGTCTCCAAAGTACTTTCCCAGTAGCTGTTGTGTCACACTTAAGATAACTAGCAGCCTTGCAACTTTTAGTCAGTGGAAATGATGGCTTCTTGTTATAGAATGGGCTTTCTTTTCCTTTTTAAAGGAATGCTTCATTCACATTCTTTAGCCACTCTGATTTACTGTTTTGCCTTTAAAATTTTAACCCCCATTGCTCAATAGGCTTTTGGAGCTGTTTCAGTTTAGTTTTGATCTTGGTCATCTGATTTATTTGTCCTTCTGTGTCCCCAAACGGAAAAATAAGCACTAATATATTCTGTTGTATTAGATAATCTATCACTTAGATTACTTTTCACTTAAAATGTTTTAAAAACAAATATTAGCAATGCACTATAAGAGAGCAGACATCTCTAGAGACCAGAAAAATCTTTGGTCATTGGGAACTAATTAAATCTGTGAAAGAAAAAAATTAAGCAGCACTGATAAATTTGAGATTTATCTACATTTGAGTTCAAGAAGGTTTTAAAGACATAACAGAAATGGATTGAAATGGAATGTTAACATTCAGATTCTTCTACACAAGAGTTTTTGCTGGTTTGTACAACATTGAGGATGGCTCCCTCTACTGAAAGAACACTATTAATGCACCTTCTCAAAAAATCTGACCCAACACTAGAAGAGCTGCAGATTAAAAATATGCAAGATGTATGCTGTCTTTGACAGAATTGTCCTAGTATGATGTCATTGCTATTTTAGAACTTCTCAGAATGGATCCGCTTACCACAGACCATTCAAAAAAGGTTGAAAGGAGAATTACTTCTTACAATGAAAACAATAATATATTATTGTATTATATTAATGTATTAATTTCATATAACAGCAGTTATTTTGACTCAAAACTTTACACAAGCACAGGAATCAAACCAATACAAACCATATTCTCTCTCTCTCTTTTAAGGCTGGACTTGATCATAATTTAATTATGAAGAGGTCATCTGGGCTGACAAAACCTCTTCCTGATAAGTGATTCTTCTCCCAGTCTGCATGTGATCGCCACTGGCATATTGTGCTTCTCCATGATCCCCTGATTAGACATCAGGACATGAAGGCTCAATACTCAGTGCAGAAAGATATCCTGGCAATTAATGTGTGATTTTGCCCATAGATTATGAGATATATTATGAAAGTATTACAGGGTTTCAGTGGTTTGGTTCTAGTGATATATGGACAGGAACAAAATATACTCAATGTAGTTATGCTGGCAGAAGGGATTGCATGAGATCTTGTGCAATATATCCCACTCCTGTCCTAGGCACACATAATACCTTGTGCAACAATCTCCTCTCTCTCCCATACTGTACCTCAGGGAATAATTTTGAGCATGAAGAGCTTGCTGGTTCACTACCTGAAACCCCAGAACTGGTTGCATAAGATCTTGCACAAGTGGAAACATAAGTGGAGATACAATAAATCTGACAGTGCAAAACACTATTGTAGACTTTTTCTTGCATTTCTGGTTGTACAAGAACAGTAGTGGAAGCAAAAGTTTTGCACTGGATCCAACCCAGTGTTTGTATTAGGCAGTTCTCAGTCTCCATAGAGTGGTGTTAGTTCAAAGCATTATTCAGAAACAGCCTGACCCATTTGATCGACCATGTTTCTGCTCTAGCTTTATGTGGATTCCAGCACATATTTTCCCAACCTTGCTAGTCCAGACGTTGCCTGAGGACTAGAAGTGAAGAAACACAAGCATTTTTAAAATGTCCATGACTTCTGGAACTGTTAGCGAAGTTTACCTGATATCTGTGGAACTTTTTCAACATTACATTTTCAGAAACAGATATGAAAGATATGAGTGCTCAAGCCTTCTAAAAATAACAAGGGAATGTGCCCTTGAGTAGCTCACTGTGATTTCTCAGAGGCATAAGATAAGAGTATTCAGTTCAAGTTGAGTAGTGAGAGAAGCTGGACATTAAATTCTAGGTTTTCAACTTTGAGGGCTCCACGGGAGATATAACAGCATGCTAAAAGTAGCAGCTCTCTTGATACAGGGTTCTTTATCTTTGTTAGTTCACATAACCAGATTCTGTAAACTTGCTACATGAAATCTGAAGAAGGCATGCAATACCTGTCTCTGTGGTATCACATGCTGGGCCAACATTTGCTTCCATACAGTGTTCCCTCTAAACTATGCACGAGTGGCCACTCATTAACACAGGAAGCCCCACTCAGCAGCAATATGGAACCATGCAGGGTCTTGCACTGTCCATTGCCCATTTTAAGATCATAGCAGTTATATTCTGCTCAGCATGTGAACTGCTCTGCTTAGTAAAGGTAAAGGTTCCCTTGCTCGAAAGCCAGTCGAATCCGACTCTAGGGTTGTGGTGCTCATCTCCGTTTCAAAGCCGAAGAGCCAGCACTGTCCGAAGACATTTTCGTGGTCATGTGGCCAGCATGACTAAACACCAAGGCACACAGAACGCTGTTACCTTCCCACTGAAGTGGTACCTATTTATCTACTTGCAATTTCTTGCTTTCAAACTGCTAGGTTGGCAGGAGCTGGAACTAGAGACGGAGCTCACTCCATCATGCGGCACTCTCGGGTCTCGAACTGCTGAACTACTGACCTTCCACAGCCTGCAGTTCAGCGTCTTAACCACTTGAGCCACTGCAGCTCCGCTCTGCTTAGTAGGGGAAAAAATTAGAGGAAACATTGCTTCCCTATCAGACCTTGCTTCTTCTGGCTGTGTGGAAATAATCCCGTCATTCTCGCCTCTTCAGTTTAAGCCAAAATATTCTGTGTGCCTGCTAATTACCTTTTCCTGCTCTTTTTCTACTGTCCAATTCCTATCATATATGAAAACGTACACATGCACATACAAACAAATTGCTTTTTCTTGCCTCACTTCTCCCCGCCCCCAAAGTTTATTTAGAATTTTTCACAAACAGATGTATCTCATACAGTAACTTATTTACAATATTTTGCGTCTGCAACATTATTTATTCTCTAACCATATATAAATTCTATTCCATCTTTCCCTGTACATTATTTCATCTTTTCCTTGTAGTATTGTCTATATTTTATCCACTTCAGCTATCTCCAACAATCTATATGTTATTTCTTGCATTGATGGGATTTTTTCTGATTTCCAATATTTTGCAAATACAATACAAGCAGATGTTAATGTATATGTTATTACATATTGATCATTTTTTGCAATATTATCAGGTAGCATATTTAACAAAATAGTTCCTGGTACGTATGGTATATCTATATCCAATATTTCTAATATAATCTTATGTACTTTATGCCAATATTTTTGAGTTATACTGCACCTCCACCGCATGTGGTAAAAGGTTCCTATGTTGTGCTTGCATTTCCAACAATTTTTTGATGCATTTACATAACATTTCACTATTTTATCCGGTGACCAGTGCCACCTATAAAACATTTTATACAGATTTTCCTTATACAGTATTGCTCTCATAAATTTTATAGCTTTCCATATTTTGGACCAAGCTTCTAGGTCTATGTTGTGACCGAGGTCTTGCATCCAAGCAGTCATTGAAGTCTTCACTACTTCATCTTGCAAGTAATCTTCGAGGAGAAAATTATATATTTTCTGAATCATTTTGTCACTTGAGGACAACCAAATTTTGTCTAGGTCGGTCTTTGTTTCTTGAAATCCTATTTTTTTATCTTTATTATATCTTGTATTTAGTTGCATATTTCCCCACCAGTTTAATTTTATATTTTGCAGCTGTAGGTCGTAGCTTTCTATTTTGTCTTTTGTAAGTAGTGTTGGTTTTATTTATTTATGTATTTATTTAGATTGCTATCCTGTCCTCCCTGTGGGGTATGAAAGCCTCTAGCGGTGACACCCATTTAGGATTTTTTTATAGAAACAGTCTTTTATTTCTTTCCAGAGCTTTATTAAAGCTCCTCTTATGGTATGTTGCTGGAAGTTGGTATGGATTTTTTCTCTTCCTTACCAAATATATGCATGTTATCCCATAACCAAGTCATGTCCTTCTAGGTTTAGCAGTCTTTTATTTTCTATTAGCAACCATTCTTTTATCCACCCCATTGCCACAGCTTTGTAATATAAGTTCCAATTTGGTATTCCAAATCCTCCTCTTTCTTTTTTGTTTTGTAATATTTTCCATTTTATTCGTTCCATCCTATTTTGCCATACAAATTGCTTGCATATTTTGTCTAACTCTTTGAAAATGTTTGTATTTCTTAGAGTTGGTATATTTTGTGCTAAGAAGAGGAATCTGGGAAGAATATTCATTTTTAACGTTGCTATTTTCTCCATAATGATAGATTTAATTCTTTCCATTTTTGCAAATCTTTTTTGATGTCATTCAGAAGCTTTGTATAATTGTCTATCAATGTATTATTTCTATTAGATATTATTATACCTAAATATTTCACTTTTTTAACTATTTCCATTGTAGTGTTTCTTTGTATTTGATCATTTTGTTCTTGTGTACAATTTTTTTTATATTTGTTTTTTTATAATTAATTTTTAACCCTGCCACTTGTCCATATTCTTGAATTGTTTCTATAAGATAAGGTATTTATTTATTTATTAAATTTGTATCCCACCCTTTCAACAAGGGCTCAGGGCAGTGAACATGGAGGCACATGCCATACATAGAACAATGAACAGTAGACAATCATTACCAATAAACAGTTAAAAATCATTAAAAGTCATTAAAAGTTGATGCTCAACAGGCCAAATCAATTCATAATAAAATACCAATAACAAAAGCATGCTCCAAGTGAACACAATTATCTCTGCTCAGTTAATAATTACACTATGACTGACAACCCCATCCCAGGGCCAGTGCATCTCATGATGTTCATACAGCGGTGATACAATATATAGTATAGAGGTAATTGGGTCTTCTAATATAAAGACCAAACTACCCACAAAGGCTTGTAATTTAAATTCTTCCTCTTTTACCTTTAGTCCTTTTATCTTGGTATTTCCTCTGACTAAATCATTTAAAGTTTCTAGTGTAAATATGAATAGCAATGGAGATAATGGTCATATCTCTGTTAACTATTCCTTTTGCCCACTGTTCAGTATATATTGCTTTAATATTTGCATAGAATTGTGAGCCACAGTCCCAGGCTGCTAATTTTTGTAATAAGAATTCCCAATTTATGTTTTCAAAAGTTTTTTCAGCATCAAGAAACATTAGTGCCATTTGTTTTTCTGGGTGTAACACGTAATATTCTAATACATTAAGAATTATCTGCATATTATTCTTAATTAGTCTTTTTGGTAAAAATCCTGCCTGATCTTCATGAATAATTCGTGCTAATACTTTTTTCAGTCTTGTAGCTATTATGATTGAAAATACTTTATACTCCGTATTTAGTAAGAATATGGGTCTATAATTTTTGATATCTTTTTCATCTGAGTTTGGTTTATGGATTAAGATGATCAGTGCATGGTTCCATGAGTCCAGAAGTTTTTCTGTTTTTGTTATACTTTGCAACAGTTTTTTAAGGGGTAACAATATTTGCTCCTCAAAAGTTTGCTATATTTCCATTGGTAAACCATCTGGTCCTGGTGTCTTATTTCTTTTTCGTTTCTTTATCGCTTCTGTAATTTCACAGATTGTAATTGGTTCATTTAGCATTCCTTTTTGTTTTTCATTAAACTTCTTGGTATTTCATTTAAGCAGAGATTCTTTTATTGTCTGTATGTTTTTTGAACCTTGTATTATACTTTTTAAGCCTTGTATATTAATTTTTTCTTCTTCTGTCTCATTTCTTAAGATTTTAATTAGCTTCTTTTCTCTTTCTTTCTTAGTTTATATGCTAGCCATCTGGATGGTTTGTTTGCATTTTCAAAATAGAATTGTTTAGTATATTCCATGTTTTTAGCAATCTCTTGTGATAATAATAGGTTCATTTGGTGTTGTAATAATCTTAGTTTTAGTTTTATTTCTTCTGATTCATTATTTCTCTTTATTTTCTCTTCTTTTTTAATTTGTTTCCCCAGATTATTATATTGCGTTTTCTTTTGTTTTTTCTTCCACGCATCCTGATTGATGAACCATCCTCTTATATAAGCTTTAAATGTTTCCCATACTAGTTGCTGTAGATTTTCTGGGTTGTGTGGCCATGGTCTTGGCATTGTAGGACCTGACATTTCACGGGTAGCTGCGACTGGCATCCTCAGAGGTATAACACAGGATGCCAGTCACAGCTACTGGTGAAATGTCAGGTCCTACAATGCCAAGACCATGGCCACACAACCCAGAAAATCTACAGCAACTAATGAACTCCGGCCGTGAAAGCCTTCAACAATGTTTCCCATATTGTTTCCATTGAGATGTCTGGTTGAATATTTATTTTAAAAAACTCTTGAATTTCTATTTCAGATTTTTTAACAAATTGTTGGTCACGTATTCCCGTATTCCCTGAAGCATTAGTAATAGTGGACTGTGATCTGCGAATGTATTTAGTAGTATCTCCATTTCCATTATTTCATTGACCATTAATGTTGATATCCATATCATGTCTATCTGTGACCATGAATGGTGTCTAGCTGAATAGTAAGTAAAATCCTTCTTATTATAGTTTCTAACTCACCAGGCATCTATTATACTTTGTTCATCTGCTAATTCGAAAAAAGGTTTTGGTAAGGTATTTCCATGTCTCTTACTTTTAGACTGTTTCTTTCTGTCCAATTCTACATCAAATACTGCATTGTAGTCCCCTAAAATACATATCTTGTCAAATTTTTGTTTAGCTAGTGTTTCTTGAAGTGATTTAAAAAATGTTCTTGGTTTTGGTTGGGGGCATAGATATTTACAATTAACGTCTTTTTATTCTGCCTTGCGATAGTAACTGCAACAATTCTTCCATCAATTGATGCATAAATTAGTTCTGGAGATAAGCGTTCTTTGACATATATAGCTATACCCTTCTTCTTTTTTAAATCAGCAGCAAAAAATACCTTTCCTATTTTTTTGCTGTTAAATACTTCGTATAATCTTTCTTAATGTGAGTTTCTTGTATACAAGTTATATCTGGTTTAAGTTTGTTTATCTGGTGAAATGTTCTATTTCTTTTCAGCAGGCTGTAAAGTCCATTCACGTTGACCAAAAGTATCTTGAGTTTGAATTGTGCTTGTAAAAAAATTGAGATCCAGTGTAGATGGGCCAAGCCTGGAGAGATGGACCCTACTAAATTCTGGCACCAACTGTACCTTCTAGAAGGTTTTTAAGGGCAGCCAACATTGCAGTAATCTAGATGTTACCACGGTATGCACAACAGTGGCAAGAACCTTTCCATCCAGGAGAGGCCACTGCTGGCTCAGCAGCCAAAGCTATTGAATGACATTGCTGGCTACCACTGCCACCCATTTATCCAACAGGAGGCCAAGTCCAGTAGCACTCTGTCAGGGACCCTCTGAGCTACTACCCCTTGGGATTGGTGGGATTGTCCTAAGATATTCCCCTTTTGGTGTGAAGACATCGGACAAATCAATGAGATTACTCTGCTGAACTTGCCCATCAGTCCTGATTTGGCTCTTAATATTTTGGATTCGACGGTTGGAACAGCAGCTCTTAAAGAACTCACTTTGATATTATTGGCTACGGCAAGAACAACAATAGCTTCAGTCTGGAAATCAGCTACTCCTCCAACTATCCAGATCTGGCATAATGAAATATGGGACCAATTTATTCTAGCTAAAATTATAAATGTCATTCAACTATCAAACAGAAATTTGAGAGGCATGCATGAGCCAAGAGTCTTGAATGGGGTTGCAGTCACACGTGCCAGAAAAAATGGGGGGTGGGGAGCAAGGCTATTTTTTTCTGGAGGAATTTGACCCGCAGTTGCATGATCACACATCTCATTGAAGCTGTGGGTGCAGTTCATCAGTGCACGATCAGATGCAACTGTGGGTGAGTCGGGGGGGGGGGTGTTGTGCCATTTTCCCTCCATGCACTTAACCAAGGGATCGATGAATTGCACCTTCACACCGAGGGCTCCCTATGGAGTTTGTGATGATGTGCATACTGCGAAGGGGGGGAAAAACAATGGCACAGAGTCAGGATGGCCTAATCAGACCATTCTGACACCATGAGAGTGCGCTGGAGTGATCAGACATGGGAAAGTCCATCCATGGTCCATCCCAACCCGTTAACTATCAGATTTTCCACGGTGTCTTTTAACTCCACTTCTGCGGTGGAGCAGAATGGGTTGCCAAACGCTGTGGGGTGCTTCCCAGATGTTGTTGTCTGATCATGCCCTTTAAATCCACCTGGCATTTGCAGTTACATTGGGTCTAATTGTGCATATGATCACTGCCCAGATCTGAAGACTGAATACAAAGATTGGGTGCTACGTGCCATTCTCCTTTTCCGCAACTGTCAGCTTCCCCTCCCTTTCTTTTATTTACACCTTATTTATGTGTTATTTTGAGTCAATTGATTCATTTCTTTATTGTGCTTTGAGTATTGATGTGGAAAACCAGGATGATGAGAAACTTATCTGGGATTGATTTTGGGATAATAAAATGTTAAAACAAATAAGCACTTAAATAATGTCCTTCTACAGTTCCTACCGGAGAGGCTCAGAACAGGAAGGCAACCAACTGTGAGGAGGATATGCCTTCCAGCTGTTGTCAGTAAGGGCAAGCCTCTCATGAGCCTCTGATTGCCTAGAAGCTGCAGTTGCCACAGCTGAGTTGGTCACTTCTTTATTAAGAGCATGTACTAAAGATACCTGGGTGGCTTCTTGAAACACCACCCTTGAAAAGAGGCTCTTGCACTGTGTAATCTGGGCTGACCAATGTATTCTGACGCAGTTGAGAACCTGGTCCTTCCCTCTAACTGATCCATACCATGTCATTGCTAATGACGGAAGGGGAGAATAAAGTCTCTGGGTTGCTTGATCCATATGTTAGATTGCTATCACATAGTGACTCTTCTCACATGGATCTTCCTTATCATGTGAATATTCTCTTTATAAGGCTGGTGTCTGTTAGCACTGATTTTCATTTTGAAGCACTACCTTTGGATGAGTTCATATGTTCATGTGCCAGATTGTATGCATGACACAAATGCATACATCAGCATGCACATAGGCTGATTTGCATAACACTGCCCCCTTGAAAAGGATAAAAAACCACAAGATGACCCTTTGAATTTGTGACTCTTATAGAGTCACTTCTATAGCTCACTTGGAAAAGAAACATTGAGGGGGGAAAGCCCTATGTTATCTCCCAGGTTCTTCTGGGAGAACAATACCTTTGGGATGGAAAACAGCTCTGGGACAGTAGTTCAGTGGTACAACACCTGATCTGCATTCAAAACATATTAGGTTCATCTCCAGTTAAAGGATCTCTGATAGAAGGTGTTCTGTTCTCATGATTGGTGAGAAACTGAGCAATCCCACAAAAAATAATTTTTGTTTATTGATTTTCTGTATATCACCTTTCTATCTTAAACAAAATATCAAAGGCAATTTACAGTCTTAACAATATAATAAAACGTTATCATAAACATTGAAAACTCTATGGTGCCACCAAGAGCCTATCTGGGGAGGGTGGTATATAAATCTAATAAAATAAAATAAAATAAATAAATTGTGTTATATAAATGGAAGCAGGTTTAAGGATTATGAGTGAAGGATTTCATGTATCACTCACTTTTCATTCTTAGGGTTTCCCTGCTCTTCTAACACAGCTGGTTATTTGCATTCAGAAAAATAGTTTGGATAGCAGTGGACGTTTAGATGAAGCTGGCATACCCATATATCAGCCACTAGCTTAAAAACAGAGCTACAGTACATTGTATTAGGAGCACTGTACAATTCTCATAGTTATTACTTGGTAGGTTGCCTCTTGAGTGGCAAATTAGAACTCATTCAGCTAGAACTGTTGCAGTGATGCCTCTTCAGGGTTTGCAGGCCCGGATACTTGAAGTACATTACATACTTTCCCATAGACTCATGCTTTCACATGGTTCAGTATTAGAACAGCATGAAATCATCTGTTATGTGTTCACCTCGGTTCCATCTAACCTTACACATTAATCTTCAGCTATTGCTTACGTTTAATCAGTCCCGCTACAGTTTAGATTGCAGTCTGATACTGCTGCTACAATTTGGCAGAAAATGAACAAGTAATAACAGTTTGAACACACTTGGTTAGCTTCTGCTGAAATTTTGCAGAATACACGTTTACTTTTGTTCTGTTTGCTTATGATATTTTGTTAGGTATTCTTTAATCATTCCTATTGAAAACTGACCCACTAGAGCCCCATGGCATTGTGGCCCTTGAATAAAAGTTGCATGACCAGGGGATGTGACTCCTCCTCACTCTGTGTTTTGCTTGCCTGTCTCTTATGACTGACAAGGGTATCAACTGGCTTCCTTTTACTTCTGTACAGAATAATGACTGCCATAAAGGAGACATGGATATCTTTTTAATAACACTCTGCCATGCGTGGCACAAATCTCATTAGGGAATCATAAAGTCAGAAAAGGTTGACACAGTATGGGACAAGATACAAAAGATCTATTAGGAACTCTCTTTAAAAAAACAGCAAATTGAGGAGGGATTTACATAAGAAAGAAAGCAACAGGAGGGGCTAATCCCACACAACCTGTGACTCCACAGGCTCCCAAATAGATTGGGAGCCTTCCCTGCAACTGCTTTGACCTTAAAAAAACAAACAAACAGCAGGATCTCCCACATGACCTCTAATTTAACCCAGAATCAACAGTCTTCATTACATGGCCAAGGGAACTTCAGAGAACCTACTGTGTAATCCTAAACAGAGTTGTGACTTTCTGTCTATTAACTTCAGCAGATTTAGAATGATGTAATTCTGCTTAGGACTTCACTGTCAACCATACATCTCAGCTTTTTATTTTGGTATTTTTGCTGATGATTCTTTATTCTAAACATATTCCTTTTTGCATATGTGATATAATAGCCAAGCTATTCTTTATATGATCATTGCCGTAACTTGCATTATTACAAAAGGCATCATTAAAAAAGGCACGTACAAAACAGGCAGAAGCTTACAAGCTTTGTAGGGCAGATTGGTTCCCACTCCAGTGCATTCCTGAAGAAGCAACCATTTGACAAAAGAGCACAAGAAAGAAATTTACTTTATAAAGGCACAACAGAAGAAGGAGCTATCCTCTGACTGGGATTATCTAGCGATGCTTGTGAAAGAAATTTGAAGACAAATAACACAAAGGAGGTGTTTCTTCCATGTTTGACGTGGCCTTTTACTGAATCAGGTCATTGGTCTATCAAGGTCAGTATTGCCTACTCTGACTGGCAGGGTCTCACAATACCTGCTACTTGAGACTTTTTCTGGAAATACCAGGGAATTGAACCTGGGACCTTCTGCATGTAAAGTGGATGCTCCCCCATTGAACCATGGCCTCTCTCAAAGCCAAGGTAGCATTTTAGCCTAACAGACTTTGTAGAAGCCTAGACTAAAAGATTCAACTAGGTCCACTAAGTGAGCTTAATTACTAAGCAGATGGTTAAATTTTGCCACCATGAAATAAAACTCTCTAGCAGTATACCACATTGCCTTTCACCCACTTTTCCACATCTGGCAAAATCAACCTATGAACAAAGGGGACTAAGTAAAAATGCTGGGAACTGTGTTCCCTCTAACTTGAGTTAGTGTGAACTAGGTCACAGTTTTTTAGCCACCGGCTCACACATTTTTGTTTTAGCTCAGGAAGGATGGCTCCAGAGTAAACTAATTTATCTAGAAGCCAAATCGCTCGCTCACAACTTTAAATGCCAATAGCTCACAAAATAGAATTTTTGCTCACAAGACTCCACAGCTTAGAGGGAGCATTGGCTGGGAAAGCCTATATTCACTTGAGACCCTGGAGAACTGTTGCCAGTCAGCAGAGGCAATACTAAGCTATTTGAGCATTAGGCCAGTAAAGGCAGCATCATATGTTCAAGTAAGCTAAGAATGGAATGTTTATATCCTGCAGTACTATGCCAAATTATCAGGTGCTGGAGTCAAATAGCAGGGAATAGACAACACTCTAGAACTCGGCACTAGGTGGATCTTTGCTCAGCTGCAGCTGTAATCCATTCTTATGCTGATGGTAGTGTATTGATTTAGCTGTCTATTTATTTTCCACTTCCATGTTCTGTGTGTTGTTTTGTAAGCATCTGTCCTGATATATAAACAGAACACACCTGAGGGATGCGCATATGTGAGATTTATTTCCCTTTCCTGATATGCATACTGCCCTCTGGATTAGAGATTTTTATTCATCTTGTAATCATGTGCTTCAATGCTCTTTAGAACCAGCTTCTTAGATCCACTCAATATTCAAGGCTCAGATTTATATTTGTAAAAGTCAAGCATGCTGAGTTCCTTTCCTTCCTTAACAAAATACTTTGATTAGGCTCCTGTTCATATACAACAAATCTGAAGGAAATTCACAGTAAGTACTCAGGATAACTGATAGTGTAAACAACCCCTCAGCAAATAAATCATCATGAAAGATGATTTGGGCTAAAGATCTGATGTCACCAAATGAAGATGAAGACTTTGATGTGAACATCTTACCTGTGGCTTTACTTTTCCCCCACAGTACATGTATAAAAAACATAATAATCTGAGACAACTGGTAGATTGATTGTAAAACTGTGGAGTAAACTGAAATGAGGATGGAAACAAAAGAAAAAGATAAAGCCTTCTAGAAAGTATACAAAAAAAAAATCAGTGACGTAGTTCCATTCTTGGAAGCTTTATTTGGAAAGATTAACAGAAAATCTGGGACTTGTATCAGGCTGAGCTGATGCCTCCCCGTTTGCAAAATGGTTATTCCTAGAGATTTCAAAGGACTAAATTGTCAAAATAGTCCAGTGGATGGGTGAAATCTAATCATTTCTATACAGATTACAGCACCCTTCTATTTGAAATGGATTTTTGAATTTCAGGGTTTGGAACTGTGTCTTCAACCATTGCTTGATTGTTTGTAGATATTGCAAATGCCTTTGAATCCAGGCAAAGTGCTAATGGCTTCAGGCAGGGTAATGGCCTTGCAGACGGGTTCTCTGGAGGGCTATATGTACTGGCCAATAAGTTTTGCTGTAAAATATGCTCTGCTAAATGGTGTTATCAGGAGGTGACAGTAAAGCCTAACTTATCCAATGAATAGGTGACAATTCTGGTACTTTTGTTTGCATTAGTAATTTAGAAGCAGAACGGCATCATCTGGGAGCCATGAAAGGGCTGGCTTTCACATTATTTTTTTCCTTGTAAATGGCTTTTTGAAACAACATTTGAAACCTAATGGAAAAAACCCCTGTGCTTGATATTTGAAATATAGAAGGATAGGCAAGGGGCTTAATATGAGTCATGGCTCAACAAGGCTGAACCCTAGAACTAGGGATGGACAAATAACCTCCTATGCAATCTGAAACTGCTCTTATTTTGACATGGTTGTATTAAAAAAACCCACTCTTAAATGTATCTAGTAGACTTTGGTGAGTGTGCCAAAAACTGTAGGAGAGGGTGTATACAGAAGTTCCCATCCAAAGTCTGTCCCTCTCACTGCCAGCCAGTTGCCTGTGGTGTTATGACTCCAGCCAAACGCAGATACATGTAAAATAGGTCTCATTTAAATAGATCATCAGCGTGAGTGGATGGGGGAGATCAACTGGAAGGCAAACAGGCATCATAAGCAAGAGTAAATATGATTTTTGAACACATTATTAGGGGGGTCACATCACAGCATCACTGCTTCAAATCTGCTTCAGTGCCTGTTCTCAGAGCTCGACTACAAATAACAATTTCTTTCATGCTTATTTATTTATTTGCATATTTAGCTGCCTGGGGTGTCTTTATTAAGGAGGGAAATGGCATGGGGAGAAGTGGAAACTTTAACCCTTTCTGGCCTGCTGTTTTCTTGTTGAAAAAGCTACTACTGAGATTTTTTTTTATTTCTCCTGGGTGGATAAAAGCAGTTAGAGGTGTCTGTTCCATGGAGAGGCTGCAGGTGAAGAAGGGGCTTCCTACTCTCCCTGCACTGTTTCATTTCTTGATAAAGCAATCCTGGGCAGCTAAACGTACAAAAGAAAAATGTTTAAAACAAATGTGGATGGAATTGGAACACATATCTGAGTCCTCAGTCTCAGAACATACTGTCCCTGGAGGAACTCTGGAACATGTGAGCTCCTCTGACCACATTCATAGTTCCCACCATTACAATCAGGTTCTATACATCTAAAGTAATGGCAAAGTGTACCTGTCTAGAAGCTTGTTTCTTGGAAGCTTGTTGGAGCTTTTTCAATGGGAATAACATTACAATTGAGTAAGCTTCCCCAAAAGTCAGCTTGTCCTGCATTCCTCTGAAAAGCACAGGCCCAGGTGACAGAATACACTGTCAATTCACAGGCAGTAACTAGTGTTCTGTCCCTTTAGTAGAAGCTAAATAGGATATTATTTACCAGGCAATGTTATTTACATCTATACTATGAAAACCCTACACATCAAGCCAAGAGTCTTAACAGGGATAGGACATTTTCTCCAGGGCCATTGACAGCTTTACACTGGTAGATGTGAAACTAAAGAGGCCAGACCAATACTTCATTTCAGCAGAGTGTATATTTTAGAACCTGCCTCAATACTTTCTGCAGTTCACTGGGGTTTAGTAGCATATCTTCAGCAATTGTTCAGCAGACATGCTGCTGTAGCGAGAGCTCCCTTGAGTGCAGGGTGCTATTAGATTGGCCCTGGATTTTTTCTTCTATTCAACATAGGCACCTTTTTATCCTGGTTAACTGCCCCAGTACCGTTTGCTAGTTTTCCTTACCAGTCAATCTGCCGATCAGCTCTTAAGAGCCAGTGATCAATACATATATTCCCCCCCCCACACACACACACACTCACCTCACTACACACAGCAGCCAGAGCAGGACTGGCAGTTCAAAAGGGTCCAGATGGAGATGCCCTTCATGATTTAAAAAAATGGACCGGTTATCCCTTTAATTTTCAGTGAAATCCACAAACTTCAATGACACTGCTTGAAAAGTTTCTCTGAACAAGGCATGATACTTAGCTTTTTCTCCTCTCTCTTTGTGGTAAAATAACTAAAATCAGATAGTAAGAATTGTACCATCATATATTATCACAATGCTTAATTTTCTTTGAGGTTACCCAAAATCACAAAGCTCATCTGTTTTCCCTCTTGTGTTTGCCCCAGTCAGGGGTGGTTTAACTTGTACTCTACCCCTATGCTTTCAGAATCACCAGCTTTTCTACAATGAAAACAATCAGTTTTGAAAATAAAACACTACTATTATGACACAGCATCATTATGTCAAAACTTATCATGGGAGCCACCGATATTCTTCTCAGTTAAAGTCTGACCTTCCCAGTTCAGCATTTTGCTCACTACCCCAAGGCTAGGCACTGGAACTATTTGTTGATTTATTCTGATAGTTTCTGAATGTAAGTGGAAGAAGCTCTCTTAGGCTCAGGGATTCTGTTTGTGCTTTGCAATAACAATTGCCTGTTTATGTGAGTACTTGCTTACCACCTACTCAAGTTCTACAGTAGCAAAGCACTACAGTCTTCCAATGCTCACTTTCCAAATGGATGACAATCCTGTTATTAAACTTCCCTAGGTTTCCCCAGGCTCAGAGAATCTGGCCCTGCAGGAGACAGCCAACAGCATACCTCCTGAGGGCTGCCTTTGCCCTCTCAAGAGGAGGAAGGGGGAAGGGCTGCGGTGCAGCCTGGACTCCAAAAGGGGGAGCGGAGATGATGCTGTTTTTAATGGCTGGCTCTGCTCTACCCCCTCAGTGCTCCCCTCAGTGCTCACCTTGTGCTCGGCCCACCCACCCCTGTATGTAGTGTAAGCACAGGCTGGTTGCCCTGTTCCTGGGGGCCGGGTAGGAATTTTTTGCTGCTTCTCTAATTGGCCGTTGAGAAGGGGTCTTTTTTGCCTACCCCGCACTGTGGCCAGTGGATTGAGGAATTGGCTTAGGATGGGGCCATGAGCTAGATTCACTTTATCAGGGCAGAATTAGGTTTAGATAAAGTTCATGTGACTACATAAGCACCAATCAATAATCCTGTGGCCGTGCAGCCAGGGATGAGGCTTGCAGACTGCCTTTGGGGATGGCCATGATGGACCCTCTGTGCTGGCCATGGGGTGGTGTTGGAGGGATCCTCAAGGCCCATCCCCATCGCTGGGCTTGGCTGGGTTTGCAAGCAACTTACAGTTGGCGCCAACCCAGGGCCTTGGTGTCTTGCCTGTTATATGGTAAGGATGGGGTCAAAGTGACACCAGGCCTTGACTGTGCTGCTGTTTATGTTTGCCCTTGCCATTACTTTCAATATGTTAAATAAAGTGGCCTTAGTTTCATTCAACCTTGGTTGTCTGACTCTTTCTTCCATCTGGGGGGGTCAAATGGGAAGTCCAGAATAATAAACAATTTCAGGGTGGTTCTAAGCATATTTACTCAAAACAGATGTACCTCTAGTAGATATACTTTGGATTGCAGGCTTACTCTGTGACCTGCATAACACCTAAGAAGTACCATCATGCAGGTTACTTTCTACAGCTTCCTTTACACTACATGGGCACAGAGGAGATTAGAAAGGTAAACACAATTCCTAGCTGACCAACTCCCTCCTTGTCCTAATTCTGGCCACCCATTCTCTGCAGTCCACTTGCAGGAAAAAAGTGGGATAGATATATACTTTAATTGGTTAATTAACTAATAATCAATCCGATCAGATACCAGTTTCAGGTCTATATCCCCAAACACTTATATTTGGTATACCTTTACTGCTTTTAATGGTGCTCAGATTTGGATGGAGCCAGCCACTCATACCTAAAGCTCTCATTGTCAGCAACAAGGTCAGAAACAAAAGTAGTTGAGAAAAAGACGCTGAAATTAGTAACGGCCTTTCCAGGCATTTCACTGTACTTTGTGAGAATGAATAATTCAAAGAGAAGGGGCATTTCAAACACTTCAGTTTCAGGTAAGGAGCATTCACCTAGATATTATCATGATAGCTGTAAATAAAAAACTGAGCATTTGCAATGGTTTGTTAAATCTTTTTTTTTTTTTTTTGCCCCTTGCATATTTGTAGTTCAGCCTATTTCACAGCCTTAGATAATCACAAGCAAACAAATCCATTGCATCAAGCAGTTTTCAAGAAGACTGGGATAGTATGAATGAGATTCAAAAAACCTGCCTGAATTAGTCTCAATTTTCCCATTTTTGTAAGTTTAAATTATTGGTCAATTCATTATAAAAATAATTGCTAGAATGTTAAGAGTTTAGCTCTTGGCTTAACTGTGTTAAATATTCCAAAACAATTTCTGTACATGTCCCATCTCTTCCAGAAAAAGGTCATTAGATTATATTCATCTGGGAAAATAATAGCATATGTGTGATATAATGTGGTCAGTTGAATTATTTCAAGGACAGTTAGCAAAAAACAAAAACCTCACAAAACTCTCACTGAATGTACCAGTATAAAATTAATGGACATAGTTTACTCTGAACCCCCTAAATTAAGCACATCAGGGAACTTATATACTATCTCAAGAGCTGATTTGGCAGTTTATTACCAGCAAGGATAGCAATTACCAGCAGCAATGTTGTTTAATGGTTAACAATGTCAAATTATTACATTGCTGTATTCTTTTCCCTGGGGTACTCTTAGCATACACTACCATACAACTCTTGAGCACACTCAAATAAGCTCTTGGTGCATGCAGATCTGACCTGTTTCAGTAACTCTTATCTCACACTATAACTAGGCAATTTTAAATATATATGGCTCTTGAAGTGACTTCTAACAGCAAAAAATAAAACAGTTAACAATAAAACATTAATAATTAAAAACTATTTAGCAGCATCAATAGCACTTAAACAGTGCATAAATTATACAACAATAAAATGACATGCAGCAAAAGAAACAGAGACATAAACTAACCAATAAAACAGCAAGGAGGGAGACTCTAATCTCTTTTAGTTTCTTTAAGACTAGATAGGCTGTAGTGCACTGTATGAGGAGCAATGAGTTCTATGTCATGGCAGGTAGAGGGAAGTCCAAGGTCAGTCTGAGGTCTGGAGCCAAAAGGAGTGGAGCAGGACCCAAGAGCAAAAGTCCAAATCACAAACCAGGAGCAAGGTAATTCAAGCCAGAGTCAGAAGCCAGAGGAAGGTAGCAGGAACCAAGTGTGAAAGTCCAAATCACAAACCAGGAGCAAGGTCGTTCAAGCCAGAGTCAGAAGCTGGAGAAGGGTAGCAGGAACGAGGTCTTAGAACCAGGAAGTGGAGTTTTAAGAAGTTTCCTTCAACAAAGGAGCCGGCTTAGAGCCTGAAGCTAAATAGCCCTCTGCTGCTGTTTCCAATTAGCGCAGCAGCACCAGCAGCCAAGTGTCTGTCAAAACTCAGGACTAACAGATTGTCTTCCCCGCAGCTGAGCTATATGTCACTTCATTGCTAAGTCCTGCCGGAGTCAGTCTCGTAAGTGAGCAACCCTTGGGGGCGAGTCGGGAGGGCTTTCCATCTATACCTGCTCCTCATCAGCCATCTCTAAGCCAGGTGCCAGTGCAGGCGGTGATGCTAAATTGCCAATCTCAGCAACTTCAGAGGGGTCAGCTGTGGGTTCTGCTGGATCTGGCAATGGCCCTTCCTCAGCACCCATGACACTCTACAGATAAGGTGCCCCTCCAGAAAAGACCTTGTGTCTAGTGACAAAACCCAGGAATGGCCTTAGCCAATGGGTAATAAGGGCAGCTGCCCCTAGTCTCACATTGAGAGGCACTCCAACCTCCTACAGCTTCACACACCCATGCTCAAATGAAGTGGGGGGAGAGAAGACTAACAATAGCAGATGTGCCACTTATGAGGCTTGGACAGCTGGCTTCAGGGGAGGTGGTTGCTCTAGCACACATCATACAGAAGAAGGGCCACTTCTTCCTTTTCCCTGGTGGGGGGGGGGCATCAGTGAGGTGGTAGTGATTCTGGGGCCCCATCCTGGACTTTTGCCCAGGGTCCAAGAAATATTAAGACCTTCCCTGAACAAATCCCTTGTACCAAGGTGGAGGCAACACAGAACAGGTTTTCAGTAGAGTATCTTGACACGTGCTTGATCACAAAGGAGTGAATAGGCCATTAAACACCCTGGTTCAGGGCCATTTAGGGCTATGAGGTAGTAAGAAACACCACTTTGAATAGAGCCGAGGCACAAACAGGAAGCCATAATGTGGCTATGCAGATAAAATCTGGCACTGACCCTTCATGATTGTGGACATGCAGAAATGAATCCAGTTTAGCCTACTTCATAGTGGGATCTTTGAGTGTGTCCTTTACGTTCTTCCTCAGAACTGAATGACTGACATTCTGTCTTATAAAGACAGGTTTCTAATCTAACCTGACCTAACCTATCTCACAGGGTTCCTGGGAGAATAGAACTCTGGAGATAACTATTTACGTTGCTTTGGAGACAAAGGTGGGGTATGAGGCTGCAATCACATGAGCAGTTTGCTGCAATATAGCAGCATTACCTCTGTGGATTTAAAGAGCATAATCAGATGACAACACCTCCCTTCCATTCCCCAGTTGTTGGCACCCCATGTTGCCCTGCTTTGTTAATGGAGTAATCAGGTACTGGGGAAAATCTGATATTAATAGATGCCAGCACTTCCACTCTGCTTTTCTGACCGTGTGAACTCTCCTGCTGTGAAAGAAACCCAGTAGGGAAGTCTGAACCTGCAGATCCATTTATGCCACTGGTTTTAATTTTTTTGTGGAGTTGCTGCTTATATACATATATGTGCATGAGCACATATGCACATCCAGCCACCTGCATTATTAAAAAAAAAACAACAACAACTGGGCAGCATGCTCCCTGGTTGAGGTGCTGCAGTAATGTGAATGTGAGCCCGAACCCCAGTCGAGCCTGCGCTGGTGGGGGAGGGCTGATTTGCCTCCTTGTGAGACATAAAGAGAAGGCCCCAGCGCTGCGTGAAGCGCAGCGCCAGGCAGGGGGCGGAGCCAGCCTAATTAGGCTTGGCTCCTGCCTCCCACCTTTGCAGTTCGTAGCAGTCCTCGGCGTGCTCGGTTGTTGTGCGCACGAGGACTGGGGCTGCTAGCTCCAAGAGGCCTTCGGCCTGAGGAGCAGTGGCAGCTGAATGGCTGTGTCCAGGGCCTTGGAGGAAGGCCTGGGTGACGGCGGGCAGCGGTGGCTTGTGCGCGGCGGTGGAGGCTTGTGCAGCGGCAGCCACCTGTGTGGCAGCCAGCACATTGGGGCTGTGACAGAGCTTCGGGCCAAGGTGCTGGACTCAGCGTCAGGCCGCAGTGCCAGTCGGGGTGCCGAGCCACGGTGCTGGCTTGTTCCCGGGGGTTAGGGCGGCATTCCAATTCACAGGTTTGGGGGCTTGTGGATGTCGGGCTGCTCGCAGCGGGTCTCATCATCTTAAAATAAAATAAAAAGTGTGGGGGGTGAGCTAAAGCAAACCAACAACACCCCTGCAGGTGACAAGGCTGCGTGGTGCCACCCCCCCCACTCCCCCATAAATTTACCCATAGGAAAGCAGCTTGTCTTGGGGCCTTGTTTTGGCTCCTTCCCCTTCCCTTTCTGTACATGCAATTCCAGCACCAGGGGCTGATGGCTAATGGCTATTCCCCCCCCCGGTTGTATTGACGGGGAGTTTTGGTTATTGGGCCAGGGCTCATAGGCCTTCTTAACACCTGGCCTCCCAGTGGTAGCCATTTCGTGGTGGTGCTCTGGGTGAATGGTGGCAGCCATTTTGTTGTAGGGACAGCATTTGTGAATGGTGGCCATTTTTATAGTGTGATAAGAGATAAAGACTGTTGTTAACTATTTACATTTATATCAAACTACTATAAATTGGCTCTGCCTTTGTGGCATACGCTATACTTTCCTGTCCTGCTCAGGCGTCACTAGATGTACAACAAATATATTTTAGGTGGGTGACCATGCAGTCTGTAGTGTCAGAACAATAACTTGCATCCAGTGACACCTTAGGGTCCCTCACAAGTTTCAATATAATAAGCCAAGTATTCTTGGGCAGGAGACTGGCAGCAAGGTAAGGCTGTCTTGCTCATTCCATGTTATATGGTGAGCAGCTGGCTCCTTAATTGTGAAGACCTGTGTGATGCAGTGGTTAAGCAGATGGTCTCTAATTAGGGAGAACCAGGGTTGGTTCCCTGCTCCTCCACTTGCAGCTACCTGTTGGCAAGCCAGGATGACTGTGGGCAAGCCATAGTTCTGTCAGGGCTGTTTTTAAAGAGCAGTTGGAAAAGTCCCTCCCTCATGGATCACTGCCTTGTCATGGTGAGGGGGCTTGCGTGGTTCGATGAGGCTGTGGGCTATGCCGTGGAGGGCCACCCAGGACGGACAGGCCACAGCAGAGAACTCAGACCAAGCGTGATCCCCTGGAGAAGGAAATGGCAACCCACTCCAGTATCTTTGCCAAGAAAACCCCATGGACAGTAACAAAAGGCTAAAAGATATGACGCCGGAAGAGGAGCCCCTCAGGTAGGAAGGTGTCCAATATGCTACTGGGGAAGAGCAGAGGGCAAGTACGAGTAACCCCAGAAAGAGTGAAGCGGCTGGGCCAAAGCCGAAAGGACGCTCAGTTGTGGATGTGTCTGACGGTGAAAGGAAAGTCCGATGCTGCAAAGAACAATACTGCATAGGAACCTGGAATGTAAGATCTATGAATCAAGGTAAGCTTGACGTGGTCAAAAATGAGATGGCAAGAATGAACATCGACATCTTGGGAATCAGTGAACGAAAGTGGACAGGAATGGGCGAATTTAACTCAAAAGACCATTATATCTACTACTGTGGCCAGGAATCCCGTAGAAAAAATGGTGTGGCCTTTATAGTCAACAAGAGAGTGAGAAAGGCAGTATTGGGATACAACCTCAAAAATGACAGAATGATCTCGGTCCGAATCCAAGGCAAACCATTCAATATCACAGTAATCCAAGTCTATGCCCCAACCACTGCTGCAAAAGAGGCTGAAGTGGACCAGTTCTATGAAGACCTACAACAGCTCATAGA
The DNA here is from genome assembly GCA_029375565.1 of Gekko gecko. NCBI lineage: Eukaryota > Metazoa > Chordata > Lepidosauria > Squamata > Gekkonidae > Gekko > Gekko gecko. The sequence goes on along the minus strand of JAPDNY010000004.1, from coordinate 67,963,317 downwards.
ACTAACACCAAAAAATGATGTCCTCATCATCATAGGGGACTGGAATGCTAAAGTAGGAAATCAAAAGGTAACCGGAATAACAGACAAGTTTGGCCTTGGAGAACAAAATGAAGCAGGGCAAAGGCTAACAGAGTTTTGTCAAGAGAACACGCTGGTCATAGCGAACACCTTTTTCCAAAAACCTAAGAGGCGTCTCTACACATGGACATCACCAGATGGGCAACACCGAAATCAGATTGATTATATAATTTGCAGTCAAAGATGGAGAAGCTCTATCCAGTCAGTAAAAACAAGACCTGGAGCTGACTGTGGCTCAGATCATGAGCTACTCATTGCAAAATTCAGACTTAAATTGAAGAAAGTTGGGAAAACCACTAGGCCATTCAGATTTGACCTAGATCGCATCCCTGATATACAGTAGAGGTGAAGAATAGGTTTAAGGGACTAGATTTGATAGACAGAGTGCCTGAAGAACTATGGACAGAGGTCCGTGACATTGTACAGGAGGCAGCAATCACCGCCATCCCAAAGAAAAAGAAATGCAAGAAAGCCAAGTGGCTGTCTGATAAGGCTTTACACATAGCAGAGGAAAGAAGGAAAGCTAAAGGCAATGGGGAAAAGGAAAGATTTGCCCAACTGAATGCAGATTTCCAGAGAACAGCAAGGAGAGATAAGGAGGCTTTCCTGAATGAACAATGCAAAGTAATAGAGGAAAACAATAGATTGGGAAGGACTAGAGATCTCTTCAAGAAAATTGGAGAAATCAAGGGAACGTTCCATGCAAAGCTGGCCATGATAAAGGACAAAAACGGTAGGGACCTAACAGAAGCAGAAGAGATTAGGAAAAGATGGCAAGAATACACAGAAGAACTATACAAGAAGGACCTCGATGTCCTTGACAACCACGATGGTATAATCACTGACCTCGAGCCAGAAATCCTGGAAAGCGAAGTTAAATGGGCCTTAGAAAGCATTACTAACAACAAAGCTAGTGGAGGTGATGGTATCCCAGCTGAGTTATTCAAAGTCTTAAAAGAAGATGCTGTTAAAGTGCTGCACTCAATTTGCCAACAAATTTGGAAAACACAACAGTGGCCACAGGATTGGAAAAAATCAGTGTACATTCCAATCCCAAAGATGGGCAATGTCACGGAGTGTTCAAACTATCGCACAATTGCACTCATTTCACACGCTAGCAAGGTCATGCTCAACATCCTACAAGCTAGGCTCCAACAGTACGTGGATAGAGAACTGCCAGAAGTACAAGCTGGGTTTCGAAGAGGTAGAGGAACTAGAGATCAAATTGCTAACATTCGCTGGATTATGGAGAAAGCAAAAGAGTACCAGAAAAACATCTACTTCTGCTTCATTGACTATGCTAAAGCCTTTGATTGTGTGGATCACAATAAATTATGGCAGGTTCTTAAAGAGATGGGAGTACCAGACCACCTCACATGTCTCCTGAGAAACCTGTATAAGGGTCAAGAAGCAACAGTTAGAACCGGATATGGAACAACTGATTGGTTTAGCATAGGAAAAGGAGTGCAACAAGGATGTATATTGTCACCTTGCTTATTTAACTTATATGCAGAGTACATCATGCGAAATGCTGGCCTGGATGAATCACAAGCTGGAGTTAAGATTGCTGGGGAAAAGATCAATAACCTCAGATATGCAGACGATACCACTCTGATGGCAGAAAGTGAAGAGGACCTCAAGAGCCTCTTGCTCAGGGTGAAAGAGGAGAGCGCAAAAGTGGGCTTGAAGCTCAACATCAAAAAAACTAAGATGATGGCATCTGGCCCCATCACTCCTTGGCAAATAGAAGGGGAAGTCATAGAAGTAGTGAGAGACTTCACGTTCCTAGGATCCCAGATCACTGCAGATGGTGACTGCAGCCATGAAATTAAAAGACGTCTGCTCCTTGGGAGGAAAGCGATGGCAAACCTAAACAGCATGATAAAAAGCAGAGACATCACCTTGCCAACAAAAGTCCGCATGGTCAAAGCAATGGTATTCCCTGTAGTAATGTATGGCTGCGAGAGTTGGACTATAAGGAAGGCCGAGCGCCGAAGAATAGATTCTTTTGAACTATGGTGCTGGAGAAGACTCTTGAGAGTCCCTTGGACTGCCAGGAGATCAAATCAGTCAATCCTAAAAGAAATCAACCCTGATTGCTCCCTGGAAGGCCAGATCCTGAAGCTGAAGCTCAAATACTTTGGCCACCAAATGAGAAGGGAGCATTCACTGGAGAAGACCCTGATGCTGGGAAAGATTGAAGGTCAAAGAAGAAGGGGACGGCAAAGGATGAGATGGTTAGACAGTGTCATCGATGCGACGAACATGAAATTGAGCAAACTTCAGCGGACAGTGGAAGACAGGAGGGCCTGGAGTAAACTGGTGCATGGGGTCGCGAAGAGTCGGACTTGACTGTGCGACTGAACAACAACAAATGGAAAGGTCCGCTCTCAGCCCCAGGGGCCACTTTGATGCTCTGGTAAGGGGCAGAGTATAACTCTTATTACCTCCTTCCTTCCTTCTCTATCTGCTGTTGCTGGCATGGTTTTAAGGCAGGATTTATTGGGGTACTAATCTCTGCAATGACTGCCTCGAGGGCATTTTGGGAAGAGATCACTGTTCCCTCTAGGCTGAGTTGGTGTGGGCTGGCTCATTGTTTTGTTTTGTTTTTTGGTCTCTGGCTCACACTATTTTGTCTAGGCTTGGGCTGCAATAACTGGAAGAGATGATTTCACTTAAAACTCAGAAGGCTGGGGTTCATGATCAGTGTTCCCTCTAAGCTGAGTTAGTGTAGGCTAGCTCACAGCTTTGGCCTCTGACTCATACATTTTTGTTTTGGCTTGGGATGGATGGCTCCAGTGCAAACTGGTTTATGCAGCAGTCAAATCACTCAATTACAACTTTGGTGCCAGTGGCTCTCAGGGTGGAATTTTGCTCACAAGACTCTATGGCTTGGAGGGAGTATTTGGAAGCAATGTCTCAATGACAGACCATCTGCTTGGCATGCATATGGTCCTGGGTTCCAGCCTGGCATCTTTAGTTGAAGGATTTGGAGATGGATGATGTCACAGACCTCTGCCTGAGACCTGGAGAGCCTTGCTGGTCTGAGTAGGCAATACTCATTTTATTAAGCTTTAAACAGTACAGTGCTATTGAAGGGGCTATTCTTTCTGAAGTATCAAAATGGTTTGCCTACTTATTGCAGCTGGGCTTATTTTATTTTTGAGACTGTAGATAAGGATCTCTATTTAAAATAGCAATTTTACATGGTTTTATTCAGAGAAAGACAGTTTAAATTGCCAATCTTCCAATTATAATTTGGCCCTAATGCAATAAGGATGTATTTCCAGTGCAGTGGTTAAGAGTGAAATCAAGTGTAATCTGAACAGAAAACAGCTGAACTTCTAAGGGTTTCCTTCTGTGTAGGAATCCTTGTCAGCAACATGCAAATTTGATTGTGTGAATACACTCTGAGTTGGTGAATAGGTTTAATCTTTTTCATGTGTTAGGATTCGTGAACATTCATTGCAATACATCATTGGTACCTTCTGTTTTCTCTTTTAGAAGGAATACAGTGTGACTTCCAACCTGATGCTGTGAACTGGGAATTTGACAGCCGGCACATCGTTACATGTATTGGTTGGTCCTAATGAGCACTCTTCACAGGTTTAATAGCACATTTCTCTTTAAAGGGAGGTACAATGAGTCACCATTGCCTGCAAGACTGGTGTTGGTCATGACAGACTTTGGATTGTGCCAACTGGGATGCCGGCACTACCACAGCAACAGAAATGAGGCAGGTGGCTTCCAGGGAGGTTCTGTGGGGGCTGTTCTGCCCACTTGCTTGGCCAGGAAGGAACTACTTTCAGACATGGCAGTCCAGCCTTCCATCAAGTATATATGGAATAGGGTCCACTGAATATGTGTTCCCATTATGGTGAATGAACATTTAGCCTGCATGTAGGTATACACCTGTTTGTAAGGGGGCCAGTGCACTTTACTGTGTGCTTGTCCTTGGTCTTTAGGAAAGGAACCCAGTTATTATAAGAAATCATTGGTACTGTGCACTTTTCAGGGTAGGGTGGTTTTTCAAAACAAACAAAAAAAATGACATCTGTATACAGGTTTTACAATGATAACACTGTAGATTGCTACTTATCATGTTAAAGCCAAACTACCTTGGTTATGAGGGGTCTCAGAGGTTAGTAGAGCTGGCAATGTTTAAATATTTGAAATTGTTTCAGAATGACTTAGGGGGGCTGTCTCGTGACTTCCAAACAATGAATGCCTGTGAAAAGTTCTTTAAGGAACCTTGGGCTGAGTGAACGTTTCCACAGCCCGTTTCTGAGTGAACGTTTCTGGCAGCCTGGCTGCTGCCAGGGAGCATGAGGGTCAAGGGGAAAAGGGGCACCATGCTGAGGATAAGAGGAATGTGCCCTCAGAAGGGACCTCTTCTTCAGCTGGTGAACGGGTATCCTTTCGTACCAAGGAACCGTCCCTGGGAAGGGTGGGAGGGGGGCTCTTGGTAGTTGGTGATTCGATCCTTAGGCAGGTAGACAGCTGGGTGGCAAACCCGCGTACTGACCGTATGGTGACTTGCCTGCCTGGTGCAAAGGTAGCGGACATTACGCGTGTTTTAGATAGGCTAGTAGATAGTGCTGGGGAGGAGCCAGTGGTCGTGGTGCACGTCGGCACCAACGATGTGGGGAAATGCAGTCGTGAGGTCCTGGAGGAGAAATTTAGGCTGCTGGGCAGGAAACTCAAGGCCAGGACCTCCAAGGTAGCCTTCTCGGAAGTGCTACCTGTTCCACGCGCAGGGCCGGAGAGACAGGCACAGATCAGGAGTCTCAATGCGTGGATGAGACGGTGGTGTAGGGGGGAAGGGTTCAAGTTTGTTAGGCACTGGGATGCTTTTTGGGACAAGAGGGAGCTGTACAAAAGGGACGGTCTCCACTTGTCCTGAAAAGGAACCAGGCTGCTGGCGCTCAAAATCAAAAAGGTGGCAGAGCAGTTTTTAAACTGAATAATGGGGGAAAGCCGACAGGAGATGGAAAATCTCTGGTTCGGGATGGCTCATCTCAAAGAGATGAAGGGGTAGCTATTACTTTTGTACAAGGAAATGGATTACAATTGTCCACTGAGACTGTGGCTAATGATAGGAACTGCCTGGCAAGGTCTCGAGGCAGCAAGAGGAAGGCTGTGGGCTTAACAAACATGGGAAACTATAAGTGTTTATACACAAATGCTAGAAGTCTCCGAGGTAAAATCGGGGAGTTGGAATGCTTGGTGTTGGGGGGGAAATAGACATTGTGGGTATTTCAGAAACTTGGTGGGATGAGGAAAATCAGTGGGATACGGTGATTCCTGGTTATAAATTATATCGGAAGGATAGGGGGAAAGGGTTGGAGGTGGGGTGGCTCTGTATGTCAGAGAGGGTATACCGTCCAGTAAGATTGAGAGGGTAAGAGAATTGGATTCACTTCTGGAAATGCTATGGGTTGAAATAGTGGGTCCAAAAGGAGGCTTAACAGTGGGAATTTGTTATCGCCCACCAGATCAAAAGATAGAGGAGGATTATAAAATGATGAATGAATTAAAGATAGTGGCTAGACGAAATAACTGTGTTGTAATAGGCGACTTTAACTACCCACACATTGATTGGGACAATATGAGTTCTAGTCGGGAAAAAGAGATTGCGTTCTTAGACACTCTCAATGACTGTGCTGTGGAACAGATGGTCACAGATCCTACCAGGGGAGAGGCGATCCTGGATTTGGTCCTAAGTAACACCCAAGACCTGGTGAGAGATGTAAAAGTGATTGCACCACTTGGGAACAGTGACCATAATGTCATTGAGTTTAACATTAGTACAGATAGGGAGTTGCCCAAAAAGACTGACGCAACCACTTTTAACTTTAAAAGGGGTAACTTCTCTGGTATGAGGGGATATGTGAGGAAGAAATTGAAAGGAAGAGTGGAGAAGGTCAAAACCATTGGGGAAGCTTGGAGACTATTTAAAAAGACAATCCTAGAAGCTCAGAAAAAAATATATACCGCGGGTTAGGAAAGGTACAAATAGGTATAGAAAAAAGCCTGCATGGTTAACAAATAAAGTAATGGAAGCTGTAAAAGGTAAGAAGGATTCCTTTAAGTGGTGGAAAGCTAGTCTTAGTGAGGTTGATAAAGGGAACACAGACTATGGCAAATAAAATGCAAGTCTGTGATCAGGCAAGCAAAAAGGGAATATGAGGAGCATATCGCAAAAACATAAAGACCAACAATAAAACTTTCTTCAAATACATTAGAAGTAGGAAGCCAGCCAGGGAGGCAGTGGGGCCCTTGGATGACCAAGGGGTAAAAGGAGTAGTGAAGGATGATAGGGAAATGGCTGAGAAGCTGAATGCATTTTTTGCCTCTGTCTTCACTGTGGAAGAGGAGAAGTGTTTGCCCACTCCAGAAGCACCGATTTCGGGAGGGGGTTTGAAAGACCTGAATCCGATTGCGGTGGCAAATGGGGTTCAATGTGTCCAAGTGCAAAGTGATGCACATTGGAGCCAAAAATCCTAAATATAAATACACGTTGATGGGGTCTGATCTGGCAGAGACGGACCAAGAGAGAGATCTTGGAGTCGTAGTGGATAACTCACTGAAAATGTCTACACAATGTGTAGCTGCAATAAAGAAGGCCAACGCTATGCTGGGGATTATTAGGAAGGGAATTGATAACAAATCAGCCAGTATCATCATGCCCCTGTATAAATCATTGGTGCGACCTCATTTGGAATACTGTGTACAGTTCTGGTCACCACATCTCAAAAAGGATATTATAGCATTGGAAAAAGTGCAGAGAAGGGCAACTAGAATGATAAAAGGGTTGGAACACCTTCCCTATGAAGAAAGGTTAAAATGCTTGGGGCTCTTTAGCTTGGAGAAACGACGGCTGAGAGGTGACATGATCGAGGTTTATAAGATTATGAATGGGATTGAGCAGGTTGAGAAAGAAGTACTTTTCTCCCTTTCTCACAATACAAGAACTCGTGGGCACTCTATGAAATTGCTGAGCAGTCGGGTTAGAACAGATAAAAGGAAATACTTCTTCACCCAAAGAGTGATTAACATATGGAATTCACTGCCACAGGAGGTCGTGGCAGCTGCAAGCATGGACAGTTTCAAGAGGAATTTAGATAAACATATGGAGCAGAAGTCCACCAGTGGCTATTAGCCACAGGGTATAGATGGGAACTCTTAGTCTTGGGCAGGTGATGCACTCTATTCTTGGTGCTGGAGGGGGCAGCAGTGGGAGGGCTTCTGGTGCCCTGGCCCCACTGCTGGACCTTCTGATGGCACCTGGTATATTTTGGCCGCTGTGTGACAGAGTTTTGGACTGGATGGGCCATTGGCCTGATCCAACATTGGCTTCTCTTATGTTCTTATGTTCTTATGTTCACAGTTTGTCAATTATGAGGATGTGAAATTGAATCAGAGAAACTCCTTTCTGGTACAGACTTTAGGCAATGGTAATTCTAGGCTTCAGTTTCCTATTTCTCAGGGTGCAGGATTGCCAAACAATCCAAAGAATGAAGTCTTGTCTGTTTTATAGTGATTTAAGGTGTGGGAAGGCACAGCTGTAGTTTTTCATGGTATGTGGGTAATAGGACGTCACCAGACAATTAACATCCCTTAAAGGGGGTGGGCTTCCTTGATACCCTGGTATGTCAACATGTTATGCCAGTGGATCAGTGCAAGCATAAGCACTATGAATGTGGGGCTGTGCCTTGCAGATTGCAATGACTGTGCAGAAGCAAACATTGCAGTGGGCATGTAATGGAATTTCTACAGTTTTCTATGAAGGTCCTGAGAGAATGGAGTTTTAGTGAACCAGAGGCAACCCATTTCCCTGGTAGTGGGAATGGGTCAAATCTACAACCTGGGGTGTTTTGCAACTAACATTCTGAAGATGGTTACTGCTTTAGGCATGTGGAAGGGATTCTGATGATGATAGAAGCAAGGTGGCCCGGGTGCAGATAGTCCGGTCGACTATGCTGCTTCGCCATGAGGGACAATGCCATGGTGCTAAATGGGGGGATGACCTTGCAATGCTAAGGGGATGGTGGCCCGGAAGCAGATGGTATGGTTGGTTATTTTGTATCATCATGCAGGGCAAGGCCCTGGTGTTGCCATGCAGACCGGTGGCCTGGGGTGCAGCCTCATCATGATGGGCAAGGTGGCCTGGAATGCGGATAGTCTGGTGGCTATTCTGCCTTGCCTGCAAGGTGAGGCCCTGTTGTTCTAAGCAGACCAGTTGCCTGGGGTGCAGCATTGCCTGATGGGCATGGTGGCCCAAAGCGCAGATGGTCTTGTGGCTATTCTGCCTCATCATGAAGGCCATTGCTCTGGGGTTACAAGCGGGGCTGACCTTGCACTGATAGGAGCAGGTTGGCCCGGGGGGGCAGATAGTCAGGTTGGTGAAATTTGGGGACCCCAGCAAGGTGTAAGGTCAGCTGGCAGCATGGGTGCAGCTGGTCGGCCTGCAATGCTGCAGCACGAGGTGTGGGTAGCCTAGAAAGTCCTTGGTGCTTAGCACCTTGTTAGACAAAAAGCCAATTGGTAGTTTAAATGCCAGTGGCTCGGGCCTCTTCTGATTGTACCCTGGCATACAGGTCGAGTTAATAGACCTGTGTAAGGAAGACGGGGTGCACCTCTTTAACAAGGGCAACAATATAACCTTGCAGATTTGAGGTGAGGGGTGCTGTTGGCTGATCACTTGGTGGGGGTGAAGGCAGTCTTGACACATACAGGGAATGTGGAGGAGTGCAGTGTTTGCCTGCATACAAATTGTTGCATGGTTACACATATAAAGAACCCTCACAAAATCCAAACATGAGGGTCATGAAACATGAATGTCACAAAGAAAGCAGATGTGACAATTGCCTTTTTTACAACACTCCTTTCTGGCAGAAGATAGTTGCAGCCGCTTAGAGGATAAGTCTTTGTTTCTCAGCTGAACCTCTGTCTTACAGAATGAGAACAATTCCTTTGGTTTCTTGCAGTTTTATCAGTTATTACTTCTGAAAGATGAAAGCTGTTTGTCAGGTTATCAAGGGCTCACTGAATGGTATCAGTCTCAGCTGTGTAGGGGGTGGTCCTTTTGTTCAGTCTCTGAAGGATTTTATTATTTGAAAGTTTTCAAGGCAGAGTTTTCTGACAAAATTGCTTCACCAACCTTTTGGAGTTCTTTGAGAGAGTGAACAAGCATGTAGACAATTGTGACTTGGACTTTAAAAAGGCTTTTGACAGGGTGCCTCACCAAAGACTCCTGAGTAAATTTATCAGTCATGAGATAAGAGGACAAGTTCTCTTATGGGTGAAAAACTGGTTAAATGACAGGAAGCAAAGAGTAGGAATCAATGAATGGTTCTCACAATGGAAGCAAACAAGCAGTGGTGTTACCCAAATAGGAGGTCTCCTAATTAGTTGGTGGGAATTAGCATTAAGGAGACAAAGCAAGAGGGGTAACTGAGATCTCCACCTATGTTTACAGAGATTTTTCCATTAAGAGAACTCTCAAATAAACCAGGCAGATGTTCAACTGGAAAGATTTTTATTAAAAGAAAATAGAAATGGACAGAAATGCACACACACACACCAAAAAACACATACAACAACTAGCTAAGAGGAAATCAGGGAGGAAAGAGGAAAAGCTTTTTTAGGGAAGGGTGAGAATTACCAGTCTCTAAGAGAGAGGTCTGCGGAGGCAGCAAAGTTGAGCAGCAAAACAACCAGCATTTCGTGGAGAGAAGAGACCCAATAAAGTGGGGTGTGCAAAGGGATCCAAGTCATACACATATACAGCACCAGTGGCTGGGTGCTCTGGATATAGGCCAAAATGCACCCTAGGGCAAGCTGACATATTTGCCGCCCTCCCCCCCAATAACTTGATTGGTTTTCTTAAGGTGGACAAAAGGTGTGGGAAAAGCTTGATGACCCTGCAGGTACTTAATAGGAAAGGCAATGGGTTTGATGACTAGTATTAAGAGTAGATTAAGTGGTGCTTAATTAGGATAAGTGGGTACAGAGGAAGTAAGGTTGTACTTGATGAGATTAGTCCAGGATGAATCAATAGATCCTGATGGACCCATTGTCCCATAGTTATGCATCTCTTCAGAGGGGGCAGTAGACAGTCAGCCACTCTGGCTCGCCTTTCAAAATACTTGTCCAGGCTTGTTCCTGACTGGTAACCATTTTGTTTCATTATGGGCCAGACAGTGCCCTGTACTCATGATTTTTGGGGTGATATATTAAGAAGGGTGTTTCTGCCTCTCTAAACTATAAACTGCCCCCCAGTGAGAGGAGGGGTCTGACTGCTAACAGTGAGGTCCCACAATGATTAATATTGGGGCTGGTATGATTTAATTTGCTCATAAATAATCTGGAATGAGGAGTGAGTAGTATAGTGGCCAAGTTTGTAGATGACACTAAATTATTCAGTATGGTGAAAGCAAGGCTGATTGTGAAGAGCTCCAAGAGGTCCTCCACAAACTGAGGGACTGGGCAACAATGTAGCAAATAAAGTTGAATGCTGGTAAGTGTAAGGTGATGCAGATTGGGACAAAAAAAATCCCAGCTTCAAGTATAGTCTAATGGGGTCTGAACTTGCTGAGACTGAGAGGGAAAAACATCTTGGGGGCATAGTGGATAGCTCAGTGGAAGTGTCAACCCAGTGTGCTCCAGCAGTGAAAAAGGTAAACTTTGTTAGGGTTTCTTAGGTAGGGGATTGATAATAAAACGGCCAATAATGTAATGCCCCTGTATAGATCTATGGTATGGCCTCATTTGGAATACTATGTACAGTTCTGGTCACTGTATCTCAAAAAGGACATTGCAGAGCTGGAAAAGGTACAGAGGAGGGCAACCAAGATGATTAGGGGCTTGGATCACCTTCCCAATGAGGAAAAGCTGAAGAATCTGATATTTTTCAGTTTAGAAAAGAGATAACTAAGGGGGGGGGAATGATAGAGGTTTATAAAATTATGCACAGGGTAGAGAGAACTGACAAAGAGAATTTTTCTCCCTCTCCCAAAATACTAGAACTTGAGGGTATCCAATGAAACTGATGGGCAGTAGGTCCACAATGGACAAGAGGAAATACTACTTTACACAGGGAGTGATTAAAACATGGAATTTGCTGTCAAAGGAAGTAGTGATGGCCACAAGTTTAAAAGAGGATGAGATAGATTCATGGAGGATATGTCTGTCAATCTACTAGCCATGGTGACTGAGGGGAACCTCTGCATAAAGAGGCACTAAACCTCTGAATCCCAGAGCCAGGAGACAACATCAGGGGAAGGCCCTAAACTCTATGTCCTGTTGTTAACCCTCCAGAGGAACTGGTTGGCCACTGTGTGAGACAGGATGCTAGACAAGATGGAGTAGATGAACCATTGGTCTGATCCAGCAGGGCTCTTATGTTCTTAACAAATACAAGATGCCAAGAACAATGGATACCAAGTAGATTTTGGCTAACTTGATAGATATTGTATGTAAAGTTACTTTCCAGAAGGTTTTTATCAAGCAATAGGATGGAGCTTAAGAAGGTTATTGACATCTGGATGTAAGAACACAAGAACTGTGGTCACACACACTAAATAATCCACTTTCAATGCACTTTACAATGGGGTTTTGCCAGTTTACGCAGTAAAATCCAGCTGGAAAGTGCACTAAAAGTGGATTATTCAGTGTGTGTGGCTACAGTCAAGAAAAGGCTTTGTGGGTCAGCCATGGATCCATGTAGCCTCATATTCATTTCCCCACAATAGCCAGCTACATGCCTATGGTCTGTTTTAATAACATGGCCACAGAGAGGTTCTTATGTAGAACATGGAACAGTGCTTATTCTTATAGCTGGAATGGAAGATCCTGATAAAGTCATGCAAGAAGGCTACCTTATAAAATTGTATGGATCTATGTTACAAGCTTATTATAAGGATCATTGATATAACATATACCCTCTAAAGCACTATGTATTACTGCTTCTACTATGACACGTGGTAGAATAAATGTGTTGGCAGGTGTGGGGGAAATTAGATTGGTTCCCAGCCATGTGCAAGTCCGGAAAGTGGAGATATTTAAACTGTTGCTCTTATTTCAGCAAAATGGGCCCCAAGGAGAAAAGGTGACATGTTGGAAAGATCAGCATCTGGTTTCATAAGACTGTTAAATCTTATGAGATGTTCGCATTTCCAACAGGTATTTTTCTGGGTTGTTTTTTTTTTATTACTGTTATTCAAATGGCATTCTTCAAGCACTTTATATGGCTCTTCATGCTTACTATAGGCCTTTCTAGGAGCCCTGAGAGATGTATTGCATATGAATGACTTTCTTTAATATAAGTATTATCACAACAGTACATATCAATTTTTATTTAAAACATATTGCTTCATATTCACCATATTACAACTGCACAAGCCTGTGTGACCTCTTCACTCCTCCCTTGTTTTTCTTATACGATGTAGCTTCTGGCTTTCTAAAGAACAGTCATTTGATAAGAGCATACATATAGAGCCTAAGGTTTTTACCAGTAAAAATATGTGTTTCAGTCTTAAATATTTATTTTATTTACTTCACTCTCTTGACCCTTGAAAGTGCAAGAGCTGTTTCTGAAGGTTGGACATGTTATCTGGCTAAGTATAAGGGAAAGAGTGAAGTAAAATTCAAATGACATCCTGTACTCCAAGATCAACAGAATGCTCCAAGAACTCCCTAAAAATACCTCTTCTAAAGAAAATTTTTGAGAAGTTCCAGGGATGGTGAAATGAAAATATCCAAATAAAACAGAGCTGTAAAGAAGATGTATACATTTCTTCCACACGGAAGTTCCACACTTTCAACAAGAAATGAATTTATCTTCCTCCAGAAACCATAGCCTCTTCAGGTATTTCATTCCATTCAATTTCCACAAACCTGGACCTTGCTAGCCATGTATGTCATGAAAATCAAGGCTCTGGTTCACATGAATGGAAGCTGTATGAATGGAGAGCCAGTTTGGTGTTGTGGTTAGGAGCATGGACTCTAATCTGGAAGAACTGGGTTTGATTCTCCACTCCTCCACATGCAGCTGCTGGTGTGACCTTGGGTCAGTCACAGTTCTCTCAGAGCTGTTTTGGAAAGAGCAATCCTTGAAAGAATTACCTCAGCCCCACCTACCTCACAGGGTGTCTGTTGTGGGGAGGGGAAGGGAAAGGAGACTGTAAGCTGCTCTGAGACTTTGGGTAGTGAAGGGCAGGGTATAAATCCTCCTCCTCCTCCTTCTTACGTGGAAAATCTCCCATTGCCCAATTCATGTGAGTTGGCGACTGCATGCATTGAGTAGCTGGTGGGTTTCTGGTTCACATGAATGGAAAGTGTTATGTATTAAGATGGCTACAGCAGCGCTAGCCTGGCCATGCAGTCTAGCAGACCTTTGGGTCTAGAACAATGGAAAGTCAGATCTGAACACAGACCAATGGGCTTGTGTGGATCCTAGGTTGGAACTATGGGGACCGGGTAGTGTAAAGAGAGCCTATGACTGGGAGTGGGGGGGGGTGTTTGGTGTGTGTGTGTTCACGGATATAAGCAGGTCACGGACTGGCTAGTTTGTCTTTAGTTTTCTACTAATTTCCAATAAACTATGAGCTGATACACTCAATGCATCTCAGAACCCAGTACATTTCAGAAAGGGACAAAATACCTGCATGGTGCTCTCTCTCCCCCCCCCCCGTGTTGTGTGTGTATGTGTGTGTGGTATTGCCAACATAATCAGAAACAGCTAATATTAGTGACTGAATCTAGCTATGCAGACACTGTGCACAAACTTTTTAGGGGGTTGGAGGAGCAGAACCTGGTTGGCAAATAAACCTTGGTAGGATTTAGAATCTTAAGACTGTAGGCTGCTATTCCCTTACTCTGCTATCTGGAAGAACTGATCACTGTGTCTAATTCTCAGTGTCGCCACATCTGTGGATAATTAAATCTGGAGATTGGAGCCATGAACAGACAAGGCAGATCTTTCTACAAACCTGAGCAAAGCTCTGGGTTTGCAGGAAAAACCTGAAATGTTTTTTTGTAAAATGGCAATGATAGAAACTTTAAGAGATGTATTTCCTTTGCAGTAACATTGTGGGGATTACTAGGCAACCACAACAGTATTGCCTAGCTGTAGTTTCCATCAGTAAAAGGCAGGGGGTGGGGGCAGGACTCTTTCCAGGGCTGTTTTATCCTTTTGAGGGAACACTCAGCAATGCTGAGCCTGTCAGCAGCCACCAAGAGACTTGCTACAATTTGACTTCTGTGACTTACTCAGGCCCTCTGCTTGCTACAGTTCAACAGCAGTCACCCCTACTTTCCTGGTTCAGTCATACTAGGCCCAAACAGCTTAGCTGATAACATGTCCTTGTGAATTGTCACCTGCACCAAATGGCATGCACAGATGCCAGGCCTAGATATCCATTTCAAAAGCCACTTTGGCACCTCGGAGGGGAAAGCCAGACATTGAGGCTCTTCCCAAACTTCAAAGCCCAGCGTACGTGCCTTCCTCAGCATAGGCATGGCGGCTAACCACACCTCTTAAGTCCCTTGTGATTGGATAAATGGCCATATCCAATTGTGACAGAAGAGGGAGGGAGTTGGGATCACCTATGAGAACTGAGACAGAGTTTTCCTGAAAAGTTAGCTTCTTTCTAAGAGTTACTCTCTGCTTGGATTACAAACCTGCAACACTGAATTTTGCAAGTGGGCAACAAGCAAGCATGTGGTTCCTCATTAAGATCCCTTGGAGAATGGATTTTGTTCTACCTGGTCACTGGACCAAGGATTGGTAACTATGATACATTTTTATGTTTAGTAAGAGCTGTTCAAAGCTATAGGCTTGTTCTTTGTTTTCTAATCTTTGCAAGTCTCTTGTCATATAATTGCTTTGCTTAATAAAGATCTTATATAGATTAAGTTCATCTGATTGTGAGTTGTTCATGTATTGCAAATGGGAACTCCAAGCCTAGATCTAGAGTCTAAGCTGCTCGCCTAGAAAGCTACTACTGTATGTTAATTACCTGCAGCTCTAGCCCAGAGCTGATAGGTTGTTAGTTCCCAAAAACCTGGCAGGAGGTTGGACCTATTCTCCTGTTTGAGTTGGGAACGTCCTTAAATAGGTCCTGGTGGCAGAATACTGATTTCAGTGTTCCTGAAGCATGTGGGTCTTTGGTTTCTCTCACTCCTGGAGGGGCGTGGGACAGAAGTAAGATTCTCCACGTGCTGGCATAGTAACAAGGACTTGCACCTTTCTTATCTCCTGGACTGGAGGTGAGAGGGTGCAACAGTAAGAAACCTTGTACACAGTATTCCTCTGAATACCACTTGCTGGGGCAACAAAAGGGAGACATGGCTTTTCTGCTCCTGCTGTGGACTTTCTGAGAACATACAGCTGGCTACTTTCCAGATTGCTGGACTAGTTGATCTAACAGGGTTGTTTTTATATTTATTGTTTCCCTCTATGTGCTATTTCAATTCTGGCACAAATGTATAAAACTGTATTTCACAGAATCATAGAGTTGAAAGGTACCTCCAAGGTCATCTAGTCCAACCCCCTGCACAATGCAGGAAATTCACAAATACCACCCACACCACCAGTGATCCCTGTTCCACACCCAGAAATGACCCCCCCTAAAAAAAACCCTCCAGGACCTCCAGTTAAACTGGCCTGGAGAAAAAATGCTTCCTGGCCTGAAACTGAGCAAACTGATATAAGGCATATTCATATAGATTTTTTCTAGACACGGTTACTGTCAGAAATGTTACCCTTTCTCCTGTTCTGGCTTCTTTTTTATTTTTATGGCATAAAGATTAAATTTGCAATGTTTAAAATTCCATTGTGGGTTTTTTTTACGAGCCATGCTATTAGAATAACAAGAGCTATGCATTTATACTGTGTGACCAACACATATGATAATTACTTACTGGTGTCAAAATTAACAGTTTCCAAGGAAATAGTGCTGCACCCTTATTATTAGTTCACTAATTGCCTACCTAGCTTAGACTTTGTATGGCTCTTCATAATATATTCCACCCTCTTTACAACACCCTTCAGCATAGCTAAGTGCTTGCAAAGCTGTAAAGAGGTCTTGTTATTTTTAATGAGGTCAAGGGTATTTTATAAAGAACTTTAATGTTGTGCGGCAATGTACAATAGCTTGGAATTATGGAGCAGTATTTAACTAAAAGGTCTGCGAAGGTGGTCTCTGTTATCAAACCAATTAATACAATCTGATATTGTGAAACAACTCAACAGCTGCAAAATATAAACAAGCAGGCAAATAAAATGAAATGCAATCGATAATGGCCCCAGATGTTTAAAACGATACAGGAACATATGTATAATTAAACATAAAACTTGCTGTCCAGGATTTTCAAGTTATGGCTCACTGATGGGGAGGAGTTAAATTTTTCCTCTCTGTAGAATATTCTCCCTCTGTAAAAATTGTACTGTACTGTTGCACTGATTTATACTGCCTTTATGCTATATAAATATCTGCTCAACTAACTTTGGCCTTCTATGCAGTCCTGTATTTACCTCTAAATGGTCAGTATCTGAGCATGGTAAACCAGAACATCCCATTTTCCCATCTAAACATGAACCTTGTCTGCTTTTTAAAAACAGAATCATAGAGCTGGAAGGGGCCATATAGGCCATCTAGTCCAATCCCTGCTGAACACAGCATCAGCTGCTGCTTGAAGACTGAGATGCAATGATCCCTCTAAGCAGGCCTGTAGCTACCGTGGGGACCATGGGGCCCACCCTCCCCATGGTTTTTACAGGCCCCTCCCCAAACCTTGGCTCCCCCCCGCTGTCGCTGCACTCAACCCAGCATCCGGTGGGGCCGCCTGCTGCTGCCCCAACCATTCTTGCTGCTGCCGCCTGCCATGCCTCCCTCCTGGGTGCCTGCCTGCCTCCCTCCCTGCCATGGCCAACCGGGCTCCCACAAAGAGGAGGAGGCACCCTGCTCTCTCCCCCTGCCTGACCTCTGCCACTGAAGACCAGCCGGGGGGCTTCTCCCCACTTCTGGGGCAGGTCGTGCTGGGGCGGGCTTGGCGCTGGCCTTTCTCTCCCCCGCCACTCTTCCGAGGTGAAAGACCCTGCCCTCTCATCCTCGATGGTCATAGAAGGGCCAGCACCATGGAGCAGTGCTGGAAGCACAGTGGGGGTGGGGGCGACACACACCACAGTCTATCCTGGCCAGTCTTCACCCCTCTCCCAGTCACTTTTCCCCTTTGGGCTGCTTCTCTTCTCCCCTGGCTGCCCCTCCATCATTTCACAGCTGCTTTCCCTATCTGATGGCCTTTTCCATGCACGGGATGGGGATGACTGTCACGACTGTCACTTGGGGGCAGGCGCAGGGCCTCAATGTGGAGCTGCCCATCAGCATTGAGGGTGCAGGACACAGCCTCCAAGTTGGCATTGGTGCTGGGGAAGAGATGCCCATCACCAAGTTCAGACTGGTGAGAGGAAGGGGTGTCTGGGCTGAAGATGAGGCAATGCTGGGGGGTGGACTGGCTGGTGATCACCTGTGAACCAGCTGCCCCAGCCAAGAGTCACACCACCACACCTGGGCTCTGCCCCCCCCCCCGGCAGCTGGTCTGATACTCTGTCACCCGACTGCTTATTTGGGAGCCATGGGTCCTTAGCATGGGGAGGAAAGGGAGGGGAAGGGTTGCGGGTGATGAGGGGCTGCTTCCCAGTCTCCCCCACCTCTCTGAAAGCAGAATCAGTTTCTGTGTTGATAAAGCAACTGGGCTCTGTATATGCCCATCTTTTTTAAAAAAAGGGGGTATAATATTCTGCAGATAATTAAATGTTACTGCAGCAAGAACCTGTAATATCCAGCACAAGGATTTGTAGAGAGGAATGCCCAGAGATTAACAGAAGTGAAGAAGTATCTTCCTAAGAATAGTTATGGAAAGGTGCAGGGACTGACAGCTTATCTGTCAGTTTCCCCTCCCCCTTCCCAAAATAGTAGCCTC
The DNA here is from genome assembly GCA_029375565.1 of Gekko gecko. NCBI lineage: Eukaryota > Metazoa > Chordata > Lepidosauria > Squamata > Gekkonidae > Gekko > Gekko gecko. The sequence continues at coordinate 67,945,251 of JAPDNY010000004.1, read as the reverse complement.
TTGCCTCTCAAACTCACAAAGAGGTGAGTCCTGGTGTAAGACAATAAATATGTCAAACTAGTAGAGAAATGTCTAAAGGTGTCTTTTCTAATTGTGGGAAGTGACTGGGAATCTTCATTCTCTCCTGTCAGGTGTAGAGGGCACTTAACACTACCTCCCCCTCCAAAGAATGCTGCTATGTCAGCAGGCATTCTAATATCCCTTGCATACATTCAGTATTCTAATATACTATTACAAGTGGAGACCCGCAAGAAACTTGTGGGATGGTTATCTCATTCATCACACCTTTGCTTCCTCTCCTCGCCTCCTACCTCTCTCACACTATTTCTCCCCTCTGCCCCCTTTTCTTATTCTCTATTTCTCCTCCATGCATGTGACTTCCTCTCTCTTTCTGATCTGTCATCTTTCTCTTTGTTTTTCTGCCTCTCCACTTCATCACTCTTTCTCTCTCTTTCTGCCCCCCACCCCATCATTCTTTCTTTCTGCCCCCATCACTCTCCCAGCCTCCTGCCTGCTTCCTCCCGCACTCTGCAGAGCAGCAGCAACAGTGGTGGCAGTGCTCTCAGCCACCCACCTGCTTCCTCTCCCCCCACAGCAGCAGTGGCAGTGCTCTGGGAATCACAACAGATCTCCCAGCTACAGAGATCAATTCACCTTAGGGCTGCCAGCTCCAGGTTGGGAAATTCCTGGAGATTTAGGGGTGGAGCCTTGGGACAGTGAAGCTTGGGGAGGCAAGCAGCCTCAGCAGGGTATGATGCCATAGACTCAACCCTCCAAAACAGCCATTTTATCCAGGGGAACTGATCTCTGTCATCTGGACAACAGTTGTAATTCTGGGTGATCTCCAGTCCTCACCCAGAGGCTGGCAATGGTGGTTCTCGTGGAGGAAATGGCTGGAGGGTGGAATCTATGGCATTATACCAGTCCAAAGTTCCTCCCCTCCTCAAATCCAGGCTTCACCCCTCAAATGTCCAGGGATTTCCCAACCTGGAGTTGGCAACCCTATTTCCTTCCCAACCAACAGTCAAGCTACCTTTATCTGCCTCTCTGTCTTCTGCTTTCCATTTCCACCCCCCAGCCTTTACCTAGGGAAATTACAGTCTTTCTCCACAGTGGGGACCAAAGCAGCTTTCATTATTCCCTCCTCCTTTTTAATTGCACAACAACCTTGTGAGGTTGGTTAGGCTGAAATATGTGACTGGTCCAAAATCACGCAGTCAGCTTCCATTGCAAGATGAGGATCTGAACCTGGGTCTTGCAGACCCTACTTTGAAGCTCTAACTGCTGCACCTCACTCGCTTTCATAGGGTGGCTGCTGATGAACGCTGGCAAGCAGCCGAGGCTAGGTGAGTCATGCAAATCAAGGGGGACCTGGCAACGCTAGACTGTTGCCAGGCCTAGAGTTGGCAACCTCCAATTGGGCCCTGGAGACCCCCCAGAATTACAACTGGACTCTAGACAGCAGAGGTCTGTCTCCCTGCAGCAAATGGCTGCTTTGGAGGGTGCTCTCTGTGGCATTATACCCAGCTGAGGCCTCTCCCTTCCCAAACCCAGCCCTCCTTAGAGTCCACCACAAAATCTCTAGAAATCCCCCAGCCTGGCACTGGCAACTCTAGTGAGGCCTGGCCCCAAGGCTCCCTCCCTCCCTTCCCCCTCCCTGAAAGGCCAAAAGAGGCCTGAAAAAGGCCTTTCCCCCACCCTTTTACTGACAGAGCCAGTTAGAAGCCCCCCCCCCCGAACATTCTAATCTCTCACCTTTGATGCCTGGAGTTAGGTCCCTGCAGAGGCCATTTCAAAAGGTTTGGGGGGGGGGGATTCAACCGTCCCTGAAGGGATTTTCTTAGTTTTTGGATTTTTCTACAAACCCAGGAAGTCTAGTGACTAGTAGGAAAAGCTGTTGGGGGAGAGTGAGCCCCCTGTTGGTGGGAATAGGTATCCACACATTTTGGGTATTAGAATAAGGATGAAATAGAAATACACTAAAATACATTAAAATACAGAGGATTTATAGTCCTTCTTGTTGAGAATACATATGTGAGAACTATAATATGCAATAAACCACTTGTATTTATTATTTAGTTATTACTTAGAAGTATGGGTATGACAGTACCACCCAGACATATAATGGCAGGCCCCCTGAGCAAAACATTGGCCCTCTGAGCAAAAAGTTGTTAGCTACGGGGCTGCCTCTAAGCTGTGGGGTCTTGTGAGCAAACATCCTACTTTGTGAGCTACTGGCATTAAAGTCGTGAACAAGTGTTTTGTCTGCTGCATAAATTAGTCTGCTCTGGAGCCATCCTTCCTGAGCTAAGACACAAATGTGTGAGCTGGAGGACAAAACTCACACTAACTCATCTTAGAGGCGACACTGTTGAGGGGAAGCTCAGCACCCCCCTAGGCAGCCAGTTCCACTGTTGAACTGCTCTTACTGTATTTCCCCCTAATATACAGTTGGTATCTCCTTGCCAAGAATTTAAACCCATCACAGCTGGAGATACTACTATCCCATCCCATACTACCTCCCTCCCTCCAAAATGACATAACTTAACCTCTGTCTGTGATAGAGGCTTGCTACACAACACAGTATAGATTAGGAAGTACAAACGTTCTGAAAAGAATAAATAGAATTAAATTGTTGCTGATTTTAATATTTATAGAAAAATGCTGCCTAGGCATAAAAGGTTAATTTACTTAGAAGTGATCATGTCTCAGTTGTTAATTTATGGCTGACTCATATGCTTAGGCAAAAGTGATTATATGAATTCAGAGCCTTACTGCAATTTAGCATTACAATAATGTTGCTTTAAACTTATTTAAAATATTTGGATTTAGGTCCTGGAAAAGTTGACAGTTGACAGCTTTGAGGAATTTTTATTACCACCTTACCTAAATACAAGTCAGTGGTTTTTTCCCCCCAAAAAATTACTGTTCTGACTGGGAACAGGGAAATCAGCTATTTTGGCCCAAAAGAATAAAAAACAACATACAATTGTTTCATGAACGTATAATGTTACCATCACTCAGGGCTCTTTTTGTAGCATGAACTCCTTTGCATATTAGGCGACACACCCTTAATGTAGCCAATCCTCCAAAAGCTTACAATAGCCCCTGTAAGAAGAGCTCTGTAAGCTCTTGGAGGATTGGCTACATTAGGGCTGTGTCACCTAGTACGCAAAGGAGTTCCTTATACAAAAAGAGCCCTGCCATCACTTAAAGCAGAGGTGTCAAATTCATTTGTTATGAGGGCTGGATCTGACAAAAATGTCACTTTGTCTGGCCAGGACATGTGTGCCATAAAATGTAATGCCAGGTACCAGAGATAGAAACTGTATAAAGGACAGCAGCTGGTAAGCTCCGAGTTGGTGTATCCTCAATGCAAGGTCCCATCGGCTGGGAAGGGGGTGCAGAGGAAAACCCACATAGGCAGACTGGAGAGGCAGCAGTGCAGTGCTCGGCAGATGCTTCCATGATGCTTGACTGCTGCAGGTGGTTCTGCTGTGTTGAAGCCACAATGGAGTGGCTCTGCCCAATTTCCGCCCAGCACTTACTCCCTTGCATCAGTTGCTTGTGGGCTGCATAAGAGCCTTTGACAGGCTGGATCTGGCCCCCAGGCCTTATGTTTGACACCCCTGACCTAAGGAATTCACTATAGTATCATAATTTGCCATTGGAACAACCCTTGTGTGAATGGCACACTTAACCTGATGAGTCATCTATTATAATAATGCAACTTTCAAAATACCTGTTATACTTTGTTCATCTAAGGCTGAAGAAGCAATGAACTGTATACAAGTACATGGCCAGTGTAATGCAGTGGTTGGAGGGCTGAGCTAGAATTTGGGAGATCTGGGTTCAAAGCTACAGTCAGCCATGTATCTTGATGGATGATCATGGGCCAGTCATCCTTTCTCAGCCTAATCTACCACATAGGGTTGTTGGGAGGATATCAGTGGTAGAGAAAGAACCATGCACTTCACTCTAAGCTAGAAAGACAGATGTCTGGCTCACATTCAAATCTATTTGTGGGGTGGGCAGCCTATAAATCTAATAATAAAAATAAAATAAAAAATAAATATCAGCAACAGATTAATCAGATTAATCTGTTCTTATCTATGTACATGTATGATGGCCCCATCCCCTTCCCTCCCTCAGAGGCAAGATTTTTCCTCCATTTTTTTTCCTTTTACTGACTGAGCTGCCCTAGTAATGTGTTTTCTTTTTTGCTGACTCTGGCTGTCCCACCCTGTCACCGTACTATATTTTGGCTGTTGACTCAGCCCTGATGGAAGGGTCAGGAGCCCGCCTTAAATTAAACAATGTAAATGGCATCTGAGGCATTTTGAACTTCAAAAATCACAAAATATTTTATTAAACATAGAGGGGAAAGGTCAGGTGAAATCAGGGGGTGAAAATTCTGAAGTAAAACCAGTACACGCACAGACTTTAGTTCTCATGTTTCAGGCTAACAAGAGTTTCTTAAGTGACTTACATCTTTATGTTGAGAGGCTTTTGTTCCATTGTTTTCCCCAAACACTTCAATATGCTTGCTTTGAGTATTCACTGATTCTCTTAGTTTCCAGAAGGCTGGTACATTCTTTCCAGTACCCAAACCCCTTGTCTTGAAACACCAGTACCCATCTTGTGTTTTTAACTGACTCTTAAGGTTTCTACAGGCAGGTTCTAACCATACCAGACTAGGGATCTCTGTACTCTTCAGAGCTAACTCCCTGTTTGACCAGGTAGGGAATTTTCTTCTCTCTCTAGATCTATCCCGTTTCCTTGACCCAAATGGGAGTCTTTGCCTACATCCCAAACTTTCTTGCCAATTTTCTCCCAGTTCTCCTGCCTGTGTTAAAGTGTTCTCAACTAAGGCTGAAATCATACTGTCAGTACTCAACTCAGTCAAGGCAGAAATCTGACTGTGTCTCTCCTCAGCATTCAGTTCTCAGGTCTTTCTCTGCTCAGCTGATGCTAACCAATCAGATTGCTTGGAGCAACCTGTCATTCAAGCCTCTCTGTTTCTTTGAAGAATTAACCCTTCACAGTCCTTTAGCTGTTTGTACAGCACTTCTAACCTTTTAAAAAGTACAGTCCATCACAACATGCAGTAAGGATGTGTAAATATTCCTGTCATTTTAGTAGACATAATTAACACAGGAATAAAGATGTTTATATCTGAAAATCAAATTATGATGGGATTTATCAATTACCTACCTATTCTAGTATTCACTTGGAATTATGGGATATTATCCCATATTGTACATTGTACTTTATTTATAGTAAAACTCTATAGAAATATATGTTTGGAAGAGATTTTTTTTCCAACACCATGTCCAACAGATATAATGCACACACACACTCAAAATTTCTTGGGTTTGGATCTATCTTTTTTTAAAAAATTAATTTTTATATAGTTTTAGTAGGTATTACATATTGTCTTTTAACCCGTACATTCCATAGCAGTTTATATCCCTTCTCCCTCCCTCCTCCCCCCTCTGCTATTCCAATGTGTTAGTCCTTTATTCCCAGCCACAGGCACAAAGTCTGAATCTTGCACTGAATGTCCTTTCTTCCTTCTGTTGGTAACCACTCCAGGTAGGTCTTCCATTTCGTCCTGATTTCTGTGGTCCTGTCTTCCCATATGGTCTTCCGATTCAGCTTCTCAATTATGTCCAACTGTATGAAATCAAACAAATAATTATGCCAGATTTCTACTGCCCATTTACTCTTGTCCTTCCAGCCCAGAGCAATCACTGCTTTAGAACATAAGAACATAAGAGAAGCCAACGTTGAATCAGGCCAATGGCCCATCTAGTCCAACACTCTGTCACACAGCGGCCAAAAATACCACGTGCCATCAGGAGGTCCAGCAGTGGGGCCAGGACACTAGAAGCCCTCCCACTGCTGCCCGCTCCATCACCAAGAATAGAGTGCATCACCTGCCCCAGACTTAGAATTCCCATCTATACCCTGTGGCTAATAGCCACTGATGGACTTCTGCTCCATATGTTTATCTAATTCCCTCTTGAAACTGTCCATGCTTGTAGCTGCCACCACCACCTGTGGCAGTGAATTCCATATGTTAATCACTTTTTGGGTGAAGAAGTATTTCCTTTTATCTGTTCTAACCTGACTGCTCAGCAATTTCATGGAGTGCCCACGAGTTCTTGTATTGTGAGAAAGGGAGAAAAGTACTTCTTTCTCAACCTGCTCAATCCCATTCATAATCTTATAAACCTCGATCACGTCACCCCTCAGTTGTCGTTTCTCCAAGCTGAAGAGCCCCAAGCATTTTAACCTTTCTTCATAGGGAAGGTGTTCCAACGCTTTTATCATTCTAGTTGCCTTTCTCTGCACTTTTTCCAATGCTATAATATCCTTTTTGAGATGTGGTGACCAGAACTGTACACAGTATTCCAAATGAGGTTGCGCCAATGATTTATACAGGGGCATGATGATACTGGCTGATTTGTTATCAATTCCCTTCCTAATAATCCCCAGCATAGCGTTGGCCTTCTTTATTGCAGCTACACGCTGTCTAGACATTTTCATTGAGTTATCCACTACGAGTCCAAGATCTCTCTCTTGGTCCATCTCTGCCAGTTCAGACCCCATCAATGTGTATTTATATTTAGGATTTTTGGCTCCAATGTGCATCACTTTGCACTTGGTCACATTGAACCCCATTTGCCACGTTGACGCCCACTCACCCATCCTCAACAGATCCCTTTGGAGTGCCTCACAATCCTCCCTGGTTTTCACCACCCTGAACAACTTCGTGTCATCTGCAAATTTAGCCACTTCACTGCTTACTCCCAATTCCAAATCATTAATAAACAAGTTAAAAAGCATCGGACTGAGTACTGATCCCTGTGGTACCCCACTGCTTACCACCCTCCACTGAGAAAGTTTCCCATTTAGACTCACTCTCTGTTTCCTATTTATAAGCCAGTTTTTGATCCACAAGAGGACTTGTCCTTTTATCCCATGACTATTGAGCTCACTTGGGAGCCTTTGATGAGGAACTGTATCAAAAGCTTTCTGGAAGTCAAGGTAAATAATATCTATTGGATCCCCCTTGTCCGCATGTTTGTTCACTCCCTCAAAAAACACTAACAGAATTAGATAAACATATTTTGGTCGCTGTGTGACAGAGTGTTGGACCAGATGGGCCATTGGCCTGATTCAACATTGGCTTCTCTTATGTTCTTATGTTCTTATGTTAACAGGTTCGTGAGACAAGATCTTCCCTTACAGAACCCATGCTGAGTCTGCCTCAATAGTTTTTGTTCATCAATGTGCCTACTCATTCTTTCCTTAATAACAGTTTCCACCAACTTATCCGGTATCGATGTCAGACTGACTGGCCTGTAATTTCCCGGATCTCCCCTGGAGCCCTTTTTAAAGATGGGAGTGACATTAGCTACCTTCCAGTCCTCAGGAATGGAGGCAGATTTTAAAGAAAGATTACATATTTTTGTCAGGAGATCCACAAGTTCACATTTGAGTTCTTTCAGAACTCTCGGATGAATGCCATCCGGGCCTGGGGATTTATTAGTTTTTAAATTGTCCATCAGTCGGAGGACTTCCTCTCTTGTCACCTCAATCTGATTCAGGTCTTTCAAACCCCCTTCCGAAATCGGTGCTTCTGGAGTGGGCAAACACTTCTCCTCTTCCACAGTGAAGACAGAGGCAAAAAATGCATTCAGCTTCTCAGTCATTTCGCTATCATCCTTCACTACTCCTTTTACCCCTTGGTCATCCCTGGCTGGCTTCCTACTTCTAATGTATTTGAAGAAAGTTTTATTGTTGGTCTTTATGTTTTTTGCGATATATTCCTCATATTCCCTTTTTGCTTGCCTGATCACAGACTTGCATTTTATTTGCCATAGTCTGTGTTCCCTTTTATCAACCTCACTAAGACTGGCTTTCCACCACTTAAAGGAATCCTTCTTACCTTTTACAGCTTCCATTACTTTATTTGTTAACCATGCAGGCTTTTTTCTATACCTATTTGTACCTTTCCTAATCTGTGGTATATATTTTTTCTGAGCTTCTAGGATTGTATTTTTAAATAGTCTCCAAGCTTCCCCAATAGTTTTGACCTTCTCCACTCTTCCTTTCAATTTCTTCCTCAGATGTCCCCTCATACCAGAGAAGTTACCCCTTTTAAAGTTAAAAGTGGTTGTGTCAGTCTTTTTGGGCAACTCCCTATCTGTACAAATGTTAAACTCAATGACATTATGGTCACTGTTCCCAAGCGGTGCAATCACTTTTACATCTCTCACCAGGTCTTGGGTGTTACTTAGGACCAAATCCAGGATCGCCTCTCCCCTGGTAGGATCTGTGACCATCTGTTCCATAGCACAGTCATTGAGAGTGTCTAAAAACTCAATCTCTTTTTCCCGACTAGAACTCATATTGACCCAATCAATGTGTGGGTAGTTAAAGTCGCCTATTAAGACACAGTTATTTCGTCTAGTCGCTATCTTTAATCCATTCATCATTTTATAATCCTCCTCTATCTTTTGATCTGGTGGGCGATAACAAACTCCCACTGTTAAGCTTCCTTTTGGACCCACTATTTCAACCCATAGCATTTCCAGAAGCAAATCCAATTCTCTTACTTTGCTTGCTAGTATCATTGCTTTGAGTATAGCTTGGTTCTCTTTACTTACTACTGGGTTCCCTATTGTGCCCATTAACATTAAATTAAAGTTAATGGTCAGTGAAACTTTGCATATTCTCCTTATGATTTGTAGTATTTTTGTCCAAAAGGCCCTGATCTCTGGGCATTCCCACCACATATGGGAAAACCATCCTTTAGCCTGTTTACAATGCCTACACCTAGGGCTCATTCCTGGGATCATATTTGCTATTTGTGCTGGTGTTTTGTACCATTTTGTAAAGAATTTATGCTCCATTTCATTAAATTTGATCACTTTAATTTCCTCTATTCCTTCCATTATTTTACTTGCCAAATTTTCTGATATCTGACCTTCTTTGGTCCAAGTGTTTTGCAAATAAGATATTGTCATGCCTATATTTGATATCATTTTCCTGTAGATTTTTCCTGCTGGGTTTGGATCTATTGAACCAGAAAATTTTCGGTATTTGCTGATATTCCCAAATCCCAGGATCGGTATGCTACTGGGGTTCAGGAATTATTGGACTAGTCGAATAAATTCAACTCAATTATACCCTATGGGGACTGTCCCCATAGGGTATAATAATCCCCCCCTTGAATGGGGGGGGTTCCTTATCACTGAAGGGAAGGCAAATTACCTTCCCTTCAATGAAGGGAGTGTGCCACCTCTGTGGCATGACTCCAGGGAGGTTTAAACTTTAACGTTTAATCCCCCCAGAGTCATGCTGCAGAGGCAGCACACTCCCTTCATTGAAGGGAAGGCAATTTGCCTTCCATTCAGTGATGAGAGCCCGCTGCTTCCCAAGCTAGCCCCCCTGCCTTCCATGGCCCACCTGCCAAGGCAGGTGAGCTGGGGAAGGCCCTCAAGGGAGTGGGCAGGCTTTTAAAAGCCTCCCCATGCCTTCCCCGGCCCACCCACTGAAGCAGGTGAGCTGGGGAAGGCCTGAAGTCACCCCCACCTTCCCTGGCCTGCCCGCCAAGGCAGGCAACCCAGGAAAGGCCCTCAAAGAAGTGGGGAGGGATTTAAATACCTCCCCATGCCTCCCCCAGCCTCCCAGCTGAAGCAGGTGAGCCAGGGAAGGCCTGAAGTCGGCCCTCCCACTTTCCCTGGCATGCCCACCAAGGCAGGTGAGCCAGGGAAGGTCTGAAAAGAGCAGGGAGGTATTTTAAATGCCTTCCTGTGCTTTTTCCAGCCCGCTGGCTGAAGCGGGGGGAAAGGAAAGTGTTTAAATTTAAAACACTCTCCCTTGCTTCTGGGGCTTTTGCATTTTGCATCCATTTGGGGAATCCCTTTGCTGGGCGAGGAAGGGAAACTGTGTAAACTTAAAACACTCTCCTTTGCTTCTGGGGCTTGTGCTGCCTTTGTGGCATGACTCCCAAGCAAGGGAAGGTATTTAAAGTTTAAATACCTTCCCTTGGCTGGGGGACTGGCTGATTTTGTAAGTGGACCTCATGTGAAGGGGTTGGGATCTGAGGAGACAAGAAAGTTGTATAAAAACTGTGCAGAGAACACAAGAGAGAAAGGCTTCTATGTTGTTGGGAAAGTGAGAAGAGATAAAGATGAACTTTCAAATGATTTTTCAAAATAATTCACTATATGTTTCTTTCCAGGTAACAAATGACTATGCAGTTGCTTAGAAAAGGAAGCAAAGTAAATATATAATGCTTAAATACTTTGAAATTAACTTTCCCATACATCTTGAATGTTTCCAATAAATAGCAAAATCCAATATTCGTAACTTTCCCCCACGTATCCTGACTCTAGAAGAGAGTGTCATTTGTTCTATCAGTGCTACAACAGATGAGCCTTAAAAGCTTATTCAGTTTGGAGAACTGTTGATCATTTTTATTTAGTAATGAGTGAGAAATTAAGAGCATAATAGGATGGCAATTCTTCCCCCACCAATGTAAGTGTAATCCCATTATGATTTTCATTCAGAAGCCATCATTTCCAATGTGTCTAGGGTCTACATTCAAAATTGCTCTCTCACTTTATGCAGTACTATTTTAAAATGAGAGGAAATGTCAGGCCATTTGTAAGTAGTTCTGAATAATATTGTTTGGCTCTGCATTCAAGATGTTGTCTGAGCAACATCCTCTGTGTAGAGCCTGTATTACACCAAGTCACAGTTAGTTGAACAGACTTGATATATAATTTGGCATTCTAGCATCAAATCATGTTTTACAAAATGTTACTGGGTTTGGTTGCCAAGAATTTGGAGCAACACACATTGTTTCACCACAAATGTTTTATGATATAATTTATTTATTCCTTGTATTCCTATCTGACTCAAAGAGGCAGAAAATATATTGGCCATCATCCCAAGAAATCATTTCACAGGCAGAGATGGTAACCCACATTGGCCAAGATCCAGAGAGCTATTTTTGGCTTGCCCAAGGGCTTGTGTATCCTCAGTGGAATTTTGTACTTGTTTGTCTCTTAACAGCTGACCCCATGTTATATCACAGTCTATTTTGGGAAGTCCTCTCTGTTTTAAAGCAGTTTGCTATGCAGGATGGGTAGTTGCTATTTGATCAAATCAAGTCTAAAGCCCACTTGGGTCCACAGAACTAATTTCATGCTTCTTTGAATCCTGGCCAGTCTTCCACCCAAGGATACATACATTAAAAGAGACTATGAACCAAGGAGCCATAAAACAATGGTGGAGAGGCCTAGATTCCTCAGGGCAGAGGGGCATTTCTGACTTCACACAGCACACAGTTGTGGTCAGGTCATTGCTCTAATAAGGGTTTCATAATAAAATGATGATACAAACCTTTTTTGACTGTTCTGTGCTGCTTTGCAAACCTTTCTTGCATCCAAAGCAGACTTTGACAATAGTTTGCTACCACTAGTACCACCACCACTATTACCACCATCAACACTCCATGACCCTCTTTCCCGTAGTACTTCTATTTCAGGTCTTTCATTTATCTCCTTCCTCTCCCTGTCTCTGCTCTCAAGAACATGTTTAACCAAACAAATTTTCTGATGCAACAGGGTAAGAATGACCTGAGCTCTGAAGAATCTCCAAATTGATTTCTGAATTGAGGGCGGTTGCAGTGGAAGGTATGTCTCATATGTACAACGAACAGACCTGCCTCTTGTTCTGCTCGTGCACAGTTTAGCTATCCCACTTTTCTTGCTGATTAATATTTTTATAGACTTTTCAAGGGAATTATTTTAGCCCCAAATCCCCCTCCAGTTTCTTTACTGTTGTTGAAGGGGATTTGGAAACATAAATGTATGTGTGGACACACATATATGATGCAGGGGTCATTTTGTAGAAAAAGAGGTGCAGGAGCTCATTAGCATAACTCATTAGCATAACTTATTTGCATATGCCACACCCCCTGACACCACTGAAAGTGTGTCAGAAGGCAACACCCACCGCTCAAGCTCCACCCCAAAAATCTCCAGGTATTTCCCAACTCAGAGCTGGCGAGTCTACCTGGAGAAAAACTGCTTCAAAAGCACAAAGAAAATAGTCAAGATGGTTGATGGTGATGGGGGATCAGTTCCCCTGGAGGAACGAGCAGCTTTGGAGGGTGGACATTATTCTATGCTGAGGTCTAGCCCCTTCCTAAACCTCCCTGTCCCCACCTCCAAATCTTCAGGAATTTCCCCAGTTCTGAGTTGGCAACTGGTGGCACCTGAAGGTTGAGGTAAAGATTTTCATCAGCTCAGTTCTGCCCCTTCCCTCTGCAGCCTCACAAAGAAGAAAAGGGAGACTTTGGACTCATTTCAGCACCATTTTTTTTGGCAGGGAGGGAGGGGGTCTGAACATAAAGATTCCAGAGGGATATTAGTCTGTTAAAAGCAAAATTTACAGGAGTCCAGTGGCACGTTAAAAACAACTGCATCCCTGTGTTAAAATTTTGTGACTCACTGCTCACTTCATCAGACTGTAATTCCTTTTAAACTGTTGGTCATTGTATACCTGCACAAGCATCTGAAGACCCTGTTAGACCCAGTAATCCATCAGTGGAAGGCACTATCAGTAATAGATCAGTATGTGTTTAAAAATGCTTCCTCTGGATACAACTATGAATTCCATTTCATTGTCTGATGAAGAGTGAGTGCACACAAACGCTCACACCTTGAATAAAACTTTGTTGGTCTTAAAGGTGCCACTGGACTCTGACTTTGTTCTGGATCTGGGAGGGAGAGATATTTGTTTTGCTGTGTTTTCAAACCCTTCCTCCAAGCCAGTCCCTGCTTTTTGCAAACAGAGATCCAGACACAGGCTTGTTTTTAAAGCCTTCCAGAGCTCAGAAGCCCTGCTGCCAGGAGCAAAGGAGGGGAAAATAGCATTGCTTTATTCCCAAAGAGGAAGGTTGCTGAACCCATGCTTTGTTGTTGTTCTCTCTCCCAGGGTTTCTAGAAAAAAACTCTGTGTCTCTCTTTTCCAGTCCATCCCACAGAGGAGGGTAAGGGGATTCTGAAACTCCCAACAGGAGCAGAGAGAGGGGGCATGCGACAGAATCCTCAGGTTGGTGAACCTTCCCCTTTTGGGGGACAGCTTACTCACCCAGCTCTGCCACATATCCCCACCTCCAACCTTCCCTGAGAGGGACCCACAGCCACCCTGACAGCTCCAGAGCATGGCCTGGGCCCAGGGAAAACCCCCACCCCACAAGGCCACCCCACTACCCCAAGTGAGACTTCTGGCTTCCTGATTCATCTCCTGCTGCAGCAGCAGCCGGGTCTGTTGAGATCCCACTTCAGGTCAATCCATCCATCCCTCCTTCGCTCTCCTTTGCTGGCTGAGTCATGAGCTAGGTGGTTGCGTGCAGTCGTCTCTTTTCCTGTGCTTACACTCTCTTTTCTCCCAGCCACCTCTGCAGTGGAGGGGAGGAGCTTTTGCTCCAACTTGCTAATAGGCAAGCCTACACACTTGTCTATTCCTTGTCTATTTCTTCCTCCGCCGATGACTATGCCCCCTCCCCTTCCCTGCCATCCTTGTCCGAAGCAGAAGAGCTGCGGAAGAGAAGAAAACTTGCAGCCGGGGCTCCGTTCCACTCCATCTCTGAGCAAACGGGAGGGAGACCGTGTGTGATTGTGTGCTTGCAAGGGAGGAGGGGAAATGTAGCTATTGCCGGAACACCGTTCCCACTTGTTTCCCCTCGAAATGACCTCTGTATATAAGATCTCAGATACAGGAACAATAATGATGAAAACAAGCCAGGGAAAAGCAAAGGGAGAACGTTCTCTCTTGCCTTTTAAAATAGTAGCTCAGTATTGATGTGGCTTTTTGGCAAAAATAAGTCTGGTTCTCATTCATAACAAAACCAAGTTTCTAGCATTCCTGTTGTGGAGAAGTGTTGAAAGTGATGTTGGTACTTATAAAAGTTTGGAGTCTTCTGGGGACCTCAGTTGGGGTTTCAAAGAAGGAGAGTCGAAAATGTATCCTGTTACATTGTCCCCCCCCCCCCCACATACACACACTCACGCTAGAGAAACCATTCTTACAGTTAAGACACCGGTTCTTAGAGATGACAAATGACCTTGGCTAGAACATAGAGTGCATTCCATAATGCATATAATGTGGTTATAGTGCTGCTATTGTTATCTCTGTAGATTAGTGATGGACTAATACTTTTTATTTATTTCTATTTCCATCTGTTGTCCTTGCAAATGGTTTCTGTTTGCACATTTTTGTTGCTGGCTGTGAAGATTTGTTTGTTTCTTTTTGGACTATGATACTTATGGTTGAATATTTTACTGGGGGAAATGATGCACAGAAAGAAAATATAGTGCAGAAATAAAGTCACAGGGAGAAAACAAACTGAAATTGTGATTTCTTAACTAAACAAACAAGGATGAGACGTTAAACAGCATTGCTTGATTGCATTCAATACCACTTCTTCAGTACTGTCATCCACACCATGCTTTTCAGCCCAGCTATTCTTGTTGTTGTTCAGTTGCACAGTCGAGTCCGACTCTTCATGACCCCATGGACCAGATTACGCCAGGCCCTCCTGTCTTCCGCTGTCCGCTGAAGTTTGCTCAATTTCATGTTCGTTGCATAGGTGACACTGTCTAACCATCTCATCCTTTGCCGTCCCCTTCTTCTTTGACCTTCAATCTTTCCCAGCATCAGGGTCTTCTCCAGTGAGTGCTCCCTTCTCATTTGGTGGCCAAAGTATTTGAGCTTCAGCTTCAGGATCTGGCCTTCCACGGAACAGTCAAGGTTGATTTCTTTTAGGATTGAATAAATTGAAACCAAAGTTCTTACTGCCTCACACAGGCAGTAAGGGGAAGTCTGTCCTTAGTGTTCCCATCAAACAAATGTGGTAGCTTGACAATGGCCACTAGGACATTCATTTCTTTTAAAGCTACAGAATCTGTTTTTAGTATTTGGGGAGGGACTAACCCCCCACATTTTTAAAAAAATATATATATTTCAGATTTTTCTGCAAGCCGGGGCTTTTTCAGGTTTGTAGAAAGTCCTGTCTTGTCTGTTTATGGCCCCAATTTCCAGATTTAATTATCCACAGATAAGACCATGTTAAGAATTAGACAGTAGCCCCAAGTATGTATATCTGTCCCTCTATCACTGCCTTCCACCAGTTGTTAAAAACTTCTTTGTTTTGTCTGGCATGCCCTTAGTAATGTGTCTTTCCTGCCCTATTTTTAACTGATGCTTTTTTTGTTTTTAAGTTGTTTTATGATGTGTTTTTTTGTACTGCTTTTCATTCACTTGTTAGCCACCTTGGTTGCCTTGATTGGGGGAAAAGGGAAAAATATAAATCTTATAAATAAATAAATAAGATTCTCTGAGGCACAAGGTTTATACTGGCTTGGTGAGAATCCAGGTGTGCAGCTCTAAGCATAGTTCTAAGAATGCAGCATACATCGTGTGCAGGATTGCAGAAATGATCTGTAAAGTTGCATTTGTAATGTCAAGTTTTAAAATATAATTTGGAATGTATTTTGGTGCCTACTCTGTTTTTTTCATGCTGAAAAGAAACAGTAAAGTGGTATGTGATCACCATTAATAAAATAGCAAACATTTCACAAGGCCTATTATTGCATTATGAAAAATACATAAATTTCCCATTTCTTATAGTTTTCATTAACTTCTGCTGTCTGAGGATATTTAATAAACGTATTTAGAAGTTTTGTTTAAAAAACTGTATAAATCACTATACCCAATTTAAAGTACATGTCTTTCTCACAGCAAAATCCAAGCTATGGCTGATCTATTGCTCAGTAATCCAATTTAGCATGGCCACTTTAGCACAAAGTACCACATCCCTTATTGCTGATTGATGGGGATGGCATTTTTGATACTAAAACCAGCTATATTTTTGTTTTATCCAACACTTAACTGTCTAACATCAAAGTTGTAGACAGAAAGATGACTTGGAGATTCTACCTCTATCTAGTGCACACCATTTATAGAATTTAAAGTAGCATGGATAAAAATGAATACTTCTCTATAAAGACCAAATGGGCATTCACTATGTAAGCATAAAGTGAATAGCTTAACAAAAACAGAAAGTTCAGAAATGAAATCAAGTTACTTCAGAAATATGCTAAAAACTGCAACATAAGTCCCTATAAAATTTAGAAAATAGTGCTCTGTGAAATATCATAAAATAAATTATCCTTACAATATTTAAAATAATAGGAAATCAAAATTATATCTTTGATCCAAACCTTTTTTCTGCCCGTGGAAGGGTTCTCCCATTGGGAAACTGGTGAAAACTGGGAGAATTTTTTTTGTTGATTCTCTCTCCCACAGTAGGCACCCATATTGTACCCCAGTGCTTTTCCTGAGGTCCACCAACCCTTGGGGTTATAATTCAGTGAAGTTCACTGGGCTATAGGAGCAGAGGAAGGGAAGCAGGAAAGTTCCATTTAAAAAACTAATTTCTGTTCACACTACCAGCCTATATATACTTTGACAGCCTGGGGGGTGGGGGGAACTAAGAACAAAAGAGGTGAGTTGCTACATATAGCATGCTGGCTATTTGTCATATGTTTTGGTCTTACATTTTAGATATGAAGGATGGGGCATGCATGAATGGTAGAAGGGTAAACACAGGTTCTTTTAAAAGACAGCAGTGGAAGGATCACATATGGAGGAGAACAACATCAACATTGAAAAAAAATACTATGTTTAGATGTTGGAAATAAAATCATTTTTCTTCCAAGTCAATTTAAAATGTCACTTTAGGACAAGATTTCAACACTTTGGGTTTCTTCCATGCTACATTTACCGGGACATTGACTTCAATGGAAGGATCTACTTTTACTGTCCTGTTTCTCCAGCATATTTAATAATCTTGTAGCCTATTAGCACCTTTCTTCTTCATCTTATTTACAGAACAGGCAAATCAATAGTCTGGCTGAAAGCATGGCTGGAAATCAGGATGAAAGAGCCATCAACCCAACCAGTAGCCATAAGAAATACTTACTGAATCAGCTCTCAAGTCCTGATAAGGTAGTATTGCCAACTATTTTTAAAGTGTTCCCTCTAACTTAAAGATGAAAACTCAGTCTCATTTACATAAGGAGCAATGTATTTTTGCTGGTGAATCAAATAGTATTTTTTCTTTCAGTTTTCAAGACATGAAACCATAACCCAATATGGTATTAATTTTTTTTTAAAATTCTGACATTAAATATAGATGGTTTGTGAAAATATTATATGTATGTTTCTTCCACTGAGAGAAAAAAATGATATTGGTACAGCATACAGTAAGAAGGGGCGGCCCTCAAAAGAATCATCAGAGTCTTAAAAAGGACCAGGGAAGACAGGAGACAATGGTGGATTATGGTTAGTTGGGAGAGAGGAGTCATTAAATTGCCAACGAAGAAAAAGAAGAAATTGGATTTATACCCAGCCCTTCACTACCTGAAGGAGTCTCAGAGCAGCTTACAATCTCCTTTTCCTTCCCCTCCCTACAACAGACACCCTGTGAAGTAGATGGGGCTGAGAGAGCTCTTTTGAGAACTGCTTTTGAGAGAACAGCTCTGACAGAACTTGTGACTGACCCAAGGTCACATCAGTAGCTGCATGTGGAGGAGTGGGGAACCAATCTGGTTCTCCCAATTAGAATCCGCACTCCTAACCACTACACCAAACTGGCTCTCAAGGAGGAGGGCCCATGACATATGCTTGCATTTGTTACATTCTGCTGTATCATGCTTCAGATGAAAAGACAGCTTATCTTTCTCCATAGGAAAAAACATATGGCTGTCCTTTTACACATTAAATTTGGAAGCATAAAAATGGAGGCATTATTCATTCATACTTCCAATTTCATTGCCTTGCAATGTCATCAGTAGCTCTACAAAACCTGAATTTGGGCATAGAAGAATAAATAATTAAATTGTGAATACACTATCTGTGGATGTTGTAACAACCACTAAAAGAGATGACTTTAAAATGGGGCTTACCAGATTCATGAAGAATCCATCACTGGCCTACTAGTCTGATGCCACTAAGTTATGACCTGGATCCAAGATAATGCCATTGACAGAGAACACTCCTTAGCCCACCTCTCAGGCTTTCCAGTCTTCTCAACTGTGAACAATCTCAAAGGACCTTATCCAAGGGGAATGGAAAGTTAGTGCCAGTGCTCATCTTGCCTCTTTCTTCAGGGATTACCCATTTCTAAAGTTAAATAGCCGTTAACTTTCCTTTAAAAGATATATTTACTAGATCCACCAATTAATCCATAATTATTTGTGTTGGAAAAATTGGCAGAGATTGCAATGGATCTTTGCTTCACTGAAGAGGAGGCATTTTCTTCTATGTAAAAATCTTTATTTCTGAGGGAAGGGTTCAGGAAATCTACAAAACAACAAAGACACCTAAGGCTACATCTTTACACTTTTACCACATGGTCTACAACAATGGAGATTCTTCTTCTTGACCCCTAGAAGGAAATCACCTGGATGCATTAACCAATGATTGTTGGTAAATAGGCTTCAGTTTCCTGGGCTATCTTACCATTGGCTCTGTGCCAGGGTCCCTTCCAGGTCAGTCTAAACAATAGCACACAAGGTAAACACACATTAACCATATAGTGACTGGATTTTAGACCTTGCAACACACATATTTCCAACAATTTGTTCGGTCATTTATCAGAGAATATCTCTGAGCATGAATAAGTATTCAGTTGCAATCTCCAATATGGAAATTTGTGATGGCTGAACATGTTCAGTTCAAAACACAACCGTGTATGACTTTGTATACTTTTCCTAAGCTGTATGAAGAATTTTCATGTAAAAAAAGGAGAACATATTCTTTAATTTACTGAATTTAAATATGTTAGAACAATGGCCTCTTAACCAAATCATTTTAAATATCTGTTGTTTAACGAAAGCAGATTTGGGCTAGTATAGCATATACATTTCCCTAATCTATCATTTTCAAATTACATTTTTGTTAATTTGTTTTAGATGGAAGTTCTGAAAAGGATCAGTACACATGGTCAAATTCCAATGGCTATTACATTCAGCAGGACTAGTCTACCCAAAGTCCTCAGCTCCCATCATTCCTGGCCCACAATCCTCATAAAGCTAGCATTTTATCCTTGTGAATTTATTCAGATTAATTTGTGGGGCTTTCTTCTTTATACACTTAGCAGATGCAGGGAAGTGTACAAGGATCAGGAGCCTAGGAGAAGTTCCTCCATAAAAAAGCGTTAGGTTTCTGTTTAATTTAATCCTCTGAAAAATGAGATTTCCTTACTTTTTGCCGTGGTTGGTTCCCCTTGGTACTTCTTTGTCTTTTAGTTTTTAACCTTGTCAAGTAATAACTGCCATTTATGCTTAAAGGAAACATAGGAGAGACCTTATATGACTTTTATGCAATACGCAATATGCAGCCTTTTCTAAAGTGCTTTTTCAATGAATCTCCAAGGACCCTGAAGTCATTTGCTGCAATGAAATGGACATAACTTGAATGTATTTCAGTGAGACTCGTCTCTTCAAATGGATTGCCTGTGGGTGATGGTTAGCTCCATTTTGTACAACATTTTGACTCAACATAATTTTGTCAGCTAAAAGTACTGATGTTTTTTTCAAAACTATTTTTGTTTCATATTTAATTGATACATGCATATTAAATCTACCCCTGAAGACAGCTTCAAAAATAAGCACAAATATCTGCAGTAGTTAAGTTTTGCAGTTAAATTTTGTTCTCCCTCTCAGTTTGCCTTTTAAAATTACAATAGTCCATTAAAAATAACTGGGTATTTTAATACCTTATAAAATGCAGGTCATGGTTTAAGGCAGAAATGTTCCAAAGACCAATTGACCTTCATAAATTTCGGTAGGTAAACCCAGTGTGTTCTGGTCAATTTGTCAATTACTTGGTCTTAGTTTCAAGTATGAAGAGAATCACCATGCTAGATGGCTGTATATTCTACAGACCTCACACCAGACTTCCTATCCCTAAGCAAGTGTGCCTATCAAGCTTTGTTTCTGCTGCTCTGTTCTCTCCATCCCTCATATCTCTGTGGCTTGCTTTTCTCTCTCCCTCCCAATTACTAATTTCTACTCAGAATTTGTTTGGTTTCCAGGCCTCCCACAGAAGCCTGAGGTAAAGGTGAGCCATTTCAGAGGTATTCACTGCCACAGGAGGTGGCGGCTACAAGCATGGACAGCTTCAAGAGGGACTTAGATAAGCATATGGAGCAGAAGTCCATTAATGGCTATTAGCCACAAGGTATAGATAGGAACTCTCAGGCTGGGGCAAGTGATGCACTGTATTCTTGGTGCTTGGGGGAGGGCAACAGTGGGAGGGCTTCTAGTGCCCTGGCCCCACTGTTGGACCTCCGGATGGCACCTGGTATTTTTGGCCACTGTGTAACAGTGTTGGACTAGATGTGCCATTGGCCTGACCCAACATTGGCCTCCCTTATGTTCTTATGTACTAGCATATAACTAAAGCAGATTGAGAAACACTGTTTGTGATGGCATCTACATCTTATTACATTTCCCCCATTAATTTCTCTTTCTTTTGCCTTGGCCTTATGGTGTTTGCTTCCAGCATTATGACACCCACACATAATCTCTCTCTGAATTTCATCCCCATTTGTTGCCTTCCTGTTTCCATGCTGATCTCTTCCTGCTTCCTTTGGAAGCACTTCCCTGTATAGGGAACAATTTAACTAGGTTTAATCAGATCAATTTTTCCTTCTTATATTCTTACCTGAAATATTTGTACAATTTTAAGTGGCTTAAGAACTTTTTTTAAATGTTGACACTTTTTAAAATCTTCAGTAAAATCTCTGAAACATAATTTTCCACCTCACATCTAAAGTTGTTCTAATTTTTTAATTAGCTGGATTGTATAAGAAACCTATATGGTTATAAAGAGAAAGCTGTTAGATGGAGGCAACTGTGTGTGGGGGGGAATTTTTACAAGTGGCAGCAGTAAAGTTCACTGGAGGGGATGAGTTGAAAAGGGGCATGGGAGCTGTCAGGGTTTGCTGTCCCTTTCACAGCATAGGCTACCAATAAAATCATGGCAGTTTTTCTCAGTGTTAAACTCAGTGTGTCCAAGACTGAACCTCATTCTTTCCAAGACTTTCCTCAGTCTCCATATCCACAATATTCCCATCCACTCTATAGAAAAGGCATGATGATAACTTGACTTTATTTCTGACTCTTCTTTCTTGCTTGCTTTCTATATTTAATCTGTTGTGAAGTTGTTTGGTATCTCCCATTCTCCATGCCCCATTGATGTGCTCTTCAGTTTGGTGAATTTCTCAAGAAAGGCAAGCCTTTAACTGCTAAACTACTGTCTCTCACTATGCAAACCACACTATACATTTTGCATCCTTCTCCATAGTACTTAAACCTCTGATATATTTGTTATTGTGTAATACAGAAATGTAAGGAAAGTCAGTGATGATAGCTGAAATAAGAAGGCTTGAGTTAAGCAGTCTGACAAAGGGCTTCTGGGAGACAAAAGCAGAAACAAGCCCTTGAGAGCAAGTTCTGAACTGGCGATTGTGCTTGAGGTTAAGATAGCACAAAGTATGGCCATCTCACATATCTGAAACAACTGTTTATTCTATTCACTCACAGAAGAAGCTCACAGTAAATTGTTTCAACAATAGCAAGACACTGCCACCAATCTACTCCCATCTGCCCCATGAATATGATTTATCTTACTAATGTAAACCAAAAAAGTTCACATTTAATCAAATAAATGAGAATTGGAGGGTTTAAATACTAATTATCTAATCTGTAGCAATGTGTTTGATGGTGTGGTCATCTTTGAACATACTATTTTTTTTTACTTGCCCTAAATTGGGCAAAGTTTATGAGTTACATAAAAAGTTACATAAAAGTTACTTTAAAAAGAGCCATACATTTTAAAATAGCTAGCCAAATATCTTGCTCACATTGTCATGTTTGCATACACATTCCCTTCCCCCCCCCTATTTTAATTTGTATTCAGTAACAAACACTATTAAACCAAGGATCTATTCCCATTATAGAACTATATTCTATCTGCTGTATTTCATTTTATCTATAATATACTATTATTAATCTATTTTATATCAATAAAAACAAAGAAGAAAAGAAACAGGCATTAGCAGTTTGACTATGCTAGTGAAGGCTTATATTTCTTCTACATTAACAATCTGGTCTCTGTAAATATTCTTCCATATTTTTGACATTGTTAGTTTTCAAAATCCCATTATCTAACAGGCCTAAACACAATGTGTTATATTTTCCCTAGGATCTCAGCTCTCACACTAACAATGCCATATAGCTTTCACCTTATCCTGTAACATCTCATCTTCTCTCTCAAAATAGCCCATTCTCTAAGTAAATAGCCCATTAATTATATTTTTCCTTGCAATTCCTCTCTAAAGATTGAAACTGCCTATATCTTTCCATCTTCCTTCAATTAGGACATTACAAGTACAGAGGGTACGTTATTTCAAATTAAAAGTCCATATTTTATAGCTTTCATTAGTCAGTCAAGACAGTGCAAAAATTAAAAATACTTTGCTTCCGGTTATATTCCTTAATCAATTGGATATCAAATAACAATGTAGGTCTGGAGAAGAAGGCTTAAAGGTTCCAGTTTTGATAAATCTTTATCCCATCAGTCAGTTAAAGCCATGCAGACTGTCAAAAAGTGCTACTTCAAATTATTTGTAAAGTTTGAGTTTCTCTTGCTTTCTTTGGAAATGTCTAATCAAAATCGTTGTTCTTTTATGTCTTTGATTTTTGAATATCTTGTCCTCTTCTGCCTTGCCTGTGTATGAAAACAGACAGCCTTGTCTCTCCAATCCTGCATAGGCTGCCTTATGTCCAGCCAGCCCATCAAAGAAGTAGCTGGGTAAATCTCTCATTGTAGATATCAAATGTTGGGACAGGTCCCCTCACTTTCCATTTTGTGTAGAGTCTGACATCATCTGCTTTTGTGCCTCTATGATCTTATCTCTCTCAATGCCACCCAAGATCTCTCCCACTGCTTCAAACACAGCAGTTATAATTTTTTCCACCAATTGGCTTTTTAAGCAGTCCCAAAAATCGTCTGACAACAGCAGTAAATTTCCATCTGTCAAGCAATCCCTCTCCTCAGTTGCAGCCAAAAAATCCATCTTGCTCCTCAGCAGACAGTTTGTAAACATTCACTGTGTAACTGCACAGGCAAGGAAACTACAAACCACAGCCATTTTACCTCCACCAGCCTGTTTCCCTTTCCATAATTCCAACAAAGTTATTTGAGAGTGAGATAAGTCTCTGTAGCGATATTTCCCAGATAGCAGCTAGAAGATTTCAAAATGTTATTTTGCACTTATGTGTTTTGGTGCAGTAACATTCCCAACACTCTGCTCTGCCGCCCACCGTGGGAGTCTTCCATCTCCCTTTGCCTCTGGGAAAGATTTATAGGGGCAATCAAGTGTCCTTTTCCAAGCTTGATGGTTATAAAAAGAAGAAGAAGTTACTCACAAAATCTTCACCCAGATGAAATGTGGCAAGGTATAGAGGCTCTTATTTGGGCTTTGTTGTAGCTTTCCAACCATGAACTCCCACAGCTGGTCCTTCGTAGCTTCTGCTCAAGATGAACTGAAACCTGCACCTGCTGTTGCCACAAATGGGGGGCTCAGTTAAAGCCTTCTGCTTCTAGCTCCTACTCCCGAGGATCTGGTGGACCCTTGTCAAATCTGGAGGAGTCCAGAAATGTCAAGAAAGTCCCCTAAAAAGACTCCAAAGGCTGGTGAGACTCAGAGAGAGCTGAGTACTCAATCAGACCGCCACACAGTAGCCCTGCCTCTCATCTTTGAACATACTATTAAGACATTATCAAATCTATTCGTGTGGCCAAACATTGCTGTAATGTTTAAAATACACTTTTCTAAACTATACCCTCATAAATCTTGAAAGCTATGTGTGAATCAGAACAGCCCCCAAGCAGCAGTGAATTATGTATAATCTCTTTTAAGCCCAGTTTCATTTTTGTCATGAATATTCATACTAAAGAGCTCAATTAGAATTCCCTACACAGGAGGTGAATCAATGGCAAATTCCTATCAGGTATGAAAAATTGCTGAAACAGTTTATTCCACAGAAATATATATTATACAAACACAGCACGGATTTCATGCAAGGCAAAGTTTGTGTACAGTTCTACCAAACAAACACTCCTAGTCAACATCTTTAGGAAGAGTACCCTGCTTTGTAATTACTGATTTACTTTTTTACGTGTACCCGGAATATGTTTAATTGCATACCTAAAATTGTGAATGTAGAGTTTGCAAAAAACATGTATTGTTGGGAGTGCTCATTCCTACTAAAAATGCCTTTCCCGTATGAACCCTTCATTTCCAAGAATGCAAATAGGTCTGGGCAGTAGATTCAGGACAGATAAAAGAAAATACTTATACAACGAGTGATTAAAATGTGGAATTCACTGCCAGAGGCTGTAGTGTGGACACAGGCACAGACAGCTTTTTAAGAGCGACCAAACAGATTCATGGAGGAGAATACATGGGGGGGGAGTGCAAGCATCATGCATCATGCAGATTTACATGAGAGTAGCTCTCAAACAACAATTATGAAGCAGAAACAGACAGAGAGGTGTGACAGACTACATTTAAAATGCTGTTTTCCTAAGTCAGCAAATTCAGAGAAGGGAGATGAATAGTTAATTCTGCTCTAGAATGTCAAGGTGAGCAGAAAAATGGTAGGCAGGTAATTTATATCTACCTTGGAAGGTGGGGTAGGGCTGAGTCATTATCTTGTAGTAGTTCTCCAGGCTGTGAACATGCTAATGGAGGAGCTTCTTTTGTCTATGGATTGTTTCCTAAGGAGGTTTCCTGTTTCCTGAGGAGGTTCTTTTGTGTGTGGAATGGCTATTGAAACTCTGATACATTTGGATACATTTCTGAAAACATATCAAGAGGGGATGTTATTTAATATTTTCAAATGTTGGGTTGTAAAATAAACTTGGGGGCTAGACTTTATTTTTATTATTGTTATACAGCACATAAGATATTTAGATACTTAAATATGATGTATTACAAAATGAAGAGACCATGAAGTCTTTAATGCTGCTCTGGCATGCAACCAATACAAAAAGGGAATATTTTATTCTGACACATTAAAATAAGAATGAATCATCTACTTAGTAATTTAATGATTCATAGAACCATTAAATATAACTAATTTAGTAAAGTGCAGGATAAATTTTATTAGATTTAGAGGCAGGAAACCCAGGCAATTGCCTGTGGTTACAGGTGCAGTAGCACCTGTCACAGACTATCTACTCAACAATCTATAAACTCAGCTCAGCAGCTGAAACAAATAGTGCAAATGAAAGGAACTGGGTTAACCTTCTAAGGCAAGACTATCACCTACTGCAGCACAAAAATACTAGTCCAGCCAGTGTTGGTGCACAGTTCAATTAAACATTCTACCCTCTTGATTTTTCTATTTGTGCAACCAGAATGATTGGTGATAGATAGATAGATAGATAGATAGATAGATAGATAGATAGATAGATAGATAGATAGATAGATAGATAGATAGATAGATAGATAGATAGATAGATATTAGTTTGGGATCTTCAACAGTATACATTATAATATCAGTGGCTACTAAGGATGGAAAGAGTAGCTGGCTATTAGAGTTTTCAGACTGAGACATGGGGATTCTGCATTCCAGCAAGACAGAACAATGAATATAGCCAAGAAAACATCACAAAGGCTTTGTAGTATTCTGGACTTCCCAGAAGATAAATTCTCATTCTTTTGTTGTTGTTGTTGTAGAAGTAGATTTTCCAGGCTGTATGGCCATGGTCTTGGCATTGTAGGACTTGATGTTTTGCCAGCAGCTGTGATTGGCATTCTCAGAGGTATAACACAGAAAGATGGAGTACTTTCTGTGTCAAGGTGAGAAGAAAAATGGTAGACAGGTAATTCATATCTCATTCATTTTGTCTTTAGAGGAAATATCAGGTACCCATGTTCAATATGGAAATGCTGATTTGTATACAAATACTTGTGCAAACCAACAGCCAGTAGGTGCTTTTGTGGGTGATTTATTTATTTATCTATTTATTGTTTCAATTTATATACCACCCTTTCCTGAGTTCACAGGGCTCAGGATGGTTGACAACAGCGACAATATAGAACTAAAAATTAAACAATCAAGTTAAAATTGAAGAACATTTGATGGTGCCAAAATAAATACAGTATGCATTATTGACCCACAAGTGGGAGAAAATAAAGGGGGTAGTGCCAGATAAGGTGGTGCCCATCATTGTCCTCAACCAAAAGCCTGGCGGAACATCTCTGCCTCACATGCCCTGCAGAACTGTATAACATCCTGCAGAGCACAGATGTCAAAACATTTCAATGCCACCTTCCCACCCAAATAGGGTTCCCAAGGAGGTGAATATCACAGCACACTGAACTTTCAAAGGGTTCTATTAAAATATATTCATTGGGGAGGATCTGATCTGGGTGGACCAAGTTTGCATGGTTGGATGATGTGGAGGGACACAGGCTCAACTACATTATTTCCAGCCCTCCCCTCTTTTCTCCTTTTTTTCAATAGCCACCACCACTCAAGCTCTGCCGTTTCTTTTGTTGTTTGTGGATTGAGCTACATATACACACAACCCTTCCTGACCAGCTACTTCCTGTAACTCAGTTAGGTGTTTCTGGTCTAGGCAACCTGGGTGATACAGTTGACAGGCTACAGGTTCTTTCTTTCCTTTTCTTTGTTTTAAATGCTCCTATCTACCATGTGACATGTTATGACACACGCCCCTTCTATATTGACAATACTGTGAGGGTCTGCATGTGGCACCTGGTCAAAGCTGCTGCTGATTTCTTCTGACCAGTTCTCTAAGCAAATTTTCACAATAGTCTCTTCAAGGTAATTGTTTTGACTTTATATATCTGTTGAGGACCACGGCTAGGTATATTTGCTTTTTGTTGTTAAGAGTCAGGCACCAAGGCTTGTCCAATTCAAAACAGAATAGTACTTTATTTTTAGAAAACTCAACAGGGGGATGGAAGATATATACAGAGGATAATTTGTTTCCTTTCAGGCTAACCGTTTGCCCTTACGTTCACTTAGGCAGTATGTTTACTACTTTCAGTTCATACATAGATGTTCATCAGTTCTCTAAACACGCTTACACTCCTCCTCTCCCGCAATTGCTTTGTGGTTTTCCTTGGGCTTTCTCGAATAGGTCCCTCTGGGTCTCCCTGGTCACCAAGCCATCTTTCCAGACTCCTGCCAGACCATCCTTTAGCCCTTTCTAAACCACCTCCAGTTCCTTTTTAAGGAAAGAGGTTTCAAAGGTGTGTGTGACTATGCTGTGTTAGGTTTTTAACCATCTGGTCACTGTCCCCTTCCTTTCAAGGAACTCAGTAAACCAGGTTCTTCCACAGAGAGCTTCTTCAGTTCTCTGACAGACTTCTTCTCCGCTCTCTGTCACACACTGAACTCCTTCTCAGCTTCCCTCAACTGCCCATTCCAAACGGAACCTTTTGTCTGTTATCTGCCAATCACTGAGGGTTCCGAGCTAAATGGCCCCCTCCTCACTCTGTCATGTGACCCAGCAGTGTTCTGTGTTTTATTCTCTGCTGGTCCCAGATCTTTAAGTCCGTCACACATGTTCATGGATTAGACATAGCTATTTGTCTATTAAACATAGGGGCAACTATTAGATATCTATATACTACTAGGAATAAGGCCTGTTGTGGAAATAAATGCAACGAGCTCTAGAAAGAGGCTCTGGGAGAGTGCCAAGGCCTTGGGCACTCAGTGTCAATGTACTGTGGCAACCTCAGCAGGGTATAATGACAGAGTCCACCATTTTCTCCAGAGAAACTGATCTCTGCTACCTGAAGAGCAGTTGTAATTTTCAGTGATCTCCAGCCCTCACCTGGAGATTGGCATCAATTGTTACCCAGGAGGAAATGGCTGGTTTGAAGGGTGGAGTTAATGGCATTGTACCTGTCTGAGGTCCCATCCCTCCTTAAACCTCACCCTCTCCAGGCTCCACCCCCCAAATCACCATGAATTTCCCAACCTGGAGTTGACAACCCTATCTCCTTCACAGCCAGGCATCAACCTGCCATTATCTGCCCCTCTGATTTCAGCTTTGCATCTCCTCCCCCCTCCCTCTTGGAGATCAGTTGTAATTCTGAGTGATTTCCACCCCTCTCCTGATACTGGGAACAGTGGTTCCCCAGAAGGGAATGGCTGGTTGGAAGGGTAGAGTCCCACCCCTCCTCAAACCTCACCCTTTCCATGTTCCATCCCTTAAATCTCCATGAATTTCCCACCTGGAGTTGGCAACCCTATTTCCTTCCCAGCTAGTTACCAACCTACCTTTATTTCCCCCTCTCTCTTCAGCTTTCCATTCCCCCCACAGACACCTGCAGCCTCTCCCGTGCTCTGAAGCCCTGACTGCCAGAGTCCACCATTTTCTGTGCTCTGAAGCCTTTACTGCCACAGAGTCCACCATTTTCTCTAGGGGAATTGATCTCTGCCATCTGAAGAGCAGTTGTAATTCTGAATGATCTCTAGCCCTCACCTGGAGATTGGCAACAGTGGTTTCCCAGGAGAAAAAGTCGTCTTTCTCTGCAATGGGGACCAAAGCAGCTTACATCATTCTCCTTTCCCCCTTTTGACTTGCACAACAACCCTGTGAGGTAGGTTAGGCTGAAAGTCTGTGACTGGTCCAAAATCACCCACTCAGCTTCTACAGCAAGAATCTGGATCTAGCAGACCCTGCTGTGAAGCACTGACTGTTATGCCTAGGGCACCCAACCTCCAGGTGGAGCCTGAAGATCAGCAGGTATCACAACTGAACTCCAGACGACAGATCTCCCCCCCCCCCAAGAAAATAACTGCTTTGGAAGATGGGCTGTTTGGCATTCTGTTCAGCTGAGCCCTCTTGTTAGCCAGCAAGGAGCTTTTTGCTCTGTTATGAACTATGAACTGTGCATAATGTGTGCCAAAGGACTATGATGTATGGTGACCAGAGTAAGATGCCAACACACCCACACCAGATAGTGTGCTTATGGCTTCCAAGACTAAAAACTAATAAATCACCAGGCCCGGATGGCATTCATCCGAGAGTTCTGAAAGAACTCAAATGTGAACTTGTGGATCTCCTGACAAAAATATGTAATCTTTCTTTAAAATCTGCCTCCATTCCTGATGACTGGAAGGTAGCTAATGTCACTCCCATCTTTAAAAAGGGCTCCAGGGGAGATCCAGGAAATTACAGGCCAGTCAGTCTGACATCGATACCGGGTAAGTTGGTGGAAACTGTTATTAAGGAAAGAATTAGTAGGCACATTGATGAACAAAAACTATTGAGGCAGACTCAGCATGGGTTCTGTAAGGGAAGATCTTGTCTCACTAACCTGTTAGTGTTCTTTGAGGGAGTGAACAAACATGTGGACAAGGGGGACCCAATAGATATTATTTACCTTGACTTCCGGAAAGCTTTTGATACAGTTCCTCATCAAAGGCTCCTAAGTAAGCTCAATAGTCATGGGATAAAAGGACAAGTCCTCTTGTGGATCAAAAACTGGCTTATAAATAGGAAACAGAGAGTGAGTCTAAATGGGAAACTTTCTCAGTGGAGGGTGGTAAGCAGTGGGGTACCACAGGGATCAGTACTCGGTCCCATGCTTTTTAACTTGTTTATTAACGATTTGGAATTGGGAGTAAGCAGTGAAGTGGCTAAATTTGCAGATGACACGAAGTTGTTCAGGGTGGTGAAAACCAGGGAGGATTGTGAGGCACTCCAAAGGGATCTGTTGAGGATGGGTGAGTGGGCGTCAACGTGGCAAATGGGGTTCAATGTGGCCAAGTGCAAAGTGATGCACATTGGAGCCAAAAATCCTAAATATAAATACACGTTGATGGGGTCTGATCTGGCAGAGACTGACCAAGAGAGAGATCTTGGAGTCGTAGTTGATAACTCGCTGAAAATGTCTACACAATGTGTAGCTGCAATAAAGAAGGCCAACGCTATGCTGGGGATTATTAGGAAGGGAATTGATAACAAATCAGCCAGTATCATCATGCCCCTGTATAAATCATTGGTGCGACCTCATTTGGAATACTGTGTACAGTTCTGGTCACCACATCTCAAAAAGGATATTATAGCATTGGAAAAAGTGCAGAGAAGGGCAACTAGAATGATAAAAGGGTTGGAACACCTTCCCTATGAAGAAAGGTTAAAATGCTTGGGGCTCTTTAGCTTGGAGAAACGACGGCTGAGGGGTGACATGATCGAGGTTTATAAGATTATGAATGGGATTGAGCAGGTTGAGAAAGAAGTACTTTTCTCCCTTTCTCACAATACAAGAACTCATGGGCACTCTATGAAATTGCTGAGCAGTCGGGTTAGAACAGATAAAAGGAAATACTTCTTCACCCAAAGAGTGATTAACATATGGAATTCACTGCCACAGGAGGTCGTGGCAGCTGCAAGCATGGACAGTTTCAAGAGGAAATTAGATAAACATATGGAGCAGAAGTCCACCAGTGGCTATTAGCCACGGGGTATAGAATGAGAACTCTCAGTCTGGGGCAGGTGATGCACTCTATTCTTGGTGCTGGAGGGGGCAGCAGTGGGAGGGCTTCTGGTGCCCTGGCCCCACTGCTGGACCTCCTGATGGCACCTGGTATATTTTGGCCGCTGTGTGACAGAGTGTTGGACTAGATGGGCCATTGGCCTGATTCAACATTGGCTTCTCTTATGTTCTTATGTTCTTATGTTCTTATGTTAAGAGGTTTCCCTGTTCCAGAGATGTTCCTGTACACACACAAAGTACCACACCAGCAGCCATTTGCTATGGCTGTTCAAACTGAAGATGTTTCAAGAACATTGGCACATTCCTCCCCCACAACTTCGTCAAACACAAAAAGGATTATCTTCAGCTTTTCCTTAACAAAGGGATTAGCTCGCCTGCCCATCTGGAAGAGAACCAGTTCTGCAACTTCAAGACAAAAGGGAGCAACCAATGCTAGCCACTGACTCATCATGCAGAATGCCAACTATGTCCTCAGCATGCCATGCATAGTTATTAATTTTGACCAGAATACATTACAATAAGAAGTTTATCTCTTTTAAAAAATCTTATATTTATCCCATTCCCAGCCTATCTTTCTTCTAAACTACCAATGAAACAGGAAATGGGGAGGGTTACCTGAAAATGCATACTTTTGTTGAGGTTCTTCTACTTTCCTGAATTTAGACTCTAACAACAGCCACAGTTTACGGAACTAATACTTCAAGTACATCATCTGAGACATTGTTTGAAAGTGCAAGAACTATTGTCCTAGTGGCCATAAAAGAAATCTATACATCTGAGGGTAAGTGGCTAAAAGCAGGGTTCTTTATGTGAAAGAGGGAAAAATTGGATTTGGGCTTGAAAGTTCTGTGGTAAATCTTAGTCTAATGGAATTTGAAGTGGAAGAGATATTGATCCCCTATAAAAGCCAGCCTTAATCTTTCATTTTCTGCAAAGTTGGAAAAAAAGTCTCTTTCTAAGAGCTACAAAAATGTGTTTTTGAAGATCTGCCACATTCCCTAGTTTCTCCTTGCCTCTCTTTGTTAGGGAGATCATATTGTCTGACTCTGAAGGTATGAGTTAGTGTTACTTTTCAAATGCCCAAACCAGCTACCACTTAATTTTTAAAGATCTGATTGTGAATCTAAAAGCACCTGTCAAGGACCCAAGCCTGGGTCTTTCTGAGCTGCCACCCCTTCGGCAATTAAGCAGCACTCAGAGATGTGGGTTTTCAAAGCTACATGTACACAAGAAACCAGACCTTGGTAAAATATATGAAAGTTTATTACATACTTAAAGGATAAGATAGCACTAGGCACCATAATCTCTACGATCTTGCAGCAAGAAAATAAGAAAGCTAACTTTTCTATCTAATACTTCAATATTTAGTATTAGATGACACACACATCACAGTCCAAGCTAGAAGCTCAAGCATTATCTATATAGCTGTCCATTGCAATGAGGCTTGGCATAGTCAGAGCCACTGTCCTGTAGAATAACCAAGTTAGCATGGCTTCCCTCTTATCTATGACTTAATTATAGTCTCTTGCTATCTGGTGTCAGGTGGTCCTTCAGATCCAATCAGGGTGCTTGCTTGCTGGAACCATCTAGAAGATTAAAACATCACTCCTGTCTCTCCCTCCCATCTAGCTAACCACTGGTTCTCATGATGTACCAATTACCACATTCCTGAATCTGGCCCTGAAAGAGATAAGGATGGTGTAGGCAGGGAAACCCAACTACAGACACCTACAAACTGGACTAGGCCTACTAATACTCAAATTAACTCTTGGAAGGAAACAGGATGCTTTGCCTCACGGAACCATTTATGGGACAACATAGAACTACCTAGTCTCAAAGGATATCCTTAGGAAGGACATGGAATACAACTTTTATGTACATGGTTGACAGTGCAATCCTAAGCAAAGTTCCACCCTTCTAAGTCTAGTGAAGTCAACTTGTTTTAGATTGTGCTATAAGAGGTAGGGGAGGGATAGAAGGCCATATAGCTCTCCTCATCAGTAGCTTCTCTGTGATGAAATGATATTTGCAACTAGGCCACCTGTCCTTGAAGTTGTCCTGGGAGACCAGTGCAATATAATATTTTGTTAGCAGTGCTGCTATTATGATTTCTCCATTTTCTCTGCTTTGCTGCACTCTAGGGAGGTTTGCATTGTATGCTAAAAACCAGTACTCTAATTGAAAATCCTTTAGGCTTACCTATTGCAATAAGACAATCCACAGTATTACCTCCTTTTGTCTCCCTAGGCATTTATTTATATCTACCTGAGATTTAGCAAATGTAGTCTCCTTCCACAACAAAAATATTCAGGGC
Source organism: Gekko gecko (assembly GCA_029375565.1). NCBI lineage: Eukaryota > Metazoa > Chordata > Lepidosauria > Squamata > Gekkonidae > Gekko > Gekko gecko. The sequence goes on along the minus strand of JAPDNY010000004.1, from coordinate 67,912,222 downwards.
AAGTATGGAATTCTCTTACAACAACAATTTCAAATATGCTGCCTCAAATACTTTAAATGGTATTTCCACTTCAACATTTCCCCCAAAGGTTATTTAGAAAGCAACTGACATGAAAATAGTGCATCAAAATATATTACATAAACTAAATTATTGCAGGAATAATTGGAAAAGTAGAAGCTTTGGCCTCATCAGTAATACCTATAAAGACTCTTTGATGAAAGTGAAGAAATCTACTAGACTTTGTATCCAACAGTATTCTTGATTTTAAGATAAGAAGTTAAAAATATATATTAATGTTCATTTGCATCTGACACACTTAGGTCAGACTTGCATCTCATGGACTTAGGTCTCATGTAAGTAACTATATAAAATTGAAGTCATCTCGCAATTAGTTGCTGTAGATTTTCCAAATTGTGTGGCCTTGACTGGATTACCTGCCAACAAAAATGACAGGTGGCTCTACAAACTTAAACCATTACTAGATGGAAAATGCAGAGGAAAGGAAGACTAGTGGCAAGAGGTTTTTCACAGGTAAAGGGAGAAGACTATGATGAGGTCTTTGCTCCAACAGTGAAATCTAACACATTGAATGTTGCACTAGCTAAAGCAGGTTTGAATGGGATGCAGGTGCATCATTTCAACTTCACAACTGCTTATCTGAATGCTGTGACAGACGAGGAATTATATATGCAGCAGATACCAGGTTTTGAACACAATAACAAAAATCTTGTGTTAAAAATAAACAAAGCTTTGTATGGTCTACGTCAGAGTGCATGGCTCTGGAACAACTCTAACAGATCTTGGGTTTGAGCAAGGTGTAGCTGAACCCTGAATGTTTAGCAAAATGATTGGAAGGAGCAAGTGTTATTTGTTCGTCTTTGTGGATGATCTCTGTTTTATCTTTAATGACTGTGAACAACTTAATTGGTTTGTACAAACAACACAGAAATTTTTCAAAGTGAAACATTTGGGAAACATAAAACACTACTTGGGTGTGGATATCTGTAAGAATGCTGATGGGCTACTTTGAGCTCAGTCAGGAAGGAAAAATTACAAAACTGTTGGAGAAGTTTAAAATGACTAATGCACATCCTGTAAATATTCCCATGACCACAGGGTATACAAAGGAGCCTGAGGGAAAAATGTTTGAAAACAAAGCTATGTATCAATCATTGGTGGGCTCTCTGTTGTATCTGGCAATATGGTCTAGGCCTGACTTATACTATGCTGTACATATATTATGCCAAAGGAGTGCATGTCCATATTTCAGAGACTGGACTGCAGCAAAAAGGGTACTGAGGTATTTAAAAGGTACTATGATGAGTAAACTGGTGTTACAAACAAATGATAAACAGCAAGTGGTTGCATTCAGTGATTCCAGCTTTGGCAAGAGGGAAAGTCCACAACAGGATATATTGTTTATGTATGTGGGTCTCTCGCAGTGTGGAAGTCTGTGAAACAATCTATGTCTCGACAAGTACCTGCGAGGCAGAATACGTAGCTTTGAATGACTGTGTCATACAATTAGAGTGGCTAAAACAGTTGTTAGATGACTTGGAAATGTCTTGTAATATGCCAATGTCTTTATATTGTGACAACACTTGTTGTTGTTGTTCAGTCGCACAGTCGAGTCTGACTCTTCGCGACCCCATGGACCAAATTACATCAGGCCCTCCCGTCTTCCACTGTCTGCTGAAGTTTGAAGTGACAACACTGCTGCACAACAATTGGCCGACTCTCAAGGAATCAGAACAAGGAGTAGGCACATAAATATACGCTATCAGAATGTGAGGGAGACGGTGCAAAGAAAACTGGTTGTGTTACAACACTGTACTTCTGAAGAGAATGTAGCAGATATGTTTACTAAGAGTTTGGAAGTAAACAAATTCTCTGATCTAAGGGGGAGATTGGGTTTAATCACAGGTTTCTGAGTCTTAGGGGGAGTGTTGACATTCATGTCTAGGTAAGACATCAGACCTGGTGATCTCACCTATCTATTTGACAGTTTTGACAGTCACAGAGGCCAGAACAGACTGGTTCTAGCTGGAGCTGAACAGCTCAGTAACTATGACTCAGCCGTGTGCTGATTGGCTGTAACCTATATATAAGTGTAAAGTGTCTGTATGATTTTCCCCCATCTCCTTTATGACTTGTACTGTGAAGCACTTTGTTGGTGAGCTTCAGAATATATATATTTGTAAATAAATTGTAAATAGTTAAGCACTGGACTGTGTCTGTGTTGCTTGCTCTTGCTGGCTCTCAGCTGGTATAACTGGGTGACAGGGTTGAAGGCTGCACTCTACTAACCACTCTGTGTGACAGACACTGCATTCAATCCCCTATAGTCTGTACACAGCCACAGCCCCCCATCTTTCTTTTTCCGGAACAACACGGGGGCTGCAAATAGCGAAGAAGCAGGTCTGATGAAACCCCTGGCAAGATTCTTGTAAATGAATCTACGCAATTCCACTTTTTCCTTTGGGCTCATAGAGTACAGTTTTCCTTTAGGTAATTTCTGGTTGGGCAACAATTCAGTTGCACAGTCCGAGTGTCTGTGTGGAGGGGCAACTCATCTGCCGCCTCCTCCTCCTCAAACACCTGAGCCAGGTTCCGGTACTCGGGGAATCGTCTCATGTTCCTCGCTCGCTAGGCAAGCCTGCACAGTTCCTTCAAGGGGGGGGGTTTCCCACACCCCATCCCAACTGTGTGCCTGGCACCGGGGTAAAATGAAGCAGACACCCTCCTCCCACAAAATATAAGGATGATCGTGGAGCCATGGATTCCTCAGCACCAATGGAAAATGAGCTGCTGGAGTAATAAATGGACGGTGTTCCCAGTGTTGGCCTGCTCCCATCTGCAAAGGAATAGTCTTGTACCTATATGGGTCTTTCATTGCAGGCCCATCCATTTGAGTAAACACTAGGTGTTCAGGGAGTTTAACAACTTTAGCCCCAAGTCCTGTTACCAGGGAGGGAGGGATGAGATCCCTTCCACATCCCGAGTCAATTAGACCCCGCACCTGGACATGGGTGTTTAAATCGGAGTTCATTATAGTCACAGTCACAAAAAAGAGGGGGGGATAACTGCTCACCATTTTCTGTGCCTCTGGGATAGGGACCTGCTGGTCAGCACTACTCACAGCAGGTCCTGGCCATTTCCCGCTGACTGGGTCTCCTCCCCCTGGATGACTTGGTCTCCTCTTCCTGGAAGCTGGCTTGCAGAGCCTGTTGAGTTTTTGGACTAGTGGTTGACCTCTTAACCGGGGTATTGGCCCCTTTTCTTTTCCATGCTCTTCTTTGGGGTACTCACAGGTCCCAATCCCAGGCAAGTGGCCACAAAATGACCGGCTTCACAGCATTTTAGGCACAGACCTTGCTTCATGCAGAGCTCCCGCGTCCCCTCCTTCTGTCTCACTGACGACTTGGGCTTTGCTGGTACCATCACACTCTTGCCCAGGGTGGCCACATCGTTGATTCAGATGGTCCATAGATGACTCTCCGTGTCTACCACCTCCCTCATCCAAGCATTTAGGAAGATGGGTTTCATGCTGCGAAGTTCTGTCCCATGAATCTCAGGGTTAAGCCCCAGGCAATACCGCTGGGCCAACATGCCATTGGGCCATCCTTGGATCTTGACTGCCTGGCACCAGAACTCCTTTGTATATTCACACACTGATTTCTTCCTTTGGCGGAAAATGCATAAGAACACTTGGGCAGTTTCACTGGCATTTGTGTCCTCGTATTGAGCTCGAAGGGCCTACATGAAGGCATTGATCTCCCAGAGTTCCCGCCTGTCCTCGTTGTGAAGGCCCATGTACCAATTGGCAGTCCCTTCCCACAAGCGGGATGCAATGTAATCCACAATGCATTCCTCATTGGGAAACAGTTGGCCCCAATTCACCATGAACTTCTCTGCTCGTACTACAAAGAAAGCCAATTTCTTGGGCGTCCCATCGAATGTCACATCGAGCAGCTCTGCAGGTTGGTGCGCTTCCTGAAATGGCTGCCCTGGGACCCTCCTCAGTTGGGCTGGAGGGAGGGCTGGCTGTTGACCTGGGGGAAACAGTTGCACTGGTTACTGGAGAGGTGGTTGGGCTGGCTGCTGGAGAGGTGGCTGTGCCGGCCACGCTAGTAAGCATTGGTCAAGTTTGCGCTGCACCACCTCTGTCACTATCCCAGGCAGTTTACAGAATGACTCATTAACCATGTGGAAGAGCTGGTCTTGCCCCCATTCCAGCAACTCCGAACAGGTGTCCACAAAATTCTTGGATTCTCCCGATCCCTGAGGTTCCGCACCAATCCCAGGTTCCATGCTCAGTCTATGAATGGCCCAGTCATAACAACTTTCCCTTTGGGACCCCGGAGTGAGAATCCATGTTTCGAGAGTTTCCGCATGAAACTTTCCCCACTGCCGCCCCTGAGGTCGAGTGGTCATAATGGCTTGTGCCCTGCCAAATGGGTTCAGGAAGAGTGCACCCATGTCCTCTTGGAAGGACAGGTGGTCAGTACCATGGTCGTTGGTACTGATTCCATAGACGTCACCTCAATTTTGAGGTCTTCCTCATGTTCATTCATCTCGGCGTAGAGAGATGCAGGTCAAAGGAGAGATGGATTACTGACACTTTGTCAGGCTCCTTAGTCAGGTCACACAACACAGGGCTTCTTCAGAAGACAATGTTTAATGGTGAATGAGAACTAAAGTCACATATACTGCTTGTGTCAGTAATGGCCACATACAATAAGGCCTTCTAAGCTATACTACATTCAAGCACCTCCCCCCCCCCATGTAGCTGAAGCCAATGAATACATTTTGCATGTGCTGGCAAAGCAAGTGGGTAAGCTAAGCACAACATTCTAGAAACCGTTGTTTCCCAGCATAAGACTCCAGCAGCTGGAGAATACAAACCCTTGGTTCCCAGCATAAGACTCCAGCAGCTGGAGAATACAAGGTCGGAGACCTGATAATAGACAATGAGTAAAAGCACAAAGGATGGGAGACTGAAAGTACTCCCGCAGCATTCCATTCACACGACAGGGTTACCTGACATAATCTCTGTCCAGTGAAAAGGGAGCTAGCTCTAAAGAGAGGAGTGATCCCTGGTCTGTGTGTGTGTGTATGGATTTCAGGAACTTGGTTCTACGTTCCTGTCTTCTGAATGTGAAGTGTCAGTGAAACTCAGAAACCTATGCTTGTGAGGTAAAGCAGAAACTGAAAAGAAAGCCTATCTCCTCAAAGTTTTAAAGACCTTGTGGAAAAGCAAAAACACTTGTTGGTAGCATATTATCTGGATTTAGTGTGGTTCCAAAGTTACCTCAGTTTTTATTATTGATTCACCTCATACATCGTACCCCTATTCCACCTGACCCCACCAAGTTAAATAAAATATTTTGTTTACTTTTGAAGTTTCCAAAGCCTCTAGTGTGCCATTACAGAAGTACAATATAGTTGATTTGGTGTCTTCTCTCAAGTTGCTGGGCTGGACCAGCATAAAATACATAATAATGTGACTGGGTGTAACAGCCATAGATCAACAGATAAGAAGAAAATAGATATAGGTGCTGCTCAGCAAGAAAGAATGAAAAAACAAAGGGGAAATCTTATGTGTGAGGGAGGGAACCGGGCAAGATCGCCATATCTGCCTATTCAAAGAGTACCATTTAAACTGATCAGTATTAAGGATGTGCATTAAGATAATAACTCATCAAGTTCTGGCCCAAATCGTGTTCACTCTTCAACATAAACTGCTTTGATTCTGTCATCCCTCCTTCTAATATAAAGTGGTTAGCCTCTGATATGATCAGGAAAGTAGCAATCTGGTACACCCACAAACAAATTAGAAGTTTCTATATTTAATTCTCCCACTGCAATATTTCTTATGAAGCCCACCCCCCATTCATGTTCTGACTCTAGTATGGCATCTTACTTCCACATCCTCTGTAAGGAAACAGCCTGTTCTAGCTTTAGATACAGTTTCTTCCTTTTCTGTACTAGAGAGATGCCTGGTCTCTATGGTCATCAACTTGGCAGGGTAGGGTGGGATATAAATCAGAATTTAAATAAAATAAAATAAACCCAGTAACTTGCTGTATTCACAACATTTAATGGTAGTTTGAATAAGGTTCTGCCTCTTATTAAAAGCTGCAGGAATACCAGATGAAGCAACAACAAGCTCAATCATGTCTACATGCTTTTATGGTATTGTTAAATGTTTATATATCAATGTTAAATGTTGTTTTAAATGTTTTAATGCCATGATGTTTGCTGCCTTGGGGACCTTATTTGGCTGCACTGAAATGTTTTAAATAAAATAAATAAATGAAATATACAATATGCCCAGCAGAAGGTGCAAAAAGACTTCTAGGGCGGAAAGATTTGTTATGGTAACTCAACAAATTAGTTGTGCTATTTGGCCTCATCTGAATATTTTAAGCATTTAAAGACTATCTACCAGATATTACTTGTTTTTATGCCTAGTAACATCAAGTAAAAATACCTATATTTTTATGCCTAGTAACATCAAATTCTAATAGTCTAGAGAAAGTCGGGTTTACCCAAGTCATGTTAAAATCAGTGTAATAGGTTAATAGCTCCTAACTTCTCCCACTGATGTCAACAAGATTCTTTATACTCTGCTTCTAGATTATATTGTTAAACTGTTTGAAATCCAAATACTTTTTTTTTAACCCACTGATTACAGAAACTGAAAATTTTACAACTAGTAGTTGTACACTTCTTGACTGGCTGGCTAAATCTCATGGAGGCAATTTGCATCTTATCCACTAGATGTCAGTCAACAGTCAGAATAGCTTTAATCTTCAGTAGAAATAAACCACAATTAAAAAGCAAAATTGCAACACTTTCTTTTATAGTCATGTCAATAATTCTCCTAAAATTTAAAGGCATTCTTTAATAACAATAATTATATCTTTCCTTCTCAGCACAATATGTGTTCCATATTTATATAATTATGCATATGGATTCCATATTTGTGCGCCAGCTGCTAAATGGAAGCAATGTTAATTTTTGTCACTAAATCAGATCTTGTGAAGAAACCATTTAGACTTACAGAGTTTATATGAAATGTCCTGGTGTGCTATTAATATATCAATCAGGATTATGACTACTTGCTACTTGGTGGATTTCTTTAGTAAAACCTTAGAACAAACCATTAGCGGAGAAAAAGGTGTTTTGTTTTGTTTTTGATAGCTCCAGTCAAGATGATACATTCATTTCAGATGGTAGATTCCATAATGGTAGAGGCACCATTTCATATTTCTACTTCCAATATATTATTATTGTTGTAGTAATAGTTTTTATTATCACTTAAAAATGCATTTGAGGGAGTGCCATTTTCTGTTTTTGATTTAGGAGACATGGATCTGTGTGGATTTTTCCCTCTCCAGCAGAGAAGGCTGCTACCATGAGTACAGGTGAACAGGCACATAGCTGTCTTTGCATGATCAGGAACCTTGCAGAGAGAACCATGCACAGATATATCTGGGCATTCATAAACTCTTTGTATGTGGCCTCTCTGCCAAACTGGGGCCATCCAAGCTGCTAATAAAAACTTATAACACCTATCCATAAAAAACAAAATTAAAATACATATTAAAAGCACATAGAACAGTAATTAAAACATAGGACAAGACAGACAGGTAATTGAGAGGATGCCAAATAAAACAAAAGAGTCTTCCCATACTGGCAGAAAATTGTGACAGACGAAGACAGACAAATGTGCTTGGAAGAGAGTTCCAGAGCTTTGATGCCACAACTGAGAAAACCCAGGGCTGTTTTTGGGCAGGAACACACAGGAATGGAGCTGGCCACACCTACAGCCTCCCCCGCATCAGGTTCCCCAGGCACCTCACAAGCCACGGGTGCCTGGGGAAGCCAAGCCAATACAGGGAGGGAAGGCAGTTTAAGCTGTGGGGCACCTGGGGAAGCCGATCCTAGGAGGGAGCTGCACTGTCGCAGGTGTGTCCTAATATGCTAATGAGTTTCTGCTGTTGGGTGTGGCCTATTATGCTAATGAGTTCCTGCTGGGCTTTTTCTACAAAAAAAGCCCTGAGAAGGCCCTCCCTTGGGTTTGTTGTTCAGTCACACAGTTGAGTCCGACTGTTCACGACCCCATGGACCGCATTACGTCAGGCCCTCCTGTCTTCTGTAGTGCTCTGGAGTTTGCCTTATTTTATATTTGTTGCCTCGATAACACTGTCTAACCATCTCATCCTTTGTCATCCCCTATTATTCGGTGCTTGGCCTTCCTTATAGTCCAACTCTCGCAGCCACAGTACTACTGGGAATACTATTGCTTTGACCACATGGACTTTTGTTGGCAGGGTGATGTGTCTGCTTTTTATTATGCTGTCTAGGTTTGCCATCACTTTCCTCCCAAGGAGCAGGTGTCTTTTAATTTCATGGCTGCAGTCAGGGCCAGCCCATGGTGTCTAGGTGCCCTAGGCCAGCTTGTGGCACCTGTGCCCCCCCGGCGATGCCAACCTCCCAGTGGGGCCTGGAGACGGGGGGGGCAGTGCTGGCAAGCCAGGGAAGAGGTAGGGGTTTAAACCCTGTCTCTTCCTTCTAAGCGCGGCTTGCCAGCATGCCCCACCAGTAGGCCAGGGAAGAGGTGGGGGTTTACACCCCATCCCTTCCTTCTAAGCATGGCTTGCCAGCATGCCCCGCAACTGTGGGGCATGCCAGCAAGCCAAGGAAGAGGCGGGGGTTTACACCCCCGTCTCTTCCCTCTAAGTGCAGCTTGCCTGCGCACCCCGCAACTGTGGAGTGCCCAGACAAGCCAGGGAATAGGTGAAGGTTTAAACCCCCATCTCTTCCCTCTAAGCACGGCTTGCCTGGATGCCCCGCAGCTTTGGGGTGCGCCAGCAAGCCAGGGAAGAGGCGAGAGGTTAAACCCCCTTCTCTTCCTTCTAAGTACGGTTAAGCCCGAGGGGGGAGGGGGAGGGAGGGCACGCTCTGCCGCCTCCTCCTGCAACCTGCCGGGGTGCTCTTCACTGATGGTGGCGGTGGGGAGGTGGCGGTGGGCTTTTTGCAGGGGGGCAGGTGCAGTTTGGCACCCCTGCAGCCAGCGTGCCCAAGGCGACCGCCTAGCTCGCCTAGCAGGCAAGCTGGCCCTGGCTGGAGTCACCGTGTGCAGTGATCTTGGATCCCAGGAACATGAAGTCTGTCACTGCTTCCATGACTTCTCCTTCTATTTGCTAAGGAGTGATGGGGCCGGATGCTATTTCAAGCTGACCTTTGCGCTCTCTTCTTTCACTCTTAGCAAGAGGCTCTTTAGGTCCTCTTCACTTTCTGCCATGAGAGTGGTATCGTCTGCATATCTGAGGTTGTTGATGTTTTTCTCAGCAATCCCAGCAATCTTAATTCCAGCTTCTGAATCATCCAGGCCAGCATTTTGCATGATGTACTCAGCATATAAATTAAATAAGCAAGGGGACAATATACATCCTTGTCATACTCCTTTTCCTATGCTAAATCAATCAGTTGTTCCATATCCGGTTCTAACTGTTGCTTCTTGACCTTTATACAGGTTTCTCAGGAGACATGTGATGTGGTCTGGTACTCCCATCTCTTTAAGAACCTTCCATAGTTTATTGTGATCCACACAATCAAAGGTTTTAGCATAGTCGATGAAGCAGAAGTAGATGTTTTTCTGGTACTCTCTTGCTTTCTCCATAATCCAGCGAATGTTGGCAATTTGATCTCTAGTTCCTCTGGCCACAGGATTGGAAAAGGTCAGTTTACATTCCAATCCCAAAAAAGGGCAATGCCAAGGAATTTCCAAACTATTGCACAATTGCACTCATTTCACACATATGGGAGTAGACAGTCCTTCAAGTATATTGGTTCCCAGCCATAAAGGACTCCAGCAGTTAACATCAGAACATTGAATTGGGCTCAGAAACAAACTGGGAGCCAGTGTAGATGTGCTAAGGCTGGCATGATATGGTCCCTGGAACCCACTCCATTTAACGTCCTGGCTGTAGCACTCTGTACCAATTGAAGTTTCCAAGCACTTTTCAAGGGCAGCCCAACACAAAGTACATTGCATTAATCTAATCTAGGTGTTAACAAGGCATGCACCACAGTGCCCAATCTTTTCTGTCCAGGAAAAGCTGCAGTTGGCTAAACACCTGAAGCTGGTACGAGGCACTCCTAGTTGCAGTTGCCACCTGCAAGTAATCAAGGAGCACCCCTAAGGTACAGACCTCTTACTTCAAGGGTAGTGCAACCCCATCCGGAACAGGGGACACCTTAAATCCCAGATCAGGCCTTCTTATCAGATCTCAGGAGCTAAACAGGGCTGATGCAGAGGCAGGCAATGACAAACTGCCTCCGAATGTCTCTTGCATTCAAAACCCTACTGGGTCACCATAAATCAGCTGTGATTTGATGGGGGGGAAATAGAGGAGGGGGGTGTTAAAAATTATCTATGCTGGGCACCAAATACACTAGGTATGCTACTCTTCTGCATAACTACAAAATATTTCATTGGGCTGACTCAGGCTGCAGTCACACACTCTAAATAATCCACTTTCAGTGCACTTTCCAACTGGATTTTGCCAGTTCACACAGTAAAATCCAGTTGGAAAGTGCACTAAAAATGGATTAAAAGTTGATTATTTAGTGTGTGTGGCCACAGCCATATTATGATATTTTGCTATGTAAATATGGTGTGTGTATTTCTGTAATTTAATGTGGGGTTTTTTATGTATGTTGCTTTGGGTTAAAACGTAGGTTAATACATAAGATTAAGAATGAGTGGATGGGTGATTTAAGTGTCTTATGACTGGTATCTGCATCCTAGGGGGTGGAGATTGTGGACAGAGTTTGTTCAGAGTGTTTTAGGGAGAGGAAAGTGGAGTGGGTGAAGACAGAGGTGCTGTGAAAGAAATCTGTGTTCTTTGTGGAAGTTGTTAGCCTAAGTGGTAAGTGAGATAGGAACTCTCAGTCTGGAGCAATTGATGCACTGTATTCTTGGTGCTTTGGGGGGGGGCAACAGTGGGAGGGCTTCTAGTGCCCTGGCCCCACTACTGGACCTCCTGATAGCACCTGGTATTTTTTGGTGACTGTGTGACTGTCCCGGTCCCGGCCGGGACTGCTCCGACGGCCGCGGCAACAGCCCGGGAACGTCGCTGGCCTCCCCCCCCACCCCAGAGACCACGGGCAGCCGCGACGGGAGGCGGGCCCGGCTTCTCTCCCGAGCCCCAGGGAAGCACTTACCAGCGGCAGCAAGACCCAACGGGGGGAGGAGGGGCCGCAGCGCTCAGGGACGGTCGCAGCAGAGGAAACGGCGGCCGATGGGCTGAGGGAGGGGAGAGCAAGGCCTGGGCTGCTGGGCAAGCTGCGCCCCACCCCTATGGCCATGGGACAAAGGCAGGAGCGTGAGGAGGCTGTCGCTCGGCCAGCCCGCACGCCAGAGGAAGATCCAGGAGCCGGAAGGGAGGGGGCTTGGCCGGCATCCTCAGCTTTACAAGGGGGCGGGGCGCAGAGGGAGGGCCAGGAGGGCGTGTGGGGGTAATAAAAGATGGAACGGGCAAGACGGCCGGGGAGGAGGACAACTGGGCTGGCTGGGACTGGCTAGAGAGAGTGAGAGTGTCCCAGTAAGCGGTGAGCTTAAGAAGCCAGACCCAGGACAGGCAAGAAGGTGACAGCAACCCTCTGACGTGACCTGTCTTCTGAGGCCACTCTCTCTCCAGACCATCCCTTGCCCTGCAACAGGCCTTCCTGGCCCATCACTCCAACCTGGGAGAGCAAGCGGGACCGCGGGACCTGGGACAAACCGTGGCCGGCCGCATCCTACAGGGGGCGCCGTCCTACCGCCCAGGGAGGGCGTCACAACGACAGAATGTTGGACTGGATGGGCCATTGGCCTGATCCAACCTTGGATTCTCTTATGTTCTTATGAGAAAATAAGTCTTTGTGGCTAAGTCTATTTAAGGAATTTTAGAGAAAGAAGAAGAACAGTACCTATCTGAAACCATTCTATTTATTAACCATACAGAAACCATTACATTGTTTCACTTCTAAATAAAATATACATTTAAGTGAACTGTTTTATTTAGAGTAAAGTATCTCCTTTTACCTCAGAGTCTCCACCACATGCTGACCATTCTGTCATTCTATCAAATATAACTAGGCCATACTGTAGTTGGGGTCCAGCTAAGAATTCTAAGGCAATATCCTTTCGTGGCAGTGAAAATAAGTATAAAATGCTACAGTGCACATAATCTCAGAACACTATCTGGTGGTATCTTTACAGGTGTTAAATATAAGGAGTCTCAGAAAACAGGAAAAACTTTAGTCATTTTGGTAATTTTGCTACTTATGTCATGAATACATTTCTGGTCTGAACCTTTTTCTCTCTGCTGTTGCCATGCTACTGTCTCATACAGCATCTATAAAGGTTATGGACTATGACTGTAAAGCTAGACTGTGCAAATAGTGTGCCAGGGCAATGGACTGAATGGTAGCCATGAGACTGTGCCATCTTACTGGAATGCTGGCATATGCACAGATGAGGGAAACCTTGTCCTGTAGCAATGAACCTAACCAGATGTGGACCCATGGAAGATCTGATGCCTCTTGATCCTGCACCTCCACAGCCCAATGCCAGAAGGCAAGCCAGCCTCCCTGACCCTGCAAACACACAGAGCCAGCAGCAGTTCACTGAAGAGAAGCCTTGCTCTGCAAAGGAAACCAAGACATTCCTTCCTAGACACCATAGAAATCCCTCTTCTCCATCACCCCCCCCCACCTCTGCATGTTGACGTCACCAGGTGTAGCACATACTCAGCTTCAACCTATGCAAAAGAACTGACTCCATGATAGGATTAGTCAGCAGTCACATCCTCCAGCTGCCCATCCTGATAATGCAGCTGTTGATCATCGGATCATTAATACCAGTTACCAGCAATGGAGCTGGGACATTGCTGTCTTTTCTTTCTTTTGTCTTTCCCCATTTTCTTAAGAGATGTCACTATTAGTCAAACAGTACTGCAATTGCCCAATGATTAATCCTTTTCTAATGACTCCTTAGTATCTAGATTTTTCTAGTACTTCCTGGGGACTATGTGACTAAAGAATCATCAGCTTTCAGCCATTTTAGGGTATAAAAAGAAAGCATCACCCCATTGCTCTCTCTCTTGCTTCTATCCTCCTAACCCCACCCTATCTTGCCAGTTTCATTCCTTGTGCAGTTTGGGACCTCTCCACGTGTGTTGCTGGTCAACTCACAATCCCCCTTCCCTAATTATTTCCTTTTTCACTGCAGATTTGATTCACCACATCAGACAGGTAATGTATCACCCACCAATGATATTTTCCTGCTAATGCAAATGTCTCTGTATTTTTCTATTCAAGATTTCTAGTTCTGTATCACTTGTGTGTATATGACTGATTTTATATTGTATGTGTGAGAATCCTTCAGTAACGTCAGGGTCTCAAAATCGTTTGGCCCTCCCTGGCCCTAAGGATGTCATGCTGGCATTGACCAGGGCCAGGGCCTTTTCAGTGGCAGCTCCAACCTGGAGGAATGAGCTTCTGGAAGAGATCAGGGCCCTGTGGGACCTGTCACGTACCGCAGGGCCTCAAAAACAGAGCTCTTCCACCAGGCTTTTAGGTAAGGAATCACACTTTACTATCTATGCCCTGCGCCAATATCATTATCCAGCCTGAGATTGCCGACAGTGAAATCTATTGCTGATTGTATACTTGTTATGCTTAATATGTACTCTGCTACTATTATACTGCCATCACCATCTAAACTGTTTTTAGTAATTATGTTTATGTTTGTGTGTTTTATGCTGATACTTAAATTCTTGTTTTATCTGTTGCTGTTTTTATGTAAGCCACCCTGAGCCTGCTTTGGTGAGGAGGGCAGGATACAAATCAAACAGATGATGATGATAATTTTGATGATAAAAGAAATCACTGCTTTTTATGATCTAGTCTCAGCATCTGTTCCTGGGATCTGGATAAATTGGACTCCTGTATACATAGGATATTGATCCCATAGTTAATGCCTATTGCTAATTAATATTCATAATTCCCCCATTTACTAAGAAATAAGGCAATTTGGTTAACACTGCCCTTTTACATATCCTCAGAAGTCAATAAAAATTATTCTATTGGACTAGAATTGCCCCCTCTTCACTTCCATCAATATTACCTTCAAACACACCTGTGTATATATCAGCTTCAAAAATCCTGCAGCCTGGTCATGAGGTGCACATGTGAAGGCCAGATCCATGTATTCGTCTTTGGAAATAGCCCTGCCTATTTAATAATTGGTGCTGGCACAAGGTCACCTGGTAGAATTCATAGCAGAGTGGAGATTTAAATGTCCATCTTCCCTGTTGTAGTCCTGCATGCTAATCATAGTCCACACTGGCTCTTTCTAGCTCTTTCTAGAAAGGCTTTTTCCTTTTGTGGCACAGCTTTCTGATTGTGGTGTAAACAGCTAAAGCATAGGCAACAGACAGATAATAGATCCGTGGGCCAACTGAGAAAGTCAGCAGAGAATTAGAATAGTCCTGAATCCTATGGCCAGAAAAGTGTAGTGGTTAGTGTGTCAGAATAGCATTTGGGAGACCCAGGTTCAAATCTCCACATTGCTATTGACCTTGACCTGTTTACTGTCTCTCAGCTAACCTTCCTCACAGGATTGCTGTAAGGATAAAATTGAAGATGAGAGAATGATGTTGTAAACTGCTTTGGTACTCCAGTGGAGAGAAAAGTGGGGTTTTTTTTCTGGGGGAACACACTGGAATGGAGTTCCAGAACCTCTTCAATAAAATTCTTTTTAAAATGAGTTTTCAGTATACAGTATACAGATTGAAAACTTCATTTTCCTCTTGAGAGTTCCGGTACCTCCCCCCCCCAAAAAAAAAAACAAACCCAACAACCCTGTATAAATAAATGTATGTGGCTAAATAAGCAACAATTTTAGTTCATTTTAGCATCTGAGTTGGTCCTAAACCATGAACTTATGGTACAAACTCTTCATTTTGAATGTATCATTCACCTTATTTGTCTGTGTATATATTACTTTGCTAAAGAAACAAATACAAAGGATACCAAAAACCAGTTCAGAATGGATAAGAGTGTTTTTCTTTCCCAGTCAGTGACCATCTGCAACTGATGTCCCTAAAATCATACATGAAAGGAAGCAATGGATATGGTTAAAGCCATTCTAGTAATCAAGGACATTGTCAAATGCCAAATTGCTAAATGGCTTTTGCTGCACAATAAAAGCACATAAGCCAGAAATATGTGGCGTAGCTTGATGAATCTCCCGCTGCTTCTTAATTAGTACGTCTATGGCTACTGCCTATAATTTTAATGATAGTGATATTGCTGGGAGTGCTGTATTGGTGCAGAGTCACAGACCAAGCTCACATTCTATGAACAAGAGTTCAGTCTCCATAATCATCTTCTAAAGGATGATCACATTCCACATGAATGGCATTGCTCAGTCTGCACCACTGATATTTTTTTGTTATGAGACACAAAGGACTCTTATTTCAAGCAAGAATGTGTTTAAGACTACTGATATGTATGCCACTTTTTATAAGATATGAATAGGCTCAAATCAAACTGATATGGATCATGCATCTCATCCCTCCCCATTCCTTTTCCAAAATGGGTTTGGGAATTTGGACCTTCCTCAGCCGCTGACAGCTGCAGCTATTTTCGAAGGACTGGCATTTAAAACACATTGCACATATTGTGAATGATGATGCATTATTTAGAACTTCTAGTAAAGATAACAGCTTGATTGTACTATCAGAGAATACAGGAATTGAGTTATTTCTCTTTAAGACATCTGTGAACCATTTAGTTTGTTTCCGTGGCCTCTTTACCTCTTTGTAATTGTGTCAATTTACACTTCTGTCAACAGGAGCAACCAAACTCTCTAGTCTCTGACAACTGCTACTTATGGAAAATTTATAGATTTATTGAAAAAGAGGTTCTTGCAGGTCTGTTTCTGTTATGGAGATTCTGTTGCCATTGGTAGACAGGGAGAGGGAAGAGACTACTGTGTGTATTTATTTATTTATTTCCTTCCATTCATATCCTATCCTCCCCATAAAGCAGGCCCTGTAAAGCAGATTTTTGTGAGAATACCATAAGAATGGACACTTCTATGCTTCACTAAGAAGTATTTATTAACTATCTACAAGAAGTAGGTCAAACTTAGTAAGCAAAAATAGGGGCTTATGTTAATTCCAGCTTGGTTTAAGTTAGTCACAAACTGCAAAGGCCTGCTGCAGGCTGGAAATGACAACCGTTTGTCTCTGCTGCCTGACTCACAGTGTAGCAAACTGCTGCCATAAAACAACTGATGAATTACATGCAACTAGAAATGTCCCAAGGATGGTTTTAAAGAAACTTTTTAAGGCAGCCTAGCCAATTTTCTGAGACTGAGATTCTCTGCTGCCGAGGAAACATTTACTTTAAGAGTCTAGAAGGGACAGTTCATTCTTGTTCCCCAACTTTAGGTAAATCAAGAGTTTGGTCAGTCTTCCAATTATTCTTTCGAAAAGTAAAAGAACAACTGGCAGCACCCTCCACTGGATTCCTTAGGACAACTTCTGAACTGCTTTCCTCTGATTCTTTGACATGTTGTATAGATGGGACCCTGCTTGGCTGGAGATAGTCTGTGTTCCTAGACAAGAACTCTTTGAATTAAATGTGCTCAGTGGCAACTCCTTAACTGCTTGGAATGCCTGCTAGAGCCTTTTGTCATTCCCATGGGTAAAAAGAAACTACAGCAGCTTTGCCTTCAAGCAGCAGACATGATAGAGGACACTGATCAGCATCAGTCCATAAGTAGTAACTTCTGAGCAGTGATGATTTGGAATGGGGCTGTGATAGGACAGAAGTCAGGATTTAAGCTTTCAACTTATGCTCAGTTTTGCCAATAAAAACTGGGCTTCCCTAGGATCTAAAGGGACACATCCCTCCCCCTAAAGCTGTTGGAAGTCAAGGACTGTACACTGTCTCTTTACCTCAGCTTTTCAGAGGTGGCTACCATAGGTAGAGAGGTCAAGACGCACAAAACAATCTTTCCTTCTGCTATATTATTATTATTATTATTATTATTATTATTATTATTATTATTATTATTATTATTATTATTATTATTATTATTATTATTATTATTCTACCCCACCCTCCCACCAAGGCAGCTCAGGGCAGCCTACATAAAACCATAAAATTCACAAAAAATACAACAAAATACATAAATACAATTTAAAACCATTTAGGTATGTTGGTAACAAAGTGCAGAGTGTAGCTGGCAGAGTGGCATGTAGTGCTGCTTCTACTGGAACACCAGGTGAAAAAGCCCTGTTTTCATGGCCCTGAAGAACTGCTGGAGGTCTGGCAGGGCCCTGATCTCACCAGGGAGCTCATTCCAGTGTCAGCACCACCAGGGAGAATGCCCTGGTCCTGGTCAACGCCAGCCTGGCGTCCTTAGGACAAAGGAAGCCAGGCGATTTTGTGTTTCTGATTGCAGTGCTCTCTGGGGGACATGTAGGGAAAGGTGGTCCCTCAGGTAGACAGACCCCTGACCATAAAGGGCTTTAAAGGTCAAAACTAGCACCAAGCGGATCCAGAATCCTATTGCTAGCTAGTGCAGCAAATTTAGTACAGGCTGGATGTGCTCCCACACAGGGAGGTGCATCAGCAGCCTGGCCACCACATTTTGTACTAGCTGCAGCTTCCGGAGTTGCCCCAAGGGCAGCTCCATGTAGAGAGCATTACAGTAGTCCAGCCTCGAGGTGACCATTGCATGGATCACTGAAGCCAGATCTTTGTGTTTGAGGAAGGGAACCAACTGCCTAATCAGCCGAAGATGGTAAAAGGCTGCCTTGGCAGCAGCTGCTACCTGGGCCTTCATTGTCAGGGAAACATCCAGGAGCACTCCGAGACTCCTGACCCTTGGTGCTGGCACCACCAGCAATGGGATACCCACCCCTGGACTGCTCCAATTCAGGCATAGGACCTCTGCCTTTGTCGGATTCAATTGCAATTGACTCAGTCTAAGCCATCCCACCACATCCTGCAGTGCCCGGTCCAGGTCTTCCAGGGTAGAGGCAGACTGACCGCCCAACAACAGATAGAGCTGGGTGTCATTTGCATGTTGGTGACACCCCAGCCCATGCCTCTGGGCAATCTGGGCAAGAGGGTACATGTAGATGTTAAACAGCATCAGGGAGAGTACCACCCCTTGATGCAACCCACAGATTAAGTGGGTGGCTTCAGGACAGCTGCTCCCTGAGTGCCACACTTTGTCCCCGACCTTGGAGAAAGGAGACAAGCCATTGCAAGGCATTGAATCCCCATGTCGGCGAGGCAGTGGGTAAGCAGCCGGTGATTGACCGTGTCACCAACAGGTCCAACAACAGCAGCACCACCGTCCCGCCCTGATCCAGATGCCTCCGGAGGCCATCCAGTGAGGGTGACCAATGCTGTCTCCGTCCCGTGGCCCGGGAGGAAGCTGGACTGGAAGGGAACAAGCATGGAAGTGTCATCCAGAAAGCTCTGCAACTGTATTGCGACCGCCCTCTCTATTAATTTGCCCAAATAGGGCAAATTGGAAACCAGCCAATAGTTGGCCAATTCGGCCGGATCCAGAGATTTTTTTTAAGGAGAGGGTGGACCATCGCTTCCTTGAAAGCCCCTGGGAACAGCCCCTCAGAGAGGGACTTGGTGAGAATGTCCCTAAGGGCACCTCGGAACTCCTCACGGCCTGCTTTAATTAGCCAAGAGGGGCACGGATCAAGGCTGCAAGTGGTTGGGCGTACTGTTGAGATCAATCTGTCAACTTCCTCTAGGCTGAGTGGATTGAAATAATCCAGAATGGGACCAGAAGACGTGCATGGAGCCTCGAGTTCACTCACTGTCTCAAATGTGGCTGGGAGGTTGCGGCGGAGCAACAGGACTTTATCTGCAAAGTAGCTTGCAAAAGCCTCACAGCTTATGTCCAGTTCCGTAGTATTTTGTCTGCCCTGTGGCAGAGCTGTTAAGAACCGGATTGTTCTATACAATTGTGCCGGGAGTGAGCTTGCAGATGCAATCGTGGCTGCGTAGAACTCCCTCTTTGCAGCCTTGACTGCCATCTCATAGGACCTCATAAACGTCCTATAGGATGCTCTTGTTGCCTCATCACGAACACACTGCCCCTGTCTCTGTAGCCATCTGAGTCTTCATTTCATCAGCCTCAGCTCCTGGGTATACCAAGGAGCCAGCCTTGAGTGAGGGTGCAGAGGGCATCTGGGAGCGATCTCGTCAATGGCTGCCAAGAGTCGGCCATCTAACGAGCCACCAGGGGAAATGGATTCTGAAGAGCCATCTGAAGCCGCAAAGGGTCCATTTGGCTCCATGGGCGAGCTAAAATATGCTCGCCACCCAAACAGGGTTGCAGTGACACATTAACTTGGGCCCTCAGGGCATGGTGATTTGACCATGGAACTGCCATAGCTGTAATCCAGTCCACTGTAACCCCCACTGTGAAGATCAAGTCAAGCGTGTGACCAGCTCGGTGGGTGGGGGGCATTATGTAATGGGAGAGTCCCAGCACCACCCTGGATGATGCCAGGTCCACCACCTATGAGGAAGCCACATCGTCAGCATGGACATTGAAGTTACCCAAGACTATTAGCCTAGGGTGCTCCAATGCCCAGCCCAACACGGCTTCCACCAGAGATGGCAGGCTGTTGGCTGGTGTATTGGGCGGTCAGTACACCAGTCAAACAGCCATACTCTCCCCGGCTTCCCACACAAAGCCAGCACACTCCATGCCTGTGAGCCTCATAGCCAGGAGCGCCCTGAAGGAGTAAGCCTCCCAAATGAACAGAGCCACTTCCCCCCCGCCCCGCCCCATGGTCCGTGACTGGTGGAGGATCGAAAACCCAGGAGGAGCTAACTGGAAGCTCCCCATCTTGTACCCAGGTCTCGGTCATGCTTGCCAGGTCTGCATCCTGCTCCAGCAAGAAGTCCCGAAGGACTGAGGTCTTATTATTTATGGACCTGGCGTTGCACAACCCCAGTGTCAGAGTGGGGTTTTAATCCTTGCCCCACTGCCTGCTACCTTTGGGATGGGACACAGGTTGGAAGGTGGCCAAGCTTCTCTATATCTCTGCCCCCTTCCCTTCCATCTCTGCCTGGTCCCACTGTTATACCTTCCCCTCCCCAGGATCACTATCCCTTTGAAGTAGAATGCTATTCTTAGGGAAGGATTTCCTTCACTTCCATTCTGACACCTTCTCTCGCAAACAATTGTACTTATGTAAAAACCAGACTCTTTCAGTATGGAAAAGTCTAAGGTAAAATGAATAACTTAGGGTGCTATTTAGGAAGACAGCAGCCTTTCCCACTGCTTTAGTATCAGATCCCTCTCACAGTGCCATCTTAAACAGGTTGAATTTATATTTTGAATGACGTACCTTATACTGAGTCAGACTTCTGGGTCTATCTAGAGGTTTGTTGTCTATTTTGATTGGCACGGGCTTCTGTGGTTTCAGACTGAGGTTTTTCTCTACCCTATCCATGAGAACCTTTAACTGTAAATGCTGGGGACTGAGACATGAAAGCTTTCTGTGTACACTGAACTGTGATCCTCAGGTTAAGCCATTAATTCTACACAATAAGTGAATATTGTTAAAAAAAATGACATGAAAATGTGTACTAATTATGCATGCCAAGGGCAAAAGTCCCTTTGCTTATGAAGTAGGAGAAATCCCGTATTTGAATCAACAATATTGGTATAGTTATTATGCCATATAAAAGCAGCTGCCAAATACACTGTTAAAGTTCAATGCCTCTTTTCCCCCAGTTTGTTCTTGGATGTTTATCTCTGATCAAAGGTTTAGATATTGATGAGCGCTCCATGCCCTTGCCTACTGGAATCTTTCTTCCCTCACAAAAATCTGCAAAGGACTAGAAATACCATAAAAATAAATTTTCAGCGTGTTGTGCAAATGACAGTCAGCATATCAAGTAGGGATACAGGGGACTGCTTTACAATGGCTTTCCTCCTTTCCCCATAGTCGGGTACA
The DNA here is from genome assembly GCA_029375565.1 of Gekko gecko. Taxonomy (NCBI): domain Eukaryota; kingdom Metazoa; phylum Chordata; class Lepidosauria; order Squamata; family Gekkonidae; genus Gekko; species Gekko gecko. The sequence continues at coordinate 67,891,142 of JAPDNY010000004.1, read as the reverse complement.
GAGGGTGGCACTCGGGGAGAGGTTGTCTCTGCAATATCCACTGGAATGTGGAGTGCCACAGGGGGCAATCTATATGACCCCCTCAGCCAGTTGGTCCAGAGTTTGGGCTGGGCTGTCATCAGTATGCTGATAACACCCAGCTTTATTTGTTGATGGATGGGTGGTCAGACTCCACCCCAGATATTCTGGATAGGGCATTAGGCACCATGGGTGGATGGCTACAACAGAGCCAGCTGAGATTAAATTCAATGAAGATTGAGGCCTTGTACTTGAGTCTTGCGATCAGGAATCCGGCTCCTAATGCTTGATAGGGTGCCAAGAGTGAGGAGCCTTGGGGTGATTCTGGAGGTCCAGGATTCATTGAGGTCCAGGTCACTGCTGTTGCCAGGTTGGCCTTTTACCATCTTCAGGTGTTCAGGCAGCTGCTTCCCTGTCTCACCTCCCAGGACTTAGCTACAGTGATCCATGCAATAGTCCCTTCCAGGCTGGATTACTGTAACTCATTCTGTGTGGGGTTGCCTTGAACCGGATGCAGAAACTGTAGCTAGCACATCACTTGCTGATGTGATGTCTGTGCAGGCATGCATTTGGCCAGTGCTATGCCAACTACACTGGCTGCCAATTGAGTACCGGAGAGTATTTCAGTAGGAAAAAATATGGCAAAGCCTTCCCATGTCTCCTCTACTGAACACAAAGCAGCATCATGGAGGAACTACACAGAGCTGTAAGTATGGTGGCATGATCAACTGCAGAACTTTCTTCTTCTGCAAATCCCAGCACTGCAAAAAGTCACTTATGCAAAACTCCTTGATTGAAAGATCACAGCATGGCATTTGCAACTGCTACACTCAAGCATTTAAGCAATAATTATAAAAATGTAGATTGATTTGCAAGCTTGTTACTTGTTCACTGGCCAGCATATAATGTGGTTCTTTTTTTAAAAAAAAACCTTTGGCTTTAGTGATGTTTTGTGAAAACTTCATTTCTTGAACCAATTGAAACTGATTTGTTTCCACATCTAAGCATTTCTGTGGCAGTATGTGTGGAAGGTAATTAAGAGGCAGTTATAATTCTGCTGAGTCGGTCTTCCTTCTAATATGCTTTAAGCAAAATGTAACATTATAGATGCATGAGTAATCCTTTGCTTGATAACGGTAATCTAAAGTGGGGCTTTGTAATTATACTAATAATACCTGCCATTATATTTCAGAACCTTTACTAAGTGACAGTGAACATTTTCATTCCATAAATGAAATTTTATGGAACTCAGCAATTAGTTTAGGGATAATGTATGTATTCATTTGTAAGCATTATGGAAAGGAAAACAAAATGCTGCTCCTGTCCTATATTCATCATCAAACTTTGAAAAAGATGTTTTTCAATCCAAGTTTGACATTACATATAAGACACAGAAGAATTTTTTAAAGGATGTTCTCTTCTGTTTTTGTTTGTATTTTTTTTTTTTGTTAACCTGGCTTTATACATTTATTTCAGTAGGATTCACTGAGTAGCTCCTCAAAATAGGGGAAATCATATACATTTTAAAGGGGTCACACTTTTAACCATCTATTTAGTAGTAGCCTATTAAACAGTATATAGTTTGCTTTAAATTAAATTGTTTTTAGTTAAGGCATTTTTACTCACTCTCTGGTCCACATATTCTCAAACTTCAGCAAATGGAGGACCTTAATTTTAGTTGACAGAGTGGGAAAGGGGTGGAAAAAGGCTTGGAGGGAATTTCAGAGCTGTTCAAAGAAACAACAGCAACAAAAATACCAGCATCCCATGAAACTAGCACTTCTGGTTATCAAAATTACCCTCTTGGCCCTTTCTCCCTGGTGAGTAACCAAGAGGGTTCATTCATGGCTGTGTATGGATATCCCAGCCCCATTTAGGAACCCATTTACTCTCCAACCCCTGTTACTGAGGTTTTGGAGTCCCACTTCAGTAGCATGATATCATCCAGAGTGTTATTTCTACACTTCTTCCTACCTTCTAGCATCTTAGATTTGTCCCACTAGCTTGACTATGTCTGGGTATTCCAGCATGAGTGACCATCTGGGCATGTATGTAAACATTAAGAGCAGTCAGGACACACAAAGTATATTTAAAGATGGTGGTAGAAAGTACCATCAGGTCACAGCCAATTTATGATGACCCCAGAGGATTTTCAAAGCAGGAGATGAGCAGATGTGGTTTGTCATTGCCTGCCTCTGCATATCACCCCTGGACTTTATTTTATTGTATTATATTTACTTCATTTATACCCCACCTTTCTCCGCAACAGGGACCCAAAATGGTTTATATTTTTAAAATCTGTTTTAAATGTTTTATTGTAATATTTAAATGTTTTCTGCTGATTTTATGTAAGCCGCCCTGAGCCGGCCCTGGCTGGGAGGGCGGGGTACAAATTACCATGTCAGATTACACAGGGAAGCCAATGAAATTCATAAACATAAACACAATTTCAACAGGAAAGAAGAGAGTTTAAAAATAAATAGGGTGTGGTTTCCTGTCCTGAAAAACACAAAATGCTCTACATCTGACAACAGCACTACAGATAAGATTAGAATTTCAACAGCCAATCCACATGCAAAAGAACCTCCTCAGGAAACAGCCAATCCATATACAAAAGAACCTCCTCAGGAAAGCTCCTCCATTAGCATGTTTCACAACCTGGGGAACTCCTACATGACTCAGCCCTACCCCACCTTCCTGAGTAGATATAAAATACCTGCCTACCATTTTTGTTCTCACCTTGACATAGAGAGTACTCCATCTTTCTGTGTTATACCTTTGAGGATGCCAGTCACAGCTACTGGCAAAACGTCAGGTCCTACAATGCCAAAACCATGACCAGACAACCTGGAAAATATACAACAGCTAAATTATATTCTTCATTCCTCCATTTTATCCTCACACTGACTCTATGAGGAAGGTTAGACTGAGAGTGTGTGACTGGCCAAAGATCACACAGAGAGCTTCCATGGCAGAATGGGGATTTGAACCTGGGTCTCCCAGATCCTAGTTTGACACCCTAGCCACTACACCACACTGGACTTCCTCAATGGTCTCCCATCCAAATACTAACAGGAACCAATCCTATTTACCTTCCAAGATCTGACAATATCGGGCTAGCCAGGGCCACAGGAAAGACGTTATATAACTAAATATATATTCTACAAAAAGCAAGAACAGATAAATAGGAATTAAGTAGAGCTCAGCCAGAGATGTTGCAGATTACTGAAAAGAAACCAGGAAGAGAATGTCTAACTAATTCCCAAACTGACTGGTGTTTTATCTCCTGAAAAATGGTCCCAAGTGAAGTAAAAATGTAGGAAAGGTTGCTCCCAAGTCTTGACACAGGCACCAAGCTTTGTTCCCCCAGTTCCTCTTCCTTGGATTACATTGCCAAATCAAGCCAAACTGCCAAGTTTTTGTTGGAGTGAGTGACTCAGCATGCCTGGACATTGGGGGGGGGCACTACATCACTCTAAGTGTGTATAGGTGTTATCGCCTTGAATGAGATGCCTCTCTTTGTCTTAACCAGGGAGCTGCCCTCTGCCCTCTCTTCTCTCTCTCTCTCTCTGTCCTTTCTCTAGCTGCACATGGCCTTCCATGGATATTCATGTCTCTGCTGTAATACTATGCCCTCATACTCCCACAAACATGATGCCAGACAAGCTGGTCATTTGTGATAAAGTACTCTTCAGATTAGGCTTCTTTCTCTTCTTTTGACTGCAACCTGAATGTGAACTGGATTTACTTGAATAAATGTAGGTTTACCTTTGTTGCAATGTACTTTTTGGGAAATTTATTTACTGCATTCAGTATCTTGCTTCTATGATTGGGCAAAACTCTGCTGATTAACCAAAAATCCCAAAAGGGTTATAGGTGCCCAGAGTGATTTTTAAAATTTAAAAGGAATTTTTCTTATTTGTTTGTTTTTCTCTTTCTTGAGCAATTACAAAGATTCAGCACATGATGGCAAGAACAAAAGATGCTGGGAATTTGCTTAACAGCTGGTCCCAAGCTCTGGGTGCAGAAAGAAATGTATTTTTCTCTCTCCCTTCCTTTTGAATTGCTAACATGGACCAAAGATATGCAATCCTAGAGAAACTTAGAGAAGATAATTTCAATGCATTGTTTTAAAAATTGAACATCAACTCAAGGAGGAAAAAAACTAATTTTTCATTAGCCGCTCCATGACCTTTGAGGTCTGAAAATGAGATCACAGAATGGGAGAATGCAGATAGTAAAGCATAAAATCTGATTATTACTACACTGGCTAATTCCCAATTGGTGTATGTAAAAGGACAAGAAACTGAAAAGGGATGATTGAAGCCTTATGGAGAGCAAGACCAGGATAACAAATTTTCTTTGTTTAAAGAAAGTGGAAATGCAGAAACACATATGGAAATGTTATTAAATCTAAGTGATAAGCTTGCAATGGGGTAAAATGCTAGATGAGGATTTACAAATTAGACTGTGTCTAAGTTACCTACCTGAATCTTATTCTGTGTTCATTTAAACATTTATTGGGAGAGGTTTTAAGTTGGAGGATGCTCTGGAGCTGATAAGAGCTGAGTACCATAAACAAAAGAGATATCATGAGCAGCACAAAAGCAAGAGTGACTCACATGGTCCAAGAGGCCAGGTCAAGGGGGGGCAGGAACTAAATCAACTGACCACAGAAAGCCCAGCCCCAAAGACAAAAGAAAGGACCCTCATTGCTTCAATTGTAACAAGCCAGATCATTTCCAGAAGGGGTGCTTGCTCAATAGAAATGCAAATGCCAGTAGCAGCAACCAACCTCACACTCAAACATAGAGACCAAAGGATTTCTCCCAAAGAAAGCAATTTAAGTACTGCATATCTCATTTAGTGCAAACAAATGAAAATGAGAAGCCTTGGCTTAGTAGTACTTCCATACATATGTGGAAAACCAGATGCAAGGTGAAATAATATTTATTTAGTTCTTTTGGCTCCCTATGCGTTACGCAATTTGCTTCTTCAGGGGATTGTTTCCAAAGTTATTCACTTTCCACCTTGAGCACTGGTGTGGCCAATTTTGTTTTCTTCACTTCCATACATATGACATCAGATATCAATTTGTTTGATAAACTGGACACAGATGCCTCAGGAAAAGTGCACCTAGCCAATGGAGATCAAGGAAACATACAAGGAAAAGGAAAAGTTAACTAAATTGTCAAATAGGTGGTGGTGGTGGAACTGAAATTACTGCAGATGATGTTTTATACATTCCTGATTTAAAAGCCAATTTGCTAAGTGTGCCCATACTCTCACAAAAAGAATTTCCCATATACTTTGAGAATAACCTATGTACTGTCTTGCACCAAGGTGACCTATATTTCACAGGTGCTCTCAGAAATGGAGTCTTTGAGATAGATTGCCAGGAACCAAAGGCCTGATCAGAAGTCTCTGGACCTTTGGCACAGGAGATTTGTTCATTGTGACCCAGAAGCCATCATGAAACTACAAAAAAGGAGTTGGTAACAGGTATTAATATAAGTGTGTGCCAATGATAATCAATTGTGTGTAAGTTGTATAAAGAGAAAGGCAACCCAGCCTTTTATTCCCGAAGTCAGAGATACTCTAAGTAACCACTTGAGCTGACTTATGTGGGCCTATCAAACCAGCATCAACTGGAAATAACACTCACCTGTAATTTTTTATTGATGATTTCTCTATACCATGTCTTATTTGCTGAAGGAAAAATTGCATACTCAGCAGAAACTGAGAAACTACGTTGCTAGGGTGTGTAACAAATTCAACAAAATGAAATTGAACTGTAAAACGGCAATGTCTGAGGCAGTGTATGTGTTTCTGGAGATGGGTATCTGTATTTAAGATTTTAATTAATTTAAATACTTAATGTGCAGATTTTTAGAGGCCATTATATTTTAAATCTAATTCAAATTCCAATGCTGTAAGTTATCTAATTTGTATATTGTTTTAAATTGTAATGGCCAATGGCTACACAATAATTTTTACTACTACTACTAACAAGTTCAACAGGAAACACCAAGACATCCAGTCTGACCATGATGGTAAGTACATATCTAGATCAGTGCAGGCATTCCTAAGGGAACATGGAATCCAACACAGGTTACTGTCACAAGAATCGCTATGTAATGGACATAGTCAGATGCATCTGAATTGACTCAGGTGTTCCCTACAGGCACTGGAGAGAAGCTGCAATGACCACAGTTTACCTGCAAAACAGATTGCTAACCGAAGCCACAGAGAAAATGTCTTACAAGTTATGGCATGAAAGAAAGCCAAGCACAGAACACATAAGGGTATTTGGATCCGAGGTCTATGCTCATATACCAAAAGAAAAGAGATCTGAACTAGAACCCAGAGCTAAAGAAGACATCTTTGTAGGCTCTTCTCCAGAGAGCAAGGGATACAGAATTCTAGACCCAAACACTAACCAAATTTCTATGAGAAGAGTGGTATAGTTCAATGAGTGACCAAGGAGCAACCAGACTTCTGTGGGGCATGACTATCCAAAGGGAGATGGTTACTGGTGTATCGCCAGCTGCTTGTGTATTGCCCAGAGCCAATGGATGCAATCACTATGCAGACACAACCAGATGCTCAACCAGAAGAGGAAGTGAATGTGGAAGTTCCTGAGCCAGCAGATGAGCCAGAGGAACTGAAGACTGCTGAGAAGGCAGACGAGATTCTGGACCTCAGATGCTCATCATGGAGCAACAAGTGAGTTCCAGCTGAGAAACTAAAATACCTCTCAAGGGTACTGCCACCACATGAACCAACACCATGGGCTGAATTGCAGTGCATGCCTGAACCAGAAGCAAACAAGTAGAGGAAAGCAGCACAAGAAGAAATGGATGCACTGCATAAGAACAACACAAGGACTCTCACTGAACTACTGAAGGGTAAAATTTCATTGGGTGTAAGTGGGTCTTTAAAGCTAAGCAGGACATAAATGGTGATGCTGAGAGATACAAAACCAACTAGTGGCCAAAGGATTCTCTCAGATTTATGGATCAGACTGTGACCAAACTTTTGCACCAGTTGTAAAATATTCCACAATTAAGATGCTCCTAAGCTTTTTGGGTGGGCAATGTGAGCTATAAAATGCAATACAAGGTACCAGAGATACAAACTTTATAAAGATCATCTCAGATGCCGAATGGCAATAGCAGGCATGATTGGCTTAGGTGTGATATGCAGAGGGGTAGTAGGCATGGAGATATCAGCATTGGTAAAAAGACAGGAAAACTAGGTCACCATTTCGTACAGAAGGATTCGGTCCAGGAGGATGTAAAGAATAAATGGAAATAAGTCTGAAGAAGTGAGCAGTAACTCATGAAAGCACATACCCTACCACAAATTTTGTTAGTCTTTAAGGTGCTGCTGGAATCTTACTCTGGCTGATTTCCCACTACAGCTGCCTCGGTGTTGCACCGCCGTTTGCCCTGATACTATTAGTCAATTTCACACCCGAAGCCGCGGGGCTGCATTTGACTGGCGGCTTCGCCCGATTTCCCCTGCAGTTTCGTGATCCTCAAAAAACAGGATCACAAAACTGCGGGGGAAATCGGGCGAAGCCACGGGTCAAAATGCAGCCCCGCGGCTTCAGGTGTGAAATTGACCAATAGTGTCGGAGCAAACAGCGGAGCAACACCAAGGCAGCTGTAGTGGGAAATCAGCCTCTGTCTATTGCTATTAGAAACCACAGCATTCAAAAACCAGTGGGGGAACATTTTAACCTTCCAGGACATTCAGTTGCTGATCTAAGAGCAGCAGTTCTCTTACAAAGAGTAGCAGTTCTTTTACAAATCTCTCTTCAAAGGGAGATAAGAACAACTGCTGAATTGCAACTAATAATGCAGCTCAAGACAATTCATTCTCCTGGACTGAACTGAAACCTAGGTTTCTTCTCTCATTACCAGTTCCTGCTATTGTCATTTGGCATCTGAACTCACTTCACTCTCCAAGATAAAAGGACAGATGGACTCACATTCTAGCTATAGCTGAAGGATTGACTCATGAAAACTCATGCTCTGCCACAAATTTTGTTAGTCAGTAAGGTGCTACTGAACTCTTGTTCCCTTTAACTAATAAGCTGTACTTTTAGGTTTCTCCCGCCCAATATGTTAGAACTGGAAAGGGGAATCTCTCCAAATGCCATGGAGAGAGTCTCTCTCTCTCCCTCTCTCTCTCTCTCTCTCTCTCTCTTGCTCTTTCCTTCTCTCCCTCTCTGAAGAAGTGTGCTTGCACACAAAAGTTTGTATCTTCAATAAAACATTGTTGGTCTTCTTAAAAGTGCCACAGGACTCTGTTTCCCCCTCTCCCCCCCTCTCTGCCTCTTTCCCTTCCACTCCCTCCCCAGGGGGGGAGGAGGTGCCCTCAGCCAATCAAGGGAAGGGAAGCTTAGCTTTCTCTCCTCCATGAAGGAGGAAATAGGAGAGACTGGGCAAAAGGAGCAGTGATGCAGGAAACAGGAAGAAGAAGAAGATGCCTAGATTGGATTTATACCCCATCCTTCACTTGGAGTCTTAGAGCAGTTTCCCTTCCTCTCCCCCCAACAACCTCCTGTGAGGTACGTGGGGCTGAGAGAGCTCTTTGAGAACTGCTCTTGAGAGAACAGCTTTGAGAATACTTGTGACTGACCCAAGGTCACTCCAGCAGCTGCATGTGGAAGAGTAGGGAATCAAACCCGGTTCTTCCAGAACAGAGTCTGTGCTCTTAACTAGAAGAAGAAGAGGAGAGGAGAGATTGTATTTATACCCCACCCTTCACTACCCAAAGGTGTCTCAGAGCATCTTACAAACTCCTTTCCCTTCCCCTCCCCACAACAGATACCCTGTGAGGTAGGTGGGGCTGAGAGAACTTCTGACAGAAACTGCTCTTTTTCAAGGACAGCTGTGCCAGAGCTTGTGACTGTCCCAAGGTCACATCAGCAGGTGCAAGTGGAGAAGTGGGGAATCAAACCCGGTTCTCCCAGATTAGAGTCCGTGTACTTAACCACTACACCAAACTGGTTCTCACCAAATTGGCTTTCTGTGCAGGAACAGGAAGCAGCAGAGAACCAGTTGCTCGTGGGCCAGATAGCAGCCGTGCAAGTGCTGGATCCAGCCCACAAGCTGTATGTTTGACACCCCTGAGTAAGAGCTTCAGACAGTGTAGGGTCTGTTGAGACTCAGTTACAGATCACCATCTTGCTGTGAAAGCTGAGTGGGTGATTTTGGACCAGTCACATACTTTTAGGCTAGTTTACCGCACAGGATTGTTTTGCATATAAAAAGGAGATAATGTAATGTAATGTAAGCTCTTGGTCTTCACTGTGGGGTAAGACTGTAGTTTTCCTAGGTAGAGGCTACAGGAGGGAGGGGATGGAAAGCTGAAGACAGAGGGGCTAATAAAGATGGGTTGGCTGTTGGGTGGGAAGGAGTTAGGGTTGCCATTCCATGTTGGGAAATTCCTGGGGAATTGAGCAGTGGAACCTAGGGAAGGTGGGGTTTGGGGAGGGATCTCAGACAGGAATAATGCCATAGACTCCACCCTACAAAGCAGCCATTTCCTCAAAGGAAACTAGCATTGTCAATCCCCAGATGAGGGCTGGAGATCACTTGGACTTACAACTGATCTCCAGATGACAGAGATCAGTTCCCCTGGAGAAAACGGTTGTGTTGGAGGGTGGAGCATACATCATTATACCCTGCTGAGGTCCCTCCTTCCCCAAACCTCACTCTCCCAAGATGCCCCCCAAATCTCCAGGAATTTCCCAACCTGGAACTGGCAGCCCTAAAGGAAATTGATCTCTGTAGTTGGGAGATCCATTGTGATTCCTGGAGAGCAGCCACCTCTGTTGCTGTGGGATGAGGGGAAGCAGGTAGGTGGCTGGGAGAGTAACGGGGGCAGAAAGAGAGAGGAAGTGACAGGATTGGAGGAGAGAGAGTAAGAGAACATGTTAGCCGAACTGCTTATCTACGCAGTGGCTGACTAACTTTTGAGGTCTTTTTGCCAATGTATACAGAGAAACCGGTGTCCGTCGGCTGAGAAGCCTATTTCTTCAAGGAATGATGCTTGACAAAGGTTTCTTAATTTGAATCAAGATTCTCTTTACTGAAGGTTCTTATCATTACAGTCATACAAAAACAGATACACACACACATACATTCAAGTTCCTTTTAGATACAGTAGAAATGAAAAACAATATTGGGATTTAAGCTAAAGGTATGTCTTCAGGAGGGGGGGAAAGCAATTATACTTATCTGCTTCAGGAGATGTTGGTTCTTCCAGTGCTCAGGAACAAGGATTGTTTCTAACTAAGGATTCCTTACTTTTGCTACACACAGATAGGCCAGCTATATGTGTGAGGGTTCCTTGGTCGCGACTCCAAGTTACCACAATAAGTTACCTTAGCTATCTTGTTGATATGAAGAAGGAGCAGCGGCTGCAGAAGTCAGAGCAAGCAAAAAACCAGCAACAAAAGGTTGCACCCCTTTTATCAGTTAGTCTGGGGGCTGGCTTGGGGTGTTTCTGGGTCCATCCCATCCCTATACCATTGGCTAAAGGATGTGGGGGTTCCCTCCTCCTAAGGTGGGGCAATGCTGAAAATCTACACCTTTCTACAAGGGAGGATTTTGGTCCAGGTGTCAAGATGGGTTGGCATGGAAACCTTTAGGTATGTAGATGGATCTGGCCGGGTCTTCATACATGCAAATGCCAAGCATCCTGTGGGTACATGCGAGGTAGAGATTCCTCAATGGTGGAAAGTTGTTGTTTTTACATTCTGTGGAAAAGACAGTAATGGAGATGATAATGGAGATGCTTCTTGCTTCCAAAGGCTGCTGGGTAAATGTGTAAGATGCGTCTGTGACCTCATTTGCATGGAGATACAGGCTGTGTGGTACCTCATTTTACAGAGAGAGTCACATTAACTCAAGCATACATTCTCCCAAAGCAAAGACTCTTGCTGGCACCATTCCTGGTGTGCATGCAGGTCAGAAAATAACAAATAAAAGCATTTTCAAAGTTCACCTCCTAACAAACAGGTGAGAGTGAGAGACAGAGAAGTAGGGGGAGACAGGATGAAGCAAAGGTGGGGGCAATGGGATAGCTGCTCCCACAAATTACTTTAGGGTCCCCACTTGTTTTCTCCTGTTCCTTCATGCTGGTATGGTTGTTTGCAAACAACCATTGTCTACAGATGCAGAGTGGTATCTCTAGCTCTGTATAGTTGACATTATATGTATCAAAATTTGCAAAAAGATGGAGTGGGCATGGGGACACTGGCACCATTCTTGCCTACACACAATTGGTGGCTTGTAAGTATGGCATCGACACACATATAAACATAGGCTATGGCCCCCAGATTGGGAATTCAGCTTTTTTCTGTTCCCATGAATACTAGTATTCTAGTATGAATACTAGTATTCTAGTATTCACAGAGATGGAGCACCCATGCATACAGGTTCTGGTTTAATAGACTCCAGGCTCGCGAGATGGTAATTCTACACAGGCTGGAGGCATGGCCAGCACATTGCCTACTCTTCCTTTATATGTATTGATTCCAATGTACACAATGTTCCTTAATATTGAACTCCTTTGCACCGGAAAATAGAGTGAAAATCAGTTCAATTGTATACTGCAATAAATGCATTAGGGATGTACTTCCTCTCACAATGGAATCCTAAAATGAGTTATGCCCTTATAAATCCTCAAAGTCAATGGACTTAGAATGGTGTAACTCTGCTCAGGATTGCCCTGTCAGCCAATTAGATTTCCTAGGGCTGAGCTACTGGTGTTCAGCAAATAATGTTTGTGTTTTTTTGTTCATGCTCTGAGGTGATCTGGGACGGGACTTCAGAGAGTAGCAATTTTATTATTTCAAACCATTCAAAAGAAGGGAAAGCCATGGCACAGAGAGGCCCTGCTCCTAGAAAACTCGAGGGGGGGGGATCAGTTTTCATGTTAGCTAGGATTTACCTTTCATCCTTAGACTTGAAAACCCTCAGTAGAATCTTCAAAGATCCCTCCAAAGACACCCCAAGCCACAGTATGAGAAATGGCACCCTGTCTACCATCTGTATATATGTTACTTGAGGTCACGGTGAATCCTCTCTCATTGATCTGGTATAGTATGACAGCATGGAACATTCACAAAAATTCCAGATATTCATGGAAGAAAGCTGTTCAAATATTTGAAATTCACTCTGTATAGGGGAAAAGGAGATATGACTAGGATTTAATTTTTTACAGACCTGTTAATGAATGTACACTAGGTTGTTTAAAAACCTTGCTATCAAATCACAGCTCTTGTCTCAAAGTAAAAACAGGTTATGGTGCACCTGTCCACTTCCTTCCCTCAGAGGCAAGATTTTCCCTCTGTTTTTCTTTCCCTTTGTGACTGAGCCCTAGTTTTCTTCTTTCCTGAAGAACTCTGACTGTCCCACCCTGTCACAGCATGATATTTTACTGCTGGCTCAGCCTGGGAACCTGAGGGGAAGGGTTGAGAACACCCTTAACTGAAATGGCACTTGAGGCTTTTGAAAGTTCAAAAATAACAAAATATTTTATTCAACATAAAGGGGAAAAGGTTAGGTGAAATCAGGAGTAACATTTCTGAGGTAACACAAATAAATAACTCTGAGGTAAAATCAGTAGATGCACAGACTACAGTTCACATGTTTCAGGCTACTGAAAGTTTCTTAAGCTATTCATAGTGACTTAAAATCTTTATGATGAGAGGCTTTTGTTCCAGTGTTTCCCAAACACTAGAGTACCTTTATTTGAATATTCACTGACTCTTTTGCTTTCAGAAGTCAGGGACACTCTATCCAGTACCTAAACCCCTTCTCTAAACATAGTAGTACTCTTCTTGAGTTTTAACTGACTCTTATGATTTCACAAGGCAGTCTCTAACCACACCAGACCAGGGATCTCTCCACTCTTTAGAGCTATCTCTGTTTTGACTGGGTAGGGAAATTCTTCTCTCATTATAAGATTCTTCTCTCACGAGAAAGGATTTTTTCCCCTTCTTTTCCTTGGCCCAAATGAGAGTCTTCACCTAACTACCCAATCTTCTTTGCCAACCTCCCTAGTACACCGTCTATGTTAAACTGCTCTCAGTCAGGGCTGAATTCATACTCAGTCAGCACCCAACTCTTCTCCATCAGGGCTAGACTCACACTGAGTTCTCCTCAGTATTTAGCTCTCAAGTCTTTCACTGCTCAGCTGATGCTAACCAATCAGATTCCTTGAAGCAGCTTGTCACTCAAGGCTCTCTGTTTCTGTGAAGAATTGAGCCTTCACAGCCCTATATCTGTTTATACAACACTTCTAAGCTTTCAAAAGTGCAAACCATTACAAAGGTGTAATACACAATAAGGTTGTGAACTTTGGCTTGGGAAATTCTGGAGATTTGGGGATAGTGCCTGGGGAGGGGTGGAGTTTGGGGAGGAAGCTCAGCAGGTATGCGATTCCATAGCATCTACCCTCCAAAGGTGCCATTTCCTCCAGAGAAACTGATATTTGTAGTCTGGAGATTAGATGCAATTCTGGGAGACCTCGAGGCCTGACCTGTGTCAATCAAGCTCAACAACAGTCCTTCAAGAAAATTCAGTTTATTGAGAGAGGCACTTAGGTCATCATTCGACATGTACCGTGTCAGGAATGGGGTTAAAGCGGAAGACCAGATAATTATACACAGTTCATACAGGGCCCCCTGATGGGAAGGGACCAATAATGAGGATACCTGAGCGAACCTAACAAAAAAATGGCTCGTGGCTCCCAGCGGGAAAAAGCAGCACAGTGGAGCTGAGCTCCAAGAACACAAGTGTGATAAGGGATGAACTAGGCGCGCATACCAAGACAGGAAGGAGGGGGAAGCTATTTAGGAGACAGGGGGAAGGGAGAGAACCAGAAAGCCCATAGCAGTGTTAGCCGACAACCTGGATGTTAGTAACCCTAATACACATTGATTTGATTTATTAGATTTGTTTCCCACTATCCCTGTGTCCAAGCTCAGAGTGGGTAACATCATAATAAAAACATTCCAATACATAGTACAATAAATACAATAAAATACCTAATAATGGCCCCAGTCATACGGGCCAGAAAACGTGGGGGAGAGGCATGGCAGTTCGCCCTGGAGCTAAATAAGGCGCGGTAGCCCAATCACAAAGGCCACCAGGTTGCCACACTCCATCTCTGCGCCCTGATCACACCATGCTGTTGCAGCGTGGCAAAAAAGCAGCACAGCAGACCATGCAAGTGCGAAGTGTTGCAAAGTGCGCATGCGCCATTGGGGGGGCAGGCCGCTGTCCATGTTTTGTGTGTGTGCATGCACTGTTCAGCGTTGGTGCGCATCCCATGGAAACTTACAACATCCGGAAACCCCAGGGACATGGGCAGGCGTCAGAAGCCGCGGGATACTGGCACTCCCATGATCAGACGCCAGCCTTTGCCCCGAGGTTTCTGGAAACTAGTACTTCGGACCTAGTAGTTTTTTACTCTGCATTTTCCACAGGAAGCCATGGGTTGGTCACGGGAGCACTACGCCTCCCAGATGTGCTCGTAAGATCACGCACGGAAAGTCTGCAGGGCTCCTGTGCCTTCAGCAGGGCAAATGCTCAGTGTGAACGGGGCCAATATACAATATAATACATCATATTAAAAATTAACAGCATAATTAAAAGATCACATAAGGGGAGTTATGCACAATCGTGTCTGGCCTAAAAGGGAAGGGAGAGCTCTCTGTGTAGATGTTCTATCATGAGTCCAGTAAATGAACATAAAGAGCAAAGGGATTGCATATACTGGATCCCGCTCACAATCTCCATGCATTCAATAGAATATCTGCATGAAGTATGTGATTTGGAGCTCTGCAAAAAGCCACACACAGAGAGCCCATGTATTTGCATTTAGAGTGCAATGGAGACATTCCAACTGTATATACACTTAAACATCAGCACAGGGCATGTATGATTTTCCATGGAACCATATATATGCAGACAGAATAATAGAGCAAATTTATCTGCATTTCTTTCAAATCTGCTTTTGCAAATTAACCTCCAGCTTGCTGATAATGTGACTATTTTATTAATTTTATGTAGGATTTCAAGGCAGAAAAGGACCTTGAAGCCCTATATAAGGCTCACTTATTTTTAAGCAAGTTGGAGTATTCTGACTAGTTCACCTGACACAACTGGTGCATTAATTACCACCTGTGTCTCCTGTTCCAGCTGGATACCCAGCATCTATTTCTCTTTAACTTTTTCTTTGCCTCATATGGAATAGTCTTGTATATCAAGAGATTTTCTTCAAACTGACTTTCTTCAAATTACAAGATTTCTTGGAGGATAACTTTTTCAGAAACTCCAAGGCATAAGGATGTGTATCCTTCTGTTCTTCTCACATGTTATTAATTATCCCATAATAAATGTCACATATATGGTGAAGTAAACTAAAAATTGCATAGCCCACTTACTAATTTCTTACGTAAAAGATAATTTATGTTGTTCAATCTATGCATCAAACTTTACTTCAAAAAAATCTGACATTTCTCACCATTTTCACTTTGTTTTAGCTGTCTGACATTCTGTTTTTAAAATGTATGCAATGTTTTTTAAAAAAACAAAACAAAATCCTATTCAGGTATCCTGCCTGCAAATGCAAAGACATTCTCTCTCACCCACCCCTTTCTTGCCTAATGGAGCAATTAAGCTAAGAGATTCAAGTTCCTACTGGTCCTAATTCATCTTTATAACTCCCAGTGTTCTGTTTATTTCACACTTTGGGTTCAGCGCCATGGAGAGGGTATTTATAAATTTGGCTGACATGTGGATAATGTTTTTGACCTTTGATAATAGGAGATGGTTTTGATTTTATGACACAACTACAACCTTTTATGTTACCATCCAGGATGTTCTTCTTTTGGAACATCTCAGAACCCTTAGTCCCCTTGTTAGTTAAAGGGGGAAATGTGGTAAATAAAAGAGATTTTTTTCCCCAAGGCACAAATCACAAATAATGTAAATTTAAGGGGGAAGCAGTTGACTAAAATTCTGTTGGGGGCTTAGACCACAGAGGAAGAAGAATTTCAACAGTATGCACAAAGGTAGAAAATGAAAAGGTCCAAGTGGAACAAACTGAAGTGAAATTATCAAATGCAATCAATATTTACATCTAAGAAGGATACAGGAAAAACTGGTAAGGGGTCTGTGTGGAACAAGACATATGTTTAAAGGTTTTTGATTACAGCAGATATGTAGAATGGCAAAAGAAGTTGGAAAATTTTGCATACTGTTAAAAAAAAAGTTAATGAGAGCATTAAGAACAAAAAGTAAAGTTCAAATCATCTCAGTAATCAAAGGTCACTAGTCTGAAACAACACCATACATGGGATTTTTGTGGTGGCATGATAATAATTCTTTGAATGGCTGGCCATAGGACAACCATGATGTGTCAGTGGCTCATAAGTATTTGCCCTAGAATTCCATGGATTTTACAAATGAATGAGGAATGTGTGAAGGGAGGGGAGATCTGAATAGTTCAACATAAGCTTTCCAATAATCAGATATTCCCAGGAAGTTACTGATTCACACACACACACACATATGTATACCTGTAGATTGTTTGATTTCTCAGTGCTTTGTGGCTGGCTATGGGCTTTTCCACATGGGATTTTTGGATACTCCTTTTTTTAATCCCTTGATTTTTGCATGCACTTCTGTGCCTTTACTTGTCACTTCTTTTCCCCTCCAGGTCCCCCCCCCAGTCTCTTTTGAGACCACTTTTAACCTGATCTTTTCTTGGAAGCCAATTTTGAACTGGCTTTTTCCTTGTGCATAATGTTTCTGTTGATTTTCTTTGTCCCACCACTGCTATACAACTCCAGACCACTTTTCAATGCTTTATCCCCTCTGAAGATGAGTGGTTTCATTTTTTTAAAAAAAACCAGAACTAAAACATTGATATATCAATATATTGCTATAATGATAGGTCAAGTAGGTCGTCTGAATGTCCAACTTTCATTTTTTGACCTATCATTACACTGACATATTGATATAAGTATGCACAAAAAAGAGGGAGCTGCTGTGACACCACCAATGTTGACAGCACCCTCCCATTATTTGAGACACATGCAAAAGAAAATAAAATGACTCCACAACTATGAAAATGCAGAGGGAGGGCAGACATGTAGAAGTACATGCCCAAGCTAATTCCAATGCTTGTGGATCAACTCCCCAAAAAACTAGGAGTAAGGTGATTGTGTGAAAACCCTGTGAACTGTGGCCAGTGAAAAGCTCTGTTTTGATAGAAGTTTCATAAATGGCAGCTCAGTCTCTTTGCAAACTCTTGATTACACATAGCAGAATGCTGCAGACTGAATAATGTAACTTGTGATTGGAGTATGTTGGCACAATAGATCCTTACCTTTTGGTTGTTGCTTAGTGACCCAGTCCAGGGGAAATATATATGTCTTCACTATGTGCAGCTGCATGACTGGCATCTACATCTTGTCTAGGGATGGGCATGAACCAAACAATGAAGCAAAATTCATCATGAATTTTGCCCTGTTTGTGGTTCATAAACAAAAGTTCATGATGGGTCTACTGTCACAAATTTCCACAAACCTTTAAAGCAGTTTGTGGCAGTTCATGGTGGTTCATGGATGCAGCAGAAAGCAGGGGTTTAAAGGGACTCTGAGTCCCTTTAAACCCCAACTTTCTGTTTCCTGTGAAAGCCACAAAAACAGCTGTACAGTGGGAAGGCACTCCCCACTGCTCAGATATTTCAGGCTGTCTTGGGCAATCCACTTAAACTTTAAATGAACTGCAGAAGACAGTCTGAAAATAGCTCAGGGGCAATGCTTCCCGCCACTCAGCTATTTTGGGCTGCCTTTCAAGTTTAAAAGGACTGCACAAGACAGCTCAAAAAACAGCTGTGAGTTGAGTCTCTCCCCACCACTCAGCTGTTTCCAGTTGCCTTGTGCAGTCCCTTTAAAATTTAATGGGACTGCAGAAGTCAGCCAAAAAATAGCTGAATGATGGGGAGTACCTCCCCGCTGCTCAACTGCTTTTTGGACTGTCTTGTGCAATCCCTGTAAAGTTTCAAGGGACTGCACAAGACAGCCCAAAACAGCTGAGTGGTGGGGAGCACCTCCCTGCTGCTCAGCTGCTTTTCTTGCTGTCTTGCTCCCCACCACTCAGCTGTTTTTTTGGCTTTCTGCAAACCACAAACCGGTTGGGTTCATGAACAAACCTTCTGGTTTTTGGTTCATGATTCAGTTCACAGTTCAGCCACAAACTATGAACCAACATGAACTGCATTTTCCCAGTTCGTGCCCATACCTAATCATGACATTTGAAAGTTCCATTGAAAAATCATGTCATTTGAAAGTTCCATTGGCCCCACTGCTGGACCTCCTGATGGCACGTGGTATTTTTGGCTACTGTGTGACAGAATGTTGGACTAGATGGGCCATTGGTCTGATTCAACATTGGCTTCTCTTATGTTCTTAAAAAATAGCCTGTACATTGGAGCGAAGTTGAGGTACAATGAGGTTTTAAAAACTGGATATACAAAAATGTTATAAACAAATATTGAAAGCATCAGTAGAGCATAGAAGTCTTACTGACCTTCTTAAATCTTTTTAATATATATATCAACCACAAAAATAAAGATGCAGCTATTCTGAGTTTACATGCAATTTAAATGAAATACTTATCACCTCTTTGTTTCTCATTTGTGGTGTATACAAAATTGTTTTTTAAAAGTCAGCTATTTTAGAAGGCACCTTATTGTGCTTGTGGCTTATTATTGCTCCAATGATAGGCTTTGATTTGGAGCTAATTACAGTAATTAAGACATTGCCTACACTACGGTAGCAGTGCAGATTGTGGTGCTTATTCCTGACGTTGCTCAGAATATATGGCCTCCAAGGATGTTTCTATCAAATGCACTTTCAATCACCTTTTGAGCTGTGAACTTTGGGAATTTCATTTACAACTTCACTCCTGCAGAGTTGCATATGGCATAGTAACATATCCACACCTAAGGAATGGGACATGGGAATAATTAAGGTAATTTGTTAACATCTGGTCCTCAGAGAGCCTGTATGAAGAGAAAGGAGACAGTGGGGAGGTGAGATAAATGACAGAACTGCTCCTCCCATCCCAGCTGTCCAGAGAATATCTCACATTAGATCTTATAAACATGACAAGATAAGAGCAATATACCCAAACAAATGCTAATAAAAGTTCCTTCTTTAGCTTATTTTTTCTCTAAAATGTGTTTATTGCAAAGTGCTGTTGTGTAGTTAAAATCTGACTTTAGAGGCGAAATAATGTCAATGTTATAATGAATGCAAATTTATTAGAGGGTTTATTTATTTAACCTCAGAGTTCAAAGGAACCTCTAGGATCACCTGGTTCAACCCCCTGCCAATGCAGGAACTACAGCTATAATATTCCCAACAAGCAGGTATCCAATCAATACTTTAAAGCATCCCATGACAAAGAATCCACCACCTCAAGAGGGAGACTGTTCCAGTGTAAGACACACCTCACTGTCAGGAAGTTTTTCTCAAATGTAGACAAACCCCCCTTTTCTGTAGTTTTTATCTATTAGACCAAGTCCTGTCATCTAACATGACTGGAAAACATATCCACCCATTCTCTGCATGGCATTCCTTTAAGCACTGGAATGTGGCAGTCATATCCCCTCACAGATGTTTAATTTCCAACAAAGAGATTCCAAGCTCCTTCAACGTCTCCTCATAGGACACAGTCTCCAAATCCCTCACCAGTTTCATTGCTCTACGTTGGACTCATTCTGCCTTCTCCTTCTCTTTCCTAAACTGTTCTGTCCCAAACTGAACACAGTACTCCAGGTGAGGTCTAACCAAGACAGCCTAATACAGCCTAAAATTGTATTTGCATTTTCTGCTGCAACCTCAAACCACTGACTCATATTAAGCTTATGGTCCACTGGAAACCCCAAATCCTTTTCACAGGTGGTACTACCCAGCCAGGTTTCACCCATCTGATATTTATATAACTGATTTTTACTACCCAAATTGCCTGTTCCATATCTGATCCTAGAGAGAGAGACCCTTACAACTCTTGATGCAGTGGGAGATGAGGGAGCCATGGCTACATCTGGCCATGTCACCCACGCATGCCCTTCTTTGCTGTGACAAACAAGTGTTCAGATGTGCCAAGCAGCAAATAAGAGAAGGCTGATGACAGTGCAGAAGAACAAACATGTTAAGTATGGACAACTTAACAACGAAGTGATTTCAGCAAGTGATTCAGCTTTATTGGTAACAGCAACTCCAACTCAGACCAGCAAACACCCACAAAACAGTGGAGCACAGCTCCTTCTTTTAAACTCTCCCGGGCTGTCAAAGCCACACCCATTGTCAGATAAAAACCAATAACAATGCAGGGATAAAGGCCAATCAGGACCGTTCCCTCTCTGATACATTCTCACATAGTGATTGGGTATTTACAAAGGTTTCGCAGAAACCGACCAATAGCAATGCGACATCTGACTCAAGCTTAACATGTGAATAGATAGCAGCAATTCACATTCAGTACATAACAATTCCTCCCCCCTAAGATGGAGCATTACCCTGCCAAACATAGTCCTTCAGGTGGGGGGGTGCACAATGGCTTCTGTTCGACTGGAGCAGCAGTCTCTGCTCCGTTGGAGTTGGAGCGGCACACTATTCTGGAGCCCTGGTAACTTTTCTTGCAGGAGAGACAGGGGGAACACAAACAGGAATCACAGGCTCTGGAGTTGGGGTCTGCCCAGACTCCAATTCCCCTTCTGCAGCACTCACCTCCTCGGTGGAAGGCCCCTCCTGCTCGGGGACCAGCTCAGGTTCAGGCACCAACTCGGCACTGGAGTCTGCCCAACGCTCCCTGAGCTTGTCTATATGGCGGCGAATCTCCTGTCCGCTGGGAAGCCGGACCACATACAGCCTGGACCCTGCTACTTTGGTGACTACGGCTGGTAGCCACTGATGGACCCTCCGCATAATTGCAGGCAAATACCTTGTCCCCCACAACAAAAACTCTCCCCTGCTCCGGGGCCTCTGACCATAGCTTTGACTGATCCAAGTCAGGGTGCAAATGGTCGAGGAGGGTAGCCAGCTTCCGGCCCATTAGTAGCTCAGCTGGGCTCTGCCCCGTTGCTGAACATGGGGTGATGTGTTACCTCAACAGAAAAGAGGCAAATTTCTGGCTCCAGTCCCAGCACATCAGGCGCCCAAGTGACTCCTTTGACGTTCATATCATTCGCTCGGCCTGGCCATTGGAGGCCGGATGGAATGGTGCAGAAGTCATATGGCGTACGAGGTTGTCAGCCAGGAACCCCTCAAACTCCGCTGACACGAACTGTGGCCCGTTGTCAGAGACCAAACAGTCCGGCAGCCCGTGGGTAGAAAACGGTTTGCGTAGGGCATTGATAATAGCCCCAGACCCAGTTGACTTCAAATTAACCAACTCCAACCGAAAATGAATCAACCAAAATCAAAAACATTTGTAGGGACCAGCCAGGTCGATGTGGAGGCGAGACCATGGCCTCCGAGACCTCTCCCAGGGCTGGATAGGTGCATGAGGTGGTTCAGGACAGGACTGTTGACAAATCATACAATTGTGAACCCACACCTCTATGTCCTCGTCCAGCTTGGGCCACCACACGTACCCTCTGGCGAGGACCTTCATATGGACCATTCCTGGATGGCCCATGTGTAAGACCTCCAGGACCCTCTCCCTCAGTCCCGAGGGAACCACTACCTGATTTCCCCAGAGTAGGCAACCCTTCACCACTGATAACTCATTTTGGCGGGAAACGAAGGGTTT
The DNA here is from genome assembly GCA_029375565.1 of Gekko gecko. Taxonomy (NCBI): domain Eukaryota; kingdom Metazoa; phylum Chordata; class Lepidosauria; order Squamata; family Gekkonidae; genus Gekko; species Gekko gecko. Next base: position 67,869,267 of record JAPDNY010000004.1, on the reverse strand, counting down.
GAAATCCGCCTCCACTTGTCAGAAATGCTCCTTGATGTTTCTCACTGAATCCATTGTTATGTGTTCCCTACCCTGCTTTGCGCTTGCGTAGCTATGCAGGCAGAAACGTGGGAGCTTCTTCCCTGCCGCTTTTCCTTATCACGGTGGCCTTGAATGTAGGCTTTGGGCTATTCTTGTGTTACTGAGAATTTTCCAGTCCTGGGAAGGCAAAGGAGGGGGGGAGTAGTCTCCCGTTCATGAAGTATATCTCCCGCCAGGAGTTTCCCGCGCGCACGCTCATATTTCATTTGCTAGGCGCTTTTTGCATCACACTATAAGTTAGCGTGCATTGCTTCGCCCCCCATTCCTGACAATGACCTCCTACTGTGGGTTTTAGCAAGATAATCCAATAAAACCTTTATTTGTACAAGAATGACTGGATCCACTTGTTATTGAACCTGACAGAAATTGTCAGGAATCACCATCATTTCCCCACCTTCAGTTTCTGCCATCTACCATGATGAGCGGAGCTGGGGGGGGAACCTCAGGTGCAGTCCCAGTGACTACCGCTTCGGGAGCCACGGCCCCGGTCACCACCGTGGCAACTCCAGTGGTCACCACTCTGACTACTACCGTTGTTCCAGTGACTACAACTTCGGTATTGGCAGCGCCGACCCCGCAATCCGCGGCAGGATTGGTCACCCCTCCATCGATCAGCACAGTGGGAGCTTCGTACACTCTCCCAATCTATAGCCCGGCCGGGCCAACGCAGAGTCAGGGGGGAGCCATTCCACGACCCTACGTGCTGGGGGCCCCAACACCGTGGGACAAAGGGGTGACCTACTGCAGGTCACGCGATTGGACTAAGAACCTGCTGGACACTACCCAGACGACCTGGTCCATGCCGGGGAGCCAGAGCCGGGACAGCCTGCTGGATCCCAGAGGGAGCTTCGGACTTCCTCAGGGACGGATGTCTCGAGGATCTCCCAGAACAGGATCCGGCTCCGATCCAGAGGCTCGCATGGACTCTATTCAAGAGGATACCCGACGTTTGGTACGGGACATGGGCAAACTAATGCAATCACTACCGCAGATGATGGATCAAGCAATTCGAGCCCATCCGCTGACGCAACCGAGACCAGCACCGGCGCCTGCACCACCAGGGGCACCGGGACCGCCACCTCCTGCTCCACCGGCCCCAGGGCCGGGCCAGCCGGCACCGGCCCCACCTCCACCGGCCGGCCCAGTACCGGGACCCGGGCCAGGGCAGCCAGGACCTATCCAGCCACCAGCTTTGCCTCCACCTCAACCCCCGCTCCAGCACCCCTTCTGCTGCCCACTCCTGCACCGATCATGGCCCCTGTTCCTCCAGTAATCCGACCCAAGGACATGTTGGAGATCACTTTTGACGGGGATCCCGAAACTGTGTCCTTTTTCATATTGCAAGTAGGGAAATTTGTGCAGAGATGGGGCTATGTGTTCCCGGATGAGGAGCAACAGGTGGAGTTTATCGCTTCAAGGTTCCGGGGGAGTGCTACCAGCTGGTACGTAGCCCTTCATGATCTGGAGGCAGTGGAACTGGGGAATGTCGATGACTTCATGTGGGCCTTGAAGAACCGTTTTGAGGATCCGGGGGCGGCCCAGAAGGCAGAAGCCTTCCTACGCACGTTCAGACAAGGCAAACTCACCGTGCGGGAATATTCAAGGGAATTTCAGAGGCATGCAGTGAAAATTCGAGACTGGACTGATGCTGTGCTGGCTCAACAATATCGAATGGGACTAGCAGTAGATGTCTGCAACAATGTTCTCAGCTCTCAGCAGCCTCACACTCTCCAAGGTTGGATGGAGGAGGCCGAAAAAGCTGAAAGCCACTTGCGTGTCATGAAACTGGACTTATCTCTGGGTAACAACCATCCGAGTTTCTCGGCAGGCCAGACCAGACCCAAACCAACCTCCACCCAGAGCGGGGTGAGAGATCAGCGTATGCGACAGGGCCTTTGCCTGCGGTGTGGAGAGAGGGGGCACTTCGCTGCATCCTGCCCGAAGGGAGATCCCAACAGAGCCCTACCACAAGAGGAGCCCAGACGATGGCCAACCCCGACCCCAAGAAAGGGAACAGCGAAACCACGCAGCACACGAGCCCTTTTTGCCAGCCCCGACCAAGCGGATACCATGATGCTGGAGGAGGAGAGTGAAATGCAGGGAAACGAATTGGTCCTGTTTGTGAATGGTGCTACACAACAGGACCCTGTCCCTGAGGCGCCTAAACTGGTGAGCAATTACCCTCTCTCTTCTTTGTGACTGTACTTGTGATGAATCCAGCGATGATGACCCATATCAGGGTTCGAGCCCTCATTGACTCGGGGTGCGGGAGGGATCTGATAAACCCATTTATGGTTATGGGGCTGGAGGCGACTGTTGTCAATCTAAAAGACCCGATAACTTTTACTCAAATGGATGGGTCACCGATGAAGGAACCATGTCGATTTGAGACTATTCCTTTGAGAGTAGGCATTGGTGAGCACTGGGAGCTACGCTCGTTTGTAATAGCCCCTCAAGCCCAGTTACCATTAGTGTTGGGTAGCCCATGGTTACATGGTCATGATCCTTATATACTTTGGGAAGAGGGGAGCATACGATTTATCTCCCCGAAGTGTGCAGAGCATAAATGGGACCCAGGGTGGGGAAAAACCCCATGCAATGAACCTCCACGGGCTTGCCTAGCCACAGAGGACCTTAATCGCATCCCCAAAGAATACCGGTACTTAACCAGGGTGTTTGAGGAGGAGGAAGCGAACAAACTACCTCCCCACCGTAACTCCGACTGTGCGATTGAAATCCTTCCTGGCCACAAATTACCAAAAGGAAAGATTTATGCCATGAGTCCCATAGAAAAGGAAGAACTACGCCGATTTATCGATAAGAATCTGGTCCGTGGATTTATTCGGCCAGCATCGTCCCCTTTCGCAGCTCCCGTGTTGTTCTGTAAAAAAAAGGATGGGGGGCTCAGACTGTGCACGGACTATAGGGGTCTTAATGCGGTATCTGCAACCAATGCCTACCCAATGCCCCTCATCAAGGACTTGTTGGCAGAGGTGGCAAAGGGGAAAGTGTTTTCTAAACTGGATTTACGTGATGCTTATTTTCGGGTCCGTATTAGACAGGGTGATGAACATAAAACTGCATTTAACACCCCGCTGGGGCAATTTGAATATTGGGTTATGCCCTTCGGATTACAGGGGGCACCAGGGGTCTTTATGAACTTAATCAATGAGGTGTTACACCCCTACTTATTCAAGGGGGTGGTTGTTTACTTGGATGATATCTTGGTCTACACCCCAGATCAAGAATCTCACACCACGTTTATGCGGGAAGTGTTGGAAACGTTATTAGAACACAAACTGTTTGTTAAGCTGTCAAAATGTGAGTTCCACCAAGAGTGCATTGACTTTCTCGGGTACCGCATATCCTCCGCTGGATTAGAAATGGACCCCCAAAAGGTCCAAGATGTGTTGGATTGGGAACCCCCCAAAACCAGGCGGCAGCTCCAAAGTTTTCTCAGTTTCGCCAATTTTTACCGTCAGTTCCTGCCTCATTTTGCTCAGGTGGCCCTCCCCCTCACAGACCTTCTGAAGACTAAAGGGAGAGGGGCAAAGGCTTCAATGCCCGGGGCCCCTTTGAACTGGTCTCCCCAGTGTCAGGGAGCATTTGAACAACTAAAACAGTTATTCACGTCTGAACCTATACTAGCACACCCTGATGAAACAAAAAAATTTGTGGTCCAAGTAGACGCATCAGATACCGCTATGGGGGGGGGTGATTTTGCAGGAGAACGCTCAGGGGCAGCTACAACCTCTTGCCTATGTGTCCAAAAAGTTTAATGATACGGAGAGATTTTGGCCCATTTGGGATAAAGAAGCAGCCTCTATACATTTAGCGTTAATCACCTGGAGGTACTGGTTGGAGGGATCCCGGGTACCTTTTGAAATCTGGACTGACCACAAGAATCTTGAGGTGCTGCGGAAGCCTCGGAATTTAAATGCAAAACAATTCCGGTGGGCTGAGTTTTTTTCCAAATTTCAGTTCACCCTCCACCATTTTCCAGGTAAATCTAATCATCTGGCAGATGCTCTCTCCCGCCTTCCCCAACACCTTTGTAAGAGGACAGAAATAAGAGAGTCTATGTTCACCCCAGAACAGCTAGTTGGGGCAGTAGTAACCCAAAAAAACCGGCAAGCACAATCATTAACCCCAAGCCAGGGCACGACCTGGGAAAAGCAATTTGCCACTGACATTACTAAACAAGAAGCAATTGAATTAAAAGCTCGAGAAGATGTGGAAGGTAGAGCAGATGGCTGTTGGTATAAGGGCAATAAAATCTTAGTTCCAGAAGCTACCCGAGCCCAGGTGTTGCAATCAGCCCATGACGCAAAATCGGCTGGGCACTTCGGTTATGTAAAGTCGCTACACCTACTGCAACGCAGCTTCTGGTGGCCCCGAATGAAACGGGATTTATCCCTCTATATACAATCCTGCCCAACATGCAATCGTTGCAAAACTAGACCAGGGAAACCTCCAGGTCTTCTACAGCCTTTGCCCACCCCGAGCCGACCCTGGGAAGTGATCTCCATGGACTTTATCACTGATCTTCCCCCCAGCAAACATATGACAGTCATTTGGGTGGTAGTGGACTTATTTTCTAAACAGGCTCACTTTATACCATTTGCTAGCCTGCCGACGGCCAAAGTCGTGGCCAAAGCCTTCCTTCAGCACATTGCCAGGCTACATACATTACCGCTCAAAATAATCTCCGACAGGGGGGTTCAATTTGTTTCAAAACTGTGGTCGGAGTTGATGACTCTTATGGGTATTGAACGCGCTCTCAGTAGTGCCTATCACCCAGAAACTGATGGGCAAACAGAAAGAGTAAACCAAACCCTAGAGCAATACTTAAGATGTTTCACTAACTATCAACAAGACAATTGGGTAGATTTATTACCACTAGCAGAATTTGCGTACAACAACTCATGGCATGCTTCAACAAATATGTCTCCCTTCAAAGCTGCCATGGGTTATGACAGCCCCCCTCTTCCGTTTTTGAAGCCCGGCGAGGCTGGTGGGAAAGCCACAGCATGGTGCAAATCTTTCCAGGAGTCCTGGCCCCTAATCATTGAAACTTTAAACGAGGCCAAGGCACAATACAAAAACAGGCAGACAAAAAGAGGGCGGGTGGCTGGAATCTGCAACCGGAGACTTTGTCTACCTTTCCAGTTTGGTGTAGTGGTTAAGTGCGCGGACTCTTATCTGGGAGAACCGGGTTGATTCCCCACTCCTCCACTTGCACCTGCTGATGTGACCTTGGGTCAGTCACAAGCTCTGGCACAGCTGTTCTCTCAAGGACAGTTTCTGTCAGAAGTTCTCTCAGCCCCACCTACCTCACAGGGTGTTTGTTGTGCGGAGGGGAAGGAAAGGAGATTGTAGCCGCTCTGAGACGCCTTTGGGCAGTGAAGGGCGGGGTATAAATCCAAACTCTTCTTCTTCTTCTTCTTCCACCAAAACTTGAGGCTGGCACAACAATCCCGGAAACTTGCTTGGAAATATATTGGTCCTTTCAAAGTAGTGCGATGTATAAATCAAGTGACTGTGCAACTGGATTTACCTAAATCTCTTAAAGCAATACATCCAATTTTCCATTACAGCCTCCTCAAACCAGCATTACCCCCGACTAAGTGGCATCCTGAGCGTCCAGCACCCCCCCACCACTGATGGTCGATGATGAGGAACACTATGAAATTGCTGACATTTTGGACTCTAAGATCCTCCGTGGACAACTGCTGTACCTTATCGAATGGGTACACTTTGGGCCTCAACATAGGGAGTGGGTGAAAGTGTCTAATATCAATGCACCTGATCACCTGAAGGAGTTTCACACCCGCTACTCTAATAAACCTGGGAGCCCTTCATTCTCTCCTTCCTGAGCGGTGGGTGGGTGGTATTTTGGGAAGGGCAGAATGTCAGAAATGCTCCTTGATGTTTCTCACTGAATCCATTGTTATGTGTTCCCTACCCTGCTTTGCGCTTGCGTAGCTATGCAGGCAGAAACGTGGGAGCTTCTTCCCTGCCGCTTTTCCTTATCACGGTGGCCTTGAATGTAGGCTTTGGGCTATTCTTGTGTTACTGAGAATTTTCCAGTCCTGGGAAGGCAAAGGAGGGGGGAGTAGTCTCCCGTTCATGAAGTATATCTCCCGCCGGGAGTTTCCCACGCGCGCGCTCATATTTCATTTGCTAGGCGCTTTTTGCATCACACTATAAGTTAGCGTGCATTGCTTCGCCCCCATTCCTGACAATGACCTCCTACTGTGGGTTTTAGCAAGATAATCCAATAAAACCTTTCTTTGTACAAGAATGACTGGATCCACTTGTTATTGAACCTGACACCACTTTTCCCGCCGGCCACCCCCTCAGTGCCCAATTGAGAACTTGGGCAATTACAATATCTTTAGCTGACGCAGCAGCAATGTCTTTAGATGTAACAGGGGCCTCAGGAAGCTCATCCAAGGCCAGAATGTCCAAGTCCTCAGAACTGTCAGAGCCTGCAGATGGTGCTGGGCCGTGGCTAAGAGCATCTGTATGTCTGATGGCCATTCCAGGCTGGTGTTCAAGTTCGAAGTCATAGGCGGACAGAAAAACTGCCCACCTCAGCATCCTCGGGGAGAGAATATTAGGAGTCTGGCAGTCTGGAGAAAATATGCCCACCAATGGCTTGTGGTCAGTCACAAGGAGGAACCATCGCCCATAAACAAAACCGTGGAATTTTTTAACTCCAGCAATTAGGGCGAGGCCCTCCCTGTCAATTTGGGCATAGTTTTTCTCCACAGCGGTGAGAGACTGCGAGTAGAAGGCAATAGGTGCCTTGGTGCCATCTGGCATGAGATGGCTCAACACTGCACCCACCCCATAGGGGGACGCATCAGCAGCCAAAACAAGAAGTTTGTCCAAGTCGAAATGCATGAGCACTGCATTAGATGACAGAAGGTCCTTGACTGCTGCAAAAGCTTGCTCCTGCCACTTGCCCCACCCCCACTTGGCATTTTTGTGGAGCAGCGCATGCAGGGGCTCTGCCACTGAAGCCTTGTGTGGCAGAAAGGAGTGGTAAAAGTTTAAGATGCCCAAGAAGGATTGGAGGTCCTTCTTGGACTTGGGCGCGGGTGCTCCTTTGATGGCGGCGACCTTGTCCAATGTGGGGTGGACCCCATTTGCATCAATGAGGAACCCCAAAAACTCAACCTTGCTCACCCCAACAACACATTTGGACCTTTTAACTTTCAATCCCGCATCCTTAAAGTGGTTCAATACTGCTTGTAAGCGAGTCATCAGTTCACTCTCGTCCGTGCCTGCAATTAACACGTTGTCGAAATAGGGCACAACACCAGGTAGCCCACGCAGGAGCCCCTCCATTAGCCCTTGGAAAATGCCTGGGGTGACGTTTACCCCAAATTATAACTGTTTGACCCTTTATGGCGCCTTTATGGGTAACAATGGTTTGAGCTTCAGCAGTTGCATCGTCCACCGGCAACTGCTGGTAAGCTTGAGCCAGGTCAAGCTTGGTGAAAACCTTTCCTCCTCTCAGTGATGCCAGCACGTGACTGATCACCGGCACCGGGTAGGAGTGCTGCTGCAGGGCCTTGTTAACTGTACATTTGTAGTCAGCACACACTCGGATTGACCCATCGGCCTTGACAGGTGTCACAATTGGAGTTTCCCATTTCCCGTAGGGTACCAGTTCTAAGATACCTTGCTGAACCAGCTTGTCCAGCTCCGCCTCTATTTTCGCTTTTAGAGCAAGTGGCACCTTACGATACTTCAGCCGGATCAGCCAGACTGAAGGGTCTAGTTTGAAAGACAATGGGGGGCCAGTGTATTTGCCAAGCCCTTCCCCAAACACCTCAGGAAACTCATGGTACAGTGAGTCCCTTTTATTAGAACACACATGGTTAATGCCAGTGATAGCAATGCCCAGAGCCTCGAACCAATCAAGGCCCAGCAGGCTGACTCACTCACTCTCTGCAACTAGGAGAGACAGCTCAGCCTTCTGATCCTTGAACTCAACTTGGAAGGTCTCTCTCCTGGCCAACGGAATACGCCGTCCCTGGAAGTCGGTCAGGTGGGTCGACACTAGTGTCAGGCGGCGGCGACTCCATCCTGGGAACAAACGCTGCCACGTCTCTGTAGAGATGACGGTGACGGACGATCCGGAGTCCACCTCCATGACGCAGGAAACACCATCCAGATGAACCGTCACATGGATCTTCATGCTAGGCTTTCCTCTGGTGGCCAGGACCATTGATGGGCAGCAGCAGGAGTCGGTCTGATGACAGTCGGATGCCTTGTCACCATCTCGAACATGAACCCTGGGGTCTGCACGTCGCAAAGACGGTGGAGATCTTTTGGCAGCTCGACAGACCTGGGCCAGATGACCCCGCTTGCCACAGGAGCGGCAGATCAGCTCCTTGGCCCAACAGAGGTCTCTCTCATGCTTGCCTCCACACCCAGCACAGGAACGCATCACTGGAGCCTTCAGTCTGGTCTGTGGTGGGCGTGTCTCTTGGGTTCTGCAGATGCCATCAGCCTTGCCATTGGACTCACTAGCGGATTGCTGGTGGACTGCAGGTTCTTTACTCGCTGGCAGCTGTCGTTGGTGCACCTCTCGGGTCGATTTGTTGGCGGCCTCAGCGGCGACGGTCTTAGCGTAGGTCACAGTATACGTAAGCTCGGTGCGAGCAAACAGGCGCTGCTGAAGGCGTTCGTCCCATAGGCTGCATACCAGTCAGTCGAGGAGGGCCTCCTCAAGGTCGGTGAAACCGCAGGGCCGGGCCGCCTTTCGCAAGGTGGTGACGAATTCAGCTATTGATTCAGACGGACCTTGGCACCGCTTGTAAAAGGTGTGCCTGCAAGTGATCTTTGATGGCTGTGGCGTGAAATGGCCCTTTAGCTTTGCCATGATGTCGGCCCATGTAGCTGCACTAAGCTTGGTGGGTGCTACTAGGGACCAGGCGATGTTGAAAACGACCTTGCCGCAGGAGCTCAGGAGCGTTGCCTTCTTTCTTGCCTTGTCCGTGATCTGGTTTGCCTGGAGGTGAAACTCAAACCGAGCCAGGTAAGAGTCCCAGTCCTCCGTTGCCGGGTCGAATACTTCGAACGCCGGGTTGACAGCCATCTCAGCTGGTTGATTGTCCACAACTGCCCGTGGAGCTTCAGCCAGCTCGGCTGGGTGAGTGTTCTTGTCTGCCGTTACTGCATTGGTTCAGCGGGGCTGCCTACCCGCTCTAGCATCCCATCCTCGTCGCCAATTGTTAAGTATGGACAACTTAACAACGAAGTGATTTCAGCAAGTGATTCAGCTTTATTGGTAACAGCAACTCCAACTCAGACCAGCAAACACCCACAAAACAGTGGAGCACAGCTCCTTCTTTTAAACTCTCCCGGGCTGTCAAAGCCACACCCATTGTCAGATAAGAACCAATAACAATGCAGGGATAAAGGCCAATCAGGACCGTTCCCTCTCTGATACATTCTCACATAATGATTTGGTATTTACAAAGGTTTCACAGAAACCGACCAATAGCAATGCGACATCTGAAGAGCCACATTCTGACTCAAGCTTAACATGTGAATAGTTAGCAGCAATTCACATTCAGTACATAACAAAACAGGCAGATATAGCCATAGCTGCTTTGTTTCTCACGGTCCTGGGACATTAAATGCCATTGACTCAGTGGCATACCTAGCCTATTTTGTTCCTGAGGCAGATAATTTTTTAACACCCCCTCCTCTATTTTTTGTCATCAAGCCACAGCTGACTTATGGTGACCCCGCAGGGTTTCCAAGGCAAGAGATGTTAAGAGGTGGTTTGCCATTGCCTGCCTCCACGTTGGCCCTGCTTAACTTCTGAGATCTGACAAGATCAGGCTAGGCTGAGGCTATCAAGGTCAGGGGCCCTCCTCTACACTACAAAATAATTTTCAGTAATAATTATGAAATAAAATGAATAACAATAATGTTCAGAAGATAGATTCAGGTGGTAGTCGTGTTGGTCTGAAACAGCAGAACAAAGTTTGGTCTTAAAGGTGCCACTGGACCCAAGCTTTGTTTCAATGGCCAGAAAAGAAATGCAGACAGTGAAAAAATAAAAATATTTTATTTAACTTTGTATATATAATCATGCCAGTAAACAAAAAATGAAATTCCAACACACTATTCAATCACAAGAGCCAGTGTGGTGTAGTGGTTAAAGTGTTGGACTAGGGTCTGGGAAATCCAGGTTTGAATCCCCACTCATGCCATGGAAGCTTGCTGGGTGACCTTGGGCCAGTCAGTCACATTACTTTCCGTCTATCTCTGACCTGGATAGCCCCAGGATAGCTTGATCTCATCAGATTTCAGAAGCTAAGCCAGGCCGACATGGAGGCAGGCAATGGCAAACCACCTCCAAACATCTCTTGCCATGAAAACCCTACAGGGTTGCCATAAGTCAGCCATGACCTAATGACAAAAAAAAAAATCCATCATGGCACTCATGTTCTGAGCAGGCACTTGGGAGAGCTTCTGTTTTCCATTTTGAAGCCCAAGAGCTGACCGTCCCAAACATCTACAAGGCATTTTTGAGAGGGAATCTGCTTCGTACTAACTTTAACTGACTAACACTGGTCAAAGCATCACAAAATAGTGATCACAAACTTCACCAGACTGGATGTTAAGAAAAACACACTATACCCCCCCAAGAAGGAGTTCCCATCCTCCATTGTTTCCAAAGGACTAAAGTCAAACCAGAGAATCTTTGCAGTAAAGACTGAAGTGGGTATGTGTGCGTGTGTGGGGGGGTATTTTTGCAACCCCAGCAGAACCAGTGCAATGTACATGAACCCATTGTCATTGTGGTAATGTCAGCTGATGTCAAGCACAGAATCACAATCCAAGCAAGGGGGTAGGTTGGAAGCCCAGCAGAACTAGTGCAATATAAAATGCCCAGCAACACCAGAGCCTTCTGTTTATACTATTAGCAAAGGTGTGCTAGTATACTACTCTTAAATACATTCTGTCATCAAGCAGGATAGGGATGAGGATGGCTTGAGACCAAGAAGTGAAAATAAAGGGGGGAGGCACAGAAAAAGGTGAAAGGAGACAAAAATAAATGAGAAATGTGTGGAAAAGAGGGAGAGAAATTAAGAGATGGAAAGGTTGTTTTATCTTGCTGCAACACCCTAACTACTGCTTTGCAAGATCTGGCTGAGCTGGGTGCAAGGAAAGGAAGAGAGAAAGGCTAAACTATTGGAGAAAATGACCTGAAGGTTGGCAAATACCGTAGCAACTATTAGCATGCTGGCTTGGTTGTGTAATCTGTTAAGCAGGTTTGCTTCTGTCTTGGAGAAAGGGAAGTCTAGCCAATCTTCAGTCCACTTTCAATGCACTTTCCAACTGGCAAAATCCAAACAAAAGTGTATTGAAAGTGGATTGAGAATGCTTTGTGCTTTGCTCAAGCTTCCCTGAGCCCCTAGTGGCTGCAGCCAGAATTGCATTTTAAAAATAAAAGGGAAAAATGTTTGGGGGTAATCAGCAGGACAACAGTGGCTTCAAAGGCCTTCCTTCAAGGGTCTTCCTCAAGCTACACCAGGGGTGCAGCATACCCCCTGCCCCTCCATTGGTGTGCCAGTGCATTGACTGATACCCAGGATAAGGTCACAACCTTTTGTCAAAGCAGGTTACTTCAGCTACTGAGACTGTCAGCATAGTCACAGTGTAGCAAAAAAAATGTGCTGTTTGCCTGTTCCCTCTCAGGCCAGAGAATATTTCATTCTGCTCCTGCTGACATCTTTTCCTTTCTGCTCCAGTTTGGTATGGGTTGCCACTGCTACCAGCAAAAGAGGAGAAAGCTTTGCTGGCTACCATTTGGGCTGCTCTTTTTTACAGGTTTTTTTCCATTCCTCCAGTTATATCAATGAGGTGATCTGGCTCATCAACAGGAAAGAGTGTCTTGTAGGGATCATGCCTACTACCCAGATCATGTCAATGTTCAAAAGACTGACCAAATCACCAACAAGACAACCACTCATCTTACGTGGAAACTCCCTGAGACCCATCTGGCGAATATCTCAATTGATTAAACTTTGAGGGTACACCAACCAAACGACTCCCACCCCTTCAGAAGTTCCGAGTCACTGATCACTTAAACTTCAGCATGACAGTGGAATTGTTTTGATGATTATACACTCTTACTTTGCTACAGAAGGAAATTATTTCATCAGTGTTAATGCTCTTTCTCATTTTTTCATTGTCTCTTTTCAGTCTTTGTAGTCTTCTTTATGATTGGCTTTCTGCTTTTGGCAAATATTATCTTTTCAGTGACAACATAAAACTTCCTGTTCCTGCTTCTCTCATTATCTTCTTGCTAATATTTTCAAGTGTTTTAAAATTATTTCTGCTTGAGTTTATCTCAGACTCAACATACAAAATAGGTAATTTATTGTGTTTTCTCATAAAGCTTTACTTTTACTTTCTATCTTTTTAAATACAGCTCAACATTCATTTTTGATTTCCCCAGTAAATTAGGCTTAAGTGTTGTTTCTGAGCCTACTACCACTATAGCTAAGGCCTAAGAAACTCTTTCTCTATAATATTCCTTTCAGGCCTGGTTTCAGCATTGTGCGGGACCGGGATGAAGGAGTATAACTGAGCCCCTTTTACCTCCAACCAACCCCCTTCCTTTTGCCCCCTTTATTCTCCAACTATTTCCTTTTCCATTTCAGTTTGCTTACTATGGTAAAGAAAAAATCATACCAAATATGCATTCTATGATTTTATTTGGTGGACATTCAATAAAACTAGTATAATTTGTGTAAAATCATTAAAAGTATCAACCTGGAGGAAGCTCAGTCTCAAGGTCTGTGGAAAAGTTTCTCCTCTCTCGTCACTAAAACTGAGGAGGCTAGTTCACATCCATCCAAAATGCTTAAGCAATTGAACAATCCTAACATACTGAAGATGTCCATTTGGAAATATTGGGTAGAAAGAAGAGAACTTACTCAACATTGGATCAAAGGAGCCATAAATTAACTAACAGAAGAAAGTAAGACTTATTTTTAATACTGAGAAATGCATCACTTTTTTAAAAAAACAAATAGTTACATCTTTGATACAACTAGTTTAATCCTCCAACAAATATCACAATTGAAATATTTAATTGTTGGTTTTATACATATGTACTGTTTTAAAAATTGATTTGTAGTCAGTTTTTTAACTGTTGACTACCTTGAAGGCCCTAACTGGGTACAAAGATAGCCAAGTATATGTACGTATTTGCCTGTGTATGCCCATAATGATCAAGATGTGTACCATGAGAAAGCACTTCTAATGCATTGACTAGTTGTGGCAATTGCAACAAAATTGATTTGACAGCATCTACCCCCACATGTGGCACTCCAAGATGACTAAGGCAGAGCTTTTAGGGTCAGTTTTGGCAAATGCTGTAAAGCCACTTCCCAGAATTTTGTTGCATCCCCCCAAAAAAGTCCTGTCTGTAGCATTCATTAATACAAAATACCAATTGTGGGGAGAACAAGGCACAAAGAATGCCTGAGGATTCCCCCTCCCCCCCAAAAAAAACCAATGGCTTGCACTCCTTCGGCACTATTATCACACCACTGGCTACAAATATTAGACACCAATACCTGTTGTATCTGTGACATGCTGAAATTTCAAAAAAAATCTCCTTGACATCCTCTGATTTGCTGTTAACAAAGACAGGGAGTGTGTGTCATTAGAATGGACAATCTGTGCCTTGGCACTTTGGTGAGAACTTTCTCACCATGTAGCTCTAAGGCTCATTAGATTGCAGTGTGAGGGGATGATGAGAACTTTCCACTCTGTGTACTCATGAAACTGCCTTATATGAATCAGACCATTGGTCTGTCAAGGTCATTATTATCTACTCAGACTGACAGCAGCTCTGCAGGGTCTCAGGCTGAGGCATTTCACATCACCTTTTGCATCACCTATAAACTGATCCTTACTGGGGATGCTGGGAATTGGACCTGGGACTCAGCACATCAAGCATATACTCAACCACAGAGCCACAGCCCCCCTTGAGCTTTTGTGAGTTTTCAATATTCAAGTCTTCTTAATTTTTCTTCCTTTATGTTTTATTCATGTTACAACTTTAGAGGTTAGATCCAAAGCAAGCTGAAAAGGAGGATCCCATCTGCTAGTGCTGTTCCACAAATGCTTGTGCAAGACTTCACACACTACTACAACAGGTAGGCTTGATGGCAATTCTTATGCTTCTACTTGTACATGAGGTTGTACCTCTTGTCCAAGAGGAAGAACAATTTAGGCCTTTTTTGTAAATGTGTGTGTGTTGGATGTAAGTGAAGAGACCGGCAAAGAAGTTTGAGCTGGGTGAGAACTTTAAGAGGTTTCTGACTAAAACCAACTTTTAAAATCTTGGTGTAATAGTCTGACATTATTTTTGTGCAAGCTCTGCCTTTAGATTTCTCCTCTTTCTCAGTTCCTTTTCCCTCCTGTGTCATTCTTCTTTTCAATTGTAAGACTGCAGGTAGAACATCCTCTTTTTCACATGGTTCATGGTACAATGATAGCTGCTATACAACTCACAGAGGATGATGATACCTGTGTGTCCAGTTCCTTCACATCTATTTTATCAGAATAGTATACAACAGCAGAACTTCATCGTCAGGAGATAAATGACTCCACAAAGGCTGTACGAACTGCTATAATAAAATGAAGGGAAAAACAAGGGTACAGAATTGGTCCTATGAATAATAGATAACAATTTACACAAACAATTGGCATGCAAACAATTTAGAAAGTATCATTTTCTTGGCTTTTGAAAATTTTTGCACCAATCAGTGAAATGTTAATCCTCCTCTCAATACAATACAAGCAGGGATATAAATGTAAATTATTCATGATAAATTAATGTCACATTCTAACAGTAATTGCCTAAACAGATGAAATTATTCTCAAGGGAGAATGCAGTAGCTAATATGCATACTATGTGCCATGGAATGTGCAATGGAACAATCTGTATTTTGCCAAAGATAAGGTCAGCAAGCAACTAAAGCTTGTTTGTATGTCAGCAGATAAAAGAAAATGAGAAGATGATGCCATGGTGTAGTCATGAGGCAGAAGGGAATCACTTCCTATGGCATTGGCTATAATCCTATTTGTTTTTTGACAGCAAGGCCACATTGCAATACATGGCAATAAACAATATCTTGTTGCTAAATTTATATTTTATAATGGTTTTCCTGCTTCCACATCCATCCATTATGAAAAGAATGCATCAGGACAGGAGAGAGAAGAATGAAGACCATGGGAGGGGCTGTGTTTCTGTGACAGAGCATCTGCTTTCTATGCAGAAGGTCCCAAATTTGAGCTGTAGTACCTCCCATTAAAATGATCAGATCAGGTAGTAGGGGATGGGAAAGGCCTCTGTCTCAGACCCTTTCTGCACTCTCCTTTTAATCCATGTTCACTTCAATGTCCTCCAAACAATTCTGCATTAAAATCAGATTCATCCAGTTTGGTGTAGTGGTTAAGTGCATGGACTCTAATCTGGGAGAACTGGGTTTGATTCCACACTCCTCCACTTGCACCTGCTGATGTGACCTTGGGTCAGTCACAGGCTCTGGCACAGCTGTTCTTGAAAAAAGAGCAGTTTGTGTTAGAGCTCTCTCAGCCCTACCTACCTCACAGGGTGTCTGTTGTGGGGAGGGGAAGGGAAAGGAGTTTGTAAGCCGCTCTGAGACTCCCTTGGGTAGTGAAGGGCAGGGTATAAATCCAATCTCTTCTTCTTCTCTTCTTCTTAATCCAGTCCCCCACCCCTTCTGCACTAAAATCAAGTTCAACCTTCTTTTTATTCTGTTCCACCACCATTCTGCATTACATTGCCTCCCTTCAGTGGTCAGCCCAGTTTCAGCTTGCTGTTGCCCTGGGTTATTGGGATGCTGTGTTGCCATAGACTTAAATTGCCTCAACTTGAACACTGAAAAACTCCACAGTGGCAGGCAAATGTGGAAAGGACTTCAGACCTTGGACAGCAACTTCCAGTCTGAGCATTCCACTTATTAAGGCTCACAGACTAATTGTTCATAAACAGACAGAAAAAGATACTAAATACATAATTATAAATTCAGCATTTATAGGATAGCACTATTAAATGCCACAGACAAAAAAATTACCACTGCAAGGGTCATGTGAGGGTCAACATCAGCTAACAATTTAGCTACAGTCTCCAGCTCTGAAGCTGGAATCCTTTTTTGAATGTAAACTGTAATCCACTTGTCTCAGGCAATAGTATATTTATTTTACAATTAAAAATGCCAAATAGTATCTGATTTTCCAGATTTACAATCACAAAGCTGTTCAGAAAATGGAATCCCTGCAAACCTACCTGGTAATTCTCCTAATGGCAACACATTTAATCTTGCTTTAGAAAAAAGGATTCCATATTTAGGCACTATTAGAAGTTAACAATAAGCAGGTATTGTCCTTGGAACTGGGGCACCTAAATAGTATAGGGAGCACAGCCTCCAAGCTCCGCAACAAGTGTTGTTTTTAAGTGTTGCTTAATTTATGAATGTGCTTTTATTGTTGTACACCATCCCAAGCCCTGTTTTGCAGAGAAGGGTGGTCTAGAGGGCGCCTGGAGAAAATGGGGCAGGGAAGCCAGCCAGGCATGTCTGGTGGGCTCCCTTTCCTTCTCCAGTGGGTGGACTGTAGAAGGAAGGAGAGTCAGGCAGACATGCCCTTCTTTCCCACCGAGCCTCTCCGTTATTGTGGAGAGACTCGGGGGGGGGGAGTTAAATGCCTGGCTTCCCAGCCACATCTTCTCCAGGTGCCCCGCAGCCATGGGGCGCCTGGAGAAAATGGGGCAGGGAAGCCAGCCAGGCATGTCTGTCCAGCTCCAGCAGGCTGGCTGCAGAAGGAAGGAGAGCCGGGCAGACATGCCCTCCTTTCCCCACGAGCCTCTCTGCTATTGCAGAGAGACTGGGGGCGGGGGGAGTTAAATGTCTGACAGGGGTGGCACGATCTTTCCTTTGTATTCTATGGCCCCATAGAATACAATGGAAAGATCATGCTGCCCCTGCAGGGTGACTCTAGAGAGAAGGGGTTTAAACTTTAAATCCCTTCTCTCTTTGCTTCCCCCACCCCACCTTGGCAGGGCTGCTGGGGAAGGGAAGGGGAGGGTTTTGAAGATGCCTCCTCCCTTTTTGCCTCCCCTTCTGACACACTTCCAGTGATGTCAGGGGGCATGGCATATGCTAATGAGTTGTATGCTAATGAGCTCCTGCACCTCTTTTTCTATGAAATGACCCCTGGTGTCGCCTAATATGCAAATGAGTTCCTGCTACAAAAAGAGCCCTGCTGTTACCTACTGAACTATGCTAGGAACATTTAGGGGAATTTGATGTGGAAACAATATGAGGTTTGCTACTAACATAAGCCTCAGGAGATAGCTGGCTTATGAACAGGCCCTTTGGGGCCATATTGAAGAAGATCATATGTGATGTTCCTTTTTGGGGAAGACCCTCATAGGCCCTCATTCTTACCAAATCACATCTCCTCCACTATATTTTCATGTGCCAGCTATGCTCTTCAGATAGCCTTCTCCTTGCAGTGCCCTCTCTTAAGATTGTCTCTTGGGGAACAGTCAAGTCACAGACTTTCTTGGTGGTAGGTCCAGTCCTAAGGAATGGCCTATAAGAGTAGATACAAAGGGCACCTTTCCCTGCATTTAGGAAGATGTACAAGACACTTCTATTTCAGAGGGAATTTGGAGGAGAATGATTTGCAGCCACTGACTTACTGGTGGCTGCTTTGTGGCTACAGGGCTGTGGGCTCCCCACAGATGAAGGGCTCTCCATCTGAGCTGTGACATGGATCCAGCTGGCCTGTGGTAGCTTTGGGGGCCTCCAGGTGTTGTGTGAACTCTGAGCTGCTGGCCAATCACTGGCTGTTGTCTGTTTCCTGCTCCTGGTTGGGTTGGAGGCAGGCTCAGGTGAGTGTCAGCTGCTGCCCGGCCCCATACCTCCTCTATTTAAAGCTCAGCAGCTGGTGTCTGGTCCATCCTGCTTCCTCAGACACCAGCTGTGGATCAATCACTCTGAGCATGGGGCTGCATCTGGAATGGCATTTGGTGGATGTGGCACTGGGATTGTAAACAGTGGCTGCTACTGTGGGGCTGCTTCATCAGAAGACTAGAAAGCTGCAATCAGTGAAAGATCCTTGAGTGTGGAAGGTTGAGCTTCAAACATTTTGGGGCTACTTTTGGGAGCAACTCCCCCCTTGGCTGCTGCTTCTCCTGTGTGTAGTTCAATCTATCTGATAGTCTTCTCACATGTAAAAAATAAAAGGAATATTACTGTCTAATATTTTTTCAAAGTCAAACTATTACAAGCATAATTAGCCAGAGTAGGTGCATCCTAGTTTCTTATATATCAAGAGAGAATAAGGCTTTCAGCATTAAAGTACACATCACATCATTATCTCCTGTGTTCTTATCAAAGTTCAATTTAACTATGAGGTGTTTAGGAGCAGCTGCTCCTTTCTCAGATTCAGAGTTTTCTGAGGAGCTGCCTGGGGAGCTCCCACCATTTCCCAGTCCATGTTCATTGTTTTCTTCTGTTTGGTTGCTGTCTTCTGTTTTCCCTTTTTCTTTCGCAGTTGTTTGATGTTGCTCCAAAAAAGTCTTTGCTTTCTGTTCCAATCTTCTCTTTTTTCTCTTTACAGTTGATGGTAAGTCCTTCTGGAAATATCCATCTGAAGGGAGTAGAATGTTGCTGTAGAAAAGAAGTTAGATTTTTATACTGTTTCCTTTCCTCCATTTTCTTATCTCAAATGGAATGTCTTTTAAAACTCTCACCTCTTCACCTTTGATTTTCAGGGTTATCCCATTTGTTGCTTTCAGAATTATATCTCTTGTTGATCTCTTGAAGAACTTAATGAATACTTCACCGGCCAGCTTATTTTTCTTGATGAATTCTGGATAGGTTCTATAAACCATATTCATATTGCTTTGTATAGATTCTGCTTTAAGATCTGCCACTGGAGCCAATGCTTCGCTTAAAATCTCTTTTAAGTTCTCTCCTTTCTGTTCTGGGCTACTTTGAAATCTCAGAATATACAGTGATTTTTCCATTTGTAAATGTAATAGCTGCTCTTTGTCAGAAAGCCTTTCTTGTCCCACAACCTCCAGTCTCTGATTGATCAAATTTGTCTTGGCATCAACTTTTTAAAGTGCCTTGACTGTTTCTTTTGTCTTTGTAGCCATTTGTTTCAACTGTTTCTGGAGAGCATCAAAGTTGTTGTTGAGATTAGTCATCTGGTCCAGCAGAGGGTGCAGCGCTGTAGCTAACATGTTTGGGAAATCGGCGGTTACTTCCAGTTTGGGAGATGACATTGCTGAGCTGGCAGTTCCTGAAGAACGTTTCTTCCTAACCACCATTTCATCTCCTCACAGTGACATTGTTTACACCAGTTAACTCTCTGAAAGTCTGTTGTTTCTATACACTTTTATTCTGCACGATACTCAGCTAGTTGTCGCTCTTTCCATTCAAAACCATCTCTCTGCCCCTCGCATTCACTCATAAATCATGACTTTTTCAAGGGGGGATTTGCTTCTCCCCCTCCTTTGAATCGGCTTGGGGCTTTGGAGTGGTTATCTGCTTAAACACTGGATTAGTTACATGGAAACTTGCACTCACAGTTCATTCTGCAGGTTAGTTCTGAAGCTGGGGAAGCCATAAAAAGTGCTGGATCACCTGCTCGCTCAGCCCAGCATGTGCCTCTGCCTCCATACTGGTCTCATGGTGCAAAGAGGAACCTATTGGGGCAAAGAGGAACCTCGATTCCTCAGCCATCACCTTGGAAGAGGCACCCCTCATGCCTCATGCCTACAAGGACTCTGTGGGGCCCTGGAATCATCCGGGACCCCTCCTGTCCATCATGATTATGGTGTGCTCCCATCAGAGCATGATGGAGTGCACCCATCCGGCAAGTCGCCAAAACTAGAAGTGTATTCAGAAAGATTTAATGTTGTGAGTTTCTTTAGATCCTGAAGCTTTGCATCTTATGAGATTTTAGAAAAAATATGGTTCGAGCTTCCGGTTAATGGTGACCCACTAGTGGACATCTCCCTGGGAGCTCCTGGGGAAGCGATCCGTGCACCAGCAGTTAGAAGGGGGAGAGACTGTATGCCACCCCTCAAGAGCGTTGGGAATAGGCTCCTAGCCATGGGGCTTTTGAAGGGTGGCCTCTTCGTCAGCTCAATGCTGGGGAATTGAGGCACTCTTCCACCCCGATGGTCCGGCCTCTGTGTGTCCATAATGGAACTCAAGACGCCAACTGGGACAAGTGTTGGAGATCGAGCGATTTACACATACCTTGGGCAAGGTCATCAGACTGACAATGAACAGTGAGTCTAGTTAAATGATAACACTCAGATTACAATAGAAAGTTCCCCCGAGAATGACGAGATGAGCAAGTGGGGGAGGGGCCCCTCCCATACCCATAAACAAAGCAAAATTCTCTAAAGGGGGAGATGAAGTATAAGTGAGGAAAACTGTTTTGGGAAATACACCAGAGCTCCAAAAGCGGCTGGCCAAAAAGCAGAGACTTTAGCAGGCTCTTCTTAAAAGTAAACAATTTGCTAACATGGCAGGGGAAAGACCAGAGAAGGACAGACAAACGAAACTAAAACCCCCTGGAAGCCAGAGGCCCTCGGCCAGAAGAGAATACTGAACTTTCTAAACTGTTAGCTGACTCTTTATGCCCTCTACTGGATCAGATGACGAATATCAACCAACAGTTGACAACATTAAATCAGAACTTTGCAGCTCAACAGCTCCAACTGAATGAAACTAAAAAATTGGCGGAGCAAACAGAGGTTAAGGTGAAGGAAATGGATGCCACATCAAAAAAGATTTTAAAAGGATGCAGTTGTTGGAAAAGAAGCAAGTTTCTTCTGAATCCCAGCTCTGGCAAATGCAAATGGAGAAAGCTAACTTTGTTCTTCGATTTCACGGAATCCCTGAGGCTAAGGGTGAGAATCTTAAACAAATTCTGAGTGAGGCACTGGTTCCAATGGCAGATTTAAAAGCAGAAGATCTTATAAGAGAAATGGATGTGGTCTATAGAGCCTATTCCATCTATATTAAAAAAAATAATCTGCCTGGTGAGATAGTGGTAAGATTCTTGAAGAGACATGTGAGGGATCAAATCCTTAAAGCAACATCAGGAGTACCCTTGAAAATCAGAGGGAATACCATCAGGATCTTAAAAGGCATTCCATTTTAAATAAGGAAGAAGAGGAAGGAATACAAGGTCTTGATCATGTTTTTACAAACAAACAGCATTCCTTACAGATGATTGGCCCCTGAAGGTGTCCTTTTTAAGCTTAAGGATAAAAAAGAAAAGATTGACTCTGTTTCCAAAGCGTGGGAGTTCCTGAGACTTCAACTAGGAGAGTCTGGGGAGGAAGGCAACGAAGATAGAGACAGTAAATCTGGTGATACAGCTACATCATCTAACCGCTCTTCTGGTGAGGACTCTGCTTTCAAGGAAGGGGCAGCGGCTCCTAAACATGGTTACCAACTGAGGAAGAGAAAGGATAAAAGAAGATGAAGACTGAGAAACTTTGTTTTGTGCCTTACAAGCATTACTAAATGGGAATGCTCTTGTGTTTTTCCTTAAACGGTATAATTATTAATAAGTATACAGATAACTAATATAGCATAGATGACCATGTTCAATGTAATGATAGCATTATAGACTAAAATTGACATAAGCTGTTGTAATGATCTCCTATACTTGGGTTTTTAGTGGTTTTCTTTTCTTTCTCCCTTAGTTGTAGTTTTCCCCCTTCCTTTATTTCATTGTAGTTTATAGAAAATGCAATAAAAAAATCCCCTTCACGGGGGCCAAAAATAAAAAAGATTATGGTTCCTGCTCTGCATACGTGCGTGGTGGGGCTATGCAGTTCTGCACACAGTTTCTACATTTGTGTTTAATCTGTCCCAGTGTTTTTTTAAAAATTGTAGTTATTGTTGTATTTGTAGTGAATATGCCATCCAAAACAAGAGCTGCTGGAGCAAAGCAGGTGCAACTAGTCCCATGGCATGTTGGGAGCCATAATGATAGAGCCACCAAGCATGCAGCCTCCTCTTTGAGCCCATGGCCTCAAGGGCTGCTCCCACTCTTAAGGGATGCTAGCCCCCTCCCCAGATCTCTGAGTCTTCAGTTATTCCAGTGTCATTGGTTGCCCACAGTGATCCAGTTTTTGAGGGAATTTCCCAGGCATTGGTCCTCCTCAATGAGTATTTCAGCCAGCTTGGTGCTCAGCCTGCATCTTCTCAGGCCCAGCCTGCAGCTGAACCAGTTAGGCCATCTGGGTCATGGTCCACTGCAGCAAAGCCCCCACAGCCACCCAGGGGTATAAGCAGGCTCACTTGCCAAGTGCATCCTTGAATCCAAGCTCATCTGATGATAAGGATCCAAAAGGCCATGAATCATGTAAGAAGCATCACCATAAGAAGCACAAGGTGCATCACTAGGATAGAGCCCTGGCATCTTCTACCCATGAACAGCCTTCCTCTGACAAGGAGTCTTTGCATTCTTCTGGGGATCATTGGGTCATGGGTTCCTGCATTGTAGGCTTGCCATCTTGGGCCATTAGAAGGAGGGTGAGGGAGGCCAGCAACCCTGCTGCCATGTGGGGGTTCACACAGCCCTCAGGGGCTTTGTCAAGGTGGTCCACTTTTAATGACACGGAGACCCTCCTGTTATCCATTTGCCATGCAAGGTAAGGAAGTGGGTATTTAATGGGTATTACATTGATGTTTTTATTCTGTTCAAGCCCAAGTCCAATGTTGGCTTGCTTGGCTCACACCTTGAAAAAAAAAGAAGACAAAAAAGGTGTGGTAGCAGCAATTTCAATTTATTGTATTGACCATGGGTCATAGCAATATATAACATAAACAACACCTTTTAAAATTGGATTGCATGTTTTAATGTCTTCATGGGTGTGGTCCTGTCCACATATCCAGACTGCGACTGGCATCTGTCCAACCACCTTGGCCATGTCTTGCATGCTCAGGCTCTGTCTGGTGATGCTGCAGCAATTAACTATGACAAAGCTTTTTTTAAGGCTTCGCACAATGATCTAGTCAGGTTGGATTCATAGAATGTTAGAGTTGGAAGGGCCTTGCAGGTCATCTAGTCCAAACCCCTGCCCTCTGCAGGAGCATAACCAAAAGATAGCCCTACATAACATACCCGAAAGATGGTCGTCCAGTCTCTGCTTGAAAACGTCCAGGGAAGGAGCATCCACCACCTCCCGAGGCAGATTGTTCCACTGCTCAACCACTCTTACAGTTATGAAGCTTCTCCTGATATTTAGCCGGTTATGACTCCCTTGTAATTTCCACCCATTCGATCTAGTCTTGCAATCTGGAGCAAGAGAGAATAGATCTGCTCCATCTTTTACATGACAGCCCTTCAAATACTTGAAGACTGCAATCATGTCCCTTCTAAGTCGCCCTCTTCTGGACACGCTCAAGCTTGTCAACATCCTTCCTAAAATGTGGTGCCCAAAACTGGACACAGTACTCCAGGTGAGGCCTGGCCATTGTTGGGCGAAATGCTCTCTAGGGGTTGAGCACTTCGCCACAGGTATAATAACCTTTGGGATCTTTTGGTCTGTGTCTACGAGGAATGGGCTGCCGCGGTAACCTCCCAGTGAAGAGGCGAGAGACAAGACTTAGAATAATATTTGGTTTACTCAATAACAGTCTCAATCAGCAAATACAATTCACACACACATTCATTCAAGGTCTAAGAATAAAAGATAGATAAAGCACAGTTGCATGAGCAGGTTATCGTTGGTTTCGTTGAGGGCAATATTTACCTCCAAGGCGTGGCTCCTAAGCTTCCAGCGAGTGGGGTAAGGTAGGGTAGGAAGAATGGAGAAAGGGACACGCGGTCTAGACCAGCTAGCAGCACGTGTATAATTCCAGCGGCCGACTGGAACGAAGCGAGGCAAGGGTTCGGGTACAGGATGGGGGCATAAGAGGGTAAAAGCAGACAGACAGAGGTCGTGGTTTCAGCAGCAGCAAGGTGGGGGTGTAGCAGAGCATGCGAAGCAGCCCAGAGATCACGTTTTTATAGTGTCTTGGGTGCTGGGAGGAGAAGGCCAGGCGGTGTACACCTACTGACCCTCCCAGCCGGCTGTGTCAGTGTCAATTTCAAATCTTATTGGCTACGCTGTCCGTTGGATACCTGAGGGCTGAGCAGAGGAGGCTGGCTGGCAGGCAGATGGTGTCTCCAGGTAGCTGATGGCCCTGGCATTGTTGTGTGTATGGCTCTCCTATTGTCTGGGGTGGGGAAGGCAGTTAATCTCATCATGCAAACGACTTGCAGAGGGAAAGTCCTTTGTCTGCTGTATGGCCCGTAATCCGTGTATGTGACATGCGGCAGGTATGCAATGGAGTCCCTCAGAGTAAACAGACAGCTTTTTCCTTCCTTCTGGGCTTCTCCCTTGGCATCCATTTTACAGTCTAACAAGCACACAGGCCATGTGGCAACAGCAAACATTCCATAGCAAAGCCCCATAATGGCGTAAGGGCTAACACCATAGCAAAATAGAGTGGAACTACTACCTCCTGTGATCTGGACACAATGCTTCTGTTAATGCATCCTAAGATTGCATTAGCTTTCTTCACAGCCACATCACACTGCAGGCTCGTGTTTAGCTTGTGATCAACCATAACACCTAGATCCCTTTCACATGTGCTGCTGTCAAGCCAAGTCCCTCCCATTCTATATCTGTGCCTTTGATTTTTTGTGCCTAGGTGTAGGACTTTGCACTTATCTCTATTGAAATTCATTTTATTTGTCTCAGCCCACTGTTCCAGCCTATCTAGATCATTTTGAATCCTGACTCTGTCTTCTTCAGAATTAGCAATCCCACCCAGCTTTGTGATTTAATCAGTGAAACATATGGCCCACACATGAAAGGCAAGACCATTCCCTCCCAGTTCACTAAAGAAGGTTATAGGTGGGATCCCAGCCAAAGGATATGCTGGGAATATAATCAGGGGAGGTGTCAGCGCTCCTGCTGCAAGTTGAACCACAATTGCGATAACTACTTTGGGCCCCATGCACAGCCCACTTGCCCTCAGGGCAGTGGTGATCTTCAGCACTCCATGGTAGCCAGTCCTTCAGCCATGGCAGGAAGGGAAGTGAAAACAGTGCTGCCACTTCCTCCAGTTCTAACGCCAGTAAATAGTTCCCCATTAGCTGATTCAGGGTTGAGTTTGGCATGAGGGTATGCTAAGGAAAAAAATTGTATTTTTTGGGTTCAAGTATATTGAATCCCAAAAGATCACTATATCCCAATATTCCCAAATTCCAATATTGGTATGTTATTGGGATTCAGAAAATAATCAGGAAACTTGAATTTATTCAGCTTTATTATAGCCTATGGGGACCATTTCCCACAGGCTATAATGAAGAATCAATCTTGTGGTTTCTGGGACTCCATGGGAGCTGTTTTTGAGGTAGAGGCCCCAAAATCAGTGTAGTTTTTCATGCCTGTCCTCAAAACACCCCCCAAGTTTCAAAAATATTGGACCAGGGGATTTTATTCTATGAACCCCAGAAGAAGATGCCCCCATTCTCCATGGTTTCTACTGGAGGGGGAAAGGGATGTGGTCCCTTTATATGCCTTCTTCAAGCCTCTGAATGACTCCACATTGAAATGAGTGAACTAGAAAGGCAAAATGCCAAATGCCTTTGGAGTTCATTCTGAAGGCATTTAGGTGGGTGAATGAACTTCAAGGGCATTTAAAGTTTAAATGCATTTAAACCTTAAATGCCTTGCTGAGAAATCACTCTGTTATATCCTCAGATTCATTATAGCCTATGGAGATCAATCCCTGTAGACTATAATTGAGAATTGATCTGGGGATATCTGGGGCGGCGGGGGGGGGGCTGTTTTTGAGGTAGAGGCACCAAATTTGCACCAAAGCTGTTGGTGCCTCTCCTCAAACCCCCTCCCCCAGTTTTAAAAAGTTTGGACTAGGGGATCCAATTCTATGGGCCCCCCAAAAAGGTGTCCTCATGATCCACTGATTCCAATGGAGGGTAAAAGGCATGTAATGGGATGTGGTCCTTTTAAAGGCCTGCATTTACTTGCCAAGTCATGCGGTGGCAAGGGCCAGCTTGGAGAAGGGATTTAAAGAGGTCTCTTTAAATCCCTTTTCCGAGCCGGCCCATGCCACCGCTGTGGCACGACCTGGATTCTCCAAGCTGAACCTGTATAAAAGTTGATATTATCAGTTTTTATTTGAGCTCAGCTATATCAGTAGCTGAATCAGATTAGAGAAGTACTTTTCAGGTATTTATTCAGTTTAGTTTATACCAAATGCACACCCCTATCTGGCACACACACCCCATACTCCCAGGTCCTCTCCACTTGTTGCTTGAGTGTTATCTCAACCATGCCACAGCATCTTTCTTTTGGGAGGGTTTCACACAGGGTTTCCACATTCATTTTATGGGGCCTCATATTCCTTTTGTATCAGGTAATCTGAAATCAGTTTACAAATTACCAGATATTGTGGCAGATAAGGTAGCCAAAAAGTGTGCTGCTGATTGGGAGCTAGCGTGTTTAGCTCCCCCCCCACATACCAAATGTGACAGTTTCTTCCCCGGGGTTGCTCACCAAGAAGGCCTCAGGTGAGTATGGACTTGATCCACCACTTCTCCTAACTGAAAGGTTCATTTGTCAACAAGGCCATCAGGAATGCTGCTCTGTACATTAGACATCTTTTGATAATGCTGTTAATATAATCTGGGCTTGCGGCCCTTGTGCTCTTATGGTTAAATGTGATGTGCAGTCTGCCTTTCAGCTTTTACTGATCCATCCTAGAGATCACTGCTTGTTGGGATTTAAGTTCAACGGCTCCTGGTATATTGACAAGGCAATGCCCATAGGCTGTTCAGGGGCTTGTGCAGTCTTCAAGGCTTTCCAGCACTTTACTGGAATGGGGAGTTAGGGACTGCACCCATTCTTCCTTCATCACCCACTATCTGGATGACTTTTTGTTTGTGGGGCTATCAGCTAGCCTTACTTGTGTCAGGAGTTGGGGATCCATCTGGTGAAGGAAAAGATGGAGGTTCCTTGCACATACCTAGTTTACCTGGGTATCTTGCTTGACTCCGTTCAAGGTTTCTCCCACCTCCCTAAATTGGCTGCCCTTCAGGCCCTTATCACTCTAGTCATGGCCCAGCAAAAGTGCACGCTCAAGGAGATTCAGGCCCTTTGAGCCGCCTCAATTTTGCTTTCAGGGTTGTCTCCCCAGGGTGTGCTTTTTGCACCTGTTTGGCCAGGGCCAACTCTGGGGAGTGTTTCCCTCACAATCACATTATGATCACAAAGGGCATGAAGACTGATTTGTCAGTCTGGTTAGCTTCCCTATCATCTTTTAATGGCATCTCCATCTTGCAAACCCCCCTGGGTTTGGGCCCTTCTATGCAGGTTCATTCTGATGCCTCAGGTAGTGTTGGGTTTGGCATATTTTTCATTGGCCACTGATGTGCCCAGCAATGGCCTAACAACTGGGCGGTGTCTGGTTTTCTTAGGAACCTTACCTTTCTGGAATACTTCCCAATACTTGAGGCAGTTTCCATCTGGGGTAAAGCATTCAGGGATGGGTAGGTTCACTTTTAATGCAACAAGCAGACTGTTGTTTGGGTCATCAATCACCAAACCTCATGCTCTGAGCAGGTGATGCATCTTATGTATATATTTGCCCTCCTGTGCTTGTCACAAAACTTCTCTTGCAGCATAGTTTGGTGTGGTAGTTAAGAGCAGTGGACTCTAATCTGGAAGAACCAGGTTTGATTCCCCACTCCTCCACATGCAGCTGCTGGGTGACCTTGGGTCAGTCAACATTCTCTGAGAGCTATTCTTTCAAGAGCAGTTTTCTGAGAGCTCTCTCCCACCTACCTCACAGGCTGTCTGTTGTGGGAAGAGGAAACAAAGGACACAGTAAACCACTCTGAGATTCTGAGTGAAGGGCAGGGTATAAATAAATAAATTCGCCAGTGTCCTAAGGGCAAGGATCATTTCCATTAGACTTTTCCCTGGGTTTTTTGGCATGCACTCCTTTTGGATCAGAGCTGCTACTTTGGCCACTGAATGTGGGCTATCCCCTGAGAATATATGTTTAGTGGAGTCCTGGAGGTCCCTTAGTTTACCAAGCCTACATTTGCCCTCATGTAGGTCTTGCTGTTCATTTTTCTGTCTTTTAGTTTCTTCAGTCCTTATCAGGACCACCTGGATTTTTGAGCACAGTATTGTGCACTGGGCAGGTTGCTACACTTTCCACTTCAGATTGGGGGACCTTGTTGGGATTGGAGGACCACCTGAAGATCATGTGGATGGGACAGAGGGGTACGCATTGAAATGCTTTCCTACCAACTGTGATGGATGCCATTGCTACCAATGCCCCTCTGGATGCTCTTGTGATCCAGCTGGGGAAAAATGACCTACCTGGTCAGAAAGGTGTTGGCCTCACCTTGTTCATGTTGGTAGACTTGCAGGCCCTGCATTCTTGGCTTCCTCAGATTTTGTTATTCTAGTCTGAGCTGCTAGAAAGAACTTAGAGGGGTGACTATGCCCCTGATAAGGTTGATGCAGCAAAGAAAAAAGTGTACAAGGCTGCAGCTTGCTTTGTGGAATCAGCTGGTGGTTCGGCCATCTGTCACCCAGACATTTCTTTTAGGCTGTCCACTTTGTACAGGGCTCATGGGGGTGCATCTGTCCTGTTGGAGTCAGGACCTTTGGCTGCATGGAACGCCCCTCTTTCTCGGTTGTAGTGTTAGTAGCTTTGGTGTGTGTGGGGGGTGCCTGCCCAGCTCTTGAGGTAGTTTAGGCATTGGGCTGTGTGGAGAAATGCCTAGTCTCCTGGGAGGTTGGCAACGAGCAGGGCTTCCCTGTGTGTTTTACCATTTTTTCTCTCTAGTCAGAGAAGGAAGTCTGTTCGCTGGCACATCAGCTCACTGTACACAGATGCTAATAGATTTAGGCAAAGGAATGGCCAGTTTGCAACTGGCTATTCCCTCAGGAGCACACAAGGCATGATTCTGTCCCTGTGGTACCCAGACACTGGGAGACACTGAGACAAAGCTTCTGAGTTGGGAAGGGGAGCTGAAGGTCCTGATCCCTTCAATGGGAAATCCCTATATTGATCAGATGGCAGCGGCAGCTACTGGAGAGTAAAAAGTAAAAGCCTGCAATAAAGTCTGAGTCAGTGAAGCTCAGGGTGGTTGAAGGGTGGGGTTTTTTTTAGGGGGGGGTGGACATGTTAATCAGCATTGAGATATTACAGCATTAGAGCTATGCCAATTTCCCCTCATTTTTCTCCTTCCACCTTACTGATCAAGGGCCAGGAACAGAAACTGTTGGCAGGAAGTTGCTTACTAGAATGGGATACCTGGCTACCCTAGAAGAACTTTGTTTTCTTTGACTGAGCCGTTAAAACATTTTTGTATTGTTATCTGTCTTGAATCCAAAGAAATAAGAGAGGACATTTTAAAATAAAGTTATTACATTTATATCTCTCCATTCTTCCTTGGAATAACAATGGTATGCATGAGATTCCTGGGAGGTTTCTTATGCAGATTAAGACTGATTATTCATGTGCTGCCTGACCTTTTCTAGCACTTAAATTTTAATCTTAATCTGAAAGGACATTTTTTCCCCTCATATATTCATATGTAAACCCTTGCAATCAGTCTACACACTGACAGTCAGAAGGCCAATGAACTCAAAATGTTTAGTGGAATTAAAAGAGATCAACTCATTTGGATCTATAGTCTTATTTTCTTTTGAGGAGACAGGTGGTTAAAAGGAAAAAAAGAGACCTTATTAAAGACGAAAGAAAACAAGAACTTTGTCAGATAGTAAATTAGAAGCTCTCACTTAATTGTAATATTGTTGCTTTTCTGGGTGGAGATCATGGAACCACACATTATTTCTTTCCTAAATTCCTCAGTTCCTTTTATTTCTATTTGAATGACTTTATTCACATTTGAGTGGTGATTTTATGAATACTGAAGCATGCATTGTTATTTAATTTACATTTAATGATAAAATGAATTCATCAGCTTTCTCTAATAATTGTAAGATTATATGAACATTAGAGTGATCCTAAACAAGTCTACTCAGGTCTTCTCAAAGGGGGTTTACTCCCAGAAAAGTGTTTTTAGGATTGCCCTGTAAGGTACTAACTGTTCTGTAGGAATGGGGTTTTAAAAAAAACAAAAAAAAAACCCCTCTTCCCTTCAATCTCACCCTTTCTAGGAGCAGGAAATGTTATCGTAAATGAAAAGTATTTCCATGACAACTTTTTTACTTGCTTGCACTCAGTAGCATGGACATCTTTCTCCAGACTCCTCATGATTAAATGTATGGCCTCTAGTTCTGGAAAGCTGTTTTTTGAGTTTCCCTTTACTCTTTCTTTTCTGCTTTCTTGTCATGTATTAATTCTGCAACTTTTTGTATCTTTCATTTGCTTCCTATTCACAGCTTTTCCAGTAAAGAAACCTGTTCAATTTTCTCCACTGTTCTTAAACTCTACTGCATTTCTATCTCTTCATTTATCATTCCCTAACACTTAATTCTCTTTTCTGCAATTACTATGTTTTCTTCCATTTTTCCTGTCAACATATAATTCATTACTGGCAATCTATGTGGAGTAGCTCCTGCCTCCTCTTATCACTTGACAATCTGTCAGATTTTTGCAATCTTCTTTCCTGATGAAAAGGTAGTCAATCGGACTTTCTTCTGCCAGTCGTGTAGATTACCAAATTCTATACTTTCTTACAAAACAAAGTATTACTTGTAAAACTGTTAATGTAATATCTAGAATGGCCTCTCCTACTTCAAAATAATAGCTACAAATAAATCAAAACGATAAAATAAAATCACTGAAAAGAATTCACCCTAGCAAACAGGCCTTGTTCTGATGACAAATGAGGAAACCTGCAAGGCTATAAAAGTTTTACAAGCAATATGAAACTTTAAGCAGTTACTAGACCACATCTTAAGAGAAAGTATGTTCATACAGGAACAGTTTACAAGGCCTGAATCATATTAATAAATGACAGAGTTATGACCTCTTACAAAAAGCCCAGCATTTAAAATACATAGTAATCTAGTCAGGTCTACAGACCAAAATGCATCAAGGTCGTTAGATTATCATTAGCAAAGCTAATGGATCTAGATTAAAACATTACTTGCTCCCCCCTTCAGTCTAATAACCATTTCCAATATTTCATGCTTTTCTAACAGCATTTTAAGTGTGTGTGTATACACATACACACACACACACACACACACACAGAGAGAGCATTGCATCCTGCCTAAAATTTCCACCAACGCAAAGGCCTATTATGCATGGGTGTTTTCCCTCACTCTCATCATGCATGTCTGTCAGGTTTTCTTTATCATTCTGCATTGATTTTCCTCCCTTCAGCACTATGTTTGTTTTCTGGTCACTGTTTCCCCAGGTTTTCTGAGACTGCTTTTGTGCCGGTTTCTCCGTCGTTTTGCTTCCAAGCTGAAGGTAATTCAAAAGCATACGGATTCCCTCATATTCTCCTCCTTGAAGGTTACTCCCACCCACATGCATTCTGTACACTCTAATTCCCCCCATATTATGAGATTGTGTGACTCCCATTTTTCACAGTGGCCAAAAACACAACAGAGAATCCCCTAGCACTCTGCAATATGGAAAATGGGGCTTCACAGCTGCTTATCAGTTTCAAAAAAAGTATTGACAATTTCAAAGGAGGTTTTCCCCCTTTGCCTGTGTTCCTTTCTGTTCCCTTTTAATGAACTAACACTAAAATGCATGCATAAAACCTGAACCACAAGGATTTCAATGGAAGGCATTTGCTGGACACTACTGCATAGCTGTGATAGGGCAACTGTATATTTTTTTAAAAAAAACAAACATTGGCGACCACCCTCTATGTCACAAATGATGTTTCATCCCAATTTAGAGAAGTGCCATTTTAAAATTGTAGCTGCAGGATAAATACACCAGAGGGAAAAGAATGGTGTGTAAGGCGGGCGCAGAATCCAATATCAAGATTAAAGGCTTACTGCTATGAAAATCTGCAGTAAAATGTATGTGATTTTTCCCAATTCCCATTTTCCTCATCAGACTTCTGAATTCCCCCAAGATATTCCCCATACCCCAGAAGCAGCATTTCAGGGGGCATTTCAGTCTGCAGCAGGAGAGGCTTCCACAGGCAGAATTTCTTCCATCTGTGGGAATTATAGGTGGGATCCAAGCAATACCCTCTGCAGGATCAAATCACTCTTTCTAGTCTAGTTGACTACATCGAACTGTTCTCAGCTTCTAATCCCCATGAGGAAATCAAATATGAGGCAAGCCTTCCCTTGTAGTATGAAGATAAGTTTCTCCTAGGCTGATGGTTTTATAATTATCCTCATTTCTGAGTCTTATCAAGTCTGAGGGTAACATATGCTCAGTGTAAGCAGGATGTCCTTCCCCACAATTGTTTATGCAGATATGAAACCTGTGGGATCTGAACTGTGAGAGAGATGTTTTTGTCCTGTTGCATTTTTTCCTGTTTACATATCAAATCTTCTTCCTTCTGCTTTTTCCGCTCTCCAACCCACATTTCTTAGTATTAAGCACAAGGTCTCTCATATTATTTTTCATTACAGTCCATTGAAAAGTGAGTCCATTTGTCAAGCTGGGATACTGGCATGGCGCAGGTGTGTTCTTGGGAATGAGGCTGAAGACTGAATGCTGTGACTGGAGAATGGGTATTATTATAAATCTCATTACCATGAACGCAAAAGAAGCAATCTTTTTCCCTATTTAAGTTAAAAAGGGAAATTGAGATATAGAAAACTCATAAACTTGTAGTAGTGCTGGG
The DNA here is from genome assembly GCA_029375565.1 of Gekko gecko. Classification (NCBI taxonomy): domain Eukaryota; kingdom Metazoa; phylum Chordata; class Lepidosauria; order Squamata; family Gekkonidae; genus Gekko; species Gekko gecko. The sequence goes on along the minus strand of JAPDNY010000004.1, from coordinate 67,836,234 downwards.
GAAGAGAGGAAGCTTTGATCAGATGATTAAAACATCTGTTGAAGATTAAACTGCCTCCAGAATTCCAATTTTAACTCTTTCGAGTTTACAAACACAAAGTTTTGTAGTTTGTTCTTATAGGCAAAGCTTAGAAACTGAACAGGCATCCTAAACAGAGTCAAATCATGTCAAAGTATCCAGTGATACTTGCTTTGCTTGTATTATTCCATCTGCATTGTTCCATCTGGCACTAATGTCATCTGCCCCCTCTCAGATTAGCTATGTCTACCTGTACACACATGGGGAGCAGTGTTCCCTCTGAGCTGAGTTTGTGTAAGCTAGCACACAGTTTTTTAGCCTCCAGTACACACATTTTTGTCTTAGCACAGGAAGGGTGGTTCCAGAGCAAACTAATTTATGAAGTAGCCAAATTGCTTGTTCACAATGCCAATACTTCACAAAACAATATTTGCTCACAAGACTCCACAGCTTACAGGGAGCATTGATAGGTAGCCCTGGAGTAATGTACTATTGGTGCCATGCCATCTGTAGTGAACTATCAGTCGGGGGAACTGTGATATTGATTTTAAATTGATTACTGGTATTATGTTGAGTTTATGCTGTTGTAACCCACTCTGAGCCTGTTGTGGGGCAGGGAAGGGTAAAAGCCTAAAAAATTAAAATAAAAAAATAAAAAGCTTGACCATTGGTGTACAGCCATGCAACTGTTCCTGGCTGATAAAAAGAGCATATGAACCTACAGGTTTCAGCTCTGTGCCTCTGTTGACCACTACACGTGGGAAAAGGAAGGGTGCCCCATCCAACACTGGGATATTGTGTGTACATGTCAAACTACTGGCAAAAGTGCAGATCATATCTTGGTGGGAAGGGAGAGCAGCCCTCCTTTTGAAGTCCTAAACATAGTATTGACGATATCACCCTTGCTCTATCCTATTGTTATGTGTCCCTTCAGTTAGGTTAGGGCCATAGTTTGTAGTATGTGAGTGCCCGTAGATGATAGAGATTTGTTATATTTTGGAGTAGCTGTTGGATTAAGATTGGGTGTGGTGTGTGTATATCATTGTAAGATAATGTTGATTATTAACTTCTCAAAATGTGATAAACAGGGCTGCCCTGAACCGTGAAGAAAGGTGAGGTATAAATGTTTAAATAAATAATTAAATGAGATTGGACATTTATTTTACCAGGAAAAGAACAGATTGACCACTTTAAACACCCCCATGGAGATTAAAACCTCTTTTTTAAAAAAAACAAACAAACCATTTATTATAGGATATGTTTCACATATTTCAAATTCCACCTTATAAATATCACATACCTTTTTCATTTCTCCCCACCCCCCAGTACAAGGCTTCCCGCAATGCTCTTACCCCCTTATAAATTCTATTATCTAATTACCATTAACAAAGTGTATCACTTCCATTATCAAATTAGGTAACATTTTAAAAGATTAAAACCTCTTTGACTGCTTTGAAGTCACACTAACCACTAAATCACAGTGCTGTTTGATGACTGAATGGTCCCTTACAATATTCAGTCTTTGCAGGGCACAGCCATAAATCTCTAAGGAAGACATTGAGGTTTATTTATTTGTTTGTTCCAGGTTCAAAATGAGTCTCTATTTTCCAGCTAGTAAACAGTCAATGTATTAAATAGAATTATTATTTTAAAATAATTTGACCATTCTAGATCTAATTAAACAAACCATTAAATAGGTACACAGAATACTGGCCTATTCCATATTCCACATAAGATGACTTTAAGCAGGGGGAAGGTTACATTTCAATGCTTCTTACCTAGAAATTTGCGGGGGGGGGGCAGATTTCATTGAATTCCAGTTCTGAGAGATTCAGAGGGTGAGGCCAGTTTACATAGAAGCTATTACACAGGTTAAAACACGACTTTACTAGAACTTCTAATCTGTGCCCTTTAAAGGCATTACATAAGACAACTCTGAGCATCGTCCCCAAAATTGTTGCCAACTTCATTCCTTATCCTTAAAGAGGTAAAATTGTAAGTTAGCTACAACCATGGAAAATGCATGTTTACAGATTTTCATCTATATATATATATAGCTAATTCCCAAGTTGCCCCCTGCATGCTGATATCTAAATCTGCACATTGGGGGCACCTGGGGGGGCAGGGAGATTTTCCTGCGCACATGGGGCAGTTCCCAGGTGTGCAGAAAAATCTGAAAACTTTGAAAAAATACAGGGGGGATATTTAAATCCCCCCAAAAGTAAGAGTTTTCCCTGCGCATGTGCAGGGAATGCTCTGAGAAATCTGTGGCGGGCCAGTGGTTGGAAGTCACTCAGGCCTTGCTGCAGGAGTGGAGGAGGAAGGAGATTGGTGGCAGCAGTGGAGGAGATCACCGGAGAGCTCTTCTCCCCCCCCCCCGTGAGTATTGCGGGTCCCCTTTCTTGTTAGAACCTAAACATAAATTCTTAGACCTACTGTGTCAAAACATATTAAAAAGTTATCTAAAGTTAAAATCCACAATAGCAGTGACTTCTTTCTTTCCATCAGAGTGTGTGTGTGTGTGTGTGAGTGTGTGAGTGTGTGAGTGTGTGTGTGTGTGTGTGTGTGTGTGAGAGAGAGAGAGAGAGAGAGAGAGAAAGAGAGAGAGAGAGAGTTCAGTGGCAAAAGAGGAGTGGTGGCAGGAAGGGTGTTGCCCTATTCTGGGGCCATTTTGGCATTTTAGTCAGTCCCTGATGAGAGCATAAAGATTGTCCTTGCCTGGTCACAGCAAAGGTCCCGGTACTCTTTACAGTCTCTATCCAAGAGTGCCAGCCATAGAGAACCCAAATACACCTTGTTATATAATAGCCATAGCTTATGATTTTTTGTGCAAAATATTGTGGTGAAATTATGGCAGAAATCTGACAGACTATCTGGTTTGTTAGGCTCATAAACCATCATATATATATATACCCATACACACACACAAGGAAGGAAAGCCCATTGTGGACCTGAGACAACGGGCGCTAGACAGGCCCCCCCTGCGAAGAAGGTGGAGGAGGCAGGCATACGGGTGGCCACTGGGGGAGGAGCTCATCCGCTGCCCTGGCCTCCACCATCCCCCTCTCTGAGACTCCATCTCCCTGGGGCTGCAATGTCCCCCTGGGGCTGGCGCTGGCCTCACTCCTAGCACCGTCGGCTGGCATCACAGCCTCCCTTCCCCGGCTCCTGGCAGCGGCATTTGCTGGCAGCGTTCACTTCCCACCTCACAGCCAATGGCACACCAGCAGCCTTGAGTGGCAGCTGGCGGGCCAATGGCTGACGGCACACATTTTTCTCTGCTCCCCATAGGCCAGTGGGGAAGGGTAAACTCAATTATATATAAGGATATACATACACATACACACACACACACACACATACTAGGGAGCAAATCCCATTGTGGAGGAAGACAATGGGCCCTAGAAAGGGAGGGAGGGAGGGAGGGAGGGAGGAAGGAAGGTAGGAAGAGGGGGGAGAGTGAAAGAAAGAAGGAGAGAGGAAGAAAGGAAAGGGGAGAAAGGAAGGGAAGAGGGGCGGAATGGGCTTCTCTGGGCCTACTGGGCCCACAGAAGGCCCAGAGGATGGGGGAGGCGCAATGGGCTTATCTGGCCTACTGGGCCCATAGAAGGCCCAGAGGATGGTGTGGGGGGCAGAAGGGGCTTCTCTGGCCTACTGGGCCCATAGAAGGCCCAGAGGATGGTGTGTGGGTGGGGCGGAAGGGGCTTCTCTGGCCTACTGGGCCCATAGAAGGCCCAGAGGATGGTGTGGGGGGCAGAAGGGGCTTCTCTGGCCTACTGGGCCCATAGAAGGCCCAGAGAATGGTGTGTGTGGGGGCGGAAGGGGCTTCTCTGGCCTATTGGGCCCATAGAAGGCCCAGAAGATGGGGTGGGGGGCGGAAGTGGCTTCTCTGGCCTACTGGGCCCATAGAAGGCCCAGAGGATGGGGTGGGGGGGCAGAAGGGGCTTCTCTGGCCCACTGGGCCCATAGATGGCCCAGGGGATGGTGTGTGTGTGGGGGCGCAATGGGCTTCTCTGGCCTACTGGGCCCATAGAAGGCCCAGAGGATGGTGTGTGTGTGTGTGGGGGGAGGGCTTCTCTGGCCTACTGGACCCATAGAAGGCCCAGAGGATGGTGGGGGGCAGAAGGGGCTTCTCTGGCCTACTGGGCTCATAGAAGGCCCAGAGGATGGTGGGGGGCAGAAGGGGCTTCTCTGGCCTACTGGGCCCATAGAAGGCCCAGAGGATGGTGTGGGGGGGCAGAAGGGGCTTCTCTGGTCTACTGGGCCCATAGAAGGCCCAGAGGATAGTGTGTGTGTGGGGCAGAAGGGGCTTCTCTGGCCTACTGAGCCCATAGAAGGCCCAGAGCATGGTGTGCGTGGGGGGGCGCAACGGGCTTCTCTGGCCTACTGGGCCCATAGAAGGCCCAGAGGATGGTTTGCAGGGGGGCAGAAGGGGCTTCTCTGGCCCACTGGACCCATAGAAGACCCAGAGGATGGCATGTGGGGGCGGCAGAAGGGGCTTTTCTGGCCTACTGAGCCCATAGAAGGCCCAGAGAATGCTGTGGGGGGACGGAAGGGGCTTCTCTGGCCTACTGGGCCCATAGAAGGCCCAGAGGATGGTGGGGGGGCGAAGGGGCTTCTCTGGTCTACTGGACCCATAGAAGGCCCAGAGGATTTTGTGTGGGGGGGGTGGAATGGGCTTCTCTCACCTGCCTCGGCCTTGAAGGCCTGTCCCTTTGCTTTCTCTGCAGACGGTCTTCTCCTGTCAGAGAACCGGAGCAGACTGAGCCAAAGATACTGGCCGGAGCTGACACAGGCGGGATTCCGCCTTGCAGCCAGTCAGCCCTGGCCAGTGTCTTCTGACTGCCAGTTCTTGTGCCGAATCAATTGTGGCAAGCATAGAATGTTGTGGAACCAAAATTTAAATATATATAAGGACAGATATATATATATTTAGCATTTTGTACAAACTTTGGGAACAACTGAAAATATTGTAAATGAATGTCCTACTATTAAACCTTCTTACTATGACATCTTGAACAGGAATGCCTGGGAAAATGGAAAATATTTTTATCAAATCCAACTAGCAGCTGTGTTGTATACTCTTCTACAGTGAACTAAAAACTGAATCAGAAATCAGTATAATCTGTAAATGATGGCCAAGGCCACCAGGTGGCAGACTGAGACTATTAAAAATGTTCTGAATTTTGCTACCCACCCACCCCCCTTGATTCCAGAACAGCATGATTCTGATGTCTTTTGGATCAGTGGGAAATTATTTCATACAAAATCTTCCGTGTAATATAAAACATCATTTAATGTGCACCAGAGGAACAACCAAGTTAGTCTGTAGCAACAGCAAAGTGTCTAGGGATGTTCCACTCTTCTTACCCCAAACCCCTATTTTATATTGATTTTCTTGTGCAAATTCAACCCACAATATTTTTTTATTTAGCACCATTTTCTGCTTCCTCACTTCAAATGCTTCCCATCAAACACATAAACGTTCCATTGTTATTTCTGTATTAATAAACCAGTATTATACATATAATAAAAGATGTACACTATACATTGTATATGAAAACCTATAAAAACCTATCAGGCCCTCACCTGGTGCAAATGAATTTACAAAACAGAAAAAAATCTGAAAGTTGTTGATAATAGTAATACTACATGATTAAGTGTTATGGAAAATATTACAGTAAAAAGTATTGGAAGGGTTTCACTGCCACAGGAGGTCCACGAGCAGGGCCAGAACTCCAGAATCCCCACAAGCACCAAGAATACAGAGTGTCACTGCCCTAGACATAGTGTTCCCTCTATATCTTGTGGCTAATGGCCCTCTTCTCCATATATTTATCCAATTCCCTCTTGAAGCTGTCTATGCTTGCAGCAGTGAATTCCAAGTGCTAATCACTCTTTGGGTGAAAAAGTACTTCCTTTTATCTGTTCTAAACCTACTGCTCATTAATGCCCATTAGTTCTTGTACTGTGGGAAAGGGAGAAAAGCTTCTATCTCTGCCTTCTCTATTCCATGCATAATTTTGTAAATCACTATTATGTCACCCCTCAGTCGTCACTTCTTCAAGCTAAAGTGCCCTAACCTCTTTAACTTTTTTCATAGGGAAGGTGTTCCATCCTCTTAATCATTTTATTTGCCCTTTTTCTGAACCTTTTCCAATGCTATAATGTATTTTTGAGGTGCAGTGACCAGAACTCTACACACAGATTTATACAGAGGAATTATGATATTGGCTGATTTGTTTACTAATAATTCCCAGACTAGCATTTGCCCTTTGTATTGCAGTCGCACACTGAGTCGACATTTTCAATGTGTTATCTACCATGATTCTGAAATCTCTCTCCTGGTCAGTTACCACCATGCCAGACCCCATCCACCTATACTTACAGTTAGGATTTTTTGCTCCAATGTGTATTACTTGACAGATCCCTCTGGAGTGCCTCACAGTCCCCCCTGGTTCTTACTGCCCTGAGCAACTTAATGTCATACACAAACTTAGCCACTTCATTGCTTACTCCCAACTCCAAATCATTAATGAACAAGTCAAAAAGCACTAGTACTAAGCACTGTATTACCTCACTTCTTACTACCTTCCACTGAGAAAACTGCCCATTTATACTCACTCTCTATTTCCTGTTAATTAACCAGTTTTTAATCCACAAGAGGACTTGTCCTCTTATTCCATGACCACTGAGTTTACTTAGGAGCCTTTGATGAATAACTTTATCAAAAGCTTTATGGAAGTCTAGGTAAACAACACCTACTGGGTCACCGTTGTCCACAAGTTTGTTCACCCCCTCAAAGAACTCTAAAAAGTTAGTGAGATAAGATCTACTCTTACAGAATCCATGCTGGTTCTTCCTCAATAGCTTTTGTTCACCAGTGTGCCTACTAATTCTATATTTAATAATGGATTCCACCAATTTACCTGGTATTGACATTAGACTGACCAGCCTGTAATTTCCCAGATCTCCTCTGGAACCTTTTTTGAAGATGGGGGTTACATTAGCTATCTTCCAGTCTTTGGCAATGGAGGCAGATTTTAGATATCAATTAGATATTTTTATCAGGAGACCCCCAGAAGGTCACATTTGAGTTTTTTCATAACTCTTAGATGTATGCCATCTGGGCTGGGTGATTTGTCAGTTTTTAATTTGTCCATCAGTCATAGGACCTCATATCTCCTCATCTCAATCCAATTAAGGTCTTCTGGAGTGGGCAAGCATCTCCCATCTTCCACAGTGAAAACAGTGGCAAAAAATGCATTCTGCTTCTCTGCCATTTCCCTGTCATCCTTTAGTAATCCTTTTACCTCTTGGTCATCCAGTGGCTCCACTGCCTCCCTGGCTGGTTTCCTCCCTCTGATGTATTTGAAGAAATTTTTATTGTTGGTCTTTATGATTTTTGCAATATGTTCCTCATCGTCCTTTTTTGCCTGTGTGATCATCAACTTGCATTTTATTTTCCAAAGCCTGTGCTCCTTTTATTTATCTCTCTTGGACTAGCCTTCCTTTGCTTAAAGGAATCCTCCTTACCTTTTAGCACTTCCATCACTTTGTTTGTTAACCATGCAGGCCCCTTTTTTACACCTATTTGTACCTTTCCTCACCTATGCTATACATTTTTACCGTGCTGCCAGGATTGTAGTTCTAATTAGTTTCCATGCTTCAGGATTTGACTCTCCTTACCTTTCCTTTCAGTTTCTTCTTCACAATCCCTTTCATTTGAGAGAAATTATGTATTCTAGAGTTAAGCGTGGTTGTGTTGGTCTTTTTCGGCAACTCCCTGTTTACATAAATGCTAAATAGTATTATGGTTACTGTTCCCAACTGGTGCTATCACATCTCTCACAAGATTTTGAGTATTACTTGGAACCAAGTCTAGTATCATGTCCCCCTGGTAGGTTCTGTGACCATCTGCTCCATGGCACTCAATCTCTTTCTCCTGACTTGAATACACATTGACCTAATCAATGTGAGAGTAGTTAACAATCACCTATTATGACACAGTTATTTTGTCTAGCTGCTTTCCTTAACTCTTTTGCTGTTTTTAAATCATCTTCTAACCTTTAATCTGGTGGGTGATAACAAGCTCCCAGAATTAAGCTTCCATTTGGGCACACTATTTCCACCCATAGAGTTTCTATAAGTGATTTTTTTCTATTACATTCTCAATTTTACTGGACTCTATAGCCTCTCTGACATACAGACCCACTGTATCCTTCCCCACATCATTCTGATATAATTTATATCCTGGAATCACTGTATCCCACTGATTATCATCCTACCAGGTTTCTGAAATGTTCAAAAGGTCTATATACACCTCTGACACCAAGCATTCCAGCTCCCCCATTTTACCTAGGACACTTCTAGCATTTATATATAAACAGCTGTAATTGTTAGCCCCGACGCCATTATGGGGCTTTGCTATGGACTGTTTTGCTGTTGCCACATGGCCTGTGTACTTGCTAGACTGTAAAATGGATGCCAAAGGAGAAGCCCATAGAAAAGGGGAAAAGCTGTCTTTTTACTCTGAGGGACTCCATTGCATACCTGCCGCATGTCACATACACGGATTAAGGGCCATACAGCAGACAAAGGACTTTTCCTCTGCAAGTCGTTTGCATGATGAGATTAAGTGCCTTCCCCACCCCAGGCATACACATAAACAATACCAGAGCCATCAGCTACCTGGAGAAACCATCTGCCTGCCAGCCAGCTTCCTCTGCCCAGCCCCCAGGTATCCAACGGACAGTGTAGCCAATAAGATTTGAAATTGACACTGACACAGCCGGCTGGGAGGGACAGTAGGTGTACACCGCCTGGCCTTCCACGCCCAGCACCCAAGACGCTATAAAAACGCGATCTCTGGGTTTACTTGTCTCTCTCTGCTGCACCCCCACCTTGTTACTGCTGCTGAAACCACGACCTCTGTCTGTCTGCTTTTACCCTCTTAAGCCCCCATCCTGTACCCGAATCCTTGCCTCGCTTCGTTCCAGTCTGCAGCTGGAACTATACACGTGCGTTGTTAGCTGGTCTAGACCACGTGTCCCTTCTTCCATACTTCCTACCCCACCTAATGCCACTCGCTGGAAGCTTAGGAACCGTGCCTTGGAGGTAAATATTGCCCTCAACGAAACCAACGATAACCTGCTCATGCAACTGTGCTTTATCTATCTTTGATTCTTAGACCTTGAATGTATGTGTGTGTGAATTGTATTTGTTGAGTGTAACTGTTATTGGAACTGAGCTTTATTTAAGTAAACTAAACATTATTCTGAGTCCTGTCTCTCGCCTCTTCACTGGGAAGTCTCCGCGGCAGCCCATTCCTCGTAGACATAGACCAAAAGATCCCGAAATTAATTATACCTGTGGCGAAGTGCTTCACCCCTAGAGAGCATTTCACCCAACAGAAGTGGGGGTTTGGCCGGGATTGGTCCTGCTTGTCTGAATGAGCATGAGTGTCGACACGTGCCTCATTCTGGCAACCAGACGTAAGGAAGAAACTGCTGCGAACTTCCAGTGAAGAGCGAAGAAGCTCAGAACACTGCACACACACACGTGTGAGTGGAAGCTCTTGTGCGCTTGGCTCTAGTGAGCACTTTATTGTGGGAGGCTTTTTCCCCCTTCTCTCCTTCAGGTGGAGGTTCTGTGCCATAAGCACTAAAGAACCGTGAGGGTAGCCGCCCCGAGCCCATGGCGAGGTCTAGCCGCTATAACCCATGGTAGCTCGAACGCAAGGGCCCTCCCACTCGAAGTCCCAAAGGCTATCTCGAAGCCTATCTTTCGGTCTATCTTGCGGGTGGGAACTGAGAACGACAGTGTAGGGTGTTAGGAATTGCACCACACTGCACCGCAACACACCACCCCACGCAGGCAGCCATAACTGCAAACTAAGAGGAGCCGCAGCAAAGTCTTAAAAATCCTCCAGAGACGTCTGGAAGCCCATTTCCCTGTCCCTCTCAGCTTTGATCGGCAGAGCGTAGAATTAAAGTGAGCAAAGAGGTCCGCTCGCTGGAGTATATTACTCCAAGGATCCAAGTCGGAGGTTTTCCTGAAGCCTTCCCGGGTTTATAGAGGTTATCCCGGCAGGATAGGTGTCCAAAACCCAAATACTGGTTTAAGAGAGTTATCCAGTTAGGAGGTGAGGTCTAGGCCAGGCCCACTGACCAAAACTCCAATTTAAGGTTTGATGAGAATAGCCGAGGTGGAGGCAGAGACCTCACCGAAAAATCTCATATTTTAACGTTTTTGGTCATTGGAGGCAAGGGCGTGGACCCCACCTTTGCCAAAAACCAAAACTCACGGTTTACGAGGGCAACCGAGCCAAGCTCACCTCGCCCGCGAGGCAAAATAGTGTTAGGGAACTTAGGAAGGTTAAAAGCACATCTTAAAATGGCGGACGCAACTTCTACTGCCTCCATGGAGATCCGCACAGTTGAGGATCTGCCCTGACTCGAGAGATGGGTCACAAAGAAGGGTTTAAACCCTTGGGCACCTCAAGCTTTTAAGAAGGAGAACCCTCTCCAAGCCGCTCGAGACGCCTACCAAGCGTACTGCGAGCAGAAACATACAAGCACGGCCGCTAAAGACCGGGCCGGTGCATGGGCATTTCTGCTAGCGCTACAGGAATCCCAGGCCACCATTCAGCGGCTAAAACAAGAATTAGATGGGAAAACGGCCCAGATCAATGAGCTTAAGGAAGAAAATCAACGGGAGATAGAGCAAAACTCCCAGAACTTTGAAACTAAAATTAAGGCCATCAAAGTGGCACACCGGAGAGAATTACAGGAAAAAGAAGAGGAAGTTAGTGTTGTGTGTGACAAACTTGATAGGACGCAAACTGAGCTGGCAATAGCTCGCAAAGAGATTGATTCCCTTAAGGAGGGACATCAAAATGATGTGGAGGCTCTAGTGGAGCAGCAGGAAGATGAGCTAGTTCACATGAGGACAGAGAGGATGAACCTCATGCTGGAAAAGGCAGGGCTTGTTAGCTCAGCCCAAGAGGCAAAGAAAGCTGCCACGCAGGCATTAGAGAGGGCAGCCAAGGCAGAGGCGGAGGTCGCCAGACTTTCTGACGACCTCGCAACTGCCCGGAAAGCGGCTCGCTACCTAGCCGACCAGGCAAAGGAGCGATACATTCAGGCCAACCATGAGGCTTGCCACAAGGAGATTAAAATGCTTCGAGAGAAGCTCGGCATTAGAGAGGCAGTCATCAGTACAATTCACCCAGGAGGTCTTAGGGACCCAGAGGACACTGAGGGCGAGGATGTACCTACCGGTCATTCCTCGGCCCCTGCCCTGGAAACTCCTGACTCATGCCCGGTGAATCCTGTAATGACTAGGGAGCAAACCACGAGAGTGGGTAATAATACCACGGTGAAAGTTATCACGGAATCCAGAGTGTGGAAACTGGAGGAGGCTAAGGCCATTGCCGACCAGGTCGGCCCCCTCACCAAGGACAATATATTGAACTGGCTAGCAACGGTAGCCACCGCCTACGGCAGCCTGAATGGCGAAGACCTCTCGGTCGTGGCCAGAAGGTGCGCAACAGGGGTCGATTTAGCGACCATTAACGCAGCCATAGCAGCCAAAATGTTGAACAAGGAAGACCAGTATACATGGATGCGGGGAGTCTTAGAGCATCTCACCCCTGACCGGTCATTAGAAGCACATTTTGTGATGGACCAACAAGGGCCAAATGAGGACCCCGAGATTTATATCACAAGAAAACAACTGCTAGGCATTTTGTCCGAAAGGGTAGATCTGGACGATGATGGAATTCCAGACTACAATGACATAGCATTCACAGATGCATTGCTAAAAGGTTTCAACCCCCCGACTCAACTGGCATTAAATGTAGACGTCCCCACAGATATGGATTGGGACCCACTACTGATTAAGATCAGGAGAGTGGCCACGTTGCTGAGAAGCACGTGCGCCATAAAAGTCCCCAAGGCACCTAGAAAGCCTAAAGAAAAATACAAAGAGGACGAAGAGCTAATACAGAGCATTACATATGCTAACAATGGCCCACATTTGCAGTACAATGTGGCGCAACCCCAGAAAGGTCAGAATTATAATGCTCGGCAGGACTACCAGCAACCTTACACGTACCATAATAATGGCAACTATAATGGGAATTATAGATCCAGTAGCCGTGGACGAGGCAGTTATAGAGGGAGATACCGGGGTACTAACCGGAACAACCCGGCACCTGCCCAAGCAAATTGGCAGCCCGCCCAGCCATCGGCTCCGCAAATGCCACCCCAGAATGCCCCACAAGCTGGACCCGTAAACGGGCAACCAGTACAGATTCCCCAACAGCCTCCCGGCCCCAATGGACCGCGGCAGGACTGGCACCAAGGGGGGGGGGCAGTACATGGATGAGCTACGATGGAATGCCTGGATGGAATTAAAAGAGAGAGGGTTCGACATGAACCAATTTGATAAGCAACCAAATGCAGTGCTCTTCAGGGCTTTAGCCGACAGTGAGTCGCAAAACGGCGCCCTCATGGCTCCGGTGGTAACGACTAGGGAAGTTACCACGTCACCCGACCAGTCTCTCTGCTAGGGATGCCCGGAGCCCCGTACACTTCCGCAAGGAGCACTGGCGCAGTTTCAGGCAGACTCCTGGGGAAGACCGACAGTCCTAGCAGGCATAGGGGCTCCCGGGAAAATTAAAAAGCCTGCAACTCTTTTAGTGGATACTGGAGCATCAACGACGGTTTTACACCCTAATTTTGCTAAGGAGGGTCAGCCTACATGGAACACCGTCTCTCTCCAAGGATTTTCCGGAGGCAATCACACCGCTAGGGTCTGGAAAGATATTCCCTTAACTGTGGGAAAACTTTCCACCAAGGTGGTTGCCTGCGACAATCAGGGAGAAGACGATGGGATTCTAGGAGCCAATTTCTTTCGTGACCATGGGGTAACAATTGATTTAGCCAATGGTCTCCTGTGGAAAGTTCCAGGGGGCCCTGACTTTATCAATGCCATCCATAGGTGCGCGGCCCTAAAAGCCCCACTGCCCGTGTATCCAGTGCAAACGGACCCTTGGGTGCAAGAATTCCCAGAGGTTTGGATTACAGACAAAATGGAGTGCGGTACAGTTAAAAATGCCTGCGTCCTTATCGAAGGCAAAGACCCCCCGCCACAAAGACAATATCGCTATCCGATAGAGGCAGAAATCGGAATAGCCAAGACCATCGAAGGTCTCATCAAATGGAATGTAATTAGACCCATGCAGTCCATCTGCAATGCTCCCCTGTGGCCCGTTCTTAAAGCGGATGGAGTCACATGGAGGATGACGGTTGACTTCAGAGCCTTAAACTCAGCAACGCCCCCGGTGGCACCAGTTGTAGCAAAATACAGTGAATGGACTAACCGCACCCTGAAGGAGGCCCTTCGGAAGATGGTACGCTCCACTGGAAAGGATTGGGACGACAAGCTCCCCATAATTTTGATGGCAATTAGAGGCACAACAGCTAAACACGGCTATTCACCGCACATGGTGATGACCGGTCGGAAAATGCGTCTCCCAGAAGCTTTCTGGATGGAATCCAACATGCCGGCCGACATAGAGCCCAAGGTGGCAAATGACCTGTGGGTCCAAGAGCTGTTGCGTGAACTGCTGCACATACATCTACATGTTGCCAAAATGCTCGGCTACAGCCAACTGGCAGTCAACAAGAAGCTAGGATGGGTGCGCAACCCCCAGGTATGGGACCCAGGGCAAGAAGTTATGTACCGCAAGTTCTCCCGTAAGCAGCATGCCCTCACCGCTAAATGGGCAGGTCCGGTCCCCATAGTAGAGCGAATTAGCCCCGCCGTGTACAAGGTAGCGATCCCACGGAAGGGCGGGGACACATGGAATAAGTTCTTCCACTGCTCACAATTAAAAATCTGGAAAGGAGACCCGCAAAGCCGCCCACCAGCTAAACCGCCAGATTTACCGCTGGCTCCTCTCACTGCCGCTCCTCAGCCCCTGCCGATCCAACAAATCTCGCTGCCCCTGCCTGACTCAGAAAACCTGCGCCAGTACGTGCTGGCAGACACCTTCTTTTGCTGATTTAGAAGAGACGCTAACCAGCACCCTCTGGGATCCTAGTTAGCGAGGGGGGGAGAGAGAGAGAGATTTGTCCACATGGAAACTGTAAAATGCATTTGTGTTGCCCCACTGTTATGGTTACATGGAAAGTTTAAAAGGCCCTATGGCGCCAATGCTATTTTTCATAGCCACCCAGGTTACTTGTTACTTGGACTATGTGGCCCGGAACAGGAAGTTCCTAGGGTAGGTGAGATGGTAGCAATGGAATAAAGCCAGAGAGAATTTCGAGGCCTGGAAAGCTACATTGTGTCTAGAACACCAAGCCTGCCATAAGAAGGCAGAAGCACCAGACTCGACCCCAGCAGGGGATTTTTGCAAAAATGTTTCTTTTTAGCTCAGGAAGTCACAACCCTGCCACCTCTCGGTCTATGCCATGCCAGTCCTTTAATCTGGGTCGACCATGGCATAATCGAGAAGGAGGTGTGATTCATGCACCGCGTTTCCTTCCCCCCTGTTTTTTGTTTTTGTCCTCCCCGAGGTGAGGTTGCATAATATATTTTCTTACAGAAATACAACAATGAACAAGACTCCACGGTTCTCGAGAGGAGTAAGTATTGTGGAAATGGCATGTGCTCTGTTATTGTTGGGAATGTTAGGACTAGGGGAAATGCAAGCAACCAGTCCAGAACAAACGTTACTCCAGTGGAGCAGCATAGGAAAAGGTATAGACTTAAACATAACTTGCCTAGAGGATGGATTAACTCCGGCTACACGTATAGTCAGAAGGCTTCGTGTATGCCACATCCATGAAAGATTTTATGGAAGACTGCCTTCCACCCAATATGGTTAATTGTACTCGGAAGGAACCTAAAAATGCTATTTGGATATGCCCGTCAGAAGGAGACTTAAGAGAAAGGCTCATTATGCTCCTATGTGGTGGCAAAATTCCGAAAACAGAAAAATCCACATGCGAGACAGCCATAGTTTCGGCTGCGGTGTGGAATATAGGTGACCCTCTCCAGATCATTTTAACCATTGGGACCAACAAAGGATTGTTGACAAAAACAGATCTGGCAGTTATGCTAGTAGATCCACAGGAGAAGCAGCAGATATTCCACTTGGAGAACTGGACTCAGATAGAATGGGGCATGGATGCGTCCATGACGTCCATAAAGGGACCCCCCGAATGGATGGTTGACTTGAATAACACCCCATGCAAACCAATTTTTATGGAACGTGCCTATGACACCTTAGGACTTTTAGTGATTAACACAAGGCACTTGGAAGGGAATTACACACTCACCCTAGAGCACTGGAACACCAGCATCACTTTCAACCCACTCATACAGAACCTAGAGAGTCTCGCTAAACAAATCCATGAGATGACTTCGCAGCTGTACCCACTAGCCATTGCGCTCCAACCGCAACCCAATCCACCTCACCTCTAATAAAAGAGTCTTTTGTTCCTGTGTGTTGTCTACCTCTCCCGCTTTCTCCTTGCGTTTTATGTTATGATTTTATTTCTGCGCTCTCCTCCCACCTGCAAAAGGTGAAAGAGAGAGAGAGCCTACTAGCCCCTGTTTCCAGTTTTCTCTTTTTCTTTTTTTTTTGTGAACTAGAAAAGGGAGGGCTGTAAAGCCCGAGGTAGCTGGGGAATTGAACCGAGAGTCGTGCATAAGATCCTTTTTGCATAGGTTGTTTTGAGGGTCAAGAGATGGGCAAGTTCTGGGGCTCGAGGAACTGCCCGGTGCCACTCGGACGTGCCATTTCTCCCTCCGTCGCGCTGGCGGACGGGAATGCCCGAGGGCTCCCGGCCTGGTGAGCCACGGCACCGCCTTGCCCAAACAAGCCTGACTTTTGGAAGCCCGATGTTTTTGAAGTGGCTTCCCGGTCTCTAGGAGGGAACATGGCAACCAAGCTACCACTACCCATTGGTTGTCCAGCCTAGCCAACTCCCATTTGACTTTCCGATTCGCCCCTCCAAATTATTTTTGATTTTTAGCAATTTTATGTGTGCCGCAAAAGCCAAGTACCCATCAGGCTTTGTGAAACTGATTTGCACACGGGACCCCTGACCATGAATTATTCAGCCCGGGAACAAGCCACTCTATATATGGAGGGACCCTGTAAGAGTCCATTTTCGGACTAGCCCAAAGCGAAAATGGGGCATCCCGCAACGTTTTGTTTTTCCTTTTGTTTTTATTCCGTCCTTTTGTCCACCATAGTGGGGAGCCCCACCAAAGCCCCATGGGGGCTCCCCCAGTCAAAAGAGGAATGATCCATGGTCGTCCCTCTAGAGCCAGGTCTCACGACCACTCATATGGCTCCCAATTCCATCTCATTCACGGCCACCGCCGCGAGCGCAGACCCAGGCTTCCTTGCACTCTAGGGGGGGTGGTAATGTAAAATCGGCAGCCTCCGAATTGCTCTGAGGCTGGCCGAAAGCGCCCGACGCCGGCGGCTTCAGTCTGGCTGAACCGCCAGGGCTTGACTTCTTCCCCCCCCCTCGTTCGTTCAAAGATCGGCTTTCGCTATCCAGCCGTTCAAACCTCCCTTCCATCCTGGGAACTGGGGAGGGTTTCTCAACTAATCATGTGCTTAATCTTTAAAGCTCAGGACTGTATGGAGCCCTCGGAGGACACCGATATTGACTCGGCCGAGTCCTGCTTCTAACCTCAGAGCCCGAAACAGCACGCCTGTTCACACGCCTGGCGGTCCCGCCGATGGTCCGCCTCCGGGAAGATGGACCAGGATTGCATGGCCGCAAAGCCTCATTTATGGACTTTTCTTATGCCTAGCCAGCATCCTGACGGTTGCTATCCTGACAGAAGCTGCCCCAAAGCTCACCCCGGGAGCACTGAAAAGGACATTTATCCACCTAGCCCTCCGCTTCTGCAAATGCGTGGAGGACAAGATAGCGCATGAACCCTTATGAACTGTTTTCCTTTTCGTTTTTGTGTGCTTGTTTGTTTTATAAGTTAACAGTGTGAAGTTAGTTTAATAGGCGTGTGTAGTTTTCGTTTGAAATATGTTTTCGTAGGATGTTTTCTTTATCTAGGCTTAAGTTAAGGTTGATGTGTTAAATATACTGTGCCTTGCCATATTTACCTCTGACGGCAGAAGCCACTTCCAGCCAACACCAATTAGGCGTAGATTAGCTACTCTTACTGGCATGCATTACATACAACACCAGAGTAGATCTGATACCTGGGTGGCAAAGGTAACCAGACGACATCGCCTGTTTGCCTGCCTGCTGCCGCTACCAGAGGACCAGACGCTGACCAGATGTGGATGCCAACGGAACCCTGAGACGACGTTTCCATCGAAGTGTGTATGTGCAGACGATGTCATCTGATGCTGCCACGTCTGCAAGGGGGGGGGTATGTTAGCCCCGACGCCATTATGGGGCTTTGCTATGGACTGTTTTGCTGTTGCCACATGGCCTGTGTACTTGCTAGACTGTAAAATGGATGCCAAAGGAGAAGCCCATAGAAAAGGGGAAAAGCTGTCTTTTTACTCTGAGGGACTCCATTGCATACCTGCCGCATGTCACATACACGGATTAAGGGCCATACAGCAGACAAAGGACTTTTCCTCTGCAAGTCGTTTGCATGATGAGATTAAGTGCCTTCCCCACCCCAGGCATACACATAAACAATACCAGAGCCATCAGCTACCTGGAGAAACCATCTGCCTGCCAGCCAGCTTCCTCTGCCCAGCCCCCAGGTATCCAACGGACAGTGTAGCCAATAAGATTTGAAATTGACACTGACACAGCCGGCTGGGAGGGACAGTAGGTGTACACCGCCTGGCCTTCCACGCCCAGCACCCAAGACGCTATAAAAACGCGATCTCTGGGTTTACTTGTCTCTCTCTGCTGCACCCCCACCTTGTTACTGCTGCTGAAACCACGACCTCTGTCTGTCTGCTTTTACCCTCTTAAGCCCCCATCCTGTACCCGAATCCTTGCCTCGCTTCGTTCCAGTCTGCAGCTGGAACTATACATGTGCGTTGTTAGCTGGTCTAGACCACGTGTCCCTTCTTCCATACTTCCTACCCCACTTAACGCCACTCGCTGGAAGCTTAGGAGCCGCGCCTTGGAGGTAAATATTGCCCTCAACAAAACCAACGATAACCTGCTCATGCAACTGTGCTTTATCTATCTTTGATTCTTAGACCTTGAATGTATGTGTGTGTGAATTGTATTTGTTGAGTGTAACTGTTATTGGAACTGAGCTTTATTTAAGTAAACTAAACATTATTCTGAGTCCTGTCTCTCGCCTCTTCACTGGGAAGTCTCCGCGGCAGCCCATTCCTCGTAGACATAGACCAAAAGATCCCGAAATTAATTATACCTGTGGCAAAGTGCTTCACCCCTAGAGAGCATTTCGCCCAACAGAATTTCCCAGAAACATTAGCCATGCAACCTTCCTCCTGTGGCCTCTAGTCCTTGTCAGGCCATCTGTGTTGTTTGCCACCCTCTTAGTGGGAAGGAAGCGCATCTTACAAGTCCCCAAGAGTTTCATCTGCATGCCTGACTGTCTCTGCTTCTTGAGGTCAGCCACCTTGGCCTCAAGGGTGCAAACATTTCCTGAGATTCAGGAGCTCCTTATATTGAGCACAACCCCATGAGTTCTGTCACATGTTGCACTCAGTGCTATACACTGTATAGCCCCCAATCCTCTCCTGGTATTCTACTATCATAACTGCTTTTTAAAATTCCCTTTTTTTATTTATGTAGACTTGTTTATGGAAAATGTGCTTACCCTTATAGGGATGTTGAGAGACTAGTACCCTGGCTTCCTCACCCTGCTGATGAACTTTCACATCTGCTAAACTCACCTGTTTATCCCCTTGTTCCAAGCACTATGTCACTGACGCTGAGATATTTTGTCACTGGAGCAGAGCCTACTACTTGTAGAGCTGCTTATAGGAACCCTAATAAATAGCTTTGGTCAAAACTTCA
Organism: Gekko gecko; assembly: GCA_029375565.1. Lineage (NCBI taxonomy): Eukaryota > Metazoa > Chordata > Lepidosauria > Squamata > Gekkonidae > Gekko > Gekko gecko. The sequence goes on along the minus strand of JAPDNY010000004.1, from coordinate 67,817,200 downwards.
CCCAGCACTGGAGCCAATCACACTGATTGGGAGCTAACCAATAAAGAAGGTCAGCCTCTGGTTGATTACCAATAGGTACTGCAAAAAGGGAACTGCTCAGTCAAGAGCTTTTCTCCTCAGGCTGCCTTTTATTTCAAATGTGAATTTAATTTCAAATTGTAATTCAGCCCTTCTAGGCTTGGATTAAGGGGGATTCTAGCTGAATAGCCTCAGCAGTTACAGGAGGTATGTAACTGTTTGTTTTCTTTTAGGGGGGGAAACCCTTCTTTAAAGACTGTAAGAATTAGCTTAAAAGTTTAGATTTAGTTTAAAATTGGACCTGTTTTTTAAGCCCTAGATGTATTTAAACCTTAGCTGCAGTTTATTTTATTTGTTTTCCTTTTTTTGTTACAAAAACTTGCTTAAGGTTTAGCCTTATATGTGAACTCACTATGCCTAGCCTCTGGTATTAGTACTTTAATCTGTAGTTGTAATAAAGTTCAAAGTGATATTAGAGTTTAAACAGGCCCTGTGCCCTCAGTTTTAATCATTATCCTTTGTTTGCCCCTCTGTCTATTCCTTCCTGTACTACAGTAAATCTAGCCAAGAACCTTTGAGCCTGTTTAGAACTAAAATTAGAACTAAAACTAAGAAATTAAAGAGTCAAAATACAGTCCTGCCTCACACCCCTCTTGATGAAAACCCTGAAGGATAAATCACCCTGTTGGTTACATTTTACTGTTAGATAGTTGTTTTTGTGCACAATGTGAATAAGCACAAGTAGTCTTTGGTCTAGTTAGGATGCCTCTAATTTCCCCCATAACGTATCCCTTATTTTGGATGCATTTTTAAAACTTTGTTAAATTACTGAACTATGGTCATGATGGTTTCCCAAGAGCATGTAGAAAGAAAGCTACTAACAAAACTGAGTGTATTTAGAGGAGATCAACAAAGATGATGCCAACAAAGGTCTAACCTTTCACATATAATGTAGCTGTTCAGGCTGATCATAGAGAAAAGAACATTAGTCATGATAGTAAATCACCAACATGGGAAAAACCATCGTAAGGATGAGGGAGGACAACTGTTTTCCAGAGCCTCTGAAGACAAGGCAAAAAACAACAACAACAACATGTTCAAACTGTAGGAAAAGCAGGCTTAGGCTGTGGTCACACACACTAAATAATCCACTTTCAATTCACTTTAGAACTGGATTTTGCAAGTTCACACAGTTTGGTGTAGTGAGAGCCAGGTTGGTGTAGTGGTTAAGTGTGCAGACTCTAATCTGGGAGAACTGGGTTTGATTCCCCACTCCTCCACTTGCACCTGCTGATGTGACCTTAGGTCAGTCACAAACTCTGTCAGAGCTGTCCTTGAAAAAGAGCAGTTTCTGTCAAGAGCTCTCTCAGCTCTGCCTCCCTCACAGGGTGTCTGTTGTGGGGAGGGGGAGGGAAAAGAGTTTGTAAGCTGCTCTGAGACTCCTTTGGGTAGTGAAGGGTGAGGTATAAATCCAATCTCCTCCTCCTCCTCCTCCTCCTCCTTCTTCTAAAATCCAGTTGGAAAGTGCACTGAAAGTGGATTATTTAGTGTGTGAGACCACAGCCCTAGATTGAATACAAGGAAACGATTCATGAGATAAAAATTGTTGGGAAATAGAATGTGTTGATGAGAAAAGCTAACAAACCTTTCTGAACTGTGTAATGTTTTAAAGGGAAACTTGGTAAGCATCTATCAACAGCAGTTTTTGGTAGGCAATGAAAGGTTGTGTATAGACAATATTTTATCCCCAGAGATTCATAAGTAGGACAGATAGGCATTTTTGCCCATAAATGTGCACAGTCACCTGAATGTTGCATGCCAGACATCATTGCTGGCATTTAAATTGTATTTTTCTTTTTTAATAAAAAAAAACAAAAACAACAACCTCCAAAACTGGTTTGAGCAAAGATGACAGTGGAACAAAGGAAATATGTATGGATGAGCAAGGGCAACAAGGTTTCTGTCATACCTCTGTCAACCTGTGTTGGGCAAATTCTCTCCTTTTGTAAATTCATATTTGGACTCTGCAAACCAATGTATCCCCCCCACCCCAAGAAAATTATAGCTTAAATTATTTTGAGTTCATTACCAAAATGTGGGTCCCAATTATCACATGATCCTCAGTCTTCTTCCTGGCCCTAAACCCTGGCCAGTAGCTTCCTTCCCTTCCTTAAAACATACCTGCTTGACTAGAGGGCAACAGTGCTAGTAGGGGGAAGTCTTGCTTCAGGCCTTTGTATGAGACCACCTCTCCTTGGTTGTGTCCAGACCAGCAGGTTGCCGCAGCAGTATCCCGTGGAGAAATAAGCCACTGGAGATAGGTGCGCTTCACAGCATTCACACTGGTCTGCAACGCTCGCTGCATCGGGTAGCCAGCCTGTGCGGGCAAGTTCACATGGCAGCAAAGCCACCAGCATCGAGCCATGGTTGATGCGCCCCTCTGATTGGTTGGGTTGCTGAAAACGGCATACTGCCACGCTGGAAACAGGAGGGGAGATTACACGGCTCCCGCGCTTCCATGGCGCACCTGCGTGTTCAGATGTTGGAAGAGCTGATATGGAAGCGTCTCACCGAGGAAACCACCGGATTCTTCCAGTGGCTGTTTAAGGCGTATGGGAGTCATTTTGCAATGAGGCAGGGATGGATGGCTGCTGAGTGCCAGATGTGTGTGCCTGATCATGCCAGTTTGATCCGGGGGGTGGGGTGGCTATGCCAGACCGAATTGCCTGTGTGATCACAACCCTTCTGTTGTGCATAGAAGGCTTCCCAAGCAGCATTTGAAGCACCATGGAGCCAAGGAAATGTAATATTCCTAGAGTTCCTGAGTCCTTAATATGAACCCACTTGTCCTGGCAAATACATGGCCTGTGGCTCATGGCATCAAAATTGGAATTCCACTTCATATAGTTTTTGAGGCATAAGATGTGATGATCTTGAGAAGCTAAGAAGGCTTAGCTGTGGTCATTGCCTGAAGTTCAGGCCCTAAACACTGAACTTCCTGGCAACTCCATGGAAGAAATGCAGGGTCTATATACTATTACACACCCATGTCCATGATCTGCAAATATCTAAATCCACAGATAAGGGCCACACAGAGGCTAAACAGATCTTCCTGCACACTTGGGGGAGTGTTTAAAAAATACATGTGGGTTTGAATTCCCCCCCCAAAAAAAGAAGTTGAAGGAGACTGGGAGCCATGCTGGGTCCAGCAGCAGCAGTGCAGCCTGGAGTTCCCTGCTGGGCCCAGTGGTGGCAGTAGCATAGCCCAGGAGCCCCTCTTTGTGTCCAGTGCAGCCCAAGAGCCACATGGAGCATGCCACCAGCAGCAGCAGAAGAGTCAGGCTGCATAGCCACTGTTGGGCTTAGTGGGAGTTCTGGGATGCACCACTGCCACTGGGCCCAGCAGTGGCAGTAGCTGCACTGGGGAGCCATGTTGGGGCAAGCAGCAGTGGCAGCAGCACAGCCCAGGATCTCCAATGGGCCCAGTAGCAGCAGTGCAGCCTGAGAGCTCAGCGGGTATGCCACCGCAGCAACAAACCCCTGGATTGTACTGGGGGGAAGTGGCAGGGGGGATTCTCTTCTGGCTAGCTCTGAGCATCTCCAAGATAGCCAGCAAAGACTGCCACCCTCTGCTCTCTGCAGCTAGCCTGGAGCAATTCCAGGCAAGCTAGCACAGTCTCCTCTCCATCAAGCCACAGAAAATGGGGGGGGGACTGTGCTAGCTTGCTCTGGGTGGGCCACAGAAAATCACAGGGGGGTGGTTTCTGCTGCTCACTTGGAGCTGCTCTGGGCAGGCCACAGGAAGCTGCTGGGCAGTCTGGGGTCCATGTAGGCTTGGCAAAAGATTGTGGGGGGAGATGGGATTCCCCTCCCCCTGTGAGTCTCATGGGTCTTCACTTGTAGAAATATAATGAACAAACAAGAGGACTAGCATGGTTCATAGAAAGCCTGTTGTTTATATGTAAGGATTTAAGCACCTGAGAAAGCTGCATTTTTGAAACTCCCTGCTCCACTACAGGCAAGGAGAGAGGCTCACACAAACACTTGGAAATTAGAAGCCTAGCTAAAGAAGAATGCTAGAAGCCACAGCACCCAATTTACAATCCTATTTCAGGATCTCCCCTCCAGTTTTATCAATGCATGCTTTTACATGTGTGCACCAATGCTCCCTCTAAGCTGTGGAGTCTAGTGAGCAAAAATTCCACTTTGTGAGCTACTGGCATTAAAGTTGTGAGCGAGCAATTTGGTTACAGCATAAATTAGTTTTCTCTGGAGCCATCCTCCCTGAGCTAAGGCAAAAATGTGTGAGCCAGAGGCTAAAAAACTGTGAGCTAGCTCACAATAGCTCAGCTTAGAGGGAACACTGGTACACATTCGCATTTATTAAACCACAGAACAAAGAGGAATCCTGATATGATTGTGTAGTTATATCAAGAACTCTTCTGTCCTGCAGTTTAATCTAAACATACTCCAATGGTTGGTAATATAGGGGGACAAAAATGCATATTAAAAACTGGTATACTGTGTATGTACCAAATTTAAAAATCAAATTTAGAGCATCTCCAAGTTTAGTTTGAAAACAGAGGGATTAAACATAGAACAGACTAAAAAGTGCAAGAATAATGTAACAGAACAGCAGGGGGAATCTGTTCATATTTAACAAAGACTCAGCCCCTAGTAAACTATAGTCCCAAGGAATTTGGTACCCATACTGTGACTGAAAATGCTCATAGGAGCATCCTGATGCCAGGACTCCTGGGGATTTCAGTCTTTGCTTGTAATTAACCTGGACATTCTGGATTGGGCATGTTTGTACCAAATAAGGGTTGCCTTAAGTAAACTTGTTCCTGGAGTGTAAAGAGATGCTTCTAGCCAAGTAGAATTTTTAATGTCAATATCAAAGATCAGGGAGAAATCTTACCTCATACACATGTAATAATTTAAAGATACAATTAGTTATCGATATTAGTTGCTGTAGATTTTCCAGGTTGTGTGGCCGTGGTCTTGGCATTGTAGGACTTGACGTTTTGCCAATAGCTGTGACTGGCATCCTCAGAGGTATAACACAGAAAGCTGGAGTACTCTCTGTGTCACCTTAACACAGAGAGTACTCCATCTTTCTGTGTTATACCTCTGAGGATGCCAGTCACAGCTACTGGTGAAACGTCAAGTCCTACAATGCCAAGACCATGGCCACACAACCTTGAAAATCTACAGCAACTAATGAACTCCGGCCGTGAAAGCCTTCAACAAGTTATCGATATATTTAATTCTGAATCTGCAGATAGTTAAGTCCATGAACTGGGGACAGGTGAAAAGAAGGGAAGATTTTCTTGCAAACTTAGGGGACCACCAATGTTTTTTTAAAAAATCTGAAATACTTAAAAAAAAAAAAAAGTTTGGTGGGATTAAAACCTTCCAAAATGACAGAAGCAGAACCTATAGCCTTAAGAAATAGATGCCCTTGGTTGCTCTTGCTTCAACAGGATTGCCAGTCTTCAAGTCTTGGTTTCTGTCAGTAAAAGGCAGAGGACAAGGGGCAGGGTCTTTTCCAGGCCTGTTTTGGTTTTTGAGAGAGTATTCATTGGGGTCAGGTCTGACAGTAGTCACCAGGTGACTTGTGACCGGGAAACTTGCATGTTTCATCTGTGCCTGGCTGCATGTTACTGTTCAAGAGCAGCCAACTCAAGAGAGCAATGACGTGTAGTGGTTAGAGTTGCAGAGTAGGATCCAGGAAACCTAGGTTAGAATCCCCACTCTGTTGGGGAAGCTCACTGGGTGACTCTGGGCCAATCACATACTCTCAGCCTAAGCTACCTTACAGGGTTGTTGTGAGGATAAAATGGAGGTGGTGAGAATGATGTAAGTTGCTTTAGGTCCCCATTGTGGAAAAAGTTGGAGTGTAAATGAAGGAAATAAATAATAAATATAGCTGAAGTCTGGGGGTGGGACAGATAAAACACCTGGTAAGTAGGTGTGAAAGAAAGAAGGAAGCAGGGAAAGTGAAGAGGATAGGGGGCTGCCAGGAGAAGAAAAAGAAGAACAGCATGGTGAAGGAGGTACAGGAGGAAATGAAGTGACCCCTGGAAGTCCTTGCAGGTTCCTTGCATAACTGGGTCAAGCAGCCAGCAACACATAGCTGGGCCTGGCTCAGTGTCCAGCCCTGCACAAATTAACCATAGTTTTTTCCAGGGAGAGACTGCAGGGGGAGGGAAGGAGGGAAAGCTGAAGGCAGGAGACAGATAAAGGTAGCTTGGCTCATGAGAAGGAAAGAGAGAAGCAAGCTTGAAAAAGAGGCTATCGGGACTTTCAGGGAAGGGAAAGAGGAAATAGTGGGAGAGGGGAAAATAAGATACCCCCTGCAAATCCTTGTAGGTCTCCACTTACTCATTTATATTAGCTTACTTTTGCAAACAAATTGCTCTGTTCATTATATTTCAAAAATTGAAAGAACATGTCAACAGTCAGAGTAATCCTACTGAAACTATGGTGCTTTCATTGTTTTTTCTTCCTGCTGTTGAATGTATCATTGGTATTTACAAATCAACAGCACTTGTAAAGTGCACTGGCTTTCTTGTTCTTTCAAGCTGATCAGCAAGAAGCACATTTTCATGGGTTGCTCTGGCATTCTTGGAGTAGTGGAGGAATTTACAGGGCAAACCACTGTTATTCATACTGCTATAATTCCATTGCAGTTAAGTCATTACTAGTAATCAGAGTTGGCTTGTAGTACAATGCCTTATATGGGAATGTCATGTGAGATGCCCAGCACAATATGAAAAAAGGCTAATTTTTCTGGCTCTGTATGGATTTATAATATGTCCACTGGCAGAAATCTGTTGGGAGATTTTAGGAGCTCCTTGCTCAGCTGGTCCTATAAACACAGCAACCTGCAGATGTATTATACATCTTTTTACTTTCAGGTATTGTGCCTTTACCAGATAGCTGTAGAAACTTGAATTTTTATATCCTCCTCTACTGCAGAATGAAGTTTTCTTTTATGAACCTGAAAATAATTCAGAATGCTATTTGCACTACATCTAGTGGGAACATTCTATTTCAAAGACATTCAATCACAGTGATATTTTAATTGCAACTATAATACAACAAAGCCTATAAAAGGAATTTATAAGGATCTGCTAACAGATCATAATAGGTAGACCCAAGGCAGAATTCCAGTACATGAATGTCTTTGGCCTAATTCTAACAGATGAGGCAGAATAATTTTTTTTGTTCAACTTTGTGCTGCAGGTGTAAATTTTCAACTGAATACTTCTTCAGCCAAAAAATAATTCTTAAATACAGAAACCTAAAATGTCAGAGAGAGGGCTAATCTTTCTTGCTGTTAAGTTTATTTTCTATATGCAAGAAAAATTATATGAAGGAGGTGTCAGTTTCATCTGCAACCTGAAGCGGAAAACTCCAGAAACAAGTCTTGTCCCTTCCCATACAGATTATGAAAAGAAGGCCTTGGTTAATATTTTACTTTCACCCTAACACTATGGCTTTCTCTCTAGGTTTGTAAAAGATGTCATAATTTGGATGTGGTTACCACCTAGAGCACATCTCTTTCTGGCATTGCCCTAGTAACTGCTATTAAGAGGACACATGTGATAATATAATGCAGGGCTCTTTTTGTAGCAGGAACTCCTTTGCATATTAGGGAACACACCCCCAATGTAGCCAATCCTCCAAGAGCTTACAGAGCTCTTCTTACAGGGACTACTGTAAGCTCTTGGAGGATTGGCTATATTAGGGGTGTGCTGCCTAATATGCAAAGGAGTTCCTGCTACAAAAAGAGCCCTGAATAATGTAATATAATGTAATGCTGCCATGCTCAGTTTCCCACCCTCCAAGCAAATGGCAGCCAATGAACTGGAGCAAAAGCAAGGAAACTGAGCATGATAAAATCACACCAATCAGGGAGAGGCCGTGGCTTAGTGATTTTCATGCTCCTCTTTGCATGATGGAGATCCCAGGTTCAGTCTCTGGAATCTCCAGTTAGGGACAGGAAGTTGGTGATGTGGAAGACCTCTGCCTCAGGGCCAGGAGGCCCACTGCCAGTCAGAGCAGACAATCCTGACCTTGACAGAACAGTGGTTTGACTCCAGTATAAGGCAGCTTCAGGAGTCTGTATCTAGATGTTAACTCTTGGAGAAGGGGGAAGTGAGGAAGATGCACAGGGATTACTGTGATGTTGGCAGCCATCCATCTTTGCCAATGTAGGATTTGGCAAAGACCCTCTTCATTTCCTATTTATTTCCTTTCTACTTAGAAATCTACTGAAATGGCTGTAGTGATCCCCTCCAACATGCTCTCACAATCTAATCAAAATGTAGTTAGCTGAGCATCTCTGCAAATAATTATCTGTAAATGGGGAAATGATGGTGTTCATTCTTCCCTTCCCCCATTACATATCTTGGAAATATCATGTAACACAAAAACATTCCTCTAGCCACTTGAGCCAGAGGACATGCACTTCTGTCACATAGTCCTGTAGATGTCAGTGGAACTGAACCACCAAAAACTCTGGATAAGTGCTGCATAACTCCTCTGAACTTTTGCTGGGTGCAGTCAGATTTTATGAGCACATATTGGAGTAATGCAAACTATGTTACGATAATATCCTGCTGAAATATTACAGTGAAGAGTATGCCTTATTGCTAGATATCTGCACATGTCAATAAATGCATTTGTCTAGAAAAGGAAAGTGTTTGATTGCGGGTTCCAGTTTTCACGGAAGGGAGGCTCCCTCAGCTCTACTCTTTCCAAATACAAGAACAACACAACTGATTTGGAAAATATGTGAGTGATTTGGCCACAACGTTATTGATTACAGCTGTAAGAAGCATTGGCAGAGCATGGGCCCACTGGATCACATGCCTTGGCTGGCCCGTCTGCCAGCCGGTGTACCTGTCACCCAGCCAAGGGCCTGGGTGGTGCTTCATGGAATGGCAGGTTGCAGGAGCCCACATGGACGACTGCCCCTTCGTGTTCTCCCCTGCCATCTGGTTGTGAGGGTACCTGCTGTTAGTCCTTGAGTAAGCATGCTCCCCCTTTGTCCCTCATGCCAAGACCCCATGAGGGGTCCCCATATCCAAGAAATGGTGAGCAGGCCAAATTCTGTAAATGAATCCGGTCATATGCTGTTACCACTAAAGTTGTGACAAGATATAACAGAAGAAATACATCATAATGTAATGCAATAACCCCCTTAAATAACAGAAGAATGCTATCCTCACACCCACCACCCACCAGGCATCTCAAATATATATAACTGTACAATTCGGGGTGGGATGGGTGGGCATGTCATCGTTGGCCAGATGAAGACTGGGGACAGGTGGCTGGCCTCTTCCCCCTACTCTGCCCCCCCTCGCACTCTGGTGTCATTTCATAGGTTCCAGGCAGGAGGAGGAGCCCTTCTTTCCCACTGCACTCACCCACATCACCCAGCCTCCTGCCAGCTCTCTCCCTTCCTCCACCTGGCCCCACAAAATGTGGGCCTCGTTTGAGTTGGACCCTTTCTGCTTAAAAAACATCTGTATCACAGGCACAAGTGAACCTTCAAAGAGCTTTGGTAATTCACTCCAGATTCATTTGTACTGAAGTTCCCATTTGAGCAGTTAAAATTCATGATACAGATACACAGGGCAACAGTGCATTTATTGACCCTATTCCATGCAAACAGACTTGTACTACAAGTGCTATTGCCCCTTCCACATGTTCAGAGCATGTGTTCAATTCATGCTTATTGTATACTAAGAATAAGGCCCATTGCAGAAATAAATACAATGAGCTCTAGGAAGAGGCTCTGGGCGGGTGCCCTGGCCTTGGGCACTCAGCATCAATTGGTAGCAGGGTATAATAACACAGAGCTTACCGTTTTCTCCAGGAGAACTGATATCTGCCACCTGAATAGCAGTTTTAATTCTGAGTGATCTCCAATCCTTACCTGGAGATTGGCAGCAATGGTTCCCCAGGAGGAAATGGCTGGTTTGGAGGGTGGAATCTATGGCATTGTACCTGTTTGAGGTCCCACCCATCCTCAAACCCCACCCTCTCCAGACTCCACACCTCAGATCTCTAGGAATGTCTTAACTTGGAGTTGGCAACCCTATCATCTTCTCAGCAAACCATCAACCTACCATTATTTGCCCCTCTGACTTCAGCTTTCCATCTCCCCCCCTCCCCACCTGAAGCCTCTACTTAGGAAAAGTACAGTCTTTCTCCACAGTGGGGATCCAAGCAGAAAGGAAGTGACCTCAGCAGAGTATAATGACAGAGTCCACCTTGCAAAGCAGCTGTTTTTTTCCAGAGGAGCTAATCTCTGCCATCTGGAGAGCAGTTTTAATTCTGAGTGGTCTCCAGCCTTCACCTGGAGATTGGCAGCAGTGGTTCCCCAAGAGGAAAAGTACAGTTTTTCTCTGCAGTGGAGACCAAATCAGCTTACATCATTCTCCTCTCTCCCTTTTGATCTGTACAACAACCCTATGAGGTAGGTTAGGCTGAAAGTCTGGGACTGGTCCGAATTCACCCACTCAACTTCCATAGCAAGAACCTGGGTCTGGCAGACCCTGCTCTGAAGTGCTAACTTCTACACCTAGGGTAGCCAACCTCCAGGTGGAGCCTGAAGATTGCTGGGTATCACAACTGAACTCCAGACAATAGATCTCTCTCCCCCTGGTTGCCTAGCAATAGCCACTGAGGGAAAAGTTAGTCCCATAGGAGCCAAGCAGAAGTGTCTTCGTCAGGAGAGAGAGCCATTTTGATAGTTTATTCTGTCAGGGAAGAGTGTCCAGGCTGACAGTAGGTGGGAGAGAGGAGCGGACCCAGCACCCAGCCAATGGCATGCAAGTACTGTTGAGTGGCGGTTGATGGGCCAATGGCTGATGAAGTGCACAGCACAGCCAATGAGAGAGCTGGAAATGGCCAATACGTAGGGCAATTATATATATAGGATTATATGTGCTGTTAGTCATTCTAATAACTTTATAGAAGTTCATCCAGTATCCATCAGTCTGCATTTGAGATCTGTATGTGCAATCTGGTTTTTCACAATACTGATCCCTAGGTACAACGGAATGAACACATATTTAGGTATCCACACGGTTCACCTATGACATGAATGCATACAGAAATAGCTAATGGGTGTCAAGTCAAAACTTGGCCAGAACCTTGGTTATCTTTACACTACATACTGTCAAGATCTCTGGCAATAGGAGAATGAGCATTAGTATTTAGGATTACAGTAGGAAGAGTGAGTGTTTTTGTATGTTAAAATACATCTTTTTTTATAGCCAGAATAACTGTAAGCTTGATTTCAGGTAGTTGGTCAAAGAGAATTGCAAGAGGTGTGATTTGTTTGGAGGCTTTGAAAAATGGCAACAAAATTTATATGATGCTGAGAAATAAGAAATATGCAGCTGTATCCATAGGTAACCTTGACTTTATTTTACTGCCTTCATGTCTCTGGGGGGAAAAAAAACCCAACTATGTGATTTTGTAGTCCCAGCATTTCCTTGCAGTTACCTCTGCCTCTCCTGGAACCAAATCGTAAAATGAGTGAAATGGATTCAGTAAACTGGGCCATGACCTACATAAATTATGTTTAGCATTTGGAAGACATGAGGTATTTTGGCATGTACCCATGGTATCTATTTGAAGTATCATTACCATTTGCAGTGAGGAAGAATCCTGAAACAAAGCAGGAATTAGTGGAGAAGGGCAGAATTCAAAATAGACCTACTCCTAACTTCATGGCGATAACTGATAAAAAGCAAAAGATTACTTACCCATGCAATTAATGTGCAAATTTATTGGCAGGGGTTGGAGACAATGAAAATAGGGATTGATGTTATCAAGATGCCAGGTGCTAAATACATAGTGCTACTGGAATATAGTTTTAAGTCTTTCCAGTTACACAAACCACTGTATTGCTTACTGCAGCCTCTTCTCAAGAGAAAATGCTCATCAAACCCAATTCCAGCAGTTCAAGACCCGAGTGCCACATGACGAAGTGAGCACCTGTCTGGTTCAAGCTCCTGCCATCCTAGTAGTTCAAAAGCAAGAAATTGCAAGTAGATAAATAGGTACCACTTCAGTGGGAAGGTAACAGTGTCCTGTGCACCTTGGCGTTTAGTCATCCTGGCCACATGACCACAGAAATGTCTTCGGACAGCACTGGCTCTTTGGCTTGGAAACGGAGATGAGCACCACAACCCTACAATCAGATTTGACTGGCTTTCGAGCAAAGGAACCTTTATCTTTACCTCTTTTCTCAATGTAGCTTACAAAGTGGGGTTCAAAATGGCTTACAAAGTGGATTCTTTTGTCCTCCAGTTTATCCTCACAACAGCAGCTTTGTGCAGTAATGCAGGCTGAGAATGTGTGAAGGATTTGAACCTAGGTGGCCCAGATTCCAGTATGACACTTTAACCGCTAAGAGGTGTTATATTGTTAAAAGATGTTAAGTTGTTGTCATTAGCCAAAAATAAAATCCAAACTTACTTCCATTCCTGGTACCTCAGTGAGGCTCCCAGCTTACCCATTCCTCTACTGGAGGCAATCTGCGGGCTGAATCAACTGCCATCCAGAGGCCCCACCAAGCAAGAGCCTTGCCCACTTTCCTGAAAAGGCAGGGGCCACACTGAGAACAGTGCTTAGAAGAACTGCAGGCAACATGTCAAAGAGCCACTGAGTATCACTGCTTTTCATGGTGGTACTTAATGGTGCTTAATACTGGCTCCTTTGGGGGGGCTCTCCCAAGTCTTAAGGGGGGAAATGGCGCAACTTGATATATGACTATCATCATCATCGTCGTCGTCGTCGTCATCATCATCATCATCACCACGAAATATCACAGTCAGATATTTGACTGGTAGAAGGTGTTCTGCAATTCGAGATCTAGCCAAGTTCTTGGGAATTGCAGAGGTGTCTTCACAGGATTCTTGCTGTTCCAAGCAACACTGGCTTCTGGAGCCCCACATGGGATGCTAGCTTGCTTTACTAGTGGTACTTGTGTGCTTCAGTGAATCAGCATAGCAGAGTAGCAGCACAGCTGCTGGCAGGGTCTCCCATGGTAGACAGGCCTCTGTGAAGGAGTCAGACTAAATGCATCCCAAACCCTCATTCAATATGGTGAGAAAATAGAATTTGACATCTATACTGGCTCAGTCAACACCTGGGTTAATTTGAACCACATCGGAGACTGCTGTTTTTGGATCTTTGGTGAAAAATGGGCTACAGGACACAGGCTCTTATGCTGGGTAACAAAGGTAGAGGCTGGATGTTCTACTGATATGCTACTGGAAGCAGGATCTCTCCTTATAATATTTATCTTTTGGTTTCATAAGATTCCATGCGCTCCCATTGGCTGTAAAATGCCCTCCCTCAGCCATTGGCCCATCAGCCGCCACTCAAGAGTACTCACATGCCATTGGCCGGGTGCTGGGTCTGCTCCTCTTCCCCACCCACTCTCCCTGGCAGACAGTTCTCTCTCCTGAGGAAGACAGTTCTCTTGACTCCTGTGGGGGACTGTCCCCTCAGTGGCTGTTGGTTGGCACCCAAGCTTGGTTCTGTGAGTAAAAAAACAAAGGACTTTCAGCATAACTCCCTCCCCCACCCATAACCCCCTCCCCAATGGCCACTTTCCTGTCAGAATAAATGGAAAAAGTCAGCATGGCTGGCTGGCTAACGAGGTGGGGCAGCGACCATCAAACCATTTTCTTCAACTTCCCACTGAGCAGCTGACTTTCCCCTAGGGTTGCCAATCTCCAGGTGGGAACTGGAGATCTCCCACTGTTACAATTGATCTCCAGATGACAGAGATCAGTTCCCCAGGAGAAAATGGTTGCTTTGGAGGGTAGACTCTATGGCATTATACCCTGCTGAGTCCTTTCCCCCCACAAAAAAGCTGCCCTCCATAGGATCCACCCCCCCCAAATCTCCAGGTATTTCCCTAATCAGAGTTGGCACCTGTACTTTCTCCTCTGTCAGTAAAAGGCCCTTTCCACACCTATGTTGGCCTTTGGGAGAAAACTCATTGGGCCCAGTCCTGATCAGGTTGCCAACTCCAGGTGGGCAATTCCTGGAGATTTGAGGGATGGAGCCTGGAGAGGGTGAGGTTTGAAGAGGGGTGGCACCTCAGACAGGTACGATGCCATAGACTCCACCCTCCAATTCAGCCATTCCCTGATGGGGAACCATTGTTGCCAATCTCCAGGTGGGGGCTGGAGATCACTCAAAATTACAACTGCTCTCTAGGAGGGAGGGGGAGGAGATGGAAAACTAAAGGTAGATTGCTGGTTGGCTGGGAGGGAGATAGGGTTATCAACTCCAGGTTGGGAAATTCCTGGAGATTTGAGGGGTCGAACCCGGAAAGAGTGAATGTTGAGGAGGGGTGGGACCTCAGACAGGTACAATGCCAATAGACTCCAGCCTCCAAACCAGCCACTCCCTCCTGGGGAACCACTGTTACCAATCTTGGGGGTGGGCTGGAAATCACTCAAAATTACTACTGCTCTTCAGGTAGCAAAGATCAGTTCCTCTGGAGAAAATGGTGGACTCTGTCATTATATCCTGCTGAGATTGCCACAGCAAATTGTCACTGGGCACTCTCCCAGAGTCTCTTTCTAGAGCCCGTTGTATTTATTTCCACAACGGGCCTTATTCCTAGTCTTCTATAAAGCAATTAGAGCAGGGACCTGATCTGCTGCTGGAAAACCAGCAATATAAAAAAGTAGTCTTGAGAACAAAATAGAATCATCATCATCAACAACAACAACAACAAAAATAGTAGTGATATAGAACACCCTTTTTTGAGACAAGCTAACCCAAGGCTATTTAAGGAATAAAAACCTACCAGAAACCATCTATATACCTTTAGTGCCATGTGGCCCCCATCTGTGGATACTTAAATCCTTAGATGGGAGCCACACAGATGCTAAACAGATTTTTCAGCAAACTTGGAGGAATCTGCAGGTTTACAGAAAAATATGAAATGTTCAAAAAAAACACAACCACCCAAAAACCAGGAGTTTAAATCCCCAAAAAGTAAACAGAGTTATTTGTGCAAGTTAAGAGAACACCCTTTCCTTCTTACCTCAGCATGGTAGAACCTGGGAGCCATGGCAGTCCTAGTGACTGTGGAGTCTTGTGAGCAAAAATTCTACTTGGTGAACTACTGGCATTAAAGTTGTGAGTGACTGATTTGGTTACTGCATGAATAAGTTTGCTCTGGATCCATCCTTCCTGAGCTAAGACCAAAACCTGTGAGCTGGAGGCTAAAAACTGTGTGCTAGCTCACACTAATTCAGCTTAGAGGGAACACTGGCTGCAGTGCTGGCAAAGTGTAGGGTTGCCAGCCTGCAGGACCAGGTGGGGATTCCCCTGCTTCTGGGGGCTTCAATCCACCCCCGACCAGCTGGCCAATTGGGGAAGCCCCAGTCCCAAAAGTGACCACCCACCGGGCCACCCCTCTCCCTCCCCTCCTGCCCAATTTAAAGGGCTTCAGCTGATTGGTGGCAACCATGTGGCCTACCAATCAGCTGGAGGGCCCTTTAAATCTAGCAAGAGGGAGGGAGGGGGCAGTCACAGGCTCACAAAAAGACCTTTAAAGATTAGTAAACTATTCAAGTCTTTGAGAGTAAACATATAGAGAGAACACCGGATAAGAGATTTTACTGAATGTGAGCATTATGCAGAGAGACAGCATGCAGAGATGAATGCTGAGTAGGAAAGGATTCACTGAGTCTACATGTATTCTGCTCTGAAGATGCCTTATGAAACAGGTGTTGGAGCAAGCCTGTCTGCAGATTCGTGACCTTTATATTTGTCTAAATTCCAGTATAAGTACAAGACAGACACAAAGAAGATTTACTGTTTGTAAGAACTTTAGATTATTGGACTGTGTTTGTCAACATTGTGGAATCATTTTTTGATGTTTATTTTTATATGAATGTACAGAAATGTATTTGTATTAGTGTTAATAATGATATATTTTTTTTGAAAATCTCTAAAAGAGTGATATTTCCTTCGTAAATAGATCATAGTTGCCATTGATTATTTTCTACACCAGACCAGGTGGCAGCTTCCAGAGACCACAAGGGCTGCACCAGCTAGGTGGGGCTGCCAGAGAGCCCAGGGGCCTGCCGGGCCCAGCAACTGCTGCAGGAGAGCTCAGGGGCCATGCCTGGCTCAGTGAGAGAGTGGGCGGGATGGGATTCCCCCCCACACACAAGTCTTGCCGGTCCTCACCTGTAGCATATAATCATAACATAACAGCCAACTGTTTTAATATAAAATCAAGCTGTTAAAAGTGACAAAATATCCTTAGTCAGTATCCACAGCATATTATATTCCACATCTAAACATTTCAGTAAAAGCTAATAATAGTTGTTTATTTTGTTTTAGTGCAAACTGCTTGAAAACATATGGAGGGAGGGAAAGCAAAGCAGCCTTCTGACTGAGGACAGCCCAAGGCAAAGGCTGGAGATGTTGCCCTTCTGGGTCTAGAGGCACTTCATTCTGGTATGTAAATGTTTTGAAAGCCCCTGCCTGCACTCAAGGCCACAGAAACAGCTGGGCAGTGGATTAGCTGGATTTTGTATTGCCATGTTCCAGAGGATGTGACTTTGGGGCTCTCCTAAACTGAGTAGGCTATAAGAAGCACTTTTCGAAATGGAATGAAGTAGAGAAGAGGCAGATGCTAAAAATGATATTATGAAAATTCTATCCTAGTCAATTCTTGATCTTACGAGAACAATCCTAAACAGTTGTATTCCAAAGAAAGTCCCATTTTATTCAGTGGAATAAAAGTGTTTTTAGATTGCATAATAATGTGCTACATCTATGGTGCTGAGGATGCTAAAAAACATGGAGTAGAGGAGTGGAACATAAAATTTTAATTCACAAAAAAGGGGTAAAAGTGAATATTCTGGTTTCAGTGGACCAGATAGTGGAAAGAAAAGTTAAATTGAGGCAATAGTACTACAATGCAGAAGTCTGGGTTGAATACAAGCCACTTTTTTGCTCAGCCTTACATGGTTCTCTTCCTTAATGCAGTCCCACTCCTACATATCTTTTGTCCATGCAGGTCCCTATTTGATGGTCAAAGAGGACTCCCTCCTCCTTTTCTTCACCAGCACAAAAACACTTGGGTTGCACTGGGGAAGAAGGACGGCACGCAGATTGAATTCTTTCTGGGGCACTATGAAGCTATGGGATTGACCTTCCTGAACATAAGAAAAGATTTAATCAGATGGAACTCAAGTCTGCATCCTGTTATCAAGAACTTTGTTCACAAAAAAAGAATTTCTATTTTTCCATGGCGGCTTGGTAATCTTTCCACTGTAGTTATGCAAAAAAACAAACAACCCCCCCTCAAGTTGGAGATGTCTGTTCTGAATGTGGAAAAGCCCGCTAGAATTTTACCTCTACCACATATGGTAGATGTTCAGGGTTGCATTATGGGTGTATAGGGCCAGATTTCCATATTGAGTGTATCTGCATAAACTATGAGATCATTTAAAAAAACTGGCAGAAATCTCAAAATATTGTCCTGACAAGAACTGCAATGTATAGCATTCAATAAATGTTGTCTCCCCATGGAAGTTGTAAACCACAGTTCTCTGACCAGGAATGTGTTTTGATTAACATGATTCTGTGAACATTTTATGATTCTACGAATGTAAATAATACTCTGGAATAAGAATTGTAAACATTATTAAAATCCAAATTACAGTTCAAAGCTTCCAATATTTCAAATTATAACAGTTCTGTTGGATGGAACTAGTGTGTTGCCAGCACAAAACAAATTGCTGTGAGCTCACTACTAAGAACTCTGCATTAATTATTTTAGGCCTGTTCTAAGATCAGTTAATTTAAAAATCAAAACCTGTCTAGCAGAATCCTGTTATCTAAATGATAGGGAAGAGATACAACCCTTTTGTATTGCAAGTAGAAGACTTCAGCATTTGTTAGGGATATGGAGACTTTTAGCAGCTTGGTTGAGTAGAAAACTTATAAGTATCTACAGAATAAGGCCATGTCCAAACAGTTCCAATTTCTAAGATAGTCTGTAGTATTTCACTGTTTCTGATCACCACAGTTCACTCATACAAGGTGCTTGAGATTGTGCTGATCCCTTTCCAGTTCATACAGGTAACCAGCAGTGGCATGGAACCAGCACAAGCTGTTCCTTCCACAGGGCTTCATCTCTCAATGATTGCAAGATGTCCCCATTGGAAAGGGATTGGCTTTTCCTTGGAACATTTCTTGTGCTGCTGCTCATGTTCTATGCTGCCAAGCTGGGAATGTGGAATACTACTCTGCTCTGAATGTGTGCTGCACTTCTTTAGTTTAGTAATGTGCTCTGCATTTCTTTCGTTTAGTAACATCTTTAGCTTTCACTAGCAGCATTTCATATTTCTTTGTCTAGCCAGAAGGGTACCAATAGAATTTAAGAGAGAGATCCTAGGAGCAGGCAAAGGGTGGGTACTTTTCCCAACTATGTGTGTTTAAAATGGATTTTAGGAAAGAGATTATTGTGGTTAAGACTGTACAAACACCTGACAGTTCAGCTCAAGTTATGTTTGTCAGTCATAAATAAGGAGATTTTTTTTTTCATTAACCATCTAAAACCCATTCAGGAAATTACTTTGTGCTATTCAAGCAGTACTGTACAACTGGCAGAGTTTCATACATGCACATTCTCACATGGCTTGATGAAATTCTTAGGTAACCCCCCACCACATAAACTTGTCATTGCTACATGCTGCTTGACAACCAATTTTTAAAATAAAAAATGAACAAACCAGTCAACTAGTGATCATAATAAATATTGTATTTTTTTAAAAAAGAAGTTTTACTATTTGGTGTCCATCTAAGGCTGAGTTATCAATGTTATTTTGCACACAGATGTTATTTGTCGTTCCCCCTTGTCATTAAAGTAATTCACCTGACCATCCTGGATGCTGGGGAGAATCAATTTCATAAGCAAAAGCAGATGCAAGGCAGAAGGACTGAACTTTTACTACCAGTTCCTGTGTGGCCATAGAGCACTTCGGTGGCTGCTCAAATCAGATTATGGCAAGGTGAGAAGATCCAAGGATTGGTTCAAAAGTGACTGCTGTTGTTGAAAATAGCATCCTCGCCTGCCAAAAACGATCACCATGATGTTCCCAGTGCTTCTGGTTTCGCTACTTTGTCTGATGTGAACAGAAAGAGCCACTGATATTACAAGTGCTAATTAGACCTATTTAAGTTGAAAAAGAATTGATGTAATTTCAGTGAAGTGGAAATCCAGCAGAAACATTTTCAGTCGATCTGGGGGCAATAGGTGGAATTTTTTTAAACAGATTTTCTTGTCACATGAAACTGTGCAAACTTTGGGGTAAGCATTAGGCCAGTCTGCAAATGGAAGCATTTAGCTCATTATCTAACACTGTTACATAAGATTTAACCCTTGAAAAGGCAGGACTTCTATATAATATAAAATCTTCTTCCATTTCATCTACACCCTGTATTTTTAAATGTGATATTTTATTTCTAGAATCAAAAACAGTACTTAAATTTCTGAGAAAAAGTATGGTATCAAAATGCATATCTTTACAAATTAAAATATCTGTCTCTAAATAAAAGTTTACTACAGCATGAAACTGTCCTTAAGTGGAACAAAGATTTTATTCACTCATAGATGCATCTTTAGCTTGGTGATGTTTGCCTAATCCAGTAATTTTCTGCTGTGTACAATAAAAGTGCTATGTTTGCAAGATCCCACTGTATCAGACAAAAGAATTTTTAGTAAAGCAACATCCTTTCACTTGTTTTACAGTATACCATATGGCATACAATGTAAGTTCAACAGATCTCCATACTCTACTACCCTAGCTTAATGCAGAAAAATTCTCGATGTTGGCCCTATAATGCGACCCTGAGGGGAATGTCAGTTATGCAAGGTATTCACAAGTGTATCCTCTTGTTCTGCCACTTGCTGATTTTTACAAAGGACCTTTTTAAGGGGAAAAAACTGTCAAAGAGATGCTTCTGGCATTTGTGGAACCAAAGAAGAGCTGTCAGTTCTGTTTTCAAACTGACATTTCACTCACTGTGTTTTGTGAGGAGGGTCCATAATAAAGTTAGCCTCTTTTCTTCCCACCCTTTCATGTAGATTCCTTAGGTTTTCTACTCAGACAGACACCAGCTGATCTTAAAGTACTGAACATGTTGGCTCTACAAGAGGTCATCATTCTGGTGTGTTGACAGCTCTTTGGGAACACCTGAAAAAGAAGTCCCAAAGCAGCTGTGGTACATGAGATGACTACAATGGAGGTTATGGGGCTGCTGACATCTCCTAGGGTATTGTCAATCAAGAAATACTGAGCTGAAGCCAAACAAGAGAGAACACTGTAGTCCCATTGGGTTTAAAGGTGGGAGGGAGGAATAAACAAAGCTTTGTCTTTAAAATACTACTCAGTTCTCTTTTCCTCTGCCTGCTGCAAGCCAACATTTTTAACATTGGTTCATTTGAACCTAATGGGAATGGATACAAATTGGATGTTAATGGCACTGTGGTTGGTATTGTTGTGGTGCTGAATGAAGCTAGATTGCCTGGTGGATTTGTCAGGCAACAGCCCATCTAACTCTCTCAAATGCTTGTTTTTGGGCCTCTACGAGATGTAGGATTTTTTTTTTAAAAAACCTGGCCCTAGAACCACATCATATTCTAGCCACTGCAAAATCTCTATAAGGAACACCAGGCAAAACAGTTGTTAACTTTTGTTGTCAAAGGGAAGAGGGTGACTTGTTAAGTGTGTCCCAGTGATTGATGGCTATTAAAAAGAATGACAAGAAGATATTTTACATCTGTTTAGTGTCTTGTCTTGACTGTCATTCCACACAGGCCATTGTCATTCTTGGTATGGCCTGGAATCCCACTGATGCCAATACAAATGCCAGACCACTGTGGAGCTATAGTACTATACACTATGGCATACACTATATGAGAAATGAGAAGTGCATCAGGGTCATTGCATAATAGAATGCAATAAGCACAATTCTTCCTAGGGATTCTTTCAGATCATTCCTAACTTGAGCTTCCTAAATAGGCCATTCTTCCTCAATCAAACCGAGGATTAGGATGATCCAAAAGGCTGGCTGGACACTTCATTTCCATGTTCCATTTTGACTCCATCATGATCATAATAGTCATTTTGGATTTTCAAAGCTATTAATCTAAAACTGATGCAAATCACATGGTAAGCCTATAGACACTTAAGTGAAGCTGAAGAATACAGTACAGCAAATTATTTTCCCTTCCCCTTATGTAAAGTACTGGGTTCGCTGCATGGTGGACTCGAACAACGACATGCGTTCAGATGCATTTATTGTACTTCACACACGAACTGGCAAAACGGCCCCGCAAAGGCCAACTATATATATCCCACCAGGCACACCCACAGTCCCATTGGTGGGTTTGAATTTCCTGCCAGAGGTGCTATTGGTGGACATTAGGTGGTCTAGGATCCTAGGTCCCTTTGTGTTCAGAGACCAAGCTCCTTACTTTAGCCACGGACCCCTGGAGACAATCCGCGTACATAACACCTTATATATAAGCCACTGGAAACATTTAAAGCAGTTGTATAATGAGAGATGGGGGGGAGACCAGTTCCCCACAAGACACATAGCTCCCTCCATCCCAGCTCCAGCAGGATCAAGAGGCAGCTAAACACTTTTTTATAAGTTAATATGTTTTTCTGTCTGAGTGGTGCAGTAGATGCAGATAGGGCAATGGGCAGGGACAATTGCAGGAAACTAGTGCAAGAATGTGTAAAACATTTGCAATACTAATTAGGACAATGTTGGGTGTTTGATAAAAGAGAATTTGCAAGTGTGTAAGGAGTTTCTTGCAATGTGCATTTGAACAATGTGCATTTGAACAGAGTAGTGTGCCCCCATCCTGTTTGGGATTTGATCCACAATCAGGCACATAGATACAGTGGGGCATATCGGGGCCCTGCACCCTTAATTAAAAGCCCCACCCCACAAATAACCATGTCTCAGAGCCCCAGGAGAAATCAGTTCCCAATAACAATCATTCAGAAGAAGTAAAGTTTATTGAGACATAGATAGGATCAAGATTCATGACGTACTTTGTTAGGACTGAAATCCAGCACGCGAAGCCAGCAATTAGAGCATAATCAAACATACATCAGTGGCTCTTGGCTAATCACCTCTAAGCCAATCACCTCTAAGCTAAAAGCCCGCCAAACCAATGCTTTAAGATTCCCAGGGGAAAAGGGATACTATCCTACTATATTATCCTACAAGATAATGACTCAGCCCTACACCACCTTCCTGAGTAGATATAAATTACCTACCTACCACTTTTCTTCTCACCTTGACACAGAGAGTACTCCATCTTTCTGTGTTATACGTCTGAGAGTGCCAGTCACAGCTGCTGGTGAGACATCAGGTCCTACAATGCCAAGACCATGGCCATACAGACCGGAAAATCTACAACAACCAAGGATACTAAAAGCATTACACATTAGCCATCAGAGAGATAACAGGCAGAAATGAAACCATATATTCCAGCTTGTGCACCCCCCACCTCTCCATGGCAACCATGCTCCAGAAAGATGCTTGGCTGACATTGTGCCACCCCGAAGATCCTATCCCACCAGCTTCATTGGATAAGCTTCGTGGATGGCATGCACAAGTTGAGGGGCATTAACATGTCCACAGCACACCCATTCATTATGAGAGGGGTTGAATGCTTTCCACTTAATCAGGTAATATAAGCTACCATGTTTCAACTTAGAGTCCAAGATTTCCTCGACCTCCTGATGGGGTTCACCATCCAGCATCAGAGATGGAGGGACTGCTAGTCATGCCCTCCACTTGTTCGGACCCTGATCCTTCTTCAGGAGCTGAAATGAAAGACAGGGTGCACATGCTTAAGCAATTTAGGCAAATCCAGCTCAACAGCCACCTCACCCGTAACTGGCAGAGAAGAGCGAGATTTAAAAGAAGAGATGGACTTGGCCTATAGAGCCTATTCCACCTTTACAAAGAAAAATAATCTGCCAGCAGAGGTTGTTGTCAAGTTCACCAAGCAGCATACCAGAGATCAGATTCTGCGTGCAGTCTCAGCGGTGCCCTTGAAGATTGGGGAGCAGACTGTAAGAACACTTAAAGATGTGCCTTATGAAATTCGTATGAAAAGGAAAGAATACAAAGGACTGACCACTTTTCTGCAAAGAACTCAGGTGAATTACAAATGGAGATTCCCTGAAGGACTGGAGTTTAAGTTTAAGGATAAAAGAGAGAAGATTGACTCCATCTTCAAAGCACAAGAATTTCTGAAGAGACATGCCAGCACGGAGGAAGAGGCAGCACTTGCAGTTTGGACAGAATCGAGTAGCGATGAAGACAGCGGCCCTGAGGATGGAGGTGCCGGAGCGGGAGCTGTGAAAGCTAAAGTGGACCCATCATATAACCTAAGGGACACTAAGAAAAGACTGCCCAAGAAATAATTGTTCACGAAGCGTCAGAATGGAACTGACTAATCATTAACCCCAAAGGACATTACTAACCTTATTAACAAAGATTTTTTTTATTTCTTTGAACTTTGTTAAACTGAAAAAAAGACTCTCCAACCGCGGTGGATGTCAAAAATACATTTATATTAATTAAAACTAACCCTCCTTAACAGAATACTCACTCACATCTTTTTCTTAATCCATCTATATACCCTTCCTTTTTCTTTATATGAAAAGAATAAATATCTCTCCTCTTTAGGAGAGTTTTATATAAACAGCCACCTCATTAATCACTCAGGTGACTTTGAAAGGTCCTACATATTTCCACCCTGATTTCCATCCTGTACTTTATGGGGGTCCATTCCCAGCCCACGCCCAGAAATGCGATACCCCAAGAAGTCCACCTCTTCTTTATGGAATTCACACTTGGACAACTTGGCAAACAGTTTATGGTCATATAGAGTCTGTAGCACCTCCCTTACCAATGTCACAGGGGAGCTCTTATCTTGGGAATAAATCAGGAAATCATCAAGATAAACTAACATTCCTTTGAACAAGTGCTTATGCAAGACTTCATTGTTCAAATTCATGAAGATCCCATGAGCCCACGAATCCAAACAGCATAATCAGGTATTTGAACTGCCCCAGCAGGGTGTTGAATGTCATTTTGTGTTCATCCCCCTCCCAGATGCAGACTCTGAAGTAGGCATCATGTAAATCCAGCTTGGTAAAAATGTTCCCCCTAGCCGCCTCTGCTAAGAGGTCTTTAATAAGCTGGAGGAGGTAGGCATTAGACATGGAAACCACATTCAGTCCCCAATAGTCTGTACACAGCCTCAAATCCTCATCCTTGTTTTTTGGGGAAGAGGACAAGGGCAGCAAATGGTGAGGAAACTGGCCGAATGGTGAGGAAAGCTAAGTTTTTGTCAATGAATTTACGGAGCTTCTCCTTCTTTACAGGGCTCATGGCATACAACTTCACCTTAGGCATACTATGGCCTGGCAAAATCTTTATGGCACAGTCTGTTTTACAGTGTGTGGGGGGGAAAGCTCATTTGCTTCCTCTTCTTCAAACACCTGAGCCAGATCCCTATACTCCTCAGGTATAGACTCAAACACCTCTTGGGCTAGTCAAGCTCATTCTGGCAGGGCCTACAGAGTAACCCCCCACTCCTGGTTCCTCTCATGGGCATTGCACTTGGGGTCTGGGAAGTGTAGCATGCCTGCACTCCACTGGACATAAGGGTCATGATCTCCCTGATGTAGTGCCCTTGCAGCCAAGGGTTCCCCAGGATCATGGAGAATCAGGCCATGGGGTTCATTACAGAAGCCCTCAGCTCCCAGTGAGGTCCTGTCCCTATGATCACTGGCACTTTCTGATATTTACATGCCTCTTTCATGTGGTAGCCATCCATCTGAATTAATATGAGGGGCTCCAGCAGGGTTTGGACCAGCATCCCCAGCCCAGTGACTATTGAAGGACTTATTAAGTCTCTACCACAGCCTGAGTCAATTAGAGCTCTCACTCTCACTTGGGTGCCCAGCTCAGGATTTAACACCATTACAGCCACAAAGAATGGGGGGTAGTGCTCACTGATTTTGGCACCTGAAGCTTTCAGACCTGCTGGGTTGCGCCCTTCACAGCAGGTCCCAGCCTTTTCCCTGCGGCTGAATGGCTTCGTCTCCACTAGATAAGGCTCCATCAGGGCTCCCCCCAAGTTGAGTTGGAGCACTCTGGGTTGCTTAGGGTGTGCTCCTCCCAATTTCAGTGACCCCTCGGAGCTGTGCCGCTCCCCTCCTTTCCTTTCTCACTGGGTGAGGTTGGTAGGGCAGCTCATGGCATAGTGGCCTGGTTCTCCACATCTCAGGCATAGCCCTTGCTTCATTGCAAGGCTTACTGCGTGGACCTTTCTTCCCCCCTAATCTGGATTAGGGTAGCCCAGTTTTTGGCTTCGCATGCATCTTGAATCCATCCACTGAGAGTCAAGGGATTCCCCTGTGTCAGCACCTTCTCCAGAATGGCGTGGTTCAGTCCCAAACGGTAGTGCTCTATGAGGACTTCTTCGGGCCACCCTTGCACCTTGGCAGTGTACATCTTGAACTCATTGGAAAACTCATGTACAGACCGACTCCCCTGATGTAGTGCCCATAGTTTAGTTCAGGCTTTTTCTAACTCCAGGGGAGTCTTCATACTGCCATTGGAGAGCCCATAGGAACATGTTCATGTCATGGAGCTTGGGGTCTCGGATATTGTGGAGGCCCACAAACCAATCAGCCACTCTCTCTCTGCCTCGAGCCAATGTAATCCACCCAATCCTGCAGAAATGTGCGGACTTGTAGCAGGAAGAAAGCCAACTTGTCCAGGTTGCCATCAAAAGTAGCATCCAGCAGCTTTCAATACTGCTCAGGACCCAGCAGCGGGGCAACCTGTGCTGGCGGGCCATGAAGGGGGATGGCTGGAATGGCATTTGTCCTGGCCGGGCCTGCCCGGGAAGCCCTTGCATGAGGGGGTGCCTGGGCAGGGGGCGCCTGCTGCTGTTGTCCACAGTCAGGCCAACCTCCTCTGTCCATGGCCTGTCCCAGCAGCTCATGTTGGAAGGCTGTGGCGATGAGTCGGGGCAGCTCCAGCATCATCTCATGGAACTCTCACCTCAGCTCCTCCATCTCACCACGGAATTCCTTCCACATTCCCTTGAGGTCCACTTCTTCCACTACTGGGAAGTAGGTTGGATCATCATGGAAGGTGCCACTGTAGCTAGCCCCATAGGCACTCCTGTAGTGCCTCTCGTACATGATCCCCTGGGAATCTGGGGTCATTGCCCAGCTCTCTTCAGTCCATGTGGGAATATGGGTCTTGCTCCAAGGTCTCTGGCCTCCCCAGCAGTGTTCCCTCTAAGCTGTGGAGTCTTGTGAGCAAAAATTCTACTTTGTGAGCTACTGGCATTAAAGTTGTGAGTGAGTGATTTGGCTGCTGTATAAATTAGTTTGCTTTGGAGCCCTCCTTCCTGAGCTAAGACAAAAATGTGTGAGCTGGAGGCTAAAAAACTCTGAGCTAGCTCACACTAACTCAGCTTAGAGGAAACACTGCTCCCCAGTTGTCTGTGGGGCCATGGTCTTCAGGTCAGTATTAGTAACTGGGATCTCCCCATTTGTCTTGCCCGCCATTGCAGGGTGCGAGGTACGGGAACTTGGGAGTCCTAAGAATTTGTTAGAGTCCCTGGAAAAATCAGTTCCCAATAACAATAATTCAGAAGAAGTAAAGTTTATTGAGACATAGATAGACTCCAGATTCATTACATACTTTCTTAGGATTGAGATCCAGCATGCAAAGCCAGCAGTTATAGCATAATCAAACATACATCAGTGGCTCTTGACCAATCACCTCTAAGCTAAAAGCCCACCAAACTAATGCTCTATGATTCCCAGGAGAAAAGGGATACTAAAGGCATTACAAGTCTCAAGGTCACATGGCTATACCAGCCACCAGACAGGTAACAGGCAGAAATGAAACCATACATTCCAGCTTGTGTACCCCCACTTCTCCATGACAACCAAGCTCCAGAAAGACACTTGGCTAACAACATGCCAAAAACCTTATTTTGAGGAGAGACTGCTGCTGCCTGCTGCTGGCAGTAGCCAGGGTGAGAGTGCCACATCTTGCCCTCAGGCTTCCCTCTCCCTCCCACTGTGGAATTTGGGGAGGGGGGGGGGCATCATGGGACCTGGGAAAAGATAGCTCAGAAGGCATTTAAATGCCTTTTGAGTTCTCTTCCACAGGGCAAGGAAGCTTAGATGGGTACTCAACAGTGGCACCTTCAATACGTATCCAACAATCCCCCTTTCTGCTAGCCCAGTCCTGCAGTATGAAAGGGGAACTGTTGGAGATGTATTGGATACCACTCTTGAGTGCCCTTTTAAGCTTTCTTGCCCTGTAGAAGGGAACTCCAAAGGCATTTAAATGAAGGCAATTAAGTGCTCTCTGATGTACGCACTGCCCTGTCCCTTGAAAGGAAGGGCTAGAAACAGGTTTGGAGCCTCCTCCTTTAAAGACAAGCATTCAGATTAGTTTAATTAACTTTAATTTAACTGCCCTCTTAAATATTTAAATGCCTCCTGAACAAAAAATCCTGGCTATGTGCCTGTCCACAATGGCCCTTGAAAAGGCTGTAAAATAACTGGACAACATGTAATGCATTATATTAAATGTAGCTCAGCAGCCTATATAGCAACCTACTGTGTTAACAGAATGACAGGCAAAAGGTCATCCAGACAGATCTGAATTTGATAATTTGAACCAAGGCTTCCCCCCCCCCCACAAACTGGCTTCTTGGTAGACCACCTAGGGCTTGATAAATCTTCCATTTATGCTGTCTGCCTTGGGTTGCAAAATCAGAAAGGAGTCTAGAATTTGGCAGGTTAGTGGGCTATATTAACTTGGTGGATCATATTTTGTGCATGCTTGCTATAGGTAAAGAGATGGAGATAAAGAAGAAAAAAGATGTGAAAGAATTCTGAAGTATAAGAGCAGATGGCAAGAAGTGACCTATGATACCCAAGTGTCACGGGGGGTGGGGGGTGGCAAAAAAACAAAAGATAAAGCCATAGCCTGAACTTCGTTAATGCTTGCAGTTCTGCTTATAGTTACAGGTTTAGGAATTCACTTTTTGTTGCCAACTATTACACAACATTTCAAAATTCCCATTTATAAAATGACACCAGATGTAAAGAATAGACTATTTTTAAAGCTAGTGGAACATTTTTCCTACTTTCTTTACCATAGTAGAGTACAAAAGAAGTGCAAGCCTGGTTTATGTATACCATGTAAATGTAAGGTTTGCCCCATTACTTTATTTAGTTATTTCACAGTACAGTCCTAGGTAGAGTTACACCCTTCTAAGTCCACTGAAGTTAATGGGTGTAGAAGGATATAACTCTGTTTAGGATTGCACTGTCTTTTTAAAAATTTACTACCTGCTTTCTGAATAACTACTCTCAGCAACTAAGTAAAATTAAGAACAATTTAAAATATCAAAGCCCAAGGAATAAAATACAATCCTATAGAAAAATAGCAAGAAGTCAATAACTGTACCTGAACAGCAGCATTTTTAAAGTCTGTCAATACACACATACAGCATAGATCGAGACATGCATTTTCCACATGTCCCTCCACATATAATGATCATCATGCAAAGTAAAAGTAATACAGATGGGAGAGAATAGTGGGTGGGAGAGAATAGCAGATCCAGCACCCATCCAATGCCAACTGATTACTCTTGAGTGGCAGTTCATCTGCCAACAGGTGATGCAGTACTTTTCAAAGGCCAATGGGAGAGCCTGGAATTGTGAATAAATTAATAAGCCTTTTATATTTATAAGATTTGTTTCATATCAGCACCTTTTAGATTTTGCAAGGTACTTTACATTGCCACCTGGTGGACAAAAAAAAATAAGAACACAGTAAAATCAACAGGATTTTACAACATTTCTTTCAAGAGGATGGCAATAACAGCATTCACATGGGTGGAAAGGGGAGTTAGCTATGACTTCTCCTGGATTGCCAAGATAAAAAAAAAAAATGGATTCCCCCCCTTCTTTCATTAGAGAAATTAGAAGTGGGGATGAATAGAGGAGAATCTGGGAGGTGAATTAATTTGGAGAGAGATGTCAGTTGAAGGAAAACTGATTTGGGTCAGTTATCTGTCAAGGACAATAACTGGTTTTCTTCTGTAAAATGTCTGTTCTGTTGAAGCATCAAATATGGGTCAAACAAAAGGTTTAGCATTCAGTTATATAAGAACATAAGAACATAAGAGATGCCGATGTTGGATCAGGCCAATGGCCCATCCAGTCCAACACTCTGTCACACAGTGGCCAAAAATACCAGGTGCCATCAGGAGGTCCACTAGTGGGGCCAGGACACTAGAAGCCCTCCCACTGTTGCCCCTGCCAGGCACCAAGAATACAGAGCATCACTTGCTCCAGACCGAGAATTCACACCTATACCTTGTGGCTAATAGCTACAGATGGACTTCTGCTCCATATGTTTATCTAATTCCCTCTTGAAGCCGTCCATGCTTATAGCCGCCACCACCTCCTGTGGCAGTGAATTCCATGTGTTAATCACTCTTTGGGTGAAGAAGTACTTCTTTTATCTGTTCTAACCCAACTGCTCAGCAATTTCATGGAGTGCCCACAAGTTCTTGTATTGTGAGAAAGGGAGAAAAGTACTTCTTTTTCTACCTGCTCTATCCCAGGCATAATCTTATAAACCTCAATCATGTCACCCCTCAGCCATCGTTTCTCCAAGCTAAAGAGCCCCAAATGTTTTAACCTTTCTTCATAGGAAAAATGTTCCAAACCTTTTATCATTCTAGTTGCCCTTCTCTGCACTTTTCCCAGTGCTATAATATCCTTTTTGAGGTGTAGTGACCAGAACTGTACACAGTACTCCAAATGATGTCACATTTGATTTATACAGGGGCATTTTGATACTGGCCGATTTGTTTTCAATACCCTTCCTAATAATCCCAAGCACAGTGTTGGCCTTTTTTATTGCAGCTGCACAATGTCTAGACATTTTCATTGGGTTATCTACTACGAATCCAAGATCTCTCTCTTGGTCAATCTCTGCCAGTTCAGACCCCATCAATGTGTATTTATAGTTAGGATATTTGGCTCCAATGTGCATCACTTTGCACTTGGCCACACTGAACCCCATTTGCGACATTGACACCCACTCACCCATCCTCGACAGATCCCTTTGGAGTGCCTCACAATCCTCCCTGGTTGTCACCACTCTGAACAACTTTGTGTCATCTGCAAATTTAGCCACTTCACTGCTTACTCCCAACCCCAAATCATTAATAAGCATGTTAAAAAGCATCAGATCCAGTACTGATCCCTGTGGTACCCCACTGCTTACCCCCTCCACTCAGAAAATTTCCCATTTATACTCACTCTCTGTTTCCTATTAATTAGCCAGTTTTTGATCCACAAAAGTACTTGTCTTTTTATCCCATGACTATTGAGCTTACTTAGGAGCCTTTGATGAGGAACTTTATCAAAAGCTTTCTGGAAGTCAAGGTAAACAACATCTATTGGGTCCCCCTTGTCCACATATTTGTTCACTCTCTCAAAGAACACTAACAGGTTATTGAGACAAGATCTTCCCTTACAGAACCCATGCTGAGTTTAGACATTATCTCTTCATTGTTTTATTTTTATACTTTTCTATGGTATGTATGTGCATTGCAGAAATAAAAGATCCTTGGATTCTGATATTATGCCTTAGATCATGCTGAAAATATCTGCAGATGGACTGATTTCCATTAGTGGAGTGCAATTTTTTCATCTCCTCCCTTATTTTGCAGCCCCAAATGACCACTGAAATGCTGTTCCTCAGAGACAGGTGATCCTTAAGAACAGCATGAAGGGGCAATTATCTTAGGGAGGGGAGAATCTGTGAATATTGCCTCTCTTCCATCCACAGGATATCCTGCAGGATACAACCTTATGATGTAATATATATCCAGAATAAGAACATAAGAAAAGCTGTGCTGGATTAGGCCAATGGCCCATCCAGTCCAACACTCTGTCACACAGGGGCCAAAACCCAGGTGTTATCAGGAGGTCCACCAGCAAGGTCAGAACGTCAGAAGCCCTCCTAGTGTGGCCCCCAAAGCACTAAGAATACAGAGCATCACTGCCCCAGATATAGTGTTCTATCTATATCTTTTCGCTAATAGCCACTGATAGACCTCTGCTCCATATGTTTATCCAGTCCCCTCTTGAAGCTGTTTATGCTTATTCCTGTCATGGCTTCCTGCAGCAGTGAATTTCACATATTAGTTAGTCTTTGGGTGAAGAAGGACTGCCTTTTATCTCTTCTAAACCTACTGCTCATCAATTTCATTGAGTGTCCACAAATTCTTGTATTGTAAGAAAGGGAGAAAAGTACTTCTTTCTCTACCATCTCTATCCCATGCTTAATTTTGTGAACCTCTATCATGTCACCCCTTAGTCATTGTTTGTCGAAGATAAAAAGCCAAAACCTCTTTAACCTTTCTTTATATGGAAAGTGTTCCATTGCCTTAATAATTTTAGCTGCCCTTTTTTTTGTACCTTTTCCAATGCTATAATATCTTTTTTGAAGTGCAATGACCAGAACTATACATAATATTCCAAATGAGGTCGCACCAACAATTTATACAGGGGCATTATGATACTGGCTGATTTGTTTTCAGTTCCCTGCCTAATAATCCCCAGCATAGCATTTACCTTTTTTATTGCAGTCACACACTGAGTTGACATTTTCAGTGAGTTATCTACCACAACTTCAAGTTCTCTCTCCTGGTCAGTTACTGCCACATTGGACCCCATAAATGTGTATTTATATCTAGGACTTTTGGTTCCAATGTGCATTACTTTTCACTTTCCCTATGAAGAAAGCTTGAGGAGGTTAGGGCCCTTTAACTTGGAGAAATAATGACTGAGGGTTGAAATGACAGAGATTTACAAAACCACTCACCCATCCTCGACAGATCCCTCTGGAGTGCCTCACAGTCCTCCCTGGTTTTCACCTCCCTGAATAACTTAGTGTCATCTGCAGACTTATCCACTTCACTTCCTCAAGTCCCAATCATTAATGAACAATTTAAAAAGCACCTGACTTGCGATATACCACTGTTTATCACCTTCCATTGGGAAAACTGCCAATTTATACTCACTCTCTGTTTCCTATTAATTAGCCAGTTTTTAATTCAGAAGAGGACTTGTCTTCTTATTCCATGACTGCTGAATTTACTTAGAAGCCTTTGTTGTGGGGTGCGTGTCTTAACGGTTCAAGCCCCCAAACCTTTACTAGGACTTCCCAGCCACCTCAGTCTCTCACCTGCTTGCACTGCAGATCCAGCAGAGGAACCTCTTATAGTAACCACACAAAGGCAGTCCAGTGGTACACTATATACAAGAGTTTTATTCACAGTATTCACAAGCAAAGTGCTACGCCAGGCATCCAATATACAAAAGGAAAAAGTATGGCAGTAGTGCAAAGACATATATACAAACCTCCACCAATCAGTGGACTGCTGAGTCACAGTGACTGCACACTGTTCAGTGCCAGGCAGAACAAGTTGGGACTTGTCCTCTGAATACATCAGCTGACACTAACTGACAGGTAGCTGTCATCCTAGATCCTAATGATCTAGCTACTGGAGATTAACATACAACACTCCCCTTAAGCTTCAGTAGGTAGGATCATGTTGAGTCTCCCCTAAGGTTCAAGAATTGTGCTTCATTCAAGCCCTTAGTAAACATGTCTGCAACATTCTCACTAGACATACAGTGTTGTAATGACACTATTTTTCTTTGGACAATATCCCTAACATTTTGGTATCTAATGTTAATGTGCCTAGATCTAGGCCTTATACCTTGGGCATCTGCTAACATTTCAGCTGCAGGATTGTCACATTTTACAATCATAGGCATATCATGCTTTACATCAAAATCTGTTAACAGTTGTTGTAGCCATTCCATTTGTACAGTCAATTCATTCAAGGCCGCAAATTCGGACTCACACGTACTAGTCGAAACTAGACTCTGTTTTACAGATTTCCATATCACCAATGATCCATGCACAAAAATTACATAGCCAGTTATAGACTTTGCATCAAGATTGGAGCCCCAATTTGAATCACTATAACCCAGAACCTGTTGTGCATTGTTTAAACCCAATACAAGTTTGCATTTCTTGGTTCCCTTTAAATACCTTAAAAGCCTTTTAGCTGCATTCCAGTCCCGTTTGTATGGTTTAGCACTTTTTTGGCTAAGTGCATGAACAGCATAACAAATATCTGGCCGAGACCATGTAGCTAAATAGTTTAAAGAACCTATCAATGACTGGTACAATTGTTTTTGTTCAAAGACTTCATCTTCAGGTTCTCTAGCATAGCTAGTAGAGATTGGTGTGGACACAGGTTTTGCATCAAGCATATTATATTTTTCCAACAATTTTACAATTTTGTTTTCTTGGCATATTTCAAAATAACCATCAGAGTTTCTGCTGATATCCATTCCCAGATAATGACTAATTGTACCAAGATTCTTCATTTTAAAATATTGTTTTGTTGTACATTCAAACCATGTCATATCTTCTGCTTACCCATAGATAAAACACACATCATCGACGAAAAGTACCAAATAACATTTGTTTCCATTGATGACTTTACTGAACATGCATGGGTCAGCAAGACTCTGTTAGAACCCCATATCAGTCAAAGTGTTTGTTAAACATTGGTTCCAGAGATGACCTGATTGACGTAAACCATAAAGACCTTTCTTTAGCTTTAATACCAAATTTGGATTTTCATTCACAAAACCAGGGATTTGTTGCATGTACAATGCTTCTTTCAAGTCTGCATTCAAATATGCTGTAGTGAAATCAAAGTGTTGAACATGCATTCCCTCTATACCTGCTTTAGTCAGGGCCATATTTAAAATATGACTTTTTATTGTGGGTGCAAAAGTTTCATCAAAATCTTCACCAATAAGTTGAGAAAAGCCTTGAGCTACTAACCTAGCTTTCTTTTGAGGTTGACCACCCTGTACAGGTTTTAATTTGTACACCCATTTGCAACCTATGATTCTGCTACCCTCTGGTGCTTCAGCCAGTTCAAACACATCATTTGAACACAATGAATCATATTCAGTTTGCATCGCCTGCATCCAGGCTTGTTTTTAATCTTTAGGCATTACAGTAACATCATAATAACATGTAGGCTCCTTTACACAGACCATATTTACAACTTGTGTTTCAAAACCATACCTCTGAGGAGGAATACCTTTGTTGCTCCTTTCAGACCTTCTAAGAGTACTGGTTTCAGCCTGTACATCACTTGAAACAGTAGACTGAGAAGATGAGCCAGGTTGAGACTCCTCAGAATTTGACACAGTTTGTTGATCACCTGAGAGTGGTAACATTGCCTTTTCATATAGTGAGTTACCATGAATCTTGTGCCAATTCCTTCCCTCAGTGAAGTTGGCAGACCTACTAAAACTGAGTTGGTTATGATCATTTACAAACCTATAAGCCTTCATACCAGACTGGCATCCTATGAAAGTCAAGAGTTTGGATCTCTGACCACCCTTCCTGCGCTGATTCAATGGTACATTTACCCATGCTTGGGAACCAAACACACGCAGAAAATCTAACTTTGGCATTTTTTGGTACAACATTGCATATGGTATGGAATTTGTTACTCTTGTCCACAGCCTATTTGTAACAAAAGTGGCATATTTTAAGGCTTCTGCCCAATACTGTTTAGGCAATTGTGCATCAGCGAGCATGGCATACATAACCGTCTGTAAAGTAGCATTTTTTCTTTCAACAACCCCATTCTCAGCTGGCATGCTAACATTTGCCACACGATGTTTCACCCCTAGATTTCTTAACCATTGTTTCATTTTGTTTGACATAAATTCAGAACCCATGTCAGTTTGTATAGCTTTGAGATCCCCTAATTGGTTCTTTACCTTCTTGTACCAATATTTCAGTGACTCAAAGGCGTCAGACTTATGTTTTAAAATATAAGTCCAAACATATTTTGAAAAATCGTCAACCACTGTCAGGGCAAAGCGATTATTAGACACACTGGGTGCAAAAGGACCTATGATATCAACATGTACTAGTTGCAAAGGATAAGTTGACTCCCTTTCACTTTTGCGTGCCACAGGATAAGCATGAGATTTAACCTGTTTACATATTTGGCAATCAAGAAAAGTATTACAAGCCTTAACACCTTCTTTACCTGTTAAAGCAAGGGTTTCATTAATTGCCTTGAAGGAGGCGTGGCCTAACTGGCGATGGAGGAGATGTAGGCACTCATGATGTGGATCCTTATTTCCAGGAACACTTGCTGTAGCTGCAAGAACAGAGCTATTCAATACATACACCCCATTTACAAGGTTAGCATTTGCAATTTCCCTTCCACCTTTCTTAATAAGACATTGCTCCCCACCAAAAATAATTTCAAAGTTGGCACAATCCAGTGCCAGAACACTAAGTAAATTACTTTCCAGAGTTGGAACACAGATTACGTTCTGGAAGGTGTGGTTTAGACACTGTAGGGTTAGTTCTCCAGAACAAGTCACTTCTGCTACATGACCATCTGCAAGGCTTACATGTTGTAGCTGAGCATCACGCACATTCATCAACAAGTCAGGACTGTTTACAATTGTGACACTTGCCCCACTGTCGAGAACCCATTTTGACTTGTCTTCCTCTTTGGTAGTGACAAGAGACACAAAAGGACGACTCAACGACGTGTCAGAGCGACCACCAAGATTGTTCCTTTTGTTTGAAGGACAGGATTTTTTTACATGTTTTGTTGAGCCACACAGATAACAGCATTTTACTCGCAGAGCTTTAGCTGGCTCTATCTTTTCCTCTTTGAAACTTCTGCTGAAGCTTTTATTTCCACTGGCAACTCCCACACAGTCATTAGTTCGCTGGCAGGCAACCGGAGCAGACAGAGACTGCTGAGATTTTAGTTTTGCTTCATATTCCAAAGCTCTCCCAATTATATGCTGAAGGTTCAATTGGGCAGGCTGCAGCCCCTCCAAATTTACTATAAGGGGGTCGAAAGCCTCGTTTAATGAACTGAGTAGGAGATAACATTTATCTTCAGCGCTAATTTGTTTACCTCTGCCTTCAAGCTGTTGATAAAGCTCAGTCAGCACATTGATATGCTCCCAAACTGATTCGTTTGGAGCTTGAACTTTTCTATACAAACGGCGTGTCAAAGACATCATGGTTCCAGCAGTTGTTTGCACATAAACATCTTTAAGTGATTGCCAAGCCTCCCGTGCATCAGCTGCTGACGTAATATGAATAAGCTGATCGTCACTCACCGACAAAACGATGCATGCCAGGGCTCGTTTAGCCTTCGGCTGGTCTCCCACAGGCACAGGGTCAGGAGGGTCTTCAACATACAGCCAAATCCCCTCTCTAATGAGGTAATGCTTCATTTTAAAAGCCCAAACGTCATAGTTTGTAGAAGTTAATTTGTCCACCACTTGCATAGCTGGCATGAGAGCCATAATTCACTCCCGACTCACCAACACTCACAAGCTGGAACTGCCGTCTGTTCTCCGGCGTGGCTCTTGCTGCATACAGGCTTATCTGGGCAGGTCACTCCCCCACTCCTGGAGAATGCAGTAACCGTCCACCTCAGCTCCTGGACTCACAGCTGCACACACCACCTTTCAGCACGGCTCACCGGCGTTCCTTGGAAAGCAGAGCTGGTTGTTCGCACCAAGCTGGCTCTCCTTCAGACTGGGCTGAGTCCTTAGCAGGCTGGGTTCGAACCCGTTAAGGTCTGGGCCCATAACCCTGTTGCGGGGTGCGTGTCTTAACGGTTCAAGCCCCCAAACCTTTACTAGGACTTCCCAGCCACCTCAGTCTCTCACCTGCTTGCACTGCAGATCCAGCAGAGGAACCTCTTATAGTAACCACACAAAGGCAGTCCAGTGGTACACTATATACAAGAGTTTTATTCACAGTATTCACAAGCAAAGTGCTATGCCAGGCATCCAATATACAAAAGGAAAAAGTATGGCAGTAGTGCAAAGACATATATACAAACCTCCACCAATCAGTGGACTGCTGAGTCACAGTGACTGCACACTGTTCAGTGCCAGGCAGAACAAGTTGGGACTTGTCCTCTGAATACATCAGCTGACACTAACTGACAGGTAGCTGTCATCCTAGATCCTAATGATCTAGCTACTGGAGATTAACATACAACAGCCTTTGATAAGGAACTTTATCAAAAACTTTATGGAAGTCTTGGTAAACAACATCTACTGGCTCACCCTTGTCCATGAATTTGTTCACCCTCTCAAAGAACTCTAAAAGGTTAGTGAGACAAGATCTTCCCTTACAGAATCCATGCTGATTCTTCCTCAATAGCTGTGGCTCATCTATGTGCCTACTAATTCCATTTTTAATAACGGATTCCATCAATTTACCTGGTATTGACATTAGACTGACTGGCCTGTAATTTCCAAGATCTCCTCTGGAACTTTCCTTTTAAAAGATGGGGGTTACATTAGCTACCATCCAGTCCTCAGGAATGGAGGCAGATTGTAATGATAAATTGCATATTTTTGCCAGGAAATCCACAAATTCACATTTGAGTAATTTCAGAACTCTTGGATATATGCTATCTGGGCCTAGTGATTTGTCAGTTTTTACTTTGTCCATAAGTCAAAGGACCTCCTCTCTCATCACCTGAATTTGACTCAGGGCTTTCAATACCTTTCCCAAAATTGGAGGTTCTGAAGTGAGCAAGAACTTCTCATCTGTGACAGTGAAGACAGAGGCAAAAAGAAGCTTTCAGCTTGTCTGCTTTTCCCTATCAACCCTTTCTTAATCCTTTTACCCTTTGGTCATCCACAATTCCCACTGCCTCCCTGGCTGGTTTCCTGCTTCCAGTGTATTTGAAGATTTTTTATTATTATTATTGGTCTTTATTTTGTTTTAATTTTTTGCAATATGTTCCTCATAGTCCCTTTTTCCCTGACTGATCACTGACTTGCATTTGATTTGCCAAATCTGTACTCCTTTATATTTACCTCACTCAGACTAGCCTTCCACCGCTTAAAGGAATCCTTACCTTTTACTGCTTTCATTACTTAACCATGCAGGCCCTTTTTTATACCTATTTGTACATTTCCTAACCTTTGGTATACATTTCATCTGAGCTTCCAGGATTTTAGTTTTAAATAGTCTCCAAGCTTCTAGAAGGGATTTGACCCTCCTTACCTTTCCTTTCAGTTTCTTATTCACAAGCCCCCGCATTTAAAAGTTTGTGTTTGTCTTTTTGGGCAGTTCCCTATTTACATAAATGTTAAACTTTATAGCACTATAGTCATTGTTTCCAACTGGTGCTATCACATTTACGTCTCTCACTAGGTCTTGGGCATCACTTAGGAACATGTCTGGGATTGCCTCCCTGCTGGTAGGTTCAGTGATCATCTGCTCCAACCACAGTCATTGACAGTATCTAAAAATCCAATCTCTTTCTCCTGACTTGAAAACATATTGACCCAATCAATGTTTGGGTAGTTAAAATCACACATTACAACATGATTATTTCCTCTAGCTGCTTTCCTTAATTCTTTTGCTGCTTTTAAATCATCCTTTAACCTGGTGGGCGATCTGGTCGGCAATAAACTCTCAGAGTTAAGCTTCCGTTGGGGCACACTATTTCCACCCATAGCATTTCTGTAAGTAAATCTGTTTCTCTTATATTCTCAGTCTTACTGTGTTAGTCAAATTGCCTTATTTTCTTAATAAGCTTGGGGGAATTATGATATTAAAGGGCAACTGGCATATATAGCAGAGGCATAACCTTTGTATACCAGAGTCAGAATTCCCAGAGTTTGTGAATAGATGAGGAGATCAGGTTGCTGTAATAATTGGTCTTTTACTTAAGAATTATCAAGCATACCATTGTACTTAGCACACACACTCTCAAGACCTAAGAAATAAAGGGTTGAGGTGATCTTAAGAGATCAGAGACAAAAGACAATGAACATAAGAACATAAGAGAAGCCAATGTTGAATCAGGCTAATGGCCCATCTAGTCCAACACTCTGTCATACAGTGGCCAAAAATACCAGGTGCCATCAGGAGGTCCAGCAGTGGGGCCAGGACACTAGAAGCCCTCCCACTGCTGCCCCCTCCAGCACCAAGAATAGAGTGCATCACCTGCCCCAGACTGAGAGTTCCTAGCTATACCTTGTAGCTAATAGCCACTGATGGACTTCTGCACCATATGTTTATCTAATTCCCTCTTGAAACTATCCATGCTTGTAGCTGCCACCACCTCCTGTGGCAGTGAATTCCATATGTTAATCACTCTTTGGGTGAAGAAGTACTTCCTTTTATCTGTTCTAACCTGACTGCTCAGCAATTTCATGGAGTGCCCACGAATTCTTGTATTCTGAGAAAGGGAGAAAAGTAGTTCTTTCTCAACCTGCTCAATCCCATGCATAATCTTATAAACCTCGATCATGTCACCCCTCAGCCGTCGTTTCTCCAAGCTAAAGAGCCCCAAATGTTTTAACCTTTCTTCATAGGGAAAGTGTTCCAACCCTTTTATCATTCTAGTTGCCCTTCTCTGCACTTTTTCCAATGCTATAATATCCTTTTTGAGGTGTGGCGACCAGAACTGTACACAGTATTCCAAATGAGGTCACAACAATGATTTATACAGGGGCATTATGATACTGGCTGATTTGTTTTCAATTCCCTTCCTAATAATCCCCAGCATAACGTTGGCCTTCTTTATTGTGGTTACACTCTGTCTAGACATTTTCATTGAGTTATCTACTACAACTCCAAGATCTCTCTCTTGGTCAGTCTCTGCCAGTTCAGACCCCATCAACATGTATTTATATTTAGGATTTTTGGCTCCAATTTGCATCACTTTGCACTTGGCCACATTGAGCCCCATTTGCCATGTTGACACCCACTCACCCATCCTCGACAGATCCCTTTGGAGCGCCTCACAATCCTCCCTGGTTGTCACTACTCTGAACAACTTTGTGTCATCTGCAAATTTAGCCACTTCACTGCTGACTCCCAATTCTAAATCATTAATAAACAAGTTAAAAAGCGTCGGACCAAATACCAATCCCTGTGGTACCCCACTGCTTACCACCCTCCACTGAGAAAGTTTCCCATTTATACTCACTCTCTGTTTCCTATTTATAAGCCAGTTTTTGATCCACAAGAGGACTTGTCCTTTTATCCCATGACTATTGAGCTTACTTAGGAGCCTTTGATGAGGAACTGTATCAAAAGCTTTCTGGAAGTCAAGGTAAACAACATCTATTGGGTCCCCCTTGTCCACATGTTTGTTTACTCCCTCAAAAAACACTAACAGGTTAGTGAGACAAGATCTTCCCTTACAGAACCCATGCTGAGTCTGCCTCAATAGTTTTTGTTCATCAATGTGCCTACTAATTCTTTCCTTAATAACAGTTTCCACCAACTTACCCGGTATTGATGTCAGACTGACTGGCCTATAATTTCCTGGATCTCCCCTGGAGCCCTTTTTAAAGATGGGATTGACATTAGCTACCTTCCAGTCCTCAGGAATGGAGGCAGATTTTAAAGAAAGAATACATATTATTATTATTATTTATTATTTATTTATTATTTTGATTTCTATACTGCACCATCCCAGAGGCTCTGAGCGGTTTATATAGTGATTTTATTACCTAGCTAGGGCCACACTTGAATGGGGAGGTGAGTGCCTACCAAGTGCCCTACCGGCTTGTTGTTTCTTTCCGTGGTTCCTCTGTTACGGTGGCTCAGCGTGGTCTGGCTTCTACATAATGTTTTTTCTGGCGCAATCCAGCTCGGCGTGGCTCTGCAGCAGCTCCCGCTGGGCTGGTTCCACAGTCTGCGGCTGTGCGACGACTGCTGCTCCAGCCTCTGTCCTGATTGCCTCTGGCTGTGCTGCGTCATCGCGTCGCCTCATCTCTGGCCAGTCCTGCCCGGAATGCTTGCTCAGCTGCTGTTGTTTCGCCGCCATGTTGTTTCCGCTGGAACGTCTCACTGCCCGTTGCTGCCGCTGGCACCGTTGCTTCTCCTTGTCTCTCCTCACTGCCAGAAACTGGGTGCCCCCCTGCACCTAGGCAGGTACCCATTTATCTACTTGCTAGGCTTTCGAACCGCTGGGTATTAATGTAAGGAGATCCACAAGTTCACATTTGAGTTCTTTCAGAACTCTCGGATGAATGCCATCTGAGCCTGGTGATTTATTAGTTTTTAAATTGTCCATCAGTCGTAAGACTTCCTCTCTTGTCACCTCAATCTCATTCAGGTCTTTCAAACCCCCTCCCAAAATCGGTGCTTCTGGAGTGAGCAAGCACTTCTCCTCTTCCACAGTGAAGACAGAGGCAAAAAATGCATTCAGCTTCTCAGCCATTTCCCTGTCATCCTTCAGTAGTCCTTTTACCCCTTGGTCATCCAAGGGCCCCACTGCCTCCCTGGCTGGTTTCCTACTTCTAATATATTTGAAGAAAGTTTTATTATAGGCCTTTATGTTTTTTGCGATATGCTCCTCATATTCCCTTTTTTGCTTGCCTGATCACAGACTTGCATTTTAATTGCCACAGCCTGTGTTCCCTTTTATCAACCTCACTGAGACTAGCTCTCCACCGTTGAAAGGAATCCTTCTTACCTTTTACAGCTTCCATTACTTAATTTGTTAACCATGCAGGCTTTTTTCTATACCTATTTGTGCCTTTCCTAACCTGCGGTATATATTTTTTCTGAGCTTCTAGGATTGTATTTTTAAATAGTCTCCAAGCTTCCCCAATGGTTTTGACCTTTTCCACTTTTCCTTTCAATTTCTTTCTCACATGTTGCTTCATACCAGAGAAGTTACCCTTTTTAAAGTTAAAAGTGGTTGCATCAGTCTTTTTGGGCAACTCCCTATTTGTACAAATGTTAAACTCAATGACATTATGGTCACTGTTCCCAAGTGGTGCAATCACTTTTACATCTCTCACCAGGACTTGGGCGTTACAGAGTCTGGCTGCACAAATCCAGGATCCCCTCTCCCCTGGTAGGATCTGTGACCATCTGTTCCATAGCACAGTCTTTGAGAGTGTCTAAAAACTCAATCTCTTTTTCCCAACTAGAACTCATATTGACCAAATCAATGTGTGGATAGTTAAAGTCGCATATTACGACACAGTTATTTCGTCTAGCCACTATCTTTAATTCATTCATCATTTTATAATCCTCTTCTACCTTTTGATCTGGTGGGCGATAACAAACTCTCACTGTTAAACCTCCTTTTGGACCCACTATTTCAACCCATAGCATTTCCAGAAGCGAATCCAATTTTCTTACCCTCTCAGTCTTACTGGACTGTATACCTTCTCTGACATACAGAGCCACCCCACCTCCAACCCTTCCCCCCATCCTTCTGATATAATTTATACCCAGGAATCACCGTATTCCACTGATTTTCCTCATCCCACCAAGTTTCTGAAATACCCACAATATCTATTCCCCCCCCCAATGTCAAGCATTGCAATTCCCCAATTTTACCTCAGAGACTTCTAGCATTGTGTATAAACACTTATAGTTTCCCATGCTTGTTAAGCCCACAACCTTCCTCTTGCTGCCTCGAGACCTTGCCAGGCAATCCCTATCATTAGCCACAGTCTCAGTGAACAATTGTAATTCATTTCCTTATACAAAAGTAACAGCAACCCCTTCATCTCTTTGAGATGAGCCATCCCGAACCAGAGACTTTTCATCTCCTGTCGGCTTTCTCCCATTGGGTGGGTGTAGCTACCTGTCCAGATGTGCAGAAGGTCATGAAGAAGGATTGTGACCCAAACACACATTTAGGGATGGACTGCCACTTGGCATCAGGGCTGAGGTACATTGAGACCATGTGCATGGACAGATATAGTCATTAGAGAACAATGCTGACCAATGGAAAGTCTTGAAGGGCTTTCCCTAGGTGAAGACAAAAGATTACCTGGACCAATCAGGTGTCCCAGGGAGTGCAGTTGTCAGGAGGGACATGGCCTAGATGTGGCCAATGAGGTCCCAGAGGGGCAGAGTCTGGCTGCACAATAGCCTTGATGAGTATCACCAGGTGCTGGATGGCTAGTTGAATGGGTCTTGATGGACACTGATGGTTTGGCCAAGGTAAATTGAATGGTTTCCTAGATTTACATAAAAGGTGGGAGATGGGTCCCTGATAGACACCAGGAAGGATTGTAAATAATTTGAATGTTTAATTAGTTATCTCAGTATCCTGAGGAATGGGGCAGGA
Source organism: Gekko gecko (assembly GCA_029375565.1). Classification (NCBI taxonomy): domain Eukaryota; kingdom Metazoa; phylum Chordata; class Lepidosauria; order Squamata; family Gekkonidae; genus Gekko; species Gekko gecko. Next base: position 67,773,771 of record JAPDNY010000004.1, on the reverse strand, counting down.
AAGACAGGTGTTGAGACAAAGGATTTTTCACATAAGTATAGGAATCACAAAAAGGACTACGTACAAAGTTGGAGACAGAAGGGCTATGTGCCAGATGACAACTGAATAGCTTTAGAAATGCAGATACCTGATAGAACTCACCATTGTTTCATATGTATACCTTTCTTTGGGGGGGAAAGAACTGGAGATTTGCCTTTTGCCACCTGAAAATGGAGTCCCTTTCCCCAGAGCTGTGGCTAACTCTATGTTTCAGGCCAGGAGTGCCTTCCTTTGGTCTGTCTTTTGTGGGATTAAGTTCAGGAGTAGGGTGCCCCTGCTGTTGGGGCTACCCTATAGTAAGACAGCGCCTCTGGCTAACAACTGGACTGAATACCCACTCCACCTCCAACACTTCCCTCACTATCCTTCTGATTTAATTTATATCCAAGAATCACTGTATCCCACTAAGTTTCTGAAATCCCCACAATGTCTATGTTCTCCTCTGACACTAAGCATTTCAGCTCCCCCATTTTACCTCAGACACTTCTAGCATTTGCATATAAACATCTATAATTTCCCAGACAAGATAGGGCGTATTTAAAACTGCTCTGCCACCTTTTTGATTTCAAGCACCAGCAGCCTGGTTCTTTCTCGGGACAAGTGGAGGCCATCTCTATTGTACAGGTCCTGCTTGTTCCAAAAGCACCCCAGTGCCTAACAAATCTAAACCCTTCCACCCTACACTATCATCTCATCCATGCATTGAGACACCTAGTTTGTGCCTGTCTAGCTGGCCCTGCATGTGGAACAGGCAGCACTTCTGAGAAGGCTACCTTGGAGGTCCTGGCCTTGAGTCTCCTGCCTAGCAACCTATTTTTTTCCTCCACACAACTACATTTCTCCACATTGTTGGTGCCAATATATACCACAACCACTGGCTACCAGCCTAGATAGACCATGTGTAATGTCCAGGCAAGTCACCATGTCAGTACAAGGGCTCACAACCCATCTATCTACATACCTAAGGACTGAATCACCAATTACAAACAACTCCCTGTCTCACCTTGACACAAAGAGTACTCCATCTTTCTGTGTTATAACTCTGAGGATGCCAGTTATAGCTACTTGCAAAACATCAGGTCCTACAATGCCAAGACCACAGCCACACAACCTGGAAAATCTACAGCAGCTAATGAACTCCGGTCGTGAAAGCCTTTGACAACATACAAAGAGACTCCTTGCCTCCCTCTGTGCCTGCCCAGGGATGGTTTCTTGGTGCAAAAGAATACCTGTTCACCAACTGAAGAAGGGGTCCTTTCTGACAGAACATTCCGCTTTTCATCAACATGGTCCCCTGTTTCCTCTTGACTCACATGCTCTCTGACAACAGTGGGGCTGCCACTTTTGGAGTGGGACACATATAACAAGTCCCCTAGAGTTTTATTCATGAGCCTAACTGAGTATCACTGCTTCTCCAGGTCAGCCACCTTGGCCTCAAGGAGCTTGTTCTGGTTCTGTCCAGTTGGCAGATAGTCATACATGTTACTCTCAGTGCAATACACCAGATAGCCCCCAGCACCTTGCTGGCATTCTGCCTTCATAATTGCCTTTTATTATTTTTATCCCCTTTTTAATAAAGCTTCCTATTTATGTAGATTTCCTTGTGGAATGTGTGCTTACCCTTTTAAGAATATGGAGAGGCTAGTGCCCTGGCTTCCTCACTCTGCTGCTGAACTCAAACACCTGCTAAATTCATCTGTTTATTCCCTCATTCCAGACACTTTGTCACTGGAGCAGGGCCTGCTTGTAGGAATCCTAAGTAAATAGCTTGGGTCAAAACTCCACCCGCCCACTGGAGCCAATCACACTGATTGGGAGCTAACCAATAAAGGGGGATGAGTGAGTCAGCCTCTGGCTTATTAACAGTAGGTCTTGCTGAAAGGGAGCTTCTCAGATCTCCAGTCCTTCTCTGGCTGCCTTTTACTTCAAATACTAATTTAATTTCAAATGTTAATTTAGTTCCAGGATTGATTCATCTTCAGGAGGAGGGATGATATGTATTGGGTTACATAATGCCTGAGCTTGAATTCTATCCCCTATTTAAGACTGGTATCATAATTCCTGCAAGCTGATTGGATACTCTGCGCAGCAGTGCAATCAGGATACAAGAAAGGTGCAGGAGGGAAATGATTTAATTGGTTGTTATGTTCATATTTTGATTGGTTCTTATCTCAACTAAGGGCATGGCCTACCAAGCCCGGATAGTTTAAAAGGGAGCCTGTTGCTCTCATGTTCTGTGTTCATCCTACCTTGTAAATAAAGCTGAATCATTTGTTATGAGCTGCTGCCTTAAATATGAGACTTAATTTTTTAATCTTTCTCCTTTGTTTGATCCTCTGTTTAACCCTTCCCATACTACAGTAAAACTAACAAAGAACCTCTGAGCCTTTTTAGAACTATAATTTGCTACACCTGAGTAGTTTGAAAGCAGCTACAATGCTGAGAATTTACACAATGTCAGTACCTAAATAATAGAGAACCCTTTCCAAGGTCAAATTTAGAATGAGGCTCATATTTTCCCCAATAAATAGAGGCAAAACCATCACAAAGAGGTGCTTTCAGACATTTTCTGACTCCCTTACCCTACCCCTTACCCCCTTTTTAAATATTAAAAGAAGTATATCCCTAAACCAAGTTATTTAATTATACTGGGTGGGAACTTCCAGTCTTGGCGATCGCCATGGCAGTCGTCTTCTCCTGGGGTTCTGGAAGAAGCCTGCCAGTGCCTGTGGCTGGGTGGGGGAGTGATCATCTGCACCACCCCAGGAGTCCTTGGGTTGGATTCCAAGCTAAGGGGCACTAAAGAATGTCCCCCCCCGGCGAGACAAGCTGGAGAGGGGAGGCTCCTCCAAGCCCCAACGGGCCCACCGTAGAGCATCCTGAATGGGAACAAGATCAGCACACCGGAGAAAGCATACAGTGATTAAGCAATTATGAACATGGAGAGACAATCACTAAAAATGTGAGTCAACATATAAGCAAGAACCATCTGCAAATACTGTGCTCCCCTAAAAAGAAATGAGGTGGGGAGGGGACTTCCCCCCACTAAGGAATGTTTGCAAATGATTCTAAAGTCAGAAAGGGGGGGGTGGCAGTAAAAAGTGGATTAAAGGAAATAAAGAGACTGTGAGAGCTTACTGCTTTAATTAAGAACTTCCAGAGGCTTTGACAAACTGTTATAAAAAGTAAACAATCCTCAAACATGGTGCCGCCGAAAGACTCTAAGGATAAATTAGCGAAAGTTAAACCTTCTTCAGGAAGTTCCAGCCCTTCAAGTTCTGTGCCTAGACAGGACTCAACTGTGGAACTCCAAAGGTTGCTGTTGGAGGCTCTGTGCCCTCTGCTGGAGAAAATCACAGCTATTGATAACAAGTTGGACTCACAACAAGCGCAAATGGCATTAAACACACAGAAAATCGAAAAAGCGTAGCAGGAACTTAAAGAGATTGGTTCCAGCTTGAAAAAGGTGAATAAAAAACTGCAGATGCTTGAAAAGAAGTGTCAAATCGAAGTGTCTCATGTGCTACAGCTGCAAATGGAAAGGGCAAGCTATGTCTTGAGACTTCAAGGGATTAAGGAGGAGAGAGGGGAGAATCTGAGAAAGATCGTGGGGGACTTGTTAGCTCCCTTGGTAGAGGTGATGTCGGATCAACTTCAAAGAGAAATAGATATGGTCTTTAGATCATATTCTGAATTAATCAGAAAGAATAATCTGCCAGGGGAAGTTACAGTAAGATTCTCCCAAAGAAAAGTGAGAGACCAACTACTGAAAGTGACTAATGGAGTTACCTTGAAGCTGAATGACAAGGAGATTAAAGTATTGAAGGACGTGCCATTTGAGATAAGAAGGAAGAGAAGGAAATACAGAGACTTGGTGCTATTTTTACAAAGCCACAAAGTGGTCTACAGATGGTTGGTACCCGAGGGACTAATCGTCAGATATGCAAATGGCAAAGAAAGGATCGACTTTGTTGAAAAGGCTTGTGAATTTTTGCATCAGTATGGTCGGCCACCAGGAGAGGGAGAAAGAGCCCCTGACGGCACCAAGGAGAGTGAAGAAGAAGGAGAAACTGGATCTTCTGATGAGGACTTGGATTCTAAGTTGGGGGCAGTAGCCCCCGAAACAGGCTATCAGTTGAGAGGGAAAAGAGGGAAAAAGTAGATTGTTATTGTTCTCTGGAATACTTTATTATTTTAATTGTAGGACACAGCTCTTTATGAAACTGGGATTGCTGGGGAAATATTGAAATGTTTTATTAGCTAGATGATCATTTTTGGCGAAATCAATTTGCGTTCAAGAGGCAGGCTATTATTTTAAAAGCTTTGTATGATCACCAGTTCTTGGGTTTTTAAAGGTTTTTCTTTTCTTTCACCCGTAGAGAGTAGTTTCCCCATCACTTTTGTTTCCTGTGTATTGTAGTTTCCTTCTTTTTCTTCTGTATGTAGATTTAGAAAAGCAATAAAAAATCCCTTTTTGGGGGGGGCAAAAAATTATACTGGGTGGGGTAAACTGCATCTTGATTGGATCTGGGTAAGGAAGTGCAGATAATGAGAAGCCTGTGAAAGTTCCAGCATACCAATAAAGATAATTATTGAAATAACAAAATATTTTATTTGAAATAAAATTAAAACATAAAATACTGATTTTTAATGATAAACGGGAAGCATTATACAACCTGAACAATAAGCCATTAAAAGAGAGCATTACATGGGCAAACAAGTGTCTTACAGATGGTAGGAGCTTCTCCCTGCTTAGATCCAAATGTACAACCTGCCTTGATACTGAACTGTGCTGGGAATAGACAACAGCTGTGCCTCATAGCAGTTTGTTGAAGCACTGAAAAACAAAGGTACAAATCATTGGAAGAAAAAACGTATTAACCATGTCCACAAACTATCCTCCAAGACCTGGTTGCTGAAATAGCTAAAAACCACTACAATTGAATCCATTGTGCTTTTACTCAGATGTAAGACCTTCTTAGTTCAATAGGAGAGCTCACTATCCATTAATTTACAATCATATTATATAATTTGATGCAAGTTCATTTCGAAGTCCTATGGTGTTCAGCAATCTTCCTTCAGAGGAAAAGTGCCATGGATTGCAGCCTTAGAGAGTGAAAACGTTAGGCCAGTTCTGTGAAAGTGCTTCACAGCATTTGAAGGCTGTAGGGTTGGCTGTTTAACCCATTAGAGGAACAAATACACACAAGCATTGGGACTTTTAAAGCATTCACTTTATCAAAAAAGAAAAAAGATTCTTCAGCCCCCAATAAGTTTGATATGTTAATTATAAAACCAGTTAGCTCACCTGTGCTCCTAAATTTGCTCTAGTCTGGCACCTATAGGGTTTGGGAGCAGGCAGCCCTCACTCCCAGCTTTGTTAACCTTCTTGATTCTGTAGTAACATGAGAGGTAAGGTGGAGAGAATTCTCTGGCTTGTATTTTGTCATCTTATCTGTATGTATGCATTCTGTTTCTTTCCTAATTCTTTCCTCAGAATTATCTGGAGTGCAGTGGAATGAGGTGACAGAGTGCTGAAGAAAGATAATGAACTGAACTGAACCACTTCAGACTGCAGCTGAAGCATTATGTTGTTCATAGTTCCTCTACATTAATAATTACCTGTACATGGGAAACTAGACCAGCATGTGAAGACTATCATACAAGAGCATTCAGGAGTTGATAGGTTTTCTCTTTGCTCTTCTTCACACACTGGGGTTGTCAGCTCCAGGTTGGGAAATACCTGGAGGTTTTGGAGGTGGAGTTTGAGGAAGATTGGGGAGGGGAAAGACCTCAATGGGATATAATGCCATAGAATCCACCTTCCAAAGCAGCCTTTTTCTCCAAGTGAACTAATCTCTATTGCCTGAAGATCTCTAGTAATCCCAGAAGACCTCCAGCCACCACCTGGAAGGTGTGGTCAAGTCACGTTCCTTACCACCTGGAGGGTGGTAACCCTATTACACACTGAGGTGTGGTCTACAAGTTTACAAATATCAGCTGGTCTTTTCTGTATCTGGTATGAATCTTTCTCAGATGCAGATTATGCATTTGGCATGAGAAAACAGCTTAATAGCTGCCACTGCCAGACCACCAGTAAACCCCATTCTTCAAAGTGGATATTTAATGTAGTGTGCAAATAATTAGCAACAACAATAAAAATACAGTTGGTTTCTTACTGTGTCATTGCATTAGAATATCATAAGCTTCTGTGCCATGTCCCCATCTTCCTTTTTATTCCTTTGTCATCCAAAAGTCTAGCTGCTTCTCTGGCTGGTCTCTTGCTCTGGATATATTAAAGAAACATAGGCCTTTAAACTATGCCTCCTTGTCATACTGTAATCTCTTTTGTCATCTGAAATGACACCCCTGTTTTCTGACTGCTGTAAAGAAAGAAACAATGGCATCCATAGATGAGATACGTGAAAAAAGTCTGTGGGGACAGTGATGTTTTCTCACATAGATAAAAATCTGGGTTTCATTATTAAAGTGAGCTGCAGTTTGTTAGTTTGTAGGGATGGGAGAAAGGGATTTGTGCCTTTGGAATGCATATCTATAGTACATAAGCCAATTTATGAAAGTTTGTCCATAGGGATGCCATTTCCCACCTCCAGCTCTCTGCCAATTGGCACTCCTCAAGACAGCAGGAGGAATTTTTTTTAAAAAAAATCACCACCAGCACAACAGCATTAAGTCACTTACAGGGAAAACCTAGAAGTGACATTATTACTCCACTCTATGCCATTTGCTGATGGCGCCCTTCGTGTCCCCATCCCAGGCTTCCACTGGTTCCCAGCCATTGATGGGCAATTCTGTTTGTATATCACATGAGCTGTCCAGAGATACAGGAGTTCCTGGAAGTTGGTGCTTCTGACAAATAATTACATATGGTATGAAACATGTGAGAGGATGCCGTACGTAAACAATGCCTGAGGCCAGATATAGAATGAGAGTGTGAAGATATACAATGTAATGTGCCCATCTATGTGCTAAGTACTTTTGGATGTTATGATGGCGTGTTATTGGCAGCATCCTTTGAGCATGTGCACTCCAGCTCTATATGTCCCTGCCACAAATCTGCTTTACAAAAACTATAATGTGAGCCTCTGTCAGATGCTCCAGACCCTCTCTCTGGGGCTCAGCTGGCCAGTCTGCCTAGTTCAAGGTCCAAGTTCTAAAAAAATAACTGAGGGGACATTTTCTCCTTGAAACAATCCTTGGCTTGGCAGTGGAGTCCCCATTCTTGAGGAATAGACTGTACAGCTGGACAATTCCTGTTTTCAGAGTCTGGATATTTACAACTGTTCTTTAAAAAAAACTATAAGGGAGGGGAAGTGTCAAATCCCATATGGGAAAGGACAATGTTCAGCAGAGTTTAGGAGAAGAATATGTGCCTTGCAGCCTAATCAGACATTTTATTTTACTTTGTCATTCCCTGGAATATAGAAGACTTTGTCCCATTGTGATTACCTATTGTATCCTATAAAATTTATCCTCTTGACCCCTTTTTCTTAAAAAAAGACAACAATTCAAGTGTAATTTTGCTATGCATTTTTCAAAACAAGTACTTATGCAAATAAAAACTTAGATTTATTTGAGCAACGTTTTCAAATTATTCTCAGGAAATATTTGTTGATTACTAAATTTTGTGACTGAATAAATATGTCAGATGGTATCTTTGTTATTCACTGGGCCTTTTCCCAGTATGAAAGCTGCAAGTTTTCTGAAATGCCTCCAGAAAAGATTTCCAAAACAGAAAGTGAGCCTGTTTACTTCCTTGGTGTTTTGAATAGTTTTCTGAAATGATGATGGAAACTTTTCCATGGGGGGAGGGAGAGGCAGCACAACATGTTTACCTACATGCTTTACAGCCTCTTCCTGTGGGTAAAAATAGGCATTAAATGCTTTCCCCGCCCCCCTCCTTCTGACTCCTCCTCAATGTGCTTAATCAGATGCCACTTGATTATCTGAGTAGGTCATTGCCACACCCCAAGCAACCTATTGTGTTGAACCTTCCTTGGTAGCAGGGTCTAAAGGTTTTTGTATACCCCTACTGTCTGGCACTGATTCATTTTCATATTGCTGTCATGCCTGATAAGGATTTGAATCCAGGTATTGGTCCAACACACTGCTCTTCGGGAATTGATTTACAACATGAAATCAAACAAGAGCCATACACAGAAGTGACATTCTTTACACTTTTTTATAGCAAATGAAACATTGAACTGGATGTCTTTTGTATAGTTATTGGATCCTGACAGAAGCATTCCTCACCATATTATTGAAGCCCATGCCATGTTATTGAAGCTCACTGACATCAGAAATTATTTTAACTTCAGAAAATGCTAGGTCCAAAAATCTTTCAACTGGCCTTGTGTGTGTTTTAAGGTAAACATATTGATGTCCTAGTCATTCCACTTTATGAAGCCTCACTGACCATGAGTAATTGCCTTGCCTTCTGTTTATTGTGTGAAAAACATGGTAGGATCCAACCCCATATTCCACTTCTGTGCCTCTGAAGTCAGCAGCATTCATCATGTTCATCATTCATGGTCATGTTGGCAGACATTTAGAATTTATTGGGTTGAACTACAGTTTCTGGGCAGCAGTGTGAGAACATATAGTATGCTTGTGATCAGGTTTGGAAGATAAGCATACTTGGCTTTATAAGCTGAGCAGGCAGACTGGGCAAAGCTGGAAAGCAAGAGCTAGAGTTCTGCACCATCCCAGCAGAATGCCAAACAACCAGAGCACATTCCATTCTATAAACTTTTCTCCTATTCTTAGAAGCACCCAATGCATGAGATTTAAAATTACTGATGCATTGATCTTTGTAAATAGCATGTTCAAAAATCAAAATTAACTTGTCCTTACCCTGACCTCCATTAACGGAACAGTGGAAGAAAATAAATGGGTGGACAGACTTAAGCAGGTGATAACTGTCACATTTGTGATCCTTCCCCTCGCCAGGCCCCACTCTCCAAAGCCCCCAGAATGTCCTGGTCCAGGTGTGACAACCCTTCTCCCAATGGCCATTTTCATTTTAGTCAAGAATCCTATACAGTTACATTGATAATTTGTTCATAATTCAAAATCAGCATTATTTTGAGTGAGTTTGTGTATGAGCAGGATTGGAGCAGCCACTGTTGACTCAGAGTCACAAATTTACTGGACAGCTGGAATTACATATGCTCCTCTTCCTTATGCCAGCAGCCTGCTTCCATAGTATTCATTGTACATCATTGTGTTGGCACACATGTAGAATTTATGGAGTTGATCTAGTTACCAGGCACTAGTGGGAGGACATGCAAAGTTTTTGTGATTCAGTTTTGAACATCCAGTGAACATACTTGGTTTTGGTAGTCAAGCAGGTAGAATGGAGAAAATGGAATACAAATAGGGTTGCCAGGTCTGGGTTGGAAAATACCTGGAGACAAGTGTTCCCTCTAAGCTGAGTTAGTGTGAGCTGGTTCACAGTTTTTTAGCTCCCGGCTCACACATTTTGGTCTTAGCTCAGGAAGGATGGCTCTAGAGTAAACTAATTTATGCAATAATCAAATTGCTCGCTCACAACTTTAATGCCTGTAGCGCACAAAGTAGAATTTTTGCTCACAAGACTCCACAGCTTAGAGGGAACATTGCTGGAGACTTTGGAGGGATGGATCCAGGAAAGGGTGGGGTGAGGGAAGGGGAGGGGAGGGGAGGGATTTCAGCAGGGTACAATGCCATAGAGTCCACCCTTCAAAGCAGCTATTTTCTCCAGGGAAACTGATTTCTGTCAGCTGGAGATCTGTTGCAAAAGCAGGAGATCTCCAGGCACCACCTGGAGGCTGGTAACCCCAAATACAAAAGCAACATAACTTTTCTTCCAGAAGAACTAAGACAAATATACCATGCATCTATTTTGCAAATTATTTTTTTTCCCTGAGATATGGGTTTGGTAGATAGAAGATAGGGGATAGGGTAAAAAAAGAAAGCGGCATAGAACAGTGGGAGAAGATAAAAATGTAAGAAGAACCTGTTGGAACACATCAATGGTCCATCTAGTCCTGTGTCATGTTTCACACAGTTGGCAAACTTTCCTTGGAGGGTCAAACAAACAGGGCATAAAGGGCAAGTGCTCCCCTGATACTGCCTCCTAGCACTGGTATTCAGAGGTTTACCAGCTCTGTATTTGGAGATCCCCTTAACCTACCATGACTAGTTACCCATTGATAGACCACCATGAATTTGTCTAATTGCATTTTAAAGCCATTGTGCTCATACATGCACAAAACATCTGCAATATAATTTAGAACATGTGTGTGTGTGTGTGTGTGTATATATAATTTTATTTTATTTTTAATTTTTTTTCAGTTGGCCAAGAGCACTACTTGCAATTTGTGATCAAACTGCAATTTGAGCAGAGGAGTGTTCAGACATTCCTATTTAAGCCCTTCCAATTGGAGGCTGTTGTTTCTTTCAAACAATGTGCAACAGGAAGTGAGCCACTGGGAACTTTCCCCTTTTCCTGGCTGCAAGAGCAAGTCACATTTGTTTCAGTAGGTTTATCACCAGCAAACTATTTTGAGGAGTAGGCAACAAATCCCTACTTCTAGGAGAAAATTATTTATGGGCTTCCCATGTTTAATAGTTTAATGTTATGTGAAAAATACCATCCAGCTGGCATAAAAATAAATCTTTACAGCCAGAGAAATACAATTTAAAGAAAGTTTCACAATCCAAACTTTTTAAAAGGTCTCTGAATCCAATAAGGGGGGGGGAAATGATTCTTTTTTTCTGTAGGCAGTCAGGCTGCTTCAAAAAGAATAAACAAAGAATATTTCTTACTGAAGGGGTCACTTACAGTTTTCTGTAGGCTGAGAAATGGATTGCAGTCCTGTGAAACTGCAGTCAACTTTTGTTCCTTGTTCCCTGCCCCCAGCCCAACAAACACACATTGCTTGACAAAATGCCACCAGAACATGCTTGAGAACAGTGAGCTCATTGTGAAGGCTCAAGGCTCAGCCCATTTGGATGATTGAGAAGCACAACATGCTCAACAGATGTAAGAAGAGAGAGAGAGAGAGAGAGAAATACAATTCATGACTTTCTTGAGTGCAGAACAAGCTTCCACAGCCAGATTCTAAGCCACAGCCAAAGGCATAAAATACCCAGTGATTTTCTATTTGAGTCACCATTAATTCCAGAAACATACTTGGGAATTTGGCACACCAGGATCCATTTCCCCTGTTCTACAGTTTATTTAGGGTAAAATATTTTAACAAGAACATGGAGACTACATTCACATTTTCAAGTCATATTGAACTTGAACTGCCCACCTGCCTACAGGCTCTTGCATATCAACAGAAGGTCTGGCAAGCCAGCCAGCATCTTGGAATAGGTCTCAGGCCTCTGTGGAAGAAACTGAAATTTCCACAGGCTATGAGGACATCACATTAAGAAATCTGATCATACCCCCCCCCCAAGGAAAAAAATATACCCTTGGGTTTTTTGATGCTGCTTCATCTTGTAAACATTGGTCTTTGAGATATGCTGTGAGACCACAAAGATACAAATCACAGATACACATTTTCTACCTTCTTTCACTTGTTTTCTCTCACTGGTACTATACTAGCATCAGATCTCCCAGCTATTAAAGGATAGCTATATGGATGCACATTTCATCCGTTCAGTGTTGGAGTTTAGGAAAAAGAACAATGCTAGATGTGAAATGGGAAGGAATTAACATTTGACTGTGAAGCTGGGTGAACAATATGTGTGGGTTGTGTGGGAGCTGGGGAAAGACTGGAATGCATAATTTGTATGAATATATCCAAGTAATAGCAGAAATATTAAATTTCAACATTCCTCTGTGAGTTTTTTTATTTATCTTCAATATTGTGAGTGGGATTTTGTGTTGCCATCACACTGCTTAGAGTTGCCAGGTCCCCTCTTGACACTGGCTGGGGATGGCAGGTAGGCTTCCAGATCCAGGTTGGGAAATTCCTGGAGATTTGGAGATGGAGCCTGGGAAGAACAGGGACCTCAGTGGGATATAATGCCATAGAGTTCACCTTGCAAAGCATCCATTTTTCCAGGGGAATTGACCTCTGTAGTCTGAGCTGTAATTCCAGGGGATCCCCTGGTCCCACCTGGAGGCTGGCATCCCTAAGTTGGTGCTTTATTCTGTCAAGAACACAAGAAGCAAACAGAAGTTCTGTAGTAAGAATCAGACACTTGTGTCTTCCCCTCTGCCATCCATTTGATTGTTCGTTATTCTCACTTGGGTTGCAATATATGATTAGATTGCCTCTAAGTCCAGAATCTAAAAGAGTGGGCTCCAGTCCATGAAAGTTTTTTGAAATTGAAATAACAGTCTATTAGTCCTTAAAGTGCCACAAACTCTGTTTTATTTTTACTTTAATAAGGTAATCCATGAGAGGATCTCATTCCAATCTCTCTCTTGTCAAGTGTGATGGAGGTTGAGATTTCGCTTCCTGTATTAGCAAGAGAAGGGAAGCCAGACGGCTGACTGCATTGTGGATTGCTTCTTTGAACTCCACAACTGCCACTTTGAAGAAGGCAATCCATCATGAGATCTGTATGCTAACCCCTCTCCTCCTGACAAGGGTTGTGCCAAGGGAGTGGAAGACAGGCATGCCATCTGCATGTTACATTGCCATTTTCACATTTTATACATTGAATGGCTTGGACTGTTTTTCTTTGCACATATTTAAACTTGATTCATCTGGACAAGCACTGGGTGATGCACTGTTAGGAGACAAACAGTGGAATCCTAAGAGTACTATCCTGGGAGTAAGCTCCATTTAATTAAGTGGAATTTAATTCTGTGTAGACCAGTTTAGGATTGCCATATCTTGATGTACATTGAACCTCAATTTACATTGAACCTCGAATAGAGAGGCTTTTGAATGTCTAATTCCTCCTTTCAGCCTTAAAATTTCTGTTAATTTTGCTTATCCTTTAAACAAATAAAAACATTTTTCTATTTTCTCAGGTTAATTTCCCCCCTGTAAAATGTACCTATATTTAAAAATATCCTTTGTGTGTTCTTAAATCAGCATTATATTATTTTGTTTATTTAGATATTTATTCCATGATTTTCTTCACAGCTTACACCATCAATCTCCTTTCCTGTTATATCCTCACCATAACAACTCTGTGAGGGAGGTTAGGCTGAGAGAGGGTATGGCTGGCCCAAGGCTACCCAGTGAGATCCATGGTAGAACACAAATTTGAGCCTGGGTCTTTCAGTTACTACTTTGACTATTTAACCACTACAACAGATGTGAAGGTTCTCTTATACTCATGGTGGAGCCTTCTTCCAATGCAAGACACTTTCAGCCTTCACAAAGAGCCTTGCTACAGCAGAAGATTAGTGTCTTGCTGCGAGTGGAAGACTCCTGGTATCTACTGAAGGATCTAACCCTCTATTGTACGACATGTATAAAAGACAGACACGGTACAAGTATCATATAAATTGCATATAAAAACTGTATTGCATATGTACATAGTACAAACAAATATAAAACAAATGGCAAAAAGCTGAAGTAACCAAATCTTTTTTTAAAATATATATGGAACATTTGCACATACATAACCCTGAAGTTGACTGTAAAAGCTGTATATCTGGCAAACAAATAAATTCTTCTCTGTCACAAAAAAGCTCTCTGTTTTTCTAAGCTATACTCATCAGTTACACAAGATTATTAACATGTTTGCATACTGCCCATACCACAACAGTTAGTCACACCCTTGCCAGCATTTACGAAGCATAGTCTGCTCTCTCTCCAGCTTCTAATATGGAACAGCTTTCAATAGCAGCATGCAGTTTTCTTGATTGAAAATGGGGAAAAAATGTAAAAGAGCCCCTTTGCCTTAATCACTGTAAGACACTTCAATATTTTCCCAGTGTGCATTACAGTGAATTGTTTTTAGCTCTAATAAAATGAATTATGATACATAAGCAGACTCATGTCATGAAACTTTTGTCCTTTGCATTTGTCTGTCTCTATGGGTTTGGATCCCTGATAAGGGTCCAGGCCTGTGACAAAAGAATGTAATTCTTTCTTAGGTTTATGGCCAGAATGTTCAGCTATCTTTTATGAGAGCTAGTCGAAGAAGATGTTTGATGTGGCAGCAGTGGATTTGCACCTGCGCTCCTCTAATATATAATACTAGTAATAAGGCCCATTGAGGAAATAAATGCAACAAGCTCTAGAAAGAGGCTCTGGGAGAGTGCCCCAGGCTTGGGCACTCAATGTCAATTTGCTGTGGCAACCTCAGCAGGGTATAATGACAGAGTCCACCATTTTCTCCAGGGGAACTGATCTCTGCCATCTGGAGAGCAGTTGTAATTCTGAATGATCTCCAGTCCTCACCTAGAGATTGGCAACAGTGGTTCCCAGGAGGGAACGATTGGTTTGGAGGGTGGAGTCTATGGCATTGTACCTATCTGAGATCCCACCCCTCCCGAAACCTCACCCTCTCCAGGATCCATCCCTCACATCTCCAGGAATTTCCCATCTGGAGTTCGCAACCCTATCTCCTTCTCAGCCAGCCATCAACCTACTTTTATTTCCCTCTCACTTTTCAGCTTTCCATCTCCCCCCCACCTGCAGCCTTTACTGCGCTCTGAAGCCCTGAATGCTATGTCACATTGGCTGCAATAGGGAGGGCATCTCAGCAGGATATAAGGACACAGAGTCCACCATTTTCTCCAGGGGAACTGATCTCTGCCATTTGGAGAACAGTTGTAATTTTGAGTGATATCCAGCCCTCACCTGGAGATTGGCAACAATGATCTCTGTCTTCTGGAATCACCTGGTATCACAACTGAACTCCAGACAACAGATCCCCCCCCCCTGGAGAAAATAACTGCATTCGAGGGTGGCCTCTATGACGTTCTATTCAGCTGAGGCCTCTCTCCTCTGGCTTTCTTGGTGTGTGTGGTTTTTTCCCCATTCTGGAAAGTGTTGCCTCAGCAAACCTGGCTTGGAGGCTAAAGATGATGGGTTTTGTCCCCTGAAGTAATCAATTGTTTTCTGGCGAGAAGAGCAAAGACAGTAGCTGTGTTCACCGGAGCGAAGCAACTGTCTTCTGAGGAAAGTTTTGGAAGGCACCACTTCTGTGGGTGGGACTCAGGCAACGCAGCCAGTAGATAGGGACAACTTCTGAGTGACACATCATGGACCCAACTGATTTAGGAGTGTGTGGAATGTTCAGAAAGTGCCCACCCCACTTCACAATTATATATAAGGAGAGATGTGTAAATAAAACAAATATTATAAAGGGGTTCTATCATCCAAAGGAAACCAAATATGGCAAAGTTGGCTCTGAAATTTCTCACCTGTTGGAGAAATACAAAATATATGACAATAGAAAAAAGTGTATTATATTTGTTCTAATTATCCAGTGGAGGATATGGAGTACGGCTGCCAGATCTAAGTAGGGAAACTCCTGAAGATTTGGAGAGGGAGCCTGGGGAGGATGTAGACTTCAGTGAGGTACAGTACCATAGAATCCACCCTGCAAAACAGCCATTTTCTCCAGGAGTAGTCTGGAGATTAACTTTAATTCTGGGGGATGCCCAGGTCCCACCTGGAGCTGGCATTCCTACTTAGATAACATTGATGTAAGGCCTTACTGAAGCCTAACATTACCATTGTTTTCAAAGGATTTACAGCCAGTGGTGTAAAAAAAATAATGTCATGTATTTTTGTTTTGATGAGATCATCTACAGTAACTTTTGCAAGCATAAGAAACACTACTAAGGCAGGCCATGTCTAGTATTGTGGTAGATCCAGGTTCCAGTCCCTACTGAGCAATAAAGCTCACTGTCAGTCCAGTAGTCTCATAGGTTCCCAATTATGGGTTGAGAAAGTCCTGGAAGTTTGGGGAGGGAAGGAAGCTTAGCAGGGATGTGAACCTATAGAAACCACCTTTGAAGCTGCCATTTGCTACAGGGGAACTAATCTCTGTGTTCTGCAGATCAGCTGTAATTCCAGGAGAAAAACTGCAGGCCCCACTTGGAGGTCAGCAATCCTACTCACAGGGCTATTGTGAGGAGAGAACTGTCTAAATGCTATGAGTTCCTTGCAGGAATGGTAGGATAAAAAAATGGGAGAGATATCTGTAAAGTTGCAATAGGTAAACCCCTGTGGTTGTTAAAGAACTCGACAATTGACTAAATAGCACAGCCTGCTCACAATTCATCTCTCAGGGTGTTGAAAAGTAGCCACTTGAGAGTGGCTGTTAGCATGTCTTCACCTCTGCATCCCATCCGGTAAATGATATACTAGAAAGAGTCTCTGCTTTGAATAAATAGCATCCCTATTTATTTTCCCCTCTTAAAAAAAAGCTAGTGATATAAACAGGACAGAAAAATCATGTGCTAAATATACAATGTGTCTGTTTAATTTATTTATTTCATTTATTTAATTTTATTTTATTGGGTTTCTATCCCTCCCTCCCCATGAATGGGCTCAGAGCGGCTTACATTTAAAGGCACTATGTGCCAAAATATATTAAACATATAAAGCCAGATAAAAGCAAGATAAAACAATCATATTATTACAATTAAAGTGCTTAGCATAGAATTGATCTTCCGATCACGTTAAAGATAGCATCCTGTAGATGGATGCGAGTCCCAATTCGGCTGCATCTGTCTCATGTGTTACTGTAGTTCGATCTCTGTATAGAGCCAACCAACCACCCTGATATTACTAACAATAATAGTTGGTGGTAGTGGTGGTAGTGATGGGTGGCTCCTAATTAAAAGCCTGGCAGAAGAGCTCCATCTTCCAGGCCCTGTGGAACTGTACAAGTTTAAGAGTTTCCGTCCTATTGAGAAGTAAAGAAGTGTCAAATTATGTTGTCATTTACATGGAGATTCTGTAGCAATCATCATTTCCATGAAATGTAAATACAGAACTAAAGAAAAGCCTATGTCCTAAGCATGTTGCTCAGATGTTGCTTTTGGTGGGACATGCATACAAATTGGGTTACTCAGGAATGCATTCCATGGCATAAAGGCTCCAGTCTAGTAAAGCATAGTCAAAACTATGGAAGTTAAAGTTCCAAGAACACAAGATATGTGGTAACTGACTAGGGATGGGCACAAACTGGGAAAATGCAGCTCAGTTTATGGTTTGTGGCATGCCCTGTTTGCAAACCCTGGACCATTATGACTTTTTAGTTGCCTCACAAATAGGTTTGGCTTGTGAGTTTCAAAAGGTGTAGAATGCCCCCTTGGCTGGAAATGGCCAATATGTAAGGGAAATGATGATGATTGTATACAAATACTTCATTGATGATATTTTTATTATGTTCGGCAGTAGTGAATGAATTTGTTATTTTTTTTTGGCATGGTTAACACCATCCATGACTCTATTAAATTTTTATGTCAGTTTCATGAACAGTCAATTTCATTTTTGGATACCATGGTGTATAAGAATAATTTACATGAAAAAACCATGAAGAATTTCATGAAGCCCACGGATAGATAAATCCTTTCACCCATCACACATATGAAGGAACTTACCTTATGGTCAGTTCCTTAGAATTAAATGAAAATCTGCTACCAGTGATTTCACTACTGCATGCAATAGAATGGAGAAGCAGTTTGTTAATAAGGGGTACCCAAGGGATGTAATTCAAGGAGCACGTAATAGAGTTCAACTGGTACATAAGGATACTTTATTTAAAGAGAAAACTTGGACACTTCAGGATGCTTTAACAGGTGCTTTTCAAGACACTACCTTAGCAGAATCGACTAGAAATATTCTTTACAAATATTCTTTCACAGTTGACACTAATTCAATCAACTATTTAGACAGTACAATTTATAGAACTGAACAAAATAAAATAGCAGTAAAAACCTTTCATAAAGTGACAGATAAAAATAGCTATCTACATTTTGAATCATTTCATGTTCCTTTTCTCAAATATAATCTTCCTTTTCCACCATTTTAAAGAATAAAATGGAGTTCATCTGATAATTTGACTTTTATTGGGGATAGTAGAAATATGTTTCAACAATTTCTGGATAAAAGTTATCCCAAGAAAATTGTCAGCAGTGCAGCAGCTAGGGCGCAACAAATTAATAGAAAGAAAATTTTACAGGAAAAGAAAAAAGCATCTATGCCAGAACATCTTTACAGCATTTGACTTTACACCTAAAGCTTTGGAAATTAAAAGGATCATCCTGAAACACTGGCATGTATTGCATGAAATACCAGGCTGTCAGAATAAGCCAAACATCTGTTTCAGAAGGACAAAGAACTTTAGTGAGGTAAAATCGGGGAGTTGGAATGCTTGGTGTTGGGGGGGGAAATAGACATTGTGGGTATTTCAGAAACTTGGTGAGATAAGGAAAATCAGTGGAATACGGTGATTCCTGGTTATAAAGTATATCGGAAGGATTGGAGGTGGGGTGGCTTTGTATGTCAGAGAGGGTATACAGTCCAGTAATATTGAGAGGGTAAGAAAATTGGAATCACTTCTGAAAATGCTATGGGTTGAAATAGTGGGTCCAAAAGGAGGCTTAACAATGAGAGTTTGTTATCACCCACCAGATCAAAAGGTAGAAGAGGATTATAAAATGATGAATGAATTAAAGATAGTGGCTAGACGAAATAACTGTGTCGTAATAGGTGACTCAACTACCCACACATTGATTGGGTCAATATGAGTTCTAGTTGGGAAAAAGAGATTGAGTTTTTAGACACTCTCAATGACTGTGCTATGGAACAGATGGCCACAGATCCTACCAGGGGAGAGGGGATCCTGGATTTGGTCCTAAGTAACACCCAAGTCCTGGTGAGAGATGTAAAAGTGATTGCACCGCTTGGGAACAGTGACCATAATGTCATTGAGTTTAACATTTGTACAGATAGGGAGTTGCCCAAAAAGACTGACACAACCACTTTTAACTTTAAAAGGGGTAACTTCTCTGGTATGAGGGGACATGTGAGGAAGACATTGAAAAGAAGAGTGGAGAAGGTCAAAACCATTGGGGAAGCTTGGAGACTATTTAAAAATACAATCCTAGAAGCTCAGAAAAAATATATATCACAGGTTAGGAAAGGCACAAATAGGTATAGAAAAAAGCCTGCATGGTTAACAAATAAAATAATGGAAGCTGTAAAAGGTAAGAAGGATTCCTTTAAGTGATGGAAAGCTAGTCTCAGTGAGGTTGATAAAAGGGAACACAGACTGTGGCAAATAAAATGCAAGTCTGTTATCAGGCAAGCAGAAAGGGAATATGAGGAGCATATTGCAAAAAGCATAAAGGCCAACAATAAAACTTTCTTCAAATACATTAGAAGTAGGAAGCCAGCCAGGGAGGCAGTGGGGCCCTTGGATGACCAAGGGGTAAAAGGACTACTGAAGGATGACAGGGAAATGGCTGAGAAACTGAATGCATTTTTTGCCTCTGTCTTCACTGTGGAAGAGGAGAAGTGCTTGCCCACTCCAGAAGCACCGATTTTGGGAGGGGGTTTGAAAGACCTGAATCAGATTGTGGTGAGAAGAGAGGAAGTTCTACGACTGATGGACAATTTAAAAACTAATAAATCACCAGGCCCGGATGGCATTCATCCGAGAGTTCTGAAAGAACTCAAATGTGAACTTGTGGATCTCCTGACAAAAATATGTAATCTTTCTTTAAAATCTGCCTCCATTCCTGAGGACTGGAAGGTAGCTAATGTCACTCCCATCTTTAAAAAGGGCTCCAGGGGAGATCCAGGAAATTACAGGCCAGTCAGTCTGATGTCAATACCGGGTAAGTTGGTGGAAACTGTTATTAAGGAAAGAATTAGTAGGTACATTGATAAACAAAAACTATTGAGGCAGACTCAGCATGGGTTCTGTAAGGGAAGATCTTGTCTCACTAACCTGTTAGTGTTTTTTGAGGGAGTGAACAAACATGTGGACAAGGGGGATCCAATAGATATTATTTACCTTGATTTGATACAGTTCTTCATCAAAGGCTCCTAAGTAAGCTCAATAGTCATGGGATAAAAGGACAAGTCCTCTTGTGGATCAAAAACTGGCTTATAAATAGGAAACAGAGAGTGAGTATAAATGGGAAACTTTCTCAGTGGAGGGTGGTAAGCAGGGGGGTACCACAGGGATCAGTACTCGGTCCGATGCTTTTTAACTTGTTTATTAATGATTTGGAATTGGGAGTAAGCAGTGAAGTGGCTAAATTTGCAGATGACACGCAGTTGTTCACGGTGGTGAAAACCAGGGAGGATTGTGAGGCACTCCAAAGGGATCTGTCGAGGATGGGTGAGTGGGCAGCAAATGGGGTTCAATGTGGCCAAGTGCAAAGTGATGCACATTGGAGCCAAAAATCCTAAATATAAATACATGTTGATGGGATCTGAACTGGCAGAAACTGACCAAGAGAGAGATCTTGGAGTCGTAATAGATAACTGAATGAAAATGTCTAGACAGTATGTATCTGCAATAAAGAAGGCCAACGCTATGCTGGGGATTATTAGGAAGAGAATTGAAAACAAATCAGCCAGTATCAAAATGCCCCTGTATAAATCATTGTTGCGACCTCATTTGGAGTACTGTTTACAGTTCTGGTCGCCACACCTCAAAAAGGATATTATAGCATTGGAAAAAGTGCAGAGAAGGGCAACTAGAATGATAAAAGGGTTGGAACACTTTCTCTATGAAGAAAGGTTAAAACGCTTGGGGCTCTTTAGCTTGGAGAAACAACAGCTGATGGGTGACATGATCGAGGTTTATAAGATGATGAATGGGATTGAGCAGGTTGAGAAAGAAGTACTTTTTCCCCTTTCTCACAATACAAGAACTTGTGGGCACTCCATGAAATTGCTGAGCAGTCGGGTTAGAACAGATAAAAGGAAGTACTTCTTCACCCAAAGAATGATTAACATATGGAATTCACTGCCACAGGAGGTGGTGGCAGCTACAAGCATGGACAGTTTCAAGAGGGAATTAGATAAACATATGGAGCAGAAGTCCATCAGTGGCTATTAGCCACAGGGTATAGATGGGAACTCTCAGTCTGGGGCAGGTGCTGCATTCTATTCTTGGTGCTGGAGGGGGCAGCAGTGGGAGGGCTTCTAGTGTCCTGGCCTCACTGCTGGACCTCCTGATAGCACCTGGTATATTTTGTCCGCTGTGTGACAGAGTGTTGGACTAGATGGGCCATTGGCCTGATTCAACATTGTCTTCTCTTATGTTCTTATGTTCTTATGTACTAATTCGGGCAGACCCTTTGAAACAGAGGCTAATTCAAATAGAGGATCCATCAAAGCCAGTAGGGGGCACTACAGATGTGGACACTGCTCTGTCTGTAATTTGACTTGGCAAACCAATAAGGTAGAGAAGGTACTGCACCAGCAAAGCACCTGTGCATCAAAAAAAAAAAAGTGCTTTAATTTGTTGATGTTCCTTAATGTACATAGGTATTATAACCCGGCCAATATGATCTAGAATTTCGGAACATAAATCTAGAATTAAATTGAAGGAGGGAGATACATTTTTAGTTCAAGGTTTTATTGAAAAAAATTCACAAACATGATTATTTCAAATATACTGTACTGGAAACTATAGAGGATAATGGCAGAATGGATATACAGTAAGCACTTTTACGATGAGAGTCATATTACATATATTCCATTGGGACTCTTCAACCAAAAGAATTAAATTCTGAATTCAACTTATCATGTTTCTTGTGATTCAAATAGTTTAGACTAGTTAATTTATCCATTTATAATCCATTTTAGTTTTTAAATCTTCAGCAATCTCATAACCAAGAGTTGGCAACTTTCAATAGCAGTAGTATAGGTTCTTGGAAGAGATGTGTAGCTGATGCTGAGTTAAACCCATATAATAGACCCAGTAAGCTATTTCATTTTTAATATCCCCAGGAATTCTGTATCCAGGAGTCGGCAACTTTCAATATTATAGCAACTAAGTTGTTTGTCTAGCTGTAACCAATTTAGATGCATATTATAGGCTTATTAGGTTTGATATCTCCAGGAATTTCCTACCTGGAGATGCAACTTTGATGGGATTGAGCAGGTTGAGAAAGAAGTACTTTTCTCCCTTTCTCACAATACAAGAACTCATGGGCACTCCATGAAATTGCTGAGCAGTCGGGTTAGAACAGATAAAAGGAAGTACTTCTTCACCCAAAGAATGATTAACATATGGAATTCACTGCCACAGGAGGTGGTGGCAGCTACAAGCATGGACAGTTTCAAGAGGGAATTAGATAAACATATGGAGCAGAAGTCCATCAGTGGCTATTAGCCACAGGGTATAGATGGGAACTCTCAGTCTGGGGCAGGTGATGCACTCTATTCTTGGTGCTGGAGGGGGCAGCAGTGGGAGGGCTTCTAGTGTCCTGGCCTCACTGCTGGACCTCCTGATAGCACCTGGTATATTTTGTCCGCTGTGTGACAGAGTGTTGGACTAGATGGGCCATTGGCCTGATTCAACATTGGCTTCTCTTATGTTCTTACCTGGAGATGCAACAAGGGCTTCTACAACTTTAAATGCCAGCAGGATACAACCAGCTGCATTTAATGTAGATGCGTAAAGTAGACCCAGTATGCTGGGTACTCTGAGGCATGTTTCAGTCCTGTTACATATAAGCAGCCTTTAGATGTGCTGACTAGAGCTTAGGAGACCTTTCCCAATGTTGAGTGAGTATATGTTTTGTTGGTTTTGCGGTCCATATATTGTGCTGTTTCTTAAAATATTCTTAATTTTTTAAAAAATTCTAAGGAGGAATTCTCTTTTATAGCAAAACAGAATAGCATTATCCTATAAGGAAATGGAATCAGACTCCCAATAGTTGGTAAGATTTAATGAGACTCTATGCAACAATGATAATAGTATAATGATGGTATTAATTTAAGAGGACTCATTTGTATTATTGGGATCAACCTTTTTGAAATATTGTTTAAAAAGTAATATTGTTAAAAAAGTAATATTGGAGACCTTGCCCAATGTTGAAGAAACAGAATAGCATTATCCTATAAGGAAATGGAATGAGAGTCCCAATAGCTGTTCTTTGTTCCTGAGGAAGGACCAGAAGTCTGAAACACTGAAAATTATCTAGGAAAAATGTTGGATATTTATCTTGTATGTTTATACTTTGGACTCTGTATTTTCCTGTTATGCATCTTGTTGGCTTCTGTATTTTCCTATGAGGGATTATATGAATACGTTCATTTCAGACTATATAAACATCTCACTTTGTTGAAGTCTCCTTTTGTATATATATTTTTGTGGGAAATTCAGCTCACAGTTGTTTTCTGTTTTTCTTTGCCAAGATCATATATATGTCATGCAAGGACAGAACAGGTTAGTATCTCAGGACATTTTAAATGTAGTAGCTGCTGGGTGTGCATGTTGGCAATGGAGATTAAGGAATTTAAACATCCTCAGGAGTCATTTTCCATTATGTTGAAGTATTTTTTTCAATTGTAATACCAAGGTTGTATATGTAATTAAATGTCCCTGTAATTTTTTGTATGTAGAGTAGCAGCACTAGTGCAGTAAAAATCAGAATAATGGAACATAAGTACAGGATACGTAATAAAATTTTAGAGGCACCTTTGGTGTCAGATTTCACTTAGCAAGGACATGTACCTGAGGATATATATTTCTGTGTGTTATTTAGACTTTCCCCACATCCTTATAATTGAGTAATACACTTAAGACATTGCTACATCAAGAAAACTTTTGGATATATAAATTGAAAACCTGTGTGCCATATGGTCTAAATCAGATTTTTCATGTTTCATTTAAAGGCCACAATTATATTTAGGAAGAATATGCTCTAGTAAAGTGTGGATCTATGCACTGTACTATTAATTACTTTGACAATGTAAGTGCAACTGCAAGAAGTTAACTTTGAGTAAAGGTTTTTAGGGATGAGTTTTCAAACTATTGAGGACCTGCTTGCCAACTGTATGAATTGGGTAGTACTGCTGTCCTAATGGAAGATTCAGGATTGGCCTTTGGTAATTTCATTACACAATTGTGCTTTGGAGTTTTGTAAACTGCATGCTTCCATCCATGAGCAGTGCTGCCTTTAATCTGTAGGTCATAGTAGTGCTGCTGTTCCTTGCAGAGAGGATGCAACCTGGTGGCGATGCCCACCTGCAACCTCTCTACCAGTGTATGGACCTCTGGCAGTACAGTTGTCTCCTTGGGGTCCAGTTGCAGTGAGGAGGTCAGTGCCTGGTCCAGCCCTCAAATCAGGGGGATAACTTACCCCAGGCTGGCCATATGGGTGTAGAGAACATCAGTGGTGTCCTGGAAGTGTGTCAGGACATGCACCATTTGGGAGAGGGTCAGCCAGTTGTTGTAGCTGATGTGGTGCTCATCTTCCTTGTACAGGATTGTCACAGAGGAGATGACATCTTGCATCATGCTCTTCTGCTCCACCAAACATGCTACCATTGCATAGGTGGAATTTCAGCTGGTGGATAGGTCCTGAATGAGCTGATGTTCAGGTTCATCCGCTTTCTCCTGCTTCTCATGCAGTAGATGGCAGACTTGATGCTGCTCAATAAGTGAGCAGCCAGGCATGACAAGTCTCAGTCATGGACCACAGCTCAAGGGTGGCAGCATTCCTGGTGGCTCCAAGAACCCTGTTGATGCCCTGCTGGGGCAGGGCTCCAGAGGATGGCAGTCTGGTTTTGGTGCTTGGGGACAGAGGTCTTTAGTATGAGGGGAGAGGGCTTCTTCCCCCTACAAAGAGCACCCCCTCCACCCACTTTCACCCTTGCGTTATTCACAATCAGGAGGAGGGGGTATAAATTTGGACCATGACCTGAGGAACCCACAAGATAAGCCCGTGTTTGGCTGGAGCAGAGAGACTGAGTGGCTCAGAGCCCTGAGACCACCCCTGACATCCAAGCCCTGGGAGGGTATATAAATGTGGACCTTCTTCCAAAGAATCCACCAGCTAAGCTCCTGTGCTCAGCTGGAGAAGACAGACTGGGTGGCTCAGAGCCCGGAGAATACCCCTGACACCGAAGCCCTGGAAAGGTATATAAGTGGCCCTCATGTGATGAACCCACCAGCTAAGCCTCTGCTCAGCATGAGCAGAGAGACTTGGTTGCTCAGAGCCCTGAGTCCACCTACACCCAAACCTCAGCAGCAGAGAGCACATCACAATCAGAAAGCAATGAATCTGCTCTGCTTTTAACAAGCTCTGTGCCTCTCTTTTACTGTCACCAGCCAACAGAGGAAAAAGGTGGGAGGGGAGTCAACTGTATATATAGCATTCTGAGCCCATAGAACAGAATAGGAACTCTGTGACTGGAGGCCAGCAGTGCCTCTTGAGCTTTAGAGGTCTTCTATTGATGTTTCCAAGGCTGGAGAATTCTGCCCCCATTCTTTGGAGTTTTGTATACAGTTTAATTGAGTGACGCCATTCTGTCTGGAAAATGTATCCATTCACAAACTGAACAGCTATGAACAGCTCTAAATGTTCATGAAAGGCTGGTTTGTGAACCACAAACTGACCAAGATTTGTCACAAACTTTAGTTTATGAGCCAGTTCATGCCCATCCCTAAATGCCACCATTTCTTTTTCTGCATTGTTCACATAGCTATAACTGATTGATTTTTTTTACAAAGAGATTTACAGTATCATGCAGGTATCTTGATAATACTTTCCTTGGGGCTTTATACTACTAAGACTCCATGTGAGCTGTCCTCAATGTTGCAAACTATTTGCTTCCTGTCCCCATATGAACCTACACAGCAATTTTCAATCCTGAAGAGCATTTGTTTCTAGAAGAGTGGCCAGTGTCCACTGGTGAAGTCATGATTAAAAATGCTTGTTTAGGGTGTTTTGTAAAGTATTTCATGCTTCCATCCACAAACTTATGAGGCTGATCATAATTATTCCCATTGTGCAGGTGAGTTCCTCAAGGCAAATCCAGTGGGTCCATATCTGAGGACTTTGTCATCAATTATGAAGTTCAGGCTCCAGGGGAGGCACACTTGCCAAGGCATCCTATATCTATCATTATATATAATTGTGAAGTGGGGTGGCACTTTCTGAACATTCCACATGCTCCTAAATCAGTTGGCTCCATGATGTATCACTCAGAAGCTGTCCCTATCCACTGGCTGCATTGCCTGAGTCCTGCCCTTTCTGAACATTCCACACACTCCTAAATCAGTTGGGTCCATGACGTATCACTCAGAAGCTGTCCCTATCCACTGGCTGTGTTGCCTGAGTCCCAGCCACAGAAGCGGTGCCTTCCAAAACTTTCCTCAGAAGACAGTTGCTTCGCTCCGGTGAACACAGCTACTGTCTTTGCTCTTCTCGCCAGAAAACAATTGATTCCTTCAGGGGACAAAACCCACCATATTTAGCCTCCAAGCCAGGTTTGCTGAGGCAACACTTTCTTTTTTTAAAAAAAGAACTTTATTAATAGGATATATTACCACATTCCATATTTCAAAATATTTTTGATACATCCTTTTCTCATATCCCCTCCCTCCCCCCCACCTGGCTTCCAGCGATGCTCCACCCCTATTATCATTTCAATCAATAGTCACTAACAATAAAAACTTGTCCAATATTCAGTTCTTCGTTTCTAACATATTCATTTTCTCTGACTCAGTATTAGGTAACAATTTAGTTAATAATCATTACTTTCTAGTCTTCTAATATTAATAGTTATCAAAGCAGAGTAACTTGTTTTTTACATCCCAGTTCACCTCTAAATAGTCTTTAAAGTCTTTCCATTCTGCTAAGAATTCTTCATCTTCTTTACCGTTAAGCTTCTTTGTCAATTTATCCATTTCAACCATAAAAAGCATCTTCTTTATCCAGTCCCATTTTTCCGGTGTCTTTTCTTGCTTCCAAAATTGAGCAAATGTCATTCTAGCAGTTGTAATCAAGTACCATAACAATGTTCTCTTTGTCACGTTAAATTCTTCCATTTTAAGACCTAAAAGTAACATTTCTGGCTCTTTTTTCAAGGTACACTTCAGGATCTTCTGAATTTCATTATGGATCTCAGTCCAATAAGCTACCACTTTATTTATTTATTTTTTTTTTTAAACATTTTATTATTTTCCACTTAGCATGTTTACAACAAAAATCTCTTACATTTTAAACCACTATATATAGTATTAAATCATATTATACATAGTGTCACTGGCATTGTCTGCTTTATATTGTATATATATATATTTTTTTTCCCTCCGTCTTTGCCAGTGATGCTTGAAAAACTATTTATTATCCACTCCTTAAACTCCTAAACAAATGATATACATAGATAATAAAGTGATATCTAAAATTAACAAGAGTATTTCAAATTGGGCTTTGAGCTTATATCACAAGCTATTACTTGTATGTCCTAGCTGTTCTATCTTGTGCCTTTGAAGAAAATTATACAGCAACTACAGTATCTATATCTTCATCGTGGAGTTCTTGGAGATAGCCTCCGCCCCGTGGGTCTTTGGAAAATTCCAAAGGGGGTCTTACCCCAAGACCCCGCCCTATGGGAGGTAATTGGGGAGTTCCTCCCGAATGCCTTACCCGCTGTATTCCTGTTATGTAAAGATATCTCTATATTTAAAGAAAAAAATAATAATACTAGAACATGGTGCCTGAATTTAAACTATTTCTATCTCTCTCATTGAGGGCTCCAATGATTATTTTTTCAGAGGCTCTTGAAGATTCATTAATAAGTCTTACAGTTCATCTCCGTTGAAGTTTCTTATGTAGATTCATTTTCCAAAGCTCTTAACATTTCTTCTCCAGACTTAACGTCGTGAACAGTGAAGACTCTGTTTTTATAGTTTATATGCAGGTGTCCTTCTAATGGAAGCCAACGATAACGGATGTGTTTTTCTGCCAGGCGTTGAGTAATTGTTTTCAGGTTGCGTCGTGCTGTTAAAATCTCTGGTGGCAAATCTTGAAATACCTGAACCCGGGTGTCCTCCAGTTGAAGTCCGTTGTTCGTCCTTGCAGCCTCTAACACGGTTTTCTTAACTTTGATATCTGTAAGTTCCACTAATATGTCAGGAATGAGAGTAGGAGAGGCTGGTTGCGATGGGTTCAGCCGATAAGCTTGACAAATTGGTGCAGCCGGCAGTTGCAAAAGTTTTTGGAGCCATTCGTTTAAAGAGCCCATGAGATCTTTGTCTGTAGCAAAATTTGGGGATATTCCCCTGAGCTTGATTTTTCTTTTCACGGGCTTTTATGTCCAAGAGAATAATTTTAGACTTGCTCCATGTCTCAAAAGTCCTTAGGCTTTCTATAGCCTTTGTATTTTTTGCGGCCTCCGTCAGTGCTTTGTCTGTATTTTCCTTCAGTTCTGTTAAGTTCAGATTCATAGCATCAAGTTTTTGATGGATTGGAGTAAGATTGCTTTCTTTCAGTTCTTTTTTCATTTCTGCAAACAAAGTCTGTATATCTTTTTTTGTTATAGAATCTTCACGTTTTCTTTTGCCCTGTCGATTAGCAGCTTCTCCTTCCGAGTCTGCTTCCAATGGAGGGGGAATCCTCCTCCGATGTTTGCATATTTCTCTCAGTTTGTTGAGACTCCTTGGTGTTTTTCTTGGCTCCTTTGCCTCCTCTTGGCCTCCCCATTCCCTTCAGCAAACAGTTTTTATCTTTGGAGTCCTTAATTAATCTTTTCTTTACGATTTTAGAAGCTCAGACGCGGAGGCTATTTCGGTCTGACTGCGCAGCCTCGCAGTCACCGGAAACTCCCCAAGCTACCACTTTATCACAAGTCCACCACATATGATAAAATGAACCTTCCTTTTTTTTACGCTTCCAACATTTGTTAGACAAAGTCTCATTCATATTAGCAATTTTTTTTGGTGTCATGTACCATCTATACATCATTTTATAACAATTTTCTTTTACATTAACACATGTTGAAATTTTAATTGACTTTTTCCACAGACACTCCCATGATGACATATCTATTTCTCTATTTATATTTATAGCCCATTTCACCATCTGTTCTTTTACAGTCTCATCCTCTGTATACCATTTTAACAAAACCTTATAAATTTTTGAAATCACTTTTTTACCTTTTTCTGCCCATATAGTTTCAATTTCATTATTTTCCTTCCTGAAGTCATACCTCATTTTATCCGCCTTAAATAAGTCATAAATCTGTCTGTAATTTAACCAGTCATATTCAAATTCCAGATCCTCTCTAGCTCTCATCACGAAACTACTCCCCTCTACCTTCAAAATGTCTCTATAAGGTATCCAATCTTCTCCTTTGTGCCTTGAAAGTGGTTTAATTACCTCTGCTGGAACTATCCATAATGGTCTTGCTTCAAAAAAAAATCTTTTATATCTCATCCAGGTCATAAACAGTGACCTTCTTATAAAGTGGTGTTTAAAAAAGTTGTCCACTTTGGATTTCTCATACCATAAATAGGCGTGCCATCCAAACTTACGATCATGTCCTTCCAATGCTAACATTTTTCTATTATCCAAGTTGATCCATTGTTCAAGCCAAGACAGACACACCACATCATGATACAGTCTAAGATTGGGGAGTTGCAATCCTCCCCTTTCCTTTACGTCACATCGAATCTTCATTTTGATCCTCGGTTTCCTTCCCGACCAGACAAATTTTGAGATCTCCTTCTGCCATAAATTCAGTACTTTACAGTCTTTTACAATCGGAATCGTCTGAAATAAAAACATCAAATGAGGTAAAATATTCATCTTGACTACCAAAATTCTACCCAATAGTGACAGATTCAAAGTATCCCACTTTTTTATATCCTGTTGAATTTTGCACCAAGTCTTTTTGTAATTGTTCTTAAAAAGATCTATGTTTTTCATTGTGAGCTCAATTCCTAAATATTTTGTTTTTTTCACCACTTCACACTGAATTTTTTCTTGCAGTTCCAGTTGTTTTTCTTTTGTCATGTTCTTACAAAGCACCTTTGTTTTATTCTTATTCACATAAAATCCAGCCAAATCTCCAAATTCTTTGATCTTTTCTATCAACAATGGTAAATTGATTACTGGATCTTCAATCAAAAACATTACGTCGTCCGCAAAGGCCCTATACGTATAGGTAAAGCCTCCCATTGTTAGTCCCCTTATATCCTTATCTTGTCTTACCTTCCCCAGCAAAACTTCCAAAATCCAAATAAATAATAAGGGGGATAGCGGACACCCTTGCCTGGTCCCTTTTTGAACCTTAAAATGTTCCGTCATCTCCTTGTTTACGTTCAGCGATGCATTCTGTTCAGAATATATTGCCCTAATCACATTTTAAAAAGGCTGTCCGATGTCCATTCTTTCAATCACTTGAAACATAAAGTCCCAGTTTAAATTGTCAAAGGCTTTTTCGGCATCTACAAATAGAAAAGCAACCTCTTTTTCTGGATGCTTGTCGTAGTATTCAATAGCATCTATCACCGTCCTTAAATTGTCTCTGATTTGTCTATTTGGTAAAAAACTGGCTTGTTCTTCCATTATGACATCTTTCAAATAGTTCTTCAATCTTTCTGAAATTATTTTGGCAAACAGCTTATAGTCATTATTGAGTAAAGAAATTGGTCTGTAATTCTTAACATTTGTTAAGTCTTGTCCTTCTTTTGGTATAAGTGATATATTGGCCTCTTTCCATGTCTCTGGTATTGCTTTGGTCACCTGTATCTCATTTGCTAAGAGTTCCAAGATTGGGGTCAACTCCTCTTTTAATTTTTTATAAAATTTTATGGTAAAACCATCTGGACCAGGAGCTTTCCCCAACTTAGCATCTTCTATCGTATTATAGATTTCTTCTTTTTGGATTGGACCATTCAACATTTCCTTAATTTTTGCTTCGACCTTTGGTATTTCTACCTTGTCCAAATATTTTTTGATTTTTTCTGGATCTATATTCTTCTTTTGAAATAACTTCGCATAATACTTGAAGAAGACTCTTTTTAGACCATTCATATCCACAATTTCTTTGCCATCCTCAATTATTTTGCTTATTAACCTTTTCTCTCTTCAATTTTTCAGTTGCCATGCCAAAAACTTTCCTAGTTTATTTGCTCCTTCAAAGGATTTTTGTTGCAGTTTCTTTAAGTTCCAATAGAGTTCCCAATTAAGTATCACGTTCAGTTGATCTTGTAAAATTTGAATTTCTTTAATAATTTTCTTTTTTCCCAGTCTCCTCTTCAGTTCATTTTCTTTTTGCTGGATTTAATTCTCCATTGGAACTGTTTCACTTTCTCTTTTGACATCCAAATCACCGGGTTATGGTCCAAATTAGTCTTTGGCAAGATCTCCACTTTTTGAGTTTGTAATGCCATATCACCAGACATCCAAATCATATCTATTCTGGAAAAGGATTTATGTCGATTAGAATAGAAAGTAAAGTCTTTAACTTTGGGATTCCATTTTCTCCAAACGTCTTCAAGTTTCTCTTGGTCCATCAATTTTTTTAAAAAAATTAGGAAGCTTTCCGATCTTCTCATCAGTCTTTTTTGATTTCCTGTCCAATTTGTTTACAGTGCCATTAAAGTCACCTGCCAATAATATCTGATCATAGTTCACTTGGTCCAGTTCCTTCATCAGGTCCTTAAAAAAAATTTCCTTAGCTCCATTAGGTGCATATAAGTTAACTACCAATGACTTTTTCTGAAGCACTGTAATTTCCACTCCAATATATCTCCCATCTTTATCACTAAAAATTTCTGTTGGATCCAGATCTTTATTTACGTAGATCACAACTCCCTTATTTTTTTCCTCTGCCAATGAATAAAATTCTTCTCCCAGTTTTTATTAATCAAATACTTATTGTCCCGCTTTTTAATATGAGTTTCTTGTAGACAAATGATATTGGATTTCTGCTTTTGTAGCCAATAATTCACTAACTTCCTTTTGGAAGGTGAATTAAGTCCGTTTACATTCCATGATAACAATTTGTAATCCATCATGACTTGTCTTTAAATATCTCCAAAATCCTCCAGATTTTCCGCCTTAAACCTATGCATATCTCCTAATGTCTTAATCATGTGTCTTTTCACATTGTAGGTAAAAGACAGACCCTGTAGTATCTCCCATCTGAATCTGATGCTTAACTGCTTCAATTTATCCACCAGTTTCTTATATTTCTTTGTGTCCTGCAAAATCATTCTTGGGAGTTCTCTCATTATTATTATCTTCTTGCCATCAATCTCCAAAGGTTGTGTGAATTGTTTTTTAAAAATATCCTCTTTCATTTTCCTTGTTACGAATTGAACAATAACATCTCTCGGCAGTTTCTTTCTTTGTGCATATGCTGAATTTACTCTATAGATTAAATCAAAATCAGAATCCAATTGTCCTTGATCTTCCCCTAGATATTCAGTCAAAGCTGTCATCACTACCGTACGTATATCTTCATCAGTCATTTCTTCTATCCCTCTTAACCTCAGATGATTTAACATCGCTCTATATTCCACCATTGCCTCTAGTTTGCGGTTTTCTTGTAGAGTTGTTTCCATTTTTTTGTCTATATCTTGTGTCTTTTGCTCCAGTTCAGTTGATTTTGTTGCCAAACTTTTAACTTGACTATTTGTGTTTGCCACTTCTTTTTTAATTTCAGTCACCTCTGCTAGCACCAGCTCTTTCAAGGCTGCCACATTTTTTTCTTGTACTTCTTCCAACTGCTCCAGCTGTTTTTCCATTTGTCAATTTTGCTGTTAAAATTGAATTTTAAAATTTAGTCCTCCTCAAAATGATGGGCACAATTTCTTTATGGTTTCACGGTCTAGAGTAGGCTCTCTTTAAGCTTCCTGTTTCTGGTCCCACATTAACATCGTCCTACCAGAAGCCTCCTGTTCCGTCACTCTTCTGGTCCTCCAGCAAGCACTCTAGCCCTTAGTCACAGTTCTAGCCAGACACAGATTTTTGCAACACCTTAGTCTCATGATCTTTTCTGTTGGTTTCGGTCTTGCACTTCCCTCTCGATCTTTCTAACCACAGGAATGTTAAACAAAGTCTGTTTTGTTCAATTTAAATGCTTTGACAAACTCTTCTTAATTATATGATGGATTGATTATTCAGATTTAAGTCTTTTGCGCTTAAATGCCTTATTCAAATTTCATTAAAACTTCATCCCGGTAAACCAACTGTTATTGTTACCTTGCATGCTTATCTTGGGACTTCGCATCACTTCTTTTCACTTTCGGCTCCAATCTCTTTCTTAAGAAGTCGGGAAATGATGAATTTAAGCTGATTCTTCAGCTCGGATGGCTTCTTTAGTGCTGTCTTGCAATCGCCCGCTTCTGAGAGGGGATCAAAGCGTAAACAAGCCTCTGCCCAAACTGTCAGAAGAAGCCATCGTTCACCCCGCACGATTGCAAGGTGCGTCAGTTCGCCATTTTACTCCGACCAGAAGCCCCTGCTGAGGCAACACTTTCCAGAATGGAAAAAAACAACAACACCAAGAAAGCCAGAGTTTGGGGAGGAGAGAGGCCTCAACTGAATAGAATGTCATAGAGACCACCCTCAAATGCAGTTATTTTCTCGAGGGGGGAGATCTGTTGTCTGGAGTTCAGTTGTGATACCGGGTGATTCCAGATGACAGAGATCATTGTTGCCAATCTCCAGGTGAGGGCTGGAGATCACTCAGAATTACAACTGTTCTCCAAATGGCAGAGATCAGTTCCCCTGGAGAAAATGGTGGACTCTGTGTCCTTATATCCTGCTGAGATGCCCTCCCTATGGCAGCCAATGTGACATAGCATTCAGGGCTTCAGAGCACAGTAGAGGCTGCAGGTGGGGAGGAAATGGAAAACTGAAGAGTGAGAGGGAAATAAAAGTAGGTTGATGGTTGGCTGAGAAGGAGATAGGGTTGTGAACTCCATGTGGGAAATTCCTGGAGATGTGAGGGATGGATCCTGGAGAGGGTGAGGTTTCAGGAGGGGTGGGATCTCAGACAGGTACAATGCCATAGACTCCACCCTTCAAACCAATCGTTCCCTCCTGGGAACCATTGTTGCCAATCTCTAGGTGAGGACTGGAGATCACTCAGAATTACAATTGCTCTCCAGATGGCAGAGATCAGTTCCCCTGGAGAAAATGGCTGCTTTGCAGAGTGGACTCTGTGTCATTATACCCTGCAGAGGTCCTTTTCCCTCCTGCATGGGTCCCCACTGAGGAGGAGAAAGACTGTACTTTTCCTAGGTAGAGACCACCGGGGTGGGGGGGGAGATGGAAACATGAAGTCAGAGGGGCAGATAAAGATAGATCGATGGTTGGCTGGGAAGGAGATAGGATTGCTACTACCAGGTTGGGAAATTCCTGGAGATTTGAGGGATGGAGCCTGGAGAGGGTGGGCTTTGAGGAGGAGTGGGACCTCAGAGAGGTACAGTGCCATAGACTCCACCCTCCAAACCAGCCATTTCCTCCTGGGGAACCATTGTTGCTGTTCTCCAGGTGAGGGGTGATTACTCAGAATTAAAATTGCTCTCCAGATGGCAGAGATCAGTTCCCCTGGAGAAACTGGCTGCTGTGTAGGGTGGACTCTTAGTCATTATACCCTGCTGAGGTCACTTCCCCTTCTGCTTGGGTCCCCACTGCGGAGGAGAAAGACTGTACTTTTCCTAGGCAGAGGATCCAGGTGTGTGCAGGGGAGATGGAAAGCTGAAGTTAGAGGTGTAGGTAACAGTACGTTGATGGTTGGCTGGGAAGGAGATAGGGTTGCTACCTCAAAGACAGGTACACTGCCATAGACTCTACCCTCCAAGCCAGCCATTTCCTCCTGGGGAACTATTGTTGCCAATCTCCAGGGAAGGGCTGGAGATCACTCAGAATTACAACTGCTCTTCAGATGGCAGAGATCAGTTTCCCTGTGTCATTAAACCCTGCTGAGGTCGCCACAGCAAATTGATGCTAAGTGCTCAAGGTCAGGGCACTTACCCAGAACCTCTTTCTAGAGCTTGTTGTATTTATTTCCACAACAGGGCTTATTCCTAGTGAGATATAATGCAGGGAGCTACAGCAGAAGGGGTGAACCCTGCTTGTGTAAGCAGAAGTTTTGTCAGCTGAAATAAAGACATTTTAACACTTAACCCATAATTTTCTATCCCAAAATGTATTAACAGTTTTTTAATTTGTTTTTTGGGAGGTTGAGTTTAATTATTGTTAGACAGACTTAAAAATTCTAAAAAGCTACTGATAAAACAAACTGGGTGTTCAGCCTTAGATGGTGCCACCCCATCCCACCCCAGGGGACTCCTGCATTTCATCTCCCCGAAAACATCCTATGACTTGACCACCAGAGGTCTGGATAAAATATCTACCTTGATATTGAATGGGGGTGGGGGACTAAAATGGGCAGGAGTTCCCCAGGACATTTTATAAAGGGAGTAGCTCACCTGCTGGAATGCTCTATGGAGTATACTGATTATGTCAAGCCCTTTGTCTCAGGCTCCTTCACACCCTGGCTATGTGTAAATAACCCAGCCTTGCTGGACTGTAATTGGGGATCCTGACTCTGCCAAAAACAAACAATCCCCACCCCCACTTGATTCAAACAGGCTCTGAAGCTGAACATCCAGCCCTGCCCCAGCCATTGTCAGCCCGAATACATCTCACTAACTTCCTAACTGCATTCCATAGCTCAGCCTAATTTCTCTCTCCTGTAAGATTTCAAGTTTTCCCCCAAACCCAATACTCTCCCAGTAATCTATTATCTCTCTGCTAGAAAAATTAAAGGTGCATAAAAATCCTGCCCGCAGGCCCCCTACTTTTGTGTCCAGTTTTTGAACCTACACCTGCTTCCCCAAACTAATGGTTGCCACATTTTCTGTACCTCCAGTTTTTGGCTGAGATCACTGAACTTTCCCCTCCTTTGGACCTTGGGTTTCATCACTGGACCAGCTTTTCATAATATTTCTCCAGAGTGGACTTTCACCCACATTTTCTCATCAGAATCAGGTCATATGTTTAGTTTGTCCCCTTTGTTCCCCCCAAAGCACCCCAGCTCACCTTGGTAGCCAGTCTTTTCCCCCAGCCCTTTGCTGGAAAGTGCTGTTAAGTCACAGCTGACATGGTAACCCCATGGGATTTTCAAGGCAAGAGACATTAGAATTGATTTATCATTGCCTGCCTCCATGTCACACCTCTGCTATTCCCTGGATGTTTTCCATCCAGATACTAGCCAGAGCCAACCCTGCTATTGAGATCAGATGAGATCAGGCTAGTGTGGTCTATAGGTCACAGCTTTATGTAAAGGCTTCATTGATTCATTGCATACAACTGTCTTACTGTCTCATTTTACTATCCTTACCATTCCATTTTCACTATGTATTTTGCTAGGGAAATAAAGATTTTTCTTATTCAAATATTTATTTTCTTTCTCATTCTTTCAGAGTTCTGCCTCAGACTGGGACCCAAATATACACTAGGAAGATCAATCCCAAATTAGCTACTGAGGGAGGTGGTAAGCAGTGGCTGGACAAATACTGGTCAGGGATGTTCTAGGCTGATCCTGCACTGAGCAGGGAGATGGACTAGATGGTCTGTATGGCCCCTTCCAACTCTGTGATTCTGTTATTCTACATGTGGGCCCCTCTGGGTGACAGAGGTTCTCTATTGCATAGCTAGTTAGCAAACAGGTGATACTTGCAAGTATTAAGCAAATTAATGGAAGCCCAGCTATACTAACTGATTTTTTTTTCAGATCTCTAGCACATTTGAAAGTGAAAAGGAGAGCCAAGGAAGAAGAAAAATTGCATGTGGGGGAACAAATTGCTGAGGTGTTTATTTAATTATTGTCCTTCTTCTAACTTAGCTTTGGCATCAGAACTGAAGTGGCAGAAGAAGGGGAAATGGTGTATGATTACCATATGTCTTAGTAGCTGTCAAAAGAAAAGATGGTGGGGCTTAAGTTGTGTTAGGCTTCAAACAGCTGTGATTGTGTTTGTTGGCCTAATCAGCCATCTAATTAGATTGGAATGTGGCTTTCAAAAAAGTTTTGTTTTGACAGCTCAGGGTTCATGTTTCCCAAAAGGCAACTAATTAGGCTCCAGGAAAAAAAAATTAAAAAAAATTAATGATCTGTTGGGTGATGGAATATGGACTGATTTCTGTCCATAATTTCAGCCTTACTGATTACTACATCCCAGAGGAATTATTTTGTCTTGGGACATGTGAGTGAATGAGTCTTTTGTCAATTGGCTCATAACCTTGCTTTGGGATTTGCAATGTTATACCAGTATTCAAAGACATGTAAATCCATTAATAAATCTAATACACAGCCATTAACTTCCTGTGGATAAGGCTTTACAGCTAAATTCTAAACCTGTACAAATTGATATGTTACTGAAATGAATGCAGTGATACTGATCATCCTTGGATGCAATCTAGCACAGTATTCAGATAAGATGATTGTGAGTTGCTGGAATCAAAGTAGGTCTAAAATAATGATAGTTGTGTTTCCTCCTCCTCCACCCCCCCATCTAAGAGAAGGAAATATAATGGGGGGAGATTATTAGAACAGACTGTGGGAAGGGTTTTAAGCTATATATCTAATAACCAAGATGTTCCCTTCGTGTGGATATCTAAATCCACACATCGGGGGCACCTAGGGGGCAAAGAGATTTTCATGCACATTTGGGGCAATCCCCAGATGTGCAGAAAAATCTGAAATCTATAAAAAACTATAGGGGGATACTTAAATTCCCCCAAAAGTAAAAAAAAAAAAAGCATTACCTGCGCATGCACAGGGAATGCTCTGAGAACTGCCTCACCTCCGCCACCACTGAGGGGGAGTGGGAGAAGGCTTGGCAGGCAGGCCACTCAGGCCTCACTGCTGCTGCCACCACCATATGGAGGGAAGCTTGCTGGGCTCAATGGCTGGGAGCTGTGTGGGCCTCGCCATTGGTGCCGAGGGGTGGGGGAGAAGGCTTGGCGGGCCCAGAGGGAGCCGCATGGGCCTTGCTGTTGGTGTGGGGGAGAGAAGGCTTGGCGGACCCGGTGGGAGCTAGGAATCACATGGGCCTCACCATTGATGCTGGGAGAGTGGGGAAGAAGGCTTAGTGGCTGGGAGCCTCGCGGGCCTCGCTGTTGGTGCTGGGGGGAGAAGGCTTGGTTGACCCAGCAGGAGCCATACGGGCCTCGCTGTTGGTGCTGGGGGGGAGAAGGCTTATCTGTGGCTGCTTCATCCTCCTCCGTGTGGCGCTCCCCCCCACAAGTATCGCGGGTCCCCCTTCTTGTCTGTTATAATATCATGAGGGGATTAGAATGTTAGGAGCTGAGGGCCTGGGTGGATTCATGCGAAGGGGGAACAATTTGAAAAGCCCAACATTCATATCTCTCCCTCCAAAATTCAGGGGACAGAGCTGGTTTTTTTCTCTTCATCTCTCTTCAACCCTTTGCACTGATGCTAAGTGATGCCTGGCATTTTGGTGCCTGGCCTAACATAGTTAGGCCACATGTTGTTGCCATTAAGGATTTGGTTTCTTTTGGTTAGTTTACAATGTTATATTTTCCTGCACCCTGGGGAGCAGGTAGAACCATTTAGCATGTCTGTGAGTGGCCCTACTGTATTTCTTTTGCTGCCATCCAGTTTGGAGACTGAAGAAGGGGTTTGTAGGATGCGTATTTAGAAAGGAATCCAAATCCTTCTATTCTTCCACATATTTAATACACCAAATTCAATTACTTTCTTTAGTCAGGTTAAACTGAATAAATAACCTAAATAAACCCATATTAGCCAGCATACCAGTTGGCCTTATAAATACTACATTGTCTCTGCCCCATTGAGGAATTTAAATAGTGCAAAGGTAGATGAAGTTTTACTTATAAAAAGAAATAAAATGTGGATGTTGGGATTTGAGGTTATTTTGTGTGACCAAGAAACAGGACATAGGATGGAGCTCTGCTGACTGGAACAGGCATAATTCACAACTGCAGGGATCCCCAGGGACAGAGACAATTTCCGCTTACAGGCCACTTCACTTCAACCAGAACTGAATGTTGCTATTCCCTCCAGCAGGGAAATGCAAAATAGTACATTTAGGGACATTACTGGGGTAAGGGCAAACACTACGCTCCACCTCTGACACCAGCTGTTTGGTCCTTATTGACAGAACACTGCAGAGGATGCACCAGGTGTTCAATGCCCACTTACCCTTGCAATAGGGGTAACTGCAAAAGTCAAACAATCAACCTGCACACACTACCTATTTTAATAACAGACTTTTTCCTAGTAATATAAAACCAACAGTGCTTATAATGCATAATGTAAGACAGTGTCTCCCTGTACCTTGTATCATTAGACATTTGGACTTTTATGACACAACAGAGAATAGGTGCTCCTGAGCTATGTCAGCCATTAATATTCTTTAGAAGGAGAAGAGGACATGTCACTATTGGTCTCTGCCAAATATCCCCGGCAATAAGGCATCTGTTAATAGAAAGGGGCTGATTTGATCTAATGCTTTCCATTTGCATTAATGTTGTTTGTGATACAAGATGATGAAGCTTAGATGTACATGTTTTATAACTGGCTGTCATAGCTGTTCTCTTGGTTAACAAAAATTGAATCGGTAATGAACACTGGGGTCTAATTTTCTATGGAATGCTATGTCTGACCTTAGATTTGCAATGTTTAAACCAACAATCTTCAGGGAATGACTATAGAAGAGACTATAAAATTGCAATTAATTGGCCAATGTGATTTTTAATTGGTGGGGGTTTGTTGTATCTATTTACAGCAGACAAAATAATTTAGATGAATATATTAAGTGTGTAGTTATACCTTGGTTTAAAGCTTGGAAGGAAAGCAGGCAACAGGTTGTTGGGGTGTTTTAATCTCACATGACCAATGCCCAGTTTGCTTGTTTGATACAAATGATCTCTTGAGAGAATAAAAAGTTTCTCCATTTGGCAGTTTACATCTGTCAAATGAGTCCTCTGTAAGGGAATAAAGGAATATATGAGAGACAGACAGACAGACAGACAGACAGACAGACAGACAGATATTAATTTACAGAAACCAGTAGGAGAAAATTTAAATCTGTTTATACCATATACTAGGAATAAGGTCCATTGTGGAAATAAATACAATGGGGTCTAGAAAGAGGCTTGGGTGGGTGCCCCAGCCTTGAGCACTCAGCGTCAATTTGCTGTGGTGACCTCAGCAGGGTATAATGACATAGAGTCCACCATTTTCTCCAGGGGAACTGATCTCTGCCACCTGAAGAGCAATTGTAATTCTGACCTCACCTGGAAATTGGCAACAATCATTCCCCAGGATGAAATGGCTGGTTTGGAGGGTGGGGCCTATGGCAATGTATCTGTCTGAGGTCCCACCCCTCCTCAAACCCCAGCCTCTCCAAGCTCCACCCCTGAAATCACCAGGAATTTCCTAACCTGGAGGTGGCAATCCTATCTCCTCCCCAGCCAACTATCAACATTCCTCTATCTGCCCCTCTGACTCCAGCTTTCCATCTCCTTCCCCCTCCCTGCAGCCTCTACCTAGGAAGAGTACAGTCTTTCACCACAGTGGGGCCCAAAGCAGCTCACAACATTCTCCTCTCCTCCTTTTGATTTGCACAACAACCCTGTGAGGTAGGTTAGGCTGAAAGTCTGTGAGTGGTCTGAAATCACCCACTCAGCTTCCACAGCAAGAACCTGGGTCTCCTCCTGGAGAAAATAACTACTTTGGAGGGTGGACTCTATGGCATTCTATTCATCTGAGGCCTCTCCGCTCCCCAAACTGTGGCTTCTGTAGACTCCATCACAAAATCCCCAGGAATTTCCCAACCTGGAGCTGGCAATCCTAATCAGGACTGGCCCCAATGAATTCCCCATGAAGGCCAAAGTAGGCCTGGAAAGGGCCTCCTCCCCCTGCCTTTTTACTGACAGAACCAAGCTTGGTTGCCTAGGAACAGCCACTGAGAGGAAAGTGAGCCTCACGGCAGTTTTGGCAGTTTATTCAGACAAGGAATGGTAGTGGGTGGGGGAGAGGAGTGGACCCAGCCCCCAGCCAATGCAAATAGTCTTGAGTGATGGTTGATGGGCCAATGGCTGATGGAGCACACAGCACAGCCAATGGGAGAGCCAGAAAATTCCAGTACATTGGGCTTTTATAGGATGACAAAGGGTTGCCATGTTTATTTCAGTTAGGGAAGTTCTTAAATAGCCGTTCACATGCAAAAACAACTGTCTTTCTCAGGAGTTAAACTTGGATGTGGCTGATTCTTGCTCCCCATAGAAGTTGTCCTGAGGAATGCATTGTATTCACTATATATTTAATACCACTCTTTTAATTCCACTTACATTCTTAACTTACAATTGGAGTTCATCTACAGATAGATCACTCTATTTCCCTTTCCCTGTTCCCCCTGCTTGTGACTGACTGATGAATGTGTGAATTAATTCCATTGAAAAGTAGTGCATTGGAAGAAATCTTTGGTGAAATATTGGTGATGCCCTGACCTGGCTAGCCCAAGCTAGCCCAGTTGTCTCAGAAGCTAAGAAGGGTCGGCCCTGGTTAGTACTTGGGTGGGAGACTACCAAGGAAGTTCAGAGTTGCTGTGCAGAGGCAGGCAATGGCAAACCTCCTCTATTTGTCTCTTGCCTGTGATTGCACTTTCCACCACCAATATTGGTGACAGCCCACCCACACATGCCAGGCTTACAGTGATGAGCATCACTGTAAGGCATTCCACAGTTTATCCTTTGTGTTCTTTGAACACTTTCCTCTCTTGTGTCTCATCAAATGTTGCCTATATGTATTTGTGCCATTAAGAGCTAGCTAATACCATGCCTGGATATATACATAGCCAGTTACTTACGACCATAACAGACTGTACAAAGAGGAGAGGCATCATCAGTCTATCCCTCTGCTATGCCTGGATCTAACTCCAGCCGCAAACCTGCACTTTCCTAACTGCCAACTACTATCAGAAGTAGCAGAAAGGTCTCGAAAGTCCCCATATGGCTGAAGCCAGAAGGAGTAGAGGCAGCAAACAGTAATCATGCTTAGACCAAAACCTCACTGAGAATCTCCTCCCCTTTTATGTCACTGTAATTGATATGTGTATTGATTTTTATTACTGTAACAGTGAATAACTAAGAACACTTTCCTGGGATTCAGTTTTGTTATATATACATGAACAGGATTCTGGGTTGACAGGATTGTTCTCCAAGCCACTTTGAGATCAAACTATTAGCTGAAAAGTGGCAAAAAAACCCCAATAAATGAAAAACAATAATAAAGGAACTTTACTTTCATGTGGGATGGTTAGACTTTTGAAAGATCCAAGTGGAAAAATTGATAAATAACCACGGACCTTTAAATTAGTAGACCCAGGGTGCTGCATAAGATTTCTCTTCTTTTATCTTTGCTCTATATGTGCAGATATCGTTGGCAACGGTGGCTTTAAGAGGCGGGGAGATAAGGCAAGCCCAGAAGTTGCAGAAGTGCAGTGAATACAGAAGAAACGTCGTGGAGGAGGGACTCCTGGCAGACTGTCCTTGGGGAAATGGCACAATTCCAGATGCTGGACTGGGGCCAGTTATACTGTTCCAGCCTCAGGGCTGGGCTCAATTGTACATCCCCCCCTTTTCTCAGTAGAAAGATCTGCCTTGTCTGTTCATGGCCCCAATCTCTGGATTTAAGTAAATGGCCATGTTGAGAATTAGATATATTGATTATACATACACACTCCCATATTTGGGTGTTTGGATTGTAACTTTATTTTTGAAGTCATATTTTTATACATAGGCTTTTCAGTACACTGTAATTTTATTTACTAGAGAATATTATACCACCATTTAGTAAACTTCTTGTTGTTGTCTGGCCCATTACGTTCAAGTCTCAAATTTATGCCAGTTGAACTGGATCAATGTAAAGTCAATGGCTACATGATTTTAGAACTCGACTCTTCCAGAACTTATTGAGTTGCAATACAATGTAGTTATTCCCAGATTTTTCCTTACAGGAAACCAGATAATAGCAAATAATGATGCTAATTTAATGACTGCTTGTATCTGCCAGTTCTCTTTGACAGCTGAGCTCAAGCACTCAATACATTTAATCTTGTTTCCAAAAAGTCAGTGGAAACAGCAAATGAAATTGACCAAATATCCCTGGCAAATAAAAAGGAATTCGTAAAAATGAAACTAGGTTATCATAGAACAATTTCCCAATGATTTAATAACATCACTGGTTCAGAAAATACTGAACAGAACAGTATGCAAATATTGACTATATTCAGGAATTACTTATGTAGTCTGCATTGCCCAAGATGTATTTTTCTACACACAGACCTCTAGCTATAGATTTCCTGTGACAACTAAATCAGAGGTTCTTCCCAGATTGTGGTTCGTGAGGTCCATGAATTGGAACGAACCCACCCCGTTTTGCAAACTGATTTGGTTCATGGATCTTCCCTCTCTCTTTTCTTCTGGCAGTGGCTCCCCAAGACCAGCAGAATGGAAGTTTCATGGGACTGAATTATTTCTGTAAACTAGACCTTCTCTGTTTAAGACCCAACTAAAAAGTTTTTTGATATTGTTCAGTATTATTTTGATCACCTCATTTAGCCTGATCTTTTCCAAGTAAAACTGGCCACAAGAAAGAGCTCTTCTGCTGCTCTTGCACCCAGAGGGCACATTATGTCCAGCCATTGTT
The DNA here is from genome assembly GCA_029375565.1 of Gekko gecko. Classification (NCBI taxonomy): domain Eukaryota; kingdom Metazoa; phylum Chordata; class Lepidosauria; order Squamata; family Gekkonidae; genus Gekko; species Gekko gecko. The sequence goes on along the minus strand of JAPDNY010000004.1, from coordinate 67,730,089 downwards.
TCCAGCCATCAAGCCAGTCTCTCACACACCCGAACAGCTGCAAAAATTTTTAGGCAAAACAATCCCTCTACTTGCAGATGGCTTAAATCTGATATGGCAAACAAGATAGTCATTTCAGTGAAAGAGAAAAGGGAAAAAAACTAATGCTGAAAGGAAATGATAGTGAAGGTGATTTCTTAGAAAGAAAATAGAAGTTTGTTATTTTCAGAAAAGTTCATGTCATTGTGCATGATATTGATCCGGGGTTGCTCCCTGTATGCAACTTTCTAATGAAGAATCCAGGCTCTCATTACTTTATGTATGTATGGCAATTCTTCCAAGCAAAATTCTCTTCTATGCAGTTCAATAGGTGAATGTCATCCAATTTCTTGATAAGTAGCCTAAAGAATGTTCAAAATAATCAAATCAAGGAAATACCTAGTACCTATAGAGCGACCATGTGTAAGAACAGCGATCAATTAGACTAAAAGAGGGCATTTAGAACTTAGATAGCTGGGTATTAGTGTATTATGAACCCTTTTTGCCGACTTGTAGTATCTGATGGACACTGAGAACAGCAGTGTTGGAGCTTCTGCACTGTTTCCATTCTATAGTTGTATTTGGATGTCTTTTTTGCATTGCAAGCTCATTCTGTACTCTTCTTTGTGTCAAGCGCCTATTGTCTGTCCTATTAAAAGAGTCTGCCTGTTATGTATGAGAAGCAATGGAGGATTGCACAAACCCTCCTCATGTGGACCGAAAGAACACTCCACAGCTGTTAGCCTTGTTTTGCATGTTTTGCATATTTGCATACACCAAATATTTCCCAACCACCCTATGTTTATTTTAGAATCCATCCCTAACACGTTTGGCAACACAGACCTCTGTGGATATGTTTTCCCTGGGTGAAATTTTGCTGGATCCTGTTTTAAAAATAAGCTGTACATTCAGCCCTGCTTTCAGTAAAGTCAAAGCAAAACCAACACATTTAAACAAACAGGGAAATGGTTTTGTTGATGAGCAGGACAAGAGATTTTTTGATGAAAAAGCCTGAAGTTGGGTTGTTAATTCTTCCAAATTAGTTGATCCCATGTGAAAAAAAATATTAGCAGCCTTCCTGTGACCTGAATTCTTGTGATCAGGATAATGTGTTCCGTTCTATCATGGTATCTTTTACATTCAGCATTTCCCCCTTCATTCACCTTGCATGTCCATCAGGGTTTTTGGTTTTTTTGTTCTGCATTGATTTTCTTCCCTTCAGCTCTTAGTTTGCTTTCTCTTCTCTGTTTCCTCAGCTTTTCTGAAAGTGGTTTTGTGACAAATTCCTTCCTTGCTTCTCTTCCAAGCCAACAGTAACAGCTACTTCTTCACCCAAAGAGTGATTAACACATGGAATTCACTTCCACAGGAGGTGGTGGCAGCTACAAGCATGGACAGTTTCAAGAGGGAATTAAATAAACATATGGAGCAGAAGTCCATCAGTGGCTATTAGCCACAAGGTATAGATAGGAACTCTCAGTCTGGGGCAGGTGATGCACTCTATTCTTGGTGGTGGTGGGGCAGCAGTGGGAGGGCTTCTAGTGTCCTGGCCCCACTGCTGGACCTCCTGATGGCACCTGGTATTTTTGGCCACTGTGTGACAGATTGTTGGACTAGATGGGCCACTGGCCTGATTCAATATTGGCTTCTCTTATGTTCTTAAAAGCATACAGTTTCCCTCAGATTCCCCCCACCCTTTCCCCACCCCTCAGAGGCCACTCCCTGCCAACATCAAGGTCGTTCTGCCCACTTGGCACCTTTTGCCATCCTCCCTCTTCATCGGCGCTTACTTTTTCCATCAAGTAAAGCCTTTTTTTTACAAGCAGGATAAGTTTAGCTAAATCAGTTTTTCCCTAAAGTGGACTCTCTGGGTTAAAAAAATTATTCATAGGGAAAGACTAAGGTGGTGGTTTGCAGTGTTCTTTCTAAGCTGTGGAGTCTTGTGAGCAAAAATTCTACTTTGTGAGCTATGGGCATTAAAGTTGTGAGTGAGGGATTTGGTTGCTGCACAAATTAGCTTGCTTTGGAGCCATCCTTCCTGAGCCAAGACAAAAACATGTGAGCCGGAGGCTAAGAAACTCTGAGTTAGCTCACACTAACTCAGCTTAGAGGGAACACTGGTGGTTTGTGTGTGTGGGCAGGAGCTCTTCCCACAGGACTGGCTGGGGGTTTGCTGCACAGAGTGGTTTAAAGGAACCCACCAAGTTTAAACCAGCTAGCAGGAGAAGGCAGCACACAGCTGAACTTGCAGGGAGCCATCGACATCCCTGTGCCTGCAGGGAACCATTCAGCTCTGTGCTGCCTTCTCCTGCCCCCCAGGCACTTATCATAAGCCCAGACAAACCCATCCAGTGAACCTTAAAGGAGAAATCTTTAGCCTGGCTTCCGTGCCTCTGCTTCTCAGATCAGGGAAGAGAGAGGGAGAGAAAAGCAGGCTGCTTAGAAAGTAGGACAAGGGAGGAGACCAAGAAGGGAGAAGCTAGGTGTGTGTGTAGGAAGGGGGCTGTTTGCTAATAATTGGAAGTTACTGGTAATCAAGCAGCATCTTTGTCTCTCCAAAGGCAGAGACACTCAACACACAAAGACACACACACACCAGATCTACTCTCTCCCCTAGCGCTCGGCAATATGGAAATTGGGCCTTCTCAGTTCCTTGTCAATTTTGGGACAAATCTGGTCACTTTCAACAGTGGGTTTCCCCCCTTTCCCTGTGTTCCTTTCTGTTCCCCATCATTCAATCTACTAATGCTAAAAGGCAAGACCAAAACATAATCTATGAGGACTGAAATGAAAGGTGCTTGCTGGACACTGCTGCACAGCTGCAATGGGGCAATTGGATATATTTTTTAAAAAAATTGGACACTGGCCATCACATGTCACAAGTGACATTCCACCCCAATTAGAGAAAAGTGTGTGTTTGTGTGGGGTGGTTGTAACTCCAGAATAAAGACAACAGATGGTGTACGACTGGTGTGAATGGCAGGCACAGAAATTCCAAGTCAACTTTAAAGGCTTGACTGCTTGGATACTCTGCAGTAAGTTGTGCATGCAGAAAGTGCCTTCATGACAAATTTGTCCTTTTTGGGGTTCGCAAACTAAGGTTTGTGACGGGTCTATTGTCACAACCTTCCATGAATTTTTAAGGCAGTTCATGGGGTTTGTGCTGGTTCATGGCCAGAGCAGAAAGCCGCAAAAACAGCTGCTCCCCTCTGCTCAGCTGTTTTGAGCTTTCTTGTGCAGTCCCATTAATGTTTTAAGGCACTGCATAAGAAAGCCAGAAAATGGGGAGCAGTCTGTCCAGGGTCAAGACTGGACACTGCTTCAGCAGGGAAGTCCCTGTCCATAGCCCAATACTCCAGGAGAGCCCAGGTGCTCACCCACCCTCCCCCCATTGTTTGAGAATGCCCCAACACCTGGATCTTCCAGTGGGAACTCACCCAGGAGGACGGTGGAGCAGAAGAGGTTGGTGGAGAAAGAGAGGCTGGCAGTGGAGAAAGGGTAGCCAGCTGAGGTGGTCAGTGGCAAAGTGGAGGAGATGGCCATGGTGGCAGTACAGTGGCTGGGCCCACCCTAGGAGCCCAGGGCAGGGGAGGTGGTGCCAGCACGGAAGGAGGATCACAATGTACAGGGGCTTCCCCTGTCGAAGTGGCACCCAGCCCCACCCCCAGGCAGGCTGCTCCCCATTTTCCAGCTTTCTTGTGAAATCCCTTTAGACTTGCAAGAGGCTGCACAAGAAAGACCAAAACCGCTGAGCATCTAGGAGTGCTCCTGCCACTCAGCTGTTTTTGTAGCTTTCTGAAAACCCCATTTAAAGGGACTGCAGTCCCTTAAACAATGTTTGCTGGGCCCACAAACTGAAACAGTTTGTCAGAGAACTTGGCTCATGGTTTGGCATTTTTGCAGTTTGTGCCCATCCCTACTCCAAAGCACTGTTTTATACAAACAACTCTATTTTCTTATCCTCACAATAATCCTGTGAGAGAGGTTTAGATGAGAAAATGAGTGTTCGATGTATGAGTTGGCCCTGACTTGGATAGCCTAAGTGAGCCTGATCTCATCAGATCTTGGGAGCTAAGCAGTACCAGCCCTGGTTATTTGGATGGGTGTCCACCAAGGAATATCAGGTTATGACACAGAGGCAGGCAATGGCAAACCACCTCTGAACACCTTGAGAACCCCACCGGGTTCCCATAAGTCAGCTGTGACTTGACAGCCAAAAAGGGGAGGGGGCTGACTGGAAATCTGAACCTGGATTTTCTTTCCCAGCATTTTAACCACAGCCCCATTCTATTTTTCAGTTTCTAAAGAGTTCTATAATGCCCACAATCTCTTGAGAGTTGCCATATTTTATAGGCAGAGATCAAAATGTTGTCAGTGATGGGATATAAATATGTTAAGAAACAAATAGAAAACAACTCTCATTCTTTTTACTAAATTAGATTCAATAAGGTCTTTCCACTTAGTGAAAAAGCAGAGAATTCACAAGGACTTATGGGCGGGCACCTCATTTCCCCTTGTATTCCCTCCCCTACACTATTTCCTCTTTCCTTCCTTGTGGCAACCCCCATATCCTAAACTTCCTTTGCTTCCTTCTTTATTTTCCACTCACCCATCAACCTATCTTTTATCTGCCCCCCCATCTTCTGCAATATTTATTATTTATTTACTTCATTGATACCTGCCTTTCTCCCCAGTGGTGACCCAAAGCAGCTTATATCATTCTCCTCTCCTCCATTTTATCCTCACAACAACCCTGTGAGGTAAGTTAAGCTGTGAGTATGTGACTGGTCCAAGGTCACCCAATGAGCTTCCACACATAATGGTTATTCAGACCTATGTCTCCCAGATCCTAGTCTGAAACTCTAACCATTACACTACACTGGCTTTTCTGAAGTGACTGCTGCTGAACTCTGGCAAGCAGCCAATCCTGGGTGAGTCATAAAAGTTGCATGGAATTGAGTCACCTAGTGGTTGATGCCATACTTGGCCCCAATGCTGCCATACTTAGCCCTCAAAGGCCAAAAACAGCCCTGCAAAAGACATCTATATTTTGTTCTCAACAGAAGCAGCTATCTTCCAGCTAAAGATTATTTGTTTTCTCCTTTGATTCTGCCTAGAAAAATATAACTGTGTATCAAGTTTAAGGAAGAACAGGTTTCTATGCACAGAAAAGTTTGTTACGTTATTTAATTTTTGGAAATTTGCACCATGGCGGCTAGAAATGAAAGAGAAATCTGAATGAGAAGCAATGGTCTTCATATATTACTAGGAATAAGGCTCGTTGTGGAAATAAATACAATGAGCTCTAGAAAGAGGCTCTGGGAGAGTGCCAAGGCCTTGGGCACTCAGTGTCAATGTGCTGTGGTAACCTCAGCAGGGTATAATGACACAGAGCCCACCATTTTATCCAGGGGAACTGATCTCTGCTACCTAAGAGCAGTTGTAATTTTCAGTGATCTCCAGCCCTCACCTGGAGATTGGCAAAAATTGTTACCCAAGAGGGAATGGCTGGCTTGGAAGGTGGAGTCAATGGCATCATAACTGTCTGAGGTCCCATCCCTCCTCAAACCTCACCCTCTCCAGGCTCCACCCCTCAAATCTCCATGAATTTCCTAACCTGGAATGGCTACCCTATCTCCTTCCCAGCCAAGCACTAACCTGCCATTATCTGCCCCTCTGATTTCAGCTTTGCCTCTCCTCCCCCCCTCCCTCTTGGAGATCAGTTGTAATTCTGAGTGATTTCCACCCCTCTCCTGAGATTGGGAACAGTGGTTCCCCAGAAGGGAATGGCTGGTTGGGAGGGTGGAGTCTATGGCACTGTACCTGTTTGAGGTCCCACCCCTCCTCAAACCTCACCCTCTCCAGGTTCCATCCCTCAAGTCTCCAGGAATTTCCCACCTGGAGTTGGCAACCCTATCTCCTTCCCAGCCAATCATCAACCTAATTTCTCCCTCTCTCTTCAGCTTTCCATTCCCCCCCCACAGACACGTGCAGCCTCTCCCATGCTCTGAAGCCCTGACTGTCATAGAGTTCACCATTTTCTCCAGGAGAACTGATCTCTGCCATCTGGAGAGCAGTTGTAATTCTGAATGGTCTCCAGCCCTCACCTGGGGATTGGCAACAATGGTTTCCCAGGAGGAAAAGACATCTTTCTCTGCAATGGGGACCAAAGCAGCTTACATCATTCTCCTCTCCCCCTTTTGACTTGCACAACAACCCTGGGAGGTAGGTTAGGCTGAAAGTCTGTGACTGGTCCAAAATCACCCACTCAGCTTCTAAAGCAAGAACCTGGATCTAGCAGACCCTGCTGTGAAGCACTGACTGCTACGCCTAGGGCAGCCAATCTCCAGGTGGAGCCTGAAGATCACCAGGTATCACAACTGAACTCCAGACAACAGATCTCCCTCCCCCTGGAGAAAATAACTGCTTTAGAAGGTGGGCTGTATGGCATTCTGTTCAGCTGAGGCCTCTCCTCTCCTCAAACCCCGGCTTCCATAGACTCTTCCAAAAAATCTCCAGGAATCTCCCTATCTGAATCTGGCAACCCTAGACTCAGGACTGGCCCCAATGAGTTCTTCACAAAGGCCTGCAAAGGGTTTCCTTCCTTTGTCTGAACCAAGCTTGGTTGCCTACTGTGGTGAAACGGGCTCCAGTTTACCACTCAGCTGTTTGCCTCCCACCCTCATCCTGTGCGCAAATCTCACTCCTTAAATTTGCTGCCATGACTCACTGAATTGTCACTGCCTTTTTAGAGGGACAGTGAGACCCCTCTGGCCTGAGTCTCCCTATTCGGAGATGGAATCCCCAATCTTTGGGGGATCCCTGGAAAGTTGGCAACCCAAGGGTCTGACTTTTCCTTGCTTCCCTGGGCTACCCCCTCCCTTTGGTATTGTGCAGAGCAGGGGAGGATATGTGGGCAGAGCACAACACAGATTATTAGCTCAAATTAAAGAATTTATTTAAGTATTTACACCGTTATGAAGCACACACACACACTGTAGGAGTAAGCACACACTATGAACCAACATGGCATAAATCAACAGGGGTTAAATGCAATCCTCTTTCCCTGCACACAATACTCTTTACCGCAGGATAGGATCTCTCCTTGGACTGGCCGCTGGCTGTACTTCAGCCTCTCCCTCTTGCCCAAGAGAGCAGGGAAACTTCCATTCATTCCCCAGTCCAGCTAACAGAGTGGCTGAATTTCTGCTGCCTCCCAGGGGTGAAGACTGCCTTGGCACAGTCCCTGTTTTCCCATACTTTTTGGCCTTGGGGATGCTGGGAAGTGTATGCCAGCAGATGAGGAAGCCCCATTCAACCTAGTGAGTAATACCCCTGCAGGCCCCTCTCTGGAACTGCAGTCCAATTAAACCTTATGGGGGAACATTTTAAACAAAGAACCAGAGCCATCTTACAAACACAGGTAACTGCCATTTCATGACACCTACCAACAGCCACTGAGGGGACAGTTAGTCCCACACTGGAAGCAAGCAGGAAAAGCATCTTCATCAAGAGAGAAAGCCATTTGTCAGTAATTCTGGCACAGGGGGCTGAAGGGGGAGTAGGCGGGAAAGAGGAGCAGACCTAGCACCCAGCCAATGGCATGTGAGTACTCTTGAGTGGTGGCTGCCGGGCCAATGGCTGAGGGAGTGCATGGAATGTGGCCACTCCAAAATAGGATTATAATATAGAGAGATAGAAAGAAAAAATCCATAATAAGCATTCACATAGAATGGCTTGAAAAGCAGCAGAAAGTTGACTCAAAGTTTCCCTAGGAGGACAAAACAATAACAAAACCAGTTGCAGATGTACCAATACTGGGTATAATCCAACACACAACTGAGCACACACAACTGTTGTTGAAATCAATATATCTTAATGTGTGTGTTTATTATCAAAGGGCAAAAGCTTTCTGATTTACAAATTTTACATTATAAAGTATTTCTTTCTAAATCTGGGAGTATCATGTTGTCTTTCAAAACTCAGGATTTCCAGAGTGGATATGTATTCCAAGAGCAAAATAAAACAATCAGATATTCCCAAAAGGAAATGCAATTTGGCTGGGAAGAATTTTTACCAGATGTCCTGGTCTCCACCCGGCTTACTGTCTTGTCCAAATAAAGGCAGGATCATGCTTTGAGTTATGGGGCCACCCCCCCATCTCTATTTTAAGTCACATGGATCTCTGCTTTTTCTGAGACCAGACAGCTACCAAAGCATCTCCTCCTCCAGATTATAGTGCACTGGCAAATGTGGTGCCATCTGTCAGTGTTTGTGGCCTGTCACAGCTTGCCTTCATCCCCCGTTATAGGTAGCTGAGCATCCACAGGACCCACATGCTACTTCAGGATTAATGGAAGTGAGGCATGGCCTGAGAACAGCACTCCAGAATTCCCTGCAGTCTCACCCATTTCTATTTAAAATTAAAAGCACTGCATGTGGGCCCTATTTTAGTACCATTAATAATTTAGGCAGGCCACATGCAAGCCTCCGTACAGCCAAAGTGCATCCTTCATTAACAACTATTAATAATAACATGGCTGCTGTGCATTCCTGACACAAGCAGTGCTGAAACAGAATCATTTTGTTCATGGTTGGGCTGAACTTCCTATATCAAATGCCGTCTACTTGATCTCAGTGCAGCTTGACTTGGATGGAATTTAGCACATTCAAGTATGGCTGCCCTGGGGAGCATTTATGTGTTTTTGAGCATATTCCTAGAAACAATGTATGTTTTGCATGTATTTTCAATGCTTTGTGCAGAGTACAAAATATTATTTTTTAAAAAAGAACTCTATCCAAAGCCACAAAAGCCATTGTGCAACCCAAAGCCATTTAAATATTTTCCACTGATTTCAATGGGAAGTGGAATGCTCCATTCTTAGATAAGAGCAAAACAATCAGGTATGCTGGCTATTTCTCTTGACAAGGCCGGTAGCTAGCAGTCTATATGTGGCACCCTGAAGTAATTTTATGTTTCCTGCTTGTCCTACCAAATTTATTCTCATGCTGTAAAAAATGAAGAATCAGCACTTTAATGTCATGTTTCTGATTTTAATTTTGCATGCATGCCAACTTTATCATGAAGCAACAGTACTTTCCTAGTCTGCAGACTATGACCTACATAAAGAATGGCGTGGCTCTCATATTGACCATCCCCATTGTATAAAGACCAACAGCATCTGGATTGCTTCAGGGGGAAAAAAGTAACAACAATACTAGGAATAAGGCCCGTTGTGGAAATAAATACAACGGGCTCTAGAAAGAGGCTCTGGGAAAGTGCCCCGGCTTTGGGCACTCAGTGACAATTTGCTGTGGCAATCTCAGCAGGGTATAATGACAGAGCCCACCATTTTCTCCAGAGGAACTGATCTTTGCTACCTGAAGAGCAGTAGTAATTTTGAGTGATCTCTAGCCCACCCCCAAGATTGGTAACAGTGGTTCCCCAGGAGGGAGTGGCTGGTTTGGAGGGTGGAGTCTATGGCATTGTACCTGTCTGAGGTCCCACCCCTCCTCAACACTCACTCTTTCCAGGTTCGACCCCTCAAATCTCCAGGAATTTCCCAACCTGGAGTTGACAACCCTATCTCCCTCCCAGCCAACCATCAACCTACCTTTAGTTTTCCATCTCCTCCCCCCTCCCTCCTAGAGAGCAGTTGTAATTTTGAGTGATCTCCAGCCCCCACCTGGAGATTGGCAACAATGGTTCCCCATCAGGGAATGTCTGGATTGGAGGGTGGCGTCTATAGCATCGTACCTGTCTGAGGTGCCACCTCTCCTCAAAACTCACCCTCTCCAGGCTCCATCCCTCAAATCTCCAGGAATTGCCCACCTGGAGTTGGCAACCTGATCAGGACTGGGCCCAATGAGTTTTCTCCCAAAGGCCAACATAGGTGTGGAAAGGGCCTTTTACTGACAGAGGAGAAAGTACAGGTGCCAACTCTGATTAGGGAAATACCTGGAGATTTGGGGGGGGTGGATCCTGTGGAGGGCAGCATTTGGGGTATGTGTGGAAGGACTCAGCAGGGTATAATGCCATAGAGTCTACCCTCCAAAGCAACCATTTTCTCCTGGGGAACTGATCTCTGTCATCTGGAGGTCAATTGTAACAGTGGGAGATCTCCAGGTCCCACCTGGAGATTGGCAGCCCTAGGGGAAAGTCAGCTGCACAGCAGGGAGTTGAAGAAAATGGTCTGATGGTTGCTGGCCCACCTCGTTAGCCAGCCAGCCATGCTGAAGCTAAGGAGGAGAAAGAGCCTTTTTCCATTTATTCTGACAGGAAAGTGGCCATTGGGGAGGGGGTTATGGGTGGGGGAGGAGGTTATGCTGAAAGTCCTTTGGTTTTTTACTCACAGAACCAAGCTTGGCTGCCTACCAACAGCCACTGAGGGGACAGTCCCTCACCGGAGTCAAGAGAACTGTCTTCCTCAGGAGAGAGAGCTGGTCTGCCAGTAAATCTGACATGCAAAATCTATCTGAAGGGGGAGTGGGTGGGGAAGAGCAGCAGACCCAGCACCCAGCCAATGGCACGTGAGTACTCTTGAGTGGCGGCTGATGGGCCAATGGCTGAGGGAGGGTATTTTACAGCCAATGGGAGTGCATGGAATCTTGTGAAACCAAAAGATAATTATTTATAAGGAGAGATGATGATGTGGCTTCATCATACAAAAATCTTTAAACCTTTTAAAGATAACATCCTCCATTATTTTAAAGGGCATAGAAAAGGATTTGTTGCAAGTGAGTTTTTAAATTACATCAGAAGCATCTCTGTGGTTTTGATGGTGCTAAGCAAAGATTACAAATAAAAGGGAAAATAAATTCATTTAAAGACAAATGTGTGGATCTTCTGCTGAAATACTGTTGTCATAATTTAGTAACTTTTTAACTTGCAAACACAATCTGAAAATGTGAAAAGTATGTATTGGTGACAAAGCTTTGGCTGTGTCTGTGGCTCTCCATGAATGTGCATATTGATTATTTGGGTCAGTCTTCATTTGATGCTCATACATCATTGTAAATGTATCTGTGGGCTTTCGATGGCTTCTGAGTCTACCAGTACTGTGAATGGCATGGCAGATCATGGTAAAAAAGATTCTCTCAGTTTGATGTGGACATGGTAGTTTCTCTGTCCTCCCAATTCTGAGTGATTTAATTTTATACAGGTGATTTGAATGTAGTGGTTTAATGCAAATATTGTTAAATATAACCTTTATAGTTTCACACAAATGAACTTGATTCTCACCTGTCTGATTTTCAGGCCAAGTCTGAATGTGAAATTTCAAATCCGTAAGCATATTTTCTATAGAATGATGAAACAATTTCTGCCAAATTTACATTTACAGACTATTTTCTCTTCCATCCACTCAGGAGGAAGGCATCTTGTGAAATATGTTGGTTTTTTGGCACAATTACTGATATAATCCACAATGTCAAAAAAAAGACATTCCATTTGTGCATGTATTTACTTGTACTTATTAAAGGAAATTATAAGTATTGTGGTAACACCAAGTTTCACAAATGCAAGCCTGAAAACCTTTTGTGAATTTGAACTTTGCATCAGCTGTAGTATTACTATTTATGCTGGTGCCTGAAATTGTGATAGAGGACTCTGCTCCTTCCAGCAATGAATAACAAATCCAGATGTGTTTAATTAGTACTTTTGCACCATTCATACTGTGTTGAACTGAACTGGCTGCCTTGAACGTAAGAAGTTCTATTGAATAACCCTTTTCTTCTTTGTTGGGCTTTCATGGGCTTAAATTGAGGTGCTAACCATTACCATAAATTTGATTTGTTTTCCAATTCTAGTGTCAATACAGGGGTTAGTGCAGATGCCAGCCGACAGCATGATTTTACACTTGTTTACTGAGAAATAGGACCCACTGAATTCAGTAATGCTTATTCCTTAATAAGGGTGCTTAGGATCGCAGTCATGCAGTACATTCTGAAGCAGAGCAACACTTTTCTAAGTCAACTGAAATCAAAGCGCTTAGAAAGGTATCGCTGTTTAGGAGTATGCTGTTGGTCTCATGTAAGTGGAAGAGATCTTTGTTTCAGTTCAAAATAGGTATTTCAATGGTCATAGCCTGTGGTAGGCTTACTTAATAGACCTATCTCTACATATAATAATCCTGTTCTGGAGTGGCCACATTCCATGCACTTCCTCAGCCATTGGCTCATCAGCTGCCACCTAAGAGTAGTCACATGCCATTGGCCGGGTGCTGGGTCTGCCCCTCTTCCCCGCCCACTCCCCCTTCAGCCCCCTGTGCCCTATCAACTGATCTCCAGAAGGGAGGGGGGAGGAGATTCAAAGCTGAAATCAGAGGGGGAGATAATGGCAGGTTGATGCTTGGCTGGGAAGGAGGTATGGTTGCCAACTCCAGGGTGGGAAATTCATGGAGATTTGAGGGGTGGAGCCTGGAGAGGGTGAAGTTTTAGGATGGGTGGGACCACAGACAGGTATGATGCCATGGATTCCACCCTCCAAACCACCCATTCCCTCATGGGTAACAATTGTTGCCAATCTCCAGGTGAGGGCTGGAGATCACTGAAAATTACAACTGCTTTTCAGGTAGCAGAGATCAGTTCCCCTGGATAAAATGGTGGACTCTGTTTCATTATACCCTGCTGAGGTCACCACAGCACATTGACGCTGAGTACCCAAGGCCTTGGCACTCTCCCAGAGCCTCTTTCTAGAGCTCGCTGTATTTATTTCCACAACAGGCATTATTCCTAGTATAGTATAAAAGACAAGGACAATATTTCCTTCACCTATATTGAATGCACTGTTTCCTAGTCAGTAAAACAAGTAGTACATATTTTAGGAGCACTATGGGTTTCGGTTTCGGCGTCGCGAATGGCGGCCGCTTCTCGGGACGCTCCCGGAGGCGGTTAGCCCACGCGCAGTTAGGGGGGGTCTTCGCATGTGCGAAAGACCCTAGTGAGCCTTAGGCAAAGGCTCCGAACCGGGGGCGCTTGGGGAGTAGCCTCTTTGCCGGCAGACAGCCGGGAAATTGAGGCTTTCTCCCCGCCCCAATCGGCCCCGCTGCGGCGTGCCCGTAATGGGACTTAGCGGCGCCACCGATTTCCAGGAGTGAAGACAGCGCTATGGTTTAAAATAAAAAGAAGAAGAAGCATCGAATCGTGAGTTGAAGATCTATTTTGAAGCGTAAATCGGAGCCCCCCTGCATGCGTATAAGCATTGGGAGGAGGGAGGAGTTCCCACCCCCTTTGAGAAGCAAGATCTACAAAGGGAGCGCGAAGGGGGGCTGTGAGAGAAAAAAAGTGTTGGTGAAAGTACCGTTGGGGTTGCATGGAAGACTGCGATCATCTTAGCTTCCTGGGGGATGCGGCACGAACTTTTTAAAAGTAAACAAAAAAACAAAATGTCGGTAATGGAAAAAGTCCTGCAGACACCGGAAGAGAAGAGAGGAGGGACTTCCGGTCCAGACAGCCCCCCCCCAAGAGCTTGCTGTCAATTAACAGGAAAAGGAGATGCTGCGCCCCCTGCTGGAACAATTGCAGAAAATCAACGAAACTCTGTTTAAAATGGATAGTGTTCTCATCAGTCGACAGAAACAGATATCAGAAACAACTAGAAAGATGATGGAGATCGAACAGAAATCGAATCTGATTCTAGGTTTCCAGGGCGTTAAAGAAGAAGAGAAAGAAGATCTCGGATTTACCTTGACAAATGTCTTGGCACCCCTAACTGGCAGTGAAGCGATAAAATTAAAAGAAGAGGTGGATGAGGCTCCCAAAGCCTATTCCGCTTTTATAAAAGAAAATATTCTGCCAGTAGAAGGGGATGTTGAGCATAGCAAGCGACAAACTGGAGATCTAATTTCATCTGAAGAGTTTATGGAGCCCTGGAAGCTTGAAGGCCAGAAGTTTAAGGAAAAAGAGAAAAGAAAGAAGACGGATTTCATCTTCAAAATACAGAAACTTCTGAAGAGACACGCCAGCAGGGAGGAAGATGCAGTATTCAAAACTGGGATAAGTGAAGAAGACAGCAGCCCAGGGGAAAGTGGTGATGGAACGGAAGACTTCAAAGTTAAAATGGACTCAATCCATAACTGGAAGAGATTTAAAAAGAAGATACTTTGAGGACTGTTCGTGTAACATCTGGAAGGAGCTGTTTAATTACTAACCCCAATGGACTTTACTAACTGCATTAACAGAGTGACTTTGGACTTTGCAATAGTTAAAATTTGGAATTGGGAGTAAGCAGTGATGTGGCTAAATTTGCAGATGACACGAAGTTGTTCAGGGTGGTGAAAACCAGGGAGGATTGTGAGGCACTCCAAAGGGATCTGTTGAGGATGGGTGAGTGGGCGTCAACGTGGCAAATGGGGTTCAATGTGGCCAAGTGCAAAGTGATGCACATTGGAGCCAAAAATCCTAAATATAAATACACGTTGATGGGGTCTGATCTGGCAGAGACTGACCAAGAGAGAGATCTTGGAGTCGTAGTGGATAACTCGCTGAAAATGTCTACACAATGTGTAGCTGCAATAAAGAAGGCCAACGCTATGCTGGGGATTATTAGGAAGGGAATTGATAACAAATCAGCCAGTATCATCATGCCCCTGTATAAATCATTGGTGCGACCTCATTTGGAATACTGTGTACAGTTCTGGTCACCACATCTCAAAAAGGATATTATAGCATTGGAAAAAGTGCAGAGAAGGGCAACTAGAATGATAAAAGGGTTGGAACACCTTCCCTATGAAGAAAGGTTAAAATGCTTGGGGCTCTTTAGCTTGGAGAAACGACGGCTGAGGGGTGACATGATCGAGGTTTATAAGATTATGAATGGGATTGAGCAGGTTGAGAAAGAAGTACTTTTCTCCCTTTCTCACAATACAAGAACTCGTGGGCACTCTATGAAATTGCTGAGCAGTCGGGTTAGAACAGATAAAAGGAAATACTTCTTCACCCAAAGAGTGATTAACATATGGAATTCACTGCCACAGGAGGTCGTGGCAGCTGCAAGCATGGACAGTTTCAAGAGGGAATTAGATAAACATATGGAGCAGAAGTCCACCAGTGGCTATTAGCCACAGGGTATAGAATGAGAACTCTCAGTCTGGGGCAGGTGATGCACTCTATTCTTGGTGCTGGAGGGGGCAGCAGTGGGAGGGCTTCTGGTGCCCTGGCCCCACTGCTGGACCTCCTGATGGCACCTGGTATATTTTGGCCGCTGTGTGACAGAGTGTTGGACTAGATGGGCCATTGGCCTGATTCAACATTGGCTTCTCTTATGTTCTTATGTTCTTAAAAAGAAGATCTTCTAACCATGATAGATGCCAAAATTGGTATTGGTTATTAACCTAAACTAACCCTCACTAACAGGAAAAATTTCACTCCATCTTTTTCTTTCTCCATCTGTCTACCCTTCCCGTTTCTTATAAAAAGAATAAAATTCTCTCTTTTTTAAGAGAGTTTTACAAAAAAAAAAAAAAAGGAGCACTATAAGCACTTAATCCTTATTTGTGCAGAAGGTAAAGGGACTTCATGTACATAACAGATGAAGAATAACTGTGTGATTATATGTAGAATACAAGTCTTATATGCACAGTTAGTATCCTAGCCTTTTCTTATTTAACCATACTCATTTAGCACCATTTCTATCTGTGGTCATGCCCTTTCTTTAAAGAAGCATATACATTAAGTGATATTATAACTAAAATATTGCCGAGCATGTACAGAGTATCCTACCTATTGAAACAAGCCTTCATGATTTATAGTGGTTTTGTTGCTATAAGTTAAAATGGTTGTTATATGAAAATTTAATAACAACATTTTTAAAGCCTGTGTACAAACGGAAGAGCTCTTATCTCTACTTAACCATATTCCTTTTTCAACACTTTGTGTGAACAAAAATGAGAAAGTTTGCTCCCTATATTTCTTTTGCCAAATGCAAATGGCTAGTCATGCTTGGGTCCAAAGGAAAACATAATCACCAAAGAACAAGACATACTATCCAACCAGCTTTCTCATTGATGTCTTTACTGACTCCTAACAATCGTAAGAGGAACGAATCAAGGAGTAAGGTGAGAATTCACTGTGGAAAATGAATAACTTTATTCCAATATTACAAAATACTGAGTTTTGAACATACGGTTCTCATAGAAAGGAGCGTGATCCAGAGTGAAAAAGCCATCACCAAAAGTTTGTCTAATGATACCTGCAGAACATGACCTCAGGCATTCCTGCTGGATTTATTTCCCCTTGTGGAATGGCTATTAGTTTATAAGAGCTAGGCAATTAAGAATTTAGTGATTAACACATTTTTTCTTCAGTTAGTCGTATATTGGCTTCCAATGAAACTTGCTTTCGTGTATGTATATGCTACTAAGGTAATGGTTTATTGTGCTGGGTTGAACCTTAACAACTATACTAGTCCTTCTTCACAGTACCCTATAGGCCTTTCAGCCCCATATGAGCTTCATAGCCTGGCAGAAAAGATTTCTAGCTATAGTTTGGGTCCTAAGAATAGTACTACCAGGGTGTTTTAAATGGTTGGGAGTTTCAAAGACAATTTTGCAATTTGGAGCGCAAGTCTTCCATTTCAAGATAAAAAAGTGAAACATTCCTTTGGAAACACCCTTGGGGACCTCTACAGACATAGAGGTTTGCAGAAATGTAGGCCAGCAAAATACAGTTTAGCCTCAAGAGCCAGGCACTGGCTCTGTCTTCAGCAGCAGTGGTATATATCAGCAGTGTAGTTGAAATCAGTTTAAAGAACAGCTACCCATCCATGTAGGCTTACAGTTTAAATAGCATTTGTGCCTTGTTTCAAAAATATTTTCTCATGGGTTGCACAGCTCAAAGTTATCTTCAGAAGCAGCAAAGCAGATATTATTTTTCTTTAGTGATAGAGCACTGCCATAGAAAACACTATACATTTGAATGATTGCTTAAGCAAAAAGCAAAATACATTCAAGATCTTGTGGGACTTTTACATATATGTTTGACTCATTTCATGACAGATACTTCAGATAGCAATAACAACAAACTCCCATACAAGCATATCAGATATCTAAAAATATGCACTTTACACATTTTGCCAGTGCTTCTCTGAAAGTTCTTTAAACAGAACTTTACCTTTTTACATTTTTTTAAAAAAATACATTGTTCTAAAATAGCCCATCAATGCTTATGCAAACTTTCTGTATTTCTACAAAATATAGATGCACAAAGAGCTACAAAAAACTGGGGCTGAGTACAGACTGGCAGTTTGCTCCGGTAGCCAGTCGTAGCAAAAAAGCCCCGGAATAAACTATACTGGGTTTTCCCGTTCACACAGCGGGGGCTGCTGCCGGAAGATACGGGACGGAGGCGCATGGGAGCGTTCAGACTGCCATGCCAGAGGCGTGCTATATTCACTGTTTCCCCATTAATTTGGCTGTGGGCGTATGGGTGTATGTGTGCATGAGCACCCATGCGCTCATGCGCACAAGCACATTTTGCCGATTGGGGGAGGACCCCGCAGTGCCGGCACCGAATTGGGCAGTGGAGCGGAGCACAGCCAATCACACCACTGCTGCTTTCTGCCCAACGCAGGTTGCTCCCAGCTTTTTGGCTGCGCGTTCAGACTCCCCGGAAGCGGAGAAACGCACGACACACACGGGCTTTCGGATTTGCTACGGGTTTTATCAGGTATCTTTTTAATCCGGCGGTGAAGCGCAACAGCACGGGTTGGCTACGGGTGGGGGACGCCAGGCAGATGTGCCTGTGTGAACGCCCTATTTACTCCGGGATCGAGTCGTCGCTGGCCCGGGTCCTACCGGGGCAAATTGCCAGTCTGAACTCAGCTTGTATTTCTGATTGGGTGACAACTAATCAAGGCCAGGTCTCTCTTGACCATCAAGGCTGTGTGTGTGTATATCAACCAAGCAAAACATTGTTACAGGAGCAACACATTAGGATGCAGAAATGCTGCTGCAGGCTCAGATGACAAACAATATACAACAGAAAGACTTTTTAAAAATGTCCTGGGAATGAGAAATGGCCTTTCAGAGGTAATCACAAAATCATGGCTGGTCGTCTCTCCATCTGCTTAGCCAAATGTCTGTTGCCACTGTACAGAAATGGTGAAAAGAAATTGCAGCGCTCCCTTCACAAAGATGGAGACTCTTAATACTGGCTATGAGTAAGATCCACTTGTACTTCAAAACCATGATGTCTCCTTACTTTTTTCCTGGTGCTGTATGCCTACTTTTAAGGAAAGAGAAAAAAACAATTTAAGTGTATATACTGACAAATGTTTTAATGTTTAAACAGGAATGCCAAAGGTACCCATAGAATTAGCTGCACAAACACAGAATTAAGTGCACAGTAGGTATGAGCAGCCCTAATTCTGTCTTAGACCATCAACTCAAGTTTCTCTAACTTCAACAAGCAATATTAGTTTTAAAATAGATTCACTTCTAAGAAAAACACATGTCAATAAAACAGAATTATTAGTTTCTTGAGGTATTATCTTAGGCAAAAGTAAAGTTGCCAACTCTGGGTTGGAAAATTCCTGGAGGTTTGTGATGAGCCTGGGGAGGGACCCAGGGTTTGGGGAGGTGCTCAGTGCCATACAGCCCACCCTCGAAAGCAGCCATTTTCTCCAGGGTAACTGATCTCTGCACACTGGAGATCCATTGTAATTCCAGGACAGCTCCAGGTTTCACCTGGAGGTTGGCAATCCTAGGAGACATATGATGGAGAAGTTGCAGATGGTTTGTGAGACCCTGAACATAAGAGTCCTGCTGGATCACACCAATGGCCCATCTAGTCCAGCATCCTGTCTCACACAGTGGCCAATCAGTTCCTCTGGAGGGCTAACAACAGGACATAGAGTCTAAGGCCTTCCCGTGATGTTGCCTCCTAGCCCTGGGATTCAGAGGTTTGGTGCCTCTGAATATGTAGGTTCCCCTCAGTCACCATGGCTAGTAGCCATTGATAGATTTATCCTCCATTAATCCATGTAATCCTTTTAAAGCTGTTTATTCCTGTGGCCATCACTATATCCTCTGACAGCAAGTTCTATATTTTAATCACTCTCTATGTAAAGTAGCATTTCCTTTTGTCCATTTTGAATCCTACTGCCCATCAGTTTCATTGGATGCTCCCAAGCACTAATGTTTTGGGAGAGGGACAAAAAGTTCTCTTTGTCAACTCTCTCCATCCCATACATAATTTTATAAATCTCTTATTATGTCCCCCCTTAGTCATCTCTTTTCTAAACTGAAATTTCCCAGACTCTTCAGCCTTTCCTCACAGGGAAGGTGCTCCAACCCCCTCATCATCTTGGGTGCCCACTTCTGTACTTTTTCCAGCTCTGCAATGTCCTTTTGGAGATACGGTGACCAGAACTGTATACAGTATTCCAAATGAGGCCACACAAAGATCTATACAGGGGCATTACAATATCCATTGTTTTATTCTCAGTCCATTTCCTAATAATCCCTAACACAGAGCTTGCCTTTTTCACCACCGCAGCACATTAGGTTGGCACTTCCATTGAGCTATCCAGTACAACCCCAACATCTTTTTCCCTCTCAAGATCTTTTTCCCTCTAAGCCTATACATGAAGTTGGGATTTTTCAAGTAGTATGTATGAGCACAGGTTTACCAGGTTTCTGTACTGTTTCACAAGCCAGAAATGCCTATTTTACCATAGACAAAAGAAATGAACTTGTATGTCTCTTCAGTGATTTTAAACTTTCTTTAAAAGACCTGTTATTATCTGACTCCAGGCTAAATCAAGCTAAAATGTTTCCGTTAAACAGAAAATTGGACTGGAGGCCTTACACTAAAAGGGGAAAAGATGACAACATTCTTGAAATTACTTACTGTTGAATCATTTCCTTGTACTTTGAAAGGGGCTGTTCCTAGTTAATTTATGTACATTTTTATAATCTTTTAATATCACCATGGTTATGTAAGGGCATTCAGGATCCATATCTGATCTGCTGGCTCTTCAGCTCATGGAGATGTTTTTCTCAGAAGGTAGGAATAATCCTCACCCAGAAAAAAAAATCCACATTGAGGACGTGGTGTGTCTTTTCTTAATAATTCCAAACTGGTGACTACACACTCAGGTGGTGAGATAAACATCTATCTATGTCCTGAAAAATCAGAATCATTTTCTCAGGATGGAATTAAATAATCTACATAGTGGTGCTCCATATTAAGGCTCAGTCACATGATCTTAATGTTGCTACTAGAGATGTACAAGAGAGGAATACAGCACATATTGCATGTGACTGAAGCAACGTATGCAGTAAGGCACATTGAAACATTAGATCTACTCACAGAGCCTCAGCATGATAAATGCTTTCAAGTGGACTTTCAGCATGGGACTTGCTCCTTTAGAAAAACAGACTGGCCTAGTTAGACATATGGCCCTACATAGTTCCCACTTCCCCAAAGTTTTATCTAAACATGAAGAATATATCATATTGGCAATTTCTTTTGCCTATTCCTATTCAAACATCTTTTTCCACCCGGATTTTGCCCTGTTTTATTCCCCTTCTGAATGATAACACTTAACAACAAAAGAAATCCAGCTTTTCCTTTCCATCTTAAAAAAGAAGGCATTTTCTCCCCCTCCCTTTTTCATGTTATACACCTTTAAAAAAGAAGCAGGCATCATCAGTGTAAACAGCTCCAGTACTGAGCCTGCTTTGCGGGGAGGGCGGGGTATAAATCCCATAATAAATAAATAAATAAATAAATAAATAAATAAATAAATAAATAAATAATTACAGCTATGATATGCCTTTTCAGGCCTGTAGCCAGGATTTCTTAAATCGGGGGCCTTGTAAAAAGCTGGGGGGGGGTACTGAAATAAAAATAAAATTTAAAAACTCATGCACACCAGCTGGCTGGCCTTTGCCCCAGCTGGTCTTCCCGTTAACCACCATTGCACCCTCCTGCTTTGCCATCCCTAGCACCACCCTGCTAGACTCTCCTTTGGCCCTGGACCCTGCAGAGTGGAGGGGGCGGTGCCGAGGGAGTAAGGCTTGCCAGGGACGAGGCCAGCATCCTCTGTGCTTCCTTCTGCAAGGAGCAGCTGGAGCAACAGCCCCGTGAAGTGGGGGAGCGTGCACAAGAATGTCCAAGGCAGGCTAAGGGCACCAGCACCCTGCAAAGCGGCTCCCACCATAGGCAAGAAAATCCTGGCATTCGAGCCACGAGGAGTCCCCTCCACAGGACTTGGGTGGGTTCAGAAGCTGCTGGCAGGGACTGAGATGGCCTCCCAAGCCTCTGCAAGAGCTGGGAAAACAAAGACATGCCAGAGATCTCTCTCCAGAGTGCACAGAGAAGGATGGCACCTTCTGGCCAAAGCAGCACCTTCTCTGCCTCTCCAGCCTCCCAGGCCCACTCCATGCAGAAGATTCCCAGCCAGATTCTGTCTCTCCCCCCCACCCACCACCTGGAGATTCAGAAGGAGAGAAAGCCTCAGGCACAGCAGTCTCTCTCCTCCTGTGCCTCTCTCCTCTTGCCTCCCGGCCAGGACAAGTGCAAGAGGGCGGTGCATTCCCTTTTGGTGGCCACAGAAGGGTGTGCTCCACTCCGCCCTTGGCTTCTCAGTGCCAGCCCCCTGCAGCCCAGCTCTTGCTGCCTCTGCAGCCCACAACCCATGCCACCCCAGCTTCTTTTGGAGCAAAAGTTCCTGCTGGCCCCACCTCACCAGCCCGCGACCTGATTCTCCTCCAGGTGCACTGCTGCCCTCACCTAGGAGCCCTGTGCTTCTTTCAGCTCCAGCAGGGAGTCCTGTGGGTGGCCTAGAGAGTCAGGGGGCCTGGGGTGGATATGAAGTCATGGGGCCTTGCCAGGAAGTCAGGGGGCTGGGCCCTGGGGGGCCCCACTGTAGTTATGGGCCTGTGCCTTTTTATTCCAAATTACTATTATTTTTTTTGTCTGACATTTCTTGCTTCCTTTGCTTGTGGAGTACATGCCAATGGCTATCTTGCTGAGCCCATAGAAAACATCAAACTCCATTAATTCTGGAAGTATCTACAACATACTACTTTGGCATTAGGAGAATATTTTGATGGAAGAAGCTTTTAAATAAGAAACAACACAACATCCATGTTTCTAGTGCTGTTGTATTACATCTACAGACTAGAATGTTGACAGTCTTGGTAGGACTGCCAGCTCTAGGCTGGGAAATACCTGGAGATTTTGGGGTAGAGCCTGACAAGAGAAGGGTTTGGGGATGGAAGAGACTTCAATGGGGCATAATTCCATAGAGATAATCTTCCCAAGTGGCCATTTTCTCCAGGTAAACTGTTAGCCTGATTGCTCTTATTTATTATCAATAATGGTGGAATATGTGTAGTTATCAATAGGCAATCGGCTGTGGGAGCGAACAACAGTGTATACAGAGGTCCCACCCTTCCAGAAAGTATCAGCAACAGACACAGAGACTTTATGAGGTTGAAAATAAAGTCTTTTACTGGAAATCTTCACAAGCAAACAATACACAGTCTCACACACAATTACTCAAATCTAGGAAAATAAAGAGAGATTCATAGCACAGTTGCATGAGCAGGAATTAGTTGGTGGGGTGATATTTACCTGTCCCTGCTGTGTAGAACGTTCCTCTGGAAGAATGGAGGGGAAGAATGGAAGCAAGGGGCCACGTGGCCTGAACCAGCAGGTAACACGTGGAAGCTCAGGCTGCAGACCTAGAGTTTAAAGATGGAGGCAGGGGATTGGGATAGCAAGCTGGACATAAGAGGGTCAAAGCTTAGATAGGGGTCATAGAGGAGAGAGAGAGAGAGCATGTGGTCGGGTATCCCCCTTTATGCAGGGGGGTGGGGGCTGTCCATAACCCCTGGGTCATACCTCCTGGTTAGTCCGTCCCTGAAAACATCCCATTGGCTGGAAGGTATCGGGGAGGGGGAGCTGAGGAGTGGTCAGTATTGATGGCTAGTAGCTTAACTCATGTCTGGCACCTAGGAGTATGCAAGATGAGTCACCGAGCCGAGTCCATTGTTCTCTTGATGGCATTAGCCAGGCTCCTGATGGCAAGTGATTAGTTGCCAGGCAACAATGAATAGTCTCTCTCTGGCTTACGTAAGGTCTTGCAGGTGAGGGGGAGGGAAAGAGTTTGCCTGCATGTGTTGGAAGGAACTTCTAATGGCGACTTTGGAGTTCTTTGTCTTCATGCTTTGGCATGGCATGTCATTGTGCTTGGTGTATACTGAGGACCTGGTCCATTCTTCAGAAAAATGGGCTTGTAACCTTGGCTGGCCACTGGAGCAGCTTTGAAGGCAAGGAGGGTGTCCTTTGCTTAAGGTGCAATCTCATCTGGCATCATATTGGGTCACCATGCTGTACAGTCTCGCTATCATACTTTTGCACAGTTCATTATTTTATTACAGTCCTTAGAAGGCATTCAGAAGCCTTGCAGGGCAACAAAACTAATCTCCAGCTCCCACCTGGGGGTTCGCAACCCTAATTATACAGTACAGGGCACATAAGAACTGACTCTCAGCAGCCATCAGCATAACTGGCTCTCAGCAGCCATCAATGAGATCGCTTCCCAGTGTCCTCTGCGCCCCTGCTCTAGGCTCGCTCCATGGTATATGCAGGAGTTGTGGCTGATGAAGCGAAGGGGCAGTGCTTTCCCCAATATTATTTAACATCTATATGTGCCCCCTTTCCCAGATTGCCCAGAGTTACGGACTGGGTTCTCACCAATATGCGGATGACACCCAGCTCCATCTGCTGTTGGGCAGCCAGTCAGACTCCAGTCCAGAAGATCTGGACCTGGCATTGCAAGCTGTGGCTGGATGGCTTAGACTGAGCTGACTGAAATTGAATCCAACGAAGACAGAAATCCTATGCCTGAGTCAGAGCAGTCCAGGGGTAGGGATCCCACTCCTAACTTTCGATGGGGCGCAGCTGGTGCCAGCACTGGAGGTTAGGAGCTTGGAAGTGCTCTTGAATGCCTCCCTAATGATGGAGACCCAAGTAGCAGCCACTGCAAAGTCAGCCTTCTACCATCTTCGGCTGATCAGGCAGTTGGTTCCCTTCCTTGAACTCAATGACCTGACATCAGTGATCCATGCAATGGTCACCTCGAGACTGGACTACTGTAATGCCCTCTACATGGGGCTGCCCTTGTCTCAAATTCAGAAGCTGCAGCTAGTGCAGAATGCAGTGGCCAGGTTGTTGTTGGGACTCCCTATGCAGGAACACATCCAACCTGTGCTAAAAGCACTGCACTGGTTGCCTATAGCGTACCAAATTTGGTTCAAGGGGCTGGTACTTACCTTTAAGGCCCTTTATGGCCAGGGACCTATGTACCTAAAGGACCACCTTTCCCCACACATTCCTCAGCAAGCACTGCGATTGGGTACTCAAAATTGCCTGGTCCTCCCAGGCCCTAGAGAAGCCAGGTTTGCAGCAACAAGGGCCAGGGCCTTCTCGGTGGTGGCTCCATACTGGTGGAATGAGCTCCCAGAAGACATCAGGGCCCTGCGGGACCTTTTACAGCTCAACAGGGCCTGTAAAACTGAGCTCTTCCACCAGGCATTTGATTAAGGAGCTACTGCAACCATCTGAGGCCCTGGCCCCAATACCATCAATATTTTAATAACACCAGTCATAGCATTAACATCATTGAATAGCCTGTGCCTTGCTGATATGACCCAAATAAGGCACTAATTGATTGTGGACTCCCACCATTGCTAGCACTTTATGTATTGTTTATAGATTTAATTTATTGTAATTTTAACTGAGATTTTTTTATCAGTAATAATGTTGTGAGCCACCCTGAGCCTGCTGCGGTGGGGAGGGCAGGATAGAAGCCAAATTAAAAAAAAAATGTGACCCAGCTGTGTGCCAACTGTCAGTGAGCCTTACACTCCCTGCACCCAAAATAATGGGATAAAAACATAAATCAGGGAATAGAGGCCATATTACCTGTATCACAACAAACATATGTGATTGTCTTATACAGAGTGAGGCCACAGGTCCATCCAGGCATTTTATTTTATCTATTCATTGAACTTTTATCCCACCCTCCCCCACACTGCAGGGCTCAGGGTGGGTTACAACAAAAAGAAAAATCAATTAAAACATTGTTCCAATATTAAAACCATAGCAACAACTACAGTACACCTGATGACAATCTGGCACAGTTGGGGAGTACTCCCCAAAGTTTCAGCATGTAGATGGACCTACAATGGACCAATTTCTGGGCATTGGGCAAGGCTGTCAGTGCGCCAGATGGAACAGTGTGGACAGTGCAGGGCAGCGCAGGAGGCCGATGTAATTTAGACACCCACTGCCTCAACCAAAGGCTTGGCGGAACATCAAGGGCTAGGAGCTGGATCCCCAATTTTGCTGCTCCCCCTCCCAGCCCAGACACAAGACGTCCGTCTTTGATGGATTCAATTTCAGTCAACTCTGATTCAACCAACCAGCCGTGACCTCCAAAGCCCTGGCCAAATCTTCTGGGGTAGAGTCCAGTCAGCCTTCCATCAACAGATACAGCTGGGTGTCACTGGTGTACTGGTGACAACCCAGCCCAAACCTTCAGACCAACTGGGCAAGGGGGCGCATATGGATGTTAAATAACATAAGGGAGAGGATCACCTCCTGAGGGATGCTGCATACCAGACAGTAACACGCTGAAACCCTCTTCCCAATTGTCACTCTATGTCCCCAACCATGGAGAAAAGAGATAAACCACTGCAAGGCAGACCCTCATATCCCCACATTGGCAAGGCAGTGGGCCGGAGGATTGTAATCGACTGTGTCGAATGCTGCTGTTAGATCAAGTAACAACAGCAGCACTGACCCGCCTTGGTCCAGGTGTCACTGGAGGTCATACATGAGGGCGACCTGAGCCTTTTCCATCCCATAGCCGGGGTGGAGGCCACACTGGAATGGATCCAGGACAGAGGAGTCATTTAAGAGAACCTGGAGCTGTTCCACCACCGCTCCCTCAACTATTTTACATAGGAATTGAAGGTTTGACACTGGACAGTAGTTGGCTGGGTCCAAAGGATCCAAAGATGTTTTTTTCAAGAGCGGTTTCACTACTGCCTCATTCAAAGGTCCCTTATCTCAGGGACAGGTTGATAATCTCTCCCAAGGGAACCTGTATTCCATCACCTCTGGCCTCCACCAGCCATGACAGGCACTGGTATTGAAGGCATGTGGTGGGCTTCACAGAACCCAGGATCCTTTCAACCTCATTCTGGGATAGTTGACTGAAATGGTCCACTATAGGACCCAAAGATGGCCAAGGGGCCTTCTGTTCACACACTGTATCAATCGTGGCCAGCAAGTCTTGGTGGAGCGACAGGATTTTGTCTGCAAAATAGCTCACAAAGGCCTCACAGCTAACAGCTAATTTATGTTGGTATCCCTGTGAAAGGGAAGTTGGTGATCTAATTATAGTAAACAACTGAATTGGGTGAGAGCTTGCAGACGCAATGGGAGACACACAGAATTAATTCTTTGTGGCTTTCACTGCCATCTTATAGGCTTTCATAAACATCCTATAAGATGTTCTTGCGACTCCATCATGAGTACGCCACCACACTCACTCTAGACAGCCCACAAAAGAGCCAAGGGGAGCACTTTTCCCACCAGTTCTGTTAACCAGTTAAATCAAACTGACAAAGAGATGCACAGTGGAGCCTGCAGGAGAGTTCACTTTGCAGGATTGGCTGCTCTGAGGGCTCTGTTGGGTAGCCTCTGTTGGGCACTCTCTGCGGAACCTGTGGAGAATGTTTTCCCTGCAGGATTGGCTGCTTTATGTGGTCTGTTGGGCAGTCCGGTGTAAAGGGAATCACCCAAAAGAGCCCCAGCTGAGCTGCCTCTCAGCTGTTTTTTGCAGCTTTGTGGCTGCTATTTTTTTCTCTGTATTTTTTGGTTTCGGTCTATTAGACCCGGAAAAATTGAGGATTTCCAAAAATCCTGGATCAAAATACTTTACCGATATTGTATACCAGTATACTTTATTTGATTTTTTTCAGGAATCCCCCAAAAAATTTGGGTCCAAAAGACCCAAACCAAAAAAATACCAGGGGGTGGGAATTGCACACCCCTATACTGAATGCAAAAACCAAGGTTCTTTTCAGAGCCTGAAACACATTTTTGGGGCATAAATTTAACAATCTTATTTGCAAAGAAATCCAGAGTTCTACATGCAGTACAGTTTGGTAGCCCTAGTATTGAGTGAGGCTGCCAGCACAAGCCAATGTAAGTCTACTAAAAAATAAGTCCCATTTTGTTCAATGGGCTTATGTAAGATTTCAGCCTTCCTCACCTTGAATTTTTTCTTTTTTTCATGCCTTGTTATGCCTTAATCCTACATATATCCCATTGTGCATTGAACAGCGGTGTGAAATAGGAAAGTAAGAGGAAGGGGACTTCAACACTCATTGAGAATGACTCTCCAGTGACTGATATACATCAGTTTTTAAACTGGTACAAAATATTTAGCCTGCATGTCATCTTACCTTAAGACCAAACCACTATAATTTTTTAAAATTCCCTTTCCTGGTACAATTTCTTTTTAAAATGAAAACCAAATCAGTAGGCTGCAAATCAGAGTTGAAGAGTAGTGGGAGCAGGGCGGGGGGAGAAAAGCTTCTTCTATTGGCTCACTAAAGTTGCACTCCAAGTTGCTTTTCCTTGAAGGGAAAAGGATACAGGCATCCCTCATTTTCCCCCACAGAGTACCAGTTGTATGTGTGTGACAGAATATAAATTAGATTGTAAGGGTCTTCTGTTTCTCTTTTCTCTGCCTATGAACTCCCCCTTCCCTATTTAATAAATATGTCATATGTGGGAAAATAATGTCCATAAATAAACACACCAAAGAATTAAAGAATGCATGGTGTGATCTGTTAGATACACTGACCTCAGACAGAGCTAAATTTTGAGTGAACGAGTGATTGATGATGATGATGATGGACAAAATTTTAGCCCATGCCTCATCAGAGCCACCAACAGAATAAAACAGAATGTGTATAATAAAAACATATCTTAAAAGCTATTAAGGCAAAAACACCCCACACACTAAAATAATTAAAACAAAGTTAAAAATACATATACAAAACATAAAAACATGAATTAAAGCACAGGGCAAGAAGGAGGGATCACTGAGGGAATGCCAGACAAAACAAAACAAAATCTTCACCTGCTGATGGAAGATGGTAACAGAAGGGGACAGATGAGTCTTCCTGGGGGGAAAGAGTTCCAGAGTTTTGGTGCCATAACTAAAAAGGCCCTCTCTGCATTTACTACTCACTGAATCTCAGAAGGCAAGGGCACCTGAAGCAAGGACTCTGTACATGACCATAGTGGTCATGTAAGTTTGTAAGGGAGTGAGTGGTCCTTCAGGTATGCAACTAGAAACAGACTGGAGTGATATGGCCCCTACAACCCACTTGAGTATTAAAATTTTATTGGCTGGAATTGACCAAAGAATCATTGTAGAAGTAGCTAAGTGTCTGTCTCTGCTATGAAAATATGAGATGTTGTCTATTCTGATAACCTCTAACCTTCTCATTGCTTGAAGCAGTAGGTTGAATGATCTATATAGAGATCTAATTTTAGGTAACTGATTAATTAATGTTGTTTGTTCTGCTTCTGGTATGGCTTGTGGGCCACAACAGACTGACTGGACTGAACCCCCTCCAGTCAACACCTTGGCTGCGACATTCTGCACCAAATGAAGTTTGCAAACACTTTTCAAGTGTAGAATGTATTGCAATAATGTAATCTAGATGTAACCAGGGCATGCACCACAGTGACAAGATCTTTTCTGCCCAGGAAAGGCCAGAGCTTGCTAACCAGTCAAGGCTGCTAAAACAAACTCCTGGCCAGAGCTGCCACCTGCTTATCCAGCAGTAGGCCTGGGTCCAAGAGCATCCCTAGACAATGCACCTGTGTTACCCCAAGCCTCCTCTTGCCATGTAAAAGGATGGTTCCCCAGCCACAGTAGGGCCAAAGTTGGCATAGGACAAATATAGCCCTCTCTTTGTGCAGTGCCAACTACCTCACGACTGTCTCCTTCACTCATTGCTTCAGATACTGCTGACACATATCTGTCATCGTGAAAGGACAATGTCTTAATCACATCTCCCCAAGGGTGTCAATGGACCTGCATTCCAGCTCAAACCTCCAGACTTCACCAGTCGATACTGGTAGCACCACAGCCACAGTCTATTTTTGTTATTATTCTCTTGAAAGCCCAACCATTAACCATTAACTCTGCAATTGCCCAACACTTTGATAACAAAAGCTTTCTTTTCTCAACCTCGACTTCTTTTGTCCAAACCCCCTTTTGAGCCATTACCAGCCATCCTGGACCATCCTGGACCATTTCCCTATTGTGCCCACTGCCCTGAAGGCACAATTTTCCTGTATCAGGACTCCATAACCCAGCCATCTTTGGTTCAGTCTCTTGGGATGCATACCAGCTGGATTCCCCATCTCTTTTGGGCCTTCACAGAGGTGCTTGATGGCCAAGCAGTCTGCTTCTCTTCACCGCACTCTTTTCTTCAGAAGGTAGCTATAACTCCTTCCTCAACACTTTGCCTTCTTTTGTCTCTGATCTCTTTCAGATTGCCTTACCTCTTTATTTCCTAGCTCTCCGGGGGGGGGGGGCTTGATAATTCATTAGGGTTATTTTTACTTAATAAATTACATAAAAGACATTTCCTGTCTGTCGTCTGTGCTGCTCCGAGAGGGTCCTTGCTCTGGTACAGTTGGAGTATGAACCCTACTAAGTGAACAGTCTCTTAGCTAAATTCCCCCATCATAATTCAAACAGGGACCCAGTGTTGCAGCTAACACCTGTGCCTTCAAGGGGAGTATAACTGCATCCAGAATGGGCGACACCACCCTGACCTGGATAGCCCAGGCAAGCTCAGACTCATCAGATTTTGGAAGCTAAACAGGGTTGACTCTGGTAAGTACTTGGATGGGAAACCTCCTTGAAATACCAGAGGCAGGAGGTGGGGGCAAGCTTTATTCAGCCACCTCTCTAAATATCCTCCAGGCCCCAGTAGGGGTCAGTCACCAGAGGTCACATGACTTCCAGGAGCACACACACACACAAATACAAAAAATACCAGAATGGGTGACATCTTAAGTCAGACCTTTGCTCACCAGTAGCACTTCCATGTTGTGGGGAATAAGTTTCAGATCATTAGTCTGCATCCACTCCAAAACTTTCTACAGCACCAGTTCAGGGTTTCTACAGTGTCTCTGGCATCTGCTACAAGAGCAAGATAGAGCTGAGTGTCACCTGCATATTGGTGACAACTCAGCCCAATTTTCTGACTGCCCCCAACCAGTGGTTTGCATGCATCTTTGCATTCAGCTTTGGAGCTGTCCACATGGGTTTCACACACTAGGTAAAAGAGATGAGGTGCTCATCTCCGTTTCCAAGCTGAAGAGCTAGAGCTGTCCAAAGATATTTCTGTGGTCATATGGCTGGTGTGACTAGATGCCAAGGCGCACGGAGTGCTGTTACCTTCCCATTGAAGTGGTACCTATTTATCTACTTGCAATTTCTTGTTTTCGAACTGCTAGGTTGGCAGAAGCTGAGACAAGAGACGGGAGCTCACTCCATAATGCGGCACTTGGGTCTCAAACTAGATTGGGCTAATTCACATATCACAAAATCCACAAGGCAGTTCTTTCCATTCAAGGATACTCAGTGCAGTTTAACTGTTGAGCAGGTGCACACAGCTAGGACAGCTAATGGGACTGGATCATTTGATACTATTATTTTATCTATGTAAAAATGTTAAATTAGACCTCAGTTAGATGCTAACCCTCACTCCTCAAAAAACGAAACTACAGTTAGGTTAACTATCTCTGCTTTCAGCTGCACAGGAACAAACTGCAGCTTTTGCAAGTTTTTTGGCCTAAAGATTTCAATTCCGTTTTCTTCTTAAAACAAGACTCCTGCTCTGTATGCAGACAGATTATGAGACTATCTACATGCCTAACTTAAAAAAACTGGAATTGCTATCATATTAGAGGAACCTTTCTATCCATCATCAATGATGACAAGTTCACAGAAAGCTGAAATCTCTTCATGAATATGCCTTGCCAAAAGGCAGACCCCATGAAGGGAAAAACAATTGCTCCCAGTCCTGGCAGATGATCACTTTACAACCTGGAGCATGAAATTTAATTACTCTTGTATCATCTGTACAGCTGCAAACATTATTAATAGCTATAAAATTCTCCAGACCTTCTAAGGATCCAGTTATGCCATTTTTCTTAATTTCCTAAGGCAGCAAGTACCACTGTTTGACAATCTCACTCCATAAAGAAGAATAAAAGGCTGGAACCTGCTGCGATACAGCAGATAATATAGTAAAGTGAGACAGAGGGGTCAGAAAAGGCAATTCTGCAAAATAATTCCTGGAGGTATTTACCTTTTGATATTAGTTTTCATTATCACCTGTCTTTCTTTAAGTTATTTTTATTGCAAAGGAATAAGTCCTCTCAACCCCTCTACTCACATTGTTTCTACAAACACTTCCCTGCAATGAAGTATTCAGTCAGAAGAGCAAACTGTTCTACTTTAGTTCACTAAAAGTAAAACCCAAACAAGGACTTCAAGGGAGGGCAGAAGCATCTAATTCTATTTAAATGGCATAATTACAAACAAAGATGCTGAGCTTCATCAGGATGTCGGATCTGATGGATGTCAGAACTGATGCTTCAGGTCTGGCTGAAGCAGTTGCCAAAAGAAAAGGATTCAGATATGAATGAAGCTCTATAACTGGAATGGAGCAATAGTAGTTTCCCATAAACTTTACTAAACCTGTGAAGAATAATAAAACCTGTGTGGAAAAGAAATTGCTCTTCTATTCTTAAAGATTAAAAAAATCACACATAGCTGTTTAGAAACTGAAGCGGTGAGTTTTTTTTTTTAAAGTACATGAAAATCATACAGTGGTGGCAGAAGCAGCTACATTAGGCTACATGTTAAGAATGGAAGGATTTGTTTCCTTTATGTATAGGAGAATAGAATAGATTTCTTCTGCGATATAAAAAGAATAAAAAACTCTTCAGAATGCAGTCATTGTGTACCTACATATCTATATATCTAATTCCCAAGTTGCCCCCTGTGTGCGGATTTCTAAATCTGCACATCGGGGGCACCTGGGGGGCAGGGAGATTTTCCTGTGCACGTGGGGCAGTTCCCAGGTGTGCAGAAAAATCTGAAAACTTTGAAAAAAATACAGGAGGGATATTTAAATCCCAAAAAAAGTGAGAGAGTTCCCTGCGCATGGTGAAGGTGACTAGTGCCATCTCCATCCTGTGGCCAGGGCAGAAACCAGAGTGGGATGGGTCCAATGCAGATGTGTCATCCAGGCTACCACTCTCTCACTTACTTTACCCAGACATGACAAATTTGAGACTGGGCGGAAGTTTAAAGGAAATAAAGTTTTTGTAAGACAAGAAGCCAAAGGAAGCCATTTGCTGAGAAGCTATTCCAGAATAAAATACAGTTTACTTGGGCTTATCCAGCTACAATGGTGATTTTTAAAGAAGGAAAGAGGATGCTGGCAAGGAAATTATTAGAAAAGTTTGGAATCGACTCAAGCACAGTAGAGCCCCAAGCTGAGATGGAGGAGATCCCACCGCTGGAGGAAGAGGAAGCTCCCACGCATCAGGAGAAACGACCAAGGAGGCTCACTTAACCCAGGAAAAGGGAAGTATACATAGGTCAAGTATTTAAAATAGAATGATATAACTATAAAGAAGGGGGGGGATGCGCACACCCCAAGGTACAGGGAGAGGGATGAGTTATCATCCCCAACAACGAGCCCTATACCAGGGGGAAGACGGGGAAAAAGAAATAAAGCTAGTGACCAGCCAGGAACAAGAAGAATTCTTAAATTAAAAGAATATGGGTAGACTGCTGAGGTTGCTTTCACTGAACGTCAATGGCTTGAGCTCAGATCTTAAAAAGTATAGACTTACTAGATTTGCCAAACAACACGATATAGATATTATGTGTCTACAAGAAACACATAAACCAAGGAAGGACAAAAGACCATTATTTAATGACCCAGAATGGGAAGTATTAGCTGAAGCGAGAAGCATAGCTAAAGCGAGAGGGGTGGCTATTTTGGCACGTAAAAGAAATGACATTAAAGTAATAGAAGTACTAACAGACAGAGAGGGGAGGTACCTTTTAGTTAAAGGTACATTCCAAAATAAGAAAATAAAACTGATAAATACTTATGCACCAAACAAAGGTCAGAAATTTTTTCTGATAAAAGTATTAAAAAGATGCAGAGATTTATTGAGGGAGAAGTGATTATGGCAGGAGATTTCAATACAGATGTCTCCAAAGACAAAGTAATTAGATGGAAGAGATGGGATTTAATAGAAGCACACAAAACATTAAGACTAAGTCCCAAGCCAACGGACTTCTCCAGCAGGCACAAAACTGCTTCATATTTGGACTTTATAATTCTCAAAAGAGCAAATAATTGGGAACTGGAAAGTATAGCAACCCATCCAATATGGATCTCAGACCACGCCCCAATAATCGTAGAAACAGACACCAAATGGGAGCACATGAAAAGAGTATGGAGGTATAATAATATATGGCCAAGGAAAAGGATAAAAAATATATTGAAAGCCAGCTTAAATTATATTTCCAAGAAAATAGAGGAACAGTGGACACAAATACCCTTTGGAACGCTGCCAAAGCAGTGATTAGGGGACAATGCATAATGAAGGAAAAAGAAATAAAAATGGTATTCTAATAGGAAAGAAAAAAATCAAGAATTAGAACTGTTACAACGAGACCAAGGAAAGAAATTCTGCCAAAATAGACAGAACGTAATTAAAGAATTTAAGAGGGAATTAGATTTCCTAGATTCGAGGGCACTCTGGAAGAAACAGGCTATGTTAAGGAATGAATTCCAGAGGACCCACAATAAATTCAAGTAGACGATTGGCAAATTATTTAAAAGGTAGGAAAGACAAGCAAAGGGTGAAAAGTATCAGAAAGAATACACAGATAACACAAGACCCAGGAGAGATTAGAGAAGCGTTTCAAGACTTTTATAAAATACTATATGGGAAAAAAATGTAGGGGAATTTAAGGAACAAATAGGCCTGAGACTAAAACATGAGGACAAGGAAAGTCTAGAGGAAGAAATTACACCTCAAGAAATAGACGGGGTAATAAAGGGGCTACAAAATTGGAAATCTCCGGGTTTAGATGGGTTCACAATAGACTTTTATAAGGAGATGAAAGAAATACTAATCCCAGAGCTTCAGATACTGTTTAATAGCATACTGAAGGGAGGAAGGGCCCCTGACACTTGGAGAACAGCAGAAATAACCCTAATATTGAAACCTCAGAAAGACCCTCAAGAGGTGGGTTCATACAGGCCTATAAGTTTATTAAATCAAGATTACAAAATGTTTGCTAAAATAATGGCAAATAGACTTAAGAACGTCATTCCTAATATAATAAAAGAGGACCAGTATGGGTTCGTAAAGGGGAGGAGTATTGCGCACCCCATAAGGAATATATTAAATGTACTATGTCACAGGCAGTTTAAGAAAACAGCATTACTTAAACTGGACGTATATAAAGCATTTGACACATTGTCTCATGAATTTTTGTGGTCTATAATGTTGGAATATGGGATTGGCCAAACATACATAAAAACAATCCAAGAAATTTATAGAGAAGGAACAGCGGTAGTTAGAGTAAATAATAAACATACAGAGCAGCTCTCAATTCTGAGAGGGGTAAGACAAGGACAATGGGCACATTGTCACCAACTCTATTTATAATGGCAATGGAGCAAATGGCTGAAAGAATTAGGGACTCAGGAAGAATAGAAGGGTGTAGGATAGGCAAAGAGGAGATGAAGTTAAATCTATTTGCAGATGACATAATTATAATTATGACCAACCCTAAAAAAGGGATTAAAGAAATCAAAGTCATACTAGAAGACTTTGAAGCGATATCAGGGTTAAGAATTAATATAGGGAAATCAGAGATAATGTACTGGAATGTGGGTCGGGAGGAAAGAAAGGAAATCAATAGATTAACTAAAATAGGAATGGGAGCTACAAAACTCAAATATTTGGGAATAGAAATTTATAGGAATATAAACAAGATAGTGGAGAAAAATTATAAAAAAGTATGGCAGAAGATACTAAGAGAAATGAAGAAGAAGAAGAAGAGAAGAGTTTGGATTTATATCCCGCCCTTCACTGCCCAAAGGCATCTCAGAGTGGCTTACAAACTCCTTTCCCTTCCCCTCCCCACAACAGACACCCTGTGAGGTAGGTGGGGCTGAGAGAACTATAACACAAACTGTCCTTGAGAGAACAGCTGTGCCAGAGTTTGTGACTGACCCAGGTCACATCAGCAGGTGCAAGTGGAGGAGTGGGGAATCAAACCTAGTTCTCCCAGATAAGAGTCCACGCACTTAACCACTACACCAAACTGGCTCTCCAAACTGAAGGGGTGGAAGAGGAAAACTCTGAATATAACAACTAGAACTAAAACTGTCAAGATGTTTTGGATACCAAAACTATTATATCTATTTCAAACAATACCATTAACAATCAATAAACAAAGCATAGACACCTGGAATACAAAAATAAGATAATGGATTTTTGGAAGCAAAAAATATAGAATTGCAAAAAAATTGGTATACAATCACAGTTCAGAATTAGGATGGGGAGTGCCAGGTATAACAAATTATCACGAAGCCTTTCAGTTAAAAGCATTATTGGATATAGAAGAAGGAAAAAATCAGAAATGGGTTAGATTCGAAAACGACGAAAATAAAGGAGTAGGAAGATTTGCCATCTTTACAAGCAGACAGATTAAAGACCATAAAATGGAGATGGGACCTAGGGAAAGCACTCTAGCTGTTTGGAGAAAGTGGCAAACAAAATGGTTAACAAGGAGGTCCAAATGGGCGCCACTCGAAACATTAGAAGAGGAAGGTGAAGATTATAGGTGGTGGGAGCTACTTAAAAAGGGTATAGTAGAATACAGGATATGCTAATGGCAAACACCTTAAAGCCACTCCAGGTCATAGAAGCGAAAGTAGGGGCAAAATATTGGTTAAAGGTAGCAGGTCTATATTCAAAGATAAAAAAAAAATGGAAAACAACAATATGGATATAGAAGAACCAATAGAAGAAATATATGAACTGATGAGGCAATCCAAAAAAGGATTAGTGGGAGTAATATATAAGAAAATGGTCTCAGACAAAGAGGGAGTTATAGGATATCTGCAAGGCAAATGGAATATAGAAACCCAAATAATGGAATGGGAAGCAGAAACGTTAATAAAAGGAATCAAGAGAATAAAAATGCATAAGTTTAGAGAAATGGAATCAAAATTCTATACTAAATGGTACAGAACTCTAGCCACTTTAGCAAATATGTTCCCAGGCTTAAGTCCAAACTGCAGGCATTGTAAAAGTGTGAAAGGATGGTATTCCCATATGTGGTGGGAATGCCCAGAGGCTAAAAAACTATGGAGTAAAATACTAAAAATTATAAACAAGCTCTTTAAGGTAAATCTCAATATAGACTTTGAGCTAATGACGATGGGCATTCTAGGTAGTGAGAAAATAGAGAAAAACGGACAAGATCTATTGAGAGCAATGATATTAGCCGGGAAAGCAGTAATAGCACCAGGGTGGAAAGACAAAAGTAAATGGACGGAAAAAGCTTGGCATAACTATTTGTTTAATTGTGTCCAGTCAGATATAGCGGCCACAATGATACAAGACCAGACATGGGAAGAAAGGATAACAAGGATCAAGGGGAAATGGTCGCCCTACCTGAACTGGATTAAAGAAGAAAAGAAAGAAGATGTCCAGTGGAAGCTGCAAGCCTTGTGTCCCTGGCTGGAAGAAAAAAACTAGACTGGGGGGGAGAGAATGGGGAGAAAATGTGGAAACTGTTTAAATGGAT
Source organism: Gekko gecko (assembly GCA_029375565.1). NCBI lineage: Eukaryota > Metazoa > Chordata > Lepidosauria > Squamata > Gekkonidae > Gekko > Gekko gecko. The sequence continues at coordinate 67,693,092 of JAPDNY010000004.1, read as the reverse complement.
AATGGGATAATATAATCTATGAGTGGAATAACCAATACAAATAGTATATTATATTAAAAAAGACCTAATTACCCCAAACAATTACTCTGGATGAGAACTAGCAGATGTGATGGAGGATGAATAAAGTTCCTTAGTTAATTTATGCATCATGTAAACAGTGAAAGTATTCTTAAACACTATGCTTATTTCAATTAGCCTCCATGCAGCCACACTTCCCCTTTTCTTTTAGCCCCAATCCTTCCTCTGCAGGCTGAGAAACACTGAAGCCCAGAACATTCAAGAGACAGTGGCTACTTTGCTGTACACTGACTGCCTGGCTTCCCTAAGTGTTTATTATGGTCAAAGACCAGCAAAATAGACTAAGTAATTCCAGGCTCAAGGTCGGCTAGCAGAAAGGAGATATACCATGCCTCTAATCTTCCTGGAATCCTTTGGAAGATAGGCTAGATAAATATACATCTGAGGTCACCATACAAAGGGCAATGCAGCAATACATGTCCAACTATTTCGATTTCTTCAGAGGCGCAAGGACCTAGACGCTTATAGACTGGGACACCTCAATATCTCCTTTCTAATAATGCAGATGGCAAGATATTAAAACAAGTCAAAGTGAAAGCTATCCTATGTTTGGGAATCAGTCAACTAGCTAAGTAACTTGACAACACCAATTTCTTGTGCCTAAGATGATGGTGTTTTGAAGTAGAGCATAGATGCTGTTGAAATTTGATGTCCCAGATCCTTTGCTTAATTACTGATTTGATTTTTAAATAACCCAAGGTTATTAAGCTGTTTAGGAGAGTATCCAATGGATCATAATTTCTCTAAAAGGGACCTTTTCTATTTTGATTGGAAGGTATCAGTGTCAGAGGTGCAAGACCCACTGGGGAGAAAATAAGTTTCAACCAGTAATTAAACCTGCGTATCCATGCCTGGGCTTCCAGAGAAAGTAAGCCCACTTCTCAATGCAAAACTGTATTGGGAACATAGGAGGCAACTGCAAATATGGCTCTCAAAAATTTAGTCTGCACGATTTCAAGAGGCATATAAGTAGTATATGTGCATATCTGAGAGCCAAAAACACACAAAGCTGAAAGAACGTGTTGGCCACCTTGAGTGATCAGAGCAGAAACACTTTTCTGGGCATTCTCAACCACGCTATTTATTTGAGTGCACCAAGACCCAGAAGAATAAAAAACCAGGTATGCTGGTACAAGACAGCAGGACTGCATCATCTGCATAAAGTAAAATTGAGAGTGATCTAGAAGCCAATACAGGAGGATGAAAGCTGGGGTCAAACAAAGAAGAAGAAGAGAAGAGAAGAAAAGAAGAGATTGGATTTATACCCCACCCTTCACTACCCAAGGGAGTCTCAGAGCGGCTTACTCCTTTCCCTTCCCCTCCCCACAACAGACACCCTGTGAGGTAGGTGGGGTGAGAGAGCTCAGAGAGAAACTGCTCTTTTTCAAGAACAGCTGTGCCAGAGCTTGTGACTGACCCAAGGTCCCATCAGCAGGTGCAAGTGGAGGAGTGGGGAATCAAACCGGGTTCTCCTAGATTAGAGTCCGCACACTTAACCACTACACCACTGGTAACCACTGAGTTAATATAGAAATTCAATAAGCTGGGTGCCAAAATACAGCTCTATTAAACACCATTGTAACTACAAACAGAAGCTGACAGATACCCAGCATAGTTACTGTTAAGTATGAGACTCAACAACAGAATAAGCTCAACAAGTGATTTCAGCTTTATTGAATGGCAACACCAACTCAGGAACACACAACAACAAGGGGAGCACAGCTCCTTCTTTTAAACTCTCCCGGGCTGTCAAAGCCACACCCATAAGAAGTTAAAGACCAATGGCATTACAGGGATAAAGGCCACTCAGGACCATTCCCTCTTTGCAACAATCTCACACAGTGATTGGTATTTACAGGAGGTTTCGCAGAAACCGACCAACAGTAATGCAACATCTGAAGAGCCACATTCAGAGTCAAGCTTAACATGGCAATGTATAGGCTTGATTTACAGTTTAATACATAACAGTTACAATTAACTTGTACCAATGTGTTTTCATACAGGCAACGGATAAGAATTAGTAGCCGTCTATCTATATTGAACTTCTCAGATATACTGCACAGTCAAGCATGAGGGATAAGATCAAATGCTGACTTAAAATCAATGAAAATTGCATAAAACACTCTGCCTCTTGGTGAGAAGTATTTATCTACCAAGTGCTGAAGAATAAGACCCTGATCTTCCATTGACCAGCATGTTCTGAAACCAGCTTGTTCCTCCTTTAAAATATTTTAAAGATCTAGCAAGTCCAATAACTGTAAGTTTTAACAATTGGGATGACAATAGCCATTCCCCAATCCTTCGGAATACAGGCCGTGAGATCAATCCAAGAGAATAATGCAGCAAGAGCTGGAGCCCACCAGTCAAAATTTGATTTTAATAGATCATCAGTAATACTTTCACCACCTGGGGCTTTGCTTGATTTCAGCGTTGAACAAGATCGTTAATTTCAGAAATGGATACAGGTGGCTGCTTAGGTATCCTATCTAGGCTATCCACAGTGGCCCATGGGCATTCCTGGCGTACTGCAAAAATATGTCAAAAATATGCTTCTCATAAGTTCATAGATATACAAGATGGCTGGTTATTTAATCCCCCATCATGATCTTCCAAAAGGAGGCTGAATCATTAAACTCTGATGCCACTATTAACTTCTGCCAAACCTCCCTCTGGACCTGTGATTTTCTTCCTTTTGATTAAAACTTCATATTTCCTTTTCAGCTCAAACAATTCTGGTGGGAGCCTTGGTCGATTCTGTTCCCTATATGATCTATATTGTTCTACCAAAAGGTGTTTGGCTGCTATCAAACCAGGGCACAGAATTGTGAGAGGAGCTGTGACTTTTGCTAATATCTTTGTATGTCAAAAAGTTCTGCAAAAAATTAATCAAATCTTTATATGCCTCTAATGTCACTTCTACGGTGTCAGTAGTTATTAAGGAAATACAATATTGCATACAGGGCTCAGGTTCAAGGAACTCTGACAGACAGTTCGCAAGTTTTATGGACCACTTAATATGTGAGGCCCTAGGCTAGCAGTAAAGGTTAATGATCTACATAAATATTTTGACCAACGAATTTTAAAACCAAGGCTACTGACAAATGATTACTTTAAACATGACTTTCAACCTGAAAACTCAAAGCTAAGCCAAACAAGTTATAGGAGAGTGTAGTATAGTCAATTATGGAAACCCCAGAATTAGATAAAAATGTGAATTCAGTAAGATTACCTCCCATGGACCCTCCATTCAAAAGGACTAAGTCAAGCTTGGATACGATTTTGAATTTACAATGCCCTCAGGAGCAATGTTCCCCCTAAACTGTGAAGTCTTGTGAGCAAAAATTCTACTTTGTGAGCTACTAGCATTGAAGTTGTGATTGAGCAATTTGGCTACTGCATAAATTAGTTTGCTCTGGAGCCATCCTTCCTGAGCTAAGACAAAAATGTATGAGCTGGAGGCTAAAAACTGCGAACTGGCTCACACTAAGTTAGCTTAGAGGGAACACTGCTCAGGAGAGTCAGCATATGATGCCGAGGGATCCTTACAATGACCAGTACACAACTGCTTTCACAAAGAACATAGAAATGAACAGTTTGTCCCAGAGGCCTGATTCTACATTCCCTGTTTGACTACATGTGAACCAAGAAAACACCTCTATTAAGTTGCTCTCTTGGAATATTGCAGGGTGGCCCAGTAATATTAATGACATCTCTTTTATTGAATATGTTACTAAATTTGATGTCATCCTATTCCAGGAAACTTGGACTCAAGAAGAACTGGTTATGAATGGCTTTGCTACAGATTCAAAGTGATTCTTACTGTCATGGGAGGCAGCTGCAGAGGTGATCTGGGTATCTGTGTGTCTACTAAGTTACAGGCATCAGTTATCAGTCCTGAATCACTGCCCTCTTACACACATGCATTGATTCTTAAATTTAAGTCAAGGCTGTTGTTGACTATTAATGTTCATCTTCCTTCCCAACATCAACAATTACTGGTCTAAATTTGAAAAGTATATAAGTAATTTAATGTTTTTGTATCCAGAAGCCTTTGTTGTGTTAGTAGAAGATTTTAATGCAAAACAGGTCAAAATGACGAGGTTATTTAATCCCATTCCCATGATTTCCCCTCAGAGGTTGATATGCCCACCCCCTTCCTATCAGGCATTCAAAGGATCATGGCTGCAGTTTCTCAGGGCTTTGCCTTATGTGCATGGCTTTAATGTAGTATGTTTAACAGTGGTGATCCTATGAATGGTTGATCAATGGAGGGTGCAGACAGAAATACAAGAATGAAGACAAAAGGGTACTTGTGGACTGAGGGGCAAGAGAAAACAAGGATAAACAATGACACAAACCAAGCTAGGGAAAAATTGGCCACAGCTTCATCACAAGGTGACACATGTCAGCAAGATAAAGGAGCAGGTAACACCTGCTTGCCTGATCTAACACATATAATTGGCCTTTGTGGCAGGTGGTTGATTCTTTAAAATGGATTAATTTTTTAGAACTTGCATGCGGGGAAGGAGAAGTCTGATGCCCTGATAACATTACTTGGCTAATTTTGTTTTGTTTAAATAAGCACAAGATTGTACTCATCTGTTTAAGATAAGCTTTGCAAGATTATATAAGCATTATAATTACATTGTAAATTTTAAAATCCATAAATAAACTTGAAGAAAAAAAAAGAAGCCATGCGGCTGCATTTTGACCCGTGGTTTTGTGATCCTGTTTTTTGAGGATCATGAAACTGTGGGGAAAATCAGGCAAAGCCAAGGGTCAAAATGCAGCTGCACGACTTCGAGTAGGAAATTGACCAATGGAAATGGGGCAAAGGGAGGCATGACGGCGGTGCAGCTCCTTGTGAGAAATTGGCCTGACAGTTTCCATACTTTTGGCACACACGTGAATGTATAGATAATAGCTCCAATGTGCTATGTAAACCACAGGATTACTGTTTCCTTATCTCTGTGTTTGTGTGTGTGTGTGTGTGTGTGGGAGGGTAGGTATAGCATGGTTAAGCATGGCATCCACTCCCTGTAGCTGGGTACTCTATATTCATAAGCGAAAGCAACCAGTTTATAAGACTTGGCATCTGGCCAAAGCTGCCCTTAGCTTAAGCACTCCCTAGACTAGGCCTTCTCCTCTGTTATCCACATGTGTATTGCCTCACAGACACTGCTGCTTCTCTATTGCTGGTTTGGGAGAAAGAAAACAGGCACTTAAACAGATGGATTAGAATAGCTCATAGGCACAAGTATAGGGATGTGTGTGGTTGCTCTTCACACTTTACGTGTTTATCGCAGCAAGACCAGTGAAACATAGCAAGCCATCTGCCCCATAATTTAGCTAAGATATAGTCATGATAACTAAATAGAATGCTTATGTTCAAAGGCATTGCACTTCTGAATGCCAAAACACTACAGAGAGAGGGAGGACTGTTGCCTTGTGAATTTCCTGTAAGCTCCCTGGAAACATCTGGCTACTGCTGGAAAGAGGAGCTTGAACTAGATTGATCATTTGTCTGAGCCATCAGGGTTCTTCTTATGTTCATATATAGTCGATCAAACACCAGCAATCTAATAAAAGATTATAAGAAATCTTTGGAAAGGTCATTGGTACCTTTTTACCATACTAAAGATACCCGAAGGAACATATGTTTAAGTCTGAAGCAGCATCTTGAACAAAGGCTACCATTGATCAGAATAGTCACCTCTTGGCTAATAATGTCCGTTGCTCAGTTGAAGAAAACTGATGCCAATCAGCTGGCTGACAGGGCGATTACCAGCAGGAAACTAGGTCTGCATCGCTGGCAATGTAGTGATGCCACTTTCAACACACACCAGAAGTGGCATCATTGTGACACCAGCAATGGGCAATGCTCTGATATATGGACAAAAAATCTATGATAAAAATACCTTCTACCATGGAATTTTTGTCCAAATACCAGAGTGTCCCCATGATGCTGACGACACGATAATGTTACTTCTGGTGTGTACTGGAAGTAACATTGCTACGTCACCAGCAGTGCGAGCCTAGGCCTGCCTTTGCTTCCAGTAAGTCCCACTACCACCTGCCAGTTGCCAGGGGGTACCTAGCAACCAATGTTCCCTCTAAACTGAGTTAGGGTGAGCTAGCTCAAAGTTTTTTAGCCTCCGGCTCACACATTTTTGTCTTAGCTCAGGAAGGATGGCTCCAGAGCAAACTAATTTATGTTGTAGCCAAATAGCTCACTCACAACTTCAATGCCAGTAGCTCACAAAGTAGAATTTTTGCTCACAAGACTCCACAGCTTAGAGGGAGCATTGCTGGCAACCCCATTTCAAATCCAAGTACCAGCTCAAACTATATACCTATTTTATAAGTAGTCACACAAATCAGCAAAAGAGAAGTAGAAAAAGCTCCTCGATTCTGAGTAAATACTCATATGATCACCCTATGCAACAGGCTGAATTTGGAAATGAAAGTCAGAATAATGTTAAAAGCAGATATTTTCAAAATCAGTGTAATTACCCTCCTATATTTACATTCATAGTGGCTAGATTTTAAAAATCACTTTCACTCTCCTTGAAAAACCCATCTTTTATCATTCATCTACTATGGGGTCTTCCTCACAGGTTATCTGCACTGAGTTCACTGCTTTGGGATACTCATTTTTTCACAGCACCATAATGCATTTGTGCACCTCCAGGGGTTTGCTAGCTTTCCCCCAGTCTTTCTTAACCCTGCTCTCCCTGTCCCCATGGCAGCCATATCCTCATCTTGCCACGGTGGAGACGGGCTATTATGTTTAAAATCCACACTAGAATAGGTAAAAGGCAAAATTTGCAAGGAAGGGGCTATAGACTTTTTAAAAATGAAAGCTAGAAATTCAGAGAAACTGTTACATCTACCAGTAGATCAATATAATGATATTTCAATGCCTATTTAAAAAAAAAAATGCAGAAGCCCTGGTGGCTCAGAAGGTGGAGATGGCCACTTCCAGGAGATTGGGGTAGGGAAACTGTGAAGACACCTGCCATGTGGAAGCCCTGGTGTTGCTGTGCTTTATCTGCTGCTGCACCAGTAATGACAAAACCACAAAATCCTGTCCCTTTGTGGAAGACACCAGTGGGTAACTTAGGGACAACCTGGGCAAGTCAGATGGCTATAATTTGGACTGTGTTTGGAATATGATGGTCCCACTGATATAAAAAAAAACAAACAAACCTGTTCCCATTGTTTAAATTGAAGTTGTTCATGTCACAAATTAAAAAGCCTGTATTTTGAAAATGGATTCATTGTCATCACCCAGCTTTATACTGAAGAACTGTGACATTTCAGGGGAGGGGGTAGGGCATGGAGCTTCTGGAGCTCAAAGTGAAGGACTTCACTCCAACTACTGTTTCCAGTATTCAAATTATCATAGCAGGAAAGTGGCTTCTAGAGTGATTTAAATATTTCTTTGTCCTTAAGAATTATTTGACCTGAAGAATTAGTATTTTTGGTAGATTTTCATTCATATATATGTGAGGGGGTACAGCATTTGGGTTGGAATTTTAAAGATAATGTATGAAGTAAGTGTATTCAGAACTTCCTCTTCTTACAGAGGGTTAAATAAACATTAGCATATTAGGGCACATACCCCGTGTTACCAGAAGTGTGGTCATCCAGCCACACCCACACCCACCTTTTGCTTCTTATTCTGGTTACCTTGTTTGTTGTGAAAACCCAGGACTTTTTTTGTAGCAGGAACTCCTTTGCATGTTAGGCCACACACCTCTAATGTAGCCAATCCTAATGAGTTTCTGCTGTTGGATGCGGCCTATTATGCTAATGAGTTCCTGCTGAGCATGGCCAACTTGGGAGCCAGCCGGAACTCCGTTCCTATGCATTCCTGCCCAAAAATAGCCCTGGCTACAATCCTAAATACATGCACTTTATATGCAATTCCTACTGATCTGAAAGAACCCTATTTCCATGAAAATGTGAATAGGTCTTCAACATAATGGCCTTGGTGTTTAGTTTCCAATAATTACCTTTTGACTACAGGATGCTTACGATTATATTGTACTACAAATAATGAACCCTTGCATTATGGGATTATCAGTATCCATGAACTGTTCAGCTGTTTTAAATAAAGTACCATATTTTTTCAGTGGAAGTGAACAGCTGATTCCTTTAGGATCGATTTGGAAATCTTGGCATCCCTGCAAACTCAATCTTACCTAATTATTTCTGGAATTCAGAGTTAGCAGACCCATTGAAAAATTAGAAGTTTGGAAATCTGTTAAGGTATTAAGATCTACGTCATATAAGGAAAATATAGTTGAAATGTTTTACAGGTGGCACTGGACACCAGATAGATTATCTAAATGCTATAAGGATGTTTCAAGAAACTGTTGGAGGTGCAAAAAGAATGTTGGAACATTCTACCATGTGTGGTAGCAGTGTGAGAAGATCGGTACATTTTGGAAAAGTATTAAACAATTAATAAGGGAGATTACTGACGCAGAATTACAACTGACACCAGAAACCTATCTGCTTAATGTAACACCGGAAGGAATCAAGCGTGATGATTTGTGTATTATACTATATATCCTTACAGCATATAGGTTCCTTGTAGCAAAATGTTGGAAAATGGATTTAATACCTACCAGAGAAGAGTTAATTTTGAAAATTTGTGAAATAGCAGACATGGATAAATTAAATATGATATTGTCAGGGAAAGATCGGTTCCAAAAAAGATGGTATAAAGTTAATAATTGGACTGTAAAAAATGTATAAGGTAAACTCCAAAAAAGTGATTTCATGTATACGCAACTTTCTGGCTTTTTTGTTGTTGTTGTTGTTATGAAAAACTGACAAATAAATAATTTTTTTAAAAAGGAACAAATACATAGAAATGCAGATAAGGGAGACTATGGCAAGAAGTGCTGATTTAAGTTTCTTAACCCCAGAGAGGGAAAACATGGGCTTTAATCAGAAAAATGACAAGTGGTAAAAGGGCTGAACACCATACCTTCCTGCCACTTCATTACCATGCCTGATTTCATTTAGAAATCAGTTTTATTACATTTGTTTACATGGCCCAGAGTGTTCGTTCCTTAACAAAAATAATAATTTGTGCAACAGGGGAAAGAAATATTTTCATCCTCTCTTCATGGTACCTCTGTGTTTGGCCAGGAAGCTACAAATGGTAAGAATGGAATCTGTTTGAATGGACATGATTTGTCTAAAATATTTTCCCCAAGCCTAGAAAAAGCTTATAGATTAAACAGTTCTTTTACTTGCAAAAAAAAAAAAAATAGATGTTCAGTTGCAATACATTTTTAAATAATGTAATGGGTGGACAAGAGCAAATTACAACTTACCTGTGTCAAACCCAAAGGCTGGCACAATGTCGACTGTCCCATGAAAAGCTCCTGCCCATGCTGAGGTAGCACTGGTGACAGCAGTAGAATCTGTCTTGGCTGCATCACAATGTGGTGGAGGAATCTTGCCTGTACAAACTGAAGGCATCAGCAAAGGTCTGTACCCTGGGTCAAGGTGTGAAGTCGGCGGGTGGTGGTGATGCATGTGAGCATGGGGGTGATGGTGATGCATGTATACATCATGCATGTGTCCATATGTAGGACTCACCTGAGATGCTAAAGGATAATGCCAGGATTCTGACATGCTAGGAGGAGGAGGTGGAGCAGTCTGATGCAGGGTACATCCTGGCCAGTTGCTAGGATCTGCTGCTGAGAAGGTGCTTGGTGCTGTAACTGGGAAATCATGATGAACTCCACTCAGGCATGGTGGAGGTGGAGTCTGATAAGAACTGGTCCAAAATGAAGCTGGGAAACCACTTCTTTGACGGGTTATTGTTGAGTTCTCTTTTAAAAAACAAAAAAGAAGTATAAATGAGGATCAGTTCTCAGATGCAGGTTCAGTAACAAAGCTGTATTGCTCACATAAAAGGAACACAAGTTACACTTGTAATAAAGATTCATGAAGTAAATAATGGAAAACAGGAGACAATCACAGCAGACAAAATCTAGTAGGAAAAGAACCCATATTTTAATATTGGGGTCTTTTTATCATTAAAGTTACTTATTCCTTTATTTCTCTTTAAAGGTGGCTAAAACAATTTTAATAAAACATAAGCCTTTTAATAGTAAGCATATTTGGAAATTGGCAGACTGGTTGAACTTAGAACCCAGCTTAGCAAAAACTCCAATGCCATTGGATTGTGAAATCACATATTTTAAATCCCATCTTTCTAAGGAGTGGTTAGTGATTGTGTTATACTGGCACAGCTTCCACTAGTTTTCTTGCCAAGACCTTGATTTGGAGAAAAGGTTGAAAGAAAATAACTTTGCAGAAAGTTTGGGAATAAATTTAGGAGCTAGATGCTGAAACAATGAATAATATGACCTATACTTGGTTATTAGGAAACAAAGTCCTTTAAATATCCCAAAAGAAGGACAGTTTAAGGGGGGGGGATGCTTGCCTAGTAAACCCCCAAACAGCTAGGTTGGAAATACCTTTAGCAAGAGCTTCAACTCTCTTTAGTTTTGATGCCCTTACACATATGGTTGGAACCATTATCACACATTTCTTTGTGTGCCTCAGTTAGCCTTAGAAAAGATCCTGGAACCATCAAAGTCAAGGGTCTTTTTTCCTTGATTTCTTTCAGTGGCTTTTATCTAGTTATCCAAAGACATCTAAACTGTAACTTCTACATAATTTCTTATAACTAAAACTATACCTTCCAGTCAAATAACTTAAACTTTAGATGAAACAAGAGGCGGGACCCGCGATACTCGCGGGGGGGGAGGGAGTATTCTGGCTGCCAAGCTTCCCCCTCCCCCCCAGCAGCGGCGGCGGCAGCAGCGGCGAGGCCAGCCAGCCCGCCGAGATTCCCCCTCCCCAGCAGCAACGGAGGGGCGGCGAGGCTGGCCGGCCCCTCAAGCCTCCCCCTCCCTCCCCCCAGCAACGGCAGCGGCAAGGCCAGCCGGCCCACCGAGATTCCCCCTCCCCAGCAGATTCTCCCCCCCGGCGATCCTCCTCCTTCCCCCCCACCCCCCGGCTCCGGCGATCCTCCTCCTACCCCCCACCCCCCGGCTCCCGGAGGCGAGGCCCGAGCGGCTTCCAGCCGCCGGGCCCGCCGATCTCCTCCCCCCCCGCCGATCCTCCTCCTCCCCCCCGGCGATCCCCCTCCTCCCCCCACCCCCTGGCTCCGGAGGCGAGGCCCGAGCGGCTTCCAGCTGCCGGGCCCGCCGATCTCCTCCCCCCTTCAGCTCTCTCCTCTCTCCCCCCGACTCCGGTGGCAAGGACTGAGCGGCTTTTAGCCGCCAGCCGCCGCAGAGTTCCCAGAGCTCTTACTTTTTTGGAGATTCTGATATCCCCCCTAGACTTTTAAACACTTTTTAGATTTTTCTGCACACGTGGGGACTGCCCCACGTGCGCAGGAAAATCTCCCTGCCCCCCAGGTGCCCCCGATGTGCGGATTTAGATATCCGCACACAGGGGGCCACTTGGGAATTAGATATATAGATATACCTATAAAACTACAGGCCTAATACATATAATATAGTCCAACCTTACTGTAAAATTAATTATATGTTTATTTTTACTATCTTAAATTTATAACAGTAGAATTTCAGATTGCTTCAATAATGTCACTTCATGTTAAAGCTGTAAAACTTATGCAGAAGGATAGTATCAGCAGCACAAATACAAGGAGCATGAGGAAAACTTTACATATTTAAATAATTTTGTTCTTTAGACAATTATTTCCCTGAAAAAGCAGTTGCTCAAAACATATTGAGAGTTTTTCAATAAAGATTTCTTTTGAACCATTTCGGATTTTTCATCTTGTATTCACCATAAAGGCTAGGCATGTATTGAATTAATTCCTAGTTACTGTACCTGAAGAAATTTGGGGTGCATTCAAATGGGCAGCTAATCCCGCCATTATGCCAGCTTGAATTTGTTCCTGATCTTTTTAATCCATTGTCGCACGACCAGACATCCCCCGGGGGAATCGCCTTACCGTGCGCTGCCTCCATTTTGGATTGTCTAGATGACGTCCACTAAAGGAGGCGTGCACAGCTGATTTTTTTAAAAAAACTTTTTGTGCATGCGCATAGGTGTCACAGTGTATCCTTGCTGAAGGAGGCATGCAGTGTTTTCTGTTTTTTTTTTAATTGTGCATGCACATAGACGTGACAGCGCATCCTTGTTGATCCGCGCATGTGTAAAGATTTTTTTAAATGGTGCCCGCTTGGGATGGTCTGACATCAGACCACCCTGACAGGAGGATTGCGTGTTGGTGGAACAATCAGACAGATGAAAGTCCACAATTGTTCCACAGGTAACCAAAAACCCCAGATTTAAAGTGGTATCTTTTAAATACGGCTCCGAAGCATGGCAAAACAGGATGCCCACGGAAGAAAGACTTTCCCAGATGTTTGTATCTGGACATTAACTTTAGATCCGTGGGGCAATCATGCCTCGTGCAGAACTAAAGATCTGTCTGATCGGACTCTTAGACCCTGTTCACATATGCATGTACACCACTTGATAATGGGTCATTTCATCAGTCAAATGACATTTTAATGCTAAATTATCAAGGGATGAATACACATGTGAGCTATGGCACTGAATAAGGCAATAATTCTGTAATTCTAACAAAATTCAGTACCATACACATTTTTAATCTCTTTTAGCTTAACTCTACCTTCAGAGAATCTATATATCTAATTCCTAAATGGCCCCCTGCGTGCGGATATTTAAATCTGCACATCGGGGGCACCTCGGGGGCAGGGAGATTTTCCTGTGCATGTGGGGCAGTCCCCACATGTGCAGAAAAATTTAAAAAGTTTTTAAAAGTGTAGGGGGATATCTAAATCCCCAAAAAAGTAAGAGCATTCCCTGCGCATGCGCAGGGAACGCTCTGGGAACCTCTGCAGTGGCTGGTGGCTGAAAGCCGCTCAGTCCTTGCTACCGGAGCGGGGGGGGGAGAAGAGATCAGCAGAGGAGGAGGATCGCCGGAGCTGAGGGGGGCAGGAGATCGGCGAGCTCGGCAGGCCCGGCGGCTGGAAGCCGCTTGGGCCTCGCCTCCGGAGCCAGGAGGTGGGGGGAGGAGGAGATCAGTGGCGGCGGAGGAGGGGGACATTGCTGGAGCCAGATGGGGGAGGAGGAGATCAGCGGCGGAGGAGGAGGGGGACATAGCTGGAGCCGGGTGGGGGGAAGGAGGAGATCGGCAGTGGCGGCAGAGGAGATTGCTGGAGCTGGGGGGGAGAGATGAGATTGGCGGGCCCGATGGCTGGAAGTTGCTTGGGTACCACTGCTGGGGAGGAGGTGATCGCGGGGGGAGGACATCGCCGGAGCCTTCCCCGCGAATATTGCAGGTCTCTCTTCTTGTATATTTTTAATTCTGGATCTAACATTGTACATTTGAGGCACAAAATAAAATAACTTGATCCTTTCTTAAAATAAAAAATGCATGACTACTTAAACTATGAAGAAGCAAGTATACCTTAAATATTTTCCTCCCAAACCAAGCAAGGCAATCAGAAAAATTAGTGTGCTATCATTACTATTTGTATGTTATCTGTATATTGTTCCATTTAATGGGAAACTTGCTGGTCTCTGTGGAGACGAGAAAAATAACACAGATCACTTATGGACAGGGCATGGGATTTTACCACTCTGTGAACATTCCAGTTATGCACGAAATATGAGTATAAATTAGTCAAAGGGGAGGTAAGCCCCCAAATATACCTGGTAAATAAGATATATGGAAGGAATGTTGAGAGCATATGAGTATTAGTTAAAGGAAGTAAGGGATGAGGACAAAAATCAAACCTTTTAGAGCTTAGAGAGTCCCAAATAGGGAGATTATGGAGGTGAGATTTCCAAATTGTCATCTCTTCCCCCTGACTACCACCTTGACTCCTCATGGGTACCCAACTTGTATTTCCAACTGGTAATTGCAAATGCATTATTTTTAAATAACCTTTAAGAGCTTTGTCAACTAAAAATATTACATGATTTTCCCAATTGCCCTTAGGTTATCTTCTCCTTTTATTCTTAAAATACACAGTTTAACAAAAGTAGCAACTTCTTCAGTTAATGAATTCTATATAAAGAAATATCTATCAGCAGAACTGAGGCATTTTGACCTTCTGAAAGAATTAGAATGCATCAAGGTGGCATTCAATTTCCTTCTTCAAACTGATATACTTCTGATGACCATCTAAACATGGCAAAGTTCATTACATCTTATTCACCATGAAAATGAAATATCTGTATAGTTCTCTCAGACTACAAAATAAGATAAAACTATCCCATAGTACAGAGCAAAGACGTGTCATAAAACATGCAGTTTGCTGTGCTCTGATCTGGAAGGTTCCCAACATTTTGCACTGACAGATCCCTTGGCAAATATGAGTAACCTGTTGTATCTCAGTAAACTGATGTGCAGCTGTGACAGACTGCACTTTTTAAAAGCTTAGAACACCTGAAGGACTGTAAAGGGTTAATTATTCACAGAAAAAGAGGGCCTTGAATAACAGGCTGCTCCAAGCAATCTGATTGGTTAGCATCAGCTGAGCCAAGAAAGTCTTGAGAGAGCCGCATGCTGAGGAAAGATTAAATCAGATTTCTGCCCTGACTGAGTTAAATCTTGACAGTCTGATTTTAGCCCTAGCTGAGAAGAGTCAAGTACTGACAGTTTTGGAATTCAGCCTTAGCTGAGAGCAGGCAGGAGAACTGGGAAAAAGTTGAAAAGGAAATTTGGGAAGTAGGTGAAGACTCCCATTCAGGTGAAAGAAATGAGACAGATCTTCTAGAGAGAGAGGAAAATTCCCTTCCCAGTCAAACAGGGAGTTAGCTGTGAAGAATGAAGAGATCCCTGGTCTGACAGGGTTAGAAACTGCCTGTAGAAACCTTTAGAGTCAGTTAAAAACTCAAGATAAGTACTGGTGTTTCAAGAGAAGGGGTTTGGTTACAGAAAAGAGTGCACCAGCCTTCTGGAAATCAAAAAAGTTAGAGCAGAGGTGTAAAACATATGGCCAGTGGGGCAGGTAAGGCCCATACAGGGCTCTTATCTGGCCCACCAACCTCCTTCCTCCTCCTCCCTGCTGGTGCTCTGCTCCATAACCACTGTACTCCTAGCTCTTTTCCTCTCCAACCTCAGCTTCTCTCTTCCTTTTATTCTTCCCAGTCAGTCATACCACTCTCCCTCTTCCCCAACACTGGCTGCCTTCCCAGCTCAACTTCTGACCCGAAGCACAGGCAGCCAATTGGGCAAAGGCTAGGAGGGGAGGAGCCTGAGGACAGGGAGGCAGGGGACAGCCTGGCCAATCCCCAAATGGAAGGAGCTGCGGCACTGGATGAGGAGTGGCCAAGGCACACATGGAGCACCTGGGGCCAGCGGGGATCACTACAGTGGCAGTGGCCCCTGGCTGCCTGTGGCCTGCATCAGCAGTGGTGGGGCAGCAGGCTGTGACTTACTTTAGTGGTGGCAGCAGTGTGCTTGGGGTTTGCAGGAGAGGTTTAGGGGTCAATCCAGTGAGGTGGGGTGGTTGGGCGGTGGCCCTTGGAAGCTGTCGAGGGGTGTTTGGCCACTACTGCCAGGCAGGGGTTTCACATCGCCTTCCCACCACCCAACCACACTTTTTGGTTGGGTCTCTCCAGGTAGACTTTTGGCGGCCTTCGCACTCCCACCCTCCCCATTCATGGTGCTGCAGGGAAGCGTTAGGCTGCTGCTGCTGGCCTGGGGTTTGAACAATCTCCATGGCAGCCTTGCAAGCCATCACCTTCTCTCCTCTCTACCCCCCTTTGGTTGGCTCTCTCTGGTAGGCATTTGATGGCCATCGCTCTCCCCCCGCCCCCCACTTGTGGGCTTGTGGGCCAGTGGCTTGTTGCCTCAGGGACTGTTGCAGGGTACTCGCAGGGCTGAGGCTTGGTGAGGGGCTTAGCCTGCTCCCCTGTGATGGCATGTAATGGCCATTGCTGCGCCACACCATCACACCCACTGGAGAGGAGGCAGCAGCCTTGCATTCACCTCCCAACCTGGGGAAGGGATAGCTCTGGTGGAACCCAGCTGAACTGTGCCATACTAGAAACATCTTACTTGCTTGAAGGAGGGAGGGAGGGAGGGAGGGAGGGAGGGAAGAAGGCTGGCTGGATTGGTTGGCTGCTCCACAGATGCCCCAGGCTGGATCTTACGCCCCTCCCCAGGTGGCCAGCTTCTCCAACTGGAGCCTGCCTTCCCCTGGCTATTTTGTGGATGCTCCAACTGGGGATGCCAACTCCAGTGGGAACTTCCTGGAGATTTGGGGGGGTGGAGTCTAACACAAGGGAGTCCATTCTCCAAAGCAGCCATTTCCTCCAGAATGATGCTTTGTATTCTTGGGGCTTGGAGGGCAACAGTGGGAGTGCTTCTGGAGTTCTGGCTCCACTGGTAAACCTTCTGAGGGCACCTGGGCTTTGGCCACTGTGTGACACAGAGCATTGGTCTGGATAGGCCACTGGCCTGATCCAACGTGGCTTCACTTACATTCTTACCCAGTGTGTTGCAGCAGTGAAAAAAGGAAAAGTCTTAAGTTAGCGATGATTAGAAAAGGGACTGAGAATGAAACAGCTGATATTGTAATGCCCTGTATTGATCTATGGGGTAGCCTCATTTGGAATACTGTGTAACCTCAGAGGAACTGATTGGCCACTGTGTGAAATAGAATGCTAGACTAGAAGGACCACTGGTCTGATCCTGCAGGGCTCTGCTTATACTCTTATGTTTCAAGCATATTTGTATTTTGAGTAAAAAATAATATTGCTAATTGGGTTTGCCTGCATCTGGCCCAACAAAGTGACATTTATGTCAGATTCAGCCCTCATAACAAATGAATTCAACACCCCTGAGTTAGAGGACACTCGGAGAAAGTGTACTGAAATGTTTGGGGAAAACACTAATCAAAAGATTTAAATCACTGGGAAAAACTTAACTCTGAAACATAAAAATTAAGATCTGTGCATGTACTGGTTTTACCTCAGAAATGTCAAGCCTTTCTTTCACTTGACTTTTCCCCTCTATGTTAAATAAAATAATTTGTTATTTTTGAATTTCAAAATGCCTTGAGTGCCATTTAAGTTGATTAAGTTAAAGCAGGCTCCTGATCCTTCCCTCAGGTTCCTGAGCTGAGCCAATGGCCAAAATATTGTACTGCAACAGTGTGGGACAGCCACAGTTCTTCAGCAAAGAAGAAAACACATTACTAGGGCAGATCATTTTGCAAAAGGGAAAGAAAAATGGAGGAAAAATCTTGGGGATGGGGCCATCATAGCAGCATAGCATGTTTACTCAGAACCAACACTCACTGAGGCTGTGGTCAGATGACAGGCTTGCCATGGCCTGGCCACACCTCTATTTTATCTGGTGTTATTTGTTCCAGAGAGGTTTGTCCAAACATGCCACCCTTAACCCACCTCACCACACACTCACTCTGTGGTTGACTATTCAAATTATTTCTGCGCTGTAACCATGGAGCAGTCAGGCAGGCAGCATCCTTTTTTAAAGACAGTCTTTTACGCATGCTAAGAAGCACTCATTCTAAGAAGCACTCATTCAAAGCACCACTCTATTTTGACAGCCCCATGATCCCTCCACCAAGTACTGTGGCCCCAGCCTCCTCAGCTTTGCCTTTATTCCACTGAACATACAGGGGAAAGTGCAGATTCACATAAGAGTAGCCCCATTAACTTCAGTACATTTACTCTTCTGTCAAGTATGGGATGCTCTTAAACAGCAATTCTGAAGCAGAAAACCTTTCTGCTAACACAGTTTGCATGGGGGGAAGTGGGATGGGGTGTACGGTTGCCTATATCCAGGGCTTTCTAACCCTACAAAAAAAAAAAGAGAGAGAGAGGGTTGGGCGGGATTTGTCACTCAAAAACAACTCCCTGGGGGCTCCCGTGTTGCCCTACAATGCCCTTATTGTGCTTTTATGAACCCATAAGTTATGAAAAACCTGGCCTGTGCCAGTTGTGTGCAAAAGGGACTGAATTGTAAGGTGACTCCAAAAGATGCCAGCTACAGACACATACTCAGAAGAAGGAAGTCTTCCTGTGAAATGCTGTGCCTATGGTTCCTGTATGTCACCAACCCACTCTCCTGCAGTAAGGTGGACCAGCTCCCTAGCCATGTATGGCACTGAGAAGTCAGGCTGTAAATTAGTTTTTTTAGAAGGTTACTTCCATAAGCTTGTAAAAATCTCAGAATAAATTCTTTTAAATGATTTTTAAAGAATAATTTAAACATTATAAAAGAAAATAGAATCAAGTCACATTTCATCCACCCCTTTCCACTATATTGGTAGACATGTCCTCTAGAGAACAGGTCTACCCACCCCCTTTCCACTATATTGGTAGGCTTAGCCTCTAGAGAACAGGTCTACCTACCCCTTTCCACTATATTGGTAGACCCAGGGCTTTTTTTGTAGAAAAAGCCCAGCAGGAACTCATTAGCATAATAGGCCACACCCAACAACAGAAACACATTAGCATATCAGGCCACACCTGTGACAGCACGGCTCATTCGCATATTACCAGAAGTGTGGTCATCCAGCCACACCCACCTTTTGCTTCTTATTCTGTTTACCTTCTTTGTTGTCAAAACCCAGGGCTTTTTTTGTAGCATGAACTCCTTTGCATGTTAGGCCACACATCCCTAATGTAGCCAATCCTAATGAGTTTCTGCTGTTGGGTGTGGCCTGTTATGCCAATGAGTTCCTGCTGGGCGTGGCCAACTCGGGAGCCAGCCGGAACTCCATTCCTGTGCGTTCCTGCCCAAAAATAGCCCTGGGCAGACCTGTACTTTGTAGAACAGGTCTAGCCCCCCCCCTCCACTATATTGGTAGACCTGGCCTCCAGAAAACAGGTCTACCCTCCACAGTCCACTGTATTGGTTGACCTGGCCTTGGACTGTCGCCTTCTGCTGATCTTAGAAAACATATCAGCACACAGGGGAGGGGAAAAACTCTTGCAGTCTTTGTTACTTTTTTAGTGAAATATGACAGCCAGCATTACAGCTCAAGTATAACATAGGAGGAACAATCACTGCCAAAACCCTGCATAACCTAACAAACAAGAAGTTGCTTAAATGTTATCAACCTGCCCAAACTACTTATATCCCACTTTTCCCTGTAACTCAAGACAGCTTACAAATAATATTGAAAAGCACAATTTGTTGTTGTTATTGTTCAGTAAAAAAAATGAAAAATCATTTTTTTGTGGCTCCAGTGTAGCCTACAAGGACCATTATAATCAATAGTTCCCATAGGCTATAATGGAGAATCGATCTGGGGTATCTGGGGTTTGTGGAGGGCTGTTTTTTTAGTTAGTGGCACCAGATTGTCAGCGTTGCTGCTGGTGCCTCTCCTCAAAATTTCCCCCAAATTTTAAAAAGATTGGATGAGGGGGTCCAATTCTGTGGGCCGCAGAAGAAAGTACCTCCATCCTCCACTGTTTCCAATGGAGAGGGGAAAAACATTGTGTGCAGAAGCAGAAACCTCTGAGCTGGCATCTAAAGTTTTGTGTGCCAGCACCCCCTAGTGCAACTTGGAGGGAACTTTGCTTAAGACATCTGTCATTTGGATATGACATACACGATGAGGTGATAACTTGACACTGTCATCATTACATACAGCTCTGGTTCTCCAGGTGAGATCTCTTTATTTGTATATGTCTCTGTGTCCTCCAGATATAGGATGTACAGGTGTGCAAATCTGTCCTTTTTTTAAAAAAAATGCTTGTGAATATGCCCGAATGGATAAATAAAATTCAATTTATACAGCACAAAGTCAATTGTATAAAGTAAAAAAGTTTTAACTGAACCATTGTGTATAATCTTACCTTTCCATAGTGGATTTAGCCCTGGCTTGCTTTTGGAAATGACTGGCTCTGGGTTGAAGCTGCTAGCTTGATTTAATGCTCTTGAGAAGTGTTCATCCACTACTGACCCAATGTCTCCCTGGAAGTAAGTGAAAAGGACGCAGCGAGAGTTAAGGTATTCCATCTCAGCAGGCTGGTCTTTCTCATCTTCTTGTTTGTTAGGAAGGGCTGCTTCCAGAGATTCCTGCATCTTGCTATGTACAGCAAACTTAGTCTGGTATAATGGAAACAGAAGAAAACAATAGACAAATGAGATTACTCTGTATCTATAGATAATGGAAACAAAAATGTTGTTATCTCATGGTAAATATGATATATTTTATCATTTTGCCGAGGGTCATCCCACCTGTTCTGTAAATGAAACATTTGCTATCTATCATCTAGGAGCTGCCATGTAGGCAAATCAGCTAGTGCCCTCCCCCCTTGCATCTTGTTGCAGTTTCTCAACTCCAGGGACAAGGGAGAAAATTTGCCTAATCCAAAAGTGATTGGAAGTCCTCCCTGATGGGTTTTCTAATATGCGTAGGTTTCCTTTTACTGTCTCTCTCATGGAGTTAGCACAATAGGTCGCCTGTAGATGACAGAGAAACAAGAACAAATTAACAGCACCCATCCACCAAAGTAAAATCTATGAGCAATTTATTTGATATGTGGTATAAAGAAGTACAAATCTTGAGTGAGAAACAGAAGCAAAGCTAGTACGGTAAAGAAATAGATCCTGAGAGCTGACACCATCCTAAATTCTCTTAGGTATACCAACAAAACCATGCAAAGTCTGCATTTCAGAGCTCAGTATATAAATTGTATAATAATGTAATCCTTATTAATCATCATAATTATTTTTGTTCAATTTACAACACTTCTGAGCAATTATGTTTTACAAACTATTCTAATTTTGTTCAGGCATTCTCCAGTTGTCATACTTTCACTGGGCTCAATATCATTTGTGGAGGAGGGTGCTATTCCATGGAGATGTGGATGACAGAATTATGCCTCTTGTAAGAAAAAAAAAATTCTGAGAATAAAACATTGCCAAAGATACAAAACAAATGTGGAATGTTCATTCATTCAAACAACTGTTTCATTTTTGTTTTTACATAGCACCAATTTATAAAAACATTGGACATAAAAGATGATTAAATGTGGTGAGATTGGTGTGATAAACAAACCCTTGAAAAGCATAATAAAAAAGGAGAAATAATCAAAGGCTATGTTGGATGGAAGCCTTTGAATAGCTATTTCCATTTTTTTCAAATCAAATCAAAATGTCAAAATAAATATGTGTGAAGATCCATTTTGCATAGAACATATTTTTCAGATGTTCTGCTTTACAAATCATTTCTAAGAAACTCCATTCCTAATACTCTAGTAGTAGCACGCCATTTTATCTAACACACTGGGGAAAGGGGGGTTAAATCATAGTCATTTAAGTGGTGGCATTGGCTATTCAGCTTCTGACACAGTACTCAGGCATACCACTGATTGTCTAGACTGCTGGGTTAGCATTTATTGGCTGGGGTGGGGGAACAGGGTGATAAGCACAGAGCAATAAAGGGATTTCTCTTCCTCGGTGTCCAGCTCATGAATAAAGGGGTGTTTCTCACCTGCTCTTTACATGCCTATCCAGAGATTAGTTTCTTCTGGAGCTGTGATTCTGGGAGATCTCCAGGTTCTACCTGGAGGTTGGCAAGCCTATTTCCCTACCTTGTCCTCCTTCCACTCTTAACCATATTTGCTGTGGGTTTGACTACTGTTACTTTGGTGCCAGGCTAGTAGCATCAACTAGGTGGAGAGGAGAGAACGATTCTCTAGCACTGACTTTCCTGCTGGCTGGCTTCCTGCTGAGCTATCTATTTGCTTGCCTGCTTAGCCACAGATCTGATTCCCCTGCAAGAGGAGAGGTAGTTACAGAATGCCTCGTAACCTTATACAGTGCATTCAAAGTTTGGAATAGGGCTTGGAATAAATTGAGCTATTTGCCAATATTTGGCAGCCATTCATTTTCCCAGAACCCAAACCAGATCTCAGAGTTACAGCTTCCCTTCCTCACAGATGTCCTGGAGGTGTAATGAGTAAAACCCGGTTTCTCATCCCCAAGGTTTCTCATTCCCTGTGGCACTTGATACCTAGATAGGTCAAGCTGCAAGCTCTTTGTGTATTTAAATTGCTACATATGGTGCTTTCAAACCATTTTCAAACCATCTTAAACAAAACAATGTTATGCAGAAGACAAACCAGATACCTCTAAATTATTTTTTTCTAAAATCATTGTTGGGGGGCAGGATTTTTTTTAAAATAAAAGGTTCTTAATTTATTAAATGTACAGCATCTCAGCAATATCACAATGACCCACACACACATTCAGGTGTTAATATTTTTACTGTCTTAGAAATACTTCACCATTCCTAGAACTGTAAAGACATTGCCCCCGTTCAACGGAAGGTCCTAGCTACTAGATTGCTTAGTTGCCCATAAGGTGATTGGTGACTGATACCATTTTGTTTAAGACTGTGTGAAGAACTAAATGCTGTATTTTTTTCTTGGGGGGATATATTATTAAAGTTTTAAAATGATTTTTAAAAGACTGTGAGAACACTGACAGATATTCTTAAGTGTGCTGGTAATATCTGGACACACATTCACTGAATTTGGAGTAAAACTCAGGCTTGATTCACACATATAGAAGAATGAGGTGAGAAGGAAGTGGCAGAGCCTAATATGATAAAGTGGACTGCTTCCCTTCAGGGTGCAGGTGAATTCCAGCTTTGAATTTTACTTTACATTAAAGTCTTTGCAAATAAAAAGCTACTGAAATGGGCAGGAGAAAGATTCAACTCCTTCTCTTTGCTTGCTCTTTTCTATTTGCAGGGGAGTGTTCCAGAATTTGATCCTTATGATCCTCCATCTGTAATCATTCTATCATGCCCTTTTCTGCATGATTAGAATCTTCTTAGAATTCATGTCTGCCTTTATCCACTTTGACCATGATCACAGAAACAGAATGAACAACATGTATAAAATGAAATAATTAGTCACAGGGCCAAACTGCGCCTGTTACCTGTGACACTCTCTACATACAACTCTGCCTATACATACAGTTTTGATTTTGAGTGAATGGGGCAACATCTGTATTTTCGATATGTATGCAACTTTTGTAAACATAGATGTGTTATTTCAAAAAAATCTGGAGTTACCTTTGCACATATGCATGTTCCTCATTTACACAAATGGTGACTATGCATAAAGGGAGGATTTTGTGTGTAGCATATGCCCCTATCACACACGGTTGGAGAGCCAAAATCAAAAGCCTGAACAGACCTCACTACTTCTCAGGATTTTAACAAAGTTCTTCCATAAAGTAGTCTAAGGCTGCAGTCAGACATGCCTTTTTTTTTTTTTTTTTTTGTAAAACTCTCTTTAAAAAGAGAGAATTTTATTCTTTTTATAAGAAACGGGAAGGGTAGACAGATGGAGAAAGAAAAAGATGGAGTGAAAATTTTTCCTGTTAGTGAGGGTTAGTTTAGGTTAATAACCAATACCAATTTGGCATCTATCATGGTTAGAAGATCTTCTTTTAACTATTGCAAAGTCCAAAGTCACTCTGTTAATGCAGTTAGTAAAGTCCATTGGGGTTAGTAATTAAACAGCTCCTTCCAGATGTTACACGAACAGTCCTCAAAGTATCTTCTTTTTAAATCTCTTCCAGTTATGGATTGAGTCCATTTTAACTTTGAAGTCTTCCGTTCCATCACCACTTTCCCCTGGGCTGCTGTCTTCTTCGCTTGTCCCAGTTTGGAATACTGCATCTTCCTCCCTGCTGGCGTGTCTCTTCAGAAGTTTCTGTATTTTAAAGATGAAGTCCTTCTTCTTTCTTTTCTCTTTTTCCTTAAACTTCTGGCCTTCAAGCTTCCTGGGCTCCATAAACTCTTCGGATGAAATTAGATCTCCAGTTTGTCGCTTGCTATGCTCAACATCCCCTTCTACTGGCAGAGTATTCTCTTTTATAAAAGTGGAATAGGCTTTGGGAGCCTCATCCACCTCTTCTTTTAATTTTATCGCTTCACTGCCAGTTAGGGGTGCCAAGACATTTGTCAAGGTAAATCCGAGATCTTCTTTCTCTTCTTCTTTAACGCCCTGGAAACCTAGAATCAGATTCGATTTCTGTTCGATCTCCATCATCTTTCTAGTTGTTTCCGATATCTGTTTCTGTCGACTGATGAGAACACTATCCATTTTAGACAGAGTTTCATTGATTTTCTGCAATTGTTCCAGCAGGGGGCACAGCATCTCCTTTTCCTGTTGATTGACAGCAAGCTCTTGGGGGGCTGTCTGGACCGGAAGTCCTTCCTCTCTTCTCTTCCGGTGTCTGCAGGACTTTTTCCAGTATCGACATTTTGGTTTTTTTGTTTACTTTTAAAAAGTTCGTGCCGCATCCCCCAGGAAGCTAAAATGATCACAATCTTCCATGCAACCCCAACGGTACTTTCACCAACACTTTTTTTTCTCTCAGCCCCCTTCGCGCTCCCTTTGTAGATCTTGCTTCTCAAAGGGGGTGGGAACTCCTCCCTCCTCCCAACGCTTATACGCATGCAGGGGGCTCCGATTTACGCTTCAAAATAGATCTTCAACTCACGATTCGATGCTACTTCTTCTTTTTATTTTAAGCCATAGCGCTGTCTTCACTCCTGGAAATCGGTGGCGCCGCTAAGTCCCATTACGGGCACGCCGCAGCGGGGCCGATTGGGGCGGGGAGAAAGCCTCAATTTCCCGGCTGTCTGCCGGCAAAGAGGCTACTCCCCAAGCGCCCCCGGTTCGGAGCCTTTGCCTAAGGCTCACTAGGGTCTTTCACACATGCGAAGACCCCCCTAACTGCGCGTGGGCTAACCGCCTCCGGGAGCGTCCCGAGAAGCGGCCGCCATTCGCGACGCCGAAACCGAAACCCCAGTCAGACATGCCTTTAAATCCAACTCAGCTGTGTACGCCTGATGGATCTAAAGGGCATGATGAGACAGCAACATCTGGGAAAGGTCCCGCAGCTGTCAGCACCCCATGCTGCCACACCACAGAAGCGGAGTTAAAAGACACTGGGAAAAGTCCGGTCTTCATACTTGCTGATGGGCTACAGATAAACTTTCCCCTGGATGATCACTCAAGCATGGTCTCATACCGTTGGGATGGTCTGTTCATTCTATCCTAACTCAGTGCCAGTTTTTTCCCCTCACTTAGCAGTATGCGCATAACCACATACTCCATGGAGAACCCTCAGTGCAGAAGTGCGATTCCTCATTTATGTGCATGGAAAACAAAAGGCAAAAAACCCCATACCACTTGCCCAAACATGCCATCTGATCAGGCAGTGATGGGCTGAGACTGCAGCTACAACGGATGTGTGCTCATGCAATGTTGTGTCAATTTCCACCAGGGCAAATATGCTTGTTCCCCCTCCACACCAAATGGCACATCTGACTGTGGCCTAAGACTAAACTAGCTTTTTTAGCAGCCATGTCACACTGCTAAGACAACAAGATCCTTTTCGTATGTACTGCTGCCAAGCCAGGTCTCTCCTATTTTATACCTTTATCTTTGACCATTTTTCAACATAAATTTAAGATTTTACATTTATTCCTGTTGGTCATTTCTCTCTTTCAGCTTCAGTTCTATATTTCTAGCAAGTATTCTGCACATTAAAATGACTGTTTCAAATAATGTATCAATAATATTTAGAAGATTTAAATATAAACATGGGAAAAAGCATTTTATTACTATACTTCCCCCAGTTTTACCACTGTGCTCCTCATAAGTAACTGTATCACTTTGTCTTCTTTGAAGTTCAATCTATTGCAACCAGTTTGGACCTTCAGCTTATTGTGATCATTTTCAAAAGGTGAATTTCTCAGGTGAAGGGTAGCATTAGAGGAGAATGTGGAACCATGTTCCTGAGATCCAGATGCTGGTGCCTGGAAGTCTTTTAGTGTTTGTATACGGACACTGGAATTCAGGAAATTAAAGCTTGTATGCAAAGCTGCTGCTCTGTAGAGGAATGCTCTTCTTTTCATAGACAATATTCTGTCAGCATTTCCATTTCATTCCTTCCCATTTCTCATCCTCCCTGTTTGTATCTTTTTACTCAAATACTACTAGTAATGATTGGCAGATACATATTTTTATATACAACATTTTCTCTTTAAAACATATTAGTTTTGGTTAATGGCATTAGATCTGGGATCTACAAATATTTTAAACTGACACTATTAGAAAGATTACTTCTACTGTACTTACAGCAAAGTCAGGGTCCATGACATTTAATTAACAAGCCCAAGGAGGGATTTCCGCTCCCCCCTCTATTATGTAAAGCAACAGAGATAACACTCATACACCTTCAGCTAGCAGAAATAACAAAAAAAAATCCTTCCCTAAGTTTCTCAATATGTAAAACAAATGCTAAACTGCTACAACAGACCTTAAAATTATTTACATTTTTATGATTTTACTCATGGTACTTAAAAGGTGTGGGATAATATACTAAACAATATACACTTTTAAATCATATAATTCTCCTAAATTTCTTGCCTCTGTTCCAAAGTATCATTATGAACACAGATATCCAGGCTTCCCATTCATTCAATGAAATAAATTCTCCAAAATGAATGAAAGGCCATGGCATATATGAAAGTTCTGGATGTGCATCTCAGTCTCAGAACATGGAACATTTGTTGTGCCATCTTGAAGCATCATGATGAGCCATAACAGCATTGTACAAAGCCATGTTGAGGTACAGATACAAGCAAATTAGTAAGAACATAAGAACATAAGAGAAGCCAATGTCGGATGAGGCCAATGGCCCATCCAGTCTAATACTCTGTCACACAGTGGCCAAAAATACCATGTGCCATCAGGAGGTCCACCAGTGGGGCCGGGACACTAGAAGCCCTCCCACTGTTGACCCCCCCCCCCCGAAGCACCAAGAATACAGAGCATCACTTGCCCCAGAGTTCCCATCCATACCTTGTGGCTAATATCCACTGATGGCCCTCTGCTCCATATATTTATATAACACCCTCTTGAAGCCATCCATGCTTGTAGCCGCCACCACCACTTGTGGGTGAAGAAGTACTTCCTTTTATCTGTTCTAACCCAACTACGCAGCAATTTCACTGAGTGCCTATGAGCCCTTGTACTGTGAGTAAGGGAGAAAAGTACCTCTTTCTCTACCTGCTCTATCCCATGCATAATCTTATAAACCTCGGTCATGTCACCCCTCAGCCATCATTTCTCCAAGCTAAAGACCCCCAAGCGCTTTAACCTTTCTTCATAGGGAAAGTGTTCCAACCCTTTTATCATTCTAGTTGCTCTCTTCTGCACTTTTTCCCAAGCTATAATATCTTTTTTGAGATGTGGTGACCAGAGCTGTACACAGTATTCCAAATGAGGTTGCACCATTGATTTATATAGGGGCATTATGATATTGGCTGATCTGTTTTCAATACCCTTCCTAATAATCCCTAGCATAGCATTGGGCTTTTTTATTGCAGTCACACACTGTCTCGACATTTTCAGTGAGTTATCTACCACGATAGGTATATAACAGGGGTGGCACAGAGGAAAAGCAAAGATACTCTAAAGACTGAGACTGAACACCATTTCCCCAAATGATATCCTGTAATATATTTTATAAGAAGTATACAACTCAGAGACAGCACGACTAGATGTACATGTTCAATGTTCCACATGAAACCATTGAGCTGTGCCACTGCAAGACATAATATATGAACCCATCTGCAGGATAAGATGTAACTCACAGAGGCACAGTTTTCCAGGAATTATAATGCTACAAGTGGGAACCCACATGGATTTGAAAGAGGCATCTCATTTCCCCCTCCCAAACTATTTCTTCTTTCCCTTTCTTAAAAACTTCATGCTTCCTTCTCTCCTTCTAGGGTTTCAAAGTTTCAGGTGGGGCCTGGAGATCTCCTGGAATCACAACAAATCTACCAACTATAGAGATCAGTTCCCCCTTAGAGTTGCCAGCTCCAAATGGCAAATTTCTGGAGACTTGGAGAGGTGAGGTTTGGAAGTTATAATGCATACAGTCCACCCTCCAAAGAAGCCATTTCCTCCAGGGAACTGATCACTGTCATCTGGAGATCAGGTGTAATTCTGGGTGACAGCCAGCCCCCATCTGGAGGCTGGCAATCCTTGTTCCCCTGGAGGAGATGGCTGCTTTGGACGGGAGAGTCTATGGCATTATACCCCTCTGAGGTCCCTCCCATTCTCAAACCCCATCATCCCCAGGCTGTACCCCCCATCACTAGAAATTTCCTAACCTAGAATTCGCAACCCTATTTCCTGTTCACCTCTCCCTTTCCCTGCTTAATTCTCTCCTTTTCAGCCATTCACCAACCTACCTTTTACCTGCCTCTCATCTGAATCTGTATTTACTCCATTTATACTCCACCTCTCTCCATAGTAGATTCCAAAGCAGCTTACATTATATTCCTCTCCTCTTTTTTATCCTAGGCTTGCCATGCCCCCCCCCAGGGAGGGTGGGGGTTGCCCACTTTAGGTCCCCCCCCAATCTGCCAGCCCAGATCTTGCTGGCAGGGGGATCCCCACCTCCAAAGTACTGGGATCACGCCAACGTGCCTAGAGGTGACATCATCGTGCCGGGCATGTTGCTGGGGGGTGCTGTAGCACTCGGCCTAAAAGCTCTATGGTATCATAGAGTTTCTGGCCAAATTCTAGAGCATGCCCCTGGTTACGTGTCTAGCACAATGATGTCACTTCCAGGTGATGTCATTATGGTGCACACACTATGCACACAAGCCAGAAGACCCCAGAAAGGAATCTCTGTTCCTCCACAGTCAGCAGTAGGCAAACCCTATTTTATCCACACACAACAACCCTGAGAGGTAGGTTAGGCTGAATATATGTGACTTGTCCAAAATCACCCCATCAGCAAGATGGGGATTTGAACCCTTCTCTGAAGATCTAACTGCTACACTACACTGGCTTTCATAAGGCAGCAGCAAGCAGCTAGGCCTAGTTGAGTCATGCAAATCAGGCGGCATCAAGTCACCCAGAGGTTAGCTGCTGTAGATTTTCCGGGTTGTATGGCCGTGGTCTTGGCACTGTAGGACCTGCTGTTTTCCCAGTAGCTGTGACTGGCATCCTCAGAGATATACCACAGAAAGATGGAGTACCCTCAGTGTCAAGAAGCCTTCGACAACATATTCACCCAGAGGTTGCTGCTGGGTCTAGAGTTGCCAACCTTCAGGTGGGAGGCCCGTTTGAATCTCATTGATACATTTGAAAAAAGAAATAGCAAATTCCCCCGACCCATTTTTTGATTGATCTAGTTGACATTATTTTTGAGAAAAGTTTTTTTAGATTTCAACAAGATTTTTTTTGGCAAATTAAAGGCGTGGCAATGGGGAGTGCATTTGCTCCATCAGTTGCCAATTTGTTTATGCAACACTTAGAATTGCAATGGATCAATAACTATGACACTAATCCTTATTTTTCTCACATTCTTTTGTACAAGAGATATATTGATGATGTTTTCCTTGTCCTTGATTCAGGAGAAATTGTCACAGAATTTGTGAATTGGATTAACACCATTCATGACTCCATTAAATTTACTGCAATGAGTGACCAACAGCAGGTACATTTTTTAGACACCACGGTGTTTGTTGTCAAGAATAGATTGGCAGTACGCCCATACAGAAAGGACATAGATAAAAATTCTTATTTGCACTACTCCTCTTCACATGCAGCCCATGTTAGAAACAACATCCCTTATGGGCAATTTTTAAGATTAAAAAGGAATTCCACCATTGAATCTGATTATCAAATAGAGGCAGATAAGATGCAAAATGATTTTTTGGATAGGGGATATCCACTCCACATTGTGAGGTTAGCACGTCTTAGAGCCAGTAAGAAAATTAGGTCTGTTCTACTCCAGGAAACACCCCCTCCCTCTAGTAACAATATATGTTGGGCCATAGACTACAATTCATTGTCATACTCCATCAAAAGAGTTGTCCTTAACCATTGGCACATCCTAAGCGATGTACCAGGATGTGAGAACAAACCCTTTATAGGTTTCAGAAAAAGTGAGACTATTCGGGACATTTTAGTCCATACTGACTTAAAAAGTGACACAAGAGTAGAGACTAACCCAATTGGCCACTTTAAATGTTCAGGATGTGCAGCCTGTCCATTAAGCTGGGAGACCAAGGTCATAGAGTTACCAGACATTCCCTTGAGAATAGAACTTAAGAGTTTCTCTTCATGTGCAACCAAGCGCACAATTTACATGGTGGTATGTGCATGTGGCCTCAGATACATTGGGGAATCAATGAGAGCTATTAAAACCAGGATTTTGGAACATAAGTCCAAAATTAAACATGGCCATTTAGAAGCTCCTCTCGTAGATCATTTCAATTCAAAAGGACACGGTTATGATGAATTTAAGTTTGTAGTTCTGGAAGTTATTAAACCCAATGTATATGACAGAAAGGACATTAAAAAGATTCTTTTGAAAAGAGAGGCTTATTGGATTTTCAAACTTAATACAGTCTATCCACATGGTTTAAACGCATCTTTAGATTTAGGATGCTTTTTATGAATTTGGAAATCTGGCAACCATAGTGTAAGTATCTTCAGGATCAGTTTTTAAGGGAGGTGATTCAGCTTTGATAGCAATGAAATTTAAAATCTGTTTAAGGTTTGACTTTAGCCCTCTTGGATTCAGGATGTTTTTCTGAATGTGAGTATTTGGCAACTGTGGTGTAAGTAACTTCAGGACTAGTTTTCAAATGGGGGTGATTCAGCTCTTATAGCAATGTAGCTTAATATCTGTTCAAGCTTTGACTTCAGCCCTTCTGGGAGAACCTGTTCTAGTATAAGCCATGTTGCTTTTCAAGCTATGTGAGTATATGATAATAGTATTATGTTTCCTGTTTGTTTGGAATTGGCTAATAATGAATGATACTAAAATGCTAAATTCTTGTATTTTATAGAAGAGTTCAAAAAATCATGGGTATGCAGCTTTGTGAACTCCATATTTCACACTGATTGTAAGAAAATGTTTTCAATTATCAAAATTAGATGATGTATTATTACCATTGATTTTGTATTGATTGTATATAATTTTGAATTATTTATAAAGGTACAATTTTTGGTCAGAAGAAGGCATATTGTCGAAACGGCAGCACCAATCCGGAGACCACCGTCCCGCCGCCTTTTCGTTTCTATTGTATTAATTTTTGTTATAATTATATTCAGAAATTAATATTTTGTATAAAACACCTGAGATAAATAATTGTGGATGCTTCTTTATCACAGTTGTATGATTTATACATTGTAAGTTCTTCTGACTGTGACCATCTCATTGTTTGCCATCCTCAGAGATATACCACAGAAAGATGGAGTACCCTCAGTGTCAAGAAGCCTTCGACAACATATTCACCCAGAGGTTGCTGCTGGGTCTAGAGTTGCCAACCTTCAGGTGGGACTTGGAGATGTCCCAGAATTACAAGTGACCTCCAAACGACAGAGATCTGTACCCCTGAAGAAAATGGCTGTTTTGGAGGGTGGGCTCTATGGCATTATATCCAGCTGAGTTCTCTCCCCTACCTCACACACCCTGTTCTCTTCAGACTCCACCACAAAATCTCCAGTTATTTCCCAACCTGGAGCTGGCAATCCTAGTCAGGCCTGGCCCCGATAAGTCTTCCCTCAAAGGTCAAAACAGGCCTGAAAAGGGCCTCCTCTCATCTTTTACTCACTGAAATCCAGCCTTGGAAGACTGTAGTTGCCTAGCAACAGCCACTAAGGGAACCTGCTGCTTAAAGCTACAGATGCTCTTTTTATCATTTTTGTGTTTTTACCCCTCCCTGGTATTTGTTTCAGATTTCACAGTTTTCCTGCAACCCTGGGGCCCTTTTCAGGTTTGTCGAAAGTTCTGTCTTGCCCGATCACAGCTCCAGTCACTGAATTTAAGTATCCAAAGATCTGGCCAACTTGCTATTAGAATATAAGATAGAACTCATACAAGGTGAATCCAGTGCTTTAAAAAGTAGCCTGTCTGTCCATCACCAGAAAGAGTGATGGATAATTGCATGCCTAGTGTACAAACTCTAGAAACCCACAGTCAGTTTAACTGCACTCATTTATACTGCTTCAAAGAACTTAAAACCAGAGGTCTTTTTCAATTCATGGGTTATAAGTATGTATTTTTACTGCACTGTTCTTCACATCATGCACTAAATGCTATTGTGTTTAGAAAAATAATAATTTTGTTCTGGTATCTGTTCAATATTCAAAAAAACCCTTATATACTTAGATCAGCAGTAATAAAACATTTAAAAAATCACACCTCAATAGAAATAAATCTGTTTTCTACAAAACCCAACTGTTAGACCCACACTGTGCATCACCAGCCTAAGTGGCTCACATGCATTCCTTTCATGGTACCAAACATCAAGCAAGAATAACTGGCACAAATAAAGGAAACTGTGGTTGTGTGATTATGTGACCATAATCGCATCATGTAGACAAGGGGTAAAAAGAAGTTTACTACAAAACTGTATATCCAATACTCAAATGCCAAAGAAATGCTAGAAAACTGTTCAGTGTATAATTATCAATGACAGTACTGAATGTACAGTTTATCAATAATGGTATGAATATATTTGCTTCATAGTGCCTGCCAATGCATTTTTGGCACCCATTTGCTGCTTGAGTTTTGGGAATAAAATCTAATGGAGCAGGAAAAAATAAAGAGTTTTGGGTTACTTCTTGCCAACTATCAAAGCAATGAGCCCTTCCTGGGTATGTACATCAGTCATGCACTTTTGTCCTTACCTTAGACTTTATTTCTCCAGGCTTGGTAACCTCTTCCTGTGGTTACACAAACTCTCCCCTTTCTATGAAAATTAAATGGCATCTCTTCCCAAAACAAAGCACCAATTTTGCCCCACACAGGGGCCATTTTGTGACTGTCTGTGACCCTATGACAAATATTTTAGAGTGATTCTTAGTTCTGAAAATTCCCAAATTGCTCATAGGCTCAACAAAGTTGGAAACCTCTGCTAACTGATATGAACAGGAAAATAATCACATTCTAAAGAATGAAGGAAGGTGGTAATCCTATGTACATTATCTACCATTTCACTGATGCTGCTTATATCTCAGCTCCACAAGGCAGCAAGAGGAGAGCCATACCTTGACAGGAGTTAGGGATGCCCAGGGAAACCAGGAGTAAGAATACAGGCAAATACACAGGCTCTCCCCTGATGAACAATTCACCTGTTTTTGCAGACTTGAGGTATGGTCAGAAGCCAAGGCTTTGACCCTCTCCAGCAGTAAATAAATCCTCACCAAACCAGAGAAGCCAGAGATCAGGGATAATGGAAGATCACATTATTCCTTCGTGTAAGCAAAAACTAATGGCTCAGTGTCTGACAACTCTCAATTCTCTAATTTCGTGTAAGAACACTAAGCATCTATGTATTTTCTCTGATACAAACTACTATTAGCCCCAGTTGGAAGCAAAGACAAGCAGACTCCTGTTTATGTGTAAAGAGAACAAGATTATTTATTTACTTACTTGTTTACTTATTATTTACTTATTTATTTATTTACAGAATGCATGGATGAGGGGAACTAGACTCCTGCACTTTATTCCAGTTCTTTGAGCATTTTTCTCCTAACCTGTACACTTGCATTTCTTACCTATTTCCATGAATTAAATGTAAAGTATCATCAGGCAAGGGTGAGCAATTGTATATATGAAGAGGTGGTCCAGTCATACCACATTAAAGGAAAAGGAAAGAAAGTCCAAATTAGTAGCATTAATCTAAACAACAACAACCTGCCCATTGATATCCATCCCACGGTAACAGCAGTTTACATCTAGCATAAGTAATATGCAGGATATACATGGTATGCATTTTTTTAAAAAAAGAAACTAGAGCATTCTATTTAAAGTAAAGTATTTAAAAGTAATTAAAATAAAGCACTATACAATTTTTAAAGTAGTTAAACAGACTAGAAAGATTCTCTCTAAATGTCGTTGTTCTTAAATCAAGATTTACAGAGACATTTTGTTTGCCCATTTCAAGTTTATAATGTATTATACAATCAAGCGCATATATTCCAGTCCTCAAAATAATTCTGGAAGAATTATTTGCAATGCATTTACCTCAAATGTTGGCATCCTGGTCCCTTAATAACTGTTCAGATTTGTAAATATAAGAAAACTTTGATTAGTGTTTTGTTTTAGCCAATGGCAACAGCCCTGATTCAACAAGTCCCATTTTGCATCTATGCTTATACCCATGTTTGAGAAAATCTAGCCATGCATACCTGTTAAACAGGTGACTGGCAAGATCAGTTTTGAGAGTGACTAACATCTGCTTGAGGTGGTGACCAAGAATCTATAGTCCATCCTTCTTCCTCAGCAGGTGCTTAATTATTTCAAAATTGTTGCACTGCCACAGCTAGGAATATCCATGCCAAGTGATATTAGAAAGTAAATTGATATGGATACATGTCTTAAAAGTGCTTAAAATGTCAGGTTTGCAATAGTTGTTTTTATACTGTTTGTGTATTTTTTATTTATATCATTTATAATCCACCTTTTTCACTGAGACACAAGGTGTAACACACCACAATAAAATTAAATCAACAGGGATGAGAGACCAATAAATAATGTAATGGGGTATGGTTTGAAGAACTCTGAAAACAAAGCTAAACTCAAGTTCAAACAAAGCATAAATATTAGCATGACTTGTTAAATGATGCAGGAATTACATAGTAGGATCATAACCAGTGTTCCCTCTAAGCTAAGTTAGTGCGAGACTGGCAAGATCAGTTTTTTAGCCTCTGCCTCATATGTTTTTGTCTTAGCTCAGAAAGGATGGCTCCAGAGCAAACTAATTTATGCAGCAGCCAAATTGCTCGTTCACAACTTTAATGCCAGTAGCTTACAAAATAAAATTTTTGCTCACAAGACTCCACAGTTAAACATACTGTTATGATTGTATTATATTGCAATAGTACCTACTTATACATACTTTCCTACCATTAAAAAACAAGTAACTTGTTAAAGTGCAACCGGATCTAGGCTAACACAAATCTCAGTTTCCTGTACCACAGACCTGAAAAGGTTAGCCAAGTATTGCTGGAAGTTTTTTGGCAACTGATAAAGAAGAAATTATACACCAGAATCAGGAAGCTTTACATTTGAGCCCATATTTGTGTGTCCCAGGCAAACTGGTATGAAGAGTCTCTTCCCATATACAGAGAAAACAATTTTCATGGATAATAATGATAAAACCTTATGGAATGCAGGAAAAACCAAAAAAAATGTATTCTCAGATGACTACACTGGGCCCAAGTCAATATTAGTCCCACTTCACCCACGCACAGCTTAGTCTAAAAATGCTGTCAGCCTGATAAGAATTTCCTGATTTATTTCATTACATCAGATACTTAAGTTAAAGTGTAAAACAGTTTTTGATCAATCTCAAGAAAAGAAGATGTCTTTTTTTCCCTTTCCTGCCTTTAGGCTTCTTAAGAAACTGATTACTAGTACTATAAAGCAGCTTTTGAAGAAAGCACAAAGTTAAAGGTTAGAAGGGAGGGGTTGCTTTAATTGTGAGGTGTCCTACAGAGTGTTACTATAGACATGAAGAAGACACTAACATGTCATTGTTACTAATAATGTGCTATGTTCGGCACAAAAATACCAAAACCACAATGCACTGTCCATGCACAGAAAGTAGTGTTCTTAATCAAGCATAGAGGAACTTGTTTAAAGGAACTCATTTAGAAAGTGAATTTATGGAGACACATAAAACTGACAGCTAGTAATTTGAGTAATCCTAGGTATATTTTCCCCCAATTATGCCTCTACATCCCATGATCTTAAATACGAACAGTAAGGCCCATTGATTTCAATAGGTTTGCCAATTTCATTCTAAACATATTTACACATGAGTACATCCCAATGAAATGTGCAAATAAATATATTAAGAATTAAATTGCCAAACCTATTGATATCAATGGGCATTTGTTAGGAATTCTTGGCAACCAGGATGAACACATTGTCAGCTACCCCAGTAAGAATAAACAGAAATCTAGTGGAACCTTAAGGACTAAGTATATTTTATGCCAGCCTAAATGCTCGTGGACTAGAATATCTGGGAACTGGAGTCTAGCCCACAAAAAAATTATGCTGGAGTAAAATCTTTAAAACAAAATCAGTAGGGTAAGAAAATGTTCTGTTGTATTCTTTTTGGTATGATGTATACACAGGTGACTTTAAAATTTTGACGTCTTTAGGACATTAACAGTTGCACATTAGTAAAGGATGTCCCCAAAGTACAAGCAATTACAAGTTTCTTCTGGGGCACAAAACAAGTCCATAAAAATCTACTGGTTTTGCATGAGGAGGGTGGTGGTTCTATCCCAGCTAATGTAAAATATTGGGATAAAAATGTACATTCGTTTTTGCAAAAGACAACGATTCAGGAAGGCACTGAAGAGTTTTAAAGTTGCTTATAGGCTGGCGTAAACCCTGGGCTTTACTAGTGAACATTGTACTGCAGACAGATAAATGCTTTGGATTTTTTAAAAAACAGCAATTAGATAGTAATTAGTAATGAAATATGCTGGGTCTTATTTTTTCCACCACAGACACCCTGGAATTTAGATTGGTATAGTGCATGCACGCCAAATACAACATGTGTTTTTGTCACAGTTCTCTCAAAAGAGTTCTAAAGCACCACAAGACTAAAAAAATCTTTTTGCTACAACAAAATGACATTCTTCTGGAATTACTACTCAAGTTTGGATCCTCTTGGTCTCCTGCCTAGTGATTTGTTTCAATATTTGACCCTTGGCCACCCCCTCTTCTTAATCCCAGGTCCAGTTTGCAACTCCTTCTGCCATCCTGCTGACAATTGCAATGGCCTGAACTCATGTGGACAGGCTCTTTCTACGGGCTGCAACCAAACCCATCATGGGTATGTCCCTCCCCCCTTTAAGTACCAGAGGAGAGATGCAGACAAGGCACATCCGGAGGCCATCGTATGATGATCAGCCCCAAATGCCAGGCCCCAATCTCCATAGTCCAGACAGCAGCCCTAATTTTGGTGGGAACACACACAGTGAAGTCCATCAACACACTTCCCACAGACATGCATGCACCACTATTTCTAGAGAGACGTTCACACCGCCTCCTTTGCTGCTTCACATCACTTTCCCTTTGCAAGGCCCACAGCCATGCATTCTTTGTATACTTCACACATTCCCACTAGTGACTGGTCTTTCTTCAAACACAGGCCTTCCCTCACATCATAGGCTGACCCTATGAAAAGCAGGAGAAGCCACCTGCTAAAGGTGGAGGGGTACTACTGGAAGACAAATCATTGACAAAGATAATTAAATTTTACCATGTCAGGGGAGGGGTTGAATCTTACCAGTACTAAATATCAGGAGTCATTGCTGGTAGTACTTTCTCACCAGTCACACAGCAAAAGCCACTCACTCTGCGGTGCAGGCACACAGCCACTGGACAGGATCTTCTCACACACCACAAAACCAGGCTTCATACTCTAAGGACCTGATACCGCCATCCTAAGCACTCTGTATAGAATGGTTCTGCTGGTGTTTACTAATTGCACACATACAAGTGTGCTGTCTTCCATACCTGAAAATATGTGGTTACTTAGACACCAGTACAGTGGGGCTCCAAATGAATTCCACAGGACCTATCTCCTTAGCCTTGTTGATTCCCCCCTTCCTTTCAAAAAGTAGATGTTATTTTCTTTGTGTAACTAACTTCAGCACTGACATACAGAAGCCCCATTCACAAGTCACAATCCATGTCCAGTATGAACTTGATTGTTCTTTGTATGTGTGTTGAGGAATTATTATACTAGACTCAAAGTATGTATAGCTGAACATGTGATAGACTCCATGTTTATACAGGTATTGGTCCCCAGTTTCATTCATAAAGTTAATGCACATTGGCTCTTTCTTATAAACAGATGTATACATGTACAAGCAGGATATATGAGCATTCACTGTAATGTGAACAGGACTAAAGTGTTAAACAGTAAGATGGATTCTATCACACAACTTTTTATTTCACTATTCAAGCAAATGTATATGACAATTGCCAGAGAAAGAGACTGTGACACAAGGGGAGAGGGGTCAGTGGGCAAATGTGAAAAAAAATGTATGATTTCATAAAATATTAGTATTGAGGCACATTCACACTGTCACACATACTTAGGAACAGTTCTCACCTGTCACAAGGGGTGATTGGCATGTACTGAGGAAACCACCGCAGGCAGGTGAGTGAGATGGGAATTAAGTAGAATGAATCATATCACTTCAGTCTTGAAGAATCACATTTTGGAATAACAAAAGAACATAGGAGAACACTTCCATATGTTAAAAACTTCTGCCAAATAGAAAACCACTGTAGCAAGCAAATACAAGTGGGAAACCTGCTTTGCTAGTTATCTATTTGCACGAAGGATTTATTTATGAGGAGCAACAGTTAAAGCTGGAATCTGCCACCTGACGTTTGCGACCCCACCAGACGCCTGAAGTCTGCTCTCCATTCTACTCCATCGGCATTTCCACCTCATTTCCCCGCATGTGTGAACCAAGCAAAAGATCAGACGCCACCGATAAAACTTTCGCATCAAAGGCAATTAATTGAGTCCGTTCATCCAAACAGCTGAGACCTAGGGCCGTCAAGTGTGGAGTGATCAAGGGGCGTCCACGCAAACATAGTATGACAACAGAACAAAGTTTGAATCCAGAGGCATTTTTAAGACCAACGAAGTTTAATTTGGGGTATAAACTTTCGTGTGTAGGAAAGCTTGTAACCAGAATTAAACGCTGTTGGTCTTAAAGGTGCCTCTGGACTCAAACTTAGTTGAGCTACGTCAGACCAACACGGCTGCCCACCTGGATCTATAGTACGAAAGATTCACCACGGGGGTCCTGTCCCTGACCAAAAAACCCCTCTTCCTGCGAAACTCTAATCCAAACTCTCCCTGCAATCTGGCTTCTCCCCTTCCATCCTGCTCTCTCGTCTCTTGTTGCTGCGTTCAGCCTTCCCCCTCCCCGCCGGCCCGCGGAGGTCTCACCTGTTGGCTCTGCGGGAAAGGCAGCGCAGGAAAGGGGCAAGGAGCCGCAGGACAGCCTGCCGGAGCCGTCGCACTAGGCAGCTTCACCTGGGGCGGGTGGTGCCTCACCACATCCGAGCAGCTCATGGCAGCAGCAGGACCTGCTACTGCCACTGTCCGGAAAGATGCTTTCCAGCCGCGACCACTTTTCCCGGGCATTGAAGTGCCTTCTCCCAGCCGGGCGCGACGGCGGAGCCTCGGGATGTAGCGCTGAGGGGCGGGGGCGCCTTCATCTTCACGAGTGGCAGGGAGCCGCTCTGGCGCTTATATAGAAGGGAAGCCGCGGCTGCTATGCGGGCGGCATAGGGCGGAGGAGGCACCGCAGCCCCAGCGAGGCAGCGAAGGGCAGGGGACCTCCGCCACACTGATTACCATACACACAATGAGCGCTTTGCGCGCCTCACCAATGGCCAGCGCCCGGAGCGCAGGGGAGCCCCGTCCCAACTTTGGAAACTCCGCCCTTCTCCCTTTGGATTGGAACAAAGTTTGAGCCGCCACAAGTTGGGCTGGGAATGGATTGGCGCAGAAAGAAGGCGGGTCGGGGGATGAGCAGGCCCCGCCCTTTTTGTGCAAACCGTTTGCCCAGGGTGGATCGGTTGGCCCTGTCGGGCTAGCCGTCAGTGGCGTCTGAAGAAGAAACAGGAGCTCTCGGAAGGCGAGCAGACAAGCCCTGCCCCAGGAGCCTAAATGTTAGGGACGGCGTGGCCATTCGAGGAGGCCAGTTGGTTAATGAAGCTGGCTACACTGTCAGAGGCGGCTCAGGCGCCTCTACAGACCCCAGAAGCTACCTCCCGAGTTCCTGCGGCGAGGTCCAGAGGAGGCTCCAAAGACAGCTTCGACATCTCGCCCCGAACTTGGGAGCCGCAGCGACAGCTGGGAGGAAGTGACAGGTGATAGAGAAGCTGTGGTGGAGAGGTTGCCAGTATACGATACATGCTTGCTGGTGGCGTACCAAAGGGGGGGTACGCTTGCGGAAGACCTTTGAAGAGCGCTCTCGAAGCCAGCGTCATGCGGCGTCCTGCTTGAACGTCTTTTTATTTTTAAAATGCAGTTCTGGCTGCAGCCACTAGGGACGCAGGGACGTCGCAGCATAGTAGGATGGGCTGGTCTACATTTAGCTTTCTCCAAGACTGAAGCAGTCGTGCTTACTAAGCCCAACCACCAAGCTGCCATTAATAGCCAGCCTGTATGTCATTCCCCCCCCCCAGTCTATAGAGGCTTTTCTCTTCTTTTGCTTGCACCCAACTCAGCCAGATCTTGCAAAGTAGTGCCTAGGGTGTTGCAGCAAGACCCATGTTAGCCCTGCTTAGCTTCCGAGATCTGAGGAGCTCAGATTATCCTGGGGCTATCCAGGTCAGGGCTAGGCTGAGAGTGATGTGACTGGCCCAAGGTCATCCAGCAAGCTTCCATGGCATGAGTGGGGATATAAACCTGGATTTCCTAGTATGACACTTTAACCACTGTGTTGGAATGTGTTGGAATTTGATTTTTTGTTTTACGGGCATGATTATATATATTAAGTTAAATAAAATAATTTTTTCACTGTCTGCCTTTATTTTCTGGTCATTAGTATTCATTTCATTTCATAATTATTAATGAAAATAATGTTGTCATATAGAGGAAGGGCCCTGACATGGATAGCAGTAGCCTAGCTTGATTTTGTCAGATCAAGGGCCAACACAGAGGCAGGCAATGGCAAACCACCGCTGAACATCTCTTGCCTTGAAAACGCTCCAGGTTCACAATAAGTCAGCTGTGACTTGGTGTCAAACAAAGAATAGAAGAGAGGAGTGTTAAAAATTATCTGCTTCAGATGCCAAATAGGCTAGGTATGTCACTGCCCATGGGGAATACTGCCCATGGGGAATACTGGGTGGCACACTTGCCCATAGGGAAAAATAGAGAGAATGAATGTCTATAGGGATGAATGGAGGGCATGCTTGCCTACCAGGGGAGAGGCAATCCTGGATTTGGTCCTAAGTAACGCCCAAGACCTGGTGAGAGATGTAAAAGTGATTCCACCACTTGGGAACAGTGACCATAATGTTATTGAGTTCAACATTTGTATAAATAGGGAATTGGCCAAAAAGACGGACACAACCACTTTTGACTTTAAAAGGGGAAACTTCTCTGATGTGAGGGGAAATGTGAGGAGGAAACTGAAAGGAAAAGTAGAAAGGGTCAAAACC
The DNA here is from genome assembly GCA_029375565.1 of Gekko gecko. Taxonomy (NCBI): domain Eukaryota; kingdom Metazoa; phylum Chordata; class Lepidosauria; order Squamata; family Gekkonidae; genus Gekko; species Gekko gecko. The sequence goes on along the minus strand of JAPDNY010000004.1, from coordinate 67,651,688 downwards.
ATTGGGAAAGCTTGGAAACTATTCAAAACTACAATCCTACAAGTTCAGAAAAAATATACACCGCAGGTTAGGAAAGGCACAAATAGGTATAGAAAAAAGCCTGCATGGTTAACAAAGTAATGGAAGCTGTAAAAGGTAAAAAAGGATTCCTTTAAGCGGTGGAAAGCTAGTCTCAGTGAGGCTGATAAAAGGGAACACAGGCTGTGGCAAATAAAACGTAAGTCTGTGATCAGGGAGGCAAAAAAGGAATATGAGGAGCATATCACAAAAAACGTAAAGACCAACAATGAAACTTTCTTCAAATACATTAGAAGCAGGAAACCAGCCAGGGAAGCAGTGAGGCCCTTGGATGACCAAAGGGTAAAAGGCATAGTGAGGATGATAGGGAAATGGCTGAGAAGCTGAATGCATTTTTTACCTCTGTCTTCACTGTGGAAGATGAGAAATGCTTGCCCACTACAGAACCACTGATTTTGGGAGGGGTGTTGAAAGACCTGAGTCAGATTCAGGTGACGAGAGAGGAAGTCCTACAACTGACAGACAACTTAAAAACTAATCAATCACCAGGCCCAGATGGCATACATCTGAGAGTTCTGAAAGAACTCAAATGTGAACTTGTGGATCTCCTGACAAAAATATGTAATCTTTCATTAAAATCTGCCAGCGTTCCTGAGGACTGGAAGGTAGCTTATGTTACTCCCATCTTTAAAAAGGGTTCCAGAGGGGATCTGGGAAATTACAGGTCAGTCAGTCTGACGTCGATACTGGGTAAATTGGTGGAAACTGTTCTTAAGGAAAAAATTAGTAGGCACATTGATGAACAAAAACTATTGAGGCAGACTCAGCATGGGTTCTGTAAGGGAAGATCTTGTCTCAGTAACCTGTTAGTGTTCTTTGAGGGAGAGAACAAACATGTTGTCATGATCTGTGCAGGACGGAGATAGGGCTTAGGGGCCTAAACTATAGCAGGGGCCTGTCTGGCAGTAGAAAGCACAATGCTTGGGGACGGTTATAGCCAGGGATTCTGTGAGGAGACTGTTGCATTCTTGTGGAGGTGTGTCTTTAGCCGTAGGCTGTGGAAAATGGTGGGTGATTTCCCACTAAAGCTGACTCGGGGTAGCGCCGCCATTTGGCCCGATACTATTAGTCAATTTCACACCCGAAGCCGCGGGGCTGCATTTTGACCCACGGCTTCGCCCGATTTCCCCCGCAGTTTCGTAATCCTCAAAAAACAGGATTACGAAACTGCAGGGGAAATCGGGCAAAGCCGCGGGTCAAAATGCAGCCCCGCGGCTTCGGGTGTGAAATTGACTAATAGTATCGGGCCAAATGGCGGCGCTACCCCGAGTCAGCTTTAGTGGGAAATCACCCGGTGTCTGTCTTCACACAGGAATGAATTGAAAGGGACTGTGATAAACTCTCTGTGTTGTGAGGAAACGGATCTTGCTGTCTCTCTGCAGTTTTCCCTCTCATGGAGTCACTGAGGGAGAAGAGCTGGTCTGAGAGGAGACGGTCCCTCACCAGTCAGGAAAAAAAATTCATTCCTATTATAGTCATTCAAAGCCAGGCACCCGATCAACAATAGCACAAACTCTGCAATAGTCAGTAATTTTTTTCCTGTAATATTGGTTTGAAGGCTTTTATACACTGTGAGTGCTATACTAAGGATTTTTCCTTCTAAGAGTTTTCTGTACACTATGAGTACTGTATGAAGTAATGTGAACTTATTGAAGAAGAATTATCGAAACGAAGATCAAAATCCGGACTCTTCGTCCATTTTGTCTGTGTACTATTTATGGACTTGTACTAATCATTTTGTTTTGTACCATTTATGGACTTGTACTACTTATGGACCTGCACATTATATGATACAAGAGGGGGCCCGCAACAAAATGTTGCATAATGTATTGTGACTTGTTTTAACTTGTAATTGCTGGTTACCTACCTACCTACCTACCAGCCTGCCTGCCTTCCTCCTCCTTCTCTTCTTCCTTTTCCAAAGATCATATAGCCTGGCATTTATATTCTATGCATGCAAGCAAACCCGTGAAAGAAGAAGAAAGTGAAGAAGGGGAAGAGTGAAGGAAAGAGAGAAGAGCAAGACTCTTATTGTGCCTAAAATGAGGAGCACAATTTTGAGCAAGGGGTGATAATGTATTTATAAGCACAAATCGGTCCATTCCCACACAGAGGGATTTAGCTCCTTTTGGGAACAGGATGTTCGGATAAAGAGAATCACCTAGAGGTCCCCTCCCCCACCATTGCCCAAACCCATCCCTCACCCCAGCATTATTACTGAACACCCCTTCTTTGTTCTCACCGGGTTCCAGCAAGCTCACGCCCCCACCCTTGTGTGATGGGGTTACTGCATGACCCGCATTCATCACCACCTCCTGCTCCTCTTCCTGGGAGAGAAGATGCACCCTGCCTAGAGTTGGAATTCCAGTAACAACCAATCAGAGTCAGAAAGAGTCTCTTTTTCCAGATATGATCTTGCCAGTATTTCCCAGTCACTTGGAGCATTTGGGAATGCAGTTGGGGGGGGGGCAATATGTAACCTCTCTATTGGAGAGAGAAGAGGGTATGAATCAGTGGGAGTTGTATGATTTTGGAAGCCCTTTTCTGACATATACATACCCTGCGGCACAAACACTGAAAGAGGTCTTATGCTAACCCCACAGACAGATGAGTAGTAGGGGAAGGTGGTGGCTGCCAATGCTCCCTCTAAGCTGTGGGGTCTTGTGAGCAAAAATTATACTCTGTGAGCTACGGGCATTAAAGTTGTGAGCAAGTGATTTGGCTGCTGCATAAATCAGTTTGCTCTGGAGCCATCCCTTCCTGAGCCAGAGGCTAAAAAAATGTGTGAGCCAGAGGCTAAAAAACTGTGAGCTAGCTCACACTAACTCAGCTTAGAGGGAACACTGGTGGCTGCAGTCCAGAGAAACCCCACGGTTTAAAATTAATCGTTGTTATCAGAGCTCTGCAGTTTAAATAGCATTCCCATGACTAAACTTTAGGCAATACCTCTTTGGTCAGGATGAAGCACCAAAGAGCAGCACCGGTTGGGGCGGGGGGCTATATTTGAAGCTTCTGGCATTCCAGCTCAGGGAAGGAAATGGGCAGGCTTACCCACCTCTGGGCAAAATCCTTCTCTTCTAGACTTCTTTGCAAAGGGCCATGGAAAAGTATCTGAGAAAGAAGTTTGGCACACACACTCCTGCATTCTCCGAGGAAAAAAAGGTTTTCCTCCCTGCCCACTCTGTTTTTTTCTGTTTCTATCAGTAAACCTAAAACTAATTAGTGGGGAGGAGGCAAGGGAAAGAGGAAGAGCAGAGGCACCGGGAACTTCTGCCTGCTCCGGTTTCCCAGGGGTGGGGGTGGCGTGTGTGTGCGCTTCCTTCTTGCAAAGTGGAAGGAGCTGCTCGAGCACAGTGAAGAAAGCCGAGAGTTACTGTAGTTTGCTTTAAATCGCAACGTTGTCAGTTGAAGACCGTTTGGTGGAGGGGCGTGGCCATGGGGAGGAGAGATGGACGGGGAGAGAAGGCTCCTCCTCTGCCTTGGTAAGTCCTTTCTCTGCGCAGCCGCAGTGAACTCTGTTTTACTTTTTGGTTGTTTTTAAACTCCCCCCTACGTATTTTACAGTTTTTAGATTTTTGTGCACACCTGGGGAGCGAGCCACGTGTGCAGGATAATTTCTTTTGCTTCCATGCAGCCCCAGTTTGAGGAAATAAGTATCCGCACAGGGAAGGAGGCCTTGGGAATTAGATATATAGATATTTTGGTTTCACTGATATATGTGCTCCCCTATTATATAAATTGACTTTGTGCATAACTTCTTGAGCACTTGTGGTCTGTGTTATTTGTGCAGTGCTTGCCTATTAACTATTTATACAAACCTGTCACTTCTCTTCTAAAATGAGCTTCTTGTGTTGATAACCATAGGGGTGTTTTCAGACAAATCCTAAGGTTTATATTTACTCCATATTCTCAAAATGGCCCATCTAACATAATGATTAAATTCCTTGTTAACCTTAGCTTTATCATACCACAATCATCTGTGCCATCCAAATCTCAAGTCATGTCAAGAAGGTCTATTTTGGTGGGTCTGTTTTAGCTCTCATATCTGAGCTCCACCTTGATGGCCACCACTTCCATATGGAAAAGCAGTACAACTGGCTGCCTGGACAAAGATTATAAGGTAATGGGTAGCTTTCAGGAAACTGTAGCTTTCAAGTTAGAGAGACTGCCTTAGAATAAGATCAGCCAGGACATGTATAGAGTGAAGGACAGGGGAATTGCATGTTGACACCTTACTTTTGCTTAATCCCTTACAGTAAATAGAATATGTGTAGACTTTTTACTTGTAATAAATTCTTTATGAATGCTGGTAGTTATACTCCATATTTCATAGACCTCCAATGTTTGAGCATTCTATTTAAAATGAGAGTAGGGAAAGGAGGTGGTTATTTGCTAAACTGCAATTGCCCCAGAAGTGTATAAGGGTGGTAAGCTGTCCCCATGATAACTAGTTGCTACATAGCAGGAGACACGGACTCTAGGCAGAGCCTTAGAACAGCAATGCAGGAAGGGAAGTTGGGAGTACTGGCCCTCTCTGCAGTAATTCCTAAAATTATCATTGGCAGCATACCAAAAGAGAAGTGAGAAAGGGAAAACCTTCTGAGGGCTGGGTGACCAAGAGACCAGCACTTCACTTGGGGGAGGGGGAGGAGGAGGAGGAAGGGAATGAAGAGTTAGATTTATACCCCGCCCTTCACTCAGAGTGGTTTATGATCTTCTTCCCTCACTCTCTCCACAACAGACATGCTGTGAGGTAGGTGGGACTGACAGAGCTCTTTTGAGAACTGTCCTTAAGATAAAAGTTTTGAGATAACTGTGACTGACCCAAGGTCACCCAGCTGGCTGCTTGTGGAGGAGTGGGGAATCAAACCCGGTTCTCCAGATTAGAGTCCACTGCTTTTAACCACTAGGATAGTCACTGGGAGCCTAGACACCTGGGGGAGGTAATGGAGCAGTGTTTGTGTGTCACTGGGGCCAGTCTACCACATTATATGTAATCTATTTCATCATCATCATCATTATCATCATCATCATTATTTAATTATTTTCCATATTATATCTTATACACTGATTGAAAATATCTTGTTACAGAGCATCTTCCATTTTCTGTCACATTAAGATGGTTACATCATAATTCCCTTTTATCAAACAGAGCTTTTTTAAATCCATTTATAAACTCGAGACCAATATTTATCAAAAGCCTCATCATTTTTACCTCGTAACATAAAAGTAAGTTTTTCCAATTCTGCCACCTCTAATAATTTATATGTGTAATCTATTTCTGAACTATACCAACCTGAGCAGTAACAAAATTACAGACAGAAGCTCGTTGCTGTGCGTGCATTTTCTGTTTTCCAAAACTGTACTTAAATAATCTTCATTTTCTTCTTTCCATTAGCCTGTGGTATAGATAGGGAGTGCTTTAATGAAGAGATGAGATGAGCCCTTGAGTTTTTAGTAAATGGAATGGATGCAGAGATGCAGTCAGTAGCAGAAGAGCTTTGTACATTTATTATATTCTTTCCCCACCATTTACCTCTGGCCACTGGAAGAATGAAAATTTAGCAGTTGGACTGCTGCTCTATTCCTGCATCACAAAGGACCAGCTTTTGCCCAACATGTAGGATTAATTTGAGCCAAGGCTTGTCAGGGCTCATCTTCAACTCCAGACCTTGTTTTTAATGGCAAAGCTCAATGTTGGAACTTAAAGAATAAAAGTTTAAAAACGCCTCCAAAAGATCTGCACAATCTTTTCCTTGCTAACCTGAAATTACATGGCAGAGTTTATGTTGTACTACCTTTGCTTTTAAAGAGAGTAACTATTTCACCTGTTGCCAGCCCTCCGTCTCATCTTCACATTCTCCCTCCTAGCCTAAATGAATGTACTGCACATGCAACGTCATGAGCAAGTCCCTCAAGGCACACAAAGAACATGGGGAGCCGCTGCCATGTTTCGTATCTCACAGAGAATCTTGTAATGGTGAATACAGCAGAGGACCTTGGGATGACCACAGCAAATGCCTCCTTTCTGGGAAAAATCAGGGAGTGCCAAGAGTATAAATCTGCACTTAAGCCATGCCACGCTAGAAGATAAAGATGCCTTGCTGTATTGTTTTTCACATGATATGCAAACACAGATCATTAACATGATTTGAACATTAAGTGCCCTGTGACATTCTGGAACCTTTGATTCAAATCTTTCCATTGTCCCCCAAACTCCCACCAAATATGACTCAGCTTCATGTCTCCAGTTTTGTAAGCCTGAATTATAATTCAGTCAAGAACTTCCCTTCCTGTTGCCCTTCCCTGGTGCCATTTAGTCAGTTCTATAGTTTCCTCCTGATAAGCTGCCCAACTCTCAAGCATTCCTTTATCTTCTTTCATAATCTTTTGTTTCATGAAAAGAGCTCATTTTTGCTATGGGCCAAAAACAGTATACCTGGCCTGGCTTTAAAGCCAGCAACTGGAGTCTGATCCTGGATACCAACAGAACTACAACAGACTCCCAACACACACATTGGGTTCCTCCTTCCATCTGATTTCTTCACAGAATAGGACAGGTAATCTTTGCTCTCCCTCTTGATCTAACCCCCCCCCCACTTTCCAAACCACATGTACACTTTTAGCTCAAAGAAATAACTCCTGCTAATTTGGTCTAATTCTGCTGAATATTTGGTTGTTGCTCTATTAATTAGGATAAGGAATGTGTCTGTTTTGATTTAGTGCTGTTAGTATTTGCTTAGAGTTATTCCCCACACACACACTATTGTACCAACTCCCTGAATAAATTCTGTATTCTTTTTAAATAAGGTCTCTGTCATCCTTTTCCTATTGAAAATTTGCTACTCATAGCTGTTGGAAAAATTGGCAAAATAGTTAAATATTCAGATATTGCAATGGATCTTTGCTTCACTGGAGAGGAGGCATTTTCTTCTATGTAAAAATCTTTATTTTTAAGGGAAGGGTTCACAGGAAATCTACAAACAACAAAGACACCTAAGGCTATATCTTTACACTTTGACAACACAGTCTACAACAATGGAGATTGGTCTTCTTCTTGACTCCTAGAAGGAAATCGCCTGAACACATTAATCAATGATTGTGAGTAAACAGACTTCAGTTTCCTGGGCTTTGTTTCTATTGGCTCTGTGCCAGGTTTCCTTCCAGGTCAGTCTAAACAATAGCCCACAAGGTAAGCACATTAACCCAATAATGACTGAATTTTAGACCTTGCAGCACACATATTTCTAACAATAGCCACCTCTTTAGGTAAAAGATTCTGGGTTTCTGTACTCTACACAAATGTGCAAGCTAATTTCCCATGTTAATTGGAATGTATGTTCATGTGTTTATGGGGTGTGGTAACACACCTATGTATAATTTAGCGCAGGGTGAAGGTTTATGGAGGAGAATCAAGAGAAGAGGAAAAAAGAAAAATAGAAGCCAAATAAATTATTAAAGCAGTGTCTGAGAGTTCATCCAAGAAAAAATTCTGTAAGAAACATGTGTGGACTCAGATTTTGTTTATTTTTGTTTTTATATAAAATTCTGCTGGAGGCCCCCCACTCCATTCTAAGGCATGTGGCAAGAGTAACTTGCACTGCTGTTAATATTCATTGCCATAAATCTCAGCATCTGTCATCCAAGAAACTTGGCCTGGTTCACTCATACTGCCATAGCCTTCCTGCGAGAACCCTTGCATGGCTGCTTGCCCCACTTCCAACTCCAACATGATTTGTATCTCTGCAGGAACATCATCCACAACTGTACCACTTGCCTGGTCAGTTGCCATCTCATGGCTAAATTAAAAATCTTGTCTAAACAAAATAACAAACCTTTGCCTGTACACTTCACAAAAATCTGGTTACTACAGTGCAATAAATCTCTTGAACACTGCCACAATGGTTATTGGGGTGCAATAGATCCCACAGCTACCACCATGCGGTGCAGATCCCTTTTAGATCCTCTACCCAAACCAGGGACAAGAGGCTTGCAGGAGTATGCTGTGAGCAAAAACCTTGCTCCCTCACAGAGTATCACCAACTCCAGACCAGGAGTTTCCTGCAATATATTGTGAGACCCTAGCTATGCCAGAACTGTGAGTTCTTTTTCAGGATCCAGGATACACACCAAATAAGCACTGCCTTCTTAAAATAAAGAAGAAAATGTATTAAAAAATAAACAATAAAGATACAAATATCAGTACATGTTCCAGTTTCCAAAGCACACAAAAAATAAAAACACCTAATTAACCTAAACTATATATCTTCCTAATTACAGCAGGAGGCTTATCTTACAGGCATAAAAAATAAATCTTACAAAAATAAAATCAATAATACTTTCTTCTTTTATTGAGTCAGTTGATAAAAGAACTGGAACAGATGACCTGCAATGATTATGAATGGGATTGAGCAGGTTGAGAAAGTACTTTTCTCCCTTTCTCACAATGCAAGAGCTCGTGGGCACTCCATGAAATTGCTGAGCAGTTGTGTTAGAACAGATAAAAGGAAGTACTTCTTCACCCAAAGAGTGATTAACATATAGAATTCACTGCCACAGAAGGTGGTGTCAGCTACAAGCATGGACAGTTTCAAGAGGGAATTAGATAAACATATGGAGCAGAAGTCCATCAGTGGCTATTAGCTACAGGTTATAGATGGGAACTCTCAGTCTGGGGCAGGTGTTGCACTCTATTCTTGGTGCTGGAGGGGGCAGCAGTGGGAGGGCTTCTAGTGTCCTGGCCCCAATGGCTCCTGATGGCACCTGGTATATTTTGTCCACTGTGTGACAGAGTGTTGGACTAGATGGGCCATTGGCCTGATTCAACATTGGCTTCTCTTATGTTCTTATGAAACATGCCTTAGCAAAATAACAAGTGTACAGTGACACCCTTCCTTCACATAGCAAGTGTCTCGAACTTGGTCTTCTCAAGCCAATTGTATAGTTACCTTGAAATAAACAAGATAATGATTTAATAATCTTAACTTGCCCATTCCACAAGATTCACTTGAAACAAATTAACTCCCCTCTGCAAAATGCTTTCACCACCTCCTTTCCCTTCACACGCACAAGGTCAAATTGCTCCAGATGACCATTAAGGATTTTCTTTTGACATGGAGCATTTGGATGGCACATTTTCCAATTAAACAGTTTAAGAATACTCTGTTGTTAACCCTTATGTTGCAAACTGAAACAGACTGGAAAACAAATCAGGCCTAAGCATGACGGGGGGGGGACAGGACAAGGCCATAACCTCTGTTTTTAGTTTTCCCACTTGTCCATGTATTTTAATCAGACTAATGTGCTGAAATAACTCTGCCAAAGAGCACCTCTGCTTATATAGAACAAGATACCCTATACCAGCCAACACTGTGATTGAGATATACTATGCACTTAAATACCAATGAAGGATGGAGCTGTGCAGTGCTAATATGGTCCGTGTATTTTGGCTGCAGAGCATGGCTGTCATGCATATATCCATGGAGTCAGTGTATGACCATGGATAGGCTGAGTAGTGGTCAAGATTTTATCCCTCCAGATGCAACTCCCATGATACAACAAAAGCAATTTTAACAAGGCTTCCTTTACTTCCAGTTTACAACTCACATGCCAGTTCAAAGATTTTGCACCCTATAGGGAAAAAGTTACTTCACCTGCATCTTCACCTCTTTAGCCTTGCTGCAAGCTGTGCTTGACTACCTCTTTTAAAGCCCTCCTGAGCATGTGTGCATACCTCAGACCTGGCAGACTGGGCTCTCACCCCAGCCTGGCTCCACACAACTCCTTCCAGAGCCAGACCCAACCAACTGGGCCATGGCATGGGGTGGGTCATTTGCTCTAAACCTTAGGGTTCTGCTTCCTCAGGTTCCTTCAGTCATCATCCTGGACCAATCTCCCAGTCACCATCCTGGACCTCCAGGCAGCCTCTGTCTTGGGGTGCTGGGTAATCCACATGGTCCTAATGGACAGTCTCACCATACTCTCTTCTTGATGTCCGTTCTTGACATCTCCCCACACTGGAGAAATGGAAAATTAAAGATATTGTGGATAAATGGGAACTGAACACAGCTTCACATATCACAGTGCTGCCAGAAAAATGGCCCAAATGGCTTAGGTTATTTGGATCTGAAAAATGGTGATTGGTCTGAAGCAGCAGAACCAATTTTGAGTCCAGTGGCACCTTTAAGACCAACAAAGTTTTATTCGAAGTGTAAGCTCTTGTGTGCAAAGCACACTTCTTCAGATAAATAGAATAAAATCTGTTTTGAGTTGAAAAAAAATGTTACATCTGTTATTTTCCTACCATATACTATTAAGAGTGTTTTCCACACAAGGACAGGCTTGTGTAGTTTCCCCATTGCTGCTGTGGCTACAGGGCTTCCACATGCAGGCTTTCCCATAGTTTCCCTGTCCCAGGCCTCTGCCACCAAAGCTCTGCTGATGCTGGTCAACCATGGGCTTGGGGCCCTCCTTCTCCTGCTATGCAGTCCCCTTGGGGAGCAATTCTGGCTGGTCCTTGGGGTAGTTTGGGCTACGATGCACTTTGGGGATACTGCCTTACCTTTGGGCGATCACCTTTTACCCTCAATGCGGGAGAAGATTTGTAAAGGTGACCTTTACATTGACTTCTTTAGCCTTCTTCACTGGGATTTGGAGAAGAAGGACAAAGAGGAGTTGGACGACAAGGATAAGGAAATCCTAAAGAGGAGGAAGGTTGACCAGACTTGGGCTAATTGGCTGGCCGGTCTTTTAATTTATGCTGGCCCGTTATCCCGGTCTCAGCCATTGAGGTCCCCTGCTTTGTTCCAGTATTTGGGTATAATTTATAAAGCCTATACTAGCTTTCCTGGCCTGGCTTGGATGCATTATGATGAGGAGTTCTGGATGCGGACAGCCATGAACCCCATGCTTCCATGGGATAAAATGCATTCTCATCTTTGGCTCCAAATTATGTCCATGCCCAGACAATCTTCGGTTGAATGCTTGCATAGTGGGCACACAGTGCAGCATTTGCAAGGAACTATTGCTTCCCATGGTGCCACGGGGCAGGTGGTTCAACCCCACTTGCTCTGTTGGGAGTTTGGCTCCTGGGGGGGGTCTGCAATAGGAAGTTATGCCCATACAAGCACGAGTGCCTGGTATGTGGGGTATCCCACTCATTCTCTATGTGTCCTCGAGGAAGGCCCCATAGGAGTCAGTGGCAGAGAGGTGGGGGTAGTTCCTCCTCCTCCGCTGGTAAAAGGCACCAATCCAGTAAACCTGAAGGCACTTGAAATCTGGCTGCAGAGGTACCCTAAGGAGGACGACAGAGTTTATTTCTTAGAGGGTTTTACTGTTGGTTTTCATATACCTTTCCAAGGAACTAGGGCCCTGTTTATGGCCTCTAATTTTAAGTCAGTTAAGGGCATGGAGTCAGTGGTAAAGAAAAAGATTGACAAGGAATTGGGGGAGGACCATGTTTTGGGCCCATTTTCTTCGCCACCACTTCCTAATTTGAGAGTTTCACCTCTAGGGATCATGCCTAAAAGGCAGCTGGTGAATTTTGCTTGATTCACCACCTTTCGTATCCATGTGATGAATCAGTTAATGATGCCATTCCTGATTATCTGTGCACGGTGAGGTACACTTCATTTGACCAAGCAGTTCGTGTTGTACAGAGCTGTGATCAAGGAGTGGAGTTGGCGAAGTGCGATATTAAGACTGCATTTCGCCTCCTCCCCGTGCATCCAGATGATTTCGAATTGTTGGGTTTCCCTTTTGATGGTCAGTTCTTCATAAATAGGGCTTTGCCCATGGAATGTTCTGTGTCATGCACCGTGTTTGAGTGCTTCAGTTCATTTCTGGAATGGGCTCTGTGTGTTAAGACGGGCATCCAGGATGTTGCACATTATTTAGATTATTTCCTTTTTGTGGGTCCTCAAGGAACAGGTAGATGCGCTCAGCTCCTGGAAGAGTTTGGCCGCAGAGTTGGGGGTTCCTTTAGCCCATGAAAAGACTGAAGGCCCAGTGCAGAGGTTAGTTTTTCTGGGAGTGAAACTGGATACAATGGCTCAGACATCCCAACTGCCTATGAAAAAATTGTGGACTTGCGGGACCGCATTTGGGCATTTTTGACATGAAGGAAGGCAACCTTATGGGAAATCCAACAGCTGGTGGGGCATCTTAACTTTACATGCAAAGTTGTTGCTCCTGGCCGGGCCTTTTTCTGCAGGCTATGTGATGCTATGTCAAACCTTCGCCTGCCGCACCACAGAGTGCATGTTAACTGTGCGATGAGAGCTGACCTCAGGGTTTAGCAGGATTTCTTGACTTCATTTAATGGAGTTTCTTTTTGGCAGGAGGACTTAAAGCTTGATGCTGAGCTGCAGGTCATGTCAGATGCCGCAGGGTCCCAGGGCTTTGGGGTTTATTTCCACAGACATTGGTGTGCGGAGGAATGGCCTGAGGACTGGATTTCTGCTGTGTTTACTAGGGACCTGGCATATTTGGTGTTCTTCCCCATTCTAGTGGCGATTTGGCTATGGGGGAATGAGTTGGTGGATCACATGGTGCACTTCTGGTGCAATAATCTGGCAGTGGTCCACATCATCAATTCCCTCACATCCAAATCACCCAGGGTGATGTGCTTGGTCCACGCATTTACGCTGCGATGCCTGCGGCTCAACACATTGTTTCTGGCTAGGCATGTGCTGGGGGTGGATAATGTGGTAGCTGATGCTCTCTCTTGCAAATAGATGATAAGGTTTTATCAGCTTGCTCCAGACGCTGATCTTCAGCCAGCAAGGATGCCCCTGGAGCTATGGCAGGTTGGAGGGCCGAGGCTTGCTGGGCAATAGGCCTTGCCATTGCCCCTAGCACACGAAGAGGGTATGAACGGTTTGTTTGCCAAGTCAAAGAATTTAGGAAACAGGAGGGTTATCCCAAGGTCTGGCCCATTACAGTGGAGCAGCTGATCCATTATTCTGTTTCCTTGAAGGAGGCAGGTTTGGCTGTTAGCTCCATATGGGGACGTCTTTCTGCCCTGGCATTTGCTGGCAAGGCTCTAGGTTTTTCGGAAGTCACTGGTGACTTTTGTAACAGAAAGATATTGGAGAGTTGGACACAGGAAAAGGGGGCTTTGAAGAACAAAGGTGTCCTATTTCACCGGCGGTGCTCAAAGGGTTGCAAGCAACCTGGTCCAGCATTTGCAATTCTGGTTATGAGGCCGGCCTTTTCCATGTGGCTTCACTGCTGGCATTCTTTGGAGCGCTTAGAGTAAGTGAATTGGTAGCGCTGTCCAAGACTGACCAATCAGGCAGGGCACTGCACAATCAGGACCTCCAATTTAAAGGGAAGGAGGCGCACATCACTATTATGGGCACCAAAACTGACCAGCGACATAAAGGGTCAGTGGTTAAGTTAGGTGTCTGTTCCAATCCTGAGCTCTGCTTTGTTTTGGCTTTGTCTCAATACAGGACTTTAAGGGGCAGAGCGGATGGGTACCTTTTAATACATGCAGATAGGAGCCCGCTGACAATGCACCAGTTTTGGGCTTTTACAGCCTGGGCTTTGGGGTTGTTGGGCCTTTCTGGAGTGAAGTTTGGCACTCACTCATTCAGAATTGGTGCAGCATCCACAGCAGCAGCTTTAGGCTATCCCACTGCTGACATTCAGTGGGTGGGCAGGTGGCGATCAGCTGCTTATAAAAGTTATGTGCGCCCTCTTGCTGTATTATGAGTTGCTGTTTGCAATGTTGGGTTCCAGAATTCACTGTTGTCTCTTCTTAGGTTCTGTGTTTTGTGGCAGGAGACAGATTCTCATCTCCGGACACAGCTACATCTTTTGGACGGCTCATCAGGCCAATTGGTCAGCCATTGGCTCTCAGCTTGGCCTCAGCCAGTGGGCTATGGTGGAGTGGAGGGGGCGCCAGGGCCTATGCTGGCCAGGCCTCCTCCCTCTTCTGTTTGGAAACAGTTTTGCCTTGCTGCCACATGTTTTGGTCATTCATCTGGGAGGTAATGACTTGGGATTCCTGAAGGGGAAGGCCCTAGTGTTGCAAGCCTGGGATGACCTGAGATTCATTCAGTGCCATTGACCAGACACAGTAATTGTGTGGTTGGCCATGATTCCACGCCTAGTATGGCGTAGCACTTGGAATCCCAAGGGGATTAAGAGAGCTTGGCGTAAGGCCAATGGGGAGCTCCAAAATATTTTAAAGGTTGGGTTGGGCCACTACTTGCCTCACCCCAAGTAGTGGCCCAACCCAATAGTAGTGTTCACCTTTCCAAGAAGGGAAACAATGTTTTCCTTCAGGATTTGCAGCAAGGGCTTAGACTAGTTCTAGGTATTTGAGTGGGCGCAGGGGCCTAAGCAGAGGCTTGGCCCTTGTGGTGGTAGAATTAGGTTTAGATAAAGTTCACACAGCTATGTAAACACCAATCAATAACCATGTGTAGGGGGGTGTAGGGGTCTGTGGGATCAACCCTGCGGCTGTGCGGCCAGGGATGAGGCTTGCAGACTGCCTCTGGGGATGACCATGATGAAGCCTCTGCGCTGGCCATGAGATTGTGTTGGAGGGCTCCTCAAGGAGCATCCCAATCATTGGCTTGGCTGGGTTTGCAGGTGACTTACAGTTGGCTCCAACCCGGGGCCTTGATGTCTTGCCTGTTATATGGTAAGGATGGGGTCAAAGCAACACCAGGCCTTGACCGTGCCACTGTTTATGTTTGCCCTTGCCGTTACTTTCAATATGTTAAATAAAGTGGCCTTAGTTTCATCCAACCTTGGTTGTCTGACTCTTTCTTCCGTCTGAGTGGGCAATAATATTATAACAATCTGTGTATCATGTTGCCAGCATTCTTAGCTTTCATTTTTTTAAAAAGAGCCCCTTTTCATTGTGAAGTGCCTTACCCTTTATAACACTACAATGAAAAATGTAAAGTGGGGAATTCAGAGAACCTAATACACAGAATGCAATAATGTTATAATAATATCAAAATATGTTGGTTCTAATTTCTGCTTAAGGTGATAGCCATATGAGCAGAGATGGGGTGCATTCAGATGGGCAGCTAAATCCACCATTGGCCCTGCTCTAATTTGATCCTGATCTTTTTTATCCAGCGTTGCATGACCAGACAGCTCCCCTTACTATGCGTGTACTCCATGATGCATTGTCTAGATGGCATCCACCTGAAGGAGCTGCGTGGTCGTTTTTTAAAAATTACGTTTGCACATGCGCAACTCAACGTGTACTTGTTTCTTCCGCACATGTGCAGAACTGAACGGTTAAAGCACAGCCAGTGGTAACTCCATCTAGGTACCTTTTTAATTAATGCAGTTCATAAAATTCATGGGCTGTTCAGAAACATGAAATTGTCCAGAACATTTGAGCGGACTTCTGCGGCTGTCTCATGTTTACTTGTTCATGCGCATATTGCTTAGAATTTTTTAAAAGGGCACCCGCTCAGGATGGTCTGACATCAGAGCATCCCGATGGGAGGATTGTGCGCTGGAACAATCAGACGGGGGAAAGTCTGCAATTGGCCCATCGGGAAGTGAAAACTCCAGACTTTAATTAATATCTTTTAAGTACGGCTCCAAAGCATGGCAAAATGGGATGATCACAGAAGAGGCACATTTCCCAAATGTCGCTGTCTTGTCATTACCTTTAAATCTGCCAGGCTCTAAAGATCCGCCAGGATCTAAAAGACCTGTCTGATCAGAACCATAGACAGACAGACAGACAATAATCACAATATGCAATAGCTTATTAAAAGCTAAAAGCCCACTAGAGGTGAGGGAAGGAAATGACCACTACAGGGACAGGGGCAGGGAAAATGGGTGTCATGTGGGCAGAACAAGGAAAATCCAAATTTTCCCTCGAGACTTTGCTAAATCTTTCCCCAAACTGTTCAGCAAAGTGGGTTTGAAAAAGATCAGAGAACAGCTGGGGAAAACCCCAGAAGGTACACAAGGAAAAAAAAACACCCTGCTTTCCAACAGCATTAAAACCCAGAGCAAATAACCTGTGTGGAAATGACCAATAATAGGATTAAGCATCATGATGTATTAATCACCTCAACAGCTTTCAAAAACATTTTTGTTAGAGAAAAACAAGGTCCAAGCCCTCTTGGGCATATGGAACTACTTATGTAGTTCTTTGGCTTCTGAACCCCAATTCTAAATTCTGTCCTTCATATTTTATTTTTTCAGAACATATCAGTCAGTGTGGCACAGTGAATAGAGTGGATAGAGAGCTTAATTAGTGTCACAGGATAAATGTGTCATCTTCTGTGATCATACAGGAGCCTTTCTGCCACTGGACAGCAGATACAGATGAAGTTCATGATGAATACCAGATATTAGACCATATGAAAATACAATGTGCTTATTAAAGCTGTATTGAGATAATAGAAAAGGTAGGGTTGAATGAATTATCTACAAGAGACTTACTATGGTTTTAAATGTTGCACAAGTACAAGTCCCCTCCCCCAGTTTCAATTACTTCTATATGTTCTCATAAACCATGGTCACTATCAAATACTTCATCCACTCGACTCTGGAACCCAAAATGGCAGCTGTATGAAATTCTCAGAAACAAAGTAGAACATGAGTAAAATAAACTTTCTGAGTCCTCTTGAAATGTGGGTAGAAGTATATGAGTGCATTAGTCTGCCACACAGTGACCCAGATATAGAGTTAACATGAGAAGATGCATTAGGGATACAGAGGACTATTAGATCAAGCTCTTCAGATGAGAGCATGTAGTGGGTAAGCACTGTTAGCAAAGAAAGCACTTCATGGCACAAGTGGGCATTTCAGGCTTTTATTGTTTCTACTTTCTTACATAGCAAAAAAGAAAACAAATCCAAACAAACTAAGCTTTGCGTGGCTGCAGAGGAGTGGATGGAGGGACAGTGTGGCTGGAACTATTCTCATCACATGCATGATGTTTCAGGTATGAGTCCTAAAGCCCAAATGGTACTACAGCAAAGGAAAGGAAAACTAGACAACCATCCTATGCAAACAGAAAGTGGCAAATCTACTTATCCTCACATAGGAATCAGATTATTTCTTTGAACCAGGAGTTATATACCGGTTCTTTCAGAGACATTACAGAAGCCCTGGATTTAGGTTCCTTTTCAGTCACAGAAGATTCCTTGTCCTTCAGGACCAGGAGAAGGTTAGTGAAATAGAACAGTAATGAATCCCCTGCTGTAGGCTCTTCAATGTTATTAATGAATCCAAAGTTCCCAGAAGGAGACAGGACACATCTGTATGGCTATTCCATAAAATATCACAAGGTCTTACTAACTAGGTTTATGATTTAAAAATCTAAAACTAGATTCTGATGAAAACATTCTTTTTTAATGCTGACAAAACCCCCTCTAACTCCACCAACATGAATGCATTTTTATCAACAAATGAAGCGACCATGAGGTCAGATCTAGCTACTTGCCATCACCATGGTGCCTGTGCACTGACGCATAATGTTATGAAACAAGACCAGCTTTTAAAGTGCTTCACAGGATGTTTTCAAGTATAATGTTCTATTCTAGGGGTCCTCTATAATAAAAGCCTAGAAGATGCTGAAGTTCCCATTCTTACTAACATGGTAGAAGGCGAATAAGGGAAGGAGCATGAAGTGCTTCTGTTATGGACCTCTACAAGTGCTTCTGACTTTCTGAAATAAAATTTTCCAAATGTAGAAATGTATTTCCGACATTCATTTCTACCAGTCTTTGAGAATACTTACCAGTTCATAGTCTTGAATGTTGCTGAGGCCTGGCTTTCCATAATTGGCTGGAAAGAAACAGGTGTATCACAACAGTCCCACAGAGCACTTAATATAATAGCATGACATTACTCTTCATAATCCCACAAGACCTCTCTATGGTAAAGGCAAAAGTAAGTGGTACATTCATGTACCAGCATAAAAATAATTTTTAATGTTTTATTTGTACACTTGCCAATTAGTGCAAACACTAGTGCAAAAATGAACTTTTTAAAAAAATTAGGAAAGGCAAATACTGGCTCATGAAAAATACAGGGGAAAGGTACTTCGTTGCAGAACTTGTAATGCTGGGGGCTAAAATCTTGCTCATTGGCTATGTGGTGAATAGATAAAAAGCTCAATCTAATACTTCATTCACAGTGCAATGGGGGGGGGCTAAGCTCACAGGGAAGTGATGAGATGTTCTGCCAGCGTATCTCTGCTAGGCACGATTGTGGCAACAGACCAACACCAACAAAAGCATAAGTTGCTACACAGGTAGGGAATGGGGTGGACCTAGGGACATAGCAGGAGTTAGTCATCCCAGCTCTGGAATGTCCCCCAGAACTGACAGAAAGTTATGCCAGCAAAACCCCCAGCTAAGGTTCCCAGATCTCCTTTGGCTACCAGGGGAGGATATTGGCCCACCAGGTTGGGAAAATCCTGGATATTTGGGGATGGGGATGGAGCTTGGAGAGGACAGGGACCTCAGTATTTTTACATGAGGTGTGATTCGGCCCTTATATATATATTTAACAATTCTTGTTAATAAATACATGTATCTTTTTCTATACTATATGTATTAAGCTTGGCCCTCTTTTCTATTTGACTAACCTTTTCAGGTTTTGGATTCAAGGTTTCTAGGTTCAGCCCCACCCCTTTTTATCCCTAATCTTAGCCCATAGGCACCCATACAACAAAAAAGGCAAAGCACCCTCCCACAGGCACATCCCCACCCACAAGCTCCAGCATAGCACAGGATGCCAACTACAGCCACAGCCAACCACTCCTCTCCTCAGCAGTGACCAAACCCCCTCCCCAGTACCAAATCACAGGAGCCCCCAGTGCTACATAAACCCCAGCTACAATGCCCCATAGGTTCAGTAGGGAGGGTATTTGGCACAAGACTCAGACTCAGAGGTCTCTGACATGCACACTTAGAGTGCACAGCATTACACTTGGGTGCCAGGAGAAGTGCAGAGAGTGTACTTAGCACCACTGAGGAAGCACTTAGAACTAAGAACTAAGCACTTAGATTTTGCTTTTCTCCTTAGGTATTAGAACTAAGGGGAAAAGCAAAATCCATGCTGTGGGCTAACATGTTTCATTTCAGAACCCTTACAGGTACTCTATCTGTGGAGACACAAGACGAAGGAGCAAACATATACTGACATTGTGACATTGTTAGGTGACCAGGGGTGGGTTTCCAACTGCCCTGGGCCAGGAGTCAACATCTGCCTCTCCTGCTTCCCTCACAGAAGTCGGGGTGCTGCCTAGGGATGGGCACAAACTGTGAAAATACGGTTCAGTTTGTGGTTCTCAGCATCCCCAGTTTGCGATCACAAACTGTCACAAACTTTTTGCTGCTAAACAGACTGGTTTGATTAGTGAGGTTTGTGATATGGTTGACCCCCCCAGCATGCTAGAGACACCAATCTCACAGGGGAACTCAAGCTGATTTTCTTCTGCCTTCCCTCCAAGTATGGTGAGTATTGGATTTACAGGATCTGAGTTACAGCCCCCCAAAGAAGGTGACCCTGAGAAAGTGCTTTCTGGGGAAATGACAAGCATGGGTCCAGGAGGTTCAGGAGTTTATAGAACAGACCATGTGCAACCAAGAGGCATCAAACATAGTGGGGACTTCCCCCTGATGCTTCTCTATATGCCCTCCAAGTTATATGCAGATTGGACTCAGGGAATCCAAGTTATGCTCCCCCCAGAAGATGCCCCCCATTTCCTCTGCAAGCTACACACACCAAACGCGCAAGGAACCTAATCCTGCTGCCTGTTCATCAACAATCTCTCCAAGTTGTGGGTAGATTACATTTCTGGCATTCCTGTTACAGACACCCCAAAAAGGTCTCCAAAATTCTCTCTCTGGAAAAGGTAACTGCAGTTATAGGAGTCTATGGAACAGCTCGGGAATAAGACAGTGACACCAAACTCCCTGGGAAACTTCACCTGGGCAGACCTCCCCCACCACCAGACACTGGAAGCAAGGCAAGCATCCCCCCTATGCTTGCAGCCTCCCTAAGTCTCCAAAGGCAGGTTCTGAAGGACAGAAAGGTGGACATCCCCAGACTTCTGACAGGGTCTCCCCAAAGTAACCCCATGACAGTTTGACAGGCACCCCAACCATACCAGACAAGCAAAGGAAGCATGACCACAACTCTCATGGCCCCCCTGGCTGACACACAGGTCCAGGGCACACACAGCGATCATGGAGTATTCTGCTACTCTAAAGAAAATGGAAACACATGCCAAGCTGGCCAGGCCACCCCCAAATCTCCAAAGGCAGGTTCTGAACAACAGAATTACAGATATCCCAGAGTTCTTTTTTTTTTTTACTTGCCCTTAAATTGGGCAAAATTTATTATTTTTTTGAAAGTTACATAAAAAAGAGCCATACATTTTAAAACAGCTAGCCAAATATCTCGCTCGCATCATCACGTTTGCATACACATTCCCATTCCCCCCCTTATTTTAATTTGTATTCAGTAACAACCACTATTAAACCAAGGATCTATTCCCATTATAGAACTAATTCATCTATATTCTATCTGTTATATTTCATTTTATCTATAATATGCTATTATTAATCTATTTTATATCAATAAAAACAAAGAAGAAAAGAAACAGGCATAACTTAGCAGTTTGACTATGCTAGTGAAGGCTTATATTTCTTCTAAATTAACAATCTGGTCCCTTTAAATATTCTTCCATATTTTTGACACTGTTAGTTTTCAAAATCCCATTAACTAACCGACCTAAACAAAATGGCCAATTTCCTACAAGCGCTGCTCCATGCTTGCCTTCCCTTTTGCCCCGATGGTATGGGCAGGCAAAACAGGACTGAGTAGATGCAGGGAAAATTGCATGAAACTGCGAGGCAAAATGTGGCTGTGCAGCAGCTTGTGTGAAATTGATACCTACCATCGGGGCAAAAGGAAAGGGTGAGTGCAGAGCAGTGCTTGTGGGAAATCAGCCAATGTGTTATATTTTCCCTAGGACCTCAGCTCTCACACTGACAATGCCATATAGCTTTCACCTTATCCTGTAATATCTCATCTCCTCTCTCAAAATAGCTAAATTCATGCCGATTCTCTAAGTAAATAGCCCATTAATTATATTTTTCCCTGCAATTCCTCTCTAAAAATTCAAACTGCCCATATCTTTCCATCCTCCTTCAATTAGGACATTACAAGTGCAGAGGGGAGGGATTGTTTGACAGATGGAAATTTACTGCTGTTGTCAGATGATTTTTTGGGACTGCTTAAAAAGGCCCTTGGTGGAAAAAAATAGAATTGCTGTGTTTGAAGTGGTGGGAGAGATCTTGGATCACATTGAGAGAGAGGAGATCATAGAGGCCCAAAAGCAGATGACATCAGACACTACACAAAATGGAAAGCGATGGGACCTGTCCCAACATCTGACATCTGCAATGAGAGATTTACCCAGCTACTTTTTTGATGGGCTGGCTGGATATAATGCAGCCTATGCAGGGTTGGAGAGACAAGGCTGTCTGTTTGCATACGCAGGCAAGCCAGAAGAGGATGTGATATTCAAAAATCAAAGGCATAAAAGAACAACAATTTTGATGAGACATTTCCAAAGAAAGCAAGAGAAACTCAAACTTTACAAATAATTTGAAGTAGCACTCTTTGACAGTCTGCATGGCTTTAACTGACTGATGGGATAAAGATCTACCAAAACTGGAACCTTTAAGCTGTTTGTTTACTTTGTGTTTCTTCTCCAGACCTACATTGTTATTTGATATCCAATTGATTAAGGAATATAACCTGAAGCAAAGTATTTTAAATTTTTGCATTGTCTTGACTGACTAATGAAAGCTATAAAATATGGACTTTTGATATCTCCAGAGTTCTGACAGGGGCTCCCCAATATAATTTCATGACACCTTGGTGGGCACTCTAGCCACACCAGACAAGCAAGGGAAGTGTGTCCACAGCTCTCACAGTGAAGGGTGGACACACACAGGTTCAGAGCGCACCCAACAACTGCATTGTATCCACATACTCTTCAGAAAAATGGAAACACATTTCAAGTCAGGCAGACCACCTTCAAGTCTCTAAAGGCAGGTTCTGAATAACAGAAAGGCAGACATTCCCAAAGTTTTGACGGGCTCCCCAAAGTAGCCCCACAGAAGCTTGGCAGGCACCCCACCAAGCAATGGAACCCAGCGAGGCCTGCCCACAAGGCTCCCAGGGCCCCCTCAGACCCAAACACTTAGATTGTCTGGTCACAGCCCACCCCTAGGTGAAATTTCTCATTATTAACCATTAGCGGAACATGTTGTACAGATAAGCGATCACCTGTGGTGATTTGGACAAATGCAATGGAAAGAGGTAGTTGGTTGCTGAGGCAGATGTTTACTGAGGTAGATACTAAGGTAGACGTTGTTTCATGAGGTAGGTGTTGGGTGAAACAGATTTTCTTTGGAGGGTAAAAAAGGGAGGTATACACTGTATATTATGCAGGGGTTTTCTCAGTGGGGGTATAAAGTACTGAGACCGATGTGAAGCATAGTGATTCAGCTCATACTTTATTTCAGAAGAAGAACAAGAGATGACTTTGCTGGCTCGCAGGCCGGCTTATATTCACAACTCACACCACACCCAAACACACCCCCACACCCATGATTGGATATTTACAGTGCACCCTTAGTCCCCTAGGTCACTCCTAGGATCCTAGTGTTCCTATAGGTGCATTCTAGGATCCGTTTGGGCTATTGTCTCTGGCAGCAAAGCTCGGGTTCCTTCACCCAACCACGTGTTTGCCTGACCATGTGTGCGGGCTTCCCTGGGTACACAACAGGAGGAATTTCAGTGAGAAAGGATTGGGTGCAGGGTTCCCTGTAAGGTGCACTAGGGTGTGGTAGTGCACCCATTTCTGGAGCTCACCTCAGTGCAGGATTTTCATCCCAGCACAGGTCTGAGAAGTGGATGGCCCCACCCTCCTGATCATCTGGTGACTGGCTGTGGGACCTATAAAGGGAGGTCCAGCCCTTCCTCCTACCACAACTCCACATGGATTTTGTGCCAGCCAGTAATACAAACTAGGACTCAGGAGCCACACCCAACTGCTGCCATCCAAGAAGACCTGCTGACTGCCCCTGCCTCACCGCATTGGGTCAATCACCCTGGCCTTGACCCTCTCTGGCAGAGAACAAGGTGGGGGTGGGCTGAGGGGATTCCCTCTGCCAGGGAGGGAGGTTCAGGAGGGCCCCAGGCCATGTGTTTGCCTCCCCCCTTGATGGGCTTCTGAGTTGAATGCAATGAGGGGGTCTTCATGGGAGCTATTGTGGGAGCTGTGTGTGAGAGAGGGTGTGTTCAGATGGGCAGTTTAGTCCACTTTCGGCACACTTCAGCAATGGATTTTATAGCCACGTTCACACACCCAACATCTGTGCACCATCCCCAGCCATCGCTTTCTGGCTCAAACCCCCTTTAAAATGGAGTATTCTGTTACCAGGTCCCCAAGTGGTGTTTTCCTGATTCTCTGGTTCTAGCCGCACTTTTCTGATGTCTAATCACTCCTGCAGTGTCGAGCTGCTTCCACTCTTCGCCCGCCATTTTATTTTAGCGTCAGCGGTATATGTACAGGTGGAGCTCCACTCCCATGTTATTAAAAACGATGTTTAAACAGTGCCTAGTTTGTTGGTTAGACGCGTTTGAGACGCGTTTCGGGGTAAAAGTTTAAAGGGAAGTGTTCCTTTAAAGTTTAAAAGGAAGTGTTACAGCAGTTGGGTTGAAGTGGAAATCACTGTTCTGCGCATGTGCGAAAATTTTAATTCTACAGATGGCCACCTGTGCACATGCCCAAACTGAGAGGGAAAAAAAACCCTGATGCATGCTCCCATGTGTGGATGGTGGGGAGCGATGTGGCTGCGCAGTGATCTGGAACAAGGAGGTGAGTGTGATCACGATTCTCCAAGTAAAAAAAAAAATGCATCGGGACCAGAGCAATTTAAACCACTCCCAGTACGCCATCTGACCTCACCCAGAGAGGGAAGGAAAGGGAGTCTTGGCTTTGAATCTCCTGTGAGAAGCAGGGAGCAGACACAAGTCTGCCTTTTACCCCCTCAGTGGCCTTTGGCCTACCACTTGGCCAGGCACCCTTCCATTAGGCTTGCCAACTCCCCCGCTAGGGTGGCGGTCCCCAGATTTGAGATCCCCCACCCCTGCTTTTTAAGAATTGGCCAGCGGGGGATGCTCTAGCATTAACCATAGAGAAGAAGGCTAGAGCTCCCCAGGTCTCTGACTGTCGGCAAGCATGTCCAGCTTCAAAGAGTACGGTCCGCTACTCGCCTTGCCTCCTTAGCTCCGCTCGCTCCTGGCATCCCTCATTTGGTGGGCAATCTGCTTGTTGGCTGCCTGCATCCCTCCCAAGCCAATGCCGTCAGACCAAGGTGAGTCCCAAGCAGCATGTGACCATTCCCTCGTCCCGGGCTCATGCGGCAGTGGCACATGTTGTGCTTTTTGGAGCCATCAAAGTCTGGGTGCGCCCTCACTGGCACTGCGAGGAAGAGCTGGGACTGGAGGTCATCCAACCTGCTCATCATCCAACCATGCAGCATGCTCTCCAGGTGGACGGGCGATGGGAGGGGAGTTGCCAGACAAGTGTTCCCTCTAAGGCGAATGAGTTCAGTGCACTGGGTGTTTGGCTGGCCACTACCTTGCATGGTTCTGGGCAGCGGTGAGCTGGCTTCCCTCTCTGCAGCTGAGGCCAGCTAGCAAGTTGTCAGGGCGGCTCTTCCTCACTGAGCGCTGCCCTCCCTCCCCGTGCTGGTGTGCCAGAAGAAAGGCGTGCGTGGCAGCATGGATGCAGTGCTGGAGCGCTCCAAGGCAGCTTCAGCTATGTCACTGGGCTTGCCAGCCCAGCCTCCCAAGAGCAGCAAGGGAAGGCGGAGAAAGAGCGTGCCCAGCCCGAAGAAAGGGAACTGCCAGCCCAGCCCACAAGCCCTGGGCCCCCACCTGAGCTGCTCTGCAAAAAGTGCCTGAGAAGGAGGAAGGGGTCCAGCCAGAGCTTCCCCTGCCCACTCCAGCACTCCACCTGGCAGACAAAGGCGCACCTTTACCTGCTTGGCAACTGGTATGCATGGCCTTTGCCCAGCCTCCCTTCTCAAGCCTTGGTGCAGTGAATCCTGTCTTTCTCCACTGGACGCCCTCTTCCCCTGCAAGCTTTTTCTGGATCTGTTCCACTCCTCTGTTTTAGGGAGGGGTGGTTGCTCTTGGGACCTTCTGAGGACTTTCCCACTCCAGTCTCAGGCTGCAAGCTGCCTCCCACCCCCCAGCCCTTTCCCTAAAATTGTCCTTATCAAAAAACAGAAGGGTCGGGTGTCTAGGATTATTTTCTGTGCAGGTAAGGAGAGCACTGGAGGCAAGTCAGCTGGTGGATTTTAATCTTCCATCCAAAGCATCCCATGGAGTGGGGACAGGGTTGCCAGGTCTGGGTTGGAGGTACTTGGAGATTTTGGGGGTAGAGCCTAGGGAGGGAGGGGTTTGGGGAGGGGATGAGATTTAAGAGATAACAAAAAGTCCATCCTCCAAAGCATCCATTTTCTCCAGCAGAACTGATCTCTGTCATTTGGAGATCAGTTCTAATTCTGGGAGATCTCCAGGTCCTACCTGGAGGCTGGCAATCCTGTTTGCTCCTCCAGCTTCTGGACCTTCAGTGTTCATGCCCCCCAGGTTACAGTCCCATAGTGACTTTTCTTCCCCCCCTCCCCCAAACTTTAATTATTCATTTTAAGAGTTCACTGTCTGCCATACCTTGGGTGCTTTCTACTTCACCTAACTTTCCTTTTTTAATCTGCTATTTCAAAGCTCGGGACTGTTTAGCTCTCCACCACCACCACCAGTTTTTACTTCCCTGAGAACTCATCTCTGTGTGACTTCTCTGCTCCAGTTGGATCTGCACAATTTCGAATATTGCTGTATTGTAATGATAATTCACTTCCTGGATTTTTTCCAGCATTGTGCTCTACCCACATACACACCTCCTCGGAGGGGTAAAATCAAATCAATAAATCAATAAATGAAATAAAATGTCCTTTGCCACTGGTTTCAGTGGGTTTTCCACAAGTTTGGTCCCCTCTTCTGTCTTCTCTTTGGACTTTTGTGTTTTATGCCTTAAGCTCATCCCCATATTTGATTCATTTTACCCTAATCTTCTGATATCTTGTTCCTCTGCTGGCTATTTCTTTTCTAGCAGCTGAATGCTTGAGGCATATGTTGCTTTCACACATACTGAACAATGCACTTCACAACTGGATTTTACTGAAACGGCAAAACCCACTTGCAAATTATTGTTAGTGCATTGAAAATGGATTGAAAGTATACTTTCCAGTACATGTACACAGATTGTGTCCTTTCTAAATTAATGCTCTGCATTTTCCATCTATCCTGCTACATCTCATTATTCAAAGAGTCCTGAGCACCATGCCTCTGATATCCTGTTAAGGTCAGGATTATCCACTCTGTTAAATCACACTCTCTTTCTCATCATATTCCTGCAGTCTTTTCCTTCCCTCTCTGTTCCACTCTTATTTGATGACTGACCCTGGCCAGATAATATGAAACTTCTTAATGAATTCTGCTTCAGGAGTTTCACACTGGAGTCTCCCTTTGAAGTTATTTTATTGAAGGATGGCAGCTTTCATAGTAGTAGTGCTTTGTCGAGGAAGAATGAAATGTTCCCCCACTGATTTCTGAGTATCATGATTTCTAATGTCAGATTTGCATTTATTCTTTTCTGGAGGCAGCAACTTATTTGTCCAAGGTAGGTAGCAGAAAGGCATTGTGTTGATCTTTTATGGGATATATAACTGTAGAAAATGAAAGAATGAGTCAGAGCCAATAGTGCTGAAATTATTAGATCCTGTGAGCATGTTGCCTGAGTGTATATGGGGAAACAGTTGTCATCTTGTTAGCGATGTAACAGTTTTGGAAATCATCTTTTTTTTGGCCCCGTAGGGGATTTTTTATTGCTTTTTCTATAAACTGCAACAAAATTGGGGAAGGGAACTACAACCTAAGAAAGAAAGTAAAGAAAACCCACTAAAAACCCAAGAGAAGGTGGTCATACATAATGCTTATAAAATTAGCTCTTAGCTGAAAGTTACAATACAAATTCATTGAATGTGGTCATCTGAAAGTATAATTAAACTAAAAGAAACCTTGAAACTCCCTCTTATCTGACTTCATAAAGAGCAAAATAAGATATGGTTGTACATAATAAAAAATTTTAAAAGATTCCAGAGAGTAAAAACTTTTTTTTTTTTGTCCTTTTTCTTTCTCAGCTGGTATTTTGTTTTTTGGGCTGCTGCCCCCAATGCTGACTCAGGGTCCTCATCTTCACTTTCTTTGGTGCTGTTATCTTTCTCCTCCTCTTCTTCTCCTGTTGGATGACTATGAAGATGCAAAAACTCTCATGCCTTTTCAACAGAGTCAATTTTTTCTTTCTTGTCCATAAATTTAAAGATTTTATGTCTTCAGGAACGATGTATCTGTAGATGACGTTATTCTTCTGTAAGAATAAAGCCAAGTCTCTGAATTTCCTTCTTTTCCTTCTTATTTCAAATGGAATATCCTTCAACATTTTTATTTCTTTGTCCTTAATTTTCAAAGTGACTCCAGTTGTTGCTTTAAGTTTTCGGCCCCTCAATTGTCTTCTGGAGAATCTCACCATTACTTCCCCCAGCAGATTGTTCTTTCTTCTAAATTCTGAGTATGACATGAAGATTGTATCAATTTCGCTTTGTAGTACATCGCTTTTAACATCTGCTATTGGGGCTAAGGAATCACACATGATCTGCTTCAGATTCTCCCCCTTCTCTTCCGGGATCCCTTGAAATCTTAGGACACAGCTTGCCCATTCCATTTGAAGCTGTAACAAATGGGATTCATTAATTACTCTCCTTTTCTCCATCATCTGCAGTTGTTTTTTAAGCGTCTTGGTGTTGGCATCAACCTCTTTAAGCTCTTGCTCTGTTTTTTCTGCTTTTTTGTCGTCTCTGTTAATTGCGTTTGTTGTGCATCGAACTTTTGGTGCAGTGCCATTACTTATTCCAGCAGAGGTCACAATGCTTCAGTCAGCATCCTTTGGAGCTCTGCAGTTGTGTCCTGTCTAGAAGCAGGACTTGCTAGGCTGGCATTTCCAGCTGGCAATTTAGGTTTTGTTTGTTTGTCTTTCTCTTCCCTTCTTGGAGGCGCCATTTTTCCAAGTTGTTTACTTTTTACAAAAGTTCTCACAGTCTCTAAAAACTCTTTGGAAAGTCTGGTAAGTTCTTATAAGCTCTCTATTTCAGCACGTTTCATTTTTATAGTCCACCCCCCTTTCAAATGCTCAAAGTTTGTTTGTTTTCTTCTTATTGGGGGAGAGTTCCCTCCCCCCCTTGCTCTCTAAGGGGAGGTTTTTCTTTGGCGTTTCTCACTTCAACTTTAACTCACATTTCAATCTTATTGCTGCTTTTATAGCTCATACGCTGTCAGTCTGACATCGATACCGGGTAAGTTGGTGGAAACTGTTATTAAGGAAAGAACTAGGAGGCACATTGCTGAGCAAAAACTATTGAGGCAGACTCAGCATGGGTTCTGTAAAGGAAGATCTTGTCTCACTAACCTGTTAGTGTTCTTTGAGGGAATGAACAAACATGTGGACAAGGGGGACCCAATAGATGTTGTTTACCTTGACTTCCAGAAAGCTTTTGATAAAGTTCCTCATCAAAGGCTCCTAAGTAAGCTCAATAGTCATGGGATAAAAGGACAAGTCTCAAAAACTGGCTAATTAATAGGAAACAAAGAGTGAGTATAAATGGGAAATTTTCTCAGTGGAGGGTGGTAAGCAGTGGGGTACCACAGAGATCTGTACTCGGTCCAATGCTTTTTAACTTGTTTATTAATGATTTGGAGTTGAGAGTAAGCAGTGAAGTTGCTAAATTTGCAGGTGATACAAAGTTGTTCAGGGTAGTGAGAACCAGGGAGGATTGTGAGGCACTCCAAAGGGATTTGTCGATGATGGGCGAGTAGACGTCAACATGGCAAATGGGGTTCAGTGTGGCCAAGTGCAAAGTGATGCACATTGGAGCCAAAAATCCTAACTATAAATATACATTGATGGGGTCCAAACTGGCAGAGACAGACCAAGAGAGAGATCTTGGAGTCGTAGTAGATAACTCAATGAAAATGTCTAGACAGTGTGCAACTGCAATAAGAAAGGCCAATACTATGCTGGGGATTATTAGGAAGGGAACTGAAAACAAATCAGCCAGTATCATCATGCCCCTGTATAAATCAATGGTGCAACCTCATTTGGAGTACTGTGTACAGTTCTGGTCACCACCGCTCAAAAAGGATATTATAGCATTGGAAAAAGGGCAACTAGAATGATAAAAGGGTTGGAACACTTTCTTTATGAAGAAAGGTTTAAGTGCTTGGGGCTCTTTAGCTTGGAGAAATGATGGCTGTGTCAGGTAGCCCTGTCATGGTTTTGGAATGTGGAGGGGTAATCTTGCTCCTGCCTCTGAGCCTCACTGTTTCACTGTCTGTGTGTTATCGCTTGCTTGACCTTGTAGATGCTCCAGCTGTGAAACTCCTGGGCTGGGAACCAACAGCTTTTAGTTTAGCTTGCTCATTTTGCCCATGTGTGTAAATTATACTCATTGGCTTCAGCTTGTAAGGGAGGTGTTTCATTTTAGTATAACTCAGGAGGCCCTATTGTTCCCGGGCATTCCTGACACAAGCACTACACATGTCTTTAGTTCTGATTCACCAATAAACAGTTTTCTTCTAATGAAGCCTTCTGTTGTGTGACCTGACTAATGAGCCTGTCAGGAATCATTGTTCCCTCAACCCATATCTCTCAATCCCAAGATGAGCGACAGCAAGGAGGAGCTCATTACTCCAGCCACAACTGGGGAAATGGTCCCTACAACCACTGTACTGACCACCCTTTCACAAGATGAGGAGAAGGACTCGAGCGAGCCTTTCCTGGAACCCTTCAGTGGGACGAAAGCAAGGGTGACTACACGGCTGAAGGGGCCACGCTGGGGAAACTTTCACACCAATGCCCAGGAGACCTGGACTGGGGCTGCATCAGGAAAGCTGTTATGACCGGCCCTTCTGAGGACTGGGCTATGAGCTGGAGGCTGGGGCAGTCCTCCAACAGACTGCGGAGACCAAGGGGTTCACAGACACCTGCTTGGAGCTGCTCGAATGCAGCCAAGATCAACTCATGCAAATGGTCGAAGAATAGTTCCGGAATCTGCCGGTAATTGTGGCAGACATGGTACAGTGTGAACTCCAGCTTCGGCAGCCGGCACAAACAGTGCCTCCACCCCTGCAACAGCCAGTACCTCCACCCCTGTGACAGCCAGCCAACTCACCCCCACCACCTCCAGGTGATGGGGTGCCAGGGCAGCTACCCCACGAGGCACACCAGCCAACAGAACTATTGGATGCAACATTCGATAGGACACCCGAAAAGTTGGCATTTTTCATGGTGCGAGCAGAGAAGTTCATCCTGAACTGGGGCTACCTGTTCCCTGACGAGGAGCATATTATGGATTATATTGCATCCCAACTGCGAGAGGGGGCTGCCGATTGGTACATGAGTCTTCATAATGCAGATGGTCTGGAATTCTGGGTGGTAGATGTGTTCATGTGGGCCCTCCAAGCTCAATATGAGGACCCGAAGGCCAGTGAACACACCCGTGCTTACCTATGTACCTTCAAGCAAGGGAAGAAATCATTGTGGGAGTACTCGGAGGAGTTCAGATGGCAGGCTGCAAAGATCCAGGGATGGCCTGACAGGGTGATGGCAGAACAGTACTGGCTGGCTCTACATCCTGAGATCTGAGAAACAGTCCTGCATAGCGACCAAGCTGTGTCCCTGCATCCCTAAATGAGAGAGGCTGCTGACGCTGAGAGCTGCCTGAGAACCATCCGGAGACCAACGCTGCCACCCTGGGTAAGGTGGTTCTGTTGATGCCAAAACCCAAAGTTCTGCCGAAGCAGAAAGAGGGGGTGTGGGAGCAATGGATGAAACAAGGGCTTTGCCAGAGATGTGGAGAAGCAGGCCACTTCGCTGCTACCTGTCCTGAGTCGGGGCCCTCGGGTACTCTGAGGAAGGGCCCAGAGAAGAAGTGAGCTGACACCTCAGCGAATAAGTCGACCGCTCACCCCAAGACCCAGCACGCCCTGCAAGCAAGCCTCCCTGAGGTGGAGATGGAGTCATCCAGTGAGGAGGAGAACCAACTGGCGGGAAAAGGACAGGACCTGCTGTGAGCAGCACTGAGCAGCAGGTCCCAACCCCAGAGGCACAAAAAATGGTGAGCAGCTACCCCCCCCTTTGTGACTATAACTATCATGAATCCTGAACTGGGGACTCACGTACGTGTGAGGGGTCTGATTTATTTGGGGTGTGGCCAGGATCTGGTCAACCCTTCACTGGTTACAGGACTTGGGACCAAGGCTGTTAAACTCCTGGACCCCATACTGTTTACCTAGACAGATGGGTCAGCCATGAAAGACCCTTGCAAGTACAAGACTGTGCCTTTATGGATGGGGGAAGGATAGCATTGGGAACACCATCCCTTTATTATCACTGTAGCAGCTCATTTCCCATTGATACTGGGCAGCCCAGGGCTACACAACAATGACCCTTATATTTTATGGGATGGGGGCTTAGTCCAGTTTATCTCGCCCAGGTGTCGTACACATGAATGGGAGGGGGTGTGGGGAACTCCCCACTCCCAACAAGCCAGTGCAAGCATGCCTAGCTGAAGAAGAGCTGGATGCTATTCCCCCAGCGTACTGGGACCTTGCATGGGTGTTTGAGGAAGAGGAGGCAGACGAGTTGCCACCTCACAGACACTTAGACTGTGCCATTGAACTGCTACCCAGGCAGAAATTGCCTAAGGGAAAACTGTATGTGATGAGCCCAAGTGAGAAGGAGGAGTTGCGAAAATTCATTGATAAAAACCTAGCTAGAAGTTTCATTCAACCCACCTCCTCCCCGTTTGTCACCCCTGTGTTGTTCCAGGAAAAAAAGGATGGGGGGCTGAGACTGTGTACAGACTATAGGAGCTTGAATGCGGTGTCCACTACTAATGCATACCCCCTCCCCCTTATAAAGGACCTCTTGGCTGTGTTGGCCAAAGGGAAAATCTTTTCCAAACTCGACCTCCATGATGCCTGTTTCTGGGTCTGGATAAAGGAGGGGGATGAATACAAAATGACGTTCAATACCCCACTGGCTCAGTTTGAATATTGAGTAATGCCCTTTGGGATCCAGGGGGCTCCTGGGGTCTTCATGAACCTGATCAATTAGGTGTTGCACAAGCACCTGTTCAAGGGCGTTCTGGTTTATCTAGATTATACCTTGATCTATTCCCCCAATAAGGCTTCTCACGTGAACTTGGTGTGGGAAGTCTTGCAAATGTTGCACAAGTACAAAGTCTTTGCTAAGTTATCGAAATGCAAATTCCACTGTACTGAAATAGACTTCTTGGGCTACCATATTTCTCCCTGGGGCTTGGAGATGGACCTAGCCAAGGTTCGGGATGTTATGGGATGAGAACCTCCTTGGACTCGGAGACAACTGCGAGCATTCTTAGGATTTGCCAATTTTTACAGAGCCTTTCTCGTCAACTTTGCCCAGGTGAGCTTACCGCTCACAGATTTCTTAAAGATGAAGGGGAAAGGTCCAGAGAGCACACGGCCCGGCGCTAAGCTCATGTGGACAAATGAATGCCAGGAGGTGTTCAAGCACTTAAAAACTCTGTTCATATCTGAACCCATGCTAGCACACCCAATTGAACTCAAGAAATTTATTGTTCAAGTGGATGCTTCGGACGTCACTATGGGTGGTGCCATTTTACAGGAAGAGGAGGATGGGGAAATGCACCCTCTTGCGTATGTTTCCCGGAAGTTCAATGATACTGAGTGTAATTGGTCACTTTGGGACAAGGAGGTGGGAGCTATTAAATTAGCACTCTCTATGTGTTTCCAGCCTGCGTCCCATCCCAAGAGATGTTGGCAGTGGGGCTAGGAATCATATCCCCCCTCCAACATTGGTGTTGTGTAATGCCAAGTCCATAAATAATAAGACCATGATCCTTAAGTACTTCTTGCAGCAGCAGAATGCAGACCTGGCATGCGTGACCGAGACCTGGGTGAGGGAGGGGGAGACAGTGGCTCTCTCCCAACTGACCCCTCCTGGGTTCTCAGTCCTTCACCAATTTCAGACTAGGGGGCTGGGGGGAGGAGTGGCACTATTCATTCAGGAGGCTTACCCCTTTAGGGCACTTCTGCCTCTGAGGATCACGGGCATTGAGTGTGCCGGCCTGGTCTGAAAGGTCGGGAAGAGTTTGTTGAGTTGGCTGGTGTACCGATCACCTAACACACTGGCCAATAGCCTGCTGTCTTTGGTGGAGGCCGTAGCAGGCTGGGCATTGGAACACCCTAGACTGATTGTCATGGGTGATTTCAATGTCCATGCTGATGACGCGACCAGGCAGTGGACCTGGTGTCGTCCATGGCAGCACTGGGACTCTCCCAAAACGTAACAACCCCCACCCATCAGGCTGAGCACACGCTCAATTTGATCTTTGCGATGGGGGTAACAGTGGACCGGGTTACTGCTTCAGCAGTCCCATGGTTGGACCACCATGCCCTAGGGGCCTCCCTGAATGTACCACCTCAACCCTGTTTAGGTGGCAAGTGTATTTTAGCTCTCCCACAGTGCCAGATGGACCCTGAATGGCTCCAGATGGCCCTGCAGGATCCGATGCCCCCTGGCAGCTTGTTAGATGAGCTTATGGAGGACTGGAATAGCTGGCTCTCCACAGCCATCGACGAGATCGCTCCACAGTGCCCTCTGCACCCCCAAATGAGGCTGGCTCCTTGGTAAACCCAGGAGCTATGGCTGATGAAGCGGGAGCTCAGACAGCTAGAAAGACAGTGGTGCTGAACTCGTGACAAAGCAACAAGAACATCTTATAGGATGTTTATGAAAGCCTATGAGAGGGCAGTCAAAGCCACAAAGAAGGTTTTCTATGCGGCTGAGATTGCGTGCGCTAGCTGTTGCCCAGCCCAATTGTTTAGGATGATTCGGTCACTAACAGCTCTGCCACAGGGCAGACCAAATGCTAGGGAATTGGACATTGGCTGTGAGGCTTTTGTGAGCTACTTTGCAGATAAAGTCTTGGCGCTCCACCACAATCTCCCTGCCACAGTTGAAATAGTGGGCTAGCTTGAGGCCCATTGCATGTCTTCGATTTCAATCCTGGATCACTTCAGCCCTCTCAGCCTGGAGGAAGTCAACAGTTTACTCGCAGCTGTGCACCCAACCTCTTGCAGCCTTGATCCATGTGCTTCCTGGCTTATTAAATCTGGCCATGAGGGGTTTTGAGGTGCCCTAAGGGAGATTATCAACAAGTCTCTCACTGAGGGGCAGTTCCCTGGGTCACTCAAGGAAGCAATTGTCCACCGTCTCTTGAAAAAGCCATCCTTAGACCTGGCTGAATTGGCCAACTACAGGCCTGTCTCCAATTTGCCCTATTTGGGCAAATTGAGAGGATGGTGGCGATACAGCGACAGGGTTTTCTGGATGACGCTTCCATGTTAGATCCCTTCCAGTCCAGCTTCCATTCGGGTCATGGGACAGAGACGGTGCTGGTCGCTTTGACTGACGATCTCCAGAGACATCTGGATCAAGACGGAATGACGGTATTGTTGTTAGATCTGTCAGTCGCATTTGACACGGTCGACCATCAGCTGTTAGTCCACCGCCTCGCCGATGTGGGAATTCGGGGGCTCGCCTTGTAGTGGCTTGCCTCCTTTCTCCAACTTGACTGTGGTGTTCCTCAGGGGGCTGTGCTGTCCCCGATGTTATTTAACATCTATATGCGCCACCTTGCCCAGATTGCCTGGAGGTATGGGCTGGGGTGTCACCAGTATGCTGATAACACCCAGCTCTATCTGATGTTAGGCTGCAACTCGGATTCCGGACCTGAAGACCTGGACCGAGCATTGCAGGCTGTGGCTGGTTGGCTTAGACTGAGTCGGCTGAAGCTGAATCCAATGAAGACGGAGGTCCTCTGCCTGCCTCGGGGTGGCTCGGGGGCGGGGACCCCACTCCCGACCTTCAGCGGGGCCTCATTGGTCCCAGTGCCAGAGGTTCAGAGTTTGGGAGTGCTCCTGGATCCCTCCCTTACCATGGAGGCCCAGGTAGCGGCCACTGCCAAGTTGGCCTTTTACCATCTCAGGCTGATTAGGCAGTTGATTCCCTTCCTCAACCGTGCTGACCTGGCTACAGTAATCCATGCAATGGTCACCTCGAGACTAGACTACTGTAACGCTCTCTACATGGGGCTGCCTTTGTCACGGATTCAGAGGCTTCAGCTAGTGCAGAACACTGTGGCCAGGCTGTTGATGGGTCTCCCTAGATGGAAGCACATCCAGCCTGTGCTAAGGTCACTGCACTGGCTGCCAATAGCATACTGAGTCTGCTTCAAGGTACTGGTTCTTACCTTTAAAGCCCTATATGGCCGGTGTCCAACATACCTATGGGACTGCCTTTCTCCGTATATACCCCAGGGAGCACTACGGTTTGAGTATTAAAACCGTCTGACCCTCCCTGGCCCGAGGGAGGCCAGGCTAGCTGCTACTAGAGCCAGGGACTTTTCGGTGGTGGCCCCTACCTGGTGGAGATCAGGGCCCTGTGGCCAGGCATTTAATTAGGGGCCACCGCTGCTGTAGTGCCAGCCTATAACTTTACCATGGAGCAGCTGCCAAGAGAGCCGATGAGTAGAAGAATATCTAGAACATCTAGTGCTTACCATCGAGCAGTTGTGAGTCGACGAGCAGAAGAACATCCAGCATTTGTAGAAACCATCTGAAGCAATTATTTAACTGAATTTAATTGCTGCCAGTACTTTGTATTGTATTATTTTAATTGCAGTGTTTTAACTATGTATGTTTTACAAAGTATTTTATGCTATTTGGCAGCCACCCTGAGCCTGCTTTGCGGGGAGGGCGGGGTATAAATCTGACAATAAATAAATAAATAAAATAAATATGTGGTGGCATTGGCTGGAGGGGGCCAGAGTGCCATTTAAAGTATGGACTGACCACAAAAACCTCAAAGTGCTCAGAACGCCCCATAAACTCAATGCTAAACAGCTCAGATCGGTGGATTTTTTCTCTAAGTTCAATTTCACCCTCCACCATTTCCCGGATAAAGCTAACTCATTAGCGGATGCATTGTCCCACCTCCCACATCACAGGGAGGGGGTGCTTGACTCAGTGTTCATGCCCTCCCAGTTGGGAGGGGCTGTCTTAACTCACAGCCAAACAACAGCCCAGCCCCTGGCAGATACAGAATCCTGGGAATTGAAATTCACCTCCGCCCTCTCTGATAGTGATCAGCTGGAACTAGAAAAAGAGGGGGAGGTTGAGGAACAGGCCAATGACTGTTGGTACTGCGGCCAAAAGCTGTTTGTGCCATCAGCTTTGTGGGGTGAAGTCATGGCAATGGTACATGGCAACAAGTTGGCAGAGCACTTGGGGTTTATAAAGTCATTGCATTTGCTACAATGCCAATTTTGGTGGCCTGAGATGAGGAAGGATCTCCCTCTCTTTGTTCAATCTTGCCAGACCTGCATTATGTGCAAACCGAGACCTAGGAAACCACCTGGGCTCTTACAACTACTACCTATGCCCGGTACACTGTGGGAAGTTATCTCAATGGACTTTATCACTGACTTGCCTCCCAGTCAAGGAAAAACAGTCATCTGGGTAGTTGTGGATCTGTTTTCTAAACAAGCTCACTTCATTCCATTTAAGTCCCTGCCAACTGCTCGATTACTGGCAAAAGTGTTTATTCAGCAGTTGTTTAGACTGCATGCTTTACCCTGGAAGATAATCTACGACCAGGGTTCACAATTTGTGTCCAAGTTTTGGGGTGAACTGATGCATCTCATGGGGGTAGAATGGGGTTTGAGCAGTATCACCCTGAAGCTGACAGCCAGATGGAACACGTCAATCAAACCCTTGAGCAGTATCTCCAGTGCTTCACTAATTTTCAGCAGGATGACTGGGAGGAGCTACTTCCCCTTGTGGAGTTTTGTTACAATAATGCGTGTCATTCATCCACAGGAGTCTCCCTGTTTATGGCTGTCTATGGCTACAAGGCTCCACCTCTCCCTTTCCTGTCTGACTTGGCCCTGCCAGAGGGGGAGGTGGGAGACTAGTGTAAACTATTACAGGATGCCTGGCCGGTTCTGTGTAAAACAGTGGACAGAGCTAAACAGGCCTACAAAGTCAAAGCTGATAAGAAATGTACAACGGGCTGGGACATCCAGCCCGGAGACTGTTTATGAGTCTACAAAAAACACCAAGGGGCTCCAACTGAGTCGTAAACTTGGTTTGAGATACATGGGACCTTTTCCAGTGAAACGCAAAATCAATGAGGTTACTGTTGAACTTGATTTGCCAAAGACATTGAGACATTTACATTCCGTTTTCCATTTCAGCCTCCTTCACTGGGGTCCTGGGCCTAATGCAGGGCAGCCCCAGAAAGCACAGCCTCCCCCCCCCAATGGTACAAGGTGAACTGCATTATGAAGTTGCTAACATTTTGGACTCTGAGCTTAAACGAAACAAGTTGTTTTACTTAATGGAGTGGGTGTCAGGTTCAAAAGCAAGTAGATCCAAGCATTCTTAGGACCAAGAAAGGCTTTATTGGAATACAGTGCTAAAACCCACAGTGAAACGGTTATTGTCAGGAATGGTGGGAGATGCTGCACAAGCATGGTTATAGTGTGATGCAAAATAGCGACTAGCAAATGAACTTCAAGCGCACGCGCGGGAAACTCCCAGCGGGAGAATTACTTAATAGGCGGGAGACGACTCCCTCCTCCCCTCGGCTTCACAGGAATGGAAAATTCTCATAGACTTAAGAATAGCCCAAAACCTGCATTCAAGGCCACCATGATAACACTGAGTGGCAGAGAAGAAGCTCCCACGTTACAGCTAGCATACCTACGCAAGCGCAGAAGCAGGGACAAGATAGGGAATACAGAACAATGGACACAGTGTGAAACATTAAACAAATCATTACTGACACTCTGACATCCCCAAAATCAATCCCGCCTATTCAGAAAGTGGAGAATGCGGGAGCTCCCGGTTTCGCCGGGAAATGGGAATGAAAGTCCCTGATCAGTTCAGGTGCTTGGATATCTGTGACCTTCATCCATTCTCTATGCTGGGGGCCAAAATAAACCCATTAAACAAGGTAGTAAAGCTGGCCACGTATTAATTTAGAGTCCAGGATGTCAGATAGTTCATAATGTTCAACATCGTCCACCATCAGCGGGGTGGGGTGGGGTGCAGGGTGTTCTGGGCGCCATTTACTCGGAGGGTACGCTGGCTTGAGAAGGCTGAAATGGAAGATGGGATTAATATTTTTGAAAGTCTTTGGTTCCTCCAATTGTACAGTTAATTTATTGATGCAACGAATAATCTTAAACGGGCCAATGTACTTCCATGCCAGTTTCCTTGAAAATTGGAGGAGGCGCAGGTTTTTTGTAGACAGGTACACATAGTTGCCAGGCTGTAGGTCCCAATCCACCACCCTTTTCCTGTCAGCCTGTTTCTTGTACTCCGCCTCCGCCTCCAAGGCATAACAAATTATAGGCCATGAATCCCGAAAAGTCTTACACCACTCCGTGGTATTTCACCCCTTCCCCACAGGTTCCAGAAACGGTAAAGGTGGGCTATCATAGCCCAGTGCTGCCTTGAATGGGGAAACTCCTGTAGATGCGTGCCATGAATTATTGTAAGCAAACTCCGCTAGGGGTAAAAGATTGACCCAATTATCCTGTTGATAGTTGGTAAAGCAACGCAGATATTGTTCCAGGGTTTGATTAACCCTCTCCATTTGCCCATCAGTCTCTGGGTGGTAGGCACTGCTTAAGGCACATTCTATGCCCAAAAGATCCATTAGTTCCTTCCATAGTTTGGAAACAAACTGTGCCCCACGGTCGGATATTATTTTGGTTGGCAAAGTATGTAATCTTACGACATGTTGTAGGAAGGCCCTTGCCAACACTTTGGCTGCTGGTAGCCCAGGGAATGGAATGAAATGAGCTTTCTTAGAAAACAGGTCAACCACCACCCAGATGACAGTCATGTGCTTACTGAGGGATAGATCTGTGATGAAGTCCATGGAGATGACTTCCCAGGGGCGACCAGGGGTTGGTAGTGGTTGCAACAGTCTTGGTGGTTTTCCCCCTCTGGGTTTGCATCGGCTACATACCGGGCAGGATTGTATATAAACTGACAAGTCTTTTTTCATGCGGGGCCACCAGAAGCTGCGCTGAAGCAGGTGCAGTGATTTAACATATCCAAAATGCCCGGCAGGCTTTGAATCATGGGCAGATTGCAACACTTCCAGCCGAATGCTTTCAGGTACATAAAGTTGGTTTCCCTTGTACCAACAGTCATTAGGTCTACATATTAAGTTTCCCTGGGCTTGGAGCATCTGTTTTTCTTGATCAGTAAGGGCTTTCGCAAAACGTTCTTCCCAGGGAGCACCCGGGGCTGGGGTACCCGGGTCTGCTGACTTTGTTTGCGGGTAACTACTACCCCGGTTAATTGGGTCGGGGTAAAGAAGGATTCTCGCACTTTCAACCATTTGCTATCATGCTGGGGTAGGCGGGAAAGGGCATCCGCCAAATGGTTGGACTTTCCTGGAAAGTGATGAAGGGTGAATTGGAATTTAGAGAAAAACTCAGCCCACCGGAACTGTTTGGCATTTAGAACCCGGGGCTTCCATAGTACCTCTAGATTTTTGTGATCAGTCCAGATTTTAAATGGGACCCGAGCTCCCTCGAGCCAATGGCGCCAGGTGATGAGGGCTAGTCAGATCGAGGCTGCTTCTTTATCCCAAATGGGCCAGAATCTCTCAGTATCATTAAATTTTCAAGAGACATAGGCTAAGGGGTGTAGATGCCCTTGTGCATCTTCCTGGAGAATCGCCCCCCACATTGCGGTGTCTGAAGCGTCTACTTGCACAATGAATTTCTTTGTCTCATCAAGGTGCGCCAGGACTGGCTCTGTAGTAAATAACTGTTTGAGCTGTTTGAACGCATCCTGACATTGAGGGGTCCAATCCAAGCGAGCCCCTGGCTGGGTAGCTTTGACCCCTCTCCCTTTGGTCTTGAGGAGGTCTGTGAGTGGGAGGCTGACTTGGGCAAAGTGGGGTAGGAATTGGCGGTAGAAATTGTCGAAACCGAGAAAACTCTGGAGTTGCCTTCTGGTTTTGGGGGGCTCCCACCCCACCATGTCTTGGATCTTTTTGGGATCCATCTCTAGACCCTCAGGGGATATGTGGTAGCCTAGAAAGTCAATGTGTGTCTGATGAAATTCACATTTTGACAGCTTGACAAACAGTTTGTGCTCTAGCAACTTTGAAAGTACCTCCCGAAGTAGTTTAACATGTGTTTTTAGGTCCGGGGAGTACAACAAGATATCATCCAAGTAAACAACCACCCCCTTAAACAAACAGGGGTGCAGAACTTCATTGATCAAGTTCATGAAAACTCCCGGAGCCCCCTGGAGCCTGAATGGCATTACTCTGTATTCAAATTGTACCAATGGGGTGTTAAAGGCAGTCTTATATTCATCACCTTGTCTGATGCGTACTCTGAAGTATGCATCTCGCAAATCCAACTTGGAAAAAATCTTCCCCTTGGCCACCTCCGCTAAAAGATCCTTGATGAGTGGCATGGGGTAGGCATTGGTAGCTGAGACTGCATTGAGTCCTCGATAATCTGTACATAGTCTTAGCCCCCCATCCTTCTTTTTACAAAACAACACCAGGGCTGCGAACGGGGATGAAGCCGGTCGAATAAAACCACAGGTCAGGTTTTTATCAATGAACCTATGTAACTCCTCTTTCTCCATGGGGCTCATGGCATATATTTTGCCTCTTGGCATCTTTTGCCCCGGGAGAATTTCTACGGCACAGTCTGAGTTACGGTGGGGGGGAAGTTCGTCAGCTTCCTCCTCCTCAAAAACGTGAGCCAAGTCCCGGTACTCTGCGGGGATACGGTCAATCTCTTCTGCTGCTAGACAAGCCCGAGGAGGATCATTATTGGGTGGGGTTCCCCAGTCGGGGTCCCATTTGTGCTCTGTACACTTCGGGGAAATAAAACGCACAACCTCGTCCTCCCACAAAATGTACGGATCATGACCATGCAACCACGGGCTGCCCAAGACCACGAGGAACTTGGCTTGCGGGGCTATTACTAATGAGCGAAGCTCCCAGTGTTCTCCAGCCCCCACGCACAAGGGTACAGTCTCAAAGCGGCAGGGCTCTTTCATCGGTGACCCATCCATTTGGGTAAAGGTGATAGGGTCTTTCAATTTGATTACTGCAGCCTCCAACCCCGTTACCAGAGAGGGGTTAATGAGGTCCCTCCCGCACCCCAAGTCAATAAGGCCACATACCCTGATGTGGGTCATCATGGCCGGGTTCATTATGATCACAGTCACAAAGAAGAGAGAGGGGTAATTGCTCACCAATTTGGGCGCTTCAGGGGATGGGTCCTGCTGTGCTGCGCTGCTTACAACAGGACCTGCTCATTTCCCTGCAGCTCCATTTCCTCCTCCTCCAGGAACAGTGGATCCACAATCTCTTGGTTGGCGAAGAGGGCCCGGGGATTGCGTGGCTTGGCGGTGCCTTTTTTTGATGGGGGCCCCGGTCATCGTCTGTCCTCCTCTCGAGGTGGTAACCGGCCAGGATCCTCCTTGGAGCAGGAGGCAGCGAAGTGCCCTTTGTCCCCACATTTCAGGCACAAACCTTGTCTCATTCGTTGGTCCCGGAGCCCACTTGTGGCCAGGGTTGGTTTCCCCTTAGGTTGGGGCATGGAAGTAGCTGGGCGGTTATTTCCAAGGGACATATCCAGCTTCATGATGCGAAGCCTGCTCTCAGCGTGTTCAGCATCTTCCATCCAACCCTGGAGTGTACACGGTTCCTTGGAACTGAGAACATTATTACGGACATCCACAGCCAACCCCATTCGATATTGCTGGGCTAACACCGGATCTGTCCAGTCCCGGATTTTGGCAGCATGCTTCTGGAACTCTCGGGAGTACTCCCTCACTGTAAGCCTCCCTTGCTTGAATGTGCAGAGGAAGGCTTCGGCCTTTGGAGCAGCTGCTGGGTCTTCAAAGCGGTTTCTCAAGGCCAACATGAAGTCATCCACACTCCCCAATTCCACTGCATCTAGATCATGCAAGGCCACATACCAGCTGGTAGCAATTCCCTGGAACCGGGAGGCAATAAATCCCACCTGTTGTTCTTCATCTGGGAACAGGTGGCCCCACCGCTGCACAAACCTCCCGACTTACAATATGAAAAAGGAGACACTCTCAGGGTCTCCATCGAATGTAATCTCCAGCACGTCTTTCGGTCGTATGATCAGTGGGAGGGGCACCAGACCTGGCCCAGGTGCAGGTCCTGGGGCTGGCAGCGGTTGGGGTGCGGGCGCAGGCACTGGCGGCGGAGGCCCCGGTGGTGGTTGTCCAGGGGCCGGTTGTCCGGGGATTGGCTGCTGCCCAGGAATGGGTTGTCCCGGGACCGGCTGTCCGGGGGCGGGTTGACCTGGAGCTGGTTGCCCTGGGACTGGTTGCCCCAGCACCGGCTGCCTGGGAGTGGGTTGACCTGGCAGAGGATGCCCTAGCAGCAGTTGGGATCCAGGACCAGGAGCGGGTCCGGGCTGGGCTAGCATATGGGTGCGGATAGCTTGGTCCATCATCCCCGGGAGGGATTGCATTAGCTTGCCCATATCCCGCATTAGCCGCCAACAATCATCTTTTTTTTTTTTTGTAAATACAATTTATTGGATATATCACATGTTCATACAATTTAAACAAACCACTACATATCCATTTTTGTTTCTCCCACTCCCCCCCAAAACAAGGCTTCCCGCACTGCTCCAACCCCATTAATGTCTCCCTTATTCTCTTACCATTACATCTAAACTTATTTTTCTTACTAACGGTAACAATTCAAAAGTCTAACTCTTTTTCATTTTCTTCTTAATAACTATCAAAACAAATCAAACCATGTTTAATATCCCAGTTTTTCAACAGATATTCATGAAAGTCTTTCCAGTCTTCAAAAAAAGTTTCATCTTCTTCGTTGTTTAGCTTTCTTGTTAGTTTGTCCATTTCTGCCATAAACAACATCTTTTTAATCCATTCCCATGTTTCAGGTACTTTATCTTGTTTCCAACATTGAGCAAAAATCAGTCTAGCTGCTGTAATCAAGTACCATAGTAGTGTTCTCTTGGCTACATTTATTTCTTCCATTTTAAGACCTAACAATAACATCTGTGGGTCTTTCTTAAAAGTACATTTCAAAATTTTTTGTAACTCATTGTGGATCTCAGTCCAATATTTTACTGCTTTATCACATGTCCACCACATATGGTAAAAAGACCCTTCATGTTTCTTACATTTCCAACATTTGTTAGACATACTTTCATTTATAATAGCAATTTTTTTAGGCGTCATATACCATCTGTACATCATTTTATAACAATTCTCTTTAACATTTACACAAGTTGAAATTTTCATTGACTTTTTCCACAAGTGTTCCCAAGATGCCATTAATATCTCATTATTAACATTTACCGCCCATTTTATCATTTGCTCTTTTACAACTTCATCCTCAGTATACCATTTCAATAAAACCTTGTACAATTTAGAAATCATTTTTTTCCCCTTTTCAAGCCATACATTTTCAATTTCCATATTATGTTCTCTAAAACCATGTTCTCTTTTATCGGTCTTAAATAAGTCATATATCTGTCTATATTTCAACCAATCATATTCAAATTCCACATCAGATCTATCTTTTAACACAAAGTTTTTCCCTTCTGATTTCAAAAGACTTTTATAAAGTAGCCAATCTAACCCTTGACTTCTTGAATATGGATTAATCACTTCTGCTGGTACTATCCAAAGTGGTCTTTCTTCTGAGAAGAATTTTCTATATTTCATCCAAGTCTCGAACAGTGATCGTCTTATAAAGTGGTGTTTGAAGAATTTGTCCATTTTTACTTTTCCATACCATAAGTATGCATGCCATCCAAACTTGTTATCATGTCCTTCTAAAGCCAATAGCTTCTTATTCTCAAGGTTAATCCACTGTTCTAACCATGTTAGACAGACGGCATCATAATACAATCTTAAATTTGGTAGTTGTAGACCTCCTCTTTCCTTTGCATCACATAAGATTTTCATTTTAATCCTTGGTTTTCTCCCTGCCCATACAAATTTGGATAATTCTTTCTGCCACGTATCCAATACTTTCCTCTGTTTTAATATTGGAATAGTCTGAAATAAGAACATCAGACGCGGTAAGATATTCATCTTTACAGTTGCGATTCTTCCCAATAGTGATAAATTCAACGTATCCCATTTCTTCATGTCTTTCTGAATCTTGTACCACACCTTTTCATAGTTATTTTTAAACAGATCAATATTTTTCATGGTTAATTCAATTCCTAAATATTTAGTCTTTGTAACTACTTCACATTGAATTTTCTCTTGAAGTTCTGTTTGTCTTTGCTTTGTCATATTTTTACACATCACCTTAGTTTTATTTTTATTGACATAAAATCCTG
This sequence comes from Gekko gecko, assembly GCA_029375565.1. Taxonomy (NCBI): domain Eukaryota; kingdom Metazoa; phylum Chordata; class Lepidosauria; order Squamata; family Gekkonidae; genus Gekko; species Gekko gecko. Next base: position 67,606,917 of record JAPDNY010000004.1, on the reverse strand, counting down.
CAACTGCTCCAAATTCCTCAATTTTTTCCATCAATTGTGGTATTTTCTCAATTGGATCCTGGATCATAAACATTACATCATCTGCAAATGCTCTGTATTTATATGTAAAACCTTTCACTGTAAGTCCTTCAATGCTATTGTCTTTTCTTATCGCTGTCAATAATATCTCTAATATCCAAATAAACAACAACGGGGATAGTGGGCAGCCTTGACGTGTTCCCTTTTGGACCTGGAAGAAATCTGTTCTTTCTTTATTTATATTCAAAGTCGCTTTCTGTTCTGAGTATATTGCCACAATCATGTTTACAAACGATTGTCCTATGTCCATTTTTTCAATAACTTGCAGCATAAACTCCCAGTTTAAATTATCAAAAGCTTTTTCCGCATCTAGGAAGAGGAATCCAACTTCTTTTTCTGGATGTTTGTCATAGTATTCAATTGCATCAATCACCACTCTTAAATTGTCTCTGATTTGTCTATTTGGTAGGAAACCAGCTTGTTCTTCCGCTATATTGTCTTTCAAATATTTTTTCAGTCTTTCCGAAATTATTTTTGCAAATAATTTATAATCATTATTTAATAGCGATATTGGTCTATAATTCTTAACTTGAGTTAAGTCCAAACCTTCTTTAGGTATCAATGAAATATTTGCTTCTTTCCATGAATCTGGGACCCGTTTAGTCTTTCTTATCTCGTTCGACAGAAGTACTAAGATAGGGGTTAGCTCCTCTTTAAATTTCTTGTAAAACTTTTCAGTAAAACCATCTGGACCTGGAGCTTTACCCAACTTTGCATCTTCTATCGCCATTGTAACTTCTTCCTTCGTTACTAAGCCATTTAATAACTCTTTAATTTGTTTTCCCAGCTCTGGAACTTCAATCGTCGCCAAATATTTCTTAATTTTCTGTTGATCAATTCCTTTCTTTTTAAACAGTTTGGCGTAATATTTGAAGAAGACTCTTTTTATGCCTTTCAAATTCATAACATCCTTTCCATCTTCGATGATTTTACTTATAAAATTCCTTTCTTTTTTATTTTTCAATTGCCACGATAAAAATTTTCCTGGTTTATTTGCACCCTCAAATGCTTTTTGCTGTAGTTTCTTCAAATTCCAGTATAATTCTCTGTTTAGTAGAACATTCAATTGATCCTGCAGCAAGTGGATCTCTTTAATAATCTTTTTCTTCCCTGGTCTTTTCTTTAATTCCTTTTCTTTTTGTCGAATTTTTTCATAAAGGTCATTTTGTTGTTGTATCTTTTGTTTTTTGTCTTTAGAGTTCAGAGAGATAAGCAAACCTCTCATTACCGCTTTGTATGTATCCCATACAACTTGTATATCAGTACCTTTATTTAAGTTCAGTTCAAAGAAACTTTTTGTTTCTTTTTTTAAAGTTTCATTAATTGATTTTTGATCCAATAAGTCCTCATTAATTCTCCAATATAATTGTTTAGGCTTTTCTTTAGATATCCAAAGTAAGGGGTTGTGATCTGAATTAGTTTTCGGTAAAATTTGTATTTTGTGAGTTTTTTGTGCCATCTCCTCTGACATCCAAATCATATCAATTCTAGAAAAGGAACTATGTCTATTAGAATAAAACGTGTAATCCTTTGTCTTGGGATTCCACTTCCTCCACACATCTTCTAGTTTCTCTTGCTTCATTAGCTGAAAGAAATTTTTTGGCAACTTTCCCACCGTCTCTCCACTTGCTTTGGATTTTCTGTCCAATACATTGTTCACTGTACCATTGAAGTCTCCTGCAAGGACCATTTGATCATAATTTAAACAGTCCAACTCTTCAGTCAAATCCTTAAAAAAGTCTCTTTTGCACCATTGGGTGCATATACATTTACAAGCAATGTCTTTTTTCTGTTCATCATTATTTCCACGCCAATATATCTTCCTTCTTTGTCTGAGAAGATTTGTTTAGGTTCCAATTCTTTTGTAACATATATCACTGTTCCTTTTTTCTTATTGATTGCTGAGGAATAAAATTCTTCTCCCAATTTTTTATTAATTAAGTATTTATTATCTTGTTTTCTAATATGCGTTTCTTGTAAACAGATTATATTACATTTTTGTTTCTCTAACCAATGACTCACTAATCTTCTTTTGTTTGGTGAATTTAGTCCATTTACGTTCCAAGATAAAAATTTGTAATCCATAGTTGTTTTGAATTAAATATCTTTAAAAGTCATCAAAATTGTTCTCTTTGAATCTGTACATATCTCCTTCCGTTTTGAGAGTAAATCTCGCCGAGTTGTAGACAAATGATAATCCATATGGGATCTCCCATCTAAACCCGATATTCATTTCTTTTAATCTGTCTGTTAATTTCTTGAATTTCTTTCTGTCTTGTAAGATCGATCTCGGAATTTCTCTCAAGATTATTATTTTTTTTCCATTAATTTCCAAAGGTTGTGTAAATTGCTTCTTGAAAACGTCTTCCTTCATTTTTGTGGTCACAAATTGAACAATCACATCTCTGGGTAATTGCTTTCTTTTAGCATAAGCTGAGTTTACTCTGTAAATCAGATCAAAGTCTGGATCCAAATCTCCAACATCTTCCCCTATGTAAGTTGTCAATGTATTAATTACTAGAGCCTGTAAATCCTGATCTTCTTCCTCTTCTATCCCTCTCAGTCTCAGATGATTCTGCGTGGCTCTGTATTCCATCATGGACTCCAGTCTTATACTTTCTAACAGGGTTCTTTTAACTTTCTGATCCATTTCTTCTGATTTTGTCACCAGACTTTTGACCTCTTTTTTAACTTCTTCCGTTTCTTTTTTTATCCCTGCCACTTCTGTTAGTACCAGTTCTTTTAATTCTTCCATATTTTTTTTCTGTATTTGGACTTGTACTTGCTCTATTTGCTCCAATTGTAATTGCAGTTGTTGTTGCAACTGTTGTTGTAGCTGTGATTCTATTTGCTTTCCCAAACTCTGCACCACTTCAGTCATCCGTTTTTCCATTGCTTCTATTGCGGCCTGCCACTCTTTTTTTTCCTTTGCAGTCATTCTTGGGCTGGGTGATGAGGCAGCTCTTGGTCTTGATCTCAAATCCGTCTTGGAAGCAACTTCCGGGCGAATCAATCTTTGTATTAACAATCTGCAAGCCAAATCACCACTTTTAAAACTTTTTCCCGTGCTTTTTCGGCTTAAAAATGACTTTTTAAAATTTAGTCCTCCTCAAAATGTTGGGCACAATTTCTCTATGATTTTCTGGCTAGAGTAGGCTCTTTCCGAACTTCCTGTTTGTTTGTCCGTCACTGTAATCCAACTTCCGGTGGTAATGGTGTCACACACTAAAACAACCGTCTACTTCCGGCACGGCAACTAGAAAACATCCACTCTAGCCCACTTCCTGTATCACAGAGTCACAGTCAGTTTCGTTTCTGCTACGTAGAGTTTAGACTTAGCTGACCACAGGAATGCAAAACAAAGTCACTTTTCGGCCGTTTTCTCTAAAGGAAAGCTTTCTTTTTACTTTTAAATCAAGCGGAATAGTTCATCAAAGCTTTCTACGCTTATCCGTACGTTTCGATTTCACGTTCTTCTTTAAACCGGTAAGCAAATGTTCTTTTGTTACCTTACTTGTAATCTCGGAGTTTCGCAGTGCTTCTTCTGTAATCGATGTCAATCTTGATGTTAAAGAGGTCGGTAGATGACGAATTTATGCTGAATTCTCAGCCCAGCTGGTATCTGTAGTGCTGATTGGCAACTGCCCTCTTCGCGGAAGGGGATCAAAGTGTAAACAAGCTTCCTCCGAAGCTTATCCACACCAATCTCAACTTCCTCTCAGGCTTGGCTGCGTGCTTGCCACCCCCCCGTCTGGGGAGTGCTGCGCTGGGCCAGGTAAAGCCCAGACTGTCGTCAGATATAGCTGTGCACTCTGCACAAGTCGCAAAGTGTGTCAATTCGCCATTTTAACTCCTACCGGAAGCCGCCGCCAACAATCATCTTTGATCGTATCCATCTTTGTATCCACATCCTTACTTGGGCTGGGCCACACTGGCCCACGGGGAGTTCGTCCCTGGGGTAGTCCAAAGCTTCCACGGGGGTCCATCAAGCTGTCCTGGCTTTGGCTCCCTGGCAAGGACCATGTTGTCTGAGTAGTGTCCAATAAATTCCTGGACCAGTCTCTCAACTTCCGTTGTGTGACCCACTTGTCCCACGGGATTGGGGCACTTTGGTAGTAGGTCCGGGGTATAGCCCCTCCATGGCTCTGGATCGACCCCGCTGGGCTGTAGATTGGGAGAGTGTACGAAGCTCCCAGGGTGCTGGTAGCAGGAGGAGTGATTGGTCCCGCCGAGGAGTATGGGACCAACGCTGTAGTCACTGGAACCATGGTTACTGGTACGACTGTAACCGGCACGGTGGTAACTGGAACAGTAGTCACTGGAACCAAGGTGACGGGAGTGGTGGTCACTGGGACCGTCACTGGCGTTCCACCAGCGCCGCTCATCCTGGTGTGGAGAGGCGCGTACTGGTGGGAACACTGAGGTTGATTCCTGACAATTCCTGTCAGGTTCAAAAGCAAGTAGATCCAAGCATTCTTAGGACCAAGAAAGGCTTTATTGGAATACAGTGCTAAAACCCACAGTGAAATGGTTATTGTCAGGAATGGTGGGAGATGCTGCACAAGCATGGTTATAGTGTGATGCAAAATAGCGACTAGCAAATGAACTTCAAGCGCACGTGTGGGAAACTCCCAGCGGGAGAATTACTTAATAGGTGGGAGATGACTCCCTCCTCCCCTCGGCTTCACAGGAATGGAAAATTCTCATAGACTTAAGAATAGCCCAAAGCCTGCATTCAAGGCCACCGTGATAACATTGAGCAGCAGAGAAGAAGCTCCCACGTTACAGCTAGCATACCTACACAAGCGCAGAAGCAGGGACAAGATAGGGAACACAGAACAATGGACACAGTGTGAAACATTAAACAAACCATTACTGACAGTGGGTTGACTATGGGCCACAACACAGAGAGTGGGTGACAGTGGATGATCTCAGGGGCCTCCATCTCCTTCATCACTTCCACCATCATCACCCTGATAAACCTGGGGGGGGGCACTTGGGAGGGCAGGATGTCAGGTAGCCCTGGTTTTGGAATGTGGAGGGGTACTCTTCCTCTGCCTGCCTCTGAGCCTCACTGTCTCACTGTCTGTGTGTTATCGCTTGCTTGACCTTGTAGATGCTCCAGATGCAGAACTCCTGAGCTGGAAACCAATGGCTTTTAGTTTAGCTTGCTTGTTTTGTCCATGCGTGTGAACTATACTCATTGGCTTCAGCTTGTAAGGGGGGTGTTTGATTTTAGTATAACTCAGGAGGCCCTATTGTTCCCAGGCATTCCTGACACAAGCAGTGTCTTTAGTTCTGATTCACCAATAAACAGTTTTCTCCTGATGAAGCCCTGTATTGTGTGACCTGACTAATGAGCCTGACAGGCTGAGGGGTGACATGACTGAGGTTTATAAGATTATGCATGGGATAGAGTAAGTTGAGAAAGAAGTAGTTTTCTCCCTTTCTCACACTACAAGAACTCGTGGGCACCATGAAATTGCTGAGCAGTGAGTTAGAACAGATAAAGGAAGTACTTCTTCACCTGAAGAGTGATTAACACATGGAATTTACTGCCACAGGAGGTGGTGGTTGTAAAGTACTGGGTTTCGGGCCTCATGACTCGGACGACGACATAAGAGAAGACGCGTTTATTCGTACTTCACATAAGACAAGAACACACAGCAACGGCCGGAGGCCAACTATATACAGTTAGGGGGATGGCCCTATATTCCTATTGGCGGGTTTGAATCGCCCGCCAATGCTGCCATTGGTTCACTACTGGCGAGCTCAGGAACCTAGTCCCTATTGTTCTCAGAGAGCGAAGCTTGGCTGTATTTCGCCTAGCTCTGCCTTCTGATCCCAGGACACAACACCCCTCCCCCCATAGTTCGTCTCCTATCAGGTGACGTAGTCTTTTAAGTATGTTGGTGCCCTCCGTTCTCTTAGCGAACGTCGGGGGGCCGGTACCGGACTGGCGGGGCCCCTATCGGGTGGTCCGCCAGCACAAGGAGCCTGGCTCTCTGGTAGTAGTCGAGGCGGTGACGGTGGTGGCTGTAACGGCGGCGGCAGCGGCGGCGGTTCAACTGTCACCGGGGCCCCTCCGGATTCCGTGGACTTTCCGGCGCTGGCTCCGCTGTCGGTGCTTGTGGTCGATCGGGTGCTGGGGCGGCCGCGGCATTTCCTGGTAACTGGATCTCTGTGTCGGGGTCTTGCCGCTTCCGGAGCTGGTCGACGTGTTTCCGGAGGACCCGGTCCCCATCTGTTAGGACTTCATATGACACTGGCCCGGTGGGTTTTAGGATGCGCCCGGCCACCCACTGAGGCCCCGCCCCGTAGTTCCGGAAGTAGACAGGTTCCCCCGGGAGGAAGCTTCGGGGCGCCTCCCGGTTCTCGACCAGCTTTCTCTCTGGGGCTCGGTCCGGGTGGAGTCTGTCTAATAAAGTGGTAGGGCGGCGACCCATTAATAGTTCTGCGGGGCAATGCCCGGAGATGGGGTTTGGGGTGGTACGGTATGTAAGAAGAAATCGGGCCAGCCGGAACTCCCAGTCCCCCTCCGTTATGCGGCTCAGGGCTTCTTTAGCGGTGCGTACCGTTCTCTCCGCCTGTCCATTGGTTGCCGGGTGGAAGGGCGCTGATCGAATGTGCCGGATTAGGTTCTTTTCGAGGAACGCTTGGAACTCCGCAGATGTGAACGCTGCCCCGTTGTCCGACACGATGGTGTCTGGCAGCCCGTGCGTCGCAAATATTTTCCGCAGGGCCCTTATTGCCGCTTTGGCAGAGGTGGTAGACACTGGGCTTATTTCCACCCATTTCGAGTAAGAGTCTACCGTCACCATGAACTGGAGCCCCTGGAATGGCCCAGCAAAATCTATGTGCAGGTGTGACCACGGCTTGTGGGTAGACTCCCAGCTTTGGGTTGGCGCTCTCGGTGGATTGGGGCGGACTTCCTGACACCGTGTGCACCCTCGGACCCAGGATTCAATTTCTGCGTCCATCCCGGGCCACCACACGTAGCTCCTTGCCAGAGCTTTCATTCGTACAATGCCAGGGTGAGCCTCGTGCAGCGTTTCTAGCACCCCTTTTCTCATGGGCCCCGGAATGATCACCCTGTCCCCCCATAGTAAACACCCTTTCAATGCGGACAACTCTTCCCGCCGGGCTTTGTATGCTGTGAACTCTGGCCCTGTCTGTTCCGCTGGCCATCCCCTCACCACCCAGTTTAGGACCCGGGAGAGAATGGGATCACGGGACGTGCGAGCGGCCACATCAGCAGCCTGAAGGGGGGGGGTTGGCAGTTCCTCCATTAGCAAGACAGCGGGGGCTGGGGCCGGATCCTCCCCTGTCTGCGGCAGCGGCAGACGGCTCAAGGCGTCTGCATGACCCAGCGCCTTGCCCGGCCGATGCTCCAGTCGGTACTGGTAACCCGCTAAAAACAAGGACCAGCGCAACACCCGGGGCGACAAAACCTGCGGCGTTTGTTTGTCCGCCGCGAACAGTCCCAGGAGCGGCTTATGATCGGTTACGAGCGTGAAGGGCCGCCCGTACACAAAATTGTGGAACTTTTTTACCCCCGCCACCAGTGCCAAGCCCTCCCGGTCGATTTGGGCATAGTTCCGCTCCGCGGGGGACAGCGTGCGGGAGTAGTAAGCCACCGGGACCTCCCTCCCATCCGGTAGCTTGTGTGCCAAGACTGCCCCGACCCCATACGGTGATGCGTCGCACGCAAGGATGACCGGGAGCTTTTCATCAAAGTGGGCAAGTACCGCGTTCGAAATCAAGAGTACTTTAACCCCCGAAACGCCGCCTCCTCCCTCGCTCCCCATGCCCAAGGTGTCGCCTTATCCAGCAGCCTGTGTAGGGGCTCGGCCACGGCGGCTTTATGGGGGAGAAAGGCGTGGTAAAAGTTCAGGAGGCCTAAGAACGCCTGGAGCTCCGCCTTGGACTTCGGGGCAGGGGCCTCCACGATGGCCTTCACCTTGTCCCTCGCCGGATGCAGGCCTGTAGCATCTACCCGGTACCCCAAGAACTCCACCTCCGGTACCCCAAGGAGGCACTTTTCCCGCTTCACTTTCAGCCCCGCGGCTTGGAAGCGTCCCAGTACCATTCGGAGGCGGGCGGCGAAGCTTTCAGGGGTGGTCGCGGCGATGAGGACGTCGTCGAAGAACGGCGTCACTCCAGGGATCCCTTTTAACAAATCGTCCATTAGATTTTGGAAGATCCCTGGGGCCACACTGACCCCGAACTGCAGCCGCTTCACCCGGAAGGCCCCCCGGTGGGTCACTATTGTCTGTGCCTCGGCAGTGGCCTCATCTACCGGGAGTTGCTGGTATGCCTGCGCGAGATCCAGCTTTCCAAATATGCGCGCCCCCGCCAGTGTTGCTAAGACATGGCTGACCACGGGTACGGGGTATGCGTGCGCCTGAAGTGCCTGATTAATAGTGCACTTATAATCCGCGCAGATGCGGATCTCCCCGTTTGGCTTGACGGGTGTTACGATCGGGGTCTCCCATCGAGCGTTCGGGACGGGCTCTAAGACTCCCTGGGCCACTAACCGGTCCAGTTCGGTCTCTATTTTAGGGCGGAGGGCCAGGGGCACGGTGCGGAAGCGCCGACGGATGGGCGTTACGGTGGGGTCTAAGTGGAGCGACACCGGGGGCCCTTTGTAACACCCCAGTTTCCCGTCAAAGACCTCTGGGAATTCCTTGCACACCGCCCCCCAGTCCCGCACCCCGCACTTATTCACTCCCCCAATCGATATGCCTAGGGCCTCGAACCACGCCCGCCCCAGGAGACTCGCGAGATTTCCCTCAACCACCACCAAGTCCAAGTTCCCCTCAAAGTCTCGGTACTGCACTCGGAAAGTGCCGACTCCCCGGATGGGGACAGGGTTCTTTTGAAAGTCCACCAAGCTTAGTGGCGATGGACGTAGAGGGGTCCCCCTAGTGGGCAAAGTCTTTTTAAAGTGTCCAGGGAAATGATGGACGCCGCCGATCCCGAGTCCACTTCCATGCAACAGGGGGACCCCTCGATCCGCACGGTTACTTGGATCTTCGGGGCAGAGGAGAGGTTGGGGTTGGGGAGGCGAAGTACCTGCAGCGGTTGGTCGGTGAGGTGGTACAACTCGGCGACCTCTTCGGTTGTCTCGTATGCGGTGGACGATGCGCGGTGCTGGGGGACCGACGATCTCGAATTCCGGGGGCCCTTGGACCGGCAGACCCGTGCGAGGTGTCCCTGCTTTCCGCACCCGTGACAGACAGCATCCCGGAACTTGCAGGATTTCCGTCCGTGGCCCTCCCCGCAGCTGGCACAGACGGATCGGTTGCCGGAATACTTGGCTGGCTCTCGGTTGGCCTGCTGGAACGGCGCCGGCCGGCGTTGTTGGGGTTTGAGGGCGAAGACCTCGTCCGACTCTTCATTCCCGGGGCTTGGGCTCCTTCCGACCACCTGCGCGGCCGCGACCGGGCGATCCCCTTCTGCGGCCTCGTGGGCAGTGGCGGCGTCGAGGGCCTCGTCCAAGGAGAGCTTCCGGTGTCCCACCAACTTGCGCCGCAGCTTGGAGTCCGCCAGGCCCCACACGAACTGTGTCAGCAGGTTGTCCTCCACCTTCGGGAACCCGCAGTCCACGGCGAGCGCCCTTAGCGCGGCCAGGAAGTTGGCGATGGATTCCCCTTGGGCCTGGACTCGCCTCTGGAAATCCATCCTCTTGGCCAGGAAGGTCGGCCGGGGGCTGAAATAAGCGTTGAGGACATCTAGGATCTCCCCAAACGAGCTCTCCAGGGCCGTGCGGGGCACCAAGAGGCTCTTGGCGAGGCGGACGGCTTGGGTGCCGCACGCGTTCAACAGGATCGATCGTTTCTGGTCTGGGTGGCGGATTTCGTTGAGCTCCAGATAGCTGATGAGCTGGTCGACCCATGCGTCCCAGGTTTCTGGCTGCGACGGATCGAAGCGCTCGAGAGTCACATGAGAGGCTGCCATGGTTCTGTCGGGAACGGCGTGTGCCGGGGCGAGCGGTGCGGTGCTGCTCTCGGGGTCAGCGATGCGATGCTCGGCGAGCGGTGCGGTGCTGCTCTCGGGGTCAGCGATGCGTTGCTCGGCGGTGTCCTTTTCGTCGCTCATGGAGTCATGGAAGGCGTTGAAATCCCACCTTCGTCGCCACTGTAAAGTACTGGGTTTCGGGCCTCATGACTCGGACGACGACATAAGAGAAGACGCGTTTATTCGTACTTCACATAAGACAAGAACACACAGCAACGGCCGGAGGCCAACTATATACAGTTAGGGGGACGGCCCTATATTCCTATTGGCGGGTTTGAATCGCCCGCCAATGCTGCCATTGGTTCACTACTGGCGAGCTCAGGAACCTAGTCCCTATTGTTCTCAGAGAGCGAAGCTTGGCTGTATTTCGCCTAGCTCTGCCTTCTGATCCCAGGACACAACAGTGGTGGCTACAAGCATGGACAGCCCTCAAGAGGGAATTAGATAAGCATATGGGGGAGACATCCATCAGTGGCTATTAGCCACAAGGTATAGATGGGATCTCTCAGGCTGGGGTAAGTGATGCACTGTATTCTTGGTGCTTGGGGGGGCAATAGTGGGAGGGCTTCTAGTGTCTTGGCCCCACTGCTGGACCTCCTGATGGCCCCTGGTATTTTTGGCCACTGTGTGACAAGAGTGTTGGACTAGATGGGCCATTGGCCTGATCCAACATTGCCTTCTCTTATGTTCTTATGTCTCTGCCAGATCCTCTGCCATTGCATGCCTGGTATCCCTCCCACTGTTGACCTCCCAGTTCACTACTGACAACCACTGGTAGGGCTTCTCCCTGGTTGGAATCTTTGAGGTAGAGGTGCTAGGCTGCGGCTCCTTTTCCCCAGCATCTTCCACCCATTGTTCCCTATGACCACATCTGTTGGCCTGCACTCTCCACATTTCTTTGCAGAGCTCACACTTCCATTGCATGAGCTCTGTATTACAGAGAGCAATACTGCCTTTTATCCAGGGGTGAGAGATACAAGTCAGTTTGTACCCCCCTTCCTTTCAGAGAGGATGCATTCTGATGATGATATCCACTTGCAATCTCTCTATCCCCTTGGGTCCTGGCTCCAGTTTGAGGGCCAGTACCTGCTCCAGCCCTTAAATGAGGGATCTGGCTTGCCCCAAGCTGGCCATATGGGCACAGAGTACATTGGTGGTGTCCTGGAAGGGCTTGGGGACATGCACCATTTGGGAGAGGGTCAACCAGTTATTGGAGCTGATTCTGAGCTCCTCTTCCTGTGCAGGATTATCATGGAGGAGATGATATCCTGCACCATACTCTTCTGCTCCACCAAACATACAATCAATGGATGGAAGCAGCGATCTTAGATTTCTCCAATCTCATTGGCATGCCTGTTCTTTTAGTTAACTTCTGATATGTTTCTCTTCCAACTGTTGTACTATGACCATATGACAATCTTGCCCTCTTCCCTCCCTCACACACAGGATTTTCTCTCTTTCTTTCCTTTCTGGCTGAGCAGCCACTTTTATCTATTTTCTTCTTATTTAAAGGTTTATGGCTGTCCCACCCTGTCACATTATTATATTTTGATTCTGGCTCAACCCAGGCACTTGAGGGAAGAGACAAGAACACTTCCTTAACTTATAATTCTGAAAATGGCACACAAGAAGCTTTTGAAAGTTCAAAAATAAAATATTTTATTCAATGTAGGGGGAAAAGGTCAAGTGAAATCAGGGGTAAAATGTCTGAGGTGAATCAATAATAACTCTGGGGTAACTTATTAATTTCACAAACTCCAGTTAATGTGTTTCCAGCAAGTGAGAGTTTTAAGCTTTTCACAAAATCTTAGAATCTTTGAGAAGAGAGGATGTATTTTCAGGGTCTGTTTAACACTCCAGTTTAAGTTGAGATCCACTTCTCTGTCTCTTTTTTTGGCCTAAATGGGGGTCTTCAGCAATCCTTCCACTCCTCCTTACCAACTTCCCAGTTCTCAGCCAGTGCTAAACTCAGTTATCTTCAAAAGTCAATTCCTTACACTTTCTTCTCAACTGACACTATCCAATGAAATCCATGTGAGCAGCTTGTCAACTCAAAGGCCTGTGAGGCCCTTCACAGTCCATCACATGTTTATACAGCACTTATGAGCTTTTAAAGCACAGTCTGACTCAGACCACATCTCCCTTGTTCTGCAGCTCTCCCTGATTTGTGAGCCTTTCAGGCCAGTTAAATGTTATCCTTCTTTCGTACTTATTGCATGTGGATGCCATCCTTTTAGAGGGAATTCAGATCAGTACTAATAACTGTTCAGACTTCAAGATATTAGCCAGGCCCAGGCCAGTTTATCAGAAACTGAACAATTCTCAATACCCTTCTTTGAAATTCATAGCCATTCAACAGTTGCTCTTTCGTATATTTAGGGTCTCTGATGCCTAAGTGATGCTATTGAGTGAGCCATAGTTTTGCCATTCATTCATCTCCATCTTTTACCTCATTTAGTACTGCTGGAGTTAGGCTCTAGTTTCTTTCATTCAGTATAAGTGTTGCTTATATGCTCTCATTTTTATGAACATACATGGAAGTTTATATAAAACTATGGATCTAGCAAGTTTTTTGTTGTTAATTGCCCTGGATATTTAAAATGCTTTAATTATAATCAGTTGCCAAAGGCATTCTGATACTTTGAAGATGTTTCTTCTAGAAATGGTGCTTAGGGTGCCTAAATATGGAAATTACACCCTTGAGTTATTACATAGCTTAGAGAGCTGATATCTGAGCATATGTCTGAAAACTTCATGTTTGATAACCTCACATTTTATGTGCCTAATTCCAAAGACAAATGAAGAGAAATAAATATGCTTGTGTTGCCTGAAGTTGAACAATTACAACATGGTTCTGAATCAATGCTCCAATGATCAACCATGTCATCAGCTTACAAAGGAAATGAGCTATGTACTACAGTGTGGCACAACAGAACAAAGATGTTACTAAAACACTGGAAATGAAGAAATATATCAAAGATGCTATTGTCTCTACAGTAATTTTAAATCCAAGTGTGAACACATTGGACTACAGCCACAATAGTGTTTTTAAGGTGTTTTTTTTTTTGGGGGGGGGGGTTATATTGCTAGACCAGAATTCCAATTCAGAAATATAGCAAATGGTTTGATAGACAATCGTAGCGATTTTTCAATGAAGTCCTCTGTCTGTGAGTAGTAGATATATTAAATATGTGAGACTGTTGTGTCTCCACTGCCATGGAATTCTACCCTTATACAGAGTACTTACACAGCTATTAAGTCCTTTGTACAACTGATTACCTTAGTTATAGTGGCAAGGAGATAAGGATGTGTGAGTAGCATGAAGAAGCACTGATGGCACTCATATTTCGAAGGCTTACGATTACTGGCAAAAATTCACTGACATTCTCAGCACAGTCCTACTCTCGAATACCATGGGTCCAAACTTCAGTGAAAGGTAACACACACGCAGCAGATGATTGAGGGTGTGCTGGATGGCATTTTCCAATGTGATTCATTGCCTGAGAAAGAGGCAGGGATGCAGTCATGAAAGCTAATGTACTTTTTGCCAGAGTGTCGCTTTCCATATTCAGTTACACTAGTATTTCAGAATGCCCTTATGCCCTGATGTGTGACCAAATCTCTACACGTTTGTGGTGTATCTGGTGTGCAGCATGTCAGAATAGGTTCTGGTGTAAATATACTTCTGTAGACTTTTCAAAAATTGTTCTTTGTGACTAGTAAGATCCAGGATCTATTCAGGACAGTGGGGAGAAAAGACAAAACTTTGCTCTGGGCATTCTGGAGCACCTGGGCAGGGGATAAAGCTTCCTGCTTCTTAGTTTTTTTAAAATCATCCAGCCACAGTCCTACCAAAAGATGGGCATAGATAATCTGGATCAAAAGACAGTTAGATGGGGCTTGACACTAAGTAAAGTGTTTTTTTCTTTCTTTTGAAATCTAAAAAAACCAGCACCCTCCCCCAAATCAGGTGGAATAGAGAATCTTCCTAGGGGGTATTGAGCAGGTGATTTTAGAGCAAATGGCACCAAAGTTGCAAGGAAACAAGTCCGTCCTCTATTCTGAAAATCCCCCCTTATTTAAAGTGGATTGGACAAAGGGGTTTGATGTTAAGGATACATTAGTGCCCCCAGCAATCCTCGTCTCCCTTGTTTCCTATGAGGGGATCTTTCTGGAGGTCTGAACTGGGTGTAGAAGGGCATATATTACCAAAATTGCAGAGCACCAACTCTTTCTTTTCTCCTAAAGACTCACCATGTTTTAGGGGGTTTGGACAATGGGGTCTAATTTTACAGACCCCTGAACAAGGTGTCGCCAGCCACCCTAGCTTCCATGGTTTTTTATGGGGATAATGCCACATTTTAAAAAATTGGTCTAATCTATCAAAGCAGCCTCCAGTTCTACCCACAACAGCACCCTGAAATGTTGCCAGCAAACAACAAACCAGCACAAACAATAGAGAGTATAACTCTTTACTCAGAAGCAAAGATACCCCCCTCAGAACAGAGCAACCTCCAAAAGCACCAAACCTTTACAAAAGATCCAAACTAAAAACAAAAGCAAATAGCAAAATACATAAATATAACTAAACCTGGAAAAAGTGGGGGGGGGGAGAGGGTTGGCCACCCTGCTGGGTGGAGGTGGGGGATCCCTCATCCCCCCCAGCTCCAATTTTCCACCACTGTTGTAAGCACCTGCAGGAGAAAAATGGGGGAAAATGTTTTTTGTGTTGATAGTATGACATCACTTCCAGAAAGCTAGAAGTGACATCACACCTCTCTAGCAATTGCCAGAAACTCTGTGGTAAACCATAGAGAAACCATAGAGTTTCCAGCAAATTCTAGAGGTGCGTGACATCACTTTCAGATTTTCAGTAATGTCACATCTTCGCCGATGGTGTGCAGGGCCGGCCCGTTATTGTTAAATTTTAGACTGTCACATCATCCCTCCTCGCCCCACACAGGAAGCCTCTCTTGCCAGCTTCTTGTTCCATCCCCAGCAAGAGACTCCCCTCTTTGCAGCCCCACAGACAGAAAGAGAAGGAGGCAGGAGGGACAGGCACAGGGAACAGCCCAGGATGACAGGAAAGTGCTGCTTGCCCTCTGCTGCCCCTGCCCCCACCCCCGCGGTCTCTTTGGAGCTCCTTTTGTAGCCTGGCACAGGCCCCTCCCCCTCCCCTCAAGCGATCCTGCCCCCCCCACATGCATTTGCAGCTCGCTCCCTCGGCCCGCCCACTTCAGCTCCGGTGCCCAACCCCCACCCCACCCCACACGGGGCACCAGAATTTATCCTCACCTAGTGGGTGAAACAACCTGGGGCCATCACTGCCCCTGCACCACTAGTCTCCTGATGGTAGCCAGGCCATTCCTGACAACCTTATGATATAAATGCACTGTGGGTGGAAACCCAGATGTGAGATTCCCCCAATGCGAAAACTAATCCAGAACACCAAACACTAAATATAGACTAGATTTTTAAGTCCCCCAATCCCCCAGCACTAAAATTAATTAAATAAATAAAATGTCTTGCTAGGGTTGCCAGGTCCCACAGCATCCACAGCAGGGGACTTTGGGGGAGTTCCTGTAGGGGGAGGGGACATACCCAACATGATGATATCACATTGCAGATGTCAACACCCCAAGCCCCACCCCCAACAATGACCACCCATGTCTATATTCTCTCCCTCTCCTCTTGCGAGATTTAAAGGGCCTGCCGATCAGCTGGGCCCTTTGAAACTTGCAGGATGGGAGGGGAGGCAGCTGCTGACCACATGGCCAGTTCAAGTGGACTCGGCCTGACCCACTGCCCAGAAGCCTTGCCAACAACAGTAAAACAAGTAACCAGGAACACAACCACAAAACCCAGGAATGGCAAACTACAGTCCTGAAGAAGCTCCCACATCAACTCAGTACAGCACAGCAGCAACAACCAGGAATACTCCAGAGAAGTTCCAGTGAGGCCAGAATAACTCAGGAAACTGGCTGGTTCTGGCTTAGCCAAGGAGGCCTGATTCTCTCAGACTTCAGGATGTCAGGGGTACCTTGGGGGATATGGTTGCCATCCTCCAGGTGGGGCCTGGAATGCTCCCAAAATTATCAGTGATCTCCATACTACAGAAATCAGTTCCCCTGGGAACTCTGGAAAGTGGACTCTATGGCATTATCCTTTGAGCTCCCTCCCCTCCCCTCCCAGACTTCACCTTTCTGAAGCTTGTCTCCAAATCTCCAGGAATTTCCCAAGCCAAAGTTAGCAATATTGGGGACCTTTAAAGGAGAGAGGGTATTGGTTCTCTGTAAATTTGGTGCTATTTGCTCTAAAAAAAACTTGCTCCAGATCCCCTAAAAGAGCTCCTGTTCCCCAATAGGTCACAATGGAGCCATAAATCTGGAAAACTGGAGGGCAAAAAGCCATAACTGGTATTTGGAATCATGGGACTGTGGTCAGATTAAAACTTTAACTCCGTTTTCTAGTATCCTCTAGTTTAAATTGCTTAAATGAAAGAAAAAAGTTTAATTTTCTTCCTTAAATTCCAGTTTTTTTCTTGACAATCTGGTGGAAAATACTTTATTCATTTATTTGAATCAGAGCTAGAAACAAAAGAGTCATATAATATACACAAATGAAAGTTTTATTTGTTCTCAGTGCTCCAAGTTACTAAGCAAAGTTTTCAATATGTCTTCATTTCATATGGTATTCATCTCTGAATTTTTGTATTTACTCAAAAGGAACCTGAATGTAAGACCCTCCAATGTTATAGTCAAGTACTGTACATAACTGTAGCTTATATGTGAATGTAAGAAGATGATAAAAAATATGAATCAAACTGAATAGTTACGAAATATGGAGCCATTTGGTGGTAGGTGGGCCTTCATATGTCAAACCTGGAGAAAATGCCCTAGTCTTGCATTTGATTAAATACTGTGTTTGAACATAGATTTGCTATTATATCAGGACTGAAGTAAGTTGCATACATCCTGTTTAAAAGATGAGGGTAAAAAGAATCCATCTAACAAGTTCATCGTATCTTAAAATGTGATCCAAATTTATGATGCTAACCTGGGGCTCCTTCTGGGAGTGAGAAGAGACTTTTAAATTCAACTCACGGTTTGGATCCAACCCATTGTTCCTCTTCCTGCTAGATCACAGCAAAATTCTATGGCATTTTCTGGTTCTTTTTCAAGGAAGGTCCAGTTTCCACAGTGACCAAAACTACCTTCATCTGCTGTTTTGTATATAACGCCTCTGCTTTGGCAAGTCTGAAATGTTGCTAGATATTGACGTTGGCAAGTTTATTCATATTTCTAACTAAACAGGTTGGGTGTACTAGTGATGGAAAGCTCAACCTCCCACCTCAGCTGTGCATCACTAATACCCCTCCATATAACATCAAGCCAAGGCATGAGTCAGAAAGGTACGTCATACTCCAAACCCTGCAGTAACTGGGAATTTTTTTAATCAAGTGGAGAGATTAGAAGTCTTATTAGAATGTGAATGTGAGACCCCATTTTCAGAACTTTTTAAACAGGAGTACAAATAATCTAGATACCATAGTGTAGCTTCTGTTAAAATGAACTTGGATTAAAAGAGACTCAAATGCCTATATTGTTAGAATGTATGTTTTCCTATAATATAATTACAAATTATGAATCATACTGTAGTTACAAAATGTGCGGCCATTTGGTTGTAGGTGGGCCTTCATTCAGTTGGAATTCTGGACAGCCAGAATGGCTGAGTAGCACCCAGATGGTGGACAGCTTGAGACACCCAGTCAAAAGGCAAATGCATTGGCAGGAGAAAGAGAGGTGCACATGCCAATCATTAACTATTTCAGCTCTTTTTCAGGGAATCAATGTGGCTAAATTCCAGAAAAGCATTGGCTGGTCTTGAAAACAAAAATATGGTCAATGGTATCCATTCATTTTCAAGGTCAAGTCTGGACATGATCTTGATTCAATGTTGCTCTTGATGAAGTTTATAAGCTAGATTAGCTTTAACCTACCTAATAAGCTTCACAGGCCAGAAAAAAGATTACTGATGATTTACCCTTATATTTGACCTTGATAAGAATGTGAGAATTTTTAGCTAATCTCTTAGACATTTGGGAGGGGGGGCAATGCAGAGGTCAAAAGCACTGCTTCTGTCTCCACTCAACTTGAAGGAGAAAGAGGCCCTCTCTTTTGCAACTCCATCATGTAGATGTTTTGCTGAGGGAGTAGAGAGGATACAAACCTGATTCCTTGCTGATTCTGTGATGATCATCTGTGAACCATCTTCTGTCCAACAGACATTTGCAAAACTAGTATTCAGCAGCTGTTCAGGTTGCTTGATGCAATCCAAGAATATTCCTCATTGGCTCACAGTTTGATCATGAGTGTCAAACAAGGTAAGTGAGTATTGAACAAAGTTTGCCTTTCAAACAGGTTCACTGAGAAATTTGCAGCATCTCTAGTTATATCTGATTGTCTCATTTTAACATGGTAAGTTCAACTGTTAAATACATTCAAAATAAAACTCGGGGCATCCCTACTTAGATCCTATCCTTCCAAATTTAAAATGATACAGTGAATATGATACAATGATACAATGAACTGGAGGATGCTTCAGTCCTGGATCCCTTCCTGTCTGGCTTTCGCCCGGGTGATGGGACAGAGATGGTGCTAGTCACCCTGACTGACAATCTCTGTAGGCATCTGGATCGAGGCGGTGTGGCAGTATTGCTGTTGTTAGATCTGTCAGCTGTGTTTGATACGGTCAACCATCAGCTGCTGACCCGCCGCCTCACCAACGTGGAGATTCAGGGGCCTGCCCTTCAATGGTTTGCCTCTTTCCTCCATGGTCGGGGACAGAGGGTGGTAGGGTCAGGTAGGGTGCCCCTGGGGGCAGTGCTGTCCCCGATGTTGTTTAACATCTACATGCGCCCCCTCACCTAGATTGCCCAGAGTTGTGGGTTGGATGTCATCAATATGCAGATGACACCCAGCTCTATCTGATGCTGGGCAGCCAGTTGGACTCTACTCCCGATGACCTACATAAGGCGTTGCAAGCTGTGGCTGGTTGGTTCAGGCTGAGCCAGACTGGGCTGGGGCTGGGGCTCCCACTCCCGACCTTCGATGGGGTGCCGTTGGTGTCTTTGCTGGGGGTTAGGAGTTTGGGGGTGCTCCTGGACGCCTCCTTAATGATGGAGGCCCAGGTGGCAGCCACTGTCAAGTCAGCATTTTACCATCTTTGGCTGGTGCGGCAGTTGGTTCCCTACCTCGATTGTGACGACCTAGCCACAGTGATCCACGCGACAGTCACCTCGAGGCTAGACTACTGCAATGCTCTCTACATGGGGCTGCCTTTGTCACAGATCCGGAGGCTGCAGCTGGTGCAGAATACAGCGGCCTGGCTGTTGATGGGTCTTACTAGACGAGACCACATCCAGCCGGCGCTGAAGATGCTGCACTGGCTGCCAATAGCGTACTGGATCTGTTTCAAAGTGCTGGTTCTTACCTTTAAAGCCCTATATGGCCAGGGTCTGGCCTACCTGAGGGACCGCCTTTCCCCGTATGTTCTCCCAAGGGCACTGCGGTCAGGGGGGCAACATCCACTGGTCATTCCAGCCCCCAAGACAGCTAAGTACGCTGCAACCAGGGACAGGGCTTTTTCAGTGGCGGCCCCTACCTGGTGGAATGAGCTCCCAGAGGAGATAAGGGCCCTGCAGGACCTTATGCAGTTCTGCAGGGCCTGCAAGACGGAGCTCTTCCGCCAGGCTTTCGGGTAGGGGCTGCCACCACTATTGTATCACCATCGTTTAGGTCGTATGAGGTGTCCTGGCCCTGGCATAGGACTACAGCTCTGTCAGGACACTACTGGAGCAGTGATAAAGGTGCTACGAGAGTGTGGAATTGTAGGATTTTATCTCATAAACTTTCTTCTGTTGACTGCTGTTTTAACTGTTTTAGTGATAATGGATTATTTATTGTTTTACAGTCTTACTATTTATCTATGACTTTGCCTCTATGTTTTAGTGTTGATTATGGCCTTGTGCCTCTTGTTCGCCACCCTGAGCCCATGTGGAAGGGTGGGATATAAATTGAATCAATCAATCAATCAATCAATCAATCAATCAATCAATATAATAATAAAAAGCACAAAAATGTGAATAAGAGGCAGCAGATGCGAGAGTGACACATTCAGAACATTAAAATTAAAGACTAGTATTTCATCTCCTAAAGAGGATCCCAAGAAAAATATCATCTTAACACTATATTAAAAAGCCAACAATGAAACATCAAGCCTTAGCAGAGTCCCATAGCAGCAGTGCTACTATAGATAATACCCTGTTCTGTGTAATCACCCATGCACTTCTGAAGTATGGGAAGAAAGGTATCTGTAAATGATCCCAGTGTTTGGGCAGGTTCATAAGAAATAAAAGTAGCCCATGAGTTACCCAGGTTCCAGAATATTAAGGTTTTACTGGAGCTGAGAACAGATGATATTAAAGTGGACTTATAAGTACAAAACAACACCCCCACCAATATGCTGACAGACGAAAATTGAATCAACTGCAGTTTGTCAGCACTCTTCAAAGGCATGCTGAATATCACTAAGGCATCACTAATTGTGACCAAAGCCCTGTGACTGTGACCAGATCAAAGGAGGACACTGGCATTCCCACTGAAAATGAAGATGACAGTCACTGCTGTCATTGGGTCATCCAGGAGTAGCCCCAAAATGCAAACCTGAATTTTAAGGTAAAGTACAACCCCATCCAATACAGGCAACACACCAACTTCCAAATCATGGTCTCACAGTCAAAGATTCCCACAGGGGCTACCCTCCCACTGACTTGTATCTCATTTCTATGAACTGAATGATTTCTGTCCACAGAAGCATGACTTCCCCACTGCAGCTGAAAATGACACTTGAAATACTGCTGCAGGGGGATGAAGATGCCCCCCCCCCAAGAATAGTTTAGGGCCAATGGTGTTTTCCTATTTTTCCAGTGGGAGACTATTAAACTCTTTGCTACCACTAATAAGATAGCTATTAGTTTCTTCCAAAGTGTTGAAATCTCCCACTCCTCCCAACAATTAAGGAGGTTTTCTTCTGGACTTTGTGGTGTTTTATATCCTGTAATTAATTCTATTTGGTTTAAGACTCTGTCCCAAAATGAGCAATAAAAGGGCACTCCCACCAATTAAGTATAAAAGCACCCATTTTTCCACACCTCTTCCAACAATAAGGATGATTAGAAGTTTTAATGCAGTGTAGCCTTGAAGGGGAAAAGTACCACGGAGTCATGATTTTGATGTTAATTATCTTGATGTTAATTATGTTAGACATCCATAAATACATCCGAATGCAAATATTTTCCCAGTCTAGTGGTGTGGCAGTAGATTCACAGTAGAAGATTCACAGTAGAAGATTTGTAGAAGATTTTCCTTGTGGTTAATAAATATATTTTATAAGTTTACATGTTTATTAGTATGACTTAATTATTGATTTTTGAAACTTTAAATAAAGAGTTTGTTTTAAAAAAGAATAGCTTTTGGGGGGAATTGAGGTCTGCCATGGAAGGGGAAAATCAGCAAAAATCACCCCTTGTATGCACAGAAATTTTAGGCAGTATGAAGACACCCTTCATGAAAAAAAAGTTTTTAGAACAACTCTCCTGCTATCATCCTTCAGCAGTACTTTGCTTTGATTCTGGGGTGCTCAGGTTAAAACAGACTCCTGAAATTTTGTATTCTTATTTCCTCACACAAACTTTGGTAGTGACCAAATATAAAGGAGAATGGGGCTACTGTACCTTTAATAGTTATGTAGAAAAGGACATTTTTCACAAGTGTAGATTTTCTAATTCCTGAGCGAAAAACTTCATTTGTCAAAATTAACTACTTTAAAAATTGATTAAAAGGTATAGCCTATCCTTTGCATCTGGCCACCTCTGACTGCACCCACATGTGATTATGGACCTTTGTTATAGATAGGTTCATGAACACTTGGTTTTTAAGAGCCATTAATGCAGGGAAACACTTGCTATATTTTAAATAATATTCATGAGCCTTCTGGAACAGAGGGAAGGAGTAGAATTTTTTTTGTGTGCATATGTAAATACAACTAAGCACCACTGTACTATAACAGCTTCCTTTTAGACTCTTTTGCAGATTAGGAGAATAAAGAAGGGACCATAATAGGCTTGGTTTAAGAATGGGGATTTACTTTCAGACTTTTACTGTTTGCAATTCATTCAAGAAAACACCTGTTTGCTGCCAATCTTACACTGTGTAGTTTAACACCCTTGTTCACTCACTCAGCACTCAGCCTGACACTAATATGTGAAATGTACATTGTACATGCAATAATAATAAGCACACAAACATTTTAAGAATGCAGCATCTTTTAAAAAAACAACAACACTGAATTTCTGGGCTGAGAACATATGCTTAAAAAAGGATGGCCCATGTGTTGCACAGTTGCAGTTTATTAAAATCATTACAGAATGAGCCTATTTTTGGTGTGTGCCTTTCAGAAAACAAAAGCAAATTTTGCCTCATTTCCTTTCTAATTGTACACATGCAGGCACTTAGATGTGCAACAAGGAAATTCCTTTCAAATGAGTCTGAAAATGACAGATGCTAGTTTAAGAAGGGAGCAAATTTCACCCCCAGTTTTTGGAGATATTCCTGCTCAAAAAGAGCTAGCACTTTGCATGAAGATCAGGGTGTTTTTCATTTGTTTGTTGCAGTTCCAGGTCTTATTTGGGACGGCGGAGTTAGCCAGCCTTGTACCGCCCCGCCAAATGAACACGCACAACCAGATTCTTTGGAAAATCAGGTGGATAAAATTGGCCACAACTTTTATTGGTTACAGCTGTAGAGCATTGGCACAGCATGGGTCCACCGAATCCGACCTATCGGCTGTCCCACATGCCAGCTGAGTTGACCATTACCCAGCCAGCTGGCGTTATCGGAGTTTACACGGACACTTGCCCCTTCGTGAGCTCCCCTGCCCTCTGGCCATGAGGGCAAGCGCTGTTATTCCTTGAGCTAGCAAGCTCCATTCAGCCCTCACGCCAAGACCCTTAAAAGGGTCCCCCAACTCCAGAACTGGTGCGCAGGCCGAATTCTACAAATGGATCTGGCCCCATGCTGTTACCGCCGAAAGTTGTGACAAAATGTGCAAATGAGAAATGATAACTAAACACTAACAATTCCGTAACATAGCAAAGACCTGTAAACACCCCCCCTCCCGTTCAGCACTCAAATTACAATATCAGCCCCAACACCATAATACTCAGGGAGGGATGGGTGGGCAAACCGGGCTCGCCTCATGGATGAGTGGGGAGGGGGAGCGGCTTCCCTGCTGCTTTTAAATGCCTCCCCCCCCGACCGCCCTGCTGCCCCTCGACTGGATGGGGAGGGGGGAGGTGCCTCTCTTCCCGCCACCCACAGGGCCACTCCCCCACTTCCATCTGGCCGGCCTCTCCATCCCTGCCCATCCCCGTAAATGGTGGGCCCGGCCTACCCAGACGCTTTCGCTTTTTGTACCTGGGGAGTGGGAAGGAAGCCTGGGCAGCAATGCTTTGCAATGTACTGTGGTGATTTCTAGATTTCTGTGGGAACCATATGAATTCAATGGTAGTGAGGGATAAGAGCCATGCTGCATGTGTTACATGGTTGAAGGAAGACCACATAAGGATAGTGGCATCCTCTGGCTGTTTAGCCAAGTGGCATCTTTTTACAATGGCCATACAGCTACATGAGAAGCTTGTTATCTTTTAAATAGTAACTCACAAGTTTACCATTCCTGCATTTTGCCAGTTTTCTGATTGGGGGATGTGGCATAATTTTCCTGCCTTGTGGTTGGAAATGACAGGTTTGCTACTTTCCCATGTTGTTGGGTACCACTGTGAGTGTTTGGTAAATTGTTCTTTGTATTTCATCTCTCATACATCGGCTTGGAATATGGGCAGAGGCACTCCCATCTAGCATGGGCTGATTTGCATCAGCTTCAGATGATTGAGATAGGACGCTGCTTATAGCATGGCCACTGTAAACCAGAGGAATCATTCAGAGCATTTCTTACCCCACTCTATATTCCAGACCATATGTGGTTGTTCATTTAGACATCCTATATGGTTATTCTTTAAAGAGACGCCACAAGCAGTGTCGTTAAATACACTGCTTTTTTTCAAAAACAGCAAAGAATCTTCTGATAGCTTCAAGACTCACCAATCTCTGAGCCAAAGTCCACATCATCAAAAACATGATTACCCTACAATGGTAGCATCCAGCTAATATGGGCTGCTTCTACACCTCAGTTTTATCATGCATGAAATGCAGTATGTCCTTGCATTTTTTGAGAAAGAAAAGCCTCCTTTGCTGTGATTCGAAGGAGAATGTCTGAGGTGGATGCAGGCAGAGTGTCCATGTGGATGCTTAATCTGCAGCAAATTTAGATGGTGTTGAAGCTAAATTCCACCCACAAAATTTCACATTTTCTCCTCCCTACAGCCCTTGAAACATTTTTTCATTCATAATTGAGCTGTAGTGCCCCTTTAACAATGGCTCAGCTGTGACAAGGGACATTTGTGCACCACCATGGCTATGGGATGGGGTGTTGGGGGACAGTGCAATCATCAACATGTCAATGCTTCTGTGCTGCTATAAAGGAGAGGCAGGGACAGCAGCAAGACCAGTGACTGGCACAGGGACGGGGTATGTAGATACCTTACCTAATCATCTCCATACCACTCATTTCCAAACCTTTTCCAGGCCTCTTCTGACTTCTGCTTTCTGTGGTTTTGTTCAGCCTTGTGTGAGGCATGTTGTGTTGTACCATCCTTATAGACATGTGCCAGCAAGACTGCACTTGTGGATGCTAAATGCCTCAGCAGCACTGAAGTGCATTTGTGGTTGAATCTGCATTTGCATTTTTAAATCAGTTTCATGCTGCTGTGACACCACCTTTCTCTATGCTTGTTTGAAGAGTTGTTTGGAAAAGATTCATTTAAAGCAGTGTGGAGGCGCAATGACAGTGGAGCTGCCACGAGAGGATGATAAACATATGCAGACATGCAAAAGTATGCTAGCACTGTTGAAGTGTGAAAATGAAAGCAGATGTAGACAGCTTTTTTGAAGAAGGAGTCAGAAGGCTGGGACACTAGTGGAAAAGACAAATTCAGATTTGACCTGTGTGGAGAGCTAAGTGGTGCATCAAAGTGCATCATTGTTGTGAAACAGTGCAAAACCACTTGTTTACAATATATCCAGTTTTGCACAAGGAAACTGGAAAGTATAACACAAACAGCAAGGAATCATGGAAGATGCTTTGGTTTGCTCTCACTCTGTGCATAAACATTGGCAGCAGACTGTAACAGAAGAATTCTCCTTCCACTTCTCTTTAATTGACTACATAGAAATGAGAATGCAAACAATCTGAATAGTCTGCTGTTTCCTGGGTCTGAAATCAGACCCCTGAAAACCAAAACAGAGAAATGAAATGGGTTTGTTGTTGTTGTTGTTGTTTTAAGTAAGGGGAAGGCAAAACACAACCTCCCAATCTGGACTCATCTACATACAGGTAATAACTGTGATAGTTATTCGATCTGCCCAGCTTGATAATAAAAAGAGGATGCAATATTGCTTAATCTTCAGATCATGATGTTTCTTCCAGCTAATGATGCTGAAGTGCAACTGTTACATTCTGCAATTACATTTTACACCATGGATTGTTTCAATTGTGCCTTCTAACTCTAATACTTGAGGGTTGTGCTTATGTTTATTGATAGATCCGTCACTCGCTTTCCCACAGATGTTTCCCGCCTTTATAACCAATATAAAAAAAAGGTTTGTGCTAAAAACTGATTATATGGTTGCTCTCAAGAAAAGCACCAAATAGACCAGCTAATGAGAATACAGGGACATATCACTTTTGTTATAGCACTGAAGCTGGGAATCTTCCAATAGTGCACATTTCTGGACCTAACCAGGGTCTGCTAAGTAATAATTCCATGTAGAATTCATGTTCTTCTTATTAATACTACTGGGGTTATGCATTCAGTCTGAAAATAAAATACATGTCCAGAAACAAATAAAACTATAATAAAATATATCAGCAGGAAGATAGCAGTACAACTGTCAGCATATAACAAGCTTATTAAGTATGTGTGTGGGGGCATTTCATAAGAAAGAGATAAATTGTAAAAGTGCAGGCCTACAGAAGTTAGGATTCTGTCAGCCAGCCAGTAAAGAAAAGATAATAATAATTCCCAATCCATAATAAAAAGGCGAGCAGCAGTGATGAACAATACACAAAATCACCAAGACCATGGATTTATGAGAGGTAATAAAAACTACCAAATACAATTTAGTTCTGAAGGAGACACCTAGAGCAATAAATTTACCAGGAAACTGTACTCACAAATGAAGACACAAGGCTTTTCTAAGGTTAGAGTTTCAACAACATCATGTAAATCAATAGGAGAATCACCTGGTCTGATCTTAGACAAAAAAAATCTCACAGTAATTCAAAATACCAGCTCATGTACCAATCTTATGTACAGTGGTAGGTTGCATACATGCTTCATTCATGTAACTGTCACCCTGACAGTGCCAGTCACCTCTTAGGATGACAGGACAGAAACAGGCAACTGGATTCAATATCTCCATCCCAGACCCGTAGCCAGAAAAATTGGGGGGGGGGCAAATGAGTACAGTGGTGGTGAACACATCATTATTTATTTACTTGATTATGATACAGGGGTCATTTTGTAGAAAAAGAGCTGCAGGAGCTCATTAGCATAACTCATTAGCATAACTTATTTGCATATGCCACACCCCCTGACATCACCAGAAGTGTGTCAGAAGGCAACACCCACTGCTCAGGCTCCACCCCAAAAATCTCCAGGTATTTCCCAACTCAGATTCAAACCTGGGTGTCCCGAATCCTTGTCTGGAACACTAACCACTACACAGCACTTCATGGGGCAGCGGCTGCTGAGAAGTCGCAAGCAGCTGGGCCTGCATGAATTATGCAAGTTGCATGGTGTCAAGTTGTCCAGTGGCTGCTGTCAGGCCTGACATGCTCTCTTCCCCTACATTTTACTGGCAGAAATAAATGCTTGAAGGTTGGAAATACTGCTATGGTTGACAAACAATGGCCACTGAGAGAATTCCTTTCTTATAGCTACAGGTGCTGCTTGTATTATGGGTGAGGGTTGACTGAACTGGAAATGTTGGTGACTGAACCTGGGACCTTCTGCATGCCAGATGCTCTGCCATGGAGCCATGGCCCTTCAGCTGAAACAAATCAGACGAATACCTGACAACACTGACCTGCCAGTGGCCAGTGTTATGTCAATGCTTTAAAAAAAACACACCAAGAAAATGTACTTCTTTTTCCACACATCAAAGTGCACTCACAAGTGACTGTGATATCACTTGTACTGTAAAAATATCCAGACATGATGAGCTTATTAAGCATTAAACCCACTCTAAAAGAACATTCATTTGTCATCTAGTTTTCATTTGACATGGGTAAACCATGCCTGCAGATTATGGACCAAAATTGTGAAATGAGTTACACACATGAATTTTTAAAGAAGGTGTTCAAAAGTTGGAACTATTGGAAGGGGAAGGACTTGCTTGGGACACCACTGGATCTAGGGTTGGTCCTGCATACATGCAGCTGGGATGAATCTGAATTAGCATTACAGAGTCCAGGCAGTTCAATGGTTTAGGGTACTTAAACCCTGTCTTGAGTCATGGAAATTCATTGCAGTTCTTCAGTTTGGGAACCACGAACTGGCCAAAATTCATGATGAACTTTAGTTTATCAGCAGCTCATGCCCATCTCTAGTGAGCACCAAAACCTGTCTTACAAACATACCCAAGGGAATTAAAATAACAAAAATAACCACAAAGACTAACATACTTATTGTGGCATGAACTTTTGTTAACCAGAGGCCACATTGTCAGATGCATCTGATTTAAATGTCGGTTATTTTGGCTGAGAAGACTGACAACATTTATTGAATTTATCAAAATGGTGGCTATTTGATATTAGATGGTTTCACTGGAATTTGTATTTTAGGCATCCATAATTTAAAAGCAATACTAACATTGGCTGGAATGTGCATTTAATTAAAAACTGGGCTCGTTCCATATTTTTATCACTTTTGGACAAGCATGCAAAACACATACAATATAAAGTGTCTCAAGCCATTACTTGCTTGTGTCATTTCACAGTAACTCAAAGATTTTTAATATAAGAATCAAGCATGTCGAAGCTTAATCCTGAGAATAAGAATGTTTAAAAGTCATAATGAAAGGTTAATGAGAACAGAGCAAAGTATTGTAGTGCTGCAATAGATGGAACTTGAGTTTAGTCGGGGGAAAAGGGGGTATGATGCTGCCATCTGTTGGCTGATTTAAATGGCCATTCTTTAATGGGAATGTGCAGTGACCATTTCACTGAAACTTTTATACACAGTCAGAATATTGAGTGGTTCTGTAAACACCAACAGCTAAACTTGTATTCTGTAAATTTCAAAAACTTACTCATATTTTCAGTAAACCCACTTTTACAAATAATATTTCCTATCTGAAAGGCACTGGATGAGATACTGTGGAGCTTTTGAACAGCTCGATCAAGGCAGACATTTTGTGCCTTTGAGATAAGATCTTATGATATATACAGTCCTATGTTTCAGTTTCAAAATAGTAGTTGATTTAAAAAGTGTGAAACACTCTTGAGAAATTTCACATATCTTTTAAAAAATTGTCATCCTTTGAAATCCCTCAGATGTTGTGCTACAGAGGTAAAATTGGCATTCTGAGAGAAAGGAACACCAAGCAAGGACATGGATGGTGAATATTTCTGATGGATAACAGAAAATATGGCAGATAAAGAGCTGTGTACTTCAACACAGTTAAATATGACAATTATACATAGCAATTTTGGTGCAGATGTACCATATGGGCTTTTTAAAGTATGTTTGCTTTTAGCAGCAACAGTGATCTACCTTGTACCTCCCTCTGTCCACCAAATAGTCTTGAATTTATCTCACCAGTTTAAATACAAGACATTGAGTGGGATCCACAGTTAATCTCCCACTAATGGAAGGCACTTCTGTCAGCAGAATGGAATTCCCCTCTGCCACTGCAGACCACCAGACACTGTTCCTTTGGGATGGGGGACACTCAGGAACAGCACAAGAGGTGAACTGGAGATAAGAGTTGAAAAGCAGAGACGACTGCCTCATATTTCTTCTCACAGAAATTGGCCTTGAATCCAATCCTTTATTTATAGATTAACAGACTGAACATCAAAACTGATATACTTCCCTCCCCCCATTTCAGAAGAAGGTTGAAAGACACGAGAGATTTATCATGACCAAAACAGAGGGTCATGTTCCACATATATTTAAAAAAAAATTTATTTATTTAAATATTTATACCCCACCTTTCCTCTTTGTTCAAGGTGGCTTTAAATGTGACATTAGGTTAGATAGATATTGAATCAGTCCATCACGACTGAAGCTTACAGCATTCTACAGCACCAGTATTGATTAAAGATAGCATAGCATTCCTCAAAAAGCCTCTCAACAAGGCAGGCTCCATTTTGTTCACCCCTGTGACAGGCAGCTAACTGTTGATGTGTTATATCAGTCTGAGAACCTTGATTGACACGGGGTTCAAATGGAATTCTACTGTTGACCTGAGGAAGTGGCAGTCAAGAGTGGCAATTAGGAAGAAAAGATTGAGGATCCTGAAATAGGAAAGTGGAACCAGTAGACCTTCCCTGAAGGAAATAGCTCCTAAGAAAGGGGGGCAATCCCGATAAAGTGTTAAAGAAGGAAAATTGGAACCTGTGTATGTGTCCTTGCCTCCATGGACTTTAGTAATTTTGTGGGAAATAATCTTATGCCTGTTTATCTAAGAAGTGACAACCAAGTGATCATCCTCAACAGTGTCTGTAGAACAAAACTGCTACATTTTTATAACAAACTATCTATTGTATATAGTTGTTGTTTTCACCTGCCAAGTTGTATACCTGAAACTTACCTGACAGTCTGACTTCTCCCCCCCAAAAGTAAAATAAAACAGTTTATGTGTTGTGAATTAATATCAGCCTCTCCTGTGCCATAATCAGGCATACCAATGGAGGGGTATTATTTTGTTTCTCAACATCGTAGGCTGGGTCAAAATATATCAATATACATTTTAAACAGCTGGGGGGACAGACAGAGAAACAAGGAGGAAGAAAAAGGAACCATTCAGCTAAGAAAAAAAGGTAAGTATGGGAAGTGTCATAACCTCCTCCATCATTTTGTATCAGAACTGGCTTCTCTCCTCTCAGTCTTTGCACCTGGCCATTGAATGAGTTTTTGCTATCAAAGAGACAAAGAGAAGGAAGTCAGCAGAGCAGGACTATGCCTAATCCCATCAGACTAAAACAGGTTACCTCAGAGAGAAGCTTCACCTTGTCTGTTGTCTGACCATCAGCTCATTAATCAAGGACCTTCCGTAATTTATCAATGTGCCTTAGCTGTAAATGGAACCTTTCACATTATCATTTCCCAAAGGAAAATTTCTTGTCTTAAATGTACTGTTCCAAAAATTTAACTGAATATTGCTCATCAAAGCCATATTTCTCTAAACAGGCCAAGCTACTCTCCAAACCCAGATTCATAGAATCATAGAGCTGGAAGGGGCCATACAAACCATCTAGTCCAACCCCCTGCCCAATGCAGTTTCTGCTATCTGTGCAATGACTGGGGGAATAGTATATTTCAAAAGGGCATTTTGAATAGTTCCAAACCACCTAAACACCAGCTAACACATGAAACATGTCCCAGCTACCCTTACCTTGCTGTATTACTTGCTACTCAGATGCTTAGACCTCTGTCGTGGAATCTCCACTTGGATCTGCATGGACCATCTCAGCTTACTGTTTCACATTATCTACTGGGCCTTTTCTCTTGAGTGGAATAAGATGAATAATGTTTGAATGACTAAAGTGACTGATACTTTAATAGGCTAAGTACTGAGTTTCTGAGCACTTCACATTATTTGGATGGCCTAAGTTGCTAATTCCTCTTGCCAGGCATTTGTATAATTTTCCATAATAAACTTAACACCAGTGTGTTGTAGAAGAGATGTAGAAGAGACTGGATCTATACCCCATCCTTCACTACTCAAAGGAGTCTCAGAGTGGCTTACAAACTCTTTCCCTTCCCCTCTCCACAACAGACACCCTCCCTCTGAGGTAGGTGGGGCTGAGAGAGCTCTGACAGAAACTGCTCTTTTCAAGAACACCTCTGACAGAACTATGGCTTGCCCAAAGTCATCCAGCAGCTGCAAGTGAAGGAGTGGGGAATCAAACCCAGTTCTCCCAGGTTAGAGTCCGCACACTTAACCACTACACCACTGGGAGACCCAGTTTCAGATCTTCCTCTGCCACAGAGGTCTGATGGATGACTTTGAGCCAGCTGCATTTATTTACCTGCCTTTCTCCACAATGGGGACCCAAAGCCACTTATGTCCATGTCTTCTCCTCCATTTATCTGCACAACAATGCTGTGAGACTGAGAGTATGACTGGCCCAAAGTCTCCCATCAGACTTCTGTGTAGGGTTGCCAGCTCCAAGTTGGAAAATACCTGGAGATTTGGGGGCTGGAGCCTGAGAAGGGTAGGGCTTGAGGAGAGGAGGTACTGCAATGGGGTATAATGCAATTGAGTCCACTTTCAAAAACAGCCATTTTCTCCAGTTGAACTGATCTCTGTCACTTGGTGATCAGTTGTAATAGCAAGATATCTCTAGCCACCACCTGGAGGTTGTGAACCCTATGGCAGAAGGCAGGATTTGAACCTGGGTCTCCCAGATCTTAGTATCTGGTTTCAATCTATCTGAATCTCAGCATTCTTTACTGGGGGTGTGCTGTGCACCAGGAACAATTTTGTTATAATTTCAGATATGGGATTCAAAGGTGGGAAGTTTCCTTTTTTTATATAAATATCATCATCATCATCATCATTCTGGTTATACATTTTCATATTCCATTGTGCTTTTACAACTTTCCCCCATCCTCCCCACTCCCTCCAGTATTGTTTTTAGTCCTTTTCTCTCAGCCAGGGGCATAATGTTTGGAGATTCCACTGAATGTCGTTTCTTTGTTCTTCTTCCATCCATTTCCAGTATGTGGTCCATTTCTCTTGGATTGTCACTGTTCTGTCTTCCCACGGAAGGTCTTGGTTAATTATGGAGATTATATCTGATTGAATAATTTCAAACAAATAGTTAAGCCAGTTTCTCTCTGCCCATTTACTTGCATCTTTCCAACCTGCTGCTATGACCACTTTACCTGCTAGAACCATTGCTTTTAGTAATTCTTGGTGCTTTCTCTCTATTGTCTCAGATCCTATTGTACTCATCAGCATTATATCAAAATCTATGTTTATATTTACTGCAAATAATCTATTCATTTTTCCTACAATATTTATCTTTTTTTTTTTTTTTAGTTCTGGGCATTCCCACCACATATGTGAATACCACCCTTTTACATTTTTACAGTGCCAACAGTTAGGGCTCAGTCCTGGAAACATATTTGCCAGCGTGGCTGGGGTTCTATACCATTTGGTAAAAAAAATTAATTCTAGTTCTTTAAACTTATATATTTTAATTTTTGTAATTCCATACATAAGTTTTATAGCTTTTTGCTCTGTTATATGCATTTCTGTCTCCCATTTTCTTTGGAACTGAGTAATTATTTGTTTCTTATCTGAAATCATTTTCTTATATATTGCACCTGCTAGCCCTCTTTTATTTTGTTTCATTCTTTTATATATCTCTTCTATTGGTTCCTCTATATTTATATAAGAGGAACTGATCTCTGTATTTGTATAAGAGGAATCCAGTGTGATTCCTTGAGAGTGGCTGCTTCCACTGTTGCTGTGGGAGGAGAGGCCAGGAGAGTGACAGGGCAGAAAGAGTGATGGGGGGGAAACTAAGTGACAGGCATGGAGGGGGGGAGAGAGAGTAAGAAAAGGGATGGCAGGAAGGAGAAAGAGTGTGAGAGAAGTAGGGGGAGAGGGGAACAAGCAGAGGTGGGGGGAATTGGATAGCCACTCCTGCATGCTTCTTGCGGGTCTCCACTTGTAAAGAAACTAATACACAAAAAACACAATATAGGCCCCGTTCACATGGAGCATTTGCCCCGCTGAAGGCACGGGAGCCCCGCGGACTTTCCGTGCACAATCATATGGGCACATCTGGGAGGCGTAGTGCTCCTGTGACCAACCCGCGGCTTCCCTCCGAAAACGCGGAGTAAAAAACTACTAGGTTCAAAGTACTAGTTTCCGGAAACCCCGGGGCAAAGGCCGGCGTCTGATCACGGGAGCGCCAGTATCCCGCGGGTTCTGACGCCGGCCCATGTCCCAGGGTTTCCAGATGTTGTAAGTTTCCATGGGATGCGCACCAATGCTGAATGAGGCATGTGCATATGCAAGACGCCGGCAGCAGCCCGCCTCCCCCAACGGCACATGCGCACTTCGCAACAGCGTGGCTTGCATGGTCTGCTGCGCCACTTTTTTGCTGTGCTGCAGCAGCGAGGTGTGATTGGCACTTGGGGTTGGAGCATGGCAACCCGGTGGCCCATGTGATCGAGCTACCATGCCTTATTTTGCTCCGGGGCGAAATGCCACGCCTCCCCCCCCGCGTTTTCTGGCCCGTATGATCCGGGCCATAATAGATTATCACCCAACAAATAAAAGAATTTGAATTCTTACTGAGGATATACTTGTGAGTGGTAATTAAGGATGCATTTAATTTGAGACAGCAACCACTGAATCTTAAGAGTAATCTTTAAAAGGAAACCCAGAGGAACTATTTCTGTATTAGCATGAAGCATCAATGGAAGAACAAAAGCTGCAGATGTTCTCAATGGTTTATTCAGCAAAAAAGTACAAAGTGTTTCAAGCAGAGCTCTTTGTCAGGGGCTAAATGTGCATAATATTTCTCAATGTATAGCTGAAGAAGCATTCTGTAGTAGATCTTTAAAGTGATCCAGTCAAAGATCAGCTTTAAAATACATTTTCAGCAATACTGTGGCAGAGATTAGGAACAGTACCCATGGAGAATAATTGCTAAACATGCTCTCCCTCCCTCCCTCCCTCCCTCCCTCCCTCCCTCCCTCCCTCCCTCCCTCTCTCTCTCTCTCTCTCTCTCTCTCTCTCTTTCTCTCAAGTTCCACAGTAAGCTCTATACTTATATTCCTATCCTTCATTAGCTTCTTGACTTTCTTGTATAAACCAGATATTTTTAACCAATATTGTGCATCTATCTCCCCTTCTAATTCTTGGAGTGACTTCCGAGTTCCTCCATTACACATATCTTTTTATCAGTTGTAATTCCAGATCTCCAGTCCTCACCTGGATGTCGGCAACATTAGTTCCCCTGGAGGAAATTACTGCTTTGGAGGGTGGAATCTATGATATAGCTGCCTGAAGTCCTTCCCTGTCTCAATCCCCACCATCTCCAGGCTCCACCCCTCAAATATCCAGGAATTTCCCAACATGGAGTTAGCATCCCTACCTCCTTCCAACCCAACAGCCAACCTACCTTTATCAGCCCCTCTGTCTTCAGATTTCCTTCTTCTTTCCCCTGCAGCCTCTATTGAGGAAAACTATGGTCTTTTTCCACAGTGGGGATTAAATCAGTTGACACTATTCTCTCTTCCTTTTTATCCACACAACAACCCAATGAGGTAGATTAGGCTGCAAGTATGTGACTGGTCCAAAATCACTCACTGAGCTTCCACAGCAAGATGAGGGTCTAAACCTGGATCTTGCAAATCCTACTCTGAAGCTCTGACAATTATACTACACTGACTTTCAAAGAGTGGCTGCTGTTGAACAGTAGCAAGCAGCTAGGCCTAGTTGAATCATGCAAGCCAGGTGGTGTGAAGTCCCCCAGAAAGTGCTGCTAGGCCTAGGTTTGCCAGCCTCCAAGTGAGACCTGAAAATCCTCCAGTATTACAACTGAATTCCAGACAACAGAGATCTGTTCCCCTGGAGAAAATGGGTAGACTCTGTGGCATTATATCCAGCTGAGGCCTCTCCCCACCCCAAAATCTGCATTCCTTAGACTTCACCACAGAATCTTCAGGAATTCCCCAACCTGGAGTGGCCAATCCTAGTCCCAGGCCTGGCTCCAAAATAGGCCTGGAAAGTGCCCTGCCCCCTGCCTTTTTAACCCAAGCCCCTGCTATTTAGCCATTAATACTACAGAAGGAATCCTCTCCAATCCCAGGTCCATTTCTGCTTTTGCTTCCTCCCCTCCCTCTTGCTATCAGCCAGTCTATCTCTCACTTCCAGTGCAGCAGAGTCTGCGACTGCCATTTCAAAAGGTATTGGGGGGAATTCAACCTTCCCCAAGGTTTTTTTTAAAAAAACTTTTTGGATCTTTCTGCAGCCCCATGGAGTCCCTTGAGTCTGTAGAAAAACCTGTTGAGGAGAGTATGCTCTCATCTGCAGAAAGTATCCACACATAGGGGACTGTTGGGAATTAGATATATAGATTGATTGTGGCAGGAATTGCCCTGGGTCATAATTAAAATGGAACAGAGTCTTCCTTCTTTCTCTGACATGAATGCTAGCTTACTCCAAACACGTTTACCATATGCTTTCTCAAAGAATTTTTTGTGGACTTAATTTGAGTTGTTCCTAATAGTGTGACTTGGAACTACTACACTCACACTTCTGTACATCTTTTGAAGAAGATATTTTGTGTATTTATCTGTATGGTACAGCCTTTATGTGCATACATTATTACAGTGTGCATTAATTTGCTTAAATAAAATTCAGATTTTATATACACTGTTGATTCACAGTTCTTTTTGTTTATTGATCTAGTATTATACAGCAGAAGGGAACAGAGCTATGCATCTTGGCAATCCATGAGAAGGGTGGGCACATGAAGTCCCATAAGACTCCTCAGCTGAAATCTCATTTTTACTAGTAGTTCAGTATTCTGCCAGAACAACTCATGCTCCAGCCTGAACAGCTATACAGCTGAGTACTCTAGCTGTCCAGGACCAGAACCAAATCTACAGCTTTGCTTCCTTCTCTAGTTCCTGATCTCTGTGGACAGCTCCTGCAGTCATGCATTCTAACACACCAGCCAGCCCTTGACTGATGACCCCTTGTTTAAGTTATAGCACTGGCCAGTTTAGAAATGGGAGATATTATTATAATTTTTCCCACTATAGAAAAGAGGTGACTTAAGAGCTTGTGATTTTCTCACTGGGGATTGCTATGAACTTGATTAAGACCATGTCTGACTGCTGCAATTACCTCCAAATTGAACCTCCAGTCTGCTTGCCTGTTCACTGTCTGCCTCAAATTGCTGACAGCTTTGCAGCTGCACAGTAATTGTAGTGCAGTTTCATTCTGTCATCTTGCAGGGGCTTTTGCATCTGTGCAGTAAGTTAGATGATTCCGCCCAGCGTCATTGATGACCTGGCCAAGTAATTAAATGATATAGGAGAAAAATATAGTCCCAAGGCTGTGTGAGCCCTGACCTGGATGGTCTGGACTAGCCTGATCTCATCAGATCTCAGAAGCAAAGCAGGTTCAGCCCTGGTTAACACCTGGGTGGGAGACCATCAAGGAAGTCCAGGGTTGCTGTGCAGAGGCAGACAATGCTTACCACCTCTGTCCATCCTTTGCTTTGAAAACCCTATGGGGTTGTCATAAGTTGGCTGCAACGACAGCGCTTTCCACCACCAAGGTTGTGTGAAAATGTATGTGCACAAAATCATCAATAACATGGACTTAAATGAAACTAAATATTTAAAAATACAGTTTTTATTTATAATTGCTGGTTGACTGATTTGCTTACTGATTATTTGTGTGATGTGAAGTGGCATGCAATGACAACAGCAGCAGTAATAACAATACATTGTATCTGTGGTGGCACCCACCTTGTTGAGTGTCCTGCCTGTGGAGGGCTCCTACGCTTCTGTCATCCTGCAAAATATGCAAAACAGAATTGTTCAGGAGGAATTTTCTAAAAAGTTAATAGAGCTATAGTATAACAGAAAGGTTTCAGGAAGGCACTTGATAAAGGAAAACAGACTGTGTTCTATATACCACTGGGTATATATACCTATAGGATGTATTTATCTGTTTGCTGCACATATTATCCTGTTCTCAGTGCATTATTTTCTACTGATGTAATACCTTTTATTTTGCATTGTGTCTAAGATTTTGCATCATGCCTAAGATGCTATGCTTGTTCAGATTTCTGTAATCCTAGTACATTGCTTATTAGATGTATCATCTTATTGACTGTTATTGATTTACACTGTGTAATCTTTAAGTCTAAATGAGAAAGGCAGTCTATACATATCAGTAAATAAAATAAACAGATCTGTGGGGAATGTAAGGCTCTTATCAGGCTATGGAGAATACAAATGCAAGAAGTACTGCCAAATGTGTTACACAGTATTGTACAGCTATGTGATGAAAAAGCTCCAACTGTTCAATGCAAAATCATCTCCCTGTTCATGACTGGCAAACAGGTCATGATGAGCCAAACTGATGGGTGTCTGAGCGTCCCTACATCTCACACAGATTAACCTTGAGGTCAGGCAAAATTTGGTGAATACACTGGCCCAGATCTCACTCTCACAATCTATGCTCATCTGGACTCCCTTCTGGGTACATGATGCATTCTCACTCATCAGCCACATGTCTGGAGGGTCCATATATGGGAGAGTAGGATCCATGCAAACAGAATCCTTGAACACATGGAGGATAGAGGAAGAGTTAGCAGGCTTGACTCTTATCCATGCCTCCAAATATTTAAATGAATGCTAGACTAGGCTTCTGTTTTCTCTCTTCTGTGTGTAAACAAACAAACAAGAGGTTAAACCAAGTTCAGAGCACTGTGATCATAGGATGCCATATCATACAAACAGGCCCTCCTAGTATTTAGGCAGAAATACTACCCCCACATATTTCATTCATTCAAGTAATGCAGTCTGCCTCTCTAGAATGGTACTCTTTATGCTTCTGTTTGCAGTTACAGATTCCAGATGTTTTCAGATTAGGCACTGCAAGTCATACCACAAGGGAGGGCTATTGCTTTCATGGTCTGCTTTCAGGTTTCCTGGAGGCATTTGGCTGGCAACTGTTAGAAACAGGATTACAAACTTGGATATACAGTCTTATCCAGCAGGGCTGCTTTCCCATACTAGTGTCAGTTATGGGCTAAATGAGCTTTTGCTCCCAACTGACTTGTAGCCAACTGGAAATATACTTATTTTCAGAGGGCCACATTGAAAAAGTGGTAAGTAGTTTAAGCCGTCATTTGTGAGGCTTAATTTCTCTGAACTGACAGCCATAATTCATTAACAGAAATTACAAGGCATCTGGGGTTTTTTATTAGCTTCTGAAACCTGTTTGCAAGGATTTTTCTACACACCAAAATAGCGTGAATTTACATGCTCATTAAGTGGCTGCTTATGCTACAGTGCACTCTGAGCTTCTTCTATCACCCATTGCAAAGGTCAAATAGTGAAGATTAAGAAAGTTCTGCACAAAGTTTTTCATCAGCACAAGACCTTCACAAATGAATGAATTTGGCTGCAGGACTAAATGTTAATTTGGCTGCAGGATCAGAGCTAAATGTTTAAAGTTTTATTGAATCTAAATTCCAGAATGGTAGCTATATTCAGTTATACCACCAAACAGCAAAATGTGCCTGAAAAGGTGACTAATTGTGCTACAAGCAGATTCAGGTGGGGTAGTCATGTTGATCTGAAGCGGCAGAACAAAGTTCTACTGTATATGAGGAAGTGTGCTTGCACACAAAAACTTATACCATGAATAAAACTTTGTTGGTCTTAAAGGTGCCGCTGGACTCAGACTTTGTTCTGTGCTACAAGCATTTGGGGATAAGAGCATAATATATAAAGAAGACCCCAAAAGTGAATTGCACTGCTGTGGAGACCAAAGTTTAAAGGTGTTGGTTTTATACAAGTCAAAGAAAATTCTGATACTATGGATGTGAAATGTTATTACAGTTCATAATCTAAAGCATTTGCTAGAGTACCAATGCATGAATACTGTGCAATTGCTATAGTACCAGATGGTAGACAATTACTTTTTGTCACCAGAGAACCAATCATCATAATTTTTCACACTCGGAAAAACGCTGTGAAGTTTGGTAATGAATTTCAGTTCTACATTCTCCAGTTCTATCTGCCTTTTAAATGTTTATTTAGCTGTAGCTATTCTACACAGTGTCATATTGTCTCATCTATTTTACTATCAGGAATTTCTTGATATTTTATTCTTTCTTTCACATGGCAATGATAATATGGTAGGATATAGCATTGTAAGAACAACAGCCTAAAGTCTTTGTCAGCAGAACAGCTCTACTATCAAACTGTGGGAAATAATGCTAAGTACTCCACATATCTGGGATGAATCATAGTTCATTTCCTGCTACCAAGCAAAACAGAGAATCGAGTAAACCATTTGATACGAATCAGCTCTATGCACATCGAGAAGTTCACATGCTAATAGCCATCCAGTTGATTTAAAAACAAATTGTATCAATGGCAGCATAAGGGTTAAGAAAAATATTGAAAAGATGCTCTTTTAGAGCAATCACTGGCATGCCAGTGCTTCAGGCAATGACAATCTGTCAGTTCTTCCCTAAAACTACTTCATACATTAGTAATATAAATGTTACAACACTCAGAAGATGCTGTTA
This sequence comes from Gekko gecko, assembly GCA_029375565.1. Classification (NCBI taxonomy): domain Eukaryota; kingdom Metazoa; phylum Chordata; class Lepidosauria; order Squamata; family Gekkonidae; genus Gekko; species Gekko gecko. Next base: position 67,567,047 of record JAPDNY010000004.1, on the reverse strand, counting down.
TTTTTATAATTATTGATCTCAGAAACAGAAACGCATGGAATTCTTTCTTTCCAGTAGTTCAAATTTATTCCCTTGAACTACTGGAGTCTACCGTCCCCACACACATACTTAGGACATACTATGGCTGGAACAAAGCTGGTTGTTTAGTATCATACTGGCTCTGATGTTCCACATGAACGTAAGAACATAAGAAGAGCCCTGCTGGATCAGACCAATAGACCATCTAGTCCAGCATCCTGTCTCTACATCAGAGGAACTGGTTGGCCAACAACAGGGCATAGAGATGGAGGCCATCCTCTGATGTTGCCTCCTAGCTCTGGGATTCAGAGGATTAGTGTGTCTGAATGTGGAGGGTCCCCTAAGTCACCATACCTAGTGGCCACTGATAGACTTATCTGTCTAATCCCCCTTTAAAGCTCTTTATTTCTGTGGCCATCACTACATCCTCTGGCAATAAATCCCACATTTTAATCACCCTCTGTGTAAAGTAGTATTTCTTTTGTCTGGCCTGAACCTGCTGCCCATCAGCTTCACTGGATGCCCTCGAGTTCTAGGAGAGGGAGAAAAAGTTCTTTTCGTCAACTCTCTCCACCCCATGCATAATTTCATAAACCTCTATCATGCCTCCCCCCCCAGTCATCTCTTTTCTAAACTGAAAAGTCCCAGACTCTTCAGCCTTTCCTCATAGGGAAGGTGCTCCAGTCCCCTGATCATCTTGGTTGCCCTCCTCTGCACTTTTTCCAGCTCTGCAATGTCCTTTTTGAGCTTTGGTGACAAGAACTGTATGTAGTATTCCAAATGAGGCCATACCATAGATCCATATAGGGTCACTACAGTATTGGCCATTTTATTCTCAATCCCTTTCCTGATAATCCCAAACATAGAGTTTGCTTTTTTCTCCGCCATAGCACAGTGGGTTGACACTTTCACTGAGCTATCCAGTTCAATCTCAAGATCTTTTTCCCTTTCAGCCGCAGCAAGTTCAAACCCAATTAGCCTATACTTAAAGTTGTGATTTTTTTTCTCCCAATATGCATCACCACTTAGCAATCTTGAACTTCATTTGCCACATTGTTGCACACACTCCCAGTTTGTGGAGGTCCTCTTGGAGTATTTTGGTAGAGGGAGAAAAAATGGGGAGACATCAAGGGAACCTCTATGGATTCCATTACAATTATACTAACTATTAAACTGGTCCAGAATTTTTGAGAGCATTTAGTACTGATCTAAAATCTGAATCTGAAACAAGGTTGTGCGCAGTCCTTTATTTAACACATTTACATCCAGCCCTGTTGGTTCCACATTGGATATCAAATTCTAAATAAACAGATAAAACAATTAAAATGTACATAATAAAACATTTAAACAGTAAAACCATTATAAATTATGTCTGCCCAAATGGTCAATAAGCAATGTTTCATTAATTATAAGGCAAATCTGCGCATCTCATACCCAAGATTAAAGCTGTGTAGTATAGTGGCTAGCATTACAAGTTGTGGCTGGATGGTTGCAAAAGAGCCAACTGAGGTTATATCTATCCAAGATATAGGTCCTGCACCTGAGTTGCAGGGGACCAGACCTGGGGCTCCACTTGTGCCAACGTCAAGGATGAAGAGTCTAGGGGTGTTCCTGGATGCCTCCTTTCTGTGGAGGTCCAGGTCACTGTCACTGCCAGGTCTGCCTTTTTCCATCTGAGGTGAATCAGGTAGTTGGTTCCATATTGCACCCCTGGGACCTGGCTACAGTGACCTGTGCAATGGTCACTTCCAGACTGGATTACTGTAACTCTCTACATGGGGCTGCCCTTGACTCTGCTCTGGAAGTTGCAGGCTCACATCCACCCAGTTCTGCATGAACTTCACTGGCTGCCTATTGAATACCGTATCTGTTTCAAAGTGCTGGTGCTCATCTTTAAAGCCCTATATGGCCAGAAGCCAGCATACCTTCAGGACTGCCTCTCCCCATATGAGCCCGGTACAGCACTGAGATCTACAAATCAACACATTTGATAGTCCCCAGCCCCAGGGATATCTGACTTGCCTCAACTAGGGCCAGGGCCTTTTCAGCCCTGGCCCCTATCTGGTGAATTGAGCTCCCATATGAGATCAGCACCCTGTGGAACTTATTACAGTTCCACAGGGCCTGCAAGAAGGAGCTCTTCTGCCAGGCTTCCAGTTGAGGCAGCAGATGTCCCCCCTTCTGGTTGGCCTCCCATCAGTGTCCTAGATTCAAACATCCACCTGGGAACCCACATTACTGTTCCATCTTACCTACTTAATTTGTTATTTTAAATTGGTTTTGTTACTGTAAATCTCTCCTTATATATAATTGAGTAGTGGGGTGGCACTTTCTGAACATTCCACACACCTCTAAATCAGTTGGCTCCATGATGTGTCACTCAGAAGCTGTCCCTATCCACTGGTTGCATTGCCTGAGTCCTGCCCACAGAGGCGGCGCCCACCAAAACTTTCTTCAGAAGATGGTTGCTTCACTCTGGTAAACACAGCTACTGTCTTCATTCTCCTCACCAGACAATGATTGATTCCCTAGGGGACAAAACCCATCATTTTTAGTCTCCAAGCCAAGTTTGCTGAGGCAACACTTTCCAGAACTGAAAAAACCCTGCCAAGTAAACAGCTGTTGGCGTTGTGGAGGCGATGGGGGGACCAGCCCACATTATCACCAAAAAACCGGTGGATACACACACAAGCAGAGATAGAGGATGGGACCAGACACACAGAAAACAGAAAGCCAAAATCCTGAGTCCTGCTGCAAAGCAGAAATACAGACACAGTCACAGACAGATCTACATAGGCATGCACAAACAGGAGGAGTGCAGGAACAACTGGCTGAAGTAGATAATGAAATATACATTTTTTTTAAAAAAACCCAGAGAGTGTGTGACACTAGGATAAACCCTGTGAGTGGCGGGAACCTTTAAACACACCCAGAGTGTGAAAACCAATTACAAAGAGAGAGGCAAACTGACAAGAGACAGATACAGACATCCAGATACATATTTAAAGCAAAAAAAAAAAAAAAAAGGACGGAAAAAACCAGGAACCCAGGTCAGAGCTTGGCTTCCTGTAGAAATTATAACCAGGTATTGGCTTCCGGTCGGAGTAAAATGGCGAATTGACACACTTTGCGAGTTGTGCAGAGTGTACTGCGGCATCTGATGACAGTCTGGGCTTTATCTGGCCCAGCGCAGCACTCTCCAGGCGGGGGAGTGGCAAGCAAGCAGCGAAGCCTGAGGGGGAGTTGAGATCGGTGTGGATAAGCTTCGGAGGAAGCTTGTTTACACTTTGATCTCCTTCCGTGAAGAGGGCAGTTGCAAATCAACTCTACAGATGCCAGCCGGGCTGAGAATTCAGCATAAATTCGCCATCTACCGATCTCTTTATCATCAAGATTAACATCGTTTACAGAAGAAGCACCGCGAAACCCCGAGATTACAAGCAAGGTAACAAACGAATAAGCGCTTACCGGTTTAAAGAAGATTGTGAAATTGAAACGTACGGATAAGCGTTGAAACCTTTAAGGAACTATTCCGCTTGAATTAAAAGTAAAACGAAAGCTTTCCTTTAGAGAAAAAGGCTGAAAAGTGACTTTGTTTTGCATTCCTGTGGTCAGTCAAGTCTAAACTTTACGTAGCAGAAACGAAACTAACTGTGACTCTATGATACAGGAAGTGGGCTAGAGTGGAGGTTTTAGAGGCTGTTGTGCTCGAAACGGATGGACATTTTATTGTGTGACACCACTCTTACCGGAAGTTGGATTACAGAGATGGACAGATGAACAGGAAGGTTGGAAGGAGCCTACTCTAGCCGGAAAATTATAGAGAAATTGCGCCCGACATTTTGGGGAGGACTAAATTTTAAAAAGTTATTTTCAAGCCGAAAAAGCGTTTAAACAAGTTTTAAAGGTGGCGATTTGGCTTGAAGACTGCTAATATAAAGACTGACTAGCATTGAAGTTGTCTCCAAGACGGATTTGAGGTCAAGACCCAGAGCTGCTTCATCACCTAGCCCAAGAATGACTGCAAAGGAAAAAAAAGAGTGGCAAGCAGCTATGGAAGCGATGGAAAAACGGATGACCGAAGTGGTGCAGAATCTTGGAAAACAAATAGAATCACAGCTGCAACAACAACTGCAACAACAGCTGCAAATTCAATTGGAGCAAATAGAACAAGTGCAAGTCCAAGTACAGAAAAAAATATGGAAGAACTGAAAGAACTGGTACTTACAGAAGTGTCAGGGATAAAAAAAGATACAGAAGAACTCAAAAAGGAAGTCAAGAGTCTGGTGACAAAATCTGAAGATATGGAACAAAAGGTTAAAAAAACCCTGTCAGAAAATACAAGACTGGAGACCATGATGGAATATAGGGCTACTCAGAATCATCTGAGATTGAGAGGGATAGAAGAGGAGGAAGATCAGGATCTACGGGCTCTAGTAATTAAGACATTGACAACTTATGTAGGGGAAGATGAGGGAGATTTGGATGCAGACTTTGACTTGATTTATAGAGTAAATTCAGCTTATGCCAAAAGAAAGCAATTACCCAGAGATGTGATTGTTCAATTCGTGACAACAAAGATGAAGGAAGACGTTTTCAAGAAACAATTTACACAACCGTTGGAAATTAATGGAAAGAAAATAATAATTCTGAGAGAAATTCCGAGACCGATTCTACAAGACAGAAAGAAATTCAAGAAATTGACAGACAGACTAAAAGAAATGAACATTAGGTTCAGATGGGAGATTCCATATGGACTTACATTTATGTACAACTCGGTGAGATCTACTCTTAAATCTGAAGGAGATTTATATAGATTTAAAGAGAGCAATCTGGATGATTTTAAAGATATTTAACTCAACACCACTATGGATTACAAATTTTTATCTTGGAACGTAAATGGACTAAATTCACCAAGCAAAAGAAGATTAGTGAATCACTGGCTGGAGAAACAAAAATGTAACATAATTTGCTTACAAGAAACACATATTAGAAAACAAGACAATAAATATTTGACTAATAAAAAATTGGGAGAAGAATTTCATTCCTCAGCAACTAATAAGAAAAAAGGAACAGTGATTTATATTTCAAAAGAATTGGATCCTAAACAAATTTTCTCGGATAAAGAAGGAAGGTATGTTGGCGTGGAAATACTGATGAATAGAAAAAAGACATTGCTTATAAATATATATGCACCCAATGGTGCAAAAGAGACTTTCTTCAATGACTTGACTAAAGAGTTGGATTGTTTAAATTATGACCAAATTGTTCTTGCTGGAGACTTTAATGGTACAGTGAATAATACATTGGATAGAAAGTCCAAAGCAAGTGGAGAGACAGTTGGAAAGTTACCAAAAAATTTCTTTCAATTGATGAAGCAAGAGAAACTGGAAGACGTTTGGAGGAAGTGGAATCCTAAGACTAAGGACTATACGTTTTATTCGAATAGACATAATTCCTTTTCTCGAATTGACATGATTTGGATGTCAGAGGAGATGGCGCAAAAAACTTATAAAATACAAATTTTACCGAAAACTAACTCTGATCATAATCCCCTACTTTGGATATCTAAAGCAAAACCTAAACAGTTATATTGGAGAATTAATGAAGATTTATTGGATCAAAAACAAATTAATGAGATCTTAAAAAAGGAAACGAAAAGTTTTTTTGAACTGAACTTGAATAAAGGTACGGATATACAAGTTGTATGGGATGCATACAAAGCAGTAATGAGAGGTATGCTTATCTCTCTGAACTCCAAGGACAAAAAGCAAAAGATCCAACAACAGAAAGACCTTCATGAAAAAATTCGACAAAAAGAAAAGGAATTAAAGAAAAGACCAGGGAAGAAGAAGATTATTAAAGAGATCCACTTTCTGCAAGATCAGCTGAATGTTCTACTAAACAGAGAATTATATTGGAATTTGAAGAAATTACAGCAAAAAGCATTTGAGGGTGCAAACAAACCAGGAAAGTTTTTAGCATGGCAATTGAAAAATAGAAAAGAAAGGAATTTTATATCTAAGATTACTGAAGATGGAAAGGATGTTATGAGCTTGAATGGTATAAAAAGGGCTTTTTTTAAATATTACGCCAAATTATTCAAAAAGAAAGGAATTGATCAACAGAGAATCAAGAAATATTTGGAGACGATTGAAGTTCCAGAGCTGGGAAAACAAATTAAGGAATTATTAAATGGTTTAGTAACGAAAGAAGAAGTGACAATGGCGATAGAAGATGCAAAGTTGGGCAAAGCTCCAGGACCAGATGGCTTTACAGCAAAGTTTTATAAGAAATTTAAAGAGGAGCTAACCCCTATTTTAGTACTTCTGTCGAATGAGATAAGAAAGACCAAACGGATCCCAGATTCATGGAAAGAAGCAAACATTTCATTGATACCTAAAGAAGGTTTGGATTTGACTCAAGTAAAGAATTATAGGCCAATATCGCTATTAAATAACGATTACAAATTATTTGCAAAAATAATTTCAGAGAGACTGAAAAAATATCTGAAAGATACAATAGCGGAAGAACAAGCTGGATTTTTACCAAACAGACAAATCAGAGACAATTTAAGAGTGGTGATAGATGCAATTGAATATTATGACAAGCATCCTGAAAAAGAAGTTGGATTCCTCTTCCTAGATGCGGAAAAAGCTTTTGACAATTTAAATTGGGAGTTTATGCTGCAAGTTATTGAAAAAATGGATATTGGACAGTCCTTTTTAAACATGATTGTGGCAATATATTCAGAACAAAAAGCGGCTTTGAATATAAACAAAGAAAAGACGGACTTCTTCCAAGTCCAAAAGGGAACACGTCAAGGCTGCCCGTTATCCCCGTTGTTGTTTATTTGGATATTGGAAATATTATTGACAGTGATAAGAAAAGATAACAGTATTGAAGGACTTACAGTGAAAGGTTTTGCCTATAAATACAGGGCATTTGCAGATGATGTAATGTTTATGATTCAAGACCCAATCGAGAAAATACCACAACTGATGGAAAAAATTGAAGAATTTGGTTCAGTTGCGGGATTTTATGTTAATAAAAGTAAAACCAAAGTGATGTGCAAAAATATGACGAAACAAAGACAAACAGAACTTCAAGAGAAAATTCAATGTGAAGTAGTTACAAAGACTAAATATCTTGGAATTGAATTAACCATGAAAAATATCGACTTGTTTAAAAACAATTATGAAAAGGTGTGGCACAAGATTCAGCAAGATATGAAGAAATGGGACACTTTGAATTTATCATTGATGGGAAGAATCGCGACTGTAAAAATGAATATTTTACCGCGTTTGATGTTTCTATTTCAGACTATTCCAATACTAAAACAAAGGAAAGTACTGGATTCGTGGCAGAAAGAATTATCCAAATTTGTATGGGCAGGAAGAAAGCCAAGGATTAAAATGAAAATTTTATGTGACGCAAGAGAGAGAAGAGGCTTACAACTACCAAATCTAAGACTGTACTATGATGCCGTCTGTTTAACATGGTTGGAACAGTGGATTAATCTGGAGAATAAGAAGCTATTGGCCCTGGAAGGGCATGATAACAAATTTGGATGGCATGCATATTTATGGTATGGAAAAGTAAAAATGGATAAATTTTTTAAACACCACTTTGTAAGACAATCACTGTTCGAGACATGGATGAGATATAGAAAATTCTTCTCAGAAGAAAGACCACTTTGGATTGTACCAGCTGAAGTGATCAATCCATATTCAAGAAATCAAGGGCTAGACTGGCTACCTTATAAAAATCTTTTAAAATCTGAAGGGAAAAATTTTGTGTTAAAAGATAGATTTGATGTTGAATTTGAATATGATTGGTTGAAGTATAGACAGATTTATGATTTATTTAAGACCGATAAAAGAGAACATGGTTTTAGAGAAAAGAATATTGAAATTGAAACTGTATGGCTTGAGAAAGATAAAAAAATGATTTCTAAACTGTACAAGGTGCTATTGAAATGGTATACTGAGGATGAAGTTGTAAAAGAGCAAATGATAAAATGGGCTGTAAATGTTAATAATGAGATATTAATGACATCTTGGGAATACTTGTGGAAAAAGTCAATGAAAATTTCAACTTGTGTAAATGTTAAAGAGAATTGTTATAAAATGATGTACAGATGGTATATGACGCCTAAAAAAATTGCTATTATAAATGAAAGTATGTCTAACAAATGTTGGAAATGTAAGAAACATGAAGGGTCTTTTTACCATATGTGGTGGACATGTGATAAAGCAGTAAAGTATTGGACAGAGATCCACAATGAGATACAAAAAATTTTGAATTGTACTTTTAAGAAAGACCCACAGATGTTATTGTTAGGTCTTAAAATGGAAGAAATAAATGTAGCCAAGAGAACATTACTATGGTACTTGACTACAGCAGCAAGACTGACTTTTGCTCAATGTTGGAAACAAGATAAAGTACCTGAAACATGGGAATGGATTAAAAAGACGTTGTTTTTGGCAGAAATGGACAAATTAACAAGAAAGTTAAACAACGAAGAAGATCAAACTTTCTTTGAAGACTGGAAAGACTTTCAAAAATACTTGTTGAAAAATTGGGACATTAAACGTGGTTTGATTTGCTTTGATAGTTATTAAGAGGAAAATGAAATAGAATTAGATTTTTGAATTGTTACCGGTTGTAAGAGAAAATAAGTTTAGAAGTAACTGTAATAGAACAAGAGAGATATTAATGGGGTTGGAGCAGTGCAGGAAGCCTTGTTTGGTGGGGGAGAAGAGAAATTAGAAAAATGGATATGTAGGTTGGTTGAAAATGTATGAACATGTGATATATCCAATAATAAAATGTATTTACTAAAAAAAAAAGAAATTATAACCAGGTATTGTTCCTCATTTTTGTGGTCTTGATTTAGCCTTGAACAAGGAGGGAAACAGGCAGAGACAGATACACATAGATAAACATTCAAAGGGGGGAAAATATGGCAATAAACAAGACACATGCTACACATGACAAACCCAGTTAGGTATGCAAAAAATGAAAAATTAGAACACGCTTCGGCCAGAGCAGAGGAAGATGTTTAGACAAAAAACCCCAATGTCTCATATTTGCAAAATGCATCCTTATTGGCTAACATGAACTAATGCTTTACTTTGTACAGACTATACTTGACATTGAGAAAACCTACTAGATCAGACAAGACAAAGTAAGAAGTGAGAAGACACACACTACATGTGACAAAGTTAGGTAAGTGTAAAAAAAAAGGAAAAATTAGGGGACAGTTGGGCCAGAGGAGAGGAAGCAGTCTACCAAAAAGGAAAAATTAGAATACACTTGAGGCACAGCAGAGGAAGGAGATGTTTCTGTAACAGGGTGGACAGTGCAACCATGACCACATTGAATGACAGGGACGTCCAACATAAAACGACTTTGCAGACTGCCCAATTCTAGAAATTACTCCACAGAGCCCTGTGTGCTCCATTTTCTGGCCCACATTGTGTGACCTTAGATACCAGTTATTGTGTAATATAAGGTATGTGAGACTTTACTTCCACATTTATGCCTTTCTATTACATACTAATATGTACCTGCTTCCTTAATATTAACCTTAATATTAACCTGCTTCCTTAATATTAACCTGCTTCCAGCCAATGCATTTGTTACACATCACATCTTTCTAGAGCTCGTTGTATTGCTTTTACAACAGGCTTTACTGCTAGTTGTATTAATATTGATGGAACCCACCCTGAGCCTGCTTGCAAGGAGGACGGGATACAAGTCCAACAAAATGAAACAAAATAATAAAATAAAAGAATGTGTCAGGCTAGGATCAGAGAGATCCAAGTCTGGATCACTACCTTATCCTTCACAGATACCCTTATCCTCCACTTTATCCTCTTTCAGCCTAATCTATCTAATGGAGTTATTGCAACAATAAAATGGTAAACAAAGCTATGTATATTACCTTCAGGGCTCTGAGAAGGAGGGATGGGGTGAAAATGCAGTAGATTGATAGATGAGCTTGAGTCTAATGTACTGTGATATTAATTTGACTGGTGCTAACGTGTACATAAAAACTTACTATTTACAAAAGTAATGAGAGTAAGGAACTCAGATTCCAGAAGAACAAAATTACAGATACTGACATGCTTACATAATACATTGAAAGAAGTGGGAAAGCAGGGGATTTGGGGAGTGGAACACTTGAAAAATGCCTTTGCATGAACTGCAAAATCTTCCAGAGAAAATCCAGAAGTGAAATCTCAGCCTGTGAGGCTCCAGGAATTCCTCAAAATCTCTATGGTCTTTACCAAAAAGTTTCAAGGTGACTTTACCTAGAGAATTCCTAAAGCACTGCTGAGTGCCTATGACATTCCAAGTTTTCACCATAAGTGATGTGATGCGTGTAACACTCCCCCTCCCCATTTTCCTTCTGCTGCTGAGGAAAGCTTTAGGAGAGTGCAGTGAAAACAAGGGAATGCCTGCCACAATTGGGTAAGTGGCAACCCTAGGCATAACTGTAAAAGGATTACAGAATTGTATGCCAAAGGCTCCAATGAATGGTTTTCAGTGAATAATACCACAGAGTTGGCTGTTAAATAAAAACAATTCTGAACATTTGTTTTCACAGATAAATTTTCAGACAATGCTGTTACTTTATTTTTAATGGATACAGGTACTACAGATAAAGCGCACAGGTTCCCTCTGAATTGCTGAAAAGGAAGATCGGACAATATGGTTTACCTGCATACTGTCTTCTCTCCCTTTTTCTCTGTGACAAGGTAGTTCAGGAGCAACTTCTTGAAAATCAGAAGAGAATCCCTTTTGGGATAATTAGGCCCTGAACAGTTTAAGTTAGAAAATCAGCCCTGTTCTTCTGTAACATTTTTTGTGACTCATCATGTGAATTGTATCATTTCACACTCTCTTTCTTTTCCTGTTCTTATAATTGTTTGCTGAATACCATCCACAAAAGGAAGAGGATGAGGAAGGTGGGATGATCCCCTTTAGAAGATGCCACACAAAAAGGTTTTTTAAAAAACTGTAGGTAACTGTAACTTCTTTGTGAATGTAAGACTGACCCCTCTTTTTCTTGATGGCCCCTTTCAGTAAATGTACTTAAACTCATAAAATTAGAGGCTCCTCCTAAAACATATGGACTTTATTGTAATCACATTTAGCTGTGACTGTGCCATACTAAAATCCACGAGTCTCATTTCCACATGAAATGAATCAATCAGGCTAATAGTCCTGAATTAATCTGATCCATATAATTTATCTCCAGCATAACCTCTCAGGTTATCATCCAGTTCTCAGATGCAAAATTAATGACCTTTTCACCTCTCAAATGGAATGTGATACAAATATATCTCTGAAATCTTCCATTTTTAATGTGTCATATTCTAGAGAATTCTTATATTTATTAAATTGCCCCAACTGTAGAGGGGATGAAACCTATAAAAATTATAACCACTAATGGAACATGCCTTCTGGTCATATATTGTATCAAAACTAATCTACAAAACACTCTTCATTTATGGAGGAAGTAAAATTATTTCTCTGTGCATAACAAGATGAAATCTGACTGGGTGTCCTACTGAAGGACTAGCTCTCCTTAACGCCCTTAGTCTTCCCTCATTATGCTATTATATCCCATGATAGCAACATTAATTTGACACAGCTGAATTATGCTACCTATGTTCCTTGTACAACACACTCAGTGCCTGAGGCTGGCTTTCCTACTCTGGGTATTGGGGCCAAAAAGACTATTCATAAATCCAGTGCTGTACGAGGAACAATTAAGCTACAGGTTGTCTAGCTGTGAGCAGTTTAGCAGATGTGCCTAATAAATTATTTGATTGTATTTATTTCCTATCTGTTTGGATTTAGATGCTAGCATCGTCCCTTTTTTCCATGTACCTAATGTACTTCTTTTCAATACCCTCTGTAATTTCAAAAAGCTACAACCTTCACAATAACTCTGTGAAGAACAATATCCTTGTTTCTTAAGATTTAGAGAAAGAGGAAGGTTGGATTCACTTGTCCAGGGTCACACATCATTTCAGTAGGGCAAGGAAATTGGGGGAAAAAGTAGTTTCTATTCACAGCTTCAATTCTCTCAGCCCACTCTGCATGCTTTGGTTATGATTGAAAAACTGTACAAGTAATTTTTTTCTATATATAGTTCGACTTCTGTGTTAAGCTTGAATGCAGCAAAAACTACAAGTGATTCAGACCAAGGGTCAAATCCCCACTCAGGTATGTCACTCACTAGATGACCTTGGGCCAGTTACTGTCACCCAATTCAGCCTACCTCACAAGTTTATTATTAACATAAAATGGAGGAGGGTGAACAGTGTATGCCACCCTGAGGCCTATGAAGGAAGAAGGAAATAAAAATGTAATAGAAACCTTTCATGCACCAGTAGGCAGACTACTGTTTACATCGCGTATTGCTTCCTTATTATGTAAGGTGAAATGTGTTTCTTTACTCTATGCATTGTTATTGCTTGTCTATATTTTACAAGGAGTAAACTGAGCACTTAAAATATATGCTCCCTCAGTGTATAGATTTGCAACATAGAAATGTAGCCTAGCCTTATAATCATCTCTCAATAACTATAGTATATGTGTGTGCCAGCATAACCATGGGATTTGATAGCAGTAGACAGAGTGATGGTATGAGTCTTTTTTGGGCTTGTTGGATTAACACCTAAGTAAGTCTACTCAGATCCATATTATTCAATGGGACTTTCTCCCAGGAAATACTGCAGCCAATATTCTTGTTTACAACCATAGAGAAAAGCCTCACCTCTCCCAAGAAACTTGTCACTTCTACACCTTGTATCGCAATGGGACAGGACCGTTAATTTCAGTTGCCACTCAAACTATGGAGAGTGACCTCCTTAAGGGCACAGACTAGCAGGACTACTCAGCATCTCTGCAGCTTGGCTGGGCACACCTTCACTTCTCTGCCTCTACAACCCCTCTGGTTCTGAGTCTCTCCCTTCTGTCAAAATATTTTAACAGGACATAGTACATATAAAGAGTGGGGTCCTTCCCAAGGAGCAGTAAAATCAGGGAAATAACTCATCCAAGCATAGATTTCATTTGGGGAAATGGCTTGGGGAGGAGAGACAGGAGCTCTTCCCCACTGCAGTGCCATTCTTTTTTTTTTTTTTAGAATACAATTTATTATTGGATATATCACATGTTCATACAATTTAAACAAACCAATACATATCCATTTTTCTTTCTCCCTCTCCCCCAAACAAGGCTTCCCGCACTGCTCCAACCCCCTTGATATTTCTCTTGTACAATTACATTTACTGCTAAGCATATTTCTTTTACTAATGGTAACAATTCAAAGATCTGAGTCTCTTTCCACTTCTCCTCAATAACTGTCAAAACAAATCAAACCACGTTTTACGTCCCAATTCTTCAACAAGTATTCTTGAAAGTCTTTCCAGTCTCCAAAAAAGGTTTCATCTTCTTCGTTGTTTAATTTTCTTGTTAATTTGTCCATTTCTGCCATAAACAACGTCTTTTTAATCCATTCCCATGTTTCGGGTACTTTATCTTGTTTCCAACATTGAGCAAAGCAAAGTCAGTCTAGCTGCTGTAATCAAGTACCATAATAGTGTTCTCTTGGCTACATTTATTTCTTCCATTTTAAGACCTAACAGTAACATCTGTGGGTCTTTCTTAAAAGTACATTTCAAAATTTTTGTATCTCATTGTGGATCTCAGTCCAATACTTTACTGCTTTATCACATGTCCACCACATATGGTAAAAAGACCCTTCATGTTTCTTACATTTCCAACATTTGTTAGACATACTTTCATTTATAATAGCAATCTTTTTAGGCGTCATATACCATCTATACATCATTTTATAACAATTCTCTTTAACATTTACACACGTTGAAATTTTCATTGATTTTTTCCTCCACTGCAGTGCCATTCTGAGGCTATTTGGGCTCTCCTTTTTTAAAAAAGGAAGCCATTTGTCATAGTCGATATGGGGAATGCAGATCCAACTTTTTAAAAACCGTAAGGTCTATTTTGGCCCTGAGAGTCACCACTATTCCAGGAGCAGCATTTCATACAGCTCAGTGGATAGCAGCACGAGAAGAGAGGGAAGAAATTTCCATTGTATGGACAACACTGCTTTACAACAGAAGGGGAAAAAAACCCTTTCGATTAAACCTGATATATTTTATTTACATAATGAGATTGTTTTTCTGCAAAGCATTTGAAGAGAGCTGAATATAGGTTTGGCATCTCTCTGGTTATATGACAGGTAGAAAAAGGCTGTTATATATGGTCTCTCTCTTCTGCTAGGTAAAAGAAATTAGTTTGACAAGTGAGGAACCCACAAGACTTGTGGAGGGGATCCCATCTGCACCCTCTGCTCATTTTCTCAACAGAAGTAGTGGGATGGCAGTCAAAGTTCCCTCTAAGCTGTGCTAGGGGCCACTGGCACCCAAAATTTTAGCCAGCGGTGCAAAGAGAATTCTCTCTGCTCACAACTGAGAGAAGGCATTTCTCCCCTTCCATTGGAGACAATGGAGGATGGGGGCACCTCCTTCTGGGCTCATAGAATTGGAGCACTGGTCCAATCCTTTTGAAACTTGGGAGGTTTTTTTAAGGAGAGGCACAAGCAGCTATGCTGTAAATTTGGTGTCTCTACCTCAAAGAACAGCCTCCCCGAGCCTCAGATACCCCCAGATTGATTCTCCATTATAGCCTATGGGGTCCATTGACTATAGTGGTCCCCATAGACTAAAATGGAGCTGGAAAAATAATTTTTTTGCACATCTCAATATGCTTTTCAGTAGGATTTGTAAGCTACCTTGAATCACAGGGAAAAGTGGGATATAAATATTTGAATTAATAAGTAGTTTGGGCTGGTTGATAACATTTAAGCAACTTCCTGTTTGTTGGGTTAGGCAGGATTATGACAGTTATATTTAACCTGCAATGCTGGTTGCCATAATTCACTAAAAAAAAAACCAAAGTAGACTGCAAGAGTTCCCCTCCCTCCAAAGTGCTGGTATGTTTTCTAAGGCTCAGTGTAGGGCAACGGTCCGAGGCCAGGTCTGCCAACACAGTGGACTGGGGCAGGTGGACCTGTTCTCTGGAGGCCAGGTTTACCAATATAGTGGAAAGGGGAGGGTAGACCTGTTCTCCAGAGTCCTAGTCTACCCATGTAGAGAACATTTTCTGTAATGAAATTTGACTTGATTCCATTTTCTCTTCTAACGTTTAAATTATTCTTAAAATATAGTTTAAATAAGAATTATGGTTATGGAAGTAAACTCCAAAAAAAGTAATTTACACAGTAATCAAATGTAAACTTGCTCACAACTTTAATGCTACTCGGGTTTTTTGCTCATGAGGTAGAATTTTTGCTCACAACACTGGAACTTAGAGGGAACATTTCCTACCATCAACTTTTGCAACTCCACCTGCCTGACTCACATGGTGGTGGATGGCTGCTCCTCTCTTCTCTAAAACAGCAACCAGGTTCTCACAACTTAGTGTCACGATGGGGCCTGGGGGCCGGGTGCAGGGGGGCTGTCAGGTGCCATAGTCAGAGAGAGTTCCAGGGATCAGCCAAGGTATCAGTCCAGTCCTAGCAAACAAGGTTCCAAGCGAAGCGCAAAGCCGTTGTCAAGTATACCATTAGCCAGAGGTCGACACGGAGTCCAGAAGCCGAGCCGAGGTCAGGAGCCAGAAGAGCATTCAGAGATGTGCCGAGGTCGGGAACCAGAGAGTCAAGACGAGGGAACGAGGATGGGTGCAAAGCAAGCTGTCTTTCGATGAGTTTGCCAGCACAGTTTGCTCGTGGCTGGGGATGTTCTTAAATACCGTGCTGGCTCATTAACCAATTAACCAGTCTTTGCCAAGTCCCTGCTCCGGTTAATACTCAGGGCTCATTGAGCGTCACCCCCACACACGTGCCTCCTTTCACTGAGCTGCTAAGTCTCTCCGCCTGCGGGCTCGCAAACAATCAGCACGTGGGGGCGAGTCGGGTGGGGAAGCATCCGCCCCAGGTGCTCGCTGTCTTGCAGCTGGGAGCTCATCCCTCCCAGCACTTAGATCCTCTGAGGACTCCAGTGCCTCGAAGGGACTTAAAGGCGCCGCATCCCTGACATCCAAGCTCCCTAGTGCCGGGTCCGAGGAGGTTGTGGCCAAGTTGTCGGGTGTAGAGCTCTCTGGTGCCGGGTCAGGGGGCACCTCCGAGCTCACAGCTGAGCTTTCAGGTGCCGGATTGGGGACAGGCATGACACATAGTATGGTATGATCTCAGTCTTTTAAACATAATTTCTAATTTGGGGAGGTTGCAAATAGAGTTGCCAGGTCCCCCTGGCCACTAACAGGGGGATGGAGTGGTAGGATTGCCAAATCCAGGTTGGGAAACTCTGGGAAATTTGGGGATGGAAGACAGGAACCTCAGTGGGATACAATGCCATAGAGTTCACCTTACAAAGCATCCATTTTTTTTCCAGAGGAACCAATCTCTATAGCCTGGGGATAAACTGTAATTCAGGGTATCCCTAGGTCCCACCTGGAGGCTGGCATCCCTACATGCAAACCTCCATGCTCCTCTGGGTCTGTATAGAAAATCTCTAAGGTGTACACCCAACACCATTCTCTGAGTTTTTCTATCTGCATGGGGGCTAGATTCAGAATGAGATATATGATGTTGGGCCTAATGTTCTGCTGAAGTCAACATACCATTCCTGATTAAGATCCAGTGCATGAGAGTCACTAGTAATCATAGCTATAACTCAGTCCCATGCTTGGGATAAGTGTATCTACATTTATTAAAAGATCATAATTTTCGGTAAGTTAAATGGACAATTTTCTAAGATTAAGTCAGGCTCCTCCACATGTATGCTTTGACGGAAAATATGAGAGGCACTACTTGGATGCTTCTTGGAGATGTCCAGCCCTCCACAGAGGGCTAGGCAATGCTCCCTTAAGATCTTCTACCTTGACAGCCATTGTACATATGTTGCAAAAACACTGGTATCCCCTGGAAAGACAAGGAGAATCAAAAGAAACCTCCCTTTGTTATTTACCAGCCATAATTGTTACATTGGCAAAAGTGTGAATTTCATTTGGTCATAAGATAAGTAACTAATTACATGCATACATTGCAAACATCTTTGTTATTAAAAGTTTATTAAAACTATATAGGAGAAGTATATCCTTCTATATCATGGGTAATATTTAATATAAGATCCATGGGCATAATTAGAGGGAAGACTGAAAAGCCCCAATGATTTCAACAGGAAGAATGGGGGGGAAGACATGCTTATTGTTGATGATACTGGATCCTACTCCACTTTGGATGTTAAACAGGGTAACATCTGAATCCTAAACACATGACATCCTTTTATTTAAAATACAATTTATTTTCAAATAAGAGTTAATAATTAGCAGACTTAATAGTTTCCAGCTGTTGTACTATTTCCAGATGGATATGCATTCTTGTATTTCAATGGCTTTCACACAATGTACAAGCCCTTTGTTTGCTTATAAGAATTCAGACTTGTTCAGTGGCACCTTTGCTGCCAGTTGCTCTCTCTCTCTCTCTCTCTCTCTCTCTCTCTCTCTCTCTCTCTCTCTCTCTCTCTCTCTCTCTCTCTGTGTGTGTGTGTGTGTGTGTGTGTAAATGGCAGCATAGTACCAATTTATAGCATGGCTGGCAGTCCTCAAACAAGAGTGTAAATCCTGTGACAAGATGGCTAAAGAGGGAGGGTTTTCTGTCCTCTAGTCCTGTTGCTCCAGCCAGAAGTAGTAGAAGAAGAAGAAGAAGAAGAAGAAGAAGAAGAAGAAGAAGAAGAAGAAGAAGAAGAAGAAGAAGAAGAAGAAGAAGAAGAGGAGGAGGAAGAGGAGGAGGAGGAGGAGGAGGAGGAGGAGGAGGAGGAGAGGAGGAGGAGATTGGATTTATACCCTGCCCTTCACTGCCCAAAGGCGTCTCAGAGTGGCTTACAAACTCCTTTCCCTTCCCCTCCCCACAACACACACCCTGTGAGGTAGGTGGGGTAGGTGAGGTAGGTGAGGTAGGTGGGGCTGAGAGAACTCTAACACAAACTGTCCTTGAGAGAACAGCTGTGCCAGAGCTTGTGACTGACCCAAGGTCACATCAGCAGGTGCAAGTGGAGGAGTGGGGAATCAAACTCGGTTCTCCCAGATAAGAGTCCGCGCACTTAACCACTACACCAAACTAGCTGTGTAAATAAGATTCTGGCTACGTTGTCCTCACTCTGCATCAATAGCATCTATTACAGCAGCAGCCAGATATGGGGAACCTTGCTTTCCCCTCAGATTTGTCCATATTCTTTCCTTCTGACAGTATTGCTCAGAAGGGGCAATCTGTATGCTTCACAATCCATATGCAAAAGAACCTCCTCAGGAAAGCTCCTCCATTAGCATGTCACAGCCTGGGGAACTCCTACAAGATAATGACTCAGCCTTACCCCACCTTCCTGAGTAGATATAAATTACCTGCCTACCATTTTTCTTCTAACATTGACACAGACAGTACTCCATCTTTCTTTGTTATACCTCTGAGGATGCCAGTCACAGTTGCTGGTGAAACGTCAGGTCCTACAATGCCAAAACCATGGCCATGCAGCCCAGAAAGGTCAAATCTGCATTTGCATTTTTAAATCAGTTTCCTGCTGCTGTGACGCTGTCTTTCTCTATGCTTGTTTGAATGTTGTTTGGAGAAGATTCTTTTAAAGCAGTGCAGAGGTGCAATGACAGTGGAGCTGCCCCGAAAGGACGATAAACGTATGTGGATGTGAGAAAGTATGCTAGCACTGTTGAGGTGTGAAAACGACATCAAATGTAGACAGCTTTTTTGAAGACGGATTCAAAAGGCTGGGACACCGGTGGGAAAGACAAATGCAGATTAGACTAAAATCTACAACAACCAGTATAGGAAAGCCTTATGGTGTTATAATTGGGAATTGGACTGGTGGTTTTAGATCCTCTCCTACAGGGATGACCTACAGAGTGTAATACTACAGATTAACACCATACCAAAGTTGAGCTGCTAGACTGTGTGGGAAAGTTATCTCAAGGATCTAGTTATGTAGCAGCAGTCATGGAAGGGCAGATCAGACAGTTTCTTGAGAGGAGCAGGACCAGCATCATTGAAAGCATTCTCCACAGTCTCTCCTGCTACCCAGAGTTTCACAGAAACAAACTCTTGTCCAAAGCAACAGACAGATAACAAGCAATTAGCACAATCCCACACTGATGCCCCAGACTGGGTTAGAGAACAAAGCAACAGATACACCTAGAGACAGGTTAATTACCTGGCTGAACTCTTAGTTGCTGTGAATGAAATGGACTGTTCAAGCAGAGCCACTCCCTTTTGTTCATTTTGGGGTCTCTTCTTATATCTAGTTCAAAATTAGGGTTTATGGCACCACAGTATGTCAGAATGAACATACACAATTACATGCTCTGTGCATGTTGCAAGTGCTCCTGATGTGATAAGGCAGAGTGGACCCTCCTTCAAGCTTTATCTGGACTTCAGAACCTGTACATTCTCATTGGATGCATCTTTGGGGCCCTAGTTCTTTCTAATGACCAACTGACCTTCAGGACCAATAAACTAGTCCATCCTGCTGTCTCCAGCTGGTGTAAGATATACATTTGTTTCTCAGAGAGACAGCACAGCTTTTGCTTCTTAGAAATACAAAGAGGCAAAGAGGATTCTAAAATGGCTGTGCTTCAAACAATAGAACATGGCCTAGAAAATGCAGGGTTGGTTTTCATTTATGACAATAACAGAGGATAAATGGTATGTCATTAACATAAGAGACAAAATGAGAATGAACATGAGAATCGACCATAATAGATCTAGCAATCACTGTTTCAAACCCACCAGTGGTTTCAGAATGTAGCTAACTTATCAAATTATAATGGCACTGATTAGGCAATTATCAACAGGATAACTATTGTGTTAAATATCCTACTCAGCGGAAATGTGAATGAAATGCTCTGCTCCACTGTTCTAATACCACCCTAGAAAACATTATGACCAATCAATAGTAATTGGATCTCATCAAAGTAGTCTGCATAGCATCTTCTAATAGGGAGTCTAAATGATCTTTCATTATGGACCCCTTTCTAAACCAGTTGTTTAACACAGCCCCATACTTGGTTCACCACCTTCTTACATATTAAGTGAACATGGTTTCTGAAAAGTACTGAGACTGACAAGTGATTTCAGCTCTCATCCTTTTTTATAGGTGCAGAACAAGACAAGAGACCCCTGGCTCACAGGCCGGCTTATATGCTCCATGAACCCACTCCCCAAAACACACCTCTACTCAGTGATAGGCTATATACAGTGGCCGAGAGTTCCATAGGTCCTGACCAGGAACCTAGCCCTCTGATTGGTGTGGGCTAGAATCCATTCGGGCTATTGTCTCCCAGAGCGAAGCTCAGAGGTTTCGCATGAATGTGTGGAGACTCGCCTCGCACATGGTTGAGTTTCGATACATTACACCCCTCTCCCCATAGTCCATACACACCCACACACAAAGTCCTTGAGGTATGTGGGTGCCTTCCATTCCTGCCTGGAACAGTGGAATTCGGGTGTCGTGGCTGGGACTAGTGCCCTTGGCTGAGGGCTGGTCGGTGGAGAGGGCCCGGGCAGTGGTGCCTCACTCAGGGTGCGTGTGCTGTCCGCTGGCTGGGTGGCCAAGAGTAGACTAGGCATCACATCTTGGGACCAGCTGTCGTCCATGGTTGGGCGTTGTCCGCTGCCTCGGGGCCGTCTGGGTCCATGAAGTCTTCTGGATCAAGAGGGAGAACTCACCAGAGCAGCTGATCAATGTGGCGCCGAAGCAGCTGGCTGTCCTCTGTGGAGACTTCATAGGAACAAGGCCCTGTTACACAACCCTCGCCAGGATCTGGGGGGGGCGGGCATAGTTGCAGGCATACATAGGGTCTTCTGGGAAGAATCCCCTGGCCGCCTCTTGTGTCTCAGTGTCCAGTGCCTGCTGGGAGGCATGATCGGGATGCAGGGGGTCCAGTCAGGTCATCAAGTGGTGCCCTAGGAGGAGCTCTGCAGGACTGCGTCCTGTTGTGGTGTGCGGTGTTGTCCACTGGCTGAAGAGGAAGGTGGCCAATTTATACTCCTCAATTTGTTCTCGATCTCCTGGGAGGAATGAAAGATTTTACTTAGATAAGTTGCTGGCTGGGAAAGAGCAGGAAACTACCTTAAACATGTCAAAATTTAACATAAGAACATAAGAGAAGCCAATGTTGAATCAGTCCAATGGCCCATCTAGTCCAACACAGCGGCCAAAAATACCCTGTGCTATCAGGAGGTCCAGCAGTGGGGCCAGGACACTAGAAGCCCTCCCACTGCTGCTCCCTCCAGCACAAAGAATAGTCCATCTACTCCAACACTCTGTCACACAGTGGCCAAAAATACCATGTGCTATCAGGAGGTCCAGCAGTGGGACCAGGACACTAGAAGACCTCCCACTGCTGCCCCCTCCAGCACCAAGGATAGAGTGCATCACCTGCCCCAGACTTAGAATTCCCATCTATACCCTGTGGCTAATAGCCACTGATGGACTTCTGCTCCATATGTTTATCTAATTCCCTCTTGAAACTGTCCATGCTTGTAGCTGCCACCACCTCTTGTGGCAGTGAATTCCATATGTTAATCACTCTTTGGGTGAAGAAGTATTTCCTTTTATCTAACCCGACTGCTCAGTTCTAACCCAACTGCTCAGCAATTTTCATGGAGTGCCCACGAGTTCTTGTATTGTGAGAAAGGGAGAAAAGTACTTCTTTCTCAACCTGCTCAATCCCATTCATAATCTTATAAACCTCGATCATGTCACCCCTCAGCCGTCGTTTCTCCAAGCTAAAGAGCCCCAAGCATTTTAACCTTTCTTCATAGGGAAGGTGTTTCAACCCTTTTATCATTCTAGTTGTCCTTCTCTGCATTTTTTCCAATCCTATAATATCCTTTTTGAGATGTGGCGACCAGAACTGTACACAGTACTCCAAATGAGGTTGCATCAATTATTTATACAGGGGCATTATGATACTGGCTGATTTGTTTTCAATTCCCTTCCTAATAATCCCCAGCATAGCGTTGGCCTTCTTTATTGCAGCTACACACTGTCTAGACATTTTCATTGAGTTATCCACTACGATTCCAAGACCTCTCTCTTGGTCTGTCTCTGCCTGTTCAGACCCCATCAATTTGTATTTATATTTAGGATTTTTGGCTCCAATGTGCATCGCTTTGCACTTGGACACATTGAACCCCATTTGCCACATTGACGCCCACTCACCCATCCTCGACAGATCCCTTTGGAGTGCCTCACAATCCTCCCTGGTTTTCACCACCCTGAACAACTTCATGTCATCTGAAAACTTAGCCACTTCACTGCTTACTCCCAATTCCAAATCATTAACAAACAAGTTAAAAAGCATCGGACCGAGTACCAATCGCTGTGGTACCCCACTGCTTACCACCCTCCACTGAGAAAGTTTCCCATTTATACTCACTCTCTGTTTCCTATTTATAAGCCAGTTTTTGATCCACAAGAGGACTTGTCCTTTTATCCCATGACTATTGAGCTTACTTAGGAGTCTTTGATGAGAAACTGTATCAAAAGCTTTCCGGAAGTCAAGGTAAATAATATCTATTGGGTCCCTCTTGTCCACATGTTTGTTCACTCCCTCAAAAAACACTAACAGGTTAGTTGAGACAAGATCTTCCCTTACAGAACCCATGCTGAGTCTGCCTCAATAGTTTTTGTTCATCAATGTGCCTACTAATTCTTTTCTTAATAACAGTTTCCACCAACTTACCCGGTATCGATGTCGTAGGACTTCCTCTCTTGTCACTGCAATCTGATTCAGGTCTTTCAAACCCCCTCCCAAAATCGGTGCTTCTGGAGTGGGCAAGCACTTCTCCTCTTCCACAGTGAAGACAGAGGCAAAAAATGCATTCTGCTTCTCAGCCATTTCCCTATCATCCTTCACTACTCCTTTTACCCCTTGGTCATCCAAGGGTCCCACTGCCTCCCTGGCTGGCTTCCTACTTTTAATGTATTTGAAGAAAGTTTTATTGTTGGCCTTTATGTTTTTTGCGATATGCTCCTCATATTCCCTTTTTGCTTGCCTGATCACAGACTTGCATTTTATTTGCCATAGTCTGTGTTCCCTTTTATCAACCTCACTAAGACTAGCTTGCCACCGCTTAAAGGAATCCTTCTTACCTTTTACAGCTTCCATTACTTTATTTGTTATTTTTCTATACCTATTTCTACCTTTCCTAACCTGCGGTATATATTATTTCTGAGCTTCTAGGATTGACCAACATTAATCAGCAACTGACAACTTTGAACCAGAACTTTGCAGCACAGCAAGTCTTTTCTGTTCCTTTATGTATTTGGCCAATGACCATATCAATAAATTGATTGATTGATAGTCCCAGTCCTGACCATCCATCCAGCGGAGCACGTCCTTGGTGGTCCTCACCATGCACTCAGCTTGGCCACTGGTGGCCGGATGAAATGGGGCCAAGTGGACATGTTAGATCCTGTAGTACCAGGTGAATGCCTGGAATTTGGAGGATGTGAATGCCGTGCCATTGTCTGTGACCAGTGTGTCAGGGATGCCTTGTGCACTGAAAATCCTCCACATCACTCGAATGGCCGCCTTTGAGGAGGTGGAGGGCACAGGTACCACCTCCAACCACTTACTGTAGGCATCTACTAGGATGAAAAACAGCTGCCCTTGGAAAGGCCCCGTGAAGTCTAAATGTAGACGGGACCAAGGATGGTGTGAGGATTCCCAGGTGTGGGCAGGGGCTCTCGGGGGTTTGGGCCATGACTCCTGGCAAGACGTGCAGTGTTTGACCGTGTCCTCAACGTCCCTGTCCAGCCCCGGCCACCACACATAGCTATGGGCGAGTGCTTTCATCCAGACCATCCTGGGATGCATCTCATGCAGGGCCTCAAGGACTCATGTTTGTAAAGGGCCCAGGATTACGACCCAACCTCCCCACATCAGGCAGCCCTTATACACTGACAGCTCATCCTTCTGGGAGGAGAACGGTGTGAATTCAGAGCCCCCACTGGCCGCTGGCCACCCCCTCACCACCCAGTCCAGGACCCAACAGAGGATGTGATCCTTGGCAGTGAGCCAGGCCACCTCCTGGATGTGGACCAGCCAGTCAAGAAGGGCCTCTAGCAGTGCCACCTGGTGCGCCAAAGCGGGGTTAGCAACCGATGTGGGCAAGGGAAGGTGACTGAGGGCATCCACATGTCCCATGGCCTTCCCAGGCTGATGGATGAGCAAGTAGGAGTAACCCACCAAAAAAATAGACCACCGGAGCACCTGGGGAGAGACCATCTGGGGTGTCTGGCAATTGGGGTCCAGGAGGCCAAGGAGGGGTTTGTGGTCTGTCAACACTGTGAAAGGCTGCCCATACAGATAATGGTGGAACTTTTTCACTCCCACCACTATCGCCAACACCTCCTTGTTGATCTGCGCATAGTTGTGCTCCACCAGCAACAAGGTCCTGGAATAGTACATGACGGGGACCTCCTGCCCATCTGCCAGGCAGTGGCCCAGGACCGTCTCGACACCATGTGAAGCATCGCAGGTGAGGACCACCGGTAGAGCCTCATTGAAATGGGAGAGCACAGCATTGGAAGTCAGTAGGTCCTTGACCACCTGGAAAGCAGTGGCATGGGGGGACCCCCAGGTCCATGGAGCATTCTTGTCCAGCAACCAGTGGGGAGGCTCCATCACCACTGCCTTGAGGGGAAGGAAGGAGGGATAAAAATTGAGCAGGCCGGGGTTTCCGGTTTAAGCGTTTCGCTGCTCGGTCGCATCCCTGTCTTGCGCCGATGGGGTTGTGCCGAGACTTGGTTGATGGGAAGGGTCTGAGAGTGTCCCAGACCCTCCCGGGGTCTCTGTAGGAGGCCCTCATCCTGGAGAACTAAGGAGAGCCTCTTCCAAAGCAACACCTAAGGAATTGAGGCTCACCTTTATGTCCGAAAGGTCCTGTCACCGCAGAGCCAGCATGGTGCCAAGAGACGACTGTCAGACCAGTGGACATGATGAAAAGTTTTGAAAGGCTTCTAAAAGACTTCCAAGGCTTCAAAGCATGAGTTAAGCAATGCTCAGGTGATTTAAGTGAACAAAGGAGCCTTGGCAGCAATTAGAAGCACCTAAGAGTAAAGCGGCAGGGGAGAGGGAGAAGCTCAAGAATTCACCCCCCCATCTAAAGCAAGGCGGTTTTAAAACAAACTAAAAAACTTTGAATTAAGCTAAATGCATTAGAGGAGTAGTGAAAACAAAAGCTGCATAATAACGAAAAGCGGATTAAGTTCTGCTAACTTCTACTTTGTTTTGGGAAACTTACTTCTTGTTGATATTATGGCTGGGAGAGGGCGGAAGCTGGGTCTGGAGAAAAAAAGTCAACCAGAAATAGCCTACCAACGACTCCCTTCCACAACCAGGAAGTAGCTGTAGATATGTCTACACTTTTGGTGAATGCATTGCGCCCCTTAATGGAGCAGATGACTAACCTCAATGTTAAAATGGATAATATGCAAAAGCAGATGACGCAAATGGACTGAAGGACTTCAGTAACCGAAAAGATGTTTTAAAAAATGGAAAAACAGACTGAGAGTATCAATAAAAGAGTGGATGAAGCAGAAAAAGAGAGATCCTCCAATAAAACTCAACTAATACAGCTCCAGCTGGAAAGATCCATGTACATCCTACGTTTCCAAGGGATCCCAGAAAAAAAGAACAAAGACTTAAAGGCTCTCTTAGCAGAGACTTTGGCTCAAGTAATGGATTACAAACAGGAAGATTTACTGAAGGAGATCGACTGGTCTTACAGGACTTATCCAGACTCTATTAAAAAAAATAAACTCCCGGGAGAAATATGTTTGAAATTCACAAGAAGGTCTACCAGAGATCTGGTGCTGAAATCTACACAGGGGAACTCCTTAAAAATCAAGAATGAAGAGATAAAAATCTTGAAGGATATCCCCTTTGAAGTTAGAAAGTGGAGGAGACTCTACAGGGAGCTTACTCTCTCTCTACAGAAGAAAGGGGTCCCTTACAGGTGGTTATTTCCTGTATTGAGTTTCAAATATGAAGACAGAAAGTATAATATTGACACTGTTCCTAAGGCCAAAAAGTTTGTGGATCAATATTGTAATTTAAAGCAACACAACAAAGATGAGAAACCTAGAAAGGATGAGGAGGAAGTAGAGGAAGAAGAAGAACCTACTCACATGATTCAGCAGGCAGTAGTCCAAAACTCTTTAGTTCTTCAGATACATCGGAGTCAGAGAAAGGAGCAGCTGCTCCCAAACCCAGAGGAAAAAAGAAACGCAAGAAGAAAAGAACCTAAGACTAAGATAATCGTTGATAATGCAGTTTTTGCTAACCAGTCAGTTTATGCAACTCATTATTTTTTGTTAAATTTTTATAAGCAATAATAACTTTGTAACATTAGGTGACAATGACATATATGTAACCAGATCGTGTCACTGTGTTAGTCTTGCCTCCCCTATATCCAGTAGTCTTTTAGAGTTAGGGTTTAGTTTCATTTCCCCATCCTTGTAGAGTATGTTGTATTAGTTTTCCTTCCCTATTTCCCATAGGTTTTAGAAGTAGGGATTTAGTAACCTTTCCCCATATCCTGTAGTAATGCAAAATCAATAAAATACTTATAAAAAAATTGAGGAGGCCAAGGAAAGCCTGCAGCTCTGACTTGGATGTGGGCGGAGGGGCTTCAGTGATTGCCTTTATTTTGGTGTCTGTGGGGTGGATGCCCTGAGCGTCCACCATGAAGCCCAAAAACTCCACCCGTGGCACACCCAGGAGGCACTTCTCACGTCTGACCTTCAGCCTGGCGGTGTCGAAGGATGGTCAGCGAAGGAGTCCATGTCGGGCGCCACAATCAGCACATTGTCTAAAAATGGCTGCACCCTGGAATTCCTTTGAGAAGAGAATCCATGAAACACTGGAATATCCCAGCTACCATGCTCGCCCCAAATTGCAAACGATTGACCCTAAAAGCCCCTCTATGTGTCACAATTGTTTGAGCTTCAGCTGTGGTGGCGTGGACCAGCAGCTGCTGATAGGCTTGCACCAAGTCTAATTTTCTGAAAATAATTGCGTCCGCCAATGAAGTGAGGACGTGACTGACCACCGGGATGGGGTACATGTGGTCTTGGAGCACCTTATTCAGGGTGCATTTGTAATCTGTGCAGATGCAGACATCCCTGTTGGGCTTTACTGGGGTAACTATCGGCATTTCCCACCGAGCATGGGAGACAGGTTCTATCACCCCCTGCGCCACAATGCGGTCCAGCTTGTCCTCAATTTTGGGCTTCATTGCCAGCAGGGGGGCCTGGGCCTTAATGCGAATGGGCTGGACACCTGGGTCGAGCTCCAGCGAGATGGAGGGCCCCATGTAGCAGCCCAACATGCCATCAAAAACCCAAGGGAATCCGTCACAGACCCTGGCGAAGTCCTGTGACCAGACCTGATTAACCCCCGTGACCGTGAGCCCTAGTGGCCCAAACCAGGAAAGCCCCAAGAGGCTTGTGAGTTGGCCCTCCAACACCAGCAAATCTAGATGGCCCTTGAAGTCCTTATACTGTACCCAGAACCTTCCCCAGCCCTGGATAACCACAGGGTTTTTGTTAAAGTCCTGCAACGACAACCCACATGGCTGCTCTAGGAGCAGTCCCCCCGTGGGCATAGTGTACGCAGCATGGCAGCAGAAATAATGGAAAAGGACGAACCCATGTCCACTTCCATTTTACAGGGAGACCCCTCAATCAACACTGTTACATGCAGTTTTGGGGGGCTATCGGGGGCAGGTTACATACCTGGTGCAGCTGGTGGTGGGAGGTGAACGTGTGGAGATCCAAAGACTCCTATGCACCACTGTCTTCTGCTGGTGACCCCAGGAATGGCAAATCTAGGGCAATGTGGCCTTGTTTGTTGCAGGTCTGGCAAACAACGTCCCGAAACTGGCAGGTCCAGTGTTCATGGTTGCCCCCACAGCTGGCACAGGATGCTGAAGTAGATGACGGTTTGCTTGTGGCAGCTCTGGGTGGACGCAACGGTCATTGCGATGGGCGGCGGACCTGCAGTACCTCCTCCCCATTAGAGAAGTCTGAGATGGGGTTGGCTTTGGTGCAATGGACTGCTTTGGCACGGCAGCCCTGATGAGACTTCTCGTATGGGGAGGCCTCTCTTAATGCCTTCTTGAAATCCAGGTCATCATGGCTGGTCAGCTTCCTGCAGAGCTTGGGCTCACGGAGGCCCACCAGGAATTGGTTCAAGAGTGTGTCCGCCAGGCTAGGGAACGCACACTTCATGGCAGCTCTTCAGAGTCACACCAGGAAGTCGGAGGCCAGTTCGTCCAGGTTTCGATACATTACAGTTTCTGTGAAGTTGCAATCCTGTGAGTTAGTAGAATCCTTACTAGTTTCTCTATGTTTTACAAAGTACCATTTCTACTAAGAGCAGTGTAAAGGGCTAAGCAAATTCCAGATTAAGAATTAAGATGGAGGCTTCCGGTCGGAGTAAAATGGCGAATTGACACACTTTGCGAGTTGTGCAGAGTGTACTGCGGCATCTGATGACAGTCTGGGCTTTATCTGGCCCAGCGCAGCACTCTCCAGGCGGGGGAGTGGCAAGCAAGCAGCGAAGCCTGAGGGGGAGTTGAGATCGGTGTGGATAAGCTTCGGAGGAAGCTTGTTTACACTTTGATCTCCTTCCGTGAAGAGGGCAGTTGCAAATCAACTCTACAGATGCCAGCTGGGCTGAGAATTCAGCATAAATTCGCCATCTACCGATCTCTTTATCATCAAGATTAACATCGTTTACAGAAGAAGCACCGCGAAACCCGAGATTACAAGCAAGGTAACAAACGAATAAGCGCTTACCGGTTTAAAGAAGAATGTGGAATTGAAACGTACGGATAAGCGTTGAAACCTTTAAGGAACTATTCCGCTTGAATTAAAAGTAAAGCGAAAGCTTTCCTTTAGAGAAAAAGGCTGAAAAGTGACTTTGTTTTGCATTCCTGTGGTCAGTCAAGTCTAAACTTTACGTAGCAGAAACGAAACTAACTGTGACTCTATGATACAGGAAGTGGGCTAGAGTGGAGGTTTTAGAGGCTGTTGTGCTGGAAACGGACGGACATTTTATTGTGTGACACCACCCTTACCGGAAGTTGGATTACAGAGACGGACAGATGAACAGGAAGTTTGGAACGAGCCTACTCTAGCCAGAAA
Source organism: Gekko gecko (assembly GCA_029375565.1). NCBI lineage: Eukaryota > Metazoa > Chordata > Lepidosauria > Squamata > Gekkonidae > Gekko > Gekko gecko. The sequence goes on along the minus strand of JAPDNY010000004.1, from coordinate 67,537,696 downwards.
ATCATAGAGAAATTGCGCCCGACATTTTGGGGAGGACTAAATTTTAAAAAGTTATTTTCAAGCCGAAAAAGCGTTTAAACAAGTTTTAAAGGTGGCAATTTGGCTTGAAGACTACTAATATAAAGACTGACTAGCATTGAAGTTGTCTCCAAGACGGATTTGAGGTCAAGACCCAGAGCTGCTTCATCACCTAGCCCAAGAATGACTGCAAAGGAAAAAAAGAGTGGCAAGCAGCTATGGAAGCGATGGAAAAACGGATGACCGAAGTGGTGCAGAATTTTGGAAAACAAATAGAATCACAGCTGCAACAACAACTGCAACAACAGCTGCAAATTCAATTGGAGCAAATAGAACAAGTGCAAGTCCAAGTACAGAAAAAAATATGGAAGAACTGAAAGAACTGGTACTTACAGAAGTGTCAGGGATAAAAAAAGATACAGAAGAACTCAAAAAGGAAGTCAAAAGTCTGGTGACAAAATCTGAAGATATGGAACAAAAGGTTAAAAAAACCCTGTCAGAAAATACAAGGCTGGAGACCATGATGGAATATAGGGCTACTCAGAATCATCTGAGATTGAGAGGGATAGAAGAGGAGGAAGATCAGGATCTACGGGCTCTAGTAATTAAGACATTGACAACTTATGTAGGGGAAGATGAGGGAGATTTGGATGCAGACTTTGACTTGATTTATAGAGTGAATTCAGCTTATGCCAAAAGAAAGCAATTACCCAGAGATGTGATTGTTCAATTCGTGACAACAAAGATGAAGGAAGACGTTTTCAAGAAACAATTTACACAACCGTTGGAAATTAATGGAAAGAAAATAATAATTTTGAGAGAAATTCCGAGATCGATTCTACAAGACAGAAAGAAATTTAAGAAATTGACAGACAGACTAAAAGAAATGAACATTAGGTTCAGATGGGAGATTCCATATGGACTTACATTTATGTACAACTCGGTGAGATCTACTCTCAAATCTGAAGGAGATTTATACAGATTTAAAGAGAGTAATCTGGATGATTTTAAAGATATTTAACTCAACACCATTATGGATTACAAATTTTTATCTTGGAACGTAAATGGACTAAATTCACCAAGTAAAAGAAGATTAGTGAATCATTGGCTGGAGAAACAAAAATGTAACATAATTTGTTTACAAGAAACACATATTAGAAAACAAGACAATAAATATTTGACTAATAAAAAATTGGGAGAAGAATTTCATTCCTCAGCAATTAATAAGAAAAAAGGAACAGTGATTTATATTTCAAAAGAATTGGATCCTAAACAAATTTTCTCAGATAAAGAAGGAAGGTATGTTGGCATGGAAATATGGATGAACAGAAAAAAGACATTGCTTGTAAATATATATGCACCCAATGGTGCAAAAGAGACTTTCTTTAATGATTTGACCAAAGAGTTGGAGTGTTTAAATTATGACCAAATTGTTCTTGCTGGAGACTTTAATGGTACAGTGAACAACACATTGGATAGAAAATCCAAAGCAAGTGGAGAGACAGTCGGAAAGTTACCAAAAAATTTCTTTCAATTGATGAAGCAAGAGAAACTGGAAGACATTTGGAGGAAGTGGAATCCTAAGATTAAGGACTACACGTTTTATTCGAATAGACACAATTCCTTTTCTCGAATTGACATGATTTGGATGTCAGAGGAGATGGCGCAAAAAACTTATAAAATACAAATTTTGCCGAAAACTAACTCTGATCATAATCCCCTACTTTGGATATCTAAAGCAAAACCTAAACAGTTATATTGGAGAATTAATGAAGATTTATTGGATCAAAAACAAATTAATGAAATCTTAAAAAAGGAAACGAAAAGTTTTTTTGAATTGAATTTGAATAAAGGCACGGATATACAAGTTGTATGGGATGCGTACAAAGCGGTAATGAGAGGTATGCTTATCTCTCTGAACTCCAAGGACAAAAAGCAAAAGATTCAACAACAGAAAGACCTTCATGAAAAAATTCGACAAAAAGAAAAGGAATTAAAGAAAAGACCAGGGAAGAAGAAGATTATTAAAGAGATCCACTTTCTGCAAGATCAGTTGAATGTTTTATTAAACAGAGAATTATATTGGAATTTGAAGAAATTACAGCAAAAAGCATTTGAGGGTGCAAATAAACCAGGAAAGTTTTTAGCATGGCAACTGAAAAATAGAAAAGAAAGGAATTTTATATCTAAGATTACTGAAGATGGAAAGGATGTTATGAGCTTGAACGGTATAAAAAGAGCTTTCTTTAAATATTACGCCAAATTATTCAAAAAGAAAGGAATTGATCAACAGAGAATTAAGAATTATTTGGAGACTATTGAGGTTCCAGAGCTGGGAAAACAAATTAAGGAATCATTAAATGGTTTAGTAACGAAAGAAGAAGTGACAATGGCGATAGAAGATGCAAAGTTGGGCAAAGCTCCAGGACCAGATGGCTTTACAGCAAAGTTTTATAAGAAATTTAAAGAGGAGCTAACCCCTATTTTAGTACTTCTGTCAAATGAGATAAGAAAGACCAAACGGATCCCAGATTCATGGAAAGAAGCAAATATTTCATTGATACCTAAAGAAGGTTTGGATTTGACTCAAGTAAAGAATTATAGGCCAATATCGCTATTAAATAACGATTACAAATTATTTGCAAAAATAATTTCGGAGAGATTGAAAAAATATTTGAAAGATACAATAGCGGAAGAACAAGCTGGATTTTTACCAAACAGACAAATCAGAGACAATTTAAGAGTGGTGATAGATGCAATTGAATACTATGACAAGCATCCTGAAAAAGAAGTTGGATTCCTCTTCTTAGATGCTGAAAAAGCTTTTGACAATTTAAATTGGGAGTTCATGCTGCAAGTTATTGAAAAAATGGATATTGGACAGTCCTTTTTAAACATGATTGTGGCAATATATTCAGAACAAAAAGCGGCTTTGAATATAAATAAAGAAAAGACGGACTTCTTCCAAGTCCAAAAGGGAACACGTCAAGGCTGCCCGTTATCCCCGTTGTTGTTTATTTGGATATTGGAAATACTATTGACAGCGATAAGAAAAGATAACAGTATTGAAGGACTTACAGTGAAAGGTTTTGTCTATAAATACAGGGCATTTGCAGATGATGTAATGTTTATGATCCAAGACCCAATTGAGAAAATACCACAACTGATGGAAAAAATTGAAGAATTTGGTTCAGTTGCGGGATTTTATGTTAATAAAAGTAAAACCAAAGTGATGTGCAAAAATATGACGAAACAAAGACAAACAGAACTTCAAGAGAAAATTCAATGTGAAGTAGTTACAAAGACTAAATATCTTGGAATTGAATTAACCATGAAAAATATTGACTTGTTTAAAAACAATTATGAAAAGGTGTGGCACAAGATTCAGCAAGATATGAAGAAATGGGACACTTTGAATTTATCATTGATGGGAAGAATCGCGACTGTAAAAATGAATATCTTGCCGCGTTTGATGTTTCTATTTCAGACTATTCCAATACTAAAACAATGGAAAGTACTGGATTCGTGGCAGAAAGAATTATCTAAATTCGTATGGGCAGGAAGAAAGCCAAGGATTAAAATGAAAATTTTATGTGACGCAAGAGAGAGAGGAGGCCTACAACTACCAAATTTAAGACTGTATTATGATGCCGTCTGTTTAACATGGTTGGAACAGTGGATTAATCTGGAGAACAAGAAGTTATTGGCCCTGGAAGGGCATGATAATAAATTCGGATGGCATGCATATTTATGGTATGGAAAAGTAAAAATGGATAAATTTTTTAAACACCACTTTGTAAGACAATCACTGTTCGAGACATGGATGAGATACAGAAAATTCTTCTCAGAAGAAAGACCACTTTGGATTGTACCAGCTGAAGTGATTAATCCATATTCAAGAAATCAAGGGCTAGATTGGCTACCTTATAAAAATCTTTTAAAATCTGAAGGGAAAAATTTTGTGTTAAAAGACAGATTTGATGTTGAATTTGAATATGATTGGTTGAAGTATAGACAGATTTATGATTTATTTAAGACCGATAAAAGAGAATATGGTTTTAGAGAAAAGAATATTGAAATTGAAACTGTATGGCTTGAGAAAGGAAAAAAATGATTTCTAAACTGTATAAGGTTCTATTGAAATGGTATACTGAGGATGAAGTTGTAAAAGAGCAAATGATAAAATGGGCTGTAAATGTTAATACAGAGATATTAATGACATCTTGGGAATACTTGTGGAAAAAGTCAATGAAAATTTCAACTTGTGTAAATGTTAAAGAGAATTGTTATAAAATGATGTACAGATGGTATATGACGCCCAAAAAAATTGCTATCATAAATGAAAGTATGTCTAACAAATGTTGGAAATGTAAGAAACATGAAGGGTCTTTTTACCATATGTGGTGGACATGTGATAAAGCAGTAAAGTATTGGACAGAGATCCACAATGAGATACAAAAAATTTTGAATTGTACTTTTAAGAAAGACCCACAGATGTTATTGCTAGGTCTTAAAATGGAAGAAATAAATGTAGCCAAGAGAACACTATTATGGTACTTGACTACAGCAGCAAGACTGACTTTTGCTCAATGTTGGAAACAAGATAAAGTACCTGAAACATGGGAATGGATTAAAAAAACGTTGTTTTTGGCGGAAATGGACAAGTTAACAAGAAAGTTAAACAACGAAGAAGATGAAACTTTTTTCAAAGATTGGAAAGACTTTCAAAAATATTTGTTGAAAAATTGGGACATTAAAAGTGGTTTGATTTGCTTTGACAGTTATTAAGAAGAAACGGAAGGAGAATTAGATTTTTGTATTGTTACCGTTAGTAAGAGAAAATAAGTTTAGAAGTAATTGTAATGGAATAAGAGAGATATTAATGGGGTTGGAGCAGTGCTGGAAGCCTGATGTGGGGGGAGAAAGGGAAAAAAGAAAAATGGGTATGTATTGGTATGTTTAAATTGTATGAACTTGTGATATATCCAATAATAAATTGTATTTACAAAAAAAAAAAAAAAGAATTAAGATGGAGACTGTATTCTAATAATCCCTTTTTTTCAAATTGTCTCCATTTTGGTGCTGAAAGCTGCTTTTGTCATTTCCATTTTGGTGTTAAAATATGCGTGCTTTTATGTTTTGCACTAGAGAAAATAAATGAACATCTGTCCTGGCCAACACAGAACAACAGGCAGACATCAAGCAGAGAAAGCAGAACCACACTTAAATCAGTCATGCTAGGCACTGGAGCTGAACAGACATCACAGGGGGTCCACTTGGATGAAGCCTCACCTTGTCCAGTGCCTAGCATTTGTGTCATTAATCATGGACCCACAGTGATGTGCCTTTAGCCAGTAGCAGTTCCCATCATCATTAGCAGCTGCATTACCAAAATAAAGGATCCATTTCCATAAATTGATAAGCCTCCAGTTTACTTTACACCTCTGGCCTTCCAAATACTCTTCTTCATCCAGGGTGAGCCTATGTCTGAAACAGCTCACCCCCTTTGCTTTATTTGGACATTCACTGGTCCCTACCTCTGCTCCACCTCTTTTTCCAAGGTGAAAAGAAAAAATATCCCCCCCCTTGGGGGTTGTTATTACTTGCCTGTAACCATGGACAGAATCCTTCGCAAAACTCCACTTTTGGTTGGTTTCAAATTATGTATGTTTGTGCAGCTGTGAAACTCTCACAACACATGGCACATGAAACATGGCCCTGCTCTCTCTTCTCCACACTTTGGATTTCCTTGTTGCCCAGATACTTGGTCTCCTAATAGGTTCTAGAGCCCTGGTTGTCCTTTCAGGATTGGTAGTTATAAACTTCTTTTACTTTCTCTCTGACCTCTTGCTTGCTTGCTTGCTTGCGTTGAATAACTTGCTTAGAATTGGGTGTTTGAAATACCTGGCTCTTTAGTGGGTATTTAGTATATAGGACATTGGTATTATTTATCAAGCTACCTTGAGCCAAAAGGAAAGGTGGAGTACAAATGTTTAAATAAATTATTTGACTGTTGAAGACTTGCAAGGAGCAGTGGTGGTGGGAGCTCACACCCACCAGAAAATCAATAGAAGGAACTGAGCTTATAGTGGAAGAAAGATCATTTCCTTAAACTGGGCTTATTTTGTGGTGGGTGTGAGCTGTCGCTGGAGAGTGTATAGGATACATGTTACCATTTGTGATCATAATACAAGATAGATCTTTTCCCCAGCAAATTCATTTGAAAGTGTGAATGCTACATGCATTATGCATAATCATTCCATGTTTGCCTCAAATAAAGGTTTTTGCATTTGTTTAAAACACAGAACAACTTGTCTTGCCAGAGAAAACAGAAGAATAAGGATTGGAGGACGAGGAATGTGGTAGGTTGCACAGTCCAATACCACTGACAGGCTAGACTAATGTAAATAGGAAATCTATATATTTTTTCTTAGTTAAATGTCTTTACTGAACTTCTTGAGCAGTTTGCTTAGAACCATAAAACCACCTATGAATATATGAAGCTGCTTTATATTGTGTCAGATTATTGGTCCATCTGTCTCAGTAAACTGATAGTGGCTCTTACAGATTTCAGACAGCTAAGTTCTTTCCCTACACCTTCTACAAGAGATTCTTTAAGTAGATTCTTTGCATGTGCTCTACTAGGATTCTGAGCATTTGCTCAGTTGTTTTACCAAACCCACACTGGAACAGAAAAAGATGCAGTTCAAAACCACATTCAGCTACCCCAGGCCAACACCGTACTGACACCCCTGAATGGCCATAAAACAGCCATAAATCTATGCAGACAACCACAATAAAACCAGAGATCAAACTAAGTGAAAGCAGCATGCAGTCTGGACACTGCCATAAAATGCGACACTCAATCAAAGTGAAAGTGGCATGCAATGTAGATGGGGATTACTGTTCCATTGTGGGTTTGGTAAGATAGCGGAGCAAATGCTAGATGCAGATCAGGCCTTACTCAAGCCGAACTACATCACAGTGACTCTGGGACTGCAGAGTGAGTAGTTATGCTTGATCAGGTTCAGTTTACATTCTGCTTGCTAGTTGTGATCAGGGAATTAATCATTTGCTGAGCTACCTAGATGCACATTAATGACTAGGCAGTCCATTTGCATGACTAGACAGCTTTCTCATCCACCTGTAACTGGCTGCTGCCACCACCTTCAATTCTTAAAAGGCACATACCTGAAATGGAGGGGGGAGAAACCCTTTTTAGATTTTTGAATTGAAATTTACTACTTATATGTCTGTGTCACTTTGGGGTGTGTCCTTCTGCCCACAGACTTAGCTAATCTTGGGTTCAGGTGCAAGAAACAGACAATGTAATGTATTCAATTTTGGTCATTTAAGGGCTGCATCCAACTGCAGCAAAAAGAAGGAATGAACTGCAAGCAATTCTGTGCTTGACAAAAAGGTCATTTTAATAAGCCAACCATGACCCTGTGGGATATACGCTTCTTCTCCAACTGAAAGATTTAGTTACCTATGTTATTTGTTACTTATTGACAAGCCATAGCCTGGCCCTGTGGCACAAGCAACTAATGGGCAGTTGTAAAACTGCTTGACATAGTGCTTGAGACTAATTTCATCAAAATATATGCACCTATAAACACTTTGAGGCAATTTGGAGTTCACTTCACATGTAATCGAAGCAGTTCAGTCAGGCTAAGTTCCTGGCTGTCCTGTTCATTTTAAAATTCTCAATAGGCCTTTTGTGGAGTTGACAACAGAGGGCAAAATTAAGCACATATAATAATAGATAAAACACATGAAAATAGCTCACCAATGATTTGTAAATTAATTAAAAGTGTTAAAAGCACTTAAATAGTGCTGAAATAAACTGAAATAAACAGGACATACATTCCAGTCCTGTAAATGTTTGCTACTATGTTCCACTGAATTAAGTGGACCTTACTCCCACAAGTGTGTCTAGGATTTTAGACTTAACCACAATTGATATCAAGGGAGCATCTTGGAATTGTACTTGCATATTTAAGCGATATACGCAAACAGTGTAGGCTTGTATTTTTACTTTTTGTATCTTGTTCTTTTCTGTATCACTGATCTTTATTGTTGATGGAACATAGCACTTACATGTTTAATTGTGACAAATTGAATAGAGAGAGAGCAGTCAGACAAAAGAGAATATTATCATAGTATATCATTCATAGCAAAGATACTGTAGGCCTGTTTTTAATTCAGTTTTGAAATCTAATTTAGAAAAAAACATGAACTTAAAGCAGAGAACAAAGGAAAGGTAGATTTAAATAAAAATGATAGTAGTAAAAAAATGGTAGTAAAAAAAATGAACGGTGCTCAAGGGCCTACTGAGCAGCAGTCTTGCAAGGCTTGAACAATAGATTTCCCATAAACGGTTTGATTCTGCCCACATGGATTTGCAGTGATGAAAAGGCAAGGCAAAGGAAGAGGAAAAACAGCTATTTTTATAACACTTTAGGGCCCAAGCAAACACAAAATATGACCTAAATTCTGGCTGTACATGCCATGAACGGAGTTTTGTATTGACTTTTGTGGCTTTACATCAATTCTGTAGCACAGACATGAAACATATTTTTGTCAGACTGGCTCTACAGGCTACTTTTTTGTACTGTTAATAGGACATAAAACTGACAAGGATCCATTGACTTGTGAAAACAAAAGTAAATAAGGATCAGAAACAATGATTTAGCTATTAAGCATGTTAGCAATTTTGATGCTGTAAAGTTCAGACTTCCAGTTAGCACATGACTTGGTATTTTCTATATGAAGCACGATTTCCATATTCAAACAATTAGGAGCAAAATTTAATGGTCATTTATTAAGGTTGCAATTCTACTACTTGCAAGTAAGTCCCACATTATTTAGTCCAGTTTTTACTTCCAAGCAAACATGACTCAGACAAGCTAGGCTATTTAACTACAATCCTAATTACACTTGCTTGGAAGTAAGTTTTTGAGTTTAGGATTCAGTGTAGTTGTACACTACTGTGAGTATGATATGCTTTTATATAAATTCCATAAGAATTCCTCTACAATTTAATATGAATGACCACACTTTTAAACAGTGCCAGGAAACTGAATGAGTCTTAAATTATTGTGTTATCGAGGACACTGATCATTTGCTGAGCTTGAACAGTAATTACGCAAATGAAGGGCAAGTCAGGTTAAAAAGTTTTAGCATTAATTGCATTACTTCATTTAATCAAAATAATCATTCATTGAAAGTGTATGTATAAAACAAATGTTAATAAGTGTATATGAACATTGTGTTTAATACAAATACTGCACATAAAGAAACACAAAATATATGTGTCCAGTATGAGTAATAAAAGCAGTATGTTAGAAAGGAATTTATTATACTGTGAAGATCGAATGAAGATTTTTTTTTTTTTGGCCAGCATTCTGTGAAGGCAATATTCATTCAAATAGCTTCAGCTAAAATATACAACACACTCCAACTATCAAGGGTAATAACTTTTGCATATTATTGCTGGGAATTCATTCAATGCCCAAACCATTTTTAGTTTGCAAGCCTGTATAATTTATTTGACATGGTTGGGAAGAATCTGCTGTACAACCAAAAATTTGTAGTTTTACCCCCCATTATCTCTGCACATAAAAAGTCAAGGAGCTTCAGGCTAGAATTAACACAAGATTGGCTATTATGATTGTAAGAGCATTTAGCAGCAATCCCTGTTGACTCTGCAGTTTGTAATAATAAATACCCTCATCTAATCTAATCTCTCTCTCTCTCTCTCTCTCTCTCTCTCTCTCTCTCTCTCTCTCTCTCTCTCTCTCTCTCTCTCTCTCTCTCTCTCTCTCTCTCTCTCTCTCATATTTTTAAATGCTATGCCTTAAGGAAATCTTGAAGTTCATGATAAAATACTAAAAGCATTCCATTTCAGAGGTGATACTCCCTGGTATCTGTTCTACCTGGGGCAAAGTCATCTAAAGATACAGAGTTTGCAAGTTAAATGGCTTCAAAGATAAAAACTGTAGCTTTATGAACACCCTTAAGAAATACATTTAGCCACTTTACCTGGTTGATCAAGCTACGCATTGGCTGGAAGCCTCAAACAACCTTACCATGGCTGGCTCCATTTATTTCAATAGTTTGCAACAGCTCAGTATGCTGAGAATCAGGGAAATCTTACTTCAAAAATGTGCCTTTCAGGGTCAAAGAAACCTGCATTCTAAAGGTTACAGTAAGTACACTTTTCATAGTTGACTGTTTCCCTTTTTCATGAATATTAAAGGAGATCTATATTAAATGTGTAGGTGCTCAACTGACTAATATGCTTTTCAAAGTACATTAAAATAATCAGTATATCCCTCATTCCACTCATCTTTCCCAAGACATATGAGTTCTTGCATAAAATCAGAAAAGAGGAAAACTGACACACTTTTCTCCCCCCAGCTAATTACATAAAAATAAAACATGTTCCTTATAGAGCACCAGACACTACAATAGCCTTCCAGCCTTTTCTTGCATTTGCTTTATAGGCAATATTATAACAGATTCTTTTATCTTTCTATGTTTTCTTTCTTGACACACAGAATATTCTAGGAAGACCAGCAGAAAGCAATTTCTCTGTCCTCTATGCTTGTTAAAGAAAAGAAGTATGACTAAATGGTAAAGACATCTATCACATCTCTGCAGAACTTGTACAGAATTCAATTGTATTTTTTTTTTACATATGGGCGTGCTTTCAACTTTACCACAGTATATAAGATTGCACAGGAGTGCAATGCATCCTTTAAAATAAACAAGGTGGCAAGAAACATTTCTAGCAGTTGCTGAAGCCAAGATAAAGTTATGACCAAGACAGAAGCCTTTCTTTAAATTATCTGGTGTATGTAAAATAAGTATCTTGTTAGCGGCATACAAATGTTCAGGATGAGTCTTTTAAATTTGGAAAAAATGTGTGGCTGGTAAAAAAGCAAGCTTCCTGTTACATATCAATCTAAGGGTTATTATTCTCAATTAGGCATAATATCACAGAGTTGGAAGGGGGCATGTCAGCCATCTAGTCCAACCCCCTGCTCAATGCAGGATCAGCCTAGTGTTTGTCCAGCCACTGCTTAAAGACTGCCGGTGAAGGGGAGCTCACCACCTCCTTAGGCAGCTGATTCCATTGTTGAACAACTCTTACTGTAAAAAAAAAGTTTTCCCTAATATCCAGTCAGTACCTTCCCACCCTTAATTTAAATCCATTATTGTGAGTCCTATCCTCTGCTGCCAACAGGAACAGTTCCCTGCCCTCCTCTAAGGTCGAATGAGTTTTGTGCTGCATTTGCATTTTTAAATCAGTTTTGTGCTGCTGTGACACCATCAAGCATAGAGAAAGACAGTGTCACAGCAGCATGGAACTGATTAAAAAATGCAAATGCAGCATGAAACTGATTTAAAAATGCAAATACGGATTCGACCACTGTCTTTCTCTATGCTTGATGGCATCACAGAAGCACAAAACTGATTTAAAAATGCAAATGCAGATTTGACAGCCCGTCAAGTACTTAAAAAGAGTAAACCTCAGATAAGCAAAGCTACCATGGTGGAGCATGGAAAGAGAGTCAGGCCTGCAGATATGAGAGATCAAAGCCATGAAAGGCTTTGTATGTGATAGCCAATACCTTGAATTGAGCCCAGTAACAGTTCTTACCAATGGAGTGACTGCAAAATGGTAGCAATATGCATGCTCCACCTATTTATTTATTTATTATTTAGACTTTTAGGCTGCCCTTTCTCAAAAGCAGGGCTCAGGGCAGCTTATAACAGAATGAGACAATAATCTAGGTTAAGTTAAAACCAGTAACAAAATACTGTAGAGAATCACTAAATAAAACAGGCTATTGAAGGTGACGGGGAATTTTGACAGAAAACTGCAGCTTCCCATAGCCTCCCGGGGGGGGGGGCAGGTGAGGGGAGTTGGAGATCTGATAGTGCCAGACCACTTGCTGTCTCATTGCTGTTCTTAACCAAATGCCTGGCAGAAATCTCTGCCTTACCAGCCCTGCAGAAAGGTAATAAATCCCACAGGGCACAAATGTTCTCTGACAGGGAGTTCAACCAGGCAGGGGCCAGAGCCATTGAGAACAGCCAGATTTCTCTTGGACCAGGGACCACCAGGAAATTTTTGCTACCTGAGCATAACATACTGAGAGAGGTGGTCCCGACCTGAAGGTATGTAGGTCTCTGACCGTTAAGGCCTTTAGCTCCTGATAATAGCTCCCTCTAGGTCTGGTGACATTCTGTGCCTACTGGAGTCTCCAAGATGACTTGAAGAGGACATCTATGTAGAGTGCATTATAGTAGTCTAGCCTCAATGTTACTATGGCATGCATTCAAGTGGCCAGATTAGCCATTCAGTGGTGGTGGGGGGGGGCATCTTGCAGCTCGATGAAAGAAAGCTCTCCCCCACAGTGCTGCACTAATTTGCATCTCCAGCAACAATGCTGGTTCCAGTTGAAAAGTACTGAGGCCAGAGAATAGTGAATCAGCTCTTGTTAATTAGGTTATATCAGGAACAAAAGATAAATGGGCCAGTAAGTGCCCAGCTTATATGCGTGCCCCACACCACACACACACACACACACACACACACACACACACCCATCACCTGTGATTGGCCTTATTTACACATATACAATTCAATAGGGCTACTTTCGGATCCGGGAGAACCCATAGGTGCGCCTTCAGATCCGAAGTGGCTATTGTCTTTGGAGTGAAGCTCTGAGGTTTGTTGGACTGCATGGTCAGGCCACCCCGTGGCAGCCATCTTATTCCAGTTAACACACAACACCCCTCCCCACCATAGTTCAGGTGTTCCCACAAATATAATCCTTCAAGTACTCGGGGAGCCGCCATTCTCGAGTCGACCTGCACAGTTCCGGAAGAGGACAGTCAGGGATGTGCTGGGCCAGCTCTGGTGGAACTAGTGGCTCGGGGGCCACCGCAGGCAAAGTGTTATCGGTGTGTCCAGGCGCAGAAGGTGCCCCGGTGGGAGGGGTGTCCAATGGTTTGCTGCTTGGCATGTTGGCTTCCAGCTTGGCCTCCATGTACCCGGGTTCATCTAAGGGCAGCAACCGGCAGCAGAGCTGGTCCATGTATCTCCGCAGTAGCTGTTCATCTTCCATGGAGAACTCATAAGATAGAGGTACCATCACTTGTACCACTCGCATGGGGAACCAGGGTGGCCCACGTGCATAATTGCAGGCATACACAGGGTGCTCCGAGAAGAAACCCCTTGGGGCAGTCTGTACTTCTACTCCTCGGGTGTGGTCCGGTACCTGGTCCAGGTGTAAGCAGTGCCTGCCCACGAGCATTTCTGTGGGAAACTGGCCAGTGATGGTGTAGGGGTTGTCCTATGACCAAACAGAAAAGTCGCTAACCTGTAGTCCCAGTCCCCATGGACGATCTGCCACAGCGCCTCTTTCGTAATTCTCACCATCCGCTCTGCCTGGCCGTTGGTGGCCAGGTGAAAGGGGGCAGAGCGGCTGTGCCGAATCCTGTAGTACCTCACAAAGTCCCCAAACTTGGCCAACATGAAGGCCGCTCCGTTGTTGGAGACCAGCGTGTCAGGGATGCCGTGGGCACTAAACACCTTCCACAGGGATTTGATCATGGCCCAGGATGATGTGGAGGAGACTGGGATGACTTCGAGCCATTTGGAGTAGATTTGCCCCTGGAATGGGCCAGCGAAGTCCAGGTGCAGGTGACCCCATGGCTTGCTGGAGGACTCCCATGTGTGCACTGGGGCACCGGGGGGGAGCTGGCCGTGTCTTCTGGCAAATCTGGCAGCATTTGACTAGGTTCTCTATCTTCCCATCCAAACCTGGCCACCAGACATAGCTCCACGTGAGGGCCTTCATTCGCACAATTCCCAGGTGGGTCTTGTGTAGCGCTGTGAGCGTGCATTTGCTTGGGGGAGCAGGGATCACTACCCTACTACTCCAAAAGAGACATCGTTTGTGGGTGGACAACTCATCCTGGTGGGACAAGAAGGCTACGAAGTCTGGGCCCATTTTCCCTGTAGGCCAGTCCCTCCCCACCCAGTCCAGCACCCGGGAGAGGATGCAGTCCTTACTGGTGTGTTTGGCCACTTCATGTACCTGGATCGGCCAGTTGGGCAGGTCCTCTAGCAGTAGGATCTGGTGTGCCAGTGCCAGGTCCAGGTCGCAGCTGGGAAGGGGAAGGTGGCTCAGGGTGTCCGCGTGGCCCATGGACTTACCCAGCCGGTGCTGCAGACTATATTGGTAGCCGGCCAGGAAGAGCGACCAGTGAAGCACCTGCAGCAACATCATCTGGGGCATTTGATGATCCGGGGCCAGGAGACCCAAGAGCGGCTTGTGGTCGGTGAGTATGGAGAAGGAACGGCCATAGAGGTAGTGATGGAATTTTTTCCCCCCTGCCATGATGGCCAACGCCTCCTTGTCGATCTTCACGTAGTTGCGCTCAGCCGATGACAAGGTTTGGGAATGATAAGCCACCAGCACCTCATGGCCATCCGGGAGCCAGTGGCCCATCACAGCCTCCACCCTGTAAGGCGAGGCATCGCAGGCGAGGACCATGGAAAGGGACTCATTGAAGTGAGACAAGACAGAGTTCGAGATGAGGAGGTCCTTGACCGCTTGGAAGGCCATGGCATGCCATGGGCCACAAGCCCATTGAGCCTTTTTATCCAACAGGTGGTGGAGGGGCTCAGCCACGGCTGCCTTATAGGGGAGAAATGAATGATAAAAATTAAGGGGGCCTAAGAAAGCCTGCAGTTCGGTCTTAGAGGTTGGGGTCAGGGCATCCACGATTGCCTTTATTTTGTCCTGGGTCAGGTGGATGCCACTTGCATCAACCTGGAACCCAAGGAAGTCCACACGAGGCACCCCAAGGATGCATTTTTCTTGCTTCACTTTTAGTCCTGCTTTGCTGAAATGGTGAAGCACTGCCCGCAAGCGATCTGCAAAGACATCTGCTGATGGCACAGAGATCAGAACATCAAAGAAGGAGGGCTGTACTCCAGGAATTCCTTTAAGCAAAGTGCCCATTAAGTTTTGGAACATTCCTGGAGCCACACTCACTCCAAATTGCAACCTCCGCACCTTAAAAGCCCCCCTGTGAGTGACAATGGTCTGGGCTTCAGCCATGGCATCGTCCACTGGCAACTGGTGGTAGACCTGCACCAGATCCAGCTTCCCAAAAATTTTGGCCCCAGCTAGGGATGTGAGCACATGGCTGACCACTGGCATGGGATATGCATGGTCTTGCAACACCTTGTTAATTGTGCATTTATAGTCCACACAAATCCTGATGTCCCCATTCAGTTTGACTGATGTGAAAATCAGTGTTTCCCACCTCATGTGTGGGACTGGTTCTAGGACCCCCTGGCTGACCAGGCAATCCAGCTCTGCCTCGATTTTCAGAATCAACGGGGGGGGGGTGACTGTTTAGGCTGATGGGGTGCACCACTGGGTCAAGCTCTAGAGTTAATGGCAGCCCGGTGTACCTACTAAGGGTGCCGTTGCATACTGTGGGGAATTCCTGACACACATGACTATAATAACCGTGCCCCACTCAGTTGATCCCTGTTACCGCCAGTCCCAGGGCATCGAACCAAGCAAGGCCCAGGAGACTGGTGAGAGGGGCCTGTACTATGACCAGTTCCAAGAGACCCTCGAAAGTCCTGTATTTCACCCTGAACTGGCCCACTCCCTTAACCACTACTGGGTTCCTCTGAAAGTCTCTTAACTTGAGGCTCGTAGCCTCTAGTGGAGGCCCCCCATTAGGGCATAGCTTCCTGAGGGTCTCCTCAGAGATAATGGAAAGGGATGATCCCATGTCTAGCTCCATTTCACAGGGGGCACCCTCTATCACTACAGTCACAGTCAGTTTGTGGGTAGACCCCTGGGGCAAGTAATGTACCTGGTTCTGGTGAATGTTGGAGCTGCGGTCCATAGTCCCTTGGTGCATGGAGGTGCCCTTGGCATTCCATGAATGGCAGGCATGGGTGATGTGGCCCTGTCTCCCACAGGTCCAGCAAATGGTCTCTCAGAACCAGCAGGTCTTCCTCTCATGCAGATCCCCACAGCTGGTGCACAGAATGGGCCTGGGTAGCTTGGTGACATCCCTTGTCATGGGATGGACGGCTGATGAGTGGCTTTTGTGAGTGTTGAGCCGTGTGTGAGGCTTCACCTGATGGGCTTCCTCATCTGAGATGTCAGATTCTGATGCTGGCCTGGCCTGGTAGGCGGAGTGGGCCTGTTGGTCTCGTTGCGACTTCTTGAAGGCAGTCACTGTCTGGAGTGCAGTGTCCAGTTTTAGGTCTGCCTGGGTGGTGAGTTTCCACCGCAACTTTGGACCACTGACTCCCCACAGGAACTGGGTCAGTAGAGTGTCCTCGAGGGAGGGGAACTCACATTTGTTGGTGAGGCAGCAGAGGTCAGCGAGGAATTCCACTGTGACTCTCCTGCCTTCTGAGTTTGGCCGATGAAGTCCATCCAGACAGCCCACTTCGAGGGTTTCAGAGTGTAGTAATTAGTCAGGGCAGTGACCAACTCATTGTGAGTCACAGTTTCCAGTGTCTTTGGCATGACGAGGTTCTGTGCCAGCCGGATTGTGGCGATACCGCACTTGTTCAGAAGCCACGATCTCTTGAGTTCAGCATTGGTTACTCCCTGGATATTCAAGAAGTGTTTCAGCTGGGCGACCCAGACTCCCCAGTACTTGGGATGGGTAGGGTCGAATGCTGAGAGGTGTTGTCCCAGAGCAGAAGCCATGACTTGTTGTGGTAGAGGCTGTACAGGAGCTAGTTGCGATGATGCAGTGGCTGTGGTCTGTGGTTCACTGATGGGAGTGGTGCATAGCGGGGAGTCCTCGGCCCCCGTAGCAGTCGCTGGTGCAGTGCTCATGGTCGTGGTGGAGTCAGGCTTGCTCACGGGATCCCATCTTCATCACCAGTCAAAAGTACTGAGGCCGGAGAATAGTGAATCAGCTCTTGTTTATTAGGTTACATCAGGAATAAAAGATAAATGGGCCAGTAAGTGCCCAGCTTATATGCGTGACCCATAGCACACCCACACCCATCACCTGTGATTGGCCTTATTTACACATCTACAATTCAATAGGGCTACTTTCAGATCCGGGCGAGCCCATAGGTGCGCCTTCAGATCCGAAGTGGCTATTGTCTTTGGAGTGAACCTCTGAGGTTTGTTGGACCGCATGGTCAGGCCACCCCGTGGCGGCCATCTTATTCCAGTTAATACACAACACCAGTATGGCTGTTAACCAAATCAGCAAGGGTCAACTGAACCTCATAGAAAATGGGAAGCACAATGTTCTTCAAGATCTCCACCTTCCCAACCAGCATAACTTCTGTCTTGTTTCGTCCAGTTTCAATTTCTTTTTTCGGCTCCAGACCTATACTGCTTCACCAGGATATTTGGTCAGAGAGATACAGAGCTGGTGTTATCTGCATATCGATGACATCCAATTCTAAATCTATGAATGATTCCTCCTAAAGGCATTACATAGAGCTTGAATAACATGGGAGATAAGACTGCACCTTGTGGAATCCCACAAGACAATTCCTGCACTGAAGATAGCTGGTGTCCAACAGGAATCCTTTGAGTCTGTTCCATTAGGAAGAATTAAAGCACTCTAAGGCATATCCCCTGATACCTGTTCCTTGTTTGTTTATTTATTAGTTCAATTTATACCCCACCCTCCCTGCTGAAGCAGGCTCAGGGTGGCTTACATAAAAGATTCAAACACATAAATAACAATTAAAACCAATCATAAAACCATCACAAAACAATCCAAATTTCATAAGATGCTAGAACAGTAGGTCTAATACTAATAGCATTGCTTAAGGTGGCAATACCAGTCATGATGGTAGAGTTAAACTTGCAGAGGAACATAGCACCAATGGCTTAAAGAAAATAACTCAGTTTATTAAAGAAGAAATAAACTCTGAACAGAGGACATGGAGAGAGGCTTGACTAACTGTTGTGAGAGACATGAACAAAGGGGGAGGGCTCAGTTGGAGTAGGAAGTTTCCAAAGAGCCAATCAGGAGACAGGAAGGACATAATTTGAAATTGCCAGAAGTCCCTAATGTAGCTATGCTAACTAACAGTCCTTCAGCTGTCCCCTATAGGCTGTTCTTCTGAGTTTCTTCAAGTAGATACACTATAGACCTTGTATATTTCAACATTTCTGCCTTCAAAGCCCTCAACAGGATGGTATGATCTACTGTATCAAAGACTGTAGACAGATCCAAGAAGAGGAACAAAGAAGCATTAATTTTGTTTACATACACATGGAGGTCATTAACTAATAATTGTAATTACCGTAAGGCATTATGTGTGGCACAGCCAGGAGATCCAAAGGTTGTCTGGCAGCCTTATGTTCTAAGTTTGGTGTAGTGATTAAGTGTGCGGACTCTAATCTGGGAGAACTGGGTTTGATTTCCCACTTGAAGCTGCTGGATGACCTTGGGCAAGCCATAGTTTTGTCAGAGCTGTCCTTGAAAGAGCAGTTCTTGAGAGAGCTCTCTCAGCCCCACCTACCTCACAGGTTGTCTGTTGTGGGGAGGGGAAAGGAAAGGAGTTTGTAAGCTGCTCTGAGACTCTGATTGAAGGGCAGGGTATAAAACCAATCTCCTCCTCCTCCTCCTCCTCCTCCTCTTCTACTTCGCTAGACTTATTTGGGGCTGCAACGCATTGATTGGCCAGATGCACTCCTTTGTTTCCAGGGGACAGCTGAAGCTATTGTAATGGAGTGCAGGAGATCTACACAAAACAGTTGCGGGGGGAGGGGTTGTAGCAATCCAGGCAGCACCATAATAGCCTTCTGCTGCCTGGCTTACCACCCCCACCCAGTGTTGAGCTCTCGTATTTTATGAACTGAGCCCCTTTGTTTCCAGGGGGCCTGCAACTGCACATATGTGGCAGCGATGTCTGCAGATCGGCCCAAAACAGTTGCAGGGGGAGGGGGGACAATCCTGGCAGCACATTTCCACACAGAAGACTTGCATGAAATGCCTCACAGTGGCAGACAACATCCATCCCATTGGTACGATGGGATGATATAACGACACCATTCTAAAACCACAAAAACAAAAAGGAGGAGGCTGGGCTGATGGGCTTTGAGGAATATAGTTGCGGGGGGGGGGGTGTAGCAATCCCGGCAGCACATTTCCACACAGAAAACTTGCATGAAATGCCTCACAGTGGCAGACAACATCCATCCCATTGGTACGATATGTCGGTATAACAACACCATTTTAAAACAACAACAAAAAAAGGAGGAGGGTGGACTAATGGGCGTGGAAAAAATGGGGAGGGGGAAGGTGGGCGGGTATGATTTACTGCGAGGCAACAGGAAACTCCTGGGAATCAAGGATCACGCTGATCTGGAGCAAATGGGGGAAGCTCCGGGCCAAAAGGCAGCAGCAGGTCAAATGGTGTGAAATTGACCAAATGCACTGGATGAAACAGAGGGCTGACCCCAGCATAAAGTCTTGTGCAAAATCGGCCAAAGTCTCTAAGGTACGCCGGTCTGCATTGCTCTCAGCTCAAGTGCTGCAGTTCTGACTGCGGGGCTGTGGTCACCGGAGCTGAGTCTCCGGGCTGGAAGACGGTGGTGGCGTAGGCATTACGTAGAGTCTCTCTGATGTTGCTGACTCTGGCGGTTCATCACCTTATTCCGCTGGCTGTTCATGGGGTGCTGGTTGCTCACTGGCCACTGGAGGGTCCGCTGGGGTGTCCTCTCGGGCTCTGGTTCCTGGGGGCTTGGCAGATCATCATCACTCTCATCTGGAGACTCGGCTGGCAACCCAGACTTGGCAGGGATTATACGGTGGCAGAGCTGGTCAATGTGCCTCCGGAGTACTTGGCCATCATCGGTGGACACCTCATAGGACAGGGTCCCAGTGACTCTGATAACTTTGGCAGAGATCCATGCCAGGCCTCTGGAGAAGTTCCGGGCATAGACGGAGTCACCTGGGAAGAATCCACGGAGTGCTGCCTGGTTTTCTGGGGTCCGGCTGTGTTCTGGAGTGCGGTCTGGGTGCAGTCTGTCAAGGTGGGTAGTTAGGCGCCTGCCCATGAGGAGTTCTGCAGGGCTGCGGCCAGTTGTTGTGCATGGGGTTATGTGGTGGCTGAAAAGGAAAGCTGCAAGCCTGTGGTCCCAGTCCCCATGGATGATCCTTCTGAGGGAGTCCTTCATAGTCCTCACCATCCTTTCCGCTTGGCCATTGGTTGCCGGGTGGAAAGGAGTGGAGCGGATATGCCTGATTGTGTAGTGGCCCATGAACCCTTGGAACTCGCCTGAGGTGAAGGCCATCCCATTATCCGTCACAATGGTGTCAGGTATGCCATGAATACAGAAGGCCTGCCACAGAGCATGGATTGCTGCTAGGGATGTGGTGGAGCTGACTGGCATCACTTCCAACCTTTTAGTGTAGGAGTCCACTAGAAGGAAGAAAATCTGTCCCTGGAAGGGTCCCGCAAAATCAAGGTGAAGCCAGCATGGTTTGTGTGTGGACTCCTACTGACACACTGGGGCCCTGGGTGGCTCTGGTCAGGTTTCTTGGCATGCCTGACAGCACCTTACACAATCCTCTATTTCACTGTCCATACCAGGCCACCATACGTAGCTGCGGGCTAGTACCTACATGTGCACGATCCCCGGGTGAATTTCATGTAGTGCCGCTAGTACTTGTTGGCGCAGTGGAACAGGTGCCACCACCCGGTTTCCCCACAGCAGGCAGTGCTTGTGAGCTGAAAACTCATCCTGGTTTGAGGAAAAGACCATGAATTCTGGGCCCACCCAACTCGTGGGCCACCCCCTCCCCGCCCAGTTCAAAATGTGAGACAGCACATGGTCCCAGGCAGTGTGGTGGGACATGTCGGACACCTTGAGAGGGTGGTCGGGCAGGTCCTTGATGAGCAGGATCTGATGCAAGGGAGCTGGATCCAGGTCACAGGAGGGCAGCGGCAGGTGGCTGAGGGTATCAGCATGACCCATCGCCTTCCCAGGGTGATGGAGAAGTGAATACTGGTAGCTGACCAGGAAGATGGACCAGTACAGCACCCTGGGGGACAGCATCTGTGGCATTTGGCGATCCAGGGCCAACAGGCCCAGCAGGGGTTTGTGGTTGGTCATGATGGTGAAGGGCTGCCTGTAGAGGTACTTATGGAATTTCTTGACCCCCACCACAATGGCCAATGCCTCTTTGTTGATCTGTGCGTAGTTGCGCTTGGCTGAGATCAAGGTGCAGGAGTAATAGGCCATGGAAACCTCCCGGCCGTCAGGCAGCTGGTTTTCCAGGATGGCCCCAACCCCACATGGTGAAGCGTCGCAGACGAGGACAATGGGGAGTGCCTTGTCAAAGTACGCTAGGACTGTGTTTGAAGTGAGGAGGTCTTTGATGGCCCAGAAAGTGGAGGCTTGCTTCTGGCCTCAGACCCAGGGAACTCTTTTATCTAGAAGGTGATGCAGGGGCTCAGCGATTGCAGCTTTATGGGGCAAGGAGGAGTAATAAAAATTCAGTAGCCCCCAAAAAGCCTGGAGTTCTGACTTGGACGTGGGAGCGTGAGCGTTGACTATTGCGCAGACCTTGTCAAGGGTTGGATGGATGCCATGAGCGTTGACAGAGAAGCCCAGGAATTCAACCCACAGGACCCGCAGGAGACATTTTTCCTGCTTCACCTTGAGGCCGGCGACTTGGAAACATTGCAAGACAGCTCGTAGTCTCTCAGCTAAGGTCTCGGCCGTGGGTGCAGTGATTAAAACGTCATCAAAGAATGGCTGGACCCTGGGAATTCCTTTGAGGATGGATCCAGTGCACAAAGTGGTGCCTTTCACTGATCTCAGGATTGTGTAAATTGTCATCACAATTACTGGTCAAAATGGTCCACAAGTAGACCAGATGATGTATTAAACATTTCTTCTTCCTTTCTTCTATATTACAGCTGGCAACCAGATCAGAGCATATTCATGTTATTTTATCGGGGAGATAGACTTTGCAAAGATGTCACATTTAACAGTCTGTTCTTGAGACAGTAAAGATTCAGATTTAGGAGTTGGCAGATGCTAAGATACCTTAAGCAAGGGTGGGAGGTGCTTCTGAACTAGTTGATGCAACAGTTGTAGAGAAGTAATGTTTCTTCACTGCTATCATCACCATTTCATAGGTCTTCCATAGCATGTTCTGTTGGATTTAGTGTCAGTGTTCTGCCAGCATCTTTCTAGATGTTTCCTGGGACTCTTTAGGTCACCCAGCTCTGTGGTAAACCATGGGGTTGGCTTCTGTCTCAAAGGTGAGAGAGGTCAACAAGAAGCAATTTGGTGAGGTTCCTTGAAGCTATTGACATTCCAAGCTCCTACCCCAATCTTAACAGAACATCTATTTGGAATCCTAACCCTCCCCCACCATGGGCTGATCCAGAATGATCCATAAGCCTCCATGGGCTGATCACTTTAACTCGGTCCCCCTTTTTATGGGGTGTCAGTGCCATATTCACCCTTGCCTTCAGTAGATAATGGTCAGACCATGGGTCAGAGTGCATCTCCAATACTGAAACAAGACATCCCCTCAAAGGATCTGTGCAAAAGATTTAGTCCCAGGAGTGGCCTTTTTCATGTGTTCATCACTGTAATGCATTCCAGTTTGGGCTGCCCAGTAAACTTCAGCTGATTCAGAACACAGCAGCCTGATTACTGGCAAAGACTAGCTAACAGGAACATATCCTGCCTACATTTAAAACAACTGCCATTTTGTTAATGAGCCCAATTCAAGGTGATAGTTATGACTTTAAAGCCCTTTATGGTCTAGGGCCCATCTGTCTAAAAGTCCATCCCTTCCCATATATCCCTATGTGCCAAATGCAGTCTTCAGGATACTACATTAGGGCTGTTCCCTCACTTGATATCCAGCTTAGCATCAAACAGAGTGCTGTTATTTCTCTGTGGATGGATTCTTGGAGTAGATGACTGTAGGACAATCTTTAGAAATTTGCCAGGGCTTTTAATGGGCTATAAATTGCAAGTATATGTTGGTGGAAGGGGATTGGTGGGTTTATTTTGTTGACTTGTAAGCTACCTTGAGCCCCAAGAAAAAGTGGAATAGATACTTTTAAGTAAATATTGCCTCTTCAGCACATTTGGGGCTGTTCTGAGATAAGGCTTGCCAACTCTCAGCCTTGTCAAGTGTAAGACATCTGCAGCATAAAATCTGTGCTAGATCATCTCCATCTAGCTGTGCTAGATCATCTCCATCCTGGGTATAAAGACCCTATGCCTATAGAGGCAGTAACATCCAACTGCTGGGATCACAGCCTTCCGTTTCACAGATGGAAGGATGCTTTGCCCTTGGTTGTCATTTGCATTTTTAAATCAGTTTCATGCTGCTGTGACCCCATCAAGCATAGAGAAAGACAGCGCCACAACAGCACGAAACTGATTTAAAAATGCAAATGCGGATTCAACCACTGTCAGTGGGCCAGTCCTAAAGGGGCAACGTCAGTAAGTATTATCCTTCTGGGACATGGCTTTCAATTGAAGACTGTGGACATAAAACCCGCTTTACTTTCTGAGCTGTAAACAAATATGTTTGTTGAATAAATAATTTTCTGGTAAGAGGTTTTGGGTTAGGAGAATCAGTGCAAGTGAGAACTGCATCATGAATGACTGTATTGAGCTCCCTTACCTCTACTTTTTAAAAGAAGATTTATGCATAAATTGTCCATCCAGAGTATGTGATATTGTGAAAACTTTAACAAATTTCCAGTTGTGATGCAGACACTTAAAACCATTTCATTAACACTGCTTTATAATTTTATTTCCATTATTTGGTAGGGTTCTTTTATTTTATGCATCTTAGGCAACATGTTAGATATTAAGAGAGGAGCCTCCAATGCCAGTAATGTCATATCTACTTTGCAAAGGTACTTGACTTAAAATCCAAATATTTGACTCCACCTTTTTTTTTGGTGGGATGGCAAGTTCACTCCTGTTTTCTATAACAGGACAATATCAACAAATACAATTCTATTATTGAACATTTTTATTTATTTTCAGTATGGTTATACTGCCTTCCAATATATATGATAAAATGATTAAAAATATAGATTTTTTAAAAAAAAATACTTGATGAAACACTATTTAAGTAGGCTGTGCATGAAAGCCCAACAGAAACAGAAGATCTTAAAAGGGCTTTCCAGAACTACAAGGAAGCACAAAAAGGGTGCTGTGGTTTGTGGAAGTGAAAGTGATCTCCACAAAAGAGCAGGTCCTCATTAGTATGACCCAGCTGAGCTCTGAGAAGGAGCAAGGTGTTTGAGCTGCCAGAGGGGTGAGTGGTTTTTTATTATTATTTATTTACTTTCAGCTGAGGTGCTTTAGCTGAGAAGGTACTGTGTGGGGGACTGTATTTGGGAGTGTGTGGGTGAGTTGTAACAGACTCCTGGCTGCTGGAGTTAGGGTGTGAAAGGGTCATTGTTTGCCTGTAATTAAGTGCCTGGGTGAAATTGAATAGCAGACTCCTGGCTGCTGGAGTTAGGGTGTGAAAGGGTCATTGTTTGCCTGTCATTAAGTGCCTAGGGTGAATCTGAGTAGCTGCTGGCCACACCCTCTCCTGGGGGACACTTCTATTTAAGGCAGGAAGCTTGCAAGAGGCACGAGCCTCTGGCACGAGCCGAAGGGTGAAAGCAAAAGGGTGAGGCTCTTGGCCTGGGGACTCTAAGCCTAGGGCCTCTGTAAGAAGCCCAGGAAGAACCAGAAAGCCATGGACCTTGGCTCCTTGGGTTCCCAGTAAGGTAAGTAGACCTCTACAACAGTAACCATATAAATACAAAGGGTTTTAAAAGGGGGGTTATAGAAAAGTATTTGTTAAAACACAATTATGAAGCCAGAATGCCAGCAGGGGGTTGGGGGCTATCCAGTGTTTTGCATGGAGTGTCACATGTATGACTATCTGCCCACTGGTCAGATGTCTTGGGTGTGTGCTCGGTGCAAGGAGCTCCTGGTTCTCAGGGAGCGAGTTTGCTCCCTTGAGACCCAGGTGGCTGACCTGGAGAAGCAGAGACAGTCAGTTAGGTGCATGGAGAAGACTCTTGGGGACTTGTTAGATATGTCCCACTCTGGATCTGGCAGCCAGCTGCTGCCAGGGAGCATGAGGGTCAAGGGGAAATGGGGCATCATGCTGAGGATAAGGGGAATGTGCCCTCAGAAGGGACCTCTTCTTCAGCTGGTGAACGGGTATCCTTTCGTACCAAGGAACCATCCCTGGGAAGGGTGGGAGGGGGCTCTTGGTAGTTGGTGATTCGATCCTTAGGCAGGTAGACAGCTGGGTGGCGAACCCACATACTGACCGTATGGTGACTTGCCTGCCTGGTGCGAAGGTAGTGGACATTACGCGTGTTTTAGATAGGCTGGTAGATAGTGCTGGGGAGGAGCCAGTGGTCGTGGTGCACGTAAGCACCAACGATGTGGGGAAATATAGTCGTGAGGTCCTGGAGGAGAAATTTAGGCTGCTAGGCAGGAAACTCAAGACCAGGACCTCCAACGTAGCCTTCGCAGGGCCGGAGAGACAGGCACAGATCAGGAGTCTCAATGCGTGGATGAGACGGTGGTGTAGAGGGGAAGGATTCAAGTTTGTTAGGCATTAGGATGCTTTTTGAGACAAGAGGGAGCTCTACAAAAGGGACGGTCTCCACTTGTCCCAAGAAGTAACCAGGCTGCTGGCGCTCAAAATCAAAAAGGTGGCAGGGCAGTTTTTAAACTGAATAATGGGGGAAAGCCAACAGGAGATGAAAAGTCCCTGGTTCGGGATGGCTCATCTCAAAGAGATGAAGGGGTAGCTATTACTTTTGTACAAGGAAATGGATTACAATTGTCCACTGAGACTGTGGCTAATGATAGGAACTGCCTGGCAAGGTCTCGAGGCAGCAAGAGGAAGGCTGTGGGCTTAACAAATGTGGGAAACTATAAGTGTTTATACACAAATGCTAGAAGTCTCCGAGGTAAAATCAGGGAGTTGGAATGCTTGGTGTTGGGGGGGGGAAATAGACATTGTGGGTATTTCAGAAACTTGGTGGGATGAGGAAAATCAGGGGGATACAGTGATTCCTCATTATAAATTATATCGGAAGGATGGGGGGAAGGGTTGGAGGTGGGGCGGCTCAGTATGTCAGAGAGGGTATACCGTCCAGTAAGATCGAGAGGGTAAGAAAATTGGATTCGCTTCTGGAAATGCTATGGGTTGAAATAGTGAGTCCAAAAGGAGGCTTAACAGTGGGAGTTTGTTATTGCCCACCAGATCAAAAGATAGAGGAGGATTATAAAATGATGAATGAATTAAAGATAGCAGCTAGACAAAATAACTGTGTCATAATAGGCGACTTTAACTTCCCACACATTGATTGGGTCAATATGAGTTCTAGTCGGGAAAAAGAGATTGAGTTTTTAGACACTCTCAATGACAATGCTATGGAACAGATGGTCACAGATCCCACCAGGGGAGAGGCGATCCTGGATTTGGTCCTAAGTAACACCCATGACCTGGTGAGAGATGTAAAAGTGGTTGCACCACTTGGGAACAGTGACCATAATGTCATTGAGTTTAACATTTGTACAGATAGGGAGTTGCCCAAAAAGACTGACGCAACCACTTTTAACTTTAAAAGGGATAACTTCTCTGGTATGAGGGGACATGTGAGGAAGAAATTGAAAGGAAGAGTGGAGAAGGTCAAAACCATTGGGGAAGCTTGGAGATTATTTAAAAATACAATCCTAGAAGCTCAGAAAAAAATATACCGCAGGTTAGGAAAGGCACAAATAGGTATAGAAAAAAGCCTGCATGGTTAACAGATAAATTAATGGAAGCTGTAAAAGGTAAGAAGGATTCCTTTAAGCGGTGGAAAGCTAGTCTTAGTGAGGTTGATAAAAGGGAACACAGACTATGGCAAACAAAATGCAAGTCTGTGATCAGGCAAGCAAAAAGGGAATATGAGAAGCATATCGCAAAAAACATAAAGACCAACAATAAAACTTTCTTCAAATACATTAGAAGTAGGAAGCCAGCCAGGGAGGCAGTGGGGCCCTTGGATGACCAAGAGGTAAAAGGAGTAGTGAACGATGATAGGGAAATGGCTGAGAAGCTGAATGCATTTTTTGCCTCTGTCTTCACTTTGGAAGAGGAGAAGTGCTTGTCCACTCCAGAAGCACCGATTTCGGGAGGGGGTTTGAAAGACCTGAATCAGATTGTGGTGACAAGAGAGGAAGTCCTCCGACTGATGGACAATTTAAACACTAATAAATCACCAGGCCCGGATGGATCTCCTGACAAAAATATGTAATCTTTCTTTAAAATCTGCCTCCATTCCTGAGGACTGGAAGGTAGCTAATGTCACTCCCATCTTTAAAAAGGGCTCCAGGGGAAATCCGGGAAATTACAGGCCAGTCAGTCTGACATCGATACCAGGTAAGTTGGTGGAAACTGTTATTAAGGAAAGAATTAGTAGGCACATTGATGAACAAAAACTATTGAGGCAGACTCAGCATGGGTTCTGTAAGGGAAGATCTTGTCTCACTAACCTGTGTTGCGCCCCACGAGGGCGTGTCCCTCCACCCTCTACCCTCTGACAAGTGTAAGGGTAGAGCACAACCCAGGTGGGCGGGAACTCTGGGTTTCGGCGGACGAAGCCTCAGTTGATGGAGCCCTGCCTCCTGGTTATGCCACCAGGAACAAGACAGGGACTCCACCGGGTTGTGAGTCGCGGGGTGCTGTCTCGCTCATTCTCTCTGGGCGCGGAGTTCAGCACACCTCACTCTAATTCCGGCTCATTCCTCTCCGGCCCTGCTCCGCTCTCCCCCTTTTATTCCCCTTCCCGTTCGTGCTCCACCCTGTGCCACCCTTCCCCCGCCATCCCATTGGTGCCCTGTCCCGTCCCTCGATGATTCCATGCACTGGTTGGCTCTGCTATCCGGCATGGGTGTGAGGAGGGACTTCCCAGTTGTCTCGGCATGTCGCTGCTCCGGGGCAGGGCCCGCTTCTGGGACGCGGCCCTCCGGCGTTCTCTCCCTGCTCCGCCGCCTCCCTGTCTTCTCGCCGCCGCAGGCATCTGCCCCGTCACCTCCCGGGCCCCTCGGCACGCCTGTGTTCCCGCGCCCATCCCGAGCCGGCTGGAGCCTTTGGTAAGTGGTTGGGGCGGGCGGGGACTCCCCCTGCGCCGCGTGGTTTCCCGGGGTCGACTGCCAGAGCTCCGCCTTGCCACCGTGCTCCTTGGGGCCGCCGCCTGCCTGGTCTCGGTCTCCGCTTCTCCGGGAGGGGTCTCCGAGTCCCGGGTCAGGACAACCTGTTAGTGTTTTTTGAGGGAGTGAACAAACATGTGGACAAGGGGGACCCAATAGATATTATTTACCTTGACTTCCAGAAACCTTTTGATACAGTTCCTCATCAAAGGCTCCTAAGTAAGCTCAATAGTCATGGGATAAAAGGACAAGTCCTCTTGTGGATCAATAACTGGCTTATAAATAGGAAACAGAGAGTGAGTATAAATGGGAAACTTTCTCAGTGGAGAGTGGTAAGCAGTGGGGTACCACTGGGATCGGTACTCAGTTCAATGCTTTTTAACTTGTTTATTAATGATTTGGAATTGGGAGTAAGCAGTGAAGTGGCTAAATTTGCAGATGACACGCAGTTGTTCAGGGTGGTGAAAACCAGGGAGGATTGTGAGGCACTCCAAAGGGATCTGTCGAGGATGGGTGAGTGGGCATCAATGTGGCAAATGGGGTTCAATGTGGCCAAGTGCAAAGCGATGCACATTGGAGCCAAAAATCCTAAATATAAATACACGTTGATGGGGTCTGAACTGGCAGAGACTGACCAAGAGAGAGATCTTGGAGTCATAGTGGATAACTCAATGATAATGTCTAGACAGTGTGTAGCTGCAATAAAGAAGGCCAACGCTATGCTGGGGATTATTAGGAAGGGAATTGAAAACAAATCAGCCAGTATCATAATGCCTCTGTATAAATCATTGGTGCGACCTCATTTGGAATACTGTGTACAGTTCTGGTCACCACATCTCAGAAAGGATATTATAGGATTGGAAAAAGTGCAGAGAAGGGCAACTAGAATGATAACACCTTCCCTATGAAGAAAGGTTAAAATGCTTGGGGCTCTTTAGCATGGAGAAACGACAGCTGAGGGGTGACATGATCGAGGTTTATAAGATTATGAATGAGATTGAGCAGGTTGAGAAAGAAGTACTTTTCTCCCTTTCTCACTCATGGGCACTCCATGAAATTGCTGAGCAGTTGGGTTAGAACAGATAAAAGGAAGTACTTCTTCACCCAAAGAGTGATTAGCATATGGAATTCACTGCCACAGGAGGTGGTGGCAGCTACAAGCATGGACAGTTTCAAGAGGGAATTAGATAAACATATGGAGCAGAAGTCCATCAGTGGCTATTAGCCACAGGGTATAGATGGGAACTCTCAGTCTGGGGCAGGTGATGTACTCTATCCTTGGTTCCTGGAGGGGGCAGCAGTGGGAGGTCTTCTAGTGTCCTGGCCCCATTGCTGGACCTCCTGATGGCACCTGGTATTTTTGGCCGCTGTGTGACAGAGTGTTGGACTAGATGGGCCATTGGCCTGATTCAACATTGGCTTCTCTTATGTTCTTATGTTCTTATGTAGTACAATGTATAAAATGTATGTTGCTGGTCTGATTTTAAGAACTTCTGTGCTTTTAGGGACTTGATGGTGAGACCTTTAATTCTTAACTACAAAAAATGTGAACTGGTTAATTTTTAGGTTTTCCTAGCTGTTCTTCATAAATGCCACAAGTACAATACTGAGAAAATTAAAAAGTGAACTAATTATTCTGGAGGTCTATGACTGAAGAATATTTCATTTAGATGTGTTTGCTAATAGCTAAATAATAACCAAACAACATAATTTTAACAAATAAAAAACATAGCCCTTCAAATATTGTTTTCTTCTTCTTCTTCTGATGGGCTTATCTTAAACATACTTTGGAATAAAGATATACAGCTGCAGGGAAACCAACTGCGCAAGCAGATTAATATCAAGAGATAAAAACAGGGAAGTAGTTGTCTGCCAATAGATAATTTGGAAAGAAAAATTCA
Organism: Gekko gecko; assembly: GCA_029375565.1. Lineage (NCBI taxonomy): Eukaryota > Metazoa > Chordata > Lepidosauria > Squamata > Gekkonidae > Gekko > Gekko gecko. The sequence continues at coordinate 67,507,524 of JAPDNY010000004.1, read as the reverse complement.
TGTTCTTGCAAATCTGAGCACTGAATGTGAATAGCTTGCAATTTTTAAAAACAATATATATGAATAGATCAAAATTAAGAACTAAAACATCTGGATTTTTTTCAGATACAAAGATTAAATTATTTTTCTGTTTTAACAAATGATGTTACTTCCCCTTATATATAAAAAACGAATTATATAGATACTATTATTAGCATTATTGGAAGATCAAAAATAAACAATTTAATCCTTGCTTTTCAGCACTCTACTGTCTGCAGCACTTCATGTAAATTATTAATGTAAATTGGTATAACCATTGGAACAATCCTGTATGTTAACAGACAATGCAAAGAAGCTCCAAGACACTGGTAGAGGAAGTCAAGGAGGAGAGAGAGAGAGAGAGAGAGAGAGAGAGAGAGAGAGAGAGAGAGAGAGAGAGAGAGAGAGAGAGAGAGAGAGAGAGAGAGAGAGTAAAACAGAGAAACACATCAGATGGCAGGCCCCACAGCCACCTCACTTCGGTCCTCATCCTCCCATGCAGCCTCCATGGTGGAGGTGGCCATCCAATTGTTGACCTCTATATCCTCTTGGTCTCACTACTGAGGTATGGATGGCAGGGATACAGCCCGCTGGGGGCTCCACAGATGGATCAACATGGGGTGGTTGATGAACCCACAATGGCACTGGTGTCCTCTTCTCCCAGGTCTGTAGTCCCTAAAA